>OX421489.1:2400000-4800000 GCA_949126895.1 Eilema caniola | reverse complement strand
ACGCACGCGGCGTCGCACCTGCCCTGTGCCCGAATGGTGAATGGCGAGAGAGTGCAAGTTCAAACCTACTGGCCGAGTGAGCGAGCGAGACTTTTTAGGGTTGTAGAAATTTGATGACACGATTAATCTGTCACAAATTTCGACTGGGTGGGTACCACCGCGGCGTGCACAATTGCGAAAAACGATAGTCCCCTTTTTTCACGCCTTTCCTTACCTCCTTATGGCAGCGCAAAATAGAATACTGGGCTACACAGCGGCACGCTATTTGAGGTGGAGTCCACGAACATCTGTGGGCTCCATAGAAACCTCAACGCCGTCCACCAACACCTGGAGACGGTAAAACCAGCACTGCTATTTCTTACGGAGACACAAATATGCCGCCCTGGCGACACGACCTACTTGCTCTACCCCGGCTATGTCCTTGAGGAGAATTTCCGCGCAAAAGCCGGGGTGTGCGTTTGTTAGTGCGAATGTTTGTTGTTGCCGTTTGCGCTGCCTAGAGGACTCATCATTCTCTACCCTGTGGGTACACATAGACCATGGTTCTACGAGTCAGATCTATGTGTGTCTCTACCGCTCCCATACAGGAGATGCCGAGACAACTCGACTCTTCAAATACCTGAGTCAGGCGGCAGATGATGCGCAGAGCGGTTTCCGAACGCTGAACTGGTACATTTGGGGGATTTTAACGCTCACCATGAGATCTGGTTGGGCTCCTCTAAAACAACCCATGCGGGAAGAGCCGCCCATGCATTTGCTCTGGTGCATGGCCTGACCCAACTGGTACAAATTGGAATTTACTTAAATCTCAAAATGGTCGGACCATGAGCCCTCTCTGCTAGACCTTCTGCTGACGAGTCGCCCGGACCAGTACAGTGTTTCGGTGAGTACCGCTTTAAGCGAATCCGACCATAGTCTGCTCCGTTCCACGGTGCCCATTAAAGCGCCACCACGACCCGTGCAGGGGAAACGGCGTCTCTGGCACTACTCGTCAACAGACTGGGATGGACTGCGTGATTATTTTGCGTCCATCCCGTGGGTTGAACGCTGCTTTGGAGGTAAGAACCCATCTGAGGGCGCAACTGCTGTCGCCGGTGAGATCAGTCTGGGCATGAAATATTATTTCCCCTACACTGATGTCGCCGGTGTCCGCAGAACGCGCCCCTGGTTCGGGCGCGAGTGCGCGGTGGCTGTTAATCATAAACAGTCTGCGTACCGCGCTTGGGTGAGGGGCTAAGTGCGATCCTAACGTGGGCCACTTTAAGGCGGCGTACAACAGAGCCACAAAGGTCTGCAAGAGGGCTTATGTCAGAGCAGATGCCCAGTGCATAGCGCGGCTTGGTCAGGAGCTAGTAGCGTATCCCACGGGCAACCGTGGCTACTGGCGACTGGCCAAAGCCGTGCAAGCCAACTTCTGCCAGCCTTCGCTGCCCCCGCTGCGCAACCCAGATGGATCCCTGGCCCATGAGTCGCAAGAGAAAGCAAATTTGCTGGCTAATCTCTTTGCGGCCAACACCCGAATCGATGATTGTGGCATGCAGGCACCACACTAACGATGATGCATGCAATGCCTGATATTCGTATCAGGCAACGCGATGTCCGTGCATTGCTGCAGTCACTCGATGTCCGGAAAGCCAGTGGTCCGGACGGTATTCCGGCAGTGGTTCTACAAAAATATGCAGCGGAGTTGTCTCCAATGCTTGCGCGGCTGTACCAGCTGTCCTTCAGCTCGGGTACAGTGCCATCAGCTTGGAAGGAGGCGAATGTACAGCCGATCCCCAAGAAAGGGGTTCGCTCAGACCCAACTAACTATCGACCCATAGCCGTCACCTCAGTGCTGTGCAAGGTGTTCGAGCACATAATTAACAAACCGCTCATGCGTCGCCTTGAAGATCACTACTTAATGGGGTATTTGACAACATTAAAAAAATACTACAAATAATGGTCATCCTATCAGATAATAGCGTAATAAGACATTTAAAACTATAAATTAAACTAAAATAAGCATATTTTTTGAGAATTTCGTTTAAAAATATTTAATATTTTTTCGAATTTTTATGTGACGAAAACGCTCTATGATCGATCACAGCACTGCTGACGTCACACGCAAGTAAACACGGCTTTGTGACAGAACAGAACAGAAACAAACAGTTTTTGTGGATTATTTATAGACGTATTTGTACATTGTGCAACTACACACCATTTATACACCATTTTATTCACAAAGTTAGAAGAAAAACTTTATTATTTACTTTGACTTCACTGCTTTAAGGTTATACAAAATGTGTGACGTCACGTAATCGGCTCCATACAAGGTGATAGCGTTTTTCGCGCGTTTTTGAAAATTTAAACTTTAACATCGATTTTTTGTTAAAATCCGTGGTTTTTTTTTTGAAATATCGATGTAGTGTGCATATTATATGCTAAGGAATAATTTAAAATGGTTTTCCAAAATTTGTCAAATACCCTATTAATGACCGGAATTTGGCTTCAGGCCGAAACGGTCAACGGGTGATCTTCTAGCGTATGTTACCGATCTTTGGGGTGCGGCTATGGACAAGCACGGCGAGTCACTTGCAATTGGTCTTGACATCGCCAAAAGTTTGGCACAAATTGCTTCTTTCCAAGCTACCAGCCTTCGGTCTGCCCCCTAGATTATGCAGCTGGGTTGCTAGTTTCTTGCAGGATCGCCGTATTCGCGTCCTTTGTGATGGACACGCCTCGGACTTCTTGCATGTAAATGCTGGCGTGCCGCAGCGGTCTGTCCTGTCCCTTACTCTCTTTCTTCTGCAAATCAATGACATGCTGTCTACCGGCAGCATTCATTGCCATGCAGACGGTCACGGGACCTTGCACGGGAGTTATCATGGACGTCCTGCGGATAAGCAGTCAGATATCGCGGATAAAAGGCAGCTTCTTGTCACTGAGCTTGACCGGGTCCTGAACAACATTTCCCAATGGGGCTCTGAGAACCTGGTCGTGGTCAATGCCAAGAAGACACAGGCATGTGCGTTGACAGCAAAGGTATCTTCTTTCTTTCCCGTTCCCACCCTTCAGAGCACGCCACAGCCACTGCAGGAAAACCTCACTATCCTCGGTATGGATGTTCGCTGCAAACTGAATAACAAAAACCACATCGAGAGTATCATCAAAACAGCCTCGCGTAAACCCTGATTTTTCACGCCGGAGCAGCGGTGTCTTCTATACGAGACCCAAATTCGGTGACACAAAGTACTTCTAACACGGCTACATCGGCGACTGCAACTACGAAAATCAATCAATTGCATACAGTTTTAAAGTTGAGCTTAGAGTGGCAGCAATCATAATCGCTTTGTAAGGTGACGTCACCCTCTCAACGTTGTCGCATGACGTCACGTTATGTTTCTAAGGCGGGCTAGGGCTGGAAAGTAAATTTTATTGTCATAAAAAGTTATCGACACAGACAGGTTAGGAATCTACGTACGTTATCGATGTTCTTAAGTTCTTAAAAGAATATAATTTTACTAAAGGTTATCTATACTAATATTATAAAGCTGAAGAGTTTGTTTGTTTGTTTGAACGCGCTAATCTCAGGAACTAATGATTCAAATGGAATAAATCTTCTTGTGTTGAACAGCCCGTTTATCGAGGAAGGTTATAGGGTAAATATCATCACGCTACAAACTTGGGTCCGCAAAGTACTTATTAGATGCTCTCGACAGGTTGCAGCGACGTGCGGTCCGCATTATTGGGAATCCCGAGGTCACAAGCACCCTTGAGCCTTTGCAGATGTGTAGAGATGTTGCATCCTTGGCAGTATTTTTATTATCTCTACCACCGTGAATGTTCTGATGAGTTCTTCCAATTGGTCCCGCCCTATCCTATCCTAGACAGGACAACACGAGCAGGGCTTAGATGTCACCCGTATACGGGGCAGAATATTCCTTCAAGAACCAAGCGGTTTGGTGACTCCTTTCTTTGTCGCACCATTAAGACCTGGAATTCCTTGCCAGCTCACGTGTTTCCTTCTTCCTACAGTCCCGGGTCCCTTTAAGCGGGGCGGCAAAAGCATCTGTTGAAGCCGTCAAGCTAAGTGCCACCATTGTTAATGTAGGACACGTCAATTTGCCTTCAGCTTACCATCATGGTAAGCTGAAGGCAAATTCTCAGGAAAGAGGGTCACCATTACATACACGTACTCAGCCTGACGGCCTCATCAGAAGAGGGGGGATCAAAACTGTTATTGGATTAGGTGAAAGAATTTGCATCTGTATACGTAAATTTAACTAACCGTGAAAGACGTGCCAGCACTATCACAGACAAGTCACATTCTAGGATACGTAGTCCGTATCATCCACGCCTTCGGAAAATCGCTTATCGTGGAAAAGAGGCTTTAGAAAAATAGATAATTGATAAATGAGTAGGTATAGTACATTACCGCCGCGGCCGCCAAGCGTAGTGTTGCCGGACGATTGTGAAGTATGCGGGCCGGCATGCATTACGGAGTCCGACAACGCACATTTGTGGCCAAGGCTTGTATAGTGCTTTTCTCAAACAATGCGCAGAAATTAAAACTAAGTAGTAGGATTGAAAACTTTCCAAGCATGTTTTGAAAAGCATTTATTACACCAAATCTGATACAACCGGTCTAGAGGGAGAAAGTCAGTTATACCACTAGAATGCGGGTAAATAAAAAAAAATCACATAAAACAGAATCTTCGCTTTATTCAGCAATTTCCGGTTGAAAATAATAATCAACAAAACTAGAGTGAAATTGATGAGATGACTATTTTTACAAACATTTTCTTTATTATACAGCGTTGATATTTAATATTGTCATATCGCATCGCGTGCGTTTTGCTAATAAGGGTAAGCAGACACAGGAGACACACGCGATGCGACACCACAAGCACACGACAGACACGACTGTGCCACTACATTAGTACAATTGAGAAACTTATGAGGTACTATATCGTAACCACTTTACTAAGCGTATGTTTCGAGGCTCCAACAGTGTGGAGCCAAACGTTTTTAAACACATTCCATCCCTTTTGTACACTATATGATACTTCCTATACATGTATGTATACACATACTTACTCGCAGTGCCGTACAATACATATGCAACTGCTAACAAACAAAAATAACCCACTAAAATGTTATTTATAATGCGTTACGCGAGCCCGGAGGACGAACGACGCACGAATCGTTTTCCTCATATAGCATAGCTAGATTAAAACCCCATTGTTTTTACACAAAACATTATTTTATACACATACATACACACACAGAATATTTTTCTTTATTTTTTTGCTTTTTTTCTATCTGCAAATTTCTAATAACGTTTCTGCAAATTACATTTTGTATTCCGAAAAAGAAACTACATGTTTCACAGTTAAATCAAATAATGTTTTGTGATCGTCGACAATATAATGTTACACATGTGTTATACAACAAAATATTGTACATCCGATTACAACACATGTATAATATACACGAAACGTAAATAATAGAACATTAATCATTTGTTTATTTCTACCTAACTACTACGTGTTTGCTACACGTTTATTCTAACATTTGAATGGACACACTCTCCCTAATATCCTACAATCATAATACCAAATACGTTTATACATGTATAATAAGACTGCGTATGGGACTATATGTTATTTTTATTACAGTGTGGTTACAGTATGGAATAATAACATGTATACAACACATATTGAATAATAAAATTAAAATATCTTGAGCAGTAGTTTAAAAATGTGCTAAACTAAAATGGTAGCCCATGCGTCTCTCACACCAATATTTCTATCTCACTTTACCTAATATTTCAGTCTCGCTTCCGCGCGGAGAGCAGGTTTAAAAAATATTAATATACAATTTCCAATCAATCATTTAGGCAGTTCGCTGCCTTAAACGTGACGCCCGCAACGCAAATATGAACGAATTTAGCTATATTTCACGAAATGCGCTCAATATTCTCCAAAAATTGCCCAAAATTATTCGCAAGAAGTTTGCTCAAAATCATTTGCACGAAATTTGTTCAATATCATTTGCACAACACAGGTGGCCGCGTGCGTGCAACCGCATAAGGCAGCGTATGACCTTAAAAATCAGTAAACAACTTATTAATCCATTTATGTTCGTCGACATTTTGATTTCATAAATTTACATCGAAATCAGTTTTTAAAAGTCGTAACACAAAACAATAAACAGTTACATGTTATTTCCCTTGTCTGAAACATACACAAATTGAATAAGACTACGAGCGCAAGAACGGCCTAATCAACACAGAATAAAAAAGTTGTTAGATGACCTTCTCCTCTACACAAGTGGCAATACGTTTGTAGAATAGGATAGATTGATCAATGTATGGGAATGACATATGTTAACGACTTTCATAAACGTCAAAATACGTGTGAATCCCATACGGCCATATATTCATCATTGTATTTCACGAATAGCCACTTGTCTATAGGGGTAACCATTCGAAAATGGCCTAACATTAATAACTTTTATGTATACTACTAAATAAAATGAGGCAGGAAATGAATTTAGAATTTGAAACGAAACTAGATAAATGCCTATGACAGTTCCAAAATTTTAGTGGTTAGGCTGTGGTCTGAAATTGATAACAATTTTTATTTTTCTGACTACAGCCAGCTTAGTAGTATACATACATAAAAGTAGCCTTACAGCATTTTTTATACTACCATCTATTGAAAGTAGAAAGAATCGAAGCTAGGCCAGATTGTTTCTATAGCAAGCCATTTTCAGATAACAATACGATATACAACAAATTTATGTCAATTAAAGGTTAGCCGATTCTTAAGTCACCCGCTGTCTCGTGCAAGTGCACGCATTATTTGCCTGTTTCGTACAAATAATTCGCAAAAGTTGCGCGACAAAATTCATACGATTTGAAGGGTGCGGGTGCGGGCGCCCGCCTACGTGTAACGCATGAGACAGCAGACGACCTTACGCCCACAGCCTAAATCCTATTAAATGGTATGTTAAATTCGTACAAGAAATGTATATTTAAATTAAAACTGTAGTTTCTTCATCAGTATTCATTTACACAACATTTACAAGAAGCATGTCCCTGGCATATATCATCTATTTCTTTCTAATTCTCAGTCTATTTCGGATCTCTCACTTTGCGAAGGTAAGTCCTATACGATATTGGTAGTATATTGAACAATAGTTGGTACACGGATTATATAATGGCGCGGCTGGCCCCGATGTCACCAAATCGTATAGTATTAATAGGGCGGGACTGCCTTCGTATAATTGCCGCGTAATATCTTAAACAATATTATGTTTTTGTATGACTTTAGTGGCTGTTGCACTATTCAATGTTTAAAAAATGCTATGAATTTATCTTTCAGAATGAATTTATGTTGTACTCGGCGTCCCCACGGTGTTACCCATAAAAAAAAGCATATATTTATATTATAGCCTTCCTCAAGAACTAAGTATATGTTTTAGGGGATATTAGAAAAAATGTGTTCGCCCACAACTTCCAACACACAAATTAGTTACATCTTCTTTGTGTTCGTTATTGTCAGGAAATACCGACGAGGGCCAGATTCTACAAGCTAAAACATTCTGTAGTCCCAGGTACAAATTCCTTTTTATAATATGCGGAAGACGTCAAATGGAAAGAACAGGTTGGCCACTACCGGAAGGCATAATTTAGAATAATTTGAAGCGACCGAGGATCGTACTTGGCAAAATGTTGTTCATTAAAACATCTCTGCCTACCCGTTCAGGGATTTACAGGAACTTTAAATGTACAAGAAAAATTAGATTGGTTTTGATGAGAAATTGAAGTCCAATCTCGTCAACACCGTTGCACGTTTTCTTCGGGACAAGTAAAGGTTTTATATGTGGAATTAATGGAAAAATTTGAATGACGGGTACGAAATTTGCAATTGCAACCAAACAAACGTAAGATTTTAAGTTTGACCAAGACCATTTTAATAAAATATATGGGCATCATAATCCGTTCAGTACTTTTTGCGTCGATCGCGAACAAAAATAGAGTACACCAGTTAAACATCAGATGGCAGTCGCTCAAGGAAAAGACGACATATCAATTAAAAACAAGGGGATTTAGGGCGCCAAGTATAAACATTAGACTTAACTGAGAAATCGATATGATAATGAACACACGATATTACAAAAAAAAAAAAATCTGAAGAGCAAACAGCAACTAAAGATCACTGAACTAAAATTCGCAGTCAAATAAAATGATATCCCATACATTTTTAACTTACTATGCCTTCTAAGGAAAGCAGATACCGTATCGTTTAAAATTACATAGCATATGGCAACACCACTGACAATATTCAGTATAGCAACACCATGTCTGCAGTGTTGCCAGTTATCGTCGTAGACATCTATAAATCACATCAAGTTACATTATATCCGATTTAACATTCTTTTTATACAAGTAAAATAGATGGTTTAGTTTAGCTAGGTCACGTAATGTGAGTAATGATGCAATGGAGCGTGTTACATACATAGGCACAGACATACTTACACAATATTTTGACTATGAAACATCAAGATTGACACTATAATAAATTTCAGTACAATAGTTTTGATGTACAACAACTGATATTTGCTAAATTCAAAAAGAGCGTAAGTGTTAAGTCTCTTTTTAACTTACCGTCTTTCTAATCTTTGCAGTCGATATATGAGAAGCGAATAATACAAAAATCTGAGACTTTTTTTGGATTTTATTTTTATATTAATTATTTCTGTAGTAGTAATAAATTAATACATTTATTGAATTTTAAAGATCTCATATAATCGTCTCAGTGTGTACACACCACGTGACCATACGTTACCATAGACTCGTTGAATATTTTTTTTCAACTTTCTCCCAAGCACTGGTCCTGCCAGTCAACAAAACAAATATTAAGTAAATATTTTTCATTACATATTATAATACACATAAAACTATATGATACACAGTTATGCGGTTATTATTTTACACATTTTTTAATTATTTTTATTTTATTTTTTTATGCTCATACACATTTTAAATATACACTCGACGTAGTTACGCGTGCTTTATATACAACTAAATGAAAAAAAAACAGACTAATGCATGTTTTCTTTTTTTTTCTTTTGCTAAAGACCTGTGAGGGCATGCCAGATATATCTAGTTCAAAATAAAATACTTGCCCTGCCTGATTGATTCATCAACACAGAGCATAAACAGCTCGAACTAAATAGACCAAAAAAAAAATGCCCGCTGAGTTTCTTGCCGGAGTCTTCTCAGGTCGGGGCCGCGTTTCGAACCGGTGGTCCATTTGCTAAGCTAGTCTAGATTTTTTTTTTGAACTTGACGTTTTGTAAGTGCCTTTTCAATGGTCTATACAGAATAAATGATTTTTGACTTTGACTTTGACTACAAACTTGAAATTTTGGCAGGTGATAGCTTTTATGATGTAAGCTAAGAAAGGATTTTTTACAAATGAACTACTAAAGGGGTAAAATAGGCGATGAACGGTTATATGGGCACCTCGAATAGGATTCTTCTACTACGATAAATTAATTATACAAATTTTAACCGCTTTTCTTTTGATAAAATTACGACTGTTATCGATTTATCAGCGTATGTGTGCTTATTCGCTATTACCAACCATTACGGAAACATGTTTAATCACGTGGATTTCAAGGTGGTTTTGAATTGTTATTCAATAGAGTACACATAGTACAAAAGTGATTAGACACGTTACCTTAGTGAATAAGACAAATACAAGAATACACGATGCAGCCAGACATGTGAACAGTATAAGACCATTGCTATTTCGACTATGCTACTAATATTATAACTGTGATAGTTTGTGAAGATGTTTTTGAAGAAAAACGGCTGGACGGATCAGTCTGAAATTTGGTACAGGGATAGATTACAGTCTGGAATGACAAATGCTCCACTTTCATCTATAGAATAACTTCCCACGAGTTGCAGTAATGGCATCAGAATTGAACGCAGGCGGAACCGCAAGCAACAGCTAGTAATCAATAAATACATATTCTAGGATTAACCAGCAACATCTAGATCAAAACTAAGCATAGCTTGTTATAAGGGTTCTAGAATGAGGTGAAACTCGGCGTAACGTTTGACCTTTCTTACCGAAATAACCGGAACCAACACTTGACAGAAATACTTGTTTTCTAGTTCCGTAGCCAAAGGGTAAATGATAACTCAATTACTAAGACTTCACTGTCTGTCTGTCTGTCACCAGGTTATATCTCAATAACCCTGATAACTAGGCGGTTCAAATTTTCAAAGATCATGTATGTCTATTGCCGCTAAAATAAATCAAATACTGAAAACACAATGGTATCTGAACTCTTCGCGTCCGACTCACACTTGGCCGGTTTTTTTTTAAATCTGGCGCACCCTCACACAGTTCGTTCAATGTATTATCTATGTCACAGCCTTAAATAACTTTACAAGCATGTATGCTAAATGTAAATATAGTTTGAGACGCAGCAATATATAGAGACTTGAAAATGTATAGCCGTAGATTGAATAAAACATTTTTCGAGATTATCTAATTCCAAATAACACTCCCCAGCACACAATTCCTTACGCACACAAGCAAATAGACCACGATTGTTTTAGGATTTGTTGGTCAACTAGTCATTATGTGACAGAACGCGCGGGCGAGCGGACGTTTTGTTCTATACAATATGTCAGCGCTAGTCCACAAGCAGAGCGTACTCAGATTTATCAGGCGACCAGTCAACGACAAGGTTCGCACACATGTTCATAAAACAATCGACGTTTTTACACAGATGAAGTGAATGTGTGGGGCGCGTTATTTTAGTTTAGATAAGCTGTACTAGGTAAAATGCTGGCCAATAAGCTGTTATAAAAATAATTGTAAGGCCATCTATTGTTTCTTGCATGTGCATGAATGCAGCGTGTTTCGTGGAAATAGTATTGTGATAATTCTATGCAAAAAGTCCCTACACTGTTCTATGTATTTGCACAGTGTGGGCACGCCTAAAGTCATGGTTGTCAATGGATTATCAATATATATTGCAATCTTAAAATCGCGTTTATAATTGGTTAGGTTAGATTAGCTATATACTAGCCCGATCCAATTTGTACAATAGAACTCAAAGAAATTTACTCAGTGTTCGTATTACTCTAGATGGAAGAAAAAAACCATTGCATCGCGACACAGTAACCGTTACCGACACTACTGTAATGAAATTTAGTATAACGCCATCTAGTAGATAGTTTGAGAAATTGTTTCGTTTCATTTGTCTTTTATATTCGGTAGATGGCGGATTGGATTCCCGTTAGCCATGCACGCTTTGACATAGATATAATTTCATGTATTCCGCTATTTATTTGATATTTTTAATATTAAGCCCGATGTTTCGCTTGCTTTTCAGCAGACATTCTCCCCGTGATCATGGAATGAAATCAATGAATAAATCACGATAAAATCAGTTAAAAACAGATTTCTTTCAATATCTGATATGCGTGTCATTTTCAAACAGTAACAGCAAAAAAAATGTTTCATCAAATACTTCGCCTATACAAACACAAGATTTAAAAAAAAACAATGTCTTTCTTAGGGCCAAAGTATCGAATAGCACGGCTGTCCGTCCGGACACAGCGCTTATTTACAACATTGATAATTTAAGCATTCCAAGTCAGTTATATTGTATATTAGAAAATAAATACCTGCGTAGCTTTGACTGTCAGGGTAACAATGGCTAAAATTAAGCTATTTTTGCTGCTAAATTCGCTGTTTAAGTGGAAAGAGTTTACTGTCACCCAACAGTCAAAAAGACTCAGGTCCACTGTACAGCTCCGCTAACATTTTTTTTTTTTACTTTTTCTGTATTATGAAAATCGAATAACCGAGATACATAATTTGATGACAATTTCTCGTAAGCTGGTAGGATTTATAGATAAAAATAACGATCGAATCTTGGAGCACAAACGGGTTACAACCAAAAGTCAAACAAGCGGGTCGCACTCAATCCATACTCGACGAGTCTTACATACTGTTCATTAAAAAAATGTCCTACTTAAAACAAAAATAAACTGCGTTTAGGTCGTTTTTAAAATTCACTAGTTATACAATTAAATCGGGGAATACGTGGGGCCCCTAGGGGCCCCGTCGCGCCGAAACAAACGTGGGGTAAGCACACTAGTGCGCTCGCACGTGACGTCACGTGACCTCCATCGGGAGTGTATCCGGCCGGGGGGCCTCGGGCTCCGGCGCCGCGGCGGGCGCAGGCGGCGCCGGGGCGGCGTCAGTAGGCGGCGCTGGGGCAGCTCTAGCGGGCCCGACTAAACGCGCACGCGCCGTCTTCAAAGCCCCACCGGGAGCAAAAGCTATAGCTTGTACTCCTGTTACATTCCGTTGTAAAGGTACTCCTTTATGTAGCAAGTTAGCAACGAGAGCTCGAGGCGTGTCGGGACGTAGCGGACGCGTTCGCAACTGTATCTGTTGTCGCACAGGCATCACGAGCTGGCGGCCGTCAAGGCTGAGGTTGACGCGCCGCTTGTCGTCGGGCGGGCGCGGCGGAGGTCCCCGGACCACATTAACGAGATGGGGACCCTTGCCGAGGGCTCCGCCCTTGATCTCGAAGAGTTGCGCCACGTTGGTGGGTGCCTTGAGTTTGCCGTCGAGTTGCGCCAGTGATACTACGGCGGGTAGGCCAGCAAGAGCGCGGTTTTGGGCTAGCAGTTGAGTACGTTGGCTTTGGGTGAGCGGGTGTGCGGTTAGTACCTAGAAAAAGAAGACAAGAAAATTAGGATATGAATGTCTCGTTCCATACAGTATTCTTTTTGTTCATATCATTACTACAGAGCAGTTATACAGAAGTGCTAGATTAACCCGTATTCTAGAGCGATACTCAGTTGAGAATCTCAATGTCTGTTTTATCGTCATTGTGAGAGTCAATTCGAAGTACGCGTTCTATTTTTGGGCCCTAATAATTTTGCCCTAATAAGTGTTTGATATAGTGTTAAATATCGAAGACTAGCCATACCCGTAGTTAAACTAAGAAAAGCGTACCCCAGACTCCGAGGTGGAAGCTTCGGATGCGAATAGGATTAACGCTTGGAGAAGAAGTCCCTGAGGAGGAATGGCTCTGGGTCAGCCGTCAGCCGGGGTACGAGGGATGTGTCGTCCCTGAGGAGGGCCAGACCGAGAGGAATGGCTCTGGGTCAGCCGGGGTACGAGGGATATGTCACGAGACAACCTCACCTTCGGCCTAGCACAATGACCCACAGACGGTGTGACGGTGTGCGGTTTAGTATTTCGAGTTAGGGGGGGAGGGGGGGGGGGGGGCGAACCTTGAGCTTGGGCGTGACGTGCTGCAGCGTGTGCGCCGGCGCCACCACGAGCGGCGCGTGCTGCGCGTGAGGCGCGTGCGGCGCGTGCGGCGCGTGCAGCACGTGCTTGTGCGCCAGCGCGCCGCCCGCCAGCTGCACCAGCGGCGCCGACACGCGCCGGCCCGCACTGCTCACGTGCGTGGCGCTTACTCCGCTCACGCTCGCCACGCTTGCCACGCTCGTCACGCCTGGAACAATACAAATATGTTTAGACTTACATTATACACAAACTCTATAGACGCCACTGTATCCCTAGCACGAAAAATTATCGTTATCGGATTGTAAACGTATGGAAAGAACGGATTATTACGATTGGCAGGATTTACACTGAACACTGAGCTTTGAACTTGTACACACAACTTGTGTGTACAAGTTCAAAGCAGGTAGGCGACCAATCGCAATGCTCCATTCTTTCAATACGATTACGATAGCTTTTCGTGCTAGGAGCACTGGTATAATTTCAAAACGGCGTAAAAAATGTGTACTACTTCGGTGTAATGTGACATATACATACATCCTATGACGTACATGCATTGACAGTTTAAAAGTAAACATTAACATTAGTTTACACACACATAAACAATTTTTCACGTCGTTTTTTGTGACGAACAGTTTTGGTCTAAGTGTTTAGATGAAGATCCTTTTTTATCTAAATTAACCTGAACCCTATGTAACATAATTATTTCAATTTGGGGACGCCGGATGGCCGGACGGACAATCCATCCGCGGCTTCTGCGGGCCAAATGTATGTAACATAAATGCCGTAAGCAATAAGAAAATGGCACACATAACCAATTTTTCACGTCGTTTTTTGTGACGAAATGCAGTAATATGGTCTAAGTGTTTAGATGAAGATCCTTTTTCAACAGTTTTATCTAATTTAACCTGAACCCAATGTAACATAATTATTTCAATTTGGGAACGCCGGATGGCCGGACGGACAATCCGTCCGCGGCTTCTGCGGGCCAAACGTATGTAACATAAATGCCGTATAGCAATAAGAAAATGGCAGCCATTACAAAAGAAATAAAAATAGATAGTCCATGTAAGTGGTTTTTTTTTTTTTTTTTTTTTTATGCCACTTAGGCGGCAGACAAGCACACGGCCCACCTGATGGGAAGTGGTTACCGTGGCCTATGGACGTTTGCAACACCAGGGGCGTCACAATCGTGCTACCGACCCTGTAGATACCTTCTAATACCCTTCTTGAAGAACCCCATATTGTAGTCGCTTGGGAAAACCACGGCAGGAAGTTCATTCCACAACCTGAGCGTGCGTGGGATGAAGTTCCTTTCAAAACGCACGGTGCGTACCATTGCCACACACAGCGAGGCAAAGTCTCTTCTGAGGCTGAGAGGTTCCACATCGCCTGTGAGTATGGGATTGTCGACGAGCCTCAACGCCCGTCTTTGCAATGAGTCGAAGGGGCCAAGCTGGTATGCAGGCGCTCCGGCAAAAAGGTGACAGCAGTACTCCATGTGGGGCCGAATTTGTGCCTTATAAAGCAGAAGTCGTTGCCCCGCAGTGAAGTACTGCTTCGCCCTGTTGAGCACTCCAAGTTTCTTTGAGGCCAGCTTGACCTTGTCCTCCAAATGGTTGCGGAACTGAACGTCGCTTGAGATGTCGACACCTAGGATCCCAATACTCGAAGAGATGGAAAGTGGTGTGCCCAGGAATTGCGGCGCTACAATAAATGGGGTTTTCTTAGCGGTGAATACACATACTTGTGTCTTAGTGGGGTTAAATTGGACTAGGTTAAGTCGACCCCAATCGGATACTCCCGAGAGAGTAGTCTCGATTTCAGACACAAGTTGTTCGCGTCTCTTCTCCACCTCGAATTGAGGGATATTTGCACGACCCGTGTAACACGTATCCCCGGTACTGTCGTCCGCATAGCAATGAATAGATCCATCAGACAGCATGTCATTGATATGCAGCAGAAACAGCGTCGGGGACAACACGGAGCCTTGTGGGACACCAGCGTTTATGTCCATGCGGTCCGAGCAGCTGCCATCGACGACGGCTTGGATACTTCTGTTGGACAAAAAGCTGGCAATCCATTCGCAAAGTCCCTCGGGGAGTCCGTAGCGTGGCAACTTCGAAAGAAGACCTCTGTGCCAGACCCGGTCAAAGGCCTTTGCTATATCGAGGCTGACCGCTAGTGCCTCGCCCCGACTCTCGATAGCTTGCGCCCATCGGTGTGTGAGATACACAAGAAGGTCACCAGTGGAGCGACGGTGGCGAAAGCCATACTGTCGGTCGCTCAGTAGGTCGTTTCCCTCAAGGTATCCCAGGAGCTGTGCGTTAATCACACGCTCCATTACCTTCGAGAGAAGGGAGGTTATAGCAATAGGCCTGTAATTGGACGGGTCTGTCCTGTCGCCTTTCTTAGGCACAGGATGCACGAATGCAGTCTTCCACGAGGCTGGGACTTGTCTCGCGGAGTAAGAGAGCGCGAAAAGCCGTGTAAGTACTGGGCACAATTCGGGGGCACAGTGCTTGAGCACCATCGCCGGTATACCATCCGGCCCACTCGACTTCCGAACATCCAGGGACTTGAGTTCCCGCCGAACCACCCGTTGCGTGATTTTAATTTCAGACATGAAAGTACCACAGTCGGGGACAATAGGTGGCTCGGCATTCCCGTCGTTCATCGTCGAGTTTGACGCAAAGAGATTACCTAAAAGATCGGCTTTCTCCTTAGCGCCATGAGCTAGGCTACCGTCGGGTTTTTGCAGCGGCGGAAGGCAGGAATGGCAGAAGTTTCCCTCGGCAGCTTTGGCGAGTGACCAAAATGCTCGACTACCGGATGGGTAACGAGTAAGCCGCTCGCCAATTCCACCGATGAACTCAAACTTCGCCCTGGCAGTAGCTTTTTTACTGGACCTCGAGGCGGCATTCAATTTCCGCTTCACTTCAGCTATGTTAGGATCCTTATTGGCAAGTGCCGAGGTCCAAGCCTTATATGCAGATTGCTTGCGGTCTCTAGCTTCTCTGCAAGGCCTATTAAACCACGGCCGTTTGCTCGCTCCTGTTGCGATCCAACGATTGGGAATATAGCATTCCATGCCCGATAGGATCGTTTCAGCGACTGCTGTTGCACAGGAGCTTGGATCCTTAGAAGTGAAGCAAAGCCGCCTCCACGGGTACGACGAGAAGAATTCTCGCAGTCCGTCCCAGTCTGCCGACTTGTAGTGCCAGACATGCCGCCACTGAGGTGGCCGCGGTGGTTCTGGCCGCGCGAGAGTCACTTGCGCCCGGATGACGCTGTGGTCCGAAGTACCGAGAGGTGCTTCCACAGTTACGGAGTACTCATCCGGGCGCGTAGTCAGCAGAAGGTCCAATAAAGACTCTCTGTGGGTCCCGACATCTGGTTTTCTGGTGATGGAATGCACCAGTTGCGAGAACCCATAGGTCAGGGCAAAGTTGTGAGCAGCCCTTCCCGCAAAATCAGTCCTGTGAGACCCCAGCCACTCCACGTGGTGAGCATTGAAGTCACCCAAGAATACTAAGTCCGCGGCAGGGTACTGCTCAATTACTCTGTCCGCCGACCGCTGCAGGTGCTCAAACAGTTGAGCCGTGCCCAGGTCACCGCTATGAGACCTGTAGACGCACGCATAGATACGGGTGTGGCCACCGTAATCCATACGTACCCATAGTGTGGACAGGTCCCTGTCTTCAAGGCCGTTTAGACGGCGACAACAAACGTCATCCCGGACGTACATGCATACCCCGGCTTTACTCAGGAAGTTATGCTCGAGTCTGTACCCGGGGTACATAAGGTAGGCTGTATCGGCCGGGCATGATATTTGGGTCTCCGTCAGAAAGAATAGGGTCGGCTTTGCTGTCTCAAGATGGTGGTGGACCTCGTTAAGATTGGAGTGGAGGCCCCTGATGTTACAGAAGTCCACTTTCAATGTGGACGAAGGTGCCGCTGTATATACTCTATTTCTTTTCCTTTTTACTGCCATGATAAAGAAGGGGGGGGGGGGGGAAGGTATAGAGAGTCTCTGTGCCGTCAGCGCAGAAGACAAAGCAAGGCACCCCACCACTGCAGACGAGCCAGGGTTTCGTGACTTGCTGGCGCGGCGGGCGGAAGGGCCCCCGGTCCCCTCCCAGATACTGTAGCCGAGTCCACTCCGGTTTCCTCCTCCGGCACGACTACAGCACCGGGAACTTTACACAGGCTGCTGGTTCAGCCTCCTGGGGCGGAGATTATGTGATCCCCAGGTTCGGGAACCGTGCAGCCTGCGGGCGGCCAGCGGATAACCGTTTCACCGGGTCTCCCTGACCGCCGCGCCAACATTTCACATCCCCACTAGTCAGCGGTGGCATCTTAAGCCTTTGGTCTTCCCACTGCCAACACAGAACCTCTCCAGTGAGCTCTGGCTACCCTACTCACCGTCGGGAACACAACACAAGGTTATTATAACCGCGGTATTCTGTAGGGCGAAGGTACTTCCCCAGTCGGACTGCTCAGTTAGGACGGGAGATACCGTCGTGTCCTACCTTCTACAAAATTCTACAAAATTTCAACTTCGGCCGACAAGGCCAGAACTTGTTACTAGCAATGGCAGTGAGAAGGATCGCGTAGCCATGCGGCATCGTTCAAATGACTATGACCATTTATTTAGTAATTGAAATTGTACCCCATTTTTATAGACAAGCACACAACCAGTGTGCAACCACAGACAGTGGCCTATGGACGTGTGTCACACTCGTGCTACCGACCATGTAAGCACACAGTTTCTGTGCCGTCAGTGTAGAAGACCGTTGGTCTTTCATTCCTTGTTATGGCCGCTGTATTCTGTAGGGCAAAGGTACTTCCCCAGCCGGACTGCTCAATTGGATGGAATAACCGTCGTGTCTTTCCTCCTACTACTTGTAATGATTACTAAAATATCTTGCAATGATATTTTCATACCTGTGACTTCTCTCTGCTGCACGGGCACAGCGACCACGGGTGAGAAGGGCCCATTCTGTACCAACACTCCTGCCTGGCTCGATAGCAGGTGGTTTTGCAACCGGACCTGAAACAAATAATACAAAATATAGTCTGTAAGATGTTTTCTGTTATATTTACTAAGGTAAGGTACTTGTAAACATATATATACTCACGCCTGTAAATCCCCGAAGGGGTAGGCAGAGGTGTATTTACAACCATATTATTGCCATCTGGCGGGCACTTTGCAGGTAGGTATTTTGAATAATCGCTCAACGACCTCAATCGTTCATGATCGCACGCCTAGTGATTACAGGTGCCAACCCCCAATTTCCGGGGTTCAACAAGGATACATTAAAATTGCATTTGAATATATATCAATTTATATGTAATTTAAATGTACATACATATATAAACTCATGCCCGTAAAACTCCGAAAACGGACTGAGGTGTATAAACCCACAGCCACATTACGCCAACTTTGATTTTCGGTCCCACGTAATAAGGAGCGAGCCCATTGCCGTCAAGTGGGCACTTAGATATGGGCTGTATCTTTACTGTCGGATGGATAACAGCCCTATTCCCTTAGTCACCTTCTACGGCACTCACGGGAAGAGATGGGGCGGCCCTATTCTACTCCACCGGAAACCAACAGGACCATATATATACTAGCTGTTGGCCGCGGCTCCGCCCGCGTGGATGTCGGTTATCGCGTGGATTAAGTTTTTTTTGAAAATCCAATATAGCTTCACTTTCGAGGAAAGAATTTTTAAAATTGGTCCCAACAGGTTCTGGTCCTATTTATTACAAAGAAACTTCAAATATTCCGTCTTTATAATATTACTATAGATTCTCTTCTCTTATAGATACTATTTTATACAATAAAATAAAAATATATTTAAAAGAATGTCATGAGGCTTTGGACTAACATAGCGTACCTTCAAGCTGTCAGACACAGCGACGGTGACGATCTGCGGCTGCGGAGCCGGCGTGGGCTGCGCGTGCGTCGTCGCGTCGGAGGCCGCTGACGTCACGATGGTGACGTCACTTGCGCGCCGGTGGCCCGCTGACGTGATGATGTGCTTCTTGAGTGGAGAGTGTTTTGTCTGCACCGTCTTTAGTTGTACGCCGTGGGGGAGTTGCACCTGAGATAATTATAAATAAAAAATGTTATTGTGGAAATTGTTTGTATTTCTATCATTTTGTTCAGGCAGACTGGGGGTCAATGACTCAATGCACACTGAAAAAGCATCGGCCGGCAGCGGCTTCTTGAGACAAAATATAACAAACCATTTTGAATCTTATCTACGGGAGAAAAAGGTTATAGTCATTTGAAGAAGGAAGACGTCGCGCAGCCGCGCGAGCCTTCTTGCAACCATTTCTCGTAACAAACTGGTTGTCGCCAGCCGCTGTCAGTTGGGATTGACCCTAATGCTGTGAAATATTTTCAGCCTTGTCTAAAGGGAATAAGGTTCATAAAAAGTACATGAGCATATTTCCGCCTAATTATAATGGAAAAAAGCTGGAGTACTTCTCACTAAAAAGTGTTTACCAGTAGCTTATGAAACTGTTGCATAATAAGGGTTGTTAAAAAAATGAGTGAGTGAGTTAAAAAATCGAAACGAAGTGTTTTAAGAGCAAATTATGTGCAGTTTCATTCACTACTTCATCTAACCTCATGAAATAATTCTCTCAATATCTCACCTCCTCAATAGTATCCTCCTTCCTCTTAACTTTGACGTGCGGTACTTCATTCACCTCCTCGACAATGATCTTGGAGGTGGGCACGGGCGCCGGAGGTTCCTTCACCTTCTCCTCCTTGACCAGTTTGGGCGCTTCGAGCTTGACGGGCGGAGGTTGGGGGGTCACCGCGTCAACGTATATTGGCTCTTTATCCGCGGGGGTTACGTTCACGACGGTCGAACCGAACGAATCCGCCTGGTGGTACAGAGTTCATTGTTAGTTTATTACAAGTATTATTTACGAGTCAACTAAGGATATATGGTTGCACTTGTACATATACAGTTGTATGTAAAGGTGAAACTGTATCTGCTTTGTCGACTGTACAGCCAGCATCAGAAATAAATAAACAATAAACGCAGTTTTGTTTCTTTAAAAAAATAAAGGAATGATTCCTGTTAGTGAAATTCTCTATTTCCAGTATTTAGAGTACTTAAGATAAGATAAGATAAGATAAGATAAATCTTTATTGTACACCAAAGAAATACAGTACATGTACGGACAACATAAGAAAATGTACAAATGGCGGCCTTATCGCTACAAGCGATCTCTTCCAGGCAACCTTTAACTTCCCCTCTAGGTAAGGTCAAAATCTTCCACCCTGTGTATAAAATGCACAGGCGCGCGCGGATTGTTTCGTATTGTTGTTTGTATTAAATTGATTGGATTGTATTGTTTTATGCTTAGTGAATTTGAGAAACATACAAGAAACGTGTATTGTGCATATAGAGCACATTTTGAACACAAGCCGAGGCCGAGCAATAATGTAAGAGAGTGTGCGTTACCTTTCTCTTCCTCGGGCCAGAGTCGGCACGCCCCTCCGAGCTCTGGCCGTGCAATAAAAAAGAATCTTTCTCGTCCACGTTGTTCACTAGCTCGTCCAGTATGTCGTCGGCGATCGCGATCTTCTTGTCCGCCTCGTCCGTTAACGCCTTGAGATCCGTCTCTGATAGAATGCTCTCGACTTGGGCTTCTGTCAGACCTGCGAATGAATAATGCTTGATGATTCAAGTGTGAAGTGTTTCTTGCAAAAACTCGACACGATCACAGCACGAGATTACAGAAGGGAGAATTTGGGTTAACATAACCTTGTGAACATTCAGACAAGTGTACAAATATTTGTAAAGAATGGGAATTGAATCTGTGACCTCTGATGTAGCAGTAATACTGTAATTTTTCACATATTTAGGGAGGCCAGCAGTTAACTTCAATAGCTTTTAATGATGATGATAATCTATACAAATTTCATAAAAAGGGGAGGATTTCTTTTTTGTATGCAACAAATAAATTCAAAACTACTGTACCAATTTTAAAATTTCTTTTACCATTTTATAACTACAGTATCACATAGTAACATAGGCTATCATCACGTTACTATTCAAGGAGCCGGAGCAGTAATCAAAAATTTCAAAAAATCTGGTACATTCACGTGCATTATTTGAATCTAATAAATTATAGGCACATTATATGGGTTAAAGGAGTGCAATGGGGTTCAAAATATGTCACGAGCAAAGCTGGGAAGGAAGGGTCAGCTATCTTCCCAGTAGGCGGAGCCGCGAGCAATAGCTAGTCATCATGTACATATAGACGTATCTTCCTGATTGTATCCGAGGCCAAGATGAACTCGGAGCTCAAGGTCCGCCTTTCGGCTCTTCCTCACTTTGCACGACGTTCTTTTTTTATTCTTTATTCATTTAAATTTATGCACAAAGTACAATGGCGGACTAATCTTGAGCGTCCATAGTAGTGAGAACATTGGCACGCATGTCACGTTCCATGACGTCAAGCTAGAACTTCTTGGGTCTACACCTTCTACCTGGACCCGGCGGAGGCGCCATCTCCAGGCGAGCAATAGCTGGTATATATACACAAAAAATCACAAACTCACCAGTGAAATTATCAGTCAAAAGATCATCACCACTGATATCAAGACTACTGCCACTGTTATCAGCGTCCTGGTTAACATCCGGGTACAATTCACCCAGGGTGAACTCCGATGTGGTGAATATACCCAGCTCCTCTGACGGTGGCTTCTCAGCCGCCCTCAGTTCTACAGAGATCGGTGTGTCTAGAGAGACCTGGAATTGATCCTCGTGTTTGTCTTCGCAGGGTGGGGATGGGGGTGGTGTTTTTGGTCGGAAGTGTAACCTGAAATAATAATAGTACACATAAATTTATATAAGGTACAAGCAACATATTCCTGGCCGTAGAACTTCGACATTTATTATGAAGCTACTGCAATCCGACTTCCAGAACCTATTGGCAATTTAAAGTTCTGCAGTAAGACTAGTTCAAAATACCCACAACGACTGCCATATATGTTTGTATGGCAAGCAGGATCATCCGGCTTAAACAACATGCTCTAAGAGGCATGGAGGCGTATTTTGAATTCAGCAGAGAGCAGCTCAGGTCGCTATAGCAAATATGTATAGAGATGACAGGTAACGTAACAGTGTCACGAGCTTGATAGTTTTCCCATCTCAAATAATGTCAAAATGCTATATGGCCCAACGCAACTTTATTTTTATAATGTAGAAATCCCCTTGGATACCTCTCACCGGCCGGAGGTAGCTCTTATGCCGGACTCGACCCTACAAAAACCGCACGCCGACTTGGCTCATCACATACCAGAGCTGCGATTGCCATTGGCATATCCCTCGCACTCCCGCTGACTTAATGCCTTCTCCAGTTTCAAGACAGCCGCCTCAGGTATGAGAACAATGGTTCCCCATTTTAACTCCAAACAAAAGAAAAGAAAACTCACCATTTTTTAACCTCGCAGAAGAACTTCTCAAATTCCTTCTCAACGGGCTGCAAGCTCGCGTCCGAGTCGTAACTGCTATCACTGCACGTACTGAGCGCCCTCTTGCGCATCACTCTTTCTATATTGTCCTTCACAACATTGTCTATAGTCCTTGCACTAAACCTAATATCACTTTTAACACTGTCTTGAATAACGTCCGGTAGGATGTCAGCCCTCTCGGCCAGTGTCGGAGTGCCGCTGGGCTCGTCGACGTCAACCGGTTCGGTTTTGACGTCGATGTCTGGTAGTCTGACGTCGACGTCGTCCGGCGAGGGCTCCGTCCACAAGTCGGGGTTTCGGGCGAGGTGTCGTCTGAACGCATGCCTCCAGGGGTATTTGCCGCTCGTGTGGTAGTCTCTTGACATTTCTTTTGGCATTCTGTGCGCTTTTGTCTCGAGTTCCACCTAGAATAAAGAAATTATAATATTAATATATGGTATAAAAAGACTTAAGGCTGGTTTAACGTCTTAGATGATGACACGCGTGCCAATGGTCTCACTACCATGAAAGTCCTAAATCGTGGAAAGTAGAAGAGTAAACGACCGAAGGTGGATCTCGATTCCAATGTGAAAGCCTCGGATATGACCAGGGATCATGCTAAGATTATCCTCGTAAGGATTTTCTAGTTGCGTAAAAAGTCATTTTGGAGCTTGAAGTCCGCTTGTTTTTTAATGGTATGACGGCTTTTCTTGAATCGACTGCCATTTGACGAACCTCGACAGAATAACCTGCATCAGACCCTCGTTGATTGTTTAGCAGGTGTACCGACTTGCTGTTGATGTTACCTTGGGCCTCAAAGATATTGGTTGGGTCTTCTACACTTGGTACGGTATGACGGGCTGGTATCTGCAACTCCACGTCATGGCGCGGTATTTGCGTGAGGGTGGGTTATTTCATTCAATACAACCAACTCATTGAAGAACGCCAGCATTCTATTCACGCTGCTGGTGATCTCACTGAGCGTACATGTATTTTTGAAGTACTTGCCCGGTATGTAGCGGTTGCAGGGCAGTGTATTAGCACATGTGCCGCTGTTTTCACGGGGCGCACTACTTCATCCCAGCGTTAATCCCAGTCGCATCCGAAACTTTGAATTTGGAGTTTAGGGTCCGCTTTATCAGTCTAACTACGGATATGGCGGAATTTCGATATTTTCCTTGAAACGACTACCATCTGACCCTGAATCATGACACATCTGACATGACAGATCAGACATGACACATCTGACGTGACACATCTGACATGACACATCTGACATGACACATCTGACATGACACATCTGACATGACACATCTGACATGACACATCTGACTCGAAGCGCTGTAGTTAAAACAGTTGTCGGACTTTTAAGGGCTCCAATTACCAGTAACGACTGAAACAGATGTTCGTATGGCAACCGGGAGCGACGGCTTAACGTGCTCTCTGAGGCACGACCAGACCAATGGAAATACGTATATTCATGCATACAAATATTTGCACTGAGCGGGAATCGAACCCGCGCTTCCTGTGTAGCGGCCGTGTTCACTACCGCTACGCCACAGAAGCTGTCGGGATCCACGGTTGGAAGTAAGTAAGTAAGTAGTGGTAATAGCTCTTTCCATATATCTTGGATCTAAAAATGTACTCTAAATGTACAGTAACACGTTTCTTTGATGTTTTTTGAGAACAGCACGGGGTGCTACCGCTACGCCCGTGGACGAGCTGAAATTCACTAAGTATAGATTATTACAAAACCGATCGGTCGGTAGATGGCTCCCACCGTCGCCCTAAGACGGTAGTATAGAAGAATTTGGATAGCTTCAGGTGTGGTTCGGTGGCTCAGTGGTCAGAGAATTCCCCCTGGAAGGGAAAGATCGTGGGTTCGAGTCCCACCTGAGCATTCACTTTTTCCTATCTTAATCGTTTTGAAAAGTTAGCATAGTAAGTGCTTCAAAATTTAATTCTATTACAAAACAATTCGCGCGCGCGCCAAGGACTTTTAGATATCGCGATTTAGGTGCAAGATATATGGAACGAGCAATAAGCCAGAGATGTAGGACGTAGCGCGGCACCTCCTCGTCCTTCTGGCGCCGGTAGTGGTGCGAGGCGGGGAAGGCGTGCGGCAGGCGCGGCCACAGGTCGTCGAGCGGCGTGCGCGTGCGGTCGAGCGCCACGCGCCCCCCGCGGCACACGCGCCGCCGCGCGAAGCCCACGCACTGCCCGGCCGCGCCGCACGACGAGCGCAGCGACGTCAGCGTGTACCTGTGAGGAGGGGGGGGACCGGTTAGCATTTTGTCACTTAGCAATTTCACTCAATTATTTGGGCGGAGTCATCGAAAAACAATGTTTAAAAATGATTGCAACATCATTCATTGTTTCCGATATTTCGTATGAATGTCGGTAAATGGCTCCCACCGTCAGCCTAAGACGGTAGTATAGGAATTTAGATAGCTTCAGGTGTGGCTCGGTAGCTCAGTTGTCAGAGCATGCCCCCTGTAAGGGAAAGATCGTGAGTTCGAGTCCCACCTACGCGATTCATTTTTTCCTATCTTAATCGATTTGAAAAGTTTGCATAATAAATGCTTCAAAATTTCACTCAATGGAAAAGTAGCCGAACCGTCAGAGCGTTTTCACAAACATCCGATATCGGAGGAAGTCAAATGTATGAGATATGTATCTCCCTTTCACATTGTCCGGCCAAATATCGGTTATCGGAGCCGACATCACTGTGTTGCTCCGATATCGGTTCACAAAGAGACTAAAACAGCGAGTGCAAGCAATTTTCGACCTTAATGATATTTTCTTAGTTACGTGTCTTTTCACGTTAATCTATGACGCTGATCACGAATATCAGAAAAAATAAACTCGATACCATGTCATGTCAATAAGGTCGAAAAAAAATTTTTTTTTCACCCTAGCATCCCTAACTATTCTGTGCTTTCGAGCAAATGGCCGTATCGAACATTTTATCGGATAAATGTGAAAACAGCACAAGGTGTCGGCTAACGGATGTCGGATATCGGATGAGTGTCAAAACGCTCTCAATCTAAAACTAAGTAGTGGTTTTATTTACATGGATTTTTTTTATATATATTATAAACAACTGATGTGGCAGATAATCACACGACATGATGGAAAGTGGTTACCGTGACCTAAGGACGTGTGCAATACCAAGGAAACCACACTCATGCTGCCGACCCTGTAACCACAGAGAGTTCTGCGCAGTCAGTGTAGAAAACAAAGCAGGAATAGCCTTTGGTCTTCCCACTGACAGCACATAAACTCTCCAATTAGCTCTGGCTACTCTACTCACCGCCGCAAGCACAACACAACGGGAAGTGCTTTTAAATCTCTTTATCTACTCTGATACCATAATACAAAGATTATAAAATTGAAATCAAAACTCTTATGACAAACATTACGCACAGGCCAAAAAAAAAGAGTTTTATTACGATACAGGTCTTGTATGGACACCTATATCATTAAATAACTTTTTAATCATAACGATACACCTATACAGCCCTCCATCTGGACTGAACCTCTACTTTAAAAAAAGGATCCGCCGATTCAAAAGGAAAAAAAAGAAGCACGCATGTGCAATCGATGTTTGCGGTGCCAACATTTTACATTTAAATTAAACAGTTTGGTTTTGTTTGTTAAATAATATATGAGAAGATAAAGTAGTGTATGACACTGTACATAAACACTCGTGTGATTATATAAAAAAAACTCGCCTACGGCTTGTTTTTTTAAAACACACTCGTGTTATAAGAACCCTTATTATGCAACAGTATCATAAACTACTATTAATGCTTGTGGGACGCTATGACCAAGAGTCGCCAATTAACAAATCATCTATATCTAAACTAATCTATATTTCTATCGCAATATGTATTTTCACACTAAAAAAACAACATTTGGTATTTTTTATACTCTGTCCACTTGTTTATTTTCGTTTTGTCAGAGTAATGTAGTGATTGCACCAAAATTTAAAATTTCAATAAAGTTAAAAACCTCGATTTAAAAAACATAAATCGATAAATGCAAATGTTTTCATGACTTTGGAGTTTTATTTGTTATACGTAATAATAAAACAGGAGATATTTCGTGTCTGTACATTACTCGCTACGTTATCTCCAAAACATATACCTACCTAATTCACATTGTGGAATATATCTTTGCTGGATTTTCGATTTAAAAGCCAATTAACAACGCGACTCCGATAAAACCTTTCATAGTGCCCGTATGATAGTTAGTCTTAAATCAATACATGTTTATGAAAAACAGGCAATAATGCAATCATTTAACTCCTACAACAATTACAACATTTAAAAAATGTTCTAGTAGTCGATCTCATTTTCAAGTTATATTATAATAAAAGCGAAGTCGATCGACTAACTCCATCCCTAAAATTGCTTTCTGGCTGACGTCGCTTTGTCAATGAATTGCGCCTAATTTTTGTTGAGAGTTTAAGGTGTTGACGCTAGAACAAAGTTATATCGACCATAGTGTGTGAGCTGTCAAAAAGAAAATAAATGAATGGACAGACATAAGTCAGAGTATCCATACTAATATAATATTATTAATGCGAAAGTAACTCTGTCTGTCTATATATTATGCGTTCACGCCTAAACCACTACACCGATATCGACGAAATTTGGTATAGGGATTAGAACTTCGGAAAGAACATAGGCAAAAGCTGTATAATAAAGATAAAATATTTGTCTTTAAATACACTGTGAATGAAGTCCTTCATAAATTACACACTATCCAATTAAATAGGTACGTTGGATACGTTGTGCATTCAATACCGAACATAATTGTCTTTCAAACTTTAATTACAATGAATAATTTAAGAGATATTGGAATTGAAACTTGTATGTATGCGACGTTATACATTCCAGCGCGATACGTGACACGACCAGAGTGAACTAATCACCTTCATATTGACACTTTCTACAGAGTCTACATTGCACCTGTGCGAAGCCGGGGTGGATCACTAGTATTCTAAATAGATAGAAAACAATATAAGAGAGAAAAAATACTACAAACTAAATGTTCTTAAGGAGAGAGTTGACATTTGTCTTCATACTTCTATGAAAACAACACTTACCTATGCCTCTCGTCAACTTCATGTTCGTACAATCCCTGTTTTGAAGGATCCTCTGGGTCCAACGGGTCTCCGTACAGTGTTGATGTGGGCTGCAAATAGAAAATTAACGTGGTTAAACTATTATAATTTATGAAATTATGAATTAACACAATATAGGGATCTTTGGGATACTAACAATAAAGAAAGTAGAATGCATAATCTTTTTAAAATTTATAAAATGCTAAACATACGCAAAGTCATATTTAGTTTGCTTACGGTCGTTATTTTTTTTAAATTTCTTTTAAAAATATTAAACACTTTTTTTTTATAAAATCCTACTAATATAAACGCAAAAGTTTGTAAGTATGTATGGATGATTTTTACTCTTTCACGTAAAAACTACCGAATGGATTTTAATGAAACTTTACAATAATATAGCTTATACATCAAGCTAGCTTACACAAAGGCTACAATTTGTGAAGTTATTTGGATTTTGTTACTGAATCACGCTCAAACGGTTGAATGGCTCAGGCTAAAAGTGAGTACAGACATAGATTATATTAGGGAATAACACATAGGTTACTTTTTATCCCTGGAAAATGTTCCCATTGGTCACGGGAATCAATTTCCTGGTGGTAAAAATTTGTCACAAATTTCGGTCAGGTTGCCACCGTGCTTGATTGCGAAAAACCCTCCATAGTAATCCAATCTTGGTTGGATTGCGTTCAGGGTCAGCAAGTGCATAGCCGGGCAGGTGGGAATGTGGTCGCAGTCCTGTTTCGAGGAGACCGTCAAGCTGAGTGTGGCGAGGTGAAGTCAAATTGACGTGTCCTATATAAAAAAAATCATAGTTTATTACATAGATATACATACCATTTCGTAAAAGCAGCCAGGCTTCCGACGAAAGGCGAAGGGTCCGTCGTCCGGCGGCGTGGCGGCCTCCGCCCTGCTGGGCTCCTCTTCCGACGAGGTGTACACGCCCGAGTCTGGGGGGCAAGCGGCGGCTCACATACTGGCCCTAGCCTCGACATAGTGATGCTCACGGTATACGAATATACCTCGGAACATAATGGGTGTAAGGGGACCGCTACCGAAGCCGAAGGCCCTTGGTAGTACTCCGGTACACTTCATAATATTGGCAAAATTTTTTTTTTCGTTTTGGTGGAAAAAAAAAAATATTTTTTTTTAATTTTTCACTTTAATTAGCATTAATTATTCTCCATTGTATTAGGAAAGCTCAATGAAACGACAATTTCTTAAAAAAACTCACACTATACAAAAAAGCAAGTGCTTGATGCCATTTGTTTATTTTTCTGTAGTGATATATTTTTTAATGAAATTGTCGTTTCATTGAGCTTTTCTAATACGATGGAGAATAAATAATGCTAATGAAAAGGAAAAATTAAAAAAAAAAATAAAGAAAAAAAAATTTTTCTTACCTAAACGAAAAAAAATTATGCCAGTATGTAGTGTACCCGGAGTACTATCAGGGCCTTCGGCTTCAGGAGCGTTCCCCTTACACCCGGTATATATTGGACCTAAAATGTGCTCTATACGCGCAGTATAGATTCGCGCGTATAGATTCGCGCGCGCATCAAGCAGGGCCTCATTTGTCTCCCGACTTAGCTCCAAGATAAATGTCAGGTATACCCGAATAAAACATGTCGCAAGTCGGATTAAACAGTCAACATCGTGATATCGGTATCAATGTACGTACGGTCAACGACAAAAGTATCCTCACAAATTTTAATTTATTTGATGACTGGCCTCTATAAGTAACTTTGTCCTCTGGGATCATAAAACTACTTATATGAATTTTTGATATAAATATTCCAGTTTTTAAATATTTTAGTGTTGATCAGCTTACATCGTTGACTGTACAACATTTGCATCAATAACATCAATATATTGACAGGATCTTGACACCTATTTATTGACTGTATAATCCTTGAATTTATTTCGATAACTTTATATAACTTGATTTACCTACGTGATTTATTTAATATGACATTTAATGTGATTTCATTAAATTATTCTTAGTTATGCCAATATGTTATAGTAATAATAACAATTTATTTATTAATAAATTAAGTTGTATTATTATAGAAGAGAATATTAGAATAAAATGACATTATACGTCATTTTTTGTACACATCTTGTGTCGTAGAAGAGTAATAAATAATTTGAAAGTATTTCTCAAAAATGTACGTCTGGAAACCCTACCTATTTGAAATTAGCGGGTTCGATCGATTTTTTTAATGTCAAATTTAAAATTTAGGTGTTGCCAGAATGGTAGAATAGACATGTTAGTGTTGCCAAGTACAAAATCACAATGTTGCCAAATGTAAAAAATCAACTTAACCTTTCCCAAGCTCCTTTTACGGGAAGCTTGGTCACCCCCGTGTACTCGTAACAAGAGTCGTGCATGTTCGTGCACGATGCATGCACGGTGGATACGTACCTCTGAGCCCCTGCACAGCCCCGGGCGCAGGGTGTCTGTGTTTCCGTCTCTTGTACGGTCGTTTCTCACGCTGGAAGGCAACACGACAACATAATATCGTACTCGCTCACATATTTTTTCTTTTTAAATTTAGGAGAGAGTAAAATTTGTTAAGCTCGCGGCTTTCAAATTTGGAAAAAGTTTAATCTTATACCGGGTCGACATATGTTAAAATTGAAAGCTGACGAACAAACAAACATAGACTTGAAAAAGGGAAAGATATTTTTTGTCAGTAAAAGTTTGTATTTTATCATCAAATGTTGGTACTTAAAATGGTAAATCTGACACCAAATTAGGTAGGTCTACCGATAAAATATGTTAAATCCACCGCCAAATGTGTTAAATCTGTGACCAAATTGGTAAATCAAATATGGTAGAACTGCCGGCAAATATACCGACTATTATCCGCATAATATGACACCGCGCGCCACGGTTACTTTTATGACAATTCACAAAGAAATCTACTCTGGAGGTCCTGTTGACGTCGTTTAGGCTAAATTTTATCGGCAGATCTACTATTTTGCTGACAGACCCTATTATTTTAGCGACAAATATATCACACCCCTTTTAAAATATATGTTATTGGACGTACAAAAAATACTGGATATTGTTATTTTAAAGACATGGGACGAGTCAAAGGATGACTACACTGGATTGAGTATTTACCAATAGTGTAGTATACGTTTATATTGAGAAAATATCAAAATTTCCACGTCTATATCTTGGTCATTTTCAATTCTTATGTTCTATAATAGATCTGAATACCTTGGAACAACTTACGTAGACTGAAATTCCTCAAAACCATCTGATGCTATTTATACCGGATGCTCAAGCATTTTTTAATTAAAACGACTTTATGTTAACTACACACAATACATCAAATGGTTTTTGAAGAGTATATTACTAAATTTCTCTCTCGATGATATTCCCTATAACGCAACTTAGGACTCCGTAGTCCAACACACTAGTTAGACAAGTCCCCTGGTCCCTAGTAAGTACTATGCGGCTAGGTACCTGTCTAGGCTGGTCAACGGGGGTGGGGGGCGGCCGCGGCGGGTAGTGGGGGAGGGTGTACGCCTCGCGACGGAAGTTGCTCGACGATATCTGAACGGAGGTGAATGCTGGCCTGTGGGACATAAAGACAAATATTTTCTTTAAAAATATGTATTACAAGGGGTAAAATTGTAGAAGAAAATGTTATATCAAGTTTTAAGCAGAGTATCTACTATGAAATGTACAGACGACAAAGGAGATACCGTTGCACATTTACATCCAACTTTATATGATAACTAGCGATCCGCCCCGGTGCACACGTGGTAAAAATTCCCTTGGAAATCCAATATGTAGGTATGTTACTCAGGGTGAATGTAGCTTTCCAATGGTGAAAGAATTTTTGAAATCGGCACAGTAGTTTTTGAGTTTATTCATTAAAACATACAAATTCTTCTCTTTCTTTCTTTAAAATAGTAGTGTAGATGTAGAAAGTACAACCGTATCTTTTATGTTGACTGTACATAGGAAAGTTCGGACCCGTACTAAAGATTCGTAGGGTTCCAGTCGAACCAAGTGTGTGTCACCAGGACGGCTTCGAAGCCAACCGTGAGATAAATGCATCTCATAGCATCAATTGTCTGAAATTTCTGTGCGATCGGATGCACACATCAATGCCTACGGATATACAGATTCAGACAGATGAGATACGAATAAAGAATAAACCACAAACTAAAAGAATAACATAGACGGTACGTATAGAACTAGCGAGTAAAGCGGCGTAAAGTAATACCAATGTAGTACCATTTCGATCGCACTCTTTGTGTACACACATGAGTGTATGGTACCAAAATGATATCTTATTTTCTTAGACTGAAGAATAAACATACAATTAATACACCACTTCTCTTGCAAGTTCTAAATTATGTTAATACTAACTTTTGCCCGTCCGCGTGTATGTCGGTTATCGCGACCAAACATAACCTATGTCCTTTCTCATGGTCTAATCTACCCCTATACCAAATTTCATCAAAATCGGTTTAGTGGTTTAGGCGTGAAAGCGTAACATACAGACAGACAGAGTTACTTTCGCATTTATAATATTAGTATTTTCTTATCTTGCTATCCAAAATGTACCCCTTTTTTGTTTCTCTAGGACTTCACTTTACCAGAGCTAGGAATGTTTATTTCTTAAGAGCAAACATACCATTTATTTTATACATATAGTAATAAGTTCACATTCAGAAATAGATAGGTAATTAAATTCGTCTTATTGCAAGTTCAAAAGCCCACGTGAGACTCTTTGAACGCAAGCAAAGGTGATATTGATGTTTAAAAATAACATTTAAGTACCTTTCCACATACATATTTTTTCAAGAATTATAATGATGATATCAAGGTTCGGAGACCAAGTTAAGCCGCGTCGGTCCCGGTAACCAAATGAACATCTATGGCACTATGGCAGTCTTTACGAGTAGTTGGAGCCCTCAAAAGTCCAACTAGTCTGATTACAGAACTTCGATAACGCTAATTGGTTGCAGACGTCATAACCACCACACATCAGGCCTTGGCTAGGTGGCTTCTATAAAGGTCTTCACACGTTAAAAAGAAATGGTCGATAGAAAGAAATTGTAGAAGAAAATAGTTCACCTCCTGTAATGCCCGATGTGCCCATTTTTTTAATACCACTTGCAGACAAGCACACATTATGGGAAGTGCTAAGCGTGGCCTATGGATGTTTGCAACACCAGGGGCATCACAATGGTGCTACCGACCTTGTAGATACCTTCTTCTTGAAGAACCCCATTTTGTGAAAACCACAGCAGGAAGTTCATTCCAGAACCTGAGTGTACGTGGGATGAAGTTCCTTTTAAAACGCACGGTGCGCACCATTTCCGTTCGCAATGTGTGAGGATGAATTAACCTGCACAATTGCCGACCTTAATGAAGCGACGGAGGAGGAAAATGGTGAGAGTATATATGCATTTGCGTCTCTGGTGTGGCGGTAAAAACGCGGTCGTTACGCAGATACAATTCTCGTTCAGTACAAATATTTGTATGCAATATGGGTATTTACATTGGTCTGGTCGTACCTCGGAGAGCACGTTGAGCACGGGGAAATGGGTGAAATGGCCTATACAGGTTGATCAGCAGTCCGGTGAAAGGTCGCCCCACTGGCAGCAGTAGTAGTTGGAGTATGTACATACCTGGGCGGTGGGTCCGGCAGTAACTGGTTGGCGAAGTCCCCGGCGGCGTAGCGCCTCTCCGCGATGAGTGCGGTGAGCCGCACCAGCTCGCGCTTGGCGCTCTCCCTCCGCACCACCATCTCGAGCAGCGCCAGGGCGCGAGCTATGTCTCGCCGGAGTTTCAGCATCTTCTCGTATGAGCTCTCGTCGTTTTTCCTGGAACAAAATGATGTTGCAAAAAGGGCAGCGTAGAAGTATTCGAAACCGGCGGGCTTGCATGAAAGGATTAATGAAATTCGTCAAGTGTGTCAAGATAGAGTCGAATGGCGGGCTGTTGTTTCTGCCTACCCTGGAGGGATATAGGCGTCAGCGATTTATGTTCGTAAAATGATGTTTAAATGAAATTTTAAGGGTTGAACTAAGTGTGGAAAAATGAATTATTGTGAAGCGATTAAGAATGGAAAGTGTCCCGCCTGAGCGTTGTACTTTTTCCATTCTTAATGTAAGTGTTAATTACGTTTTTGCTTTTTTCATTTTTGTTTTAACAATTATACAAGAGCAAATAATTATGGAAAAGCTTTTGCCCGCGACTACGCCCGCGTTGACGTCAGTTATCGCAAATGCATTTATAGTTTATGTCCTTGCCCAAGTTCTAATCTATATGTGTACCAAATTTTATCAGAGTACTTTAACTTAATGCCCTATTTAAACCCTTTTAAGCCAAGCTCTAGTAATTTCACCACGATCATTTCCGTGGTTTATATGTGAAAGCCAAACAGACAGGGTTACTTTCGCATCTATATTATTAGTACGGATCAGTAGGGATCCTGAAAATTGGTCTAATGGAGGCGTCCATTACCTACGTAGAGACATGGGTCTCACCTGTTCTTTCTGGTCTGCATCTTTTCCGTACGCCGCCTGAACGCCAGGTAAGGATTGTTGGAAGACTGGCCGGGTCTGTTCTCCGTTTTCACCGTCAAGATCAACGGGTGTTGCTGCAACAATAACGTACAAAAATATTACTAAAACGCAAAGACTCATATCAGTTGTGTGACCACTACTAGGATAGGCCGCTTGTTACCGGGAGCTCCTGGAGACGCTGGAGCGGGACCCATGGGGGCGGCCTTACCTTATGGTAAGACAAAAGCTGCGCCCCCGGGCCCCTCCGCTGACCCAGGTGCTCGAGCCGGCTCTGCTCGGGGGAGTGGTCGAATCCCTGTTCCCGGCGCGAGCGGAACATGTTCCGCCGCAGATGGCTCCGCCGCCTCGGTCGCCTATGGCGCCCGGTGCGGTGATTGACGACGATGTGCCCGAGGTCACTCGGGTAGAACTAGAGCTGGCGGTGCGAAGGCTTGGAGCCAAAAAGAACACCGCCCCGGGACCCGACGGCATTCCAGGCCGCGCGTGGGTCCTAGCTCTAGGGGAAGACGGTCTCGAACCCCGACTGAGAGGGTTCCTCAGCGCATGTTTGGAGCGGGGCCAGTTTCCGAAGACGTGGAGGACGGGGAAACTGGTCCTCATCCGCAAGATGGGGCGCCCGGCGGACGAGCCGTCCGGGTACCGGCCCATAGTGCTGCTCGACGAGGTGGGCAAGCTCTTTGAGAGAGTCATTGCCAAGCGCCTCGTCGAGCATCTCTCTAGAGTGGGGCCGGACCTGGCGAATACTCAGTTCGGGTTCCGCCGGTGGCGTTCCACTGTGGATGCCATCATGCGTGTGAGGACTCTGGCGGAGGATGCGGTCGCTCGGGGCGAGGTGATGTTGGCGGTGTCCTTGGACATCTCCAACGCGTTTAACACCTTGCCCTGGAGTTGCATCAGAGAGGCGCTCGTGTATCACGATGTGCCTCTCTACCTCCGCCGCATAGTCGGGGCATACCTGACGGGGAGAGCCGTCGTCTACCCGAGTTCGACCGGAGTCGGTAGGCGCGAGATGTCGTGCGGTGTTCCACAGGGATCGGTCCTGGGGCCGCTGCTGTGGAACATCGGTTACGACTGGGTGCTTCGCGGTGACTTCGCGTACGGTGCCACCGTCACGTGTTACGCGGATGACACGCTGGTGACGGTGGGCGGGGCTACACACCGCGAAGCGACCCTGAGGGCCACGACCGCGGTTGCTCAAGTCGTGGAACGGATCCGGCGGCTGGGTCTCCAGGTGGCTCTGCACAAGTCCGAGGCCATGTTCTTTCATGGCCCTCGGCGCAGGCCAGACCCGGGAGCCAGCCTTACAGTGGGAGGCACTCCCATCGACATCAAGCCCCGGTTGAAATACCTGGGGCTGGTGCTTGACGGTCGATGGGACTTCGGAGAACATTTCCGAAGTCTGCGCCCCAAGTTGGTGGCAACGGCGAATGCCTTGGGCAGGCTGTTGCCCAACTTGAGGGGCCCAGAGGACTCCTGCAGGAGACTCTACGCGGGTGTCGTGCGGTCCATGGCCCTATATGGGTGCCCCGTATGGGCGGACACCCTGGGGGCCAGATTCCTGCCTCTGCTCCACGCGGCGCAGAGGACGACGGCCTCCAGGACCATCAGGGGGTACCGCACGATATCCTTTGAAGCGGCGAGTCTCCTGGCCGGATCGCCACCGTGGATCCTGGAAGCGAGGACCCTTTCGGCACTCTATCAGTTCCGAAAGGAGGCGCGGGGGCGGGGACACGATCCCGAGCCCGAAGAAATTCGGGCCGAGAAGTCCCGGCTCCACAGGGCCATGGTGACCGAGTGGGAGCTACGACTTGAGCAACCACGCGCAGGGCACGCCGTGATTGCGGCGGTAAGACCCATCATGGGGGAGTGGCTAGAGAGGCCACACGGTGGCCTCTCGTACCGTCAGACGCAGGTCATTACCGGACACGGTAACTTCGGGCGGTACCTGCATCTGATGGGCATAGAGCCAACGCCCGAGTGCCATCACTGCGACGCGAGCGTGGACTCGGGGCTGCACACGCTCACCGAATGTCCGGCGTTTGAAGCGCCGAGGCGGGAGCTTGTGACGGCCCTGGGGGTGAGAGTGCTCACGCTCTCCACCCTGCTCGCGGCAATGGTCCGCTGCGCGGATGCGTGGGCGGCCAGCGCCTCCTTCTGCGAGCAGGTCATGCTCGTGAAGGAGACAGCAGAGCGGGCGCGGCGCAGCGAGCGAGAAAGACTCGCGGACATCGCTGGCCGCGCTCGAAGGCGGCTCGGGCGTCGGAGGGCGCAAACCGACCTCCGCCCCCCATGAGCGCGGGCCTGAGGGTGACGGGTGGAGCCGCTCGTCACCCTAGCAGAAGCAGGCCACGACGGCGGCGCGCATCGTAGGACGATGCGCGCCCCCCCCCATACCGGGGGCGAGTCGGGGACCGCGTGGTCCCCCCTCCCGAGGAGGGCCAGACCAAGAGGAATGGCCCTGGGTCAGCCGGGGTGCGAGGGATATGTCAAAAGACAACCTCACCTCCGGCCTAGCACATCGACCCACAGACGGCGTGCGGTTTAGTCGGTTCGAGTCCGACATAACCTCCCCCTTCGGCTCCGACGGGGGGGGTATCCGTGGGGATTTCCCGCACGTAAAAAAAAAAAAAAAAAAAAAAACCACTACTAGGATTTTTTGACCAGAGCCATTATTTAAGGCGACTGGATGTGAAAAGGGGACAATGAACAATGGCGCACATTGGGAGAAGCCAAATCCTGCAATGGACAGCAATAGGCTAACTGATTGAAGCGGAATGTAACCACACAGTATATGGAGAATGGAACAGTGTGGTCCCATTCTGTTTAAATACGGCCAATTATCGTACTAAAATCTGTTCAAAATTCGGTTTCAATCTTAAAAAGATTACTGACATTGAAAATAATGGTGTTACGAGAATACTGTTTATAACATTTGGGAGATTTGATTGGAATTGCATTTTGAACAAGAATTGGCCAAAAATAATTGTAAAATAAGTTGTCGAATCATACAACCAATTTTTGATTTCACAACATTTCTCACTACCCTATCTGGACCCATGGTAAGCAGAGGTTAACTAGCTTGTGTTATGGAATCTAAAATGCAGATAAATATACTTAGATACTTTTTTTTGTTAACATAGAAACACCCAGACCAAATAATAATATATTCATGCATACAAATATTTGCACTGAGCGGGGATTGAACCCGCGCCTCCTGCGTAGCGGCCGCGTTCACTACCGCCACACCACAGAGGCGTCAACCTCAACAAAGAGGCAATCAATTTTTCCTATTACAGTGCACTGTTGGACATTGCCTTTTAAGGGCGCAATTGACTGCTTGTCGGATTCCTGAACCCCGACTAGCTATAGACTAGCTATACTGGCCTGCAGGTTCAATAGTGGTAGAAATTTGATGGCACAAATTTTGGCCGGGTATACCACCGTGCACGATTGCGAAAATCTCTCCATAGTAATTCAATCTCGGTTGGATTGCGTTCAGGGGTCAGCAAGTGCATAGCCGAACAGGGGAGATTGTGGTCGCAGCACTAGTGGGACCGGTGGGTGTCATGCGGTGCTGCGACGACAATCCTCTTTTGATGGGGCCGTCAAACTGAGTGCCACCATTGTTAACATGGTACGTGTATGTAATAGTGGCCCTCTTTCCTGAGACTTTGCCTTCAGCTTACCACCAGGCGAGGTGAAGTCAAATTGACGTGTCCTATATTTATAAAAAAGGTGAAGTTAGCTTGACCCGGAAACTCTTGATAGTCTCCTACACTCCAGCTTACGCGTCTAAGTACTGTGAAGAAACTCACCGTATTAAGCCGTTTGTTGAGCCAATAATCGTAGACAGCGATGACGAGGTCGTCGTTCCTCTCCAGCAGTAGTTTCGCCTCGTTGAGGGTCACCACCGTCTGGCCCGAGCACTTCTCCAATTTGTCCATCATCTGTTCAAATTTTAGATCTGGGAAAAAAACCGAAAGATATTCTTGAAGCTTTTGGTATTCCTCTCAGCAAATCTTTTATGGGGGTTGAGAATATAAATTAGTTAGTCCGCTTCTAACAAAATATAATTCGTTTAGTAAGGTATTTAGCTAAAGGTAAACGATTCTGATGCAACTATACACAAGCACGTATATTAAAAAATAAACTACTGCTTCAACAATTGGCCCAATTTCGGTTGTTATTCGGGTATTATTTTTGAACTGAGTTTTTAAACAAAAAAAAAAAGATTAATAAACTGAGTCTTTAAATATGAAGTATTAAAAAATACAAAGAATAAGAATATTATTTATTCGCTATTAACCATTGTTTACTTTAAGTTTAAAGATTGTTTACTTTGAGCATCTAACCAAAACCAAACGGAGTACACTTCGTCTTTTTCTACATCTTTCATTTAAAAGTTTCTCAATACTGGCCATGCCTATTAGATTTTGTCTGAGTCTGATGCATTTTTTCGTTATAATATAAAACTCAAAAGCGTTTCTACAAGTCAAATCCTTTAAAAATTCCACTTATGAGCCCCAAACCGATTTCATTAGAAATGCAAAATAACAAAGATGATTCTAGACCATTACAACAATATATAAAGTCTTTTTTTAACGTAGAATCACACACGGCTAGTATCCGCTGCTAGCTATACAGTCAGTCTCAAAATGATCTTAAAACCAAGGAATTAGGAACAAATCAAACTGTTTTATTGATTTAAATTGTATTATTGTTCGAACTAACGCTGGGCACCAAATATGAGAACGTTCAGTCAACAGGGCCTCGATTCTACTAAAGTAAAACCATTGTCATACCACAGACACTGCAAAAATTACCCATTTAATTTTAAACCTTAAAGTCATTATCTTAAGTCTAAGATTCAATTGCTTTTTTTTTGTAGAGTGAATGAAAAGGTGAAATGTGACACTCTTCATTTAATTTTGGACTTTAAAGTTATAAATTTAAAGTCTAAAATTTAATGCCATTTAGTGCAGTGTCGGTGGTATGACAGTTGATTTGGCTTTAGCAAAATCGAGGGCCAGGAAGGTGGAAAAACCAAGACATTGAGTACCTTGCTCGTTACGATCGAGCTGATGATGATTGTAGATTATGTAATTACGTATACAAACCTGTGAGCTCGGGATGCCTCTGCTGTTTCAGCCACCGTTCGTCCTCCGTGTCGATGTCGTACTCCGGCGCCTCTTGCTCCTCCCATAGCGCTGTAACAATACAATTACACATATATCAAGTAACCAAACTACCCAGTAGACACCAGAGAATGTCCTTATAAAATCTAAATCCCGGTAGTACTATTATCTATTATGTGCCCAGCCTCTGCCCGTGAGCAAGAGGTAGGTAAGTACGCTGTTTCAGCTGAAGGTAAAAAGTTTACTTATGACATATTGAACGCTTTCGTTACAAAAAGTTTTAGCTATGTATTACTAATTTGCAACCTACAATAGAAGGATAATTCTCTACTGTACGCGAATAGATTTACAGTGGGACGTACTACTATGTTAAATTCATACAAGCGATATCTGATGCCACCCTTATACGATTAGTTTTATCTATTTTTTTTTATTGTTATTTTTTTATGAAAGAATATTAGCAACCGAAATTATCGAAATTACAAATATTTCCTCTAACCCCTCCAACTAAGCTAAATTTTTTGTGCTAGGAGTGGGTTCACGTATTGGCCAGGATTCGAACCCGGTACCTCTCGATTGTAAAGCCGACACCTTAACCACTAAGTTACTTCTAAAAATGGCAATTACAACATAATAAAATTCAGGAGGAATTTTGTCGTTTATGTCAGTTGTGAACGTGTGTCAATACCATACATTGATCAATCTATTTTATTCTACAAACGTATGGCCACTTGTCTGGAGGAGCTGGTCTCCTAGGAGGACTGTATTTCACTCACTGGCATTTGGCTCGTAACGCTTATAACCACATATTAGGGTGAGGGCTACTGTCTCAGTACTTTAAAAGACGTAAATAACCACAGATTGATTTCTCCTTCAAAATATTGAACAAATATCAAAACTTCGACTGACGAAGGACATAATATTTATGTGTGCCACATTATCAGCATATTCAAGTCACAGTGACGTCATTATCGCATAATAATTAAAACAAAAATAAACTGTGCGCCACAAACGAATGGTTTCATAGAATTATTTTCTGTGGTATGCAGCCTTGGAATTTTCCTCCTTCCTGTGTGGTGCAGGATATTTTATAGAGTATAATTTTGTATTTATGGAATTAGAAATAAGAATACGCATTTGTGAAGAGTACTCGTAACCAGCGTGCGTGTATGAAAACAATTATCAAAGTAGAAGAAACAAAAGGTTACTATAGCACAGTCAGTGACAGAAATATCTTGACTACAAGTCTGAAACTGACCGTAAAACTAAAGTATTAAGAGCAAGTCAAATTGTTTTATTGATTTAAATTGTATTATTGTCCAAACTAAAGGTGTGCACCTTACGTGCGGGAAATCCCCACGGATACCCACCCCTCCGGAGAGGTTATGTCGGACTCGAACCGACTAAACTACACGCCGTCTCTGGGTCGTAGTGCTAGGCCGAAGGTGAGGTTGTCATGCGACATATCCCTCGCACAAGTGCACCAAATACCAGAACAATCCGTCAACAGGAAAGGTGGAAAATAAAGGAATTAACATCATTTTGAACACTTTGTTCATTAATATCGATCTGAGGCTGACTGTACCGATTTATTAAATGATATATTATTTCAGTTTTCACTAATACAATCAGTAATCAATCATACAGTCCAGAGCTCACTGGAAAGTTTTTGTGCTGCCACTGGGAAGACCAAAGGCTTTTCCTACTTTGTCTTCTACGCTGACGGCTCAGAAATTCTCTATCTTCACAGGGTCGGCGGCACGAGTGTGACTCCCCTGGTGTTGCACACGTCGATAGGCGACGGTAACCACTTTCCATCAGGTGGGCCGTGAGCTTGTTAGCCGCCTCAGTGGTATGGAAAAAAAAACAGTATATTTACATAAGGTAAAACTAAATGTTTTGTTATTATTATGTACAGAAAAGGCCTACTCGTCTTTTCGCCTACGTACCCGTGTGACCTTAAAGTTTTTTTCTTTCATCTTTAGAAGGGTCTTAAAATAAGTTAATATGCATGTTTTTGTGATAGGGTCGAAACTAGGAGGTCGTATAGTTACCCATACTTTACATTACTACTTTTCGGTCTTTCCCAGAGCAAAATTGTGTCGATATAAACGATTTTATTATAATACTAGCTGTTGGCCACGGTTCCGCCCGCGTGAAAGTCGGTTATCGCGACCAAACATAGCCTATGTCCTATCTGAAGGTCTAATGTACCACTATACTAATTTTCATCAAAATCGGTTTAGTCGTTTAATCGTGAAAACGTAACATACAGACAGACGGACAGACAGAGTTACTTTCGCATTTATAATATTAGTATGGATTTTTATATACTTCTTTCCTTTTCTGCATAATTCAAGCCTAGAGTGAGTTATCGATACACGTTTTAAACATAAGACATTGATTTTATTACTGTCCATAAATTGAAATAAACGGCACTAATAGTACATTACTACAGAGGCCGGGATGAAAGGGGTTGCCGGCCGAAGACATATAGACGGCCGAGCGAAGCGAGGCCGGATACGTCTGAGGCAGGCAACCCCATATATCCCGCCGAGGTATGTATAGTGCTTTTCTCAAACATGCCAACGAAATAAACAACAAAAAAATTAAAGATATATTTTTTTTTAATACGCATAGTGGCAGAGTGTCGATGCCTTTGCCACAAATTTATGTGAAATCGAAATTAAAAAAGAGGACTTTGCCGGCCTAGGCCCGCAAGGTTTGTATGAAATTCCATTGCCAGCCTCTGGTCCTAGCCGCGCCTGAAACGTCATACTTCGCAGCCTATTAAGAGGAACGTAATGTCAATATTTCATTGCATGTTTGAGAAAATTCATATACGTTTCTACCCCTACCAATGTATTCAAATATCATTACTATAAAAAATATTAGTCATCATTCTTCGTAACCAGCCACACGTGCATTCCCCGCGACATTCGTCATCGCTTTAGAACTGCAAACTGCGAGCGAAGGCCCGAAGGCCGACCGAGTACGTCTAACAGCTGACGGCGACAACTAACGTAATCGAATAACCAGACGCTCGTGTTTGTAGACGCACACGTGGTTGGGCGGTCGGCGATATATTTCAACTTGGAAGTATTTATAAATTCTTCATTAATGAATGTCGGTGTGTTGTTGCCGCTGAGCCAGCTGACTGTCTTCGTGTTGTAGACTTCGAAATCAAAATACGTTAGGACGTTTTATAAAATTTTATTTACACAGCAGTATAAATAAGCTGTGAGTTTTTGAAATATTTGCGTAAACTTTACTAGCTACATAGATTATTTGTAAAGATTTACTCAACATACAATACAAAAGGGAATGTCGGTTTACGAGTTTCTCATCTGTAAATGTTATTGGTTACTGAGCAATTGAGCTACCTGGACACCTGAGTGTTCGAAATTCTCCTATACATAAGGCGCGGAGAGTAACATTATGCGGAAACCGTCGAACGAACTTCTTCGGGGCACATCGCATTTGTGAGTATCCGCAAGCGAATATTGCTCTTTCCATATATATTGGACCTAAAATGTGCTCAAAATGTGCTCCAACGCGCAGTACACGTTTGCTGCATGTATTTTGAGAATAACACATGGTGCTACGGTCGTGGACAAGCTCAAATTCACCAAGCATAGATTATTAGAAAATCATCCGCGCGCGCCAGAGCGCATATATCGCGATTTAGGTCCAAGATATATGGAACGAGCAATACCAAACCAATGAACGGTTGCCCGCGCGACTCCCGCATGCGGTTCGCTTTCGTAAACACTCGAGCTGTGCAGTGACCCGCAATGCGGGGGTACCCATGATGAGCCCACAATTCAAGTGCGTTGTTGTGGACCTTCCGAAATGACAGACACAACGAATGATAATAATGATAATGATTGTAAAATCATTTTTAAACATTATTTTTAGATAATGCGCAACGAAATTCCATTAATCCCAATCCCTGCATTGTGATTGAATAATAACAATCTGAACGTGATACAAAAGCAATATCGGAATACATAATATACCCGTGGGCTGAGAAACAATATAAAATCTGCTAAGTACCCGTACGACCTCCATGTTTGGGACCCTTAGACCCATACGACCTCATTTTAAAAACGATTTCTGTACGTGGTAGAAACTTATAGGTCTAAATATCATAGATTCTGGACAATTCGGCGGTAATGGAGAAACAACGAACTAGTTACGAAGGGTAGTTTCAATTAATTCGCATTCGATTAGCCGAGTGTCAATAGCAGATAATCAGACGGCTATGTCTGTCATAATTGGATATTGAAACAGATGGAAGATTGGAAATCGATAAAGCCGCCATTTATTTCGTACTTTGATTATGAGTCTCGGACTGTAGGAGTTTATAAATGTGTGATATGTTTATGCCTATCATTTGGTTTAACGTTTTTACCATTCTTTTAGGAGAAATATTTAAATTCTCAGACAAAGGAACTTGGATATACCTATGGAGACATACTTTTGGAAATCTATGTAGGTATCTACTTAACCTATATTCAGCAGAGAATACCCAAACTCTTTTATACTCGTATGTCTCAAATAGTAAATAGTATTCCGTCGAAAAAAAAATTATTTTTGTATTTAAGCAATACACCCCACTCCTCCCCCCGCCCCCTCCTTCTTAAAGAATATCACGATCGCAAATCTGACAGTGGAGTCAAAAGCACACCCAGTGGTGCTGAGAACTTAAAAATATCATTTTAAACAATGACAAATTGTCATATGATATTATGGACAATCCGCTAACTAAAATACTCCCAAATACAAATGATCAAAACTGAATAATTGAGTAAACCTAGTAACAAAGCACGACTTGTGTACTCATGCATTCACCGTACATTTTGAACAATGGTAGTGATGAACACTTACACATGGAGATTTATTCAACTCACATTTCCGAGTGAGAGAGACTGAAAAACATTTAAGAGACACAATATCACGCCGCAAAACCAACGTATCTAACAATTCTTTAGTTCTAGAGGAAGCTCGTGAAGTATGAAAGTCAGTCAATCAGTCACTGCCAACCCCGGGATGAAATAAGCGAGTGCATATGTATGATATATATATATGTATGTATATAGTTCTTTGAAATATGTCTTGCAGAATAAAATCAATTTACTGTTACTTAGATACCCAGACTTCACTATAGAATTATGGGACCTAGTTCTATGAACTTTACAATGTATTAATTTCATACAAATGATGTCTAAACACAATAAATCCGTACTGGCGCATTATTATACTTGACAATGGGTTTTAATCGCAGTCGTAACGTAAGTAGACGTTGGATAAAAACAGAAAAGTAAAAAACGGACCACAATTTCAATTAAAAGAAGGAAATTCTCGTAGTCACATGTTTTGTTGTCAAAATACGTCTCGATTTAATGTTAAAAACATTCAGATTGAAAATTGTTTCATGAATTAACTGTTACCGACATTTTATTTGATTTTGACAGATTTAAATTCAAGACTGAACTTTGATTTTTTTTATTACGACAACGGCCTTCTGTACAATAAAAAAGAAATAACCAAAAAAGACCATGATATTCATAATTGAGCAAAGATTATTAAATTTTAGTAGTTATTCCTAAGACATGCCATCGGATAACATGAGCGCACTTCCTCACTTGTATACCCGCCAATACGCACACTAACAAATTAACTCACACATTCACACAAACACGGACACAAAAGCGGTTTTGTTTGGTTCCATGAACAATACGATACTTATCTATCGGTTGCAATTTGTTATATTGTAACAGTGAGGAAGATATTCTTCCGTAAGTGGTAGCGGTATCTGCATTTCATAACGGTAACTTTGCGATTTATAATTGGGTATAGGACCCCACTAAACCCCATGAGGCCATGCCAATCATCTTTTTCCAAACGAAAGACCTCCCGGGATTCACTCCGAGTTCACGATAAAAAGGATGTGTCGAACTCCAATCGAGTTAAAACAGAAAAATATTAATAAAATGTAAAATACTGGGCTGAACTAGGTTTTAAATTTTTATGGGACTAAATTGTAACTATTTCGCATCGAAACTAAAGAAGAATCACTTAAATCGGAACATAAATCTCAGAGTAATCGATGTACAATCGCAAAGTAATCGATGTACCTACATGTCGCCGCCATCTAGCTTAATCAGCCGTTCAATTACTGCCTAGGCTGTTAACTAAACTGCCTGTAAACCCCCGAGGGGGTAGGCAGAGGTGTATTCACAGACAATTTGTGATAGGTTAATTGAGAAAGATACGCAATCCGACTTGGATAGGTAAGGTTAGAAGGCCGCATTAACATTCGTGATTTCTATTTATAACCAAACCATGCAGAAATAAGTCTGACGTCAGAAATGAGTTTGTTGATTAAAAGGCTGGCAAGTAATTAAACGTCATCGATCCAAGCTATTTGCTTTTATATATATTTAATAATAATAATAATAAATAAATATTCCACAACATTTGACACAACGCTATCTAGACTCATGGTAAGCATAGCTTAACTAGCTTGTGTTATGGAATCTAGAATGCGGATAAACATACTTAGATACTTTTTTTTGGAAATACATACATAATATACATAGAAACGCGCAGACCAATGCAAATATACATATTCATGCATACAAATATTTGCACTGAGCGGGGATCGAACCCGCGCCTCCTGCGTAGCAACCGCGTGCACTACTGCCACGCCACAGAAGTAAAGAACCTAGGCGGTTACTTGGACGGCTGATTGAGCCAATTAGCTGCGACATACATATATAAAAAAATACCAATCGAATTGAGAACCTGCTCCTTTTTGAAGTCAGCTAAAATAGAACGGACTTTTGTCATATGGACCTGTGTGAATTTGATGTAGGTACTCCAGATACCTTAGCCTGTTTTGGCTACCTATTTATTTCTCCTGCAAGTCAGTCTACCAGTCAATATACTGGTAGACTGACTTGCAGACGATGCTCTGGCACAGGCATAGAAATGATATCTGCTGTACAATAGACGACCTTTGTTCATCAACTATAATTTTATAAGATGCGCACTTCACTTTGCCTTGAAGATTGATGAAACACTCCTTAAAGTTGCATAATTGTGTCTCTTTGACTATTTCAAAGTGATCATCATCACACAGGCTAAAACACTGAACCGATTTCGAGGAAATTTGGTACAGAGATCGATTAGACCTTGGAAAAGAACATAGGCATGTTTGGTCGCGATAACCGATATTCACGCGGGTGGGGCCACGGGCAACAGCTAGTGAAGAATAATTCTAAAAAAAAATCTCTCATTATAATTTTCGCATTAAATGCATTTAAAACAGGCACTTTATAGCCTTAACTCCGTTCACGTACTCCTCCATTATAAGTTTGTTTTGGCCGAGGAGCAATTTCCGTTTGACTCGTCATAGAAAAGTCTACACCAGAACGTAATCCGCCAATCACATGGGCTTGGGCACCAAAGACATACAGACAACTATAACTCACAATCTCCGAAAGGGTAGTCAGAGGTGCATAAACACTCAAATTTCGCCATCTATGATTATCGGTCCGACAAAATAGGAGGCGAGGCTATTCTATTCCCGTCAAGCTCAAATAATACCCCATAAAGCCGATGATAACATCATATAAACATAATTCACCTGCACACCTGCTCACCCCTTTTCGCGTATGTTAATATTGAACACATTTACATACGCGTCAAGTGTTGCCCTTATTTTAGCAGGTAACCACGCAATGAAATACCGACCTCTTCAGTTATAAATATCACTCAAACCGGTTGAACAATGGAACCCTAAATTTAAATAAAAACTGGCCAAGTGCGAGTTGGACTCGCGCACGAAGGGTTCTTTACTTTACCTAGGAACAGTGGCGAGGGATGAAAATTTTCTAAATGGAAACCGGTGGGAAAAACTTTCCTCGATCTAGTTTATCAAATTTAAAAATCTCTACCATCTATGCATAGGGAAGCCGACAGGAATCGGGATATATCTTTTTTAGTTTCAACGGTGTCATATCAAGCAAAAAACGACAAAAAATTAAGTTTTTTTGTGTAGGAGACTCCCATATTTTAGTACATATTTATTTGTTGTTATGGGGGCAACAGAAATACATTTATGAATTTTTTACAGTCTAGCTATCACGGCGCATGAGATGCAGCCTGATGACAGAAAGACAGCGGAATCTTAGTTACATTTTATTTTTACGGAACCCAAAAAATAGCAATGTTATAAAGCCTCCCCCTGTACGTTTTAGGTATCAATTTCAATATCCGTGGGGTGATATCGTGGTAATATTGGAATATATACCTTATAGCTTAATTCATAGGGCGTGTTTCAGGTTGTTTGTTCGGTGTTGTGTGGGTGTTCAGTCAGACAGATGGGTAGGCAAACGTATTGTTACAAATAAATATGAGTAAATTGGTTTGTGGAGAAACATTGGTTTTATCAGCGGAATTACGGCAGCCCCGTTGTTCGAGACTTATTTATAACTAAGCCTTTTCGGATAGGATACAACCTCAATGGTAAACCCCAGTAAAGTGATTGGTAATCCTGCAATAATCTGAAATCTACAGTAGGTAAGGTCTTATAAGGTTGTAAACATATTTTTTGAAAACCCCAACTGTATTTATTTGGATATGTACCCGTGCGACCTCAAAATTTGGACCCTAACACAAAAACACCCATGAGACCCTCATTTAAGGACCCATTTTTAGATGAAATTCGAACACAGAGGTCGTTTTTTAAACCTTCATGTATTTTAAAATCCTCATAGGCACTGTATTTTTTTAAACCCTGCATTCTGTAGATTTTGATACTATTAAGCTAGATAAATAAACACACAGATCACTTTATTTTTATTGTAGAGCTACGTATTTTAAGCACGAATACCACCTTAATCCCAACCAAGAAGTACCTCTCTATATGCATATCGTAAATCCCCACTAAACTATGTACATTAATTTGTACGAACATATGATTCCCTTCTGGGTTAGACAGAGACCATAACCAGCCATAGTCGAATTCACATAAGTAATCAAGGTACAGCTAAAGATCAACTTACTAGCTTAGTTAAAAATAATAAATCACTTTCATTTTAAGCTTATAGAAAGCACTCAAGTTGTCGAACTACTTAGCGCTTATGTTGCGTCTAACTTTGTTAAGCCGGTTCGTATGCGCAAAAAGACCTGACAGCTGTTTGGCTTCTACAGTAAGACCCCTTTGTGGAGAAGTTTTTATCATTAAACTTGCTATCACTGTATACAGCAGTGAAGCGCGCTATATAAATATTTATAATTAAGATATTAAATAGAGATTAACTCTTAATTAAACGATGATTTAAAAGTTTAAAAGTTATATTTAGGATATATGCTGGAGCGGCGGTGGCGCACATTGTGTGCCTTCTTATAACCGGGGGCGAGTTGGGGACACCCGAGGAGCGTCAGATCGAGAGAAGGTCCTGGGTCGGCCGGAGTACGAGAAATATATCGAAGGCAATCTCACCTCGCAGGGATTTGCGCACGATAAAAAAGATACATTTTTTTTTAATAAGAATATTAGCAACCGAAATTATCGAAATTACTAATATACCCTCTAACCCCACCAACTAAGCTAAATTGCTTGTGCTAGGAGTGGGTTCACGTCGGAAGTGTAATGGCCAGGACTCGAACCCGGGACCTCTCGATCGTAAGGCCGACTCCTTAACCACTAAGCTACCGAGGCCGACTGGTACTGTGGGGACAGGCGTTCAGACGGAAAAGTTCCTCAGCGTATTATTCGTGATACACAGGGGTATGAGACTCGCCTGAATGCAATCGGGTGGAATAGTAGGTTAATTATTTTATGAAACAGTAGGCGTAGGTAGTAAGTAACATATGACTGTTCGGAACAAAACATTTGGTAACTATCGTGAATGACGACAACCCAGGGCGCTGATTCTGCTATTATTTATTTTCATGGCAAAACCATTATCAGTTTTCACAGACTCTGTAACTAATGCCATTGAACTCAAGACTTTACTGGTATACAGTTAAAGTCTAAAATTGAATGACAATATATGTATGTAATATGTGAATGAAATATGTTATAAACTCTATTTTCATTTTTGACTTTAAGGGTCAGCAATAAAGTCTAAAAATTAATGAAATCTTATGTAATGTTAGCAATATGACAGTGGTTTTGACGTGTCATAAAATTAGCAGAATCAGAACCTACGCAATGTTCATCGAATTGTACTTGTAATTTGTAAATTGTAGTTTTATGAAACGGGCCCCTGGTCGTTTGTCATGCAGATAACATTAAAAAAGTGCGCTATATAAATACACTTAGCTTTCAAAATTCGTTCTCGATTTATCTAGTTGTTGCATCTTGTTCGAAATTCGGATTTTTCAGCTTACCTAGGAATCACGACACAATTTTAGCCTATATGCCCGTGCGCGCTCAAAGTTTGGATGCAATATGAAAAATACCCGTAGGACCTAAATTTTGAAATGCATTGAGAGTTGAGGTCCAAACTTTGTACCCAATTTTTGTTCTAAACAGCTTGTTTAGTAGTATACATAGGAGTCATTGTTTGAGATACGTAACTTGCAGACGCCACGCCATTAGACACACAAAACGCCTACACAGGCTCACCGTACCTCAGTTAGTTACAGTTAACATACTACACCCACGCTTTAAGAAATTTATGCAGATAAGGGGCTTTGTTTTGTATACGGAGTCTTCTTTAACAAGTTTATGTGCGTTTTAAATATGCTAGTCCAGAGAACTGGTATGACAAAGAGGCCGGAATGAAAGCGTGACACATTTTAGTAAATAACATAATTTCAAATTTAAACCCTGTGAGGGTTTTTCTTTCGAAAAATAGAAGCCTAGTTAGTAACACTTTTTTTTGTATAAGAATAGGCTTCCACGATGTGCCCCAAGCACACAGTGGAAGGTGCTAGTATAAAAAAAAAAAAAAAAAAAAAAAAAAAAAAATATGCTAGTCCATTTCCTTTTGTAGGAGTGGAAACCACTAGGTCGATTCTCTTGATAAAAATCTCTTTCAAAATCCAGTCCGGATCTATTCTCAATCTTCTATTATGTCAAAAACGGTACTCCAGTAACATATTTTTCATTAACATAGCGGTCGCTTTTGACGTTGCGTTGCATTGTTACAAATTCACGCACAAAAACTACTAATGGATTCGAATGAAATTTACCACAGTGGATAGCACATTGGTTACTCTTTACTCTGCAAATAGCTCACTGGAGAGTTTTTGTGCTGTCAGTGTGAAAACAAAAGGTTTGTCCTGCTTTGTCATCTGCTCTGACGGCATAGAAACCCTCTGTTCTTTCAGGATAGGCAGCACGAGTGTGACTCCCCTAGAGATACACACGTCCATGAGCCGCGATAGTCACTTTCCATCGGGTAGGCCGTATGCTTGTGTGTCGCCAAGTGGTATAAAATAAAATTGGTTGATGTCAGGTATCGGAATAGCATTTCATGTGGGACGAGCTGCTAACCGCTACCAGTATTTAATTACAACCGGTTGACAAAAGTGGCCATTAAATCTTTCCAATTGTGAACCGCATTATACCAATCTGACCTTGCAGCGACGTCTCTAGATCTATCACAGAACGGGAACAATGGAATTGATGTCAAACGATACGTAGATTGGTGTCAAATCAATCCGTTTGACGAAGATACGCAGAACATCCTCATTAAGCTTATATTACGTCAGACACACGTCATGAATAACGGGTGAGTTCACACCGCCTGAGTATATTATTTTTATAATGTCTAACAGACTGAAGTATTTATTGTAAGGGTTAACATATCCTTATAGTTAGTTGACATAGCTTTTGGAGCCTGTTGTCTACGTATAGGTAATACAATTTATTACCAGAATGTAGGGGTTGTTCTTGCAAAGGTACCTTATAAAAGAGCATAAGACCTTTTTTAACAACCCGACTTAAGACAGTCGAGTAAAAGGAGTGTGATTAAGCTTTCATCCGCAAAATACCTAGTAGATTTGTCACCAAAATGTGATCTTGAGCGACCACGCATTATCGCTAGTTCCCAGACGCGCGGTGTCGTATTGTGCGAATAATAATCGATATATCTCGCAATAAATGCCATTTTGAGTACCAATATTTGATGACATAATATAAAATTTGCTGGCAAAAAATATCTTTCCCTTCAAAAATCATGACAATGTTTCTTCCACGAACACTAAGAACATTTATCGTAACAATAGTGTTCCACGAAAAGGGCGAATGATATTTTCCGTGAAGCGACGAAAAAAAACATTACTTCTTTAGACAGTCGTGTAAGGAAACGCCACATTATAATTATCTAGAAACTAAACCGTAGGCTTTGGAAATATGGTTGATATTTTCAAAGCCTACTTCAATCAGTAGCCTGCAAAACAGAATTCTTAAGAGACAGAGGTACCTAAGTACGGCACAATATTGGCAGAGCACACAACTCGAGAGATCTTCGATAATAAATATACGGCACTGACGGGAAATGAGTTACGAAGTCTCCAGACAGTACTAAATATAAAATATGTATGTATCGCCTTCCATCTTGTAGCCATCTAAAATAGAACCATTTCATCTATTACCTCGAGAAGTTCACACGCTCTTAATGCGTGTAAATAGACGTTACGACAACCGAAGACTAATTCAAAGAGTATCAAGTTCAGTTTGGTATAATATTATACTAGCTGTTGAATTCTGATAACATTCCAGACCCATTTCTAAAAACCCCTCTAGACAAGTGGTAATTTGTTGGCTGGCATTTGATGGAATAGAATGACGAATGTATGAGATTTGACGTATTTACATGCGTCAACGACTTTCATGTCTGATTAAGATAGGAAAAATATTGAATCAGCCTAGGCAGGGTTTGAACCCGCGATCTTTGCCTTACAGGGGCAATGCTTTGACCACTAAGCTATCGGACCTCGTCGGGTACCTCGCTTTAAAATACTTAAAAATTTGATTCAAACTGTCATATACGTCAAATCCCATACATTCGTCATTCTATTCCACCAAATGCCGGTCAAAATTGCTACTTGTCTAGAGGGGCAGATCCGTTCAACCGCTGAAGTGTGATTGAATAACAAAAATAGCAACATGTTCACAAACTTTTTCATTTATAATATTAGAAAGACAGCCTGTAGGTATTAGGACTAGACTATGTCCACAGCCACGGACGCGTTCGCGTGGATCAAACATTATTTCTGGTCCCAAAACACACAGGCACCTATTTCCTGTGGATCATGATCTTAGCGTTGTGCCCAGTTGCCTATGGGGCTTTCACTTTGATCCAGGAGGCAACCTCATATGTTAGCTAGTCAATATAACTGCTAATTAACGGACAAGGCTCTGGCGGAAACTTTCCAATAAAAGTTAAAAGGTCTGACTGCAGCCGCTCCAGTAAGAGCCAAAGTAAGTCAAATAAGTTATGGGGAAAGAGACGAAAGACTAGGAAAGCAGACACTGAAGTTCTGAATTGCAAGCTTTAATGCTGGAATGTAGAGGTACTTCTCCACTGTTACATAATGTTTTCCACTTCGTCAGAAATACGTAGAAACGTATAGAATATTCGTAGTCACGTACAAGTAATGAATATGTATCGGTAAATGTGTCTTGCAATGAGATATATAAACCAATATTGGAGTACAGAGACAGAAGACCGATAACTACCACTAATTATGGAAATATATACATATAATTACTTTGTGATTACTTAAGGACTGTTGGCATCCGACAGTAACATTACGGCTCATGACAAAGTTGACTTGATGGGAATAGGCTTACCACTTGTTACGAGACTGAAAATCATAAATGGCTAAATGTGGGTGTAAATGCACGTTATTCGGGCATTTACAGGCATGAATATATGTTTTACAGCTGTTGAGTAAACTCGTATATCGAAATGAAGTTTACAAAAACTCTTTATATTGTAATACGTTAGGTTAAAACTGACGACCTGAACAACAACAACCTGTGATAGACTAGAAGCGAAAAGTGGGTATAATAATTGAATCCACATAAACGGAACCAGTTATGTTTGGTTACAGTAGAAAACACACAAAGAAAGAATAGCGTATAACAAAAAGGTCTAATTCCCACTTAAAAAGTTTGTACGCAGAACTTGCACAATACCGGCAGGTAATTTCTCCAATATCGGTCCACATTTTTTGGCTTCCTTTTCGTTTGAAAGAAAAGGAACATTACCTTCGCCACAGTTCAAAATAATGAATTACTTTTCTTACAGCTTCTATTGAATGTGAAGTCAAATGCGGAAATCCTTCAGGGTAGATTGTTTGAATATCTTAAAAGGATATACCTAAGTGAGTGAGTTTTTGTCATGCGAATTTAATTTTATTTAAAATGTTAATTAAAAATATTGATTTGGACATGTTTCGCCTCGTTTGATTTACCTAGGTAAAAGATCATTAAAATGACTTCAGAGGTGAACCTATAAGGAAATTATAAGGCGAAACGTCATGAGACGAATGTAGAACAAATCTTTTTTTCTACATATTAGATAGGTTCAGCCAATTCCCGTATACAGCACATTACAATATTCTATTTTGGCTTCACGTATCGGGCATGAGCCTAATACGGAAAAAACCTAAAGGTATAATCAAAGCCGACCAAGTACCTAGCATACAGCATGTAGTAGATATAAAGTCCCGTGAAATATACTTGAATGTGATAATATTTTGCGGCTTCTCAATGATGCAGTTTACCCGCATCGAAGTTTAACAAGTAATAATACAGTCGCTTGCATAAATTCACATAGAGCTGGAAATTGGTGGGGGTTTTAAGTACACCTAATGAAAGAAATATCAAAAGTCCCCATCGATTGGACTTCTGCAAATATTCTCTTCTTGAAATTATTTATTCAAGGTCAAAGTTTAGGCTCTGCGTTGATGAATGTTTCTATGGGAACGAGTAATTTTGTATATGATAGATATGACTTCTTTCTATTTTGAAATCGCGATAGCTCGAAAATGGTGATCCGTATAAAAAAAAGAATGAGAACAATTTTATAGGTAATTACATGATCTACAACTTTTTTCTTCAATGAAAACACTTGTACTATTCAAAATGATTTATTAAATTCCTGACCGGTTTCGCCTTACGGCATTATAGGCGGCATTTTTTTTTATGGGAGGAAAAAAAACATGTATCAACCTTTGATAATGCCGTAAGGCGAAACCGGTCAGGAATTTAATAAATAATGTGGTATAGTACAAGTGTTTTCTTTGAAGATGTGTAGCAAGTTCCACCAAGTGCCATCAATCAACAGTAAGTATAAGCATCTACAACTTTGTCTAGTCAATTTTTTCCGATAAGAGTTGCTGTTTACGAGAAAAATGCAAGAAACCAATATTTTTGACCTGTGACCTTGAATTAAACAAATTGCAGATGTCCAATCGATGGGCATGGGGACTTTTCATTTTCTTTTATTATGGTGTATTTGAAACCTCTACCAACTTTTAGCTCTATGCGAATTCATACAAGCTCAAATGTTTATTTGGTCCGGATTATAATGCATGTGAGAAAATGAAAATGTGTAGTCATAGAGCAATAAACGTATTGAGGGACTTAAGAATTCGTACCTTAATACGCTAATGCGCGAAAACTGCAATGAACTAATCAATCCTTCCAAAACTAACATCCATAGTCATCCCTCTATAGAATTCTAGAATTAAAAGCATAAGCACCCCTAAATTCTCCCCATCCGACAAGGTACGTGTAATTGGATATAATAAGGGCCTTTTGTGTTCAATATAAAAATAAACTAAAAGAGGGCGCTACAAAGGGATGCTGGGAAGTAATTTTATTATTTCATAAAGTACAGAAGGGCTGATAATCAAATTTAATAGCACTAAAGTGGTCAGAGTAATGTAATTCTTTGCGCATTATATGCATCCTGTGCCAGTTTCTTTTTTAAATTCTAATATAAGGGTAATGGGAGCGGAGCCAAGGGCGGTGGCGCGCGGCTTATCGTGTTTTCGAGCGAAATTTCTACAGGGGAGGAGAATTTTGATCTCAACAACACGTCAGGGTCGACTATACAGGTGGTCACAAGGCCGGTGGGCGTCTTTGGGATAAGTCTCCAGGACACGCCAGATTCTTCAGCGACACGGACTGACGAAACTCCATGCTGTTTAGTCAGCGTTTTAGCCAGAGTTCGACATACCGATCTCATCGTTTGCTTCAAAAAAATGAAGCCCGAGGGGGGTACGAAACCAAAACACAAAAAAATGGTAATGGTAGTAAAATTCCCATTTCCTTTGGTCACGTAATGACTTCATAACGACTTTACCAGAATTTTTCTTATTGTATGTTGATGATTGATTACAATTTTTTATTAGGTACTTTGGAAAACATTCTAACGTAAGAAATATTAAGAAAATTTTACAGAAAATTGAAAGAATCCAGATAAACTAACGATTATTTATACACACGGGTGGAGTTACGGGAAATAGATACAACCTCAATTATTTCTTTACACAAAATATATCCTAAAAAGCCTTTCAACGGTATGAGGGCTATTTAAAATTAACATACACAGCCCGTACACTCTCGTATCATCGTTCGTTAACAGAATACCGTACGAGATTCCCGCGTAGAGAATGCGGCTCCATAGTTGCCTAATGGAGGTGGGTGGGTATAAAAAAAAAAACTTGTTGGTGCAAAAAATACTCGTTGCTTTCATAGTAATGAATGTGGGATAAAAAATAAATGTATACAAGTCTATTTTTTGTTGGCAGCAAGTTCGTTGATTCCCTAGTAAGGAGATGATCCTGGGCAGTATCAGACTTGTGCATTTTGAGAGAGTATGGGCATGTATACACTGGTAATAGGTAGAGAAATAGATTAGGGGACATATCACCAATCTACAAGCCTCGGAGAGCACATTTTGTAATACGAACATCTATGGCACTCGTAACGGGTAGTTGAAGCTCCACAATTTGCGATAACTGTAATACTTTGATATAGCCTATGGGATATGGAGCTCAGATTGCAGTCGCTTCACGGAAAATATCGAAGTTCAGCATCATCGCAGGCGCAGGCGAATTGAAGGCCTTGGATGCGACCGGGATTAACGCAAGGGTGATGATGATGATCATCATCATTCAACAAGAAACTAACAATGACTTCTATGTATACGTCACAGCCAAAAAGCTTAATCAGCGTTCAATTAACCGCCTGGGCTATTTACTAAACGGCGTCGTCCAAATAGCGGCCTGAATTATGTTCAGCCATTTGATTAAAAGACTAGGTAAATGGCTTGGGTTGATGACGTTTAACTACTTGCCTAACCATTTAATCAAACAGTTAGAAAGAAAAAAGTCGGATTGCGCAGTTTTATCAATAAGCCTAACACTAATTTTCTGTGAATATACCTCTGCCTGTCCTTTCAGAGATTTCCAGGACCGAAATAAAAGAGGAAATTACATACATAGATGTAAGCATTAGCCAGCCGGATTATTAAACGGTGTTATAAACGTTACGGCTGAATACCATTCAAGCCGTTCATTGAATGGCGCCGTTTAGTTAACAGCTCAGGCAGTTCATTGAACGGCTGATTAAGCTAGTTAGCGGAGACATATAACTACTAGACTAATGTAACAAAAAAAAGACGGGTTGCACTCTGGGAGTGCCGGCAGAAGTGAAAACATTTTCTTTTTTTCTTTCTTCGTTTTATACATAGAAAAAGATAAAAAAGAACATACCATACCATACCTATAATATAGCGCTAATCATAGAACCTATCACTTATTTTTTGCTAATTTTCTGTCAGAAGAAATTAATAAATTATGAAAAGAAAAAATAATCACAAAAAATAATAAATTACAGAAAGAAAAAATAATCATAAAAAGTAATAAATTACAAAAAGAAAAAATAATCACCAAAAGTAATAAATTATAATAAGAAAAAACAATCACAAAAAATCCCTGAAAGCCAGGTGGTTTGAACCCGATACTATCTGAAACTATAAGGACATACAGTCGAAGTGCTTACCGTTTAAGCTACGACGCTATCTATTGTAAATTGCAAAATAGATAGTCTGTACCAATCTTGTATGACGTCAGTCGTCGGTTACGGTTCAAAGGTCAACTAATCCTGACGCTTCCTTAACATTTTACACCCATCCAACGCCGCCCAAGAAGTTTTCACTTCAAAAATGGTAAGCAACAAAAATGTGCCAGTATTCATGATTGAATTAGTAAATACAGTTAACATTTTATTTATAACAAAAATATCAGTACTGGTTATTCTATAAGACCTTCAAATACACTTGGAACCAGTAAACTCGCTGTTTGACGAACAAGGCTCTGGCGCCGGATTCCCTCTCAGGCTTGGCGGTTGGTGGACAGTCGGCAATAGCTCCGAAAAGTAGTATAATTATGCTAAATCAAAAGGAGTTTGCCCGGGCTTCGAGGCAAAAGGCCTCAGAGGACCGAGAAACGCTAAAATGATGATCGTGTTCTAAAAATATGTAGAACTGAAGCCTTCAAATGGCCTCAGCGTCAAAAAATTTGACTTTTTTATTAGCTAATCAGATTAACCAAATCAGCTTTACCGAACGCGATTGTTAGATTTAAGTGCCATGGCAACACAGCGATTAAGGGCAAATTCACTAAACAAGGCCACTTATATAACGTCCGGTCTTGGTTAAATCTATCTATATATAAAAATGTGAAGGTAATTTAGTTATTACGCTTCAAAAACTCTTGATAGTTCCGCTGAATGGAAACTACACTGACAGCACAGAAACTCTGTGTTTATAGGGTCGACAGCAAGCGAGTGATCTCCCTGATGTTGCTCACGTTCATAGGCCACGGTAACCACTTTCCATCAGGGTGACCGTGTGCCTGTCTGCCACCTCAGTGGTAAAAAAAATGAGGTCAAATTTTGAGACGATAATCTTCTTCTCCCTTATATTATTAAGCAAAATGGCTGTTGCTAAGCTCAAAGCTCGAAAACGGCTCGACCGATATCGATTCTGTTTTTCTCTTATTTTCCAAAAGTTACAAAAAAGTTCCCATGGGTCACGGGAAGGGAAACAGAATTCTACATGGGCGAATGAAAACGAGAGCGGAATACTATACGGCAGAAGCCGTGGTTATCAGCTAGTACGTACATATATTCATGCCTGTAAATCCCCGAGCGTGTAGGCAGAGATGTATTAACACTCACATTTCGCCAACTATGATTTCGGTACCACGTAATAGAGGGCAAGCGTATTGCCGGCAAGCAGGCACTTTGTTATTGGCTGTGTGTTTATTATCAGAAGTGGAACGATACAACCCGCTTCAAAGTTGTTTTTTATCTACTTTTCGCGTCGGTAGATAGAGCTACAATCGGGTTAGAAGATTATTATAGGTACCAATTTTTTACTGAAGGAGCCGGGACTTGGGTCGCAAGTAAATAAATAATATTAATCTCTCAATTCGTTGTTAAGCTCAAACCTTGAGAAGAGCTCCACCGGTTTGGATTATCTTCTTTTAGATACAGTCGGCAGTTTACGCGAATATTGTATATCGAAATTAATCGAGGGATTGAGAAGGACACTAGAATATTCCTACAGGGTCGGCAGCTATGAGTGTAACGCCTCTGATGTTGCATATATAATTTAGGTAACTAGCTTGTAATATGGGTTCTAGAATGCGGATAAACATATATTCTTAGATACATATTTGCTTGTAAATACCTGCATAGTAAACAGTAAAACCTAAATCAAAGCGAAGACATTTATGCTCTGAGCATTTATGTATTCAAATTATTTGAACTGAGGCTATCGAACCCGCGACCTGTACCGCGAGGCGATCGCTGTACCGCCGCGCCACATGATATATGGGTGTATTTCCCGTGCTAATTAAAGGCCAAACGATTAGGGTGCATACTAGGAATCTCCCTTATCGAACATTAGGGTGGGGTAGTCCACTCTACTGAAAGACATAATTACAAAGCACTATGTCAGGGGTCATTTAATTACTTGCAACTGCAATTTGAAACTATAAAGCTGCATGTAATGGACATGTTATTAAGAATATGTATCGTGAAAATTGGTAATTTTAAAGTTAGGTACATGGATTTGCATTAAAATTCCTGACAACATTTTATAGTAATTAAATTAAAATTGGTTTAATTTTTTTTTATACCGCTTATGTAGCAGACAAGCACACGTTCCACCTGAGGGGAAGTGGTTACCGTAGCCAACGGACGTGTGCTACACCAGGGGCGTCATACTCGTGTTGCTGACCCTATATACAAGTGTACAATATTCCACGGATTCCACCTCTGAGACTTTTCTAAACTCAGTTTCAGGGTTTCAGTTTAATTACAAAAAGGCCGAATTTCTATTCCCATTGCCAGTGAACCCGCGCTGGCGATATCGAACTTCTGTAATTAGAACAGGCTGCTTGATTTTGTAAAAAGGATTTTTATCCAGCTTATGACGAATTCGCGTCGATTAATATGGGAAGACCTTATTTCGTGCGTTAATTACCTAGAATACTTCCGCCGCCTGGCGTTGGCGGTATTGTTGAACTCGACCCGGGTTATTCAGATGCCAGAGTGTAAGATTGCCTAAGACATATCCCTCGCACACGGCTGACCCATCCCTCTCTCATGTCTGTAGAATTTCAATACAATTTATAATTAACGCAACTCACATACACCATTTTTTCTAACGACATTGTAAAATACCACATCTCAAGATCTCCTTGCAGTGAAGGCATAAAAACTGGCTTGTGTATATCAAAGCGGTGGCTTCCGACGAGTACGAATGCAGACAGATGGTCTTGCATATGGCGGACCGCATACGTCCGGTGGGAGCAAAGGTTTCTTTAATAAATGTTTTATTACTTACTCTGGAGATTTTAAATAGTGTTTTGTATTAAATGTTACCTACGTGAAAACGTAGTACTCACTCAGTACTCAGTACTCAGTTTATTGAAAATGTTCTGTAGGTATTGACAGTTGAATTCGCAACTAATATTAAAGTTTGTGAAAATGTTTGGGTGTTTGTTATTCAATCACGCTCAAACGGCTGAAAGGATCTGACTGAAATTTGGTACAGGGATAGAATAAACTTGGGAAAAAAATATATTTCGGAAATAGGTTGGTAGCGGGAGCAGAATTTTACGCGGACGACGCAGTTTAAGCAATATCTTTCTTTCTTTCTAAAGTAAAGTTCTGTAAATACTCACATGGCCACAAGAATATACTTACCTATACAAAAATTATTTTGTATGCGCTTTTTTTGGCTAGAGGGCGCTGCTGCCAGCTGTATCGACCTCGGACGGCCGGCTCAGTTATTAAAAAGCGATTTCAGTTGTAATGCAACAAAAAATTTAAGTTTACCTACAGTTACCGTACTCCACATCAACCTGCATTCACATGGTCTGCGTTTATGGTTGGTCTTTTTGGATATTACGCGGGAGTGACTGCCATTTGACCACCCAAGCGCATAAATCATATTACACCTATATAACTCTGGTCACATAAAACAGATTTGATACGAGGAAGTAAACCATTTAATGGACAAACCCGGTTGCTTACCCTCTATGACGTGGGCAATTGGCATGTGTTAACAATTACCTCTACCTACCCCTCCGAGGACATACATTCATTACTTTCGCATGATATAAAAAAGTAATTAAACGAAATTACATACAGCAAACGAATGACAATTATTGTTTTGACAGCTTTCACGGAACCCGCGTGACAACTCGTCAATTCTGACACTCCCTTTTCGTTTTGCAGCTGGTCTTATAAAGAAAAAAAAACAATAAAAAGCTCTTTATAATTATTTCGCGAATTTGGTGTTTCCTTATCTTACTTTCTGTCCAGTGAAGGTATTTCTTGATGCTAGCGTTCGATAAATTTTGTCAGGCCGTTAATTATAAACATAATTATCTACATTGTAGTAGCAAACTTGAATTATACCTTTAAAAAAGCTTCAGAAACCCTATTTAATAATACTTAATTTTTGACTGCGTTTTCGTCGTTATTGAAATGAAAGCACAGAATAAATAAGAATATATACTACATATGTGCAGGTTCTTTAGGCGCATTGCGCATGTTCCGTAGGACATTTTTTGAGATGAAAGGAAATTACAATTCTGCAATTTTTCGATGTCGCTAATGGGTTATGGAGGTCAGGTGACAGTCGCAGATTGACGTAAAAAACAAAAATCGAACCACGCGTTTCGTCTCTAGAGTATTGCAAAGTAACAGACTTAGATTGGCTGCTAAACTCATTTCCCTTTGAGTAGTCGTTCTAAAATTTAATGGCATTTTTTGCAGTGCCAGTGGAATGACAGTAGTTTTGCTATGACATAGAATAGCAGAATCGAGGCTATCATACATATACGCCTGTACGCTTAGATATTTAACTTTTAACTATATTGCGGACAAAGAAACATTAGTTACTGGTACTTTACTACGTTATTAAGAAAAAACGCACACAAAGGTCATAATCCTTTCTAATAAGCACGCCAATCAACGTCATTTATTATCTAGCATAATTAAAGTGTTATGATAAGGTAATATAGAACATATATAAATAGAAATAAGGTTTAAGTGAGCTTAAGGATGATGCTTGTGATTGAGTATGTCAAAGTGACTGGATGGGGCCCGTCAATTAGATAAAAACAATGTTAGGTCAAGTTTCGAATTAGTAGAATGAATTAAAATCGGGTATAATATTGATCCTTTAGGCCTAGGCTACTACCGTGCTGTGCTCACGACGAAGCAGTTTTTTGTACCACTTAGGTGACAGACAACACATGGCTTACTTTCATCAAAAAGTGGTTACCGTGGCTTTCGGACGTGTGCATTACAAGGGCTCACACTCGTGCTGCCGACTATCGACCCTGAAGAAACCTTCTGATGCCCTTCTTGAAGAACCCCTTATTGTAGTCGCTTAGGAAATCCATGGTTAACGGTGTCTCCGACATCAAGCCTATCGCCGGGAGAGGTTGTATGCCTGTAGTGCGGGATACACATCAGCCTCATCCCTTTGGATAGACACAAACAAATTTTATCTCAGACGTTCTACTAATTTCATTAAGCTTAAAAACCACTTGGTGTCTCCGATGTCAGACCTATTGCCAAAACAGACAGTTTCCCCCATAGTGTGGCACGCTAAATAGGCCACCATCACCACATTGACTAGATTCATAAATGGTCCCCCATGGGCGTTCCCGGTGGGGTACAATAGAACCACCTGATCTCTATCCATGGGTGTCGTAAAGGGCGACTAAGGGATCTATCTTTGTTCGCCATAGACAGTAAAAATACAGCCCATGACAAAGTGCCCGCTTCATGGCAGGGCAGGGACCTACTATTACGTAAGACCAAAAATCATAGTTGGCGAAATGTGTCACACCTCTGTCTACCCCTTCGGGGAATCACGGGCGTGAATATATGTAAAGTTTTCGCTAGAAACTGTTCGTTAGATTTCCAATATATTTAAAAGAAGGACCGCGCCCTTAAGCCCATCATTGCTGGTCATCTTTACATTAACAAGATGGATGCCATTAAATGCTAGCTGTGTAAACGCTCAAAGCCAATCTATTGGAAATAACGCCGCGCCGTTCAATCGTACAATCCACATAATAAATGAGGAGCAGATAAAAATTGACATATTTCGTCCCTTAGGCATTGGTAAAAAAGAGTTTGTTTAGACGTTACTTTCCTTATACATTTATTTTAAATATGTATACATTTGTTTTATATACGTATTTTTACTGACACGGTATTATTTTCACTTTTGTTTTCTAGCCCATAAATCTAACTCTGTTGCTACTCAGTGTGTGTGTCACTATTAGATAGTTTTCTGTACTTAAAATATTATTCTAATTGAGTTTATTCAATAAGCTTAATACATTTTTCCCATTGGGGTGAGCAAACACATTATTGTTATAATCCTGACATACGCTTTTTTTTTAGCGTACGGAATCTAATAATCTCCTCGGATAAGAGTAGCCAGCGAGGATGGTTAGTCGGACTCAGACCGACTAAAAACGCACGGGCGTCTCGGGCCATCAGTTGCCGGGGGTGAGGTAGCCTTGGCATATCCCTCGCGCACTCCGACTGACTCAGGTCCATAGAAGGCATACGTCTTTGCTTTTGCTAGACTAGAGAGCAGATCCCAACAAAGTTGGAAAAAAGGCCCAGAAAGCGATAATACGGCTTTCGCTTTGTCTTTCGCCAATGGTTTTCAAACATGTACGCTGACAACTCTTGATCTAGTCTTTCTCTAAAATATTCTCGATCCGAATGACATAGGGCAACCCTTCACCGATCAATCAATTAGCCTACTGCAGTCCACTGCTGCTCATAGGCCTCTCCGAATGTGCGCCATTTCGTACGATCTTCCGCCTTCCGCATCCAGTCCATGACAGCCACCTATTCAGGTCATCGGGTCCATCTGTCTAGGGGCGTCCTACCCTTTGTTTGCCTTCTCGCGGTCTCCACTCTAGGACTCGTCTGCTCCAACGGCTATTGGTCCTTCGACAGACCCTTCACCATCACCTAATAAATCTGTTACATTTACGAATTATCTAAGCATGCCTCTCTATATCTTAGTCTGTGATGGGATTTAACCAAGTTATAACTTTATAATATCTTTACTTAATCCTCAGATAGACAAGTTCCATGAACGCGGATTTTGTTAGATCCCGGTTCAATGTTGTAGCATGAATCAAACGTAAATGTGTGGAAAATAGGGTTGCCAGTCGCTTTAAATCCGGGATTATATCACCACCACGACAGAAAGTATTACCCCGGGAGTTAGGTTACATGACGAAAAATAGGGGTGTCTCCAAGATATCTTGGCACACATGACAAGAATTTTAATTGCTTATTGAGTTTATGAAACTTTGCATATTATGTTAATTTTAACCTAGAATTACATTTAAACTGGATAAGCGCCCCATCTCCAAATTATGTTCTATGTAAAATTTAATTTATTTTTCTCTCTGTATACATTACAAGGAGTATCTTTATTCTTCATCTTCGTTTTGGTGTATTCCACTACTAAGCCAATCTCACCTGGTATCTGCTGATTGACGAACAAGGCTCAGACACAGGCTCTCCTCTCGGGGATGGGAGGTCAAAATGATAGTCGCCTTATTAGCCGAAGCAAAGGGAGAAGAAGGAGAAGTAAGGATGTTTTTGTGATAGAGGACCCTATCACAAAAACATCCGTACTCCCATTTTAAGGCCCCTTTATAGATGAGGTCCAAACTATGAGGTCCGACGGGTAGGTAACTCATCTAGTAAATCGTATATCCACGACACGTGTGCCGTGTCACCGCATCGCTAAGTGACATTGACTTGTATTATGAAAACGGGCACAAATATTGTGTAAAATGTATAATTTATGACGTACTGTTCGCACACATCTCTGTGTGTACAACATGTGTGATATAAGATCGGTGAGTTGTTAACTTGTGAATTGTCTGTCACCTTCGATAACAGAGATTTGAAAATAAAATTGTATTACTTTTTATTTTAAATTACCCTTTTGTGGCTGTAGGCCAATTCTCCCTATAAAAAGTAACGCTTAAGTCTAATTTCAAACTGTCAAATGTCAAAAACGATCACGTTTTCAATGAAATTCAATTCACGGAATAACTGTTTTTTTTTTCTAAATTAAACATTGATTTCATATTAAAAATGGAAGGATATCAAGGTCCTTTCTTGAAAATTGTTTTACGAGTAAGTGCTAAGATTCGATACGAGATCGAGACTGAATTTTGAATTAATCTTTAATGAGAAGCATTGACTGGTTGACCTACTGTTTAATCGCCGTATATGTTGGAGAAATGTTGCTTCATCAAAACCTCTAGTCTGAGAAGAGGCCGAGAAGAGACAATTGGTAAATATATTATAATGTATAAAGCGTTGCTGCTCACCCTTTCGGCGGTATACAAGCGTGATACATAAAAAACAATATTTCATCTATTGTCTGATCCACAGCGTTGGTGGACGGGATAATAAATGGGCAAAAATGAGCGTTTCTCTACTAATGACAGCAGAAACATGTCGGATGGAATTGGCCTTTGTTGGTCTAATGTAAATTGATGGCGAAATTAATAGCTCCGTAGCGTAGCGGTAGCTAGTGAAACTGTTGTACTTGAGGTCCTAGATTCGATTCCTGAGATGAGCTTAGGGTAATTTGAATTTAATGTAAAAAATAAACTGTAAAAGCAATTTACAAAGTCATTTAATGGGATAATCGCGGTAGCCTAGTGGGATGGGTAATGGACTGCTGAGACGAGGTCTCGGGTTCGATCCCAGGTTTTCCAATTAATTTTCGATGCTTTTCTAAGTTATGTGTGTATTTATCGCAGGTTTATAAGTGCCCAGTTAATGGCAATAGGCTCGCCACCTATTACATTGGGACCTAAACATAAACCGGCGAAATGCGGATGCTAGCACCTCTGCCTACCCCTTCGGGGATAAAGGCGTGAGTTTATGTTATGTTATTTAATGGGTAGCCTATTGCAGTTAGTCGGATACTTTTTTTCACTGTATCACTTTTTCAGACTATACTGCTATGCCTATTTGAATAACCCCTCCTTAGCAGTAGGGTAAAAATGAAACCCAGTAATACTTTACCTAATCTGGGAATCAAATCTAGAACACAATGTGTAGATCACACTCAAGTCGCAACTGATGCGCTATCCAAGTAAAATTCGTAAAATAGATGAATTTATGAAAAACTATATGAAAATAAAAGAGGCGAAGGATTTATTTCAGTACGTAGCACGTGCCACACGTGGCCACTGCCTACTCCATTGCGTTAAGCGTGACTGTATTATGTATAAAAATACACTTGGTCTTTGATGATATCACCTACATAGGCCTCATAAAACTTAATTTACATACAGAACATATAGGACCCAACATTCCTTAAGCCGCACATAAAAAATCATACCCTCTAAAATATAAGAGGTCGCTTAACCCAAAATTGTGTGAAACATAAAGCGACATTAGGAGGATATTATATATAGGTTAAAGGTATATAAAACCATTTTTAAGCCTATCTTTGGAGGGGACAGAATCGGATAGTGGACCCCGGGCTCCAAACTGGAAGTTTGGGATGCAACCAGGATGAAACACTGGGAAGCTTCATCTAGCTGTTTCCTCGAATTCGCTTATTTATTATTGATTGGTGGGTATGTCAGCTTTTCCGTCAGTGACTGCCGTGTACCCTCCCAATCTCGGGTGGAAATCCCGCGCTAGTCTCGCCTGTTATTTAGCTCGTGTGTCATCATCATATCAGCCGCACATAGTCCACTGTTGAACATAGGCCTCTCCTATGGACTTCCAGAACGACCGTTTTGAAGCAGCCTGCATCCAGCGCTTTCCTACGACCTTGATTAATTACAGATAAATCATGATCATCATCATGGAGACTTATTTTCCTGATTACATCTGAGGTCAAGGTGAACTCGGAACTCAGAGTCTCTCTTCCAGTTTTTCCTCCTCCACTTCGCACGGTCTTGAGCATAAGACCGTTGGTCATTATATCATTCTACAATATACGACGTCAAGCCATTAGAGAATGTCAGGTGAAATTCCCCTAGCGAAATTCGAGCACATTATCCTGTCAAATACGATTGTTCTGTACTTACGCTGCATGTGTATGTGCTGCTTGGGCATTTTGTAATCCGGCGGGTAGCATCTCTCGTAGAACTGCAGGTCGCTGACCTGGCATACCTCAGGAGTTGGTATTATCAGACCAGTGCCCGATATCGCCCTCTGGAGATGGTGTTCCTGTGGACAAAGGGATAATAAAGTCAGTTTTGTTATCTAATCCTTTAATATCCATACCTACTAACGACACTCGAAGAGCTACTTTATAAAGTAGCTCTTCGAGTGTCGTTTACGCTTTGACGCTTAAACCACCGAATCGATTTTGATGAAATTTGGGACAGAGATAGATTAGAGCTTGGGAAAGGACACAGGCTATGTTTGGTCAAGATTACCGACATCATCGCCCGCGGAACGGCGGACAACAGCTAGTAAGTAAATTGAGCCTTAGCTATGTCAGCATTAAGAAATTGTATCTTTGCTTTTACGGGAGTGACTGCTCTCGGATCCCTTTATCCCTGAAGGAAAACTTGCTCCAGAACCTCATTAGTAGGTGTATCGTCTTATGTATGGCGCTCTAAAAATACTTCACCTAGGATTTTTAGAGCGCCGTACACCCTGTGAATGATATTCACTATAAAAATTGAATTAAATTACAGAATATTACTACTATATCAAAGTATAGAGATACTAAACTTTATTTTCTAAATAAATATACATTCATTCATTCATAGCGATAAACAATGTTCCCAAGAAAAAACATTATTCACAGCTATAAACAACATTCGCTACAGCATTTGTGCGAAAATATCATAGAAATATGTAGGATTACTTAACAGGTGGTTTGCGAATGAAAAATAGCACCTGAAATGAATTTTGCCCGTAAGAGATACGGTGTGATTAGATATAAAATATTGATAAAATTACAGACATTTATACTTATGCATTTATTTCCCTGAAAGGGGGTAAGCAGAGGCATGTTATAGGTACGACCATATGAGGCTCGTTGATTTTAGTGTTACAATACTTGAAATGTAACAATGACTATTGGCGACAATTAGATTCTTTGGAACTAAGGCCGCGGACTTCTTTTGACGCTGACCTCCCAGCCTGAGTCATGGTTAGTTGCCGACCACTGACAGAGTTGTTCAGGTCACCAATATAGGCCTCCGTCTTGACCTAACGATTATTCACAGCCGGAATCGACCTTTGACGTGGCCTAGGAAAAGCTCAGATGAAATGCTATTAAAGAGTCGACCATCCAAATGGCAACCACACCTAGGTAGATTTTAACCCACTAATCGTTTATCGTACAGAGGGCACACCTAGCCACGAGCGCTGTATCTAAATCGATCAAAACCACTTAAGAAAAATAGATTTGACTAGTTTTGATGGCAATGGACTCTTACTCGCTTCACAAAGACGCCTACACCTGTATGTTCTAAAATATAGTGCTATTATTTCCGAGCTGAATACATAGGGGTACAGTAAATGAAATATTGCTGTTTGTTCAAGAAAACAAACCATACTTTTGACTGGTATTCAATACGAAAAGTGCTTCTGGTTACAGAGTTCAATGTAACTTATTTGAGTAGTGATTTTTTCTCACAACGCCGTTTGAATGCTAATAAGCTTAGTACTATAAGTCACAAGCTAATGTAGCAGTCCTGTAGAAATTATGCAGACGTATCTTTATTCCACGAATAGGTCGATATTGTATAAAAGTATGTAATAATAACACATAGTAAGGGAAATAGTGAAAAATATTTAACAAATTAAATTAGACTTTCAATAAAATTTTGTAAATGTACTCCAAAGAATGACAGCCTTTTTCCCTAGCTAGAATCTCAATGCCTTATTTATTGGGCTTCCTTATACACCTGCATTTGTTTCAATTCTTTAAGAAGTTCATATTTTAACATCCTCCCTTGAAGATGAATACTTGGCAGAGCAGTAATCCAGCTCCATTTGGGGAGGCCCCTATTAGTTAGCGAGGTTACCGCCATCTGACTAGATCACGCAATTTTAGTTGGCTCGCGACATAGTCAGTCGCGCCGGCAGACAAACACTTTTTAGGGAATTTCGTATGAAAAAAAAGTTCGATACAGTCATGGCTCTTTCCCTTTCTCGCTATCGCTAATCGCTCCAAAGTGCTTTGGAAGTAACCGGGATTAGTGCTTGGATGATGATGACTCTTCGTGCAAATTTCAACAATAAGCGATAATATAATTGCGTTAACTCATTAATCGTACCGAATTAAAATGGATCGCCCATTAATGTTAATGTTATGGTTATAGAATTACAAAACGGCACTAATGGCGTCTTCTATATTGGAGTACGGCTGACGTCATGTGTCTAGTTCATAAGCTGTCTGTCTCGCTTCAAATAACTGATGGGTATAGCCTCTAAGCGTAAATAACATAGTTGGAATATTCAAAAAGACAGAAAATCGTTTACTACCGATTGATATTGGAAATTATTTGAGGCTTCATCAAAATAACAGACGAGGCTCTAGAGTAGAATATGGTCTTGGGGTTCTAGGGTCAGAGGGCAGTCGCAAAAGCGTAACCAAATCCTGGAAGGAAGTTGTAGAAAAGCGGACTTTGAGCTCCCGGCAAGGATTTTGGATACAATAAAAAAGTCATAAATTCACGTCTAGAAACTTCCGAAGGGGTAAGCAGTGGTATATAACATTCATATTTCACCAACTATGATTTTCAGTCTCACGTAATAGCCTATTGCGGGCATCTTGAGTTCATACTGAGCTGTCTAGCCCATGCTGTCTGTATGAACTCTCGGTTTGAGAACAGCCCTAAAACTTAATCGCCTTGAACGACACCTACGTGAAGAGGGCTTAGGCGTGATTCCTCCCGATTTATTTTTGGTCTGAATAGCGTGATAAAACGCAATTTTAAGATCTAAAATTTTTCAGTTGGAATCAGGAACGGGGAAATTAGCCCACAAAGAGGTAGGGTGACCCTATTCTACTCCACCGGTTATCAAACTGTAACAATTCATAAACGAAATTAGTATATAGGATAAGAATCAAGAATACATAACACGTGTAACGAGGTTACCTCATAGAACGCATGTAGAATCACACAATTAAAATAATGTCATAAATGGTGAGTCACACATATATAATTGTGAACGCTGCAAGGGAAATGGTGAAAGAATACAAATGAGCGTCGCACAGGAAAGCATCAGATTTATTTTTACGTTTAAAATAATATAGAGGTAGATACTATTAGGGGTGGGCAGGAAGTGGTTATTTTGGGTGTAACCTGAGTAGCTTCAACTTTCGAGTGAGTTGTTAGGCGTGGGCCAATGTCAGCCTGAAACACTCTATGTCCCTATTAGATAGTGGCTAGTGATGGGTCAGGCTCTGCATTGGTCAACTGTAACCTTACATCAGAAACAAGTTCTCACAATGGTGTATAGCTCACAGTTACGGCATGATTTCTTTGTCAAAAAAAGTGTCACTTTTTGACAGTTGATGATCAATCGTGCGACATACGTGATACGTTTTACATTTAATGTTAGTTTCAAAATTATATTTTATTACATTTTTGTTGGTGTAAAAACATTTATCTATCTAAACGTGTTTTAGTTTTAGTTTTAGTTTACCTGGGCTGTTCCGCACTTAGCCTCTTGATTGGGCCATTGTGCGTACCATCTTACCTCTTATTCCAACCAACCCAGATCCTCCCAAAAAGCCAGCAGCCTTTTCAGGTTTCCACATGCTTCCCGGAGTGACGCTGGTGACTGGAGGAATTTCGCCCGTTGTGCGGCCACGCTCGTGCACTCTGTAAGCACATGCCGTGGCGTTTCTTCTGCCCCCATGCAGCCTCTGCATAGGGGGCTGTCCGTCACACCTATTGTAAACAGATGCTTGTTTAGGGGACAGTGACCGGTCAAGATGCCGGTGACCTTGCGGATTTGGTCCCTTTTTAGCCTAATGAGATTTCGGCTAAACGTTTTTGATGCTACCGGAACTGCATTCCTTGTTTGCCTGCATCCTTCAGTGTTTGTCCATTCTGTTAGATGGGTTTCTTCTGTACTTTTTCGTAGCCAAGTTTTGACCTGTGCTTGAGGTATGGGTAGTATTGGTTCCGGTCCATATACTGTCGACCCTGATCCTCTCTTGGCCAATTCATCGGATGCGTCGTTGCCGAGGGAGTTGCTGTGTCCTTTGATCCATTGCAGCGTGACCCTGTTTGTGTTTGCAATGGATTGGAGTCTGTTATGACATTCCAATATGAGGACAGAGGTTATGGTGTTACTTTGGAGAGCTTGGAGCACGGATGCACTGTCTGAGATGATCTTTATGTCTAGATCTCTGACATCTTTGGCGGCAATCGTCTCCGCCGCTCTCGTTATGCCAATACATTCGGCTTGCAATATTGTGCTTAGCTTGTCCAAGGTGGTTGTTATTTTGATATTTAGGTCATTCGAGAAGACGCCTGCTCCGGTACCATGTGTGGTTTTGGAGCCGTCTGTGTATATCCTAACTTCTTTGACGCCAGAGCTATCTCTTTTTTCTTCAGAAAGTTGGATATGATACTTCCGTTCGAAGACGTGGTGACATGGTATTCTGTCTATGGGAGCCTCAAGAAGTGGTATCTTCTTTAGGATTCCCTGTAGAATCTTTGAATGCTTTGTTCCAGTATTCTCTTTCCAAAGCCCATTATTTTTCAGTCTTAAGGCTGCTGCCTTGGCCTCCTCCTGTATGATTAGATGCAGCGGTCTCAGGTTTAGGAGGTGCTCTAGTGCGACTGATGGGGTGGTTCTCATGCATCCAGTGGCTGCTGTACTCGCTAGGCGTTGTAAACTCTGGAGCTTTTCTTTCACAGTGATCAGTTCTGTTCTGGGCCACCATACAACTGATCCTTAGGTTAGAGAAGGTCTGATAATTGCCGTGTACAGCCAAAGTGTTATCTTTGTGTTAAGACCCCAGTTCTTACCAACGAGTCTTCTGCATTGCCAGAAAGTTATACAGGCCTTTTTCATCTTAGCATTTATGTGGCTAGCCCAATTCAACTTATTGTCAAGTATGATGCCCAGATATTTAACTTGAGTTGTTAGAGCTAGTTTGGTGTTAAATAGTTTTGGTAGTTGTAGTTCTGGTAACTTTCTTTTGTTGGTGAAAAGGATAAGTTCTGTTTTTTTCGGGTTTACTGACAGTCGGTGTTCTTCGCACCATTCTTCCACAGTCTGAAGGGCTGAGCGCATGATTTTGCATAGCACGTTCTCAGCCGTTCCGCTTATCAGTATTGCAAGATCATCCGCGTACCCGATGGAGGTGTGTCCTCTCTCATTAAGTCTCTTTAGGAGGCTGTCTACTACTATATTCCATAAAAGTGGCGATAGGACGCCTCCCTGGGGGCACCCTTTGACTACCTTTGCTCTTGTGGTAGTGCTCATCACTATCTGGACCGCTCCTTTACTTATTAGCTGAGTGATCCAGTCCCTTATGGTTGGTTCTACCCTACGCCTTCGCAAGGCTTCGTTGATGCTGCTGTGTGCCGTTTTGTCAAAAGCCCCTTCTATGTCTATGAAAGTAGCTAGTGTTGAGGCTTTATTTGTGATAGCCGATTCTATCTTATGCACTACCATGTGCAGTGCGGACTCTGTTGATCTACCTTTCCTGTACGCATGTTGCTGAGGATGTAGTGGGTTGTCTTTTAGTGTTCCATCCCTTAGGTATCGATCTACTAGTCTCTCCAACGTTTTGAGGAGGAAAGATGTGAGACTAATGGGCCTGAATGATTTGGGATGTGTGTAGTCTTCCTTACCTGGTTTTGGTAGGAAGACTGTTTTTGCTTCTCTATCTAAACGTGATTGGCTGTTAGATAGTAGACATGACGTTAACGTATTATAAAAAAGTTGTGCCTATATTCGTGCAATTTTATTAGATATAGCAGTTGTTTCTTTCTCTAGTTCTCTTAAACTCTGCTGCTTGATTGTTACAATGATGTAGGTATTCTAAAAGCCAAAATTCATTGTGTTCTTGTCCTTAGAAGTGCGCTCAAGTGCATAGTGAACTGGACCAGACCCGTAATCTCTCGATCGCACCTCCAACACATTAGTCATTCTCACAAATTGGCAGCCGGACCTCCGTGACTCGCTCCACCCTTTTGTTGTCTCTACTCATTAACCTTTGTGACCCAGATAGCGAGACATGTTAAGTCTGATTCCATTATAGTGTGATATCTAATTCTACTTTGTTTTCCTCAACTATTTCGTGGCGTGTGTAAGATATTAATATAACGCCGTGTTTCCACGGTACGAGGTTTCATGGACGCAAACACGGACGCACATACTATGACATGCGTGGTGTCTGCAGTATCAAGGATGAGCCTCTTACCATGAAGTTTTTCGCGAAATCACGTACACTTCTATAAAATCGCAGTGAATTGGCGAGGAATAGCCAAACCTGCGGTTCAGACTAAAAAAAGAGGTCCACAAACTACGAAATAAAGGTTTCAGATACGACTGGTATTAACGCTAGGATGAAAAAGAAGGAAAAGCGGCCCTTAAAACTAGTTTATGCCATACGTGAGGATGTCGGTTATCGCGACTTGCAGTCATATCTCCAGTATAAATTAATAATCTATTATCTGAAGCAAATGGGAACTTGAAGAGAAAAGCGTCGGTAAGTATTTCTCTTGAGTATAGATCGTTCGAAATGTTTACCTCTAATTTCGAGGAAAAATCTTCAATTTCATAAATATTTTATCATTTTCTTACGAAAGTCACGTTTGAAGTGTCTTCTTATTAATACAAGACTCGAAGAGGGAGCACAAATAAATTATGAATTGTCGAGTACCGATGTTCCACAACCAATTAATTTAAATGTAATGAAGATTACATTACATTATACCGTATAGAATAAATAAATTTGTAATTTGGTTTGTCCTTTGTCACCAAATAATTAGCAACTAAGGTTTAAATACGTTTTTTTGCAGTATTATATAATGCTATAATACAGATGTAAATTAGCTGTGGCTTTATATTGTAACGTTTACATTAGCCTAATTAATTGATATGTTTATTTTGTCGTAAATTTTGAGCTGCCGTGTAGTATTCAACGGATTGCAATAAAACATAAGTCACTTCATTGTTTGCATTCGCTTGCAATGCTTGCTTTAAGTGCTCAATATTTCCATCGAACCCAGTATGTGGCATTCCAGTCGTGTTAAAACAATCGAAAGGCTCAGCTGATCTGAGGTATGCTAGCATACGCATGAAAAATAAAACCATATTTAATATGGTACAAATAATACAATGATAACTTTACAAAAGAGCCCAGACAATATTTAGACGGCCGTGAGTTTGAAATTACGCCTCGAACCCGACTTTGCCTCTTACAAAGACAAGTTTAAATTGGAGAACTTGGGCTATAACTTTCTTTCTGTATAATATTGGTAGATACCTATATAGCCTATATTTTACAATTAATAAGCCTTACTCATTTCCTCAACAATTAAATTCCTGACGATACGTAGTACTATTAATAATTTCTTATTGAAAATACTAAGAAAGGCCCGGTCAAGATACTTGTAACCGGCGCGGCATACATGTATGAAAACAATTATGAAAGTAGAAGCTAGAATATGCCAGGCTCGTAGCAAGTGCAAAACCACTTTACCTACCCCAATGGGCAAGAGGTGGGACTATATGTATGTACAGTCGATAAAGGAGATACGGTCACATTTCTGCATATAACTTTTTATGAAAAAGTGCAACTGTATTTTCTTTGTCGACTTTACATCGTGTCAATGAATCGCTGAAATCATAAAAGCAAAGAACGATTTTGATGAAAATTACTATCCATTAGATTGAAGAAGATACGTTTTAAATTCACAAATTCTTGATATTTTTGAAAAGTATGCAATTGCTTGGGTATTTCCCTCTTGGGTATTACATTTTTAAAGACTCATGTATAGGCCATTAAAAAGTTACATTTGGGGTTGCATTTGTCAGAGGATGCAAATTTCTTTTTTAGATGTCAATCTTATTTGCAACATGTTGTTGCAAAAGAAAATGTTAACAATTTTCTTTCGTAAGTTTAAGTCTCGCAAAAAAATCATCAGATACACCTTAAAACCCTTTTGAACCCTTATTTTCAAGATGGCGGCCGTGGCATAAGGGTCGCGTCCCCACAAACTTGGATTTCACTGTAAACAGATACTAAAAAAAAAGACGGGTTGCACTCTGGGAGTGCCGGCAGAAGTGAAAACATTTTCTTTTTTCTTTCTTCGTTATATACATATAAAAAGATAAAAAAACAACATACCATACCATACCTATAATATAGCGCTAATCATAGAACCTATCACTTATTTTCTGCTAATTTTCTGTCAGAAGAAATTAATAAATTATGAAAAGAAAAAATAATCACAAAAAATAATAAATTTCAAAAAGAAAAAAATATCATAAAAAGTAATAAATTACAAAAAGAAAAAGTAATCACCAAAAGTAATAAATTATAATAAGAAAAAACAATCACAAAAAATCCCTGACGGCCAGGTGGTTTGAACCCGATGCTATCTGAAACTATAAGGACTTACAGTCGACGTGCTTACCGTTCAAGCTACGCCGTTATCTATAGTGACTTGCAAAATAGATAGTCTTTACCTAATTTTGTATGACGTCAGTCGTCGGTTACGGTTCAAAGGTCAACTAATCCTGACGCTTCCTTAACATTTTACACCCATCCAACGCCGCTAAAGAAGTTTTCACTTCAAAAATTGCATCCTCTGACAAATACACGCTAAGCCCAAAAAATGAAAAATTTCAATGGACTAATTAAATAGTACCGTAGGATATTCAAATTTGAAAGTATTAGAAGAAATTGGCATAATAAATGCTTTAAGAATTCATTCATAATAATGAACAATGTTTTTATACAAAATCCCAGATGTTCTAAGGGTATTGTACTCAGAGTACGTTGCCATTGGTACTACTAATTAGTGTTTTGTAATATGTATATACTTAGTGCTGGTGCTGACTGCCGGCACGGCACGGCATAGGATTTTTGTGCGACGACTAGTAATAAATCTTTCTATAAATATTTCAACATGAAATAGAATCAAATTGTTATGACAATCACCCAAAAACAAAGCTGCGACATGATCATACTTGAAATTTAAACTCTATCTCATGCTCTAAAAGGTTTAACCAATAAGCATTGTAGTCCATCGATGGACAGAGGCCTCTACCAATATGCGCTGTTACATCCCAACGGAAGCTGGGACGGTCTACTAAGTCCATCCAATGACTACTTTTCGAGTTTTGTGACTACATATATAATGAGATAGAACCTTCCACACCTCCATCACTCCCGTTCAGTATGAAGCCATACCCAAGTAAATATAAATCATAATACTTTTGAAGCGAGTCTGAGTTATAGTTTTAGAAACGAAGATTTATCATTCCATTTATCTTAACTATTCTGTCAGGAACCTCTACGTCGATTTACAGTTTAAGAATTATTTTGAAAGAATATTAAAGTGTTTCCGCATGATCTAGGGTTCAATCTTCAGATGCAACCGGTAGGAACGCTATGAGATTATGATTAATAAAATGAATTATTAAAAATAAAAAACCTAACTGATGCTGAAAAGATCGCAACAAGCTTAATAGCAGGCGGTACCCATTAATTTTTATCGGGTTTGAGACTTTCAAATGGGTACCACCTGCTATAAAGCTTGTTTCGATCTTTTCAGCATCAGTCGGGTTCTTATTTTTTATAATTTATTGTCTATTGTTTTATACTATGTAGTGATACTTATACATCTTGAAAAACATAAATCTCCTTCTGGCGCAGTCGGGTAAAAATGTACTCACAAGGTTTGCAATGCGTGCGGCTCCGATGTAGCAAACTTTCACAGATTATAGGAGAAGAAAGCCGGCACCAGAGCCTCGTCTGTGAATCAGCAGATGGACCGGCTTATAGGAGAGGTGAGTTTGGGCGCCAAAGACCTTGGTAGGGTCTTTTATACGCCTATATCGATACAGTATGTGTCTCACAAAAGAGCCCTGCATTTACAGTACCAGTATTCGAGTCTTAGGCAAACTAGTACGGCGCCTGCACACATTACCATCATAGCGGTACATTTTGGATCAGTTCCCACATACTGTCAACACACCCAACCCAACCCAATGCATCGATAAACAAATCCGCATTGTGACGTCACTGTGTCGACACAAACACGAGTGACATCACTGCAGTAACATTATATCGACAATATCGTGAGCTTTGGGTGGACTACGATTAAGATAAGACCGATTACGTAAAAGAAAGTATAGTTTTATGCTATCTATGTAGGTATATGATATCGTTGATGTTGATAAGTATATTGGCTTCTTCGATTCAATTACTTTTATGTTTGTGTACTATGTTGTGTGTTTGTGTATTGTGTAATTACGTTGATGTTGATAAGTATATCTGTGATACCTCAGGGTCCCCCTCTGGCGGCTTCACCTCCACTTCGCACGATCCTAGGCGCTGCGGTCTCGGCTTCGCACGGGAATAAATTCGTGAAAATATCCTTTACGAACTTTCCATATAGGTACCTCATCGCCTATTTTACTCTCTTAGTAGTGAAATTATGAAAAACAGCGATATGGGTACCTTGATTTCGTACCGAAAAAAATCACGGATTTTCCGTTCAGTAATCATCATCTATTTTACTACTTCATAGCAGTGAAACTCTGATACTATGATGAAATAGATTGACCTGCCCGTCTAGACAAGTGGCAATTCGCATGCCAGCGTTTGATGGAATAGAATGGCGAATGTATGAGATTTGACCTTTGTGACAGTCGTTAACGCATGTCATAAACGTCAAATCTCATACATTCGTCATTCTATTCTACCAAACGCTGGCAAGCGAATTGCCACTTGTCTAGAGGGGCTGCCCCTTGGACAAGTAGAAATCCATTGGCCAGCGTTTGGTAGAATAGAATGACGAACGTATGTAATTAGACGTTTATGACTTTTAGAAGTGAATAGAAAACATTTAATAACATCAGTTTCTAAACACGGATTTCGAAGAGGAAATGTTACGAAGGAAACTTCCGAGTCCAACAAGGAATTACAACTCCTTAGTACGTGGTGCGCACTAAGGAGTTGCAGACTTAAATTAAATAATTGAATACTATAGTGCAGTGGAAAGTTTGTTTTCACGTTCGCTCTATTTAGGGACCTGTACAACTGGTGAAAAAGGGAATTCAACTCGTTCATTGTATGTACAGGTAATGACGGGACCTCCCTACTTTTGTTTATATCCGGAAAGTTATAATCCAGTACTTTGCAAATTTCGAGTAAATGGTTCCTTCTAGGCAAAGGTTTTTCATCATAGTATTAATTCTAAAATATCGAGTCATTCTGCAGACAGAAACTAGATAGGTTATAAATAGTATTGCCAGCAACACCATTAAGATGTGTATTCAAGGAGTGAGTTCATCAAGTACGACATGGTGACAGGGTATAGGGGCAAAAGGACAAGGTCACGGATAAGTCGTACGATCAAATTATAGTATGACGATTTGGTGAAAATTCCTGATTGTGATTAATATATTATGTATTAAATATTTCTAACAAAGATTATCTCTTCATCCAAGCGTTAATCCCAGTCCTGTCCGAAGCTTTCAACTTGGAGTCTGGGGTCGGCTTCACCAGTTTAAATGCCGATTTGGTTGAACTTCGATATTTGACGTGAAGCAATTGCCATCTGACCTCCACAACAGAAAGGTGATATCGGAGCATCTAATAAACATCAACATCTATGCGTTAGTCCCGGTCGCATCCATACGCATAAGTATTACTTTACAAACATACAAATTATTCATATAAAAGAAGAGAGACGGAGAGAGAGAGAGAGAGAGAGAGAAAGGAGAGAAGAGAGAGTACTTTATGTATCTCAGACTAAAATTAATAAAATGATTTAGATTGTGTGATTCACATTATACATTAATCCATGTATGTACCTCTCAACTAGGTGCTAACTAACCTAGCGTTATAGAAAAACGTGCTCGCTAAAGTTAGCAACTATCCTCATAGATACGACATAGAATAAAATTCGATTCGAAGAGCGAACAAACAAGTGTCTCGGAGGGAAAGGCCTCGTGTACCTACTCTCGGGATGGCCGGAGAATGAGGGCGTAATGAGTTGTTTGCCAACAAAATATGTTAAAGAGACGCCTCGCGAGAAATCAATGCCAAGGCTCTAATCGAGAATTTCTTATTACATTCTTGACGATTAATGATCGTTTGTCTCGAGTCGGCTGTTTCGAGTTTGCTCGTGTGATCCCTACATACAATGCCAGAGTTAAGTTACTTGAATTTATTTTTTAATTTATTGTGTTAAATTGTTCTTATAAGAAAACATTAACATTATAGACAGGATAAGAAAAATCAGCAGCCTTACGCTAGCGAAGTATTTAGGCTAAACAGTTACAAAGATTCGTTAGTCGTGCTGAATAGCAGAAAATCAAACTACAAAAGACAACTACCGAATTTCCGTATTTTCTGTGAATCGACGGTAAATTTTTATTAAAAAAATAAACCCTCTGATCTGCACAACCCACTAGAGATATTGAAGTTCTGCAGTTACACTAGCTGAACGGGTTTTTTGGACTCCCAACTAACCTAACGAATACTTGAAGCTAGGTGCAGTCACCCGAACCTCCTAGGTGAGGCCGTAGCCGTAGCTCGGTTGGTAGTCCTGGGACATCCTTCCGAGGGCTTACCCGGGGCTACCAACCGCAGGCTATTAGGCGGTACGTGAGGGTTTTTAGTCGGTAGGAGTCCGGCATAACATCCATAAGGGTTGTGTCCTCACGTTAAAAAAAAAGGTGCAGTCAGCATCAGATCGATCTTGATGAACAAAGTGCCCAAAATAATCTAATTCCTTGGTTTCCCCCTTCCTGTTAACTGATTGTTCTGATATTTGGAACACAAGTTTAGTTCGGACATTAATACAATTGAAATCAATAGAACGGTTCGATTCACTCTACAAAATCACAGTCAATTTTGCTTCTAAGGAAATAAAACACAAATTTTACTGAACGAACATTTCTTTTTTAAGAATATTAGTAACCGACACTACTAATATTCCCCCCTCTAACAACTCCAACTAAGCTAAATTGCTTATGCTAGGAGTTGGTTCAAGTCGGCAGAGTAATAGCCAGGATACAAATCCGGGACGGCCCAACTCTACTCTTACTTAATCTTCTCATATAAATTATATAGTTATTTCGTACACCGTATGGTGTAGCAGGGGGCACTCGGCGCAGTAATTGAGACACCGGCCAGACAGTACGGTCCAACGCATACAGTCATCGAATAACGAGATGGGATTTGTTCCCGGCGCTCGCCAGATTATCGAAGGGAAATGAGAGTTCCACCATCGTTGTCACAGGGTACTTCAGCTGTAAGGCCTGTAAGATAGTTCACTTGCGGCGAGTATTATGTCTGGAGGTATTTAGGGTGAACTTAATTCTTGAGTTTTGAGCAGACTACGAGGGGCATTCAATAAGTACCTAGCCTCATCGCCAGAGGGCGCTGTAGTTTCAAAAGAGTTTTACCACAGTGTAGCACATTCTTTTTTAATTCTTTTTTCAAATTTTCATTCCAATCCCTTCATTTGTTTTAATTTGACAACTTAAGGAAGCGAACGTGTCGATCGGTTTTACAAAAATGGAAAAAGAGCAATATCGTTCGGTAATTCGATTTCTATTTTTGGAAGGGAAAACGCGCATCGAAATCAAAGAGCGCTTGGATGCTGTGTACGGTGACTCTTCTCCATCGATGGCCACCGTCAAGAATTGGTTCAACGAGTTTGCACGTGGCCGTACGTCGGTTTTTGATGAACCACGTCCAGGTGCACCGAAAACAGCTGCTACGGAGGAAAACATTAAAAAAATCCATGATCTCATATTGGCAGATCGCCGATTGAAGGTTCGGGAGCTAGCTGAGACTGTAGGCATTTCAGAAGGAACAGTGCATCATATTCTTCACGAGGAACTCGGCATGAGAAAGCTGTCGGCGCGATGGGTGCCGCGTTTACTCACACCGGAAAACAAGCGCAACCGTGAGACCACATCGGAGACGTGTTTGGCTCTGTTTAAGCGGAATCCAGCGGAGTTTTTGCGTCGTTTTGTGACCGTCGATGAAACTTGGATCCACTGGTACACACCAGAGACCAAGGAGCAATCAAAACAATGGATCCAGACCGGTGAACGTGCTCCAAAGAAGGCGAAAACTGTAAAATCTGCCGGAAAAGTTATGGCCACCGTTTTCTGGGATTCACAAGGTGTGATCTAGATCGATTACCTCGAGAAGGGTAAAACAATTACAGGGCTTTACTATGCCGATTTATTGGGCCGATTCGACGCCGAATTAAAGAAAAAACGACCCCATCTGGCGAAGAAAAAAGTGCTGTTTCACCACGACAACGCACCGGTTCACACGTCTGCCGTTGCCATGGCCAAATTGGTCGAATTACGCTACGAATTGCTGCCCCATCCACCGTATTCTCCAGATTTGGCCCCTTGTGACTTCTTTCTGTTTCCTAATCTGAAAAAATCACTCGCCGGGAATAGATATGGATCAAATGAGGAGGTCATCGCCGCCACGGAGGCCTATTTTGCAGAGTTTGACAAAAACTATTTTTCGGACGGGTTAAAAAAGTTGGAGCATCGCTGGGCTAAGTGTATCGAACTAAAAGGAGACTATGTTGAAAAATAAATTGCCACTTTTCCAAAATTTTCGTTTACTTTTTGTAGGCTAAGTATTTATTGAATGACCCTCGTAATTTCATTTGCAGAATGATTTTGTTTTTCCGATTAGAACATTGAAACGGCGCTTATAAAACGTCAACAACAAAAACAATAATAAAGACTTGTTTAGCAAATGGACTCCGTCAAGAAACTCAGCAGGCCTTTTTTTACCGAATTGCTATTAGTTCGTAGTGCGTGTCGGTATCGGTGTCGGCATCCTTCTCAGTCTTTTCCAACTCAGTTAGGGATCACTTTCAATCTAACTAGGAAACCTTAAATGGAAATATTGTACTTGAAACGACTCCCCATCTAATATTCACAACCCACTGGCGAAGTTAGAAGTTTATTTTGCATTCCTAAAACATCATTATGGTATAAATAAATGTTATCAGATTAGATAATTTTGATCGTTAAACAGCATTGCATTTACGACTATTATCAACTGAGTCATTCGGTCTTAAACATCGTTGAAAATTAAGAATGTGCCCACGTCATGGCGAAATATCGATACTTTGCTGTGAGTCAGTAATTCTTATTATATCTTAAGGCGATATTGACATAACTGCATAAATCTAATACGTACGTCACGTGACATCTTTTTCAGCGATTTCATTGCTCGAAGAAAAACGAATACGGTTGTCTAGTCAACACAAATTAAGCAGAATATACTCTGATGAAATTGTTAATGTACATTTTATCCATTTAATTTTACAAATATATCAATTACAGAAATATCAAGTAGACAAAAAGCTTGTGTTAGCTAAATACCCCGGGTCGTTTCCAGTGTAAAGGGCACCAGGACACTGACGACATTTCCGTTATCGCAATAATTAATAGTTTATTTTATATTTCCTTAGACATTGAAGTACCTTATATCGATATCCAGCTAGTTCCAATTTCGTACAACATTATGGAGTTACCTAATCTTAACGAGTGTGATCGACACAGATAGATAAGATGACATTTGAATAGCAGATAAAATAATAACTGTAAATTTGCAACTCATGAAAAATATGCAAGTACAAAAGAGTACCTAAGTATAAGTATACCATAGACATTCTACGATATTATACAAAGCGGTACCCAGTAACACCCAGTAAGCACAGCTTAACTAGTTTGTGTTCTGGAACCGGATAAAGATACTTAGATACATTTATTTGATAATAATAAATACATATTATACTTGTATGGGGGATACACCCAAAGGAGATACAAAGATGTTTCTAATACGAGTGAGATGCCAGATAGCATCGTTCACTTGTTTAAACGCTGTAAGCTTCGTTTTGCTAAATTAAAGCGGCGATAGCAAAATGGCGAAGAGACTTTGGGGATTAATGTAATTATCCTTTGCATAATTGAGTTCACTAATTTCATTGGCTTATAAAATTACCAAATCTTTTTCCTATGATAATTCCGTTAGCCATAGAAATAAGACGTGACTTTTATTACAATTAAATTAAAAGAAGTTATCTAAAGGTAGAAACACTAAATTTCAATGTTTCATTTGTTCTGATCTGAGTGATCTATTTACTGAAACAATCTTCCAATAAAAAAGGCGGCGGTCGCTTATTGATTAGTCGGCTAGTCGCTTAGTCGGCCTTACAATCGAGATGGGTTCGAATCCCGGCCATTACACTACCGACGCGAACGACACTCAGAAGGTTCACGGTATAAATTAGTCCTAATTTGGAGTATTGTGGGGGCATTTCAAGGTTGTTATATAGGAAATAGATTTAAACTACAGTAGGCATGTATAATGTTTCAAATTCTTATTGTTTATTCATAAATAAAACAACGTGACTGATAAACAGATCATTTTGAACGTAGCTTGTGACATACTTTATCTTCGTGTTTAAATATAAGGAAAAAATATGTACATACCACCATTTAATCAAGACAGTTCCTGATTCTTCATAAACTGAAAGTTCTTAATATATTATACTGCATTAAAAATTGAAAATAATGGGTGTTTTTGGAACCACACTATAATTTTCAGGTGCGTTTTTTTGTTTCGGCAGGAAAATATGTCCCTTACGTATTACGAGGGCTCGGGTAGCCATGCGGGTATTTGGGACTTTACCACACTAAAACAACCTGCCGTGTGCAATACGCCGCGATTTAGTCATTAGTCACTAAATCGCGGCGTATTGCACGTCATTGCATCGGAAACACAACGCTCTCGTCCAAGCCAACCTCATCTGCAACATGGTTACACCTGCTGATTCCGGCTTCCAAAAAGCCTGAGATGCAACCGTGAACAACAGCCATCTAACTGCCCTAGCCCCCATTATTTGGTGTCAGCACAACATGTCATACTCCTCTATACATTCTACATTCCTGTCAGATTCTCTCTCTCTCACTTTCATCTCTGCTATATTCTCTTTCACACAATCGCATTCATCTTAGGCCTACCTAAAGCCTTTGACATTCATACTTTGAACTTTTTCTACAACCATTATCACCATCCATCATTACTTGCACTTCATTCCAAAATACAGGCGTAAGCCTATTTTGAAAATCAGTATTAAGTATGTTTGCTAATCTTTTTTGAGATCAATTAAACATATTCTATTCTATCTCTTCTCATAGGACCTAATATCCATTGTATCTCATAGTATGACAGTCGCTCGCTTCTCAATTTTTCATTCACTAGTGCCTCTATGAACAACGTTATGATGAGGATAATGACTATTGTATTTACCATGGTAAAATTGGTTTTAAAACCTTTCGACAGCTAGAAAGTACAAGTGGTGGTCCTTACCGGTGTCATCGACCGTCGCGCCGCCATCGGAGCGTAAACCACAGAACAAGGATGTCGGGGCTTAACGCTCCGCCACACCACTGCCACAGAAACGTATTTTGTTACTACTCTCCCGAGTTCTTGGGAGATATTACTTGAACTTTGGAAGCAGTAGGCGGCTATAGGAATGATTTTGAAATGACCGACTATTTATTTAGTAGGTACCTTTTGGCTCAGGGTATGCCGAGGTGCGAGGAGAATGCCCTATTTGAGCAACGACATTTGAGACCAGAGACGGCGGTGTGCGGTTTTAGTTGGTACAGGTCCAAGATAACTTGGTAAAATGTGTTTTGTACCACGAAAATCAACTTTATTTGTAAACAGATACACCTGTTAAGTGAGAGGTACGGTTCTGGAGCAGGTTTGCCACTCGTGGTTGACCAGGATAAACTATTAAAGGAGAGGAAAAGTAGAAGAGCGGACTTCGGGTACTAAAACAAGCATTGAATACAACTGGGTTTGGCGCTCAGACAATAATGATAAATTATGGAAGCAAAGAAGAGCAAAGAAGAAAGAGCGAATCCCGGGCTTCTATGCAACTGAGATGAAAAAGAAAAAAAAAACTAGCAATGTCATCTTTAAAAAATTGCCGGTCATTAGTTGAATAAATTCCACAAAGAACCAAAGAAAAACAGAATAAACTTCTACAGTGCACAAAGCAGAGAAAAAAGAAACTTCAGACATTTAATTGAATTAATTTAAAAGGAGAGGAAGCTTAGAAAACAACAAAAAATACATTAAAAAGCACATCTGCCTTATTAAAACATAAATAAATTTACGTAGAAATTCTTTAGCGAGTTTACGAGTACTACCAAGGAAATGAATTAGAGCGGTTTGTGTTAGAAATAAAGGGGAATATAACAAACTTTTTACTGGAATGGAATAAGAGAAAATTGTGTTGCAGCGGTCGGTGTCGGAGTGGAACTGCAGCTATATTTGAAAAGTTTATATTGTGGACTTTCTTTGATCCAGCTAGTAGTTTAATTGTGACACATTGTATGTTGGATTCTGTAGGAGTGAAATGTAGGGAATAGAATTAGCAGACGAATATGAGGTAGGATACGACGGGTATTTCCGTCCAATTGAGCAGTCCGACTGGGGAAGTACCTCCGCCCTACAGAATACCGCAGCTATAATAACCTCGTGTTGTGTTCCCGGCGCACAGTGTATTATTTTGCCTCAGTAGCGGTCATCCTCATCTTTTTATGTCTGACGATAGATAATTACCTAACTAAATTTGTAGTAAAACTCCAAATAATTTATCTCTCATAGTTTTAGAGAAATTGAAGAAATCGAGAAAAGTCCATAGAAACCATAAAAACCATTTATCTCTTTTGATGTTCGTTCTTATTCACGGATTTTTTTTTGTATGATTCTGTTATAATTTAGGCACCGATTTATGAAAAAAAAGAAACCTAATCTCGTCTATTTTGGCGAGCATATATTTTTTTATTATTATTTCATTTAATTTTTAAAAGACGCATCCCTTGCCGGTCGCATTTTTTTTTAGTGCCTAATTGTTAATGGTGGTTATTACTACTACCACAAAAATAATCAGACGCTACCAGTACAGGACAGCTGTGATATTCAATCTTTAAGTTTTGAGCTAGGGTTGTCTCTCGTCGTCTATGGTAGATATAGTTCAGTTTGATCATTATATTTTTTTATTTTTCAGTCTGCACTACTTATCTACTTACTATTCTGACAAGTACACTACATTTCAGTAAAATAATAATAACAATAATAATAATAATTCTTAAACATATTTTTAAAAAATATTTTAAATGTAATTGATATATATTTAAAACTGAATAAAGAGAATAATAATTCTAAATTTATATAAAAAGTGAAAATCGTTTATTAAAAACCAAGAAGTAGTTCTGTCGTTACTTCAAAAATAGTTGAACCTGAAATTGATAAAATTCAATAGACCACCTCTGAGGTATGAATCAAAGAATCAATTTCGTTTATTCAGTTTAGGCCCATAGAGAGCACATAGGAACGTCATTTTTTACAATTATCTCTAGAAATATTATAAAAATATAAAATATTAAATAAAGTAAATAAACCATTTGAAAATGATTTTTTTGCTGGTTGGGTAAGTTGTTTCTACTGAGAAGTGTAACTGTAACAAACTGAATAAAAGTAACATACCTTAAATATATCGTAACCATGATTATCTGGTCTAAGATTTATACAAATGTTGCGCAATGTTGGTGTGAGGGTGCAGTGTATGGTCGTTACCGTTATCGAAAATTATTAATGGATCATTTGTGGTCAACTCCACCTATTCAAATTGAATATCTGATTCAGAAGGGTAATACTGAACATTATCAGTTGACACCTGATAATTTTCAGTATTACCCCTACTTCTAATAGAGAAAGAACTTTCGAGAGTAAAGGCATCTTCGGTTTGCGACGTTTATTGTGGGACAATGTTGATAAATATGGATCGGATGATTGGAGTCCACGGTGAAATAATCGTATTTTTTTTCTTTACAATTGTTCCTCGCCAAACTTAATCGTTTAACGGCGAGAGCGCGCTCTTAGTTGTGTATACTATCTAACCTACCTAACATATTTATTATATAATTAAAAATTAAAAATAAAACAAAACATAAAACGTCTTACAAATATTTGCGACAATTTAAGAGTTCAGCAATATCTCAGCAGTAGAGGGGTATCACTAAATCATGCCACAATTTTAAGTCAATCTAACTCTATCTTAACCGTCAATCTAAATATTATAAATTTCGAATAATTGTATTTTTTTTATGACAACCCTATTTCCATAGAAATTATAAAAAAAACTTAGAAACGTCATATCTCAGCTGTCCTGCATCGAAAATAATCAAAAATTTGTAAATAGGAAGCTACAATGCTAGAGTGTATTTGCCAAGTGAAAAAAAATGCGACCGTCAACTAGAAAATTTTCCATTTAATTTTTTCTGAAATTTCTAAAATATTTTTTTTTCGTGTGCCAGGTCATTTGCAGACCTGTAATTTTAACACTCAATTATGTATATATTTCGCCATTTATTAGTAATTTTAACTATGATCAATTTTAATAATTTCGCGCTAAATCTGTAAAAATCTTTTAGACAAAGTTCAATGACCTTTCAAGAAAAGCTACATATTTTAAAAACTAAGCAATATTGTTAATCTGGTGTGTCATAGTATGCTGTATTATGATTATATGCATCGAAATTGGCTATAAAAGGAGGATGTCCGCTACTGAGGCAAAATAATACACTGTGCGGCGGTGAGTAGGGTAACCAGAGCTCACTGGAGTTTTTGTGCTGTCAGTGGGAATACCAAAGGCTATTCCTGCTTTGCCTTCTATACTGACGGCACAGAATTTTTCTGTGTCTCCGACTCTGTACGGCACCACAAGTGTGATGCACACGTCCATAGACCACGGTAACCACTTTCCATCAGGTGGACAATGTGCTGCCACCTCAGTGTAATAAAAAAAATGCATTGCATTGTTTTCTAAGCTTCCCGAATACACCTCATTACATTCCAGCGCATTCACCTCCCCTCCCCTTTTCCGGCGACAAAATAGGGACACCGTGGTTCCTACACGCATAGGGGCTATCTCCAAACCGGAGATGACCCTCAGTCAGCCGAGTGCGAGAGATATGTCTTGACAATCTTACACCCATTGTAGTAATTATCAGTCAGAGTTCAAAATAACCACCCCCGCCGGGCGGCGGGGAGGTATCCGAGGCTAATTACCAAGCTTTCCGGATTGAAGGTGTTTTGCCTTAAGCCCCAAAGAACACGATGAAAATTCAGCTACGGGTGTATTCAGAACTATGTTCTTAACATTATATTGTACAGATTAAAGCTGTTAAATACGTCTGTATATCCATTGGATACAATAACAAAAATCAAGGTGAGGCTACATTAGTCTTCATTGCTAGTGTTACAATGTTTGTACGTCTTGAGATCTAGAACTACGAAGTAGGAAGATGAATATCACAAATCTACATGATATTTATAAAGTTTAAGTGAATATCACTATTATTATTTTAGATGTTTGTGATACTTTATAATAATACGTATTCTACACAATGAAATAACACATTCTATTTTTGTATCTATTCTATTTTATATTGATGGCAAAATAATCTTTAAATTCAGTTGTTTACATACCTACTTCGAAAAATATCAAACGCACAGAGTAAACAGAGAGCCTACCTTTTGTCCTTGAAGTCTGTCAAACACGCCGACGTTCACATACGTAAGAAAAAAGATTACCAGTGAAGATTAAAAGAAAACCTTTTACTCTTTTTATAATGCCTGTGACTTAGGTATTGTCAAAGATTTTTATTAAAAATGATTCTACTAAAATTTCTCACCGCTATGTACAAGTAATTGGTCTGGATATCGAAAACATCTGTCCTTAAATGCCCTTTGTTCTCCTTTCGACCTACACAATCGTTGTCTGCGAAATTACGTTAGGTACCAGATCTCAACTAAAGCGTCATTCGGGCCCTGATTCTGCTAATTTTGTCATAGCAAAACCACTATGATGCTAGTAACACTGCAAAAATGACATCATTTATTGTTATGTTAGGTAAGCTCAGACTTTGCTGTTAAAGTCTAAAATTAAATGACATCTTGTAGACGGAATGAAAAAATATAACTTCTTTTCATTTCATTGGAATTTAACTCTGATATTTAATGGCATGTTTTATAGTGTCAGTGGTATGAATCGGATTCGGAGCCCAGGAGATCGACCCAATTTGTACTATCATTAATGAATCATAAGTAACCTCATTATGGTTAAGTGTGATGTCTCGACGGAGACTGTCTTATTGAAGGTAAATTATAGTCAGGGTTCATAAATCCAATATACACTTTCACGCTTATGGGAATTAAGATCGAAGCTTCTAATGTAGGATGTCAATTTTTTTTGTACCACTTCGGTCGTAGACAAGTTTTCTGTTAATATCCTTAATAAAACGGATGTAAGTTTTAAAAAGATTTCTTGGGTCCAGCCAATTCTGCCAGCCAATTCTGTATTCCTGCTGACTAACGGGTGAGGCTCATCAAGATGACTAAACTGACTAAAACGATGATGATGATGACATTTTATTTCGTAATTGTATGCACAATGAAAGACATCACAGCTTTCCTGGGGAGGCTTTACCCTACAGAAAACGAGCAAACAATAAACATATAAAAATATTATATTCAAAAACTCGTATGAAATATTTCCAGACAAACAGGTTTTTTTATCAAACTAATGTACGACGTAATGGAATTACTTAACATTTTCTCACAATCAATACAAAATAAAAAGTAGCTCCATTTGGAAATCAAATCCAAAGCTCGGAAAGGATCGTGAGCGAGGGTCAATGGGCGTAATGAAAGAAAAAACCTGTCAAGTTCAAGCCGGGCTCACCTAATAAGGATGCCGTACACAACTGGCTTTGAGACTTCAGAATCAAACTAAGTATTATTTTAAGTTACAAATACAGCTCGCAGATAAGCTAACTGAAATGATAGTGGGCAGGCCACTTCTGCCGAAGGACCGATAACCACCAACGAGTAATCGACTAGAGTCCGCGAACCGGTAATAGGAACTGACAGCCTGAAAAGGTAGATTGGATGCCGAAGCATTTAGGTAGAATATCGAGTGGTATGGTACAAACTTATGTCCAATGAACATGCTAAAATTGAGGTAAGGGACTGTATAGAGCCCCACCCAAGACCTTCAAAGCTAAGTCAACCTCACCGGCAAGCCGGTACACCTGCTAAGTGATAGACGAGCCTTTGTCGCTGGCTTTCCTCTCGATATTGGAATATTAGTATCATAAAACCCTATAAGCAATATTCAAAGAAGAAGAAATAAGTGATCGTCGAGCTGATGATGATGCTAAAATTGGCGTACGGAACCCTAAAAACATGTCTATAAGCAAAGCCCGCCATTATCTATTCCGAACCAGTGACTTTTATGCTACGGACCGCGGACCTTGTGAGCGCTGACAAATTGTAAACGATTTATTGAGTTACCCAAAAATTATTTTGAAAGCCTTTTGAAATTCAGTACCAATGCTCGGCCATTTGATAATCCTTTACTTATCTTCTATGGATAGATTCAAATTACAGAAACCTTTTATGAAAGTAAGTAACTGTATATGAGCAAAGAAGAAAATAAGTATACGTTTACCACAAAACTATTTATTGATGGACCGAAAAGGAGAAGTAAGAAGACATTATATTAAGGCCGGGTTGCAGTGCGACGTCCGTACTCTTCACAATGATTATATAAAATCCGCAAGAGAGAGAGAGAGAGAGATGGTCGTGGGAGCTTGAATGCAGCGCTTTAGAGGATTTTTATAGATTTCAAGTTTAAAAAAAAAACATATTTGCGTGATAAAATGTAACCTTACCAGTCCCTAGATAATTTTATGCTATATTTTTAATACAAACTTCGACATAATTTGGCGTCTTAGTTTAATTTAAAACGCGTTTGAAATAGCGATTTGGAGCATGTTTGACTAATTTCTATCGAGGCAAATGTTATGAATCGTGTTTCTGCCTTTACACGTCCCTAGATGATTTTGCCTACTTTATGAATATAATTTTTATTTGGCATAATTTGTTGTCTCACTAGATGATAAATGTGTTTAAAAATGTTGAAAACGACTGCAACCCGCTCTTAAAGCCAAAGCATGCGAATCCTGGAAGAACTCTTACCCCATCCTCATATGCTTTTGGAAGGAAGTGGCTGAGGAAATGACGTCTGACAGGAATACAAATGGGACAAAACTGGCAGATCATGGTACGGGTTTTTCAAGTGTCTCAATACTTGCGTTCTACTATTCTTTCCTTTTAAGGAGCTCCCAGATATCTAATTTTTCTTTGCTTCAAAAATGTATTACATGTTTCATACAAAAACGAACATCCACGAGACGAGGATTACAACAAATCCATAAACAACAATGTTCCAGCGCGTTATAAGCCGTTACTCTTGGTGAATAATCGTCTGCAACCCCTATATATCACGGGCCCCCCATTATGGTAGTCAACATTACATGAATTAGGACATGATTTATATACTTACATTATAATAAATTAGCATAATTGTATGATTATTTATGAGACAAATACGTGTTAATTATTGTGTGCGGATGGTTTTACTATTTGTGTTTTTTTTTTTAAGTTATTATGTAGTATAAATGGGCTATCTTGGAGACTCCCCAATTTCGAAATAAGTTAATCGAAGAAGAGAGCACTCGTACTCTTGGTTCCTGATCGCATCCTCAGTTTTCATCTCGGATTACGAGGTCCGTTTATCTACAGCTCCCCCTTTTGGTTTGGGTTATAGACCTCCCCTTTTGGTTTGGGTTATAGACCTTTCATGGAAGCAACTTCCGTCGGACCTCCCAACCACTAGGGGAAAACTTGCACAATCTACGGCTGATCTGTTAAATTAACATGTGTACTGGCTCTGACTTGGTGGGACACCATACGCCTTTGTTATAAGAAGTTTATAAGATTCAAGTGACGATTTCGTAAGACATATTCGCAATTTTCTTGTCTGAGATAGTGAAGAGGTCCGTGGTGCAGTCGAAAAAGACACGGGTACACCTTTACACATAAACATTTATGTAAAGGTGCAATCGCATGTCCTTTGTCGTCTGTACATAGCTATCTCCGCCTCTTCTACCAAAGTACAATTGCAAATAGTAATTAGCTAGCATTAAATTTCCTTAATAAAACATTTTCATAGTAACAAAATATAATTTTATGTAAAGCTGGTCCCACGTTGCGTTGCGCGAACAAACCGGTTCCATACTTATTTGCATGCTAAAATACGAGGCTTTATTTTCTAGGAATATTTAATTGTATATGAATTTACATGGTGCTAATTATCATGGCTTAAACACGTACACTATGGAGACAGCCGATATTGCATGCTATCTTCAATACTATAATCCCATCAAAAACATAAATGTGAAATGAGAGGCACGTTCAATATTATGATATAATATGCCTAAGTTGACTTCAACGGCAAAAGAAGTGAGATTCTGGAGTACATATTCATCTCGCAAGTCCCAATGTGTTAAATAGTTTTTGAGTAACGAGAGGGTTAAAAGTGGTTCCAAATGGTACGTGTAATCAATGTGATCATATACATGGTACAGCTCCACCTCCTGTTTGTGTGAACATTGGCATGATACGCCACCTCGTGGCTAGATTATACTATACCGACATATACTCATGCCTGTAAATCCCAGAATGGGTAGGCAGAGGTGTATTAACACCCACTTTTCGCCAACTATGATCTTTGGTCCCACGTATTAGGGAGTGAGCCTATTACCGCCAAGCGGGCATAGTCATGACTGTATGTTTCCTGTCGGATGGAGCCCTATACCTTAGTCGTCATCCACGACACCCACAGGAAGAGATGGGTTGGCCCTATTCTACTCCAATGGAAACCAACATGATTATACTATAGTGATGGGCAAAATTTGTAACAATTTACTCAGGTCAGGCGCAAACCAGGCAACTACAAAGTACCTTATGTCGCTCTACGGGTCTCCAAATAATTCTGTTGCAAAAAATCTTACTGATTCGTTGCTCCGATAGGATGTTTAAAAAGGAAAAATTCCAAACAAATCTATGGCATTGAATAAATTAAGTTTTTCGCGATTGTGACAATTCCCGGGGGTAATGTAGCTTACGGGACTCTCCAATCCTCCCAAATATACTATTGCTAAAAATCAAGTCTATCCGATGCTCGGTTGCGATGTGAAAGAATGCAAAATAAAATACACTGGCATTTACACAGTTAACAATTTCATGAGCTTTATTATTTTTGAAAATCACAGCTTTTTTCTAAAATAAAAGTAGTCTAAGTTTCGCGTAGTATATCGGCGATCTGGCAGTGAAAATCCTGTGCAAATAAGCCCAGCCACTCTAGAGATTACTCAGAACAAACAGTTTTCTATTATAAGTACCGTGGTAAACATTCATTATGCAAATATGCATTCATTAAAAAGCTATCATTTTGCAAATACAAACAGACATTTCAACTTAATTTATTTTGTTAGGTTATGCTGTTATTCTGTACTGTATTTACTTTGGAGATGAACGAGATTTTAACAGATTGCTTTGAGTGGTCCATCGCATCGTTATAAAAAGTATACGGAAATAAAAGTGGATCTGCTCTGAGTGACAGTGATAATTTCTTTTGACCAATGAGCCGAAACTTCAGCCACTAGTCTGCTGACCACCATTCGTTTGGATTACGGCGGCGTCTAAACTGTCACAGTAAAGCATTGAATAGGGATAACAAAACCTTCAACAGATTCCAACTTCCTGTATCAACGGAATAGGTAGAAACACGATAAGGAAGATAAATTCGTACAAGTTGTTCTTTCCTCGTGATCACATATTTTGTTCTGAAGATGATATAATGTTTAACATTTTAGGCTGTAATAAGATGATAATACTATATGATAAAGTGATTTGGGTGGTGGATTTTATCAATGACTAGCGATTCGCCCGGCTTCGCACGGGTTGTTAAAATTTTCCCGTGGAAATTCAATATAGCCTATGTTACTCAGGGTGAATGTAGCTTTCCAATGGTGAAAGAATTTTTGAAATTGGCACAGTAGTTTTTGAGTTTATTCATTACAAACATACAAAAATACAAATCTTTTCTCTTTATAATAGTAGTGTAGAAGTGTAGACAGGAAGAGAGATCATGTAGAACTTAACTGCATTAGGTAAGCACTACATTTTAAACTCAATGAAATGTTTGAGTAAAACGTGAGAGCTATGTTTAGTTGAACGAATTTCTACTGGTGGAATTCAGCCTTAGTAGAGCAATGCTTATAGAACTGTAATTTTACTCTTCAAATTATAGCTGACCTTTTTAAAGATTACGCGAATACGGATTAAAAACTTTGTAAGTAAGAAGCAGAATTTTGTTTTGCTTTTTACTCGTAGATACAGTATGATACAGTATCATCGCCGAAATGTGGGTGTTAATCTATATACACCTCTGAGTACCCCTTCAGGGATGGAATGGACCAACACTGAAAGATGTTGGCAAACAAAGAATGCAGTTCCGGTAGCATCAAAAACGTTTAGCCGAAACCTCATTAGGCTAAAAAGGGACCAAATCCGTAAGGTCACAGGCATCTTGACCGGTCACTGTCCCCTAAACAAGCATATGTTTACAATAGGTGTGACGGAAAACCCCCTATGCAGAGGCTGCATGGGGGCAGATGAAACGCCACGGCATGTGCTTACAGAGTGCACGAGCGTGGCCGCACAACGAGCGAAATTCCTCCAGTCACTAGCGTCACTCCGGGAAGCATGTGGAAACCCGAAAGGCTTTTTGGGAGGATCTGGGTTGGTTGGAATGAGAGGTAAGATGGTACGCACAATGGCCCAATCAAGAGGATAAGTGCGGAACAGCCCAGGTAAACTAACTAACTAACTAACCCCTTCGGGGATACACAGGTGGGAATATGTCTGTATCATACTATGATACTGATAAAAACACTCAACACTATGTAATCAAAACGTAATATGTATGAGCCTGAAATTGGCAGCCGAATTGTAGCAGCCAAACACATATTCGCAATCCCAACTAATTCATACCTAAATACTTTCTAAACATCCAGTGGAAGGTCTCCCATGAATTATAGAATTTTCCACCGATGCATACCATCAGGCAAATAGATAATGTACAAATTTACTGGATTTGTCAAAGTTTTCACGAGAATACCTAAGCTGTAGTCTATGCTCCCTAGTTAATTGGGCTTGAATGTGTTCTAGGCATCTACTAGAAGGTCTTCCATCAATTATAGAATTTTCCACCGATGCGTGGTATCAGGAAAATAGAAGATGTACAATTCTCTGGATTTGTCAAAGTTTTCACGAGAATACCTAAGCTGTGGTCTATGTTCCCTTGTTAATCGGGCTTGAATGTGTTCTAGGCATCTACTAGAAGGTCTCCCATCGATTATAGAACTTTTCACCGATGCATACCATCAGGAATATAGATAATGTACAAATTTTCTGGATTTGTCAGTTTTCACGAGAATACCTAAGCTGTGGTCTATGCTCCCTAGTTAATCGGGCTTGAATGTGTTCTAGGCATCTACTAGAAGGTCTCCCATCGATTATAGAATTTTCCGCCGATGCATACCATCAGGAATATAGATAATGTACAAATTTTCTGGATTTGTCAAAGTTTTCACGAGAATACCTAAGCTGTGGTCTATGCTCCCTAGTTAATCGGGCTTGAATGTGTTCTAGGTATCTACTAGAAGGTCTCCCATCGATTATAGAATTTTCCACCGATGCATACCATCAGGAATATAGATAATGTACAAATTTTCTGGATTTGTCAAAGTTTCACGAGAATACCTAAGCTGTAGTCTATGCTCCTTAGTTAATCGGGTTTGAATGTGTTCTAAGCATCTACTAGAAGGTCTTCCATCGATTATAGAACTTTTCACCGATGCATACCATCAGGAATATAGATAATGTACAAATTTTCTGGATTTGTCAAAGTTTTCACGAGAATACCTAAGCTGTGGTCTATGCTCCCTAGTTAATCGGGCTTGAATGTGTTCTAGGCATCTACTAGAAGGTGTCCCATTGATTATAGAACTTTTCACCGATGCATACCATCAGGAATATAGATAATGTACAAATTTTCTGGATTTGTCAAAGTTTTCACGAGAATACCTAAGCTGTAGTCTATGCTCCCTAGTTAATCGGGCTTGAATGTGTTCTAGGCATCCACTAGAAGATCTCCCATCGATTATAGAACTTTTCACCGATGCATACCATCAGGAAAATAGATAATGTACAAATTTTCTGGATTTGTCAAAGTTTTCACGAGAATACCTAAGCTGTGGTCTATGCTCCCTAGTTAATCGGGCTTGAATGTGTTCTAGGCATCTACTAGAAGGTGTCCCATTGATTATAGAATTTTCCGCCGATGCATACCATCAGGAATATAGATAATGTACAAATTTTCTGGATTTGTCAAAGTTTTCACGAGAATACCTAAGCTGTAGTCTATGCTCCCTAGTTAATCGAACTTGAATGTGTTCTAGGCTTCTACTAGAAGGTCTCCCATCGATTATAGAACTTTTCACCGATGCATACCATCAGGAAAATAGATACATGTACAAAATTTCTGAATTTGACAAAGTTTTCACGAGAATACCTAAGCTGTGGTCTATGCTCCCTAGTTAATCGGGCTTGAATGTGTTCTAGGCATCTATTAGAAGCTCTTCCATTGATTATAGAATTTTCCACCGATGCGTGACATCTGAAAATTAGAAAATGTACAAATTTTTAGGATTTTTTAGTTTTCTTGAGAATATCAAAGCTGTAGTCTATGCTCTCTACTAATTTATGCCTAAATATTTTCTAGACATCCATTGGAAGGTCTCCCATAAATTATAGAATTCTCAACCGATGCATACCATCAGGAAAATGGAAAATGTACAAATTTTCTTGGAGAGCGTGAGCACTCTCTCCCCCAGGGCCGCCACAAGCTCCCGCCCCGGCGTCTCAAACGCCGGGCACTCGGTGAGCGTATGCAGCCCCGCTCGCGTCACAGTGATGGCACTCGGGCGTTTTGAGAGGATGCATTTATGAATACGCAAGTCTTACTCATGTTTTATAACTGAGTGACTAGATGTATTGCTAGTATCGGTGCTTGTGTCGGGTCGTGTGTTTGGGTACTTTGTTTCATATGAAAAGAAAAAAGAACACTAATAATATAATATTAAACTTTCGTTTGAAACCTGAATCATAACGTTATGTTACTTATATAATACATACAAGATCTTGTAGTCCTATACCTAAATTATTCTACTTACTCTAATTTTTTTGTTATTTTTTTCTTTCTTTCGAAACTTAATTACACTGAGCGAATGATTATGAAGACTTGACGTGACTAGACCAAAAAACTAGACTAGGTGCCAAACAAAGTGTTTGGGTATTGTGCTTCACATGTTCCGATACTTTGAAGTACGAAAAACTTTCGTTTGACTGTGTTGTATATTATATTGATTTAAGTCAATATTTAGAACAGCCAATCATTCACCCGCCGGCAACCCTGGGGTTATCCCGCCGGCAACCCTGGGGTTATCCTTTCGAGGGCTTACCCGGGGTGCCCGGCAATGGATACTTGGGAAGGACACCGTGTGGTTTTAGTCGGTCCGATTCCGACACGCCCACCCCATCGTCGGCACCGATGGGGTGAAGCCCGTGGGGGTTTCCACACTTTAAAAAAAAAAGCCAATCATTCATTAACATTCGAATCCTTAAAACTACCTGCATCATAATTTTATGCTATGTATATAATACAAGATCTTACTTATATTTTGTTTTAGTTTTTTTAGTTTCACCAGAAAAATCGAGATCTTTCAATCATCTGGCATTCTTATTCTCCATAAGTCAAAAATCTGTGCGCAATATTCTCTCGTCGATTTGTAATTTTTGGGTGGTGTCCTTTCTATCATAATTTTATTGATCCGTTTACTTTTTGATTGTTTATCGCGAGCATACTCGAAAATGCTTTTTAGTATTTCTGTTCTCTTTGTGCATTTTGGGTACTTGTCTTTGTGAAAGGCATGTCGTCTTGCGTAAAAGTCAATGGTTGTGATTGGCATATAATGTACATCCACAAACATACATGTACTCCACAATTATATCCGTCTTCTTGTTTCGGAATGAAAATCCAGAAAATTTGTACATTATCTATTTTCCTGATGGTATGCATCGGTGAAAAGTTCTATAATCGATGGGAGACCTTCTAGTAGATGCCTAGAACACATTCAAGCCCGATTAACTAGGGAGCATAGACCACAGCTTAGGTATTGTCGTGAAAACATTGACAAAACCAGAAAATTTGTACATCTTCTATTTTCCTGATGGTATGCATCGGTGAAAAGTTCTATAATCGATGGGAGACCTTCTAGTAGATGCCTAGAACAGGGGTGCTGGTTGGGTAACCTCCACGTTGGCTTCTCCGTTTCTTCCCCCTTTGGACCGCGGTCCTGGGGAGCGGAAGCGGGGGGGCTGGTGCACCCTGGACAACGGCTAACAGACTCCTACCTTGGGAGTTCTGTTGGCCGTTGACGAATAACCCGACGGCTGACCTCACGAGGAGGTCGTGGGATGGCGGGCCTGCAAGGCCCGCGGGAAGTGGTCCGTAGGATACCCTTCCATTTCAACAGCCCTTTTGAGGGCTAGCTGACCCCATTGCACGAGGGGGTCGTGGTATGGCGGGCCTGCAAGGCCCGCGGGGAGGGATTCGTAGGGTTCCTCCCACCTCAACAGCCCTTTTTAGGGCTAGCCGTCGCTCCCGGTACCCCTCTGCTTTAGCAGAGGAGACACGGGAGAGGCGATGGGATCCGCTGGATCCGGGGACGGGTCGGCCTACTGCTCGCGCAGGGGCTGACGGGCATTCGTGCCACCGTCGGCGTTGGGAGAGTTGGCTACTCCCCCGTATCGCGTAACCTCCGAGATATCGACAACGACCTGAGTGCTAGCCACACTCGGGAACGCCGATATCCTGGAGGCCGCGGGGCTTGCCTTAATTGGCCGGCCCACGACAAGGAAAAGTCTGAAAACCCGACAGCGAAGTCGCTTAAAACCTGTGGATACCTGGGGACCTCCACAGTATGTACCCCGCTTCCTGGAATGGCCGTCACCCAGGAAGTGTAATTAGAACGGTTCTTCTCGTGGGAACAAAATGGAGTCTCTTAATACAAATAAAAAAACAAAACCCCAACCAAGCGAAACAGTCTGCGCGAAGGTCGCGCAGCATCACGACGCGGAAGTCGCGTCCCAGGCGGTGTCGGAGAACTTCGACACCGCCACTGATAGCAGGGTCAGCAGCCCGGTGGGAATGCAGACCCGGAAAGCTATGTGGCGTAAGAGGAGCGCCAGAAAAAAAGTTCCTCGCCCACCGAAGACGGAGTCGGATGTTGAGCTCACGCTCACCGACTCGTCTTCCAGCAGCAGCAGCCATAGTGGCGAAGAGATGCTGCGCCCCCCCCCGCCCAAGCTGCTAGCGGTCGGCCGCCGAAAAGCGCGGGGTGGCAAGCGGCCCACCCCCGAGGTGCGCGCCCCAGTCCCGAAGGGTGCCCCAGCGCCGCCGAGTTCCTCCACCTCGGCGGCGCCCTTGCCCGGTGATAGAACATCCCGGGAAGCAAGGGAGGCTCTGCAGGGGTTGCTAGTGGCCCGCGCAGAGCTTCTGGGGATGGAGGAGGACCGACTGTGTCAGGCGGTGAGGCGCCTAGTCGATGAGTTCGACCTGTTGAGGGCGGAACTGGCTGAGGCCCGCGAGGAGCGGTCCCAGCTGGGCCAACACCGGGTCGAGCTCATCAGGCTGCCGGAAGGACGCGTCACGCGGTCAGCGGCACGCAGGTCGGCGGCGCAGCCGGCACGCAGTGGACAGACATCGCCGGCGCGATCGAGGTCGCCCCTGCGGGACGAGTCGCCGGAGCAGCCGGAGGAGCGGGCCATTTCGCCGTTGTGCTGCCGAGGGGCGGTGTTGACCCAGCCCGCAGAGCCGTCAAGTCCGCTGGAGGTCTGCATGGCGGCGTTGGCCGCCATGGAAAAGCGGATGGAGGCGGCTCAGGCGGCATATGAGGCGCGGCAGGCGGCGCACGAGGAGCAGACGCGGTGTTGTCTGGAGGCCATCATGGCCTCCATCCACCGTCCGCCCCTGGCGTCGTCAACCGGGGGGTACGCCGGAGCGGTAAAGAGGGGCCCCACGCGCAGTGATCCCACTGCGCCTGTTACTGCTCCCGCCCCGGCTACTATCGCCGCGCCGGCCGGGGGTGCCAAGGGCAAGGGAAAGGGGAAGGGCAGGGGAAAAACGTCCTCGGCCCCAGCCCCGGCCCCGGCACCGAAACCAATTCCGGCCCCAGCTGCCTCCACCAGCTCCGCACCGGCGGGGGGCTGGGAGGTGGCCGGCGAGGCCAGGAAAAGGCGGAACGCCAAAAAGAAGGCAGCCAAAAGGGCCAAGAAGGCCCAGGCTGCTGCAAAGGGAGCGCCAGGAGCGCTGCGCGTCCCCCGCACCACCGCTGTCGTCTTAACGATGACACCGGAGGCTGCGGAGAGAGGCGTGCAGTACACTGCTCTGGTGAAGCAGGCGAGGGGCCTCATCGATATGAGGGCCCTCGACGTGGCGGGGACCCTCCGAGTGACACACACTCGGACGGGTGCCCGGCTCATCCACGTCCCTGGCGCTTCGAGTGGTCCCAAGGCCGATGCCATAGCGGCTAGGCTGAGGGAGACGCTCGACGCAGCTGACGTCCGGGTGTCCAGGCCCATCAAGTGCGCAGAGCTGCGCATTTCGGACCTGGACGACTCCATCACGGTTGACGAAATCCGGGTCACCGTGGCGGAGGCCGGGGGCTGCCCCCCTGAAGCGGTCAAGGTCGGAGCAATCCGCTACGGCCGTCGCGGACAGGGGGCAGTAGTTGTCGGCTGCCCCATCGCAGCAGCCCAAAAGGCTGCCGACATGCGGACCCTCGCGGTGGGCGGAGTTATAGGGGTGCGGGTACGCCTCCTACAGGACCGACCGGCCAGGTGCTTTAGGTGCCTGTCGGTCGGCCACGTGGGAGTGCAGTGCACGGCGGAGGTGACGGTCGGTGACCGTTGCTTCCGCTGTGGCCAACCCGGTCATAGGGCCGGTGGTTGCGAAGCTCCGCCGCACTGTTTTAGGTGTGCGGCGGAGGGCAAGCCGGCCGACCACAGGGTTGGCAGCAAGGCCTGCACCCGCGGGGAGCCGAAGCCGCGAGGCGGGCGTTCCGCCAATAGTTCGGGGCGGGATGCGGAGATGGTTCCATAATGGATCCCCAGCTCCGCATCCTGCAGGCGAACTTGGGCCACGGTGTCGATGCTCAGGCACTTCTGCTCCAGAGCATGGCACAGTGGTCCATACACGTCGCCGCTGTCGCCGAGCCATACACTCACCGGCCACTCGGGCCCGCTTGGGTGGTCGACCTGGATGGCTTGGCGGCACTGGTGCATAACGCCGCTGCGGGTGCCCCTCCCCTTGTAGTAATCGCAAGGGAGCATGGCATCGTAGCGGCGCGTGTGGGGGAGATTGCGGTCGTGGCCGTTTATTTCGCGCCGAGATTACACCGACTAATCGGGCATTATCGGCGGTCGCTGGAGCGGCTGACCGACGTCGTCAACGCCTGCACACCTCGCCCGGTTCTCGTGCTCGGGGATTTCAACGCCTGGTCTGTGGCCTGGGGTTCCCGGCGCACGGACGCGCGAGGCAGGGCTCTGGAGAGCTGGGCCGATACCCTCGGTCTAGTTCTCCAGAATCGCGGGGCCGAAGCCACGTTTGTGTCGGGGGAGCGCAGGTCGATCCTAGACCTTTCGTTCGCGAGCGCTTCCCTGTCACTTCGCGTGCGGGACTGGCGTGTCGTCGCGGAGGTGGAGACTTTGTCGGACCACCGATATGTTCGGTTGGATGTCTCCCCTCCCGCGGGGGATGCGCCGGTCGCAACGGCCCAACGCGAGCCGCGCTGGGTGCTGGGGCGACTGAATCGGGAGGACCTCCTGGAAGCCGCCATCGTACAGGCCTGGGCCATCGCGCCGGACAGGCCTGTCGATATCGACGATGAAGCGGCATGGTTCCGGGAGGCCATGACACGTGTCTGCGATGCGGGTATGCCTAGGGCTCCAGCCTATAATCCGAGGCGTCGGGTCTACTGGTGGAATGCGGAGATCGCGAGGCTGCGTCAAGCCTGCGTGATCACGCACCGCCGGTGGGCTCGATTCCGTAGGAGGCGTAGCCGTCCCGCAGACTCGGAGCCCCGACTGGCGGAGCTTCACGAGGGATACAGGGAGGCCAGGAATGCCCTCCGAGCGGAGATCAAGCGGTCCAAGGCCGCTTGTTACCGGGAGCTCCTGGAGACGCTGGAGCGGGACCCATGGGGGCGGCCTTACCTTATGGTAAGACAAAAGCTGCGCCCCCGGGCCCCTCCGCTGACCCAGGTGCTCGAGCCGGCTCTGCTCGGGGGAGTGGTCGAATCCCTGTTCCCGGCGCGAGCGGAACATGTTCCGCCGCAGATGGCTCCGCCGACTCGGTCGCCTATGGCGCCCGGTGCGGTGATTGACGACGATGTGCCCGAGGTCACTCGGGTAGAACTAGAGCTGGCGGTGCGAAGGCTTGGAGCCAAAAAGAACACCGCCCCGGGACCCGACGGCATTCCAGGCCGCGCGTGGGTCCTAGCTCTAGGGGAAGACGGTCTCGAACCCCGACTGAGAGGGTTCCTCAGCGCATGTTTGGAGCGGGGCCAGTTTCCGAAGATGTGGAGGACGGGGAAACTGGTCCTCATCCGCAAGATGGGGCGCCCGGCGGACGAGCCGTCCGGGTACCGGCCCATAGTGCTGCTCGACGAGGTGGGCAAGCTCTTCGAGAGAGTCATTGCCAAGCGCCTCGTCGAGCATCTCTCTAGAGTGGGGCCGGACCTGGCGAATACTCAGTTCGGGTTCCGCCGGTGGCGTTCCACTGTGGATGCCATCATGCGTGTGAGGACTCTGGCGGAGGGTGCGGTCGCTCGGGGCGAGGTGATGTTGGCGGTGTCCCTGGACATCTCCAACGCGTTTAACACCTTGCCCTGGAGTTGCATTAGAGAGGCGCTCGTGTATCACGATGTGCCTCTCTACCTCCGCCGCATAGTCGGGGCATACCTGACGGGGAGAGCCGTCGTCTACCCGAGTTCGACCGGAGTCGGTAGGCGCGAGATGTCGTGCGGTGTTCCACAGGGATCGGTCCTGGGGCCGCTGCTGTGGAACATCGGTTACGACTGGGTGCTTCGCGGTGACTTCGCGTACGGTGCCACCGTCACGTGTTACGCGGACGACACGCTGGTGACGGTGGGCGGGGCTACACACCGCGAGGCGACCCTGAGGGCCACGACCGCGGTTGCTCAAGTCGTGGAACGGATCCGGCGGCTGGGTCTCGAGGTGGCTCTGCACAAGTCCGAAGCCATGTTCTTTCATGGCCCTCGGCGCAGGCCAGACCCGGGAGCCAGCCTTACAGTGGGAGGCACTCCCATCGACATCAAGCCCCGGTTGAAATACCTGGGGCTGGTGCTTGACGGTCGATGGGACTTCGGAGAACATTTCCGAAGTCTGCGCCCCAAGTTGGTGGCAACGGCGAATGCCTTGGGCAGGCTGTTGCCCAACTTGAGGGGCCCAGAGGACTCCTGCAGGAGACTCTACGCGGGTGTCGTGCGGTCCATGGCCCTATATGGGTGCCCCGTATGGGCGGACACCCTGGGGGCCAGATTCCTGCCTCTGCTCCACGCGGCGCAGAGGACGACGGCCTCCAGGACCATCAGAGGGTACCGCACGATATCCTTTGAAGCGGCGAGTCTCCTGGCCGGATCGCCACCGTGGATCCTGGAAGCGAGGACCCTTTCGGCACTCTATCGGTTCCGAAAGGAGGCGCGGGAGCGGGGACTCGATCCCGAGCCCGAAGAAATTCGGGCCGAGAAGTCCCGGCTCCACAGGGCCATGGTGACTGAGTGGGAGCTACGACTTGAGCAACCACGCGCAGGGCACGCCGTGATTGCGGCGGTAAGACCCATCATGGGGGAGTGGCTAGAGAGGCCACACGGTGGCCTCTCGTACCGTCAGACGCAGGTCATTACCGGACACGGTAACTTCGGGCGGTACCTGCATCTGATGGGCATAGAGCCAACGCCCGAGTGCCATCACTGCGACGCGAGCGTGGACTCGGGGCTGCACACGCTCACCGAGTGTCCGGCGTTTGAAGCGCCGAGGCGGGAGCTTGTGACGGCCCTGGGGGTGAGAGTGCTCACGCTCTCCACCCTGCTCGCGGCGATGGTCCGCTGCGCGGATGCGTGGGCGGCCAGCGCCTCCTTCTGCGAGCAGGTCATGCTCGTGAAGGAGACAGCAGAGCGGGCGCGGCGCAGCGAGCGAGAAAGACTCGCGGACATCGCTCGCCGCGTTCGAAGGCGGCTCGGGCGTCGGAGGGCGCAAACCGACCTCCGCCCCCCATGAGCGCGGGCCTGAGGGTGACGAGTGGAGCCGCTCGTCACCCTAGCAGAAGCAGGCCACGGCGGCGGCGCGCATCGTAGGACGATGCGCGCCCCCCCCATACCGGGGGCGAGTCGGGGACCGCGTGGTCCCCCCTCCCGAGGAGGGCCAGACCGAGAGGAATGGCCCTGGGTCAGCCGGGGTGCGAGGGATATGTCAAAAGACAACCTCACCTCCGGCCTAGCACATCGACCCACAGACGGCGTGCGGTTTAGTCGGTTCGAGTCCGACATAACCTACCCCTCCGGCTCCGGAGGGGTGGGTATCCGTGGGGATTTCCCGCACGTAAAAAAAAAAAAAAAAAAAAAAAAAAAAAAAAAAAAAAAAAAAAGATGCCTAGAACACATTCAAGCCCGATTAACTAGGGAGCATAGACTACAGCTTAGGTATTCTCGTGAAAACTTTGACAAATCCAGACAATTTGTACATTATCTATATTCCTGATGGTATGCATCGGTGAAAAGTTCTATAATCAATGGGAGACCTTCTAGTAGATGCCTAGAACACATTCAAGCCCGATTAACTAGGGAGCATAGACCACAGCTTAGGTATTCTCGTGAAAACTTTGACAAATCCAGAAAATTTGTACATTATCTATATTCCTGATGGTATGCATCGGTGAAAAGTTCTATAATCGATGGGAGACCTTCTAGTAGATGCCTAGAACACATTCAAGCCCGATTAACTAGGGAGCATAGACCACAGCTTAGGTATTCTCGTGAAAACTTTGACAAATCCAGAAAATTGTACATCTTCTATTTTCCTGATTCCACGCATCGGTGGAAAATTCTATAATTGATGGAAGACCTTCTAGTAGATGCCTAGAACACATTCAAGCCCAATTTACTAGGGAGCATAGACTACAGCTTAGGTATTCTCGTGAAAACTTTGACAAACCCAGTAAATTTGTACATTATCTATTTGCCTGATGGTATGCATCGGTGGAAAATTCTATAATTCATGGGAGACCTTCCACTGGATGTTTAGAAAGTATCTAGGCATGAATTAGTTGGGAATGCGAATATGTGTTTGGCTGCTACAATTCGGCTGCCAATTTCAGGCTCATGTAATATGTACTACAACTATTCATTTTAATAGCCAATAAAACATACTCTTAGAACTTCCACTTCTGCCGGCAGTAGAGCATCCTTATAAATTCGGGTGTTACGTAAACCGGGGTCAACGAACTGAGGCCCGGCCGGACCGCACGGTAACTCGACAGCTAAAAGTTTAACATGGACATGTCATGCTTTTGCAAATATTTTTTATATTTATTTTGCTTACGATGTGATAATGAGGCTTTAGTTAAATATTTATAATAGCAAAGAGGGTTCTCGTTAAAAAATAATGTGTTGTTAGGAGAAACAATGGGTAATAAGTTCTGGTAAGCGTTTTTCTTCAAGAAATATGGTTTTATAATTAGTGTTTAAAAAACAGATTGATGTAGAAAACAAATTTAAACCATGCTCAGGAAAATAAGAAACTAAATTTCGACGACTATCGTTTTTACTACTGGGATTGTCTTATATCTATAATGTCAGACAAGTTTTCAGAACTCATGTTGCTATCGATTTCTCTCATAATCCTTAAACTTCAGGACTCACATAACCTAGACATTCACGATCGCACCAAAATAAGCTAACACCTACTATAAAAACATATCCACAACATTATTTCGTCCACTTGTAGGGTGCCAATATCAGTTTATTTTTTAAAGCGAAACTTTCAGTATGCACATCACATGGTATACACAGTGCAAACAAAGCTTATATAATTTAACAAATATGAACTTTATTTTCCATTCATTAGAATTGATTTTGCATAAATCACTTGTTAATAAATATTTACACAAATAAATGACATTCTGGCTATTAGAACGACATTGTGTTTACAAAGACAGGATTTATCTTAGTGGTCAGGGCATTGCCCATGTAAGACAAAGATCGCGGGTTTGAACCCCGAATCTTAATCAATGACTGTTTATTTAACTATAAACTTAGCTTTTTGAAGGACTTCCATGTTTTACCTGTCATTATTACTGACTTGTTGGCCGCGTTTCTCTAATATGGTAAATGATGAAGTATTCGAAAATGAAAATGACACACTTCTCTAGAAGGTCCAGTAGTTTTTGAGTTCATTCATAATATTAAAAGAAGGAAAATTTTGTACAAACATATAAATTTTCCTCTTTTTTATATTAGTATAAAAGTATAGTTGATAAATCCACAATAGATTGAAACTAAACATTTATGAGATCGAATACGTAACCGGTTTGACTATCATTTGAATGCGATTTTTATTACAAGGTTTAAAGCTTCAGCTAAATTGAACTGCTTGTATTAGGACCGAGTTCATGTCGGCGAGGATTAGAACTACGGTATTCGCGATCGAAAGGTGTACTCTTTAACGACTTAACTAACCCATGCTTCGTAATGTTCGCGAAGTTTAAAGTAATAAATACAACAAAGTCTTAAAGTTAACAACTTATTAGACACTAGCTGAACCACCTCGGCTTCGCTCGTGGCACACTTCGAAAGCCTATGGGAGGTTGCCGGATTTGTTGACATTTAAGGTTACAGCTCCGCTCCCTTGAGTAGTAGCGTGATGATATTTACCCTATAACCTACCTCGATAAATGGGTTGTTCAACACAAAAAGATTTATTCAATTCGAATCATTAGTTCCTGAGATTAGCGCGTTCAAACAAACAAACAAACAAACTCTTCAGCTTTATAACATTAGTATAGATTTTAAGCTACAATTTAAACTTGACTAATTGTACTTTGAATTCTTATGAGAGATTACACTTGGGACGGGTTTTCGTAACAATTCCACATAAAGGTTTTACGTGAAATTGTGGTTTTATTTAACTTACAAGCCGAAATCGCGACTTCGTCCGCGTAGACTCATTTTTCTTCATCCTAGCATTAACCCCAGTCGCATCCGAAGCCTTCACCTCGGAGCCTGGGCTCCGATTTTTGCAGTCTAAATGCGGGTTTGGCTTATCTTCGATATTTTCCGTGAAGCGACTGCCATCTGACCTGGACCAGTTGTTGGACCCTTGAGGGCTCCAACTACTCATGACGACTGCCATAGATGTTCGTATGACAACCGGGACAGACGGCTTAACGTGCTCTACGAGGCACGAGACCAGACCAATCAAAAATTGCCATATTCATGCATACAAATATTTCCACTTACTTATGGCTTTAATTTTCTTCAAAAGAAATATAAATCCTTTATCTAAAGTTATGTCTTATAATATCAGCTATCCGTCAGTGTAAATCCTGTCTAAAAATGCTCAGCCATTTCGGAGATAAATCGGAACAAACAGAAAAACAAAAAATGCATTCAAGCAAAAAAGAAAAAACAAACTCTTCATAATTTATTTTTATAGATTCTATGGTGTATTATTTGATATATATATTTTATCTTTTACGTGTATCTACACTGCTATTATAAAGAGGGAAGATTTGTATGTTTGTAAGGAATAAAGTCAAAAACTACTGTGCCGATTACAAAAATTCTTCATTGGAAAGCTACATTCACCCTGAGTAACATAGGCTATATTGGATTTCCACGGGACCGTTTTTACCACCCGTGCGAAGCCGCAGCGGATCGCTAGTTATATAATATGACTACCTGTGAATAAGCCTAAATTTAACACTGTTTGAAAACCGTCAGCCTTTGTTCCATCAAAGAGGCTTATTTGGAGCAGAATCCGTAATCCTGACTGAACTCGCCAGTGAGATAGGACGCCGAATAATTCAATACAACATTATCCACGTTCGACCTATTTTTAAACATACTTCTAACGAAGTTTAGATTCATCGGTTTGACAAAAAGACATGGTCGTAGATAATACCTCTTTAGTACGATGAAGTAGAATAGCTATTAATAAAATACGTGTACATATAAATAAGAATTAATAATCGAAAAGCAAACACACGCATAATTTCCGAACGGCTGCACCAAAGGATAATCCTATTTTGTGTTCGTTATTATTTGTTTAAGAACTTTTGTAGAAAGTCCACCACTAACATGCTATGATTGCACCGAGGCGAAGCCAGGGCTCGCAGCTAAGTGATCAAAATATAAAAAAGCTAAAATCATCAAACTCTTGATTTTTCATGACGATGTTTTTACTGCATTGAAAACTATTAGTACCCCCTGGCTTCCCTTGGTACAATTTGCACGATGTTAGCGAATAATTTTGTACAAAAGCTTGTTGGTGGTCAGTTTTCCTTACGAAAAAATCGCATAAAAGTACGTAATTTACATAAAAACAACACAGTGGGTCATGGACCTCACAATATTGCCTAACTCTTCAAAAATTCATTGGCGTCGGTGGTCTGCGACAAAAAATTACAATTTCTTAAAACATTTGCACGGATTTTGGGCTCTATTCAAGCGGAATAAATATAAAATTTGTTTGACTGATAAAGAAGTTGGATCGTTTATAGTTTTATGCATTGTGGAAATAGGACAAGTTCTTAGATAATATCTATTTGATGTCTCGAGTCATCGCATTATGTACGTTTAGCATCATTTTGATAAATTAGGAACTGGACGAAGATTTGTAAAAATTATAAAATTGTTTAAATGCAGAGTTTGTTGAATTATGTAACTATTTACAAGGAAAAGGAGTATTTATAAGTATGTTTATCTATCATCATAATACAACCAATTTAAGCTGGTAGATAGCGCGGTGTAGAATATGTATGTTGAACAAAATCTATGAAACAGAAAGCGATTAAAATAAATTTAAAAGAACTCAAACAGCCAATTCTTAGAAATTTGATTAGTATTCTATTTAATGTATGCATATAATAACGCTTAAAAGCTCAAGTTTCATGACCCTAGTAATTAGATTGGTTCTGCCAGGGAAGGCAGGAGCAAATCTGGGCTTCACTTTAATTTCTTTACGTAGAAATACTTCCCATCCACATTCAAAAGTCCATAATAAATCATCGTCTAAAAATTCTTATGTTTCTCTTATTATTTTTCATTAAAATCGACGCACACACACAGACACACGATTTAATTAACAAACTGGCTTTGATGGGAACGTTGACAAAATGTATTGCATTTTCAATATGATACCGTAATCTTTAAATTTGGTAGGGTGGGGCCGGCATGCGAGTTTATATTCGGTATTTCCTAAAACGCATTCATATAATTTAAAGCTTTTTAGCTTGCGAGTGAAAATTGTGGAAGTGAAGAGTGGGAGAACAGACCCGGGGGCTCCGGGGCATCAAAGTGCTTTGAATTCAATCGACATTGATTTTTGGATAGTAAGACTTAGCCTAAATGAAATTCAAAGCTCAACCGAATATATGTTATGTGCGTTTGTCATTGCAGGAAAAATGGGATAGCTATGTCTGTACCCCTAGCACGAAAAACTGTCGTAATCATATCGTTAACGTATTGACAGAACGGAGCATAACGATTGGCCGGCTTCACACACATACACAGGTTCACAGTAGAGAGACGACCAATCTCAATGTTTCGTTCAGTCAATACGTTTTCGTGCTAGGGGTACCGATCAGTAGCATCCTCTTGAGCGTTGCACGAAGGCGTGCGTTTTGGAAACCCTAAAAAAATGACAACCGACATGTTATTTGTAATTTTATTTCTTTCCTATCTCCGATGGCGAAAATAAGTATTTTTTGGATTTTAACCACACAAGAAAATTGAGAATTTTATTTCGCGTTGTGTATGTTGATTAATATTCACGAAAACGCAATAAAAAGACGATAACTTTTTAGGGTTTCTAAAACACAGTGCTGTGTGAAAGACAGAAAAAGACTTGTTGTTTATTGGGAATCACAAGTACAAAATCCACAAAGGAAATAATCCACAACATCACACGCACTGCCAAATAGTGAGATGGCGTCTTACACTGTTGCATCATCTCTAAAACCTAAAGCCACTCATGTTTAATTAAATGTTTTCCCAAACCGATTAAAATTTCATTTTCCCGAATGCCCGTAGCGGTTCGTACGGGTGACGGCCTGGAGCCGACAGCTTAACGTGTTCCTCTCAGGAACAGAGGTTTTGCGGTGTACAATAACAATTTTACATTGCGATTCTAGTTTTCATGTGTTACAAAAAATATGCCTAATGATTGCCTGCGTGTATTTCGGTTATCGCGAGCAAACATAGTCTATCTCCTTTACTAAAGTCTTAATCAACCCCTGTACTGAATTTTATCAAAATCGGTTCAATGTATGACTATGAAAGAAGTAAAAGCGTAACAAACATAACATAACATAACAATAATTTAGTATTATCGAGGTGAAAAAGCATGGGACATTATGGAATCTATAACTAAAATAACGCTGAAAAAAACTACAATGCACAGCTGACTATCTAAATGAAACCAACAGCAACGCGTTCGGGAATAGCACTCAAATTTACTTTTTCCCCGTGTTATCTTACAAATTACCTTCATTTTAGGGGAAAAATAATGAATACGTTTGTATACAGAGCACTTGATATGCATAACGAGCATACTTTGTACAGAATGCTGTCAAAAATGCCCCTTTAAAAGTTGATCCTTTCTGTACATAACCTTACTCCTTGAAAGTTTTGCTCTTTGAGAATTACGTTACCTGAGAGATGATCAAGATTCTTAAAGAACAAGGATGAGTTACAAAAGTTGGTCTTCTTCAACTTTATCAGGGATTATTTATGTATACATTCATGCCTGTAAACCCCAGAAGGGGCAGGCAGTGGCGCACTTACACCCACATATGCCTACGTCCAGCCTATTACCGTCAAACTGACACTTTGTTATGGGCTGATGTTTACTGTCGGGTGGAAAGCAGCTGTATCCCTAAGTCATCCTCTACGACACCCACGGGGAGAAAAGGGAAGGCCCTATTATGCTCCACCGGAAACTAAAACAGCGGTCATAAAAAGCCAATATTTGCTATGGACAAATAAATCCGCGAATAGCGAGACCAAAATAAATGTTTGCTATGGCTGAAATGGTAAAAATTGAAAGCTATCTCAAAGATAATCAATATTTTAAAAATCGAGTGCGATTTCTGTTTGTGCCAAAATTGTGCAGAATAACAAGTCGCACTTAATGGGTCCCGCTATTCCGGCATTAGTGTCGAACGCTAAAAATAACTAGGGTGTTTTATGTAGCAGGCGGGGGCGGCATACGGGAAATACCGGATCGATTCCAGAACATACATCTGCATGGGATTTCCAAAGGTCGATAAAAATGTGTTTGTGATATTTAACCGATACGTTCGTAGAAGGAGAAAGTCTATAGATTAGGTTTTCTGGTATGGATAGAGTAATGTGTACTGTGTATTAAATTGGTGATTATATGTCAATTTTTGTAAGGGATTTTTTTTTTTATTCGTTCACCATTTGATATCAATCTCCCAAATGTCAAAAACGATCGCGATGTTAATGTTGAATCTCGAAAATTGTGTTACAAGAATATTTTCAATATCTTTTAACTACGAGAATTGGACCTCACGCTTCTGAACTACTGTTGAATGATATGTTGAATTCGCAAAATGTTGAATCCGCGTGGTTCCCGGCGGAGTAGAATTTGGGCCACCCCATCTCTGCCCATGTGGTGTAATACAAAGCGACTAAGAGAAAGGGCTGTTTAACTTTAACATCAGACAGATATTTACAGCCTTCAGATATTTCGAGTCAACAATAGTGCCTGGAATACGGGAATAGGATCACGTGGGAACTAATACAAATTGATGAAATGTGGGTGTAAGTTCACCTCTGCCTAACACACCGAGGATAAAGGCGTGATTATATGTATATGTTGAATCCCAAAATATTGAAAACTTTAAAATTTGAATTTTCTGGAACCCACATCTAATTTTAATATCTCTATCAACTATGAGCAAATAAAACAATCCTGAAACATTCAACCGAATTTTCTCCATCATGTTTTAATACGTTTAACAGAGAACATTCCGTAACATTCGCAGACTGCCGACTACCCTTCAACAAAAACAATTCAACTGTAAAAGAGCGCGAATGTTTCCATTAAAACTCCTAGTAAATATTTTTGCATCAAAAGCGCCAACATTCCTCGCTGCTGCCGGCATACCATTTCTGGTTCGTGTTGCATTTTGTACTTGGAGATAGCTTTGTGTGTATCTTGATATAGCAAATCGATTCCTTATATTCGACTGCTACGTTGGAGGTCGCAGGATTGATTCCAGCTCAGTACAAATATTTTTATGCATGCAATATGTCTATTTGCATTGGTTTGAGTCTTTCTATGTACTTCCTTATGCCTAATTTGTGTATATCCATATTCACAAAAGAAGACGCACAATAGACCTTTTGTTTTCGAGTCAATAATTTATCCTTGAGTCAATAACTAACTTTAAGCTTTAACTTTCATGAATCCTGCTTGTACATTTTACATCTCGTCTTCCAGTTTCATTCATTACTATTTTAATCAAAACCTTACCTTAAACCAGTTTACCGATGACGCTGAGCAGGTTAAAATTCGTTAATCTATTTTTATTATTAATTTTTTTTAATTTTTTTAATTACTAATATGTATTCGCGAACTCTTCAACAATATCCTACTAATATTATAAACGCGAAAGTTTGTAAGTATGGATGAATGGATGGTTGTTAATCTTTCACGTAAAAACTACTGAATGAATTTTAGGGAAATTTTACAATAAAATAGCTTATATTATCAGAATAACATATAGGCAACGATTTATAAAGATAGCCGATATTATAGCTATAAATGACATCCACGCGGGTAAAGCCGCGGGCGAGAGCTATTCAATAATATTACAGCATGCAAAAGGGCAACGGATTTTATAAAATCGACTACAAAGTTAGAACACGACTTCATAAAGGGAACCAGCCAGTTGAACAGCCCCAGTGCAACGGTACCTAAACAGCTACAACTATCTACGAGTATGAAAAGAGCTCCATTCAGACATACAGTCGGCATACTGATCATCGGCCTATGGTCTTTGTATGTGTGAATGTTCGTTGCAAATACTACACGTCTAAAAATAGTATTACGAGGTCCGTTGTAACGGATATCTTGAATGTCATTCAATGCTATTGGAAGATTCCTTCACCGGGATTTCTTGTAACTTACGCCCGGTCGCATCCAAGGTCTCGACCTTTACTTTGGACGCCGGGGTCCGCTTAATTATGAGCTGGTTTGGTTTTCTAGTCATAATGGGCGCGACTAACATGTGACTTTTTTGTCCGACTTAGCCAACCACTGTTGGCTGACAGAGTTGTTCAGGTCGCCCATATTGGCTTCGTCTTGACCTAACCACTATTGACAAACTTGACCGACTTTTAATGTATCCTCCGAAGGACGGAAGCGCTTAGATGGAATACCACTAAGCGATCACCCACCCAAATGGCAACCGCGCCTAGGTAACTCAAGCCATTGATGGTTTACCGAATAGAGAGTACGATACGCACACCTGAACATGAGCACTTACGGATCCTTTCAAACAACTCAATGGTTTTTTTGTTCTGTGAACATCACCGATTAAATTCGTCGTATATTCTTCGAAAAAGACCTAGAGCTTTAGTATTCATTCGATCTCTTGCCCTAAAATATCTCAATATTTTATGGAAAATATGTCGGTATCCAAGAACCTATATTAAATTCTGTAAGTAAGAACGTGAGCGTGTCTGAAAATAATTTAGCCTTTTAATAAAGATGCAAATTGAAACCCTCGCACCTTTAAACTAAACATATATTACGTAGGTAACCTAAATTCACACAGAATAGGTGAATAGGTGGGCTAACTATTATGTTGTAGATTTTACAGACATTTTCCAGGTTTCATTGATAGGATGAATGGGTCGACTCGACCAAAGGTGTCACTCTGTTGCTTAACGTCGATTATAAATAGCAGTATACGCAACATTTGCCACTTGAATATCTCAAAACACTCCCTTTCTTTCAGGTAAGAAACCTTTATTAAGGAACCATTACATTTTAATGACATTAATCATTCTATTGACATCAATATTTATCGTCTAGTTCTTCAGCATAGGCCTCTCCCCAAGGGTTTTCCAGAATGCCGTGTTCTCACGTTGATAAGTCTTGGGGGGTTTCCTCTGATGCTGAGTGTACAGTCGACAAAGGCGATACTGTGGCACCTTTACATACAACTTTATATCCTTCATTAAAACACCATTACATTTATCATTCTATTGACATCAATATTGATCGTCTAGCTCCTCAGCACAGGCCTCTCCCCAAGGGTTTTTCAGAATGCCCTGTTCTCATGTTGATAAGTCTAGGGGGTGTTTTGTCTGATGCTGAGTGTACAGTCGACAAAGGCGATACGGTTGTACCTTTACATACAACCTTATAAGCTCCTTTGTCGACTGTACTTACACACATACTCACACTTTATGTATAAGTTATAGGAATATCCACATGATTCAAATACCGTGAATTTTTTACATGGTCTTTTTTTTAGATTTACGTACATTTTAATATTTTTAAATATAATTACGATTTGATAAAGAAAATAAATATCGAAAAGTGCGTAAGTTAACAAGGAAATTCAAATGAGTTAAAACGTAACGCTATTGGTAGGAAGTGCCGACTCGGAGTGAACTCTGACGTCATATCCCGTAGCAAAAACATCAGCTTGTGTCGTCTAGTGTCTAGTTGTTGTATATAATTGTCCATTTGCATTATTGAATTCAAGTAAAACACAAAATATTACTAGATTACAATCCGAAACACTTTTGCAGCTATCCACGACATAATGTTGTTATACGCCTTGACGTCATAACTAGCGCGCCAACATGGCGATCGTTTTAAAAGCTGATATCAGCCTACTATTTTAAAATCTTAAAAAAAAACCAAATGTTGTTTGTTTGGCACTGTTTCTTTTTTAATATTAGTATAATGATGTAAATAATCATTTAAAAATATAATAACAAAAAATGCATAGTCCCTATTATAAACCCGGATAAAACTAAAAATAAATAAATAATGAAAGCGGATTCAAGAACAACGTGACCGTTATCAAAGAATATTATCAATTACTTCGTAGCATGTGTATTATCTACAGCCGTCTGGCTAGCTCGGTATAGCACCGGCGAGATACGATTTTCCCACGCGTTCTTGACCGGTCGTGACGTAATAATAATTCTTATCTAACAGAATACGCGAGATATTCTCGATATTCGACAACAACTCGACTCGTTCACAAAATAGATAGTTAGGTTTTGTGAACACGTAATATTCCATGAAACCGGTACAAGTGAGTATTTTTGGTATTGTTTTTTCTATTACCTTTCTTGGAAATGTTGATCCATCTGGCGTTGCTTCGAGATGTTACTTGAAAATTTTATTGGTATCGGCTTTCTTTCATTAATGCTCAGAAGGTCAATTCTATTGTCCAAAATTCAATCTCGATCTTTTATCAATCTCTTAAAAAGTGTATTCTCGCACCACAATCTTCAATAAAGAACTCAGTGCAAATGTTTGTATGCATGAATATGTATATTTTGAGGTCTTCCGTTTCTTACCCACGAAACTGTACCCACAAGCTAAAAGAATAATAATAATTCCGTTTATTACCCACTGCAAAAGTTCATTCCGAATTTTGCCCTGACGTATAGTAGCTATGCATTTGTTTATTGTATCATTAGTCTGGGTGTTTTTCTATATATATTATGTATGTATTAACAAAAAAAAAATAAGTGTGGTTATCCGCATTCTAGGTTCCTCAACACAAGCTATTTAAACTATGCTTAACATGGGTCTAGACAGCGTTGTGTGAAATGTTGTGGAATATTAATTTTTGATCATTTTTAACATTTGGTAGATCGCGACGGAATCTCAAACACATTATTATTACGAGAATTGACCCTTTTAAATATGTTCTCTTTTTCCACACATAGCTTCATATCGAATATATCGCAAATATTTTATATGGTAATTTTAGAAGGATACATTGAACACAAAGTTTGTACCCTATTCCAAATAAATCACCTATATGAGCCCTTTTTACGTATAAAGGGGTCTACGATACTAGGTTTGGAATCAGTAATGTAGCCTATCAATACAATATACAGGTTAATATAGAGTGGAAGGGGATCGTTGCCATGACAACCAGACGAAGCTTATACATGCACTTATATGTATACGGTACGAGGGGTAACTGGATAATATGATGAGCAAACATGTAGAGGTATAATCTTTTTTGGAAATGAACTGTTTGTGGTTTGTAAGTTTCATCATATCTTTTAACTTGTCACTGACTGACAAATAAGTATTTGAACCGTTCGATGGTAAATGGTCATCGGTCTAGTGATATCATCACCCATTCATTTATATAACGTCGGTAGATTAGTGGTTAAGGAGTCGGCACTAGAATCGAGAGGTCCCGCGTTCGAATCTTGGTCATTACACTACCGACGCGAACCCACTCCTAGGACAAGCATTTAGCTTAGTTGGAGAGGTTAGAGGGAATATTAGTTAGTGAGGTTCCTAATTTATTTCTTACTAACTCTTGCTCGCAGCTCCAACCAATTGGAAATCTGTTACCGTTCATGAAACCCATGATAAACTTTTCCAAAAAAACGTATAGGTTAGTAATATTAATATATTCCTATAGCTTTACTAAATTACAGTCAGATAGTCAGTAGGTACGACGATGATAGAACGTGGCCGTGGCATATCAAACCATTCTACAGCACACAAACATATTCCGGTTGTATATTATGTGATCCTAGTTATGTCACAACATATGGTTTTGCACATTACGCGCTTTTTGAGCTTATTTTGAAAAAAGCCTGGGGTGCAAATGCGACGTAGAAGTGCCAGTAAACGTATCATTCGTGCTATGACAAGTATACTTTCAACATCTACTAAAGTTTAAGGAGTCCCGTTCGAATAGTTCACCGACAATCAATCAGGTAGCTTAAGATGGAAGTTTGAAATGTCGTATAACGAATCGACGGCACGTTTCTCGTATTAGCTAAACATTCAATATGAGAACGGTTGATGGAGCGCGTAATTCTGGCACGGCTCAATCGATAAATTCTAGTATGCACACAACTTTCCCACTCTCAATAAACTCTGATTGATAATTTTCCAGGAGCATTGGGTTATTAGATGATGCTGTAATTATTATATAAGATAATATATGAGCACCTACATAATCAACTAGCTGTTGCCCGCAGTTCCACTTGCGTGGAATTTTGCTCCGTTAACAATAACAATAAAACATCCCTCTTTATAATAGCAAAGCTAGTTTTCAATAAAATAATATTAGCAACCGAAATTACTAATATTCCCTCTAACCCATACAACTAAGCAAAATTGCTTGTGCTAGGAGTAGGTTCAAGTCGGTAGTGTCCTCACCATTCTCCTGCCCTTATCCCAAGTTTATATGACGACCCCAAATGACGCAACATGTATGTGTTGCATGTTTCTTCCACTCATCTCTAGTTGCACTCACTTCACCATTCACGCCCTTCTTAACCATATCATCCTTTCACACAGTCCATCCACCTCGTTTTAGTTCTTCCTCTCCCCTTGTAGCCGTCCACTTTCATTGATAATGCCATCCTTACGACATTACTTTCATACCTACGCATTACGTCGGTAGTGTTATGGCCAGGATTCGAACCCGGGACCTCTCGATCCAAAGTCTTACTTTGTGACTATCAAGTTTCCGCATTAAGTAACCGACCATTTATAATCCTTAACTTCATAACTACTTTTAATACTTTAACTTCAATAACATTGGATTTTTATACAAACTACCATCCCCTGTTTTAATCTCAAAAGGGGATTGATTTCTTATATACTGCACACGTCACGTATAACTTGGTATTGGGCATCCCTGACTTTTTTTTATACCACTTAGGTGACAGACAAGCACACGGCCCACCGGATGGGAAGTGGCTACCGCGGCCCATCGACGTGTGCAACACCAGGGGCGTCACACTCGCGCTGCCGACCCTGAAGAAACCTTCTAATGCCCTTTTGAAGAGCTCCATATTGTAGCACTTAGACCCGTATGCTAGAACGGTACCTAGATTTGAATTTCGATTTAGCTAAGGAAATATTATTGTAAAGAAATTCTGTCAAATCTGCCTATACAGCCTGCCCTCAAATAAATCAAAATTAAGGACTTTGGCAATCTAGAATACGGGCCTATGGTTATAGGCCCGGGTTATAGAGATAACAACTTTATACCAGGATTTATATATATAGGCACAATGATAATACATTGAGTTTCAAAAGTACAATAGGTAAGGCAAATCAGTGGAGTGAACTAAGCTAACACCGAGCTACGAACGCTAAGTTTAATCAGTTTTGCGTGTGTTGGATAAGGATAATGCATGTCGCCAACTAACTAACTAACTTAGCCAGCTTTTATTGTGGAAAAAGAATCAGGTTCCATCAAGAACCAAGCGTAAGCAATTCGGTGACTCTTTACTTTGCCGCATCATAAAGTGTTTCTTTCTTCTTACAGTCCCGGGTACTTTAAGCTAAGCGGGTACAAGCATCTGATGAGTCAATCTTGGTGAAATTTGGTACAAAGATGGACTCAAGCCTGGGAAAGGATATATAGAGTGCCTTTTATCGTAAAAACAGGGGTTCAGTTCGGTAATAAGGATGAACATTGGTATTAATGTCCGTAATTTTTGAAGATAATCTGAGGAAATTTAATACACAGATAGAGCCGCGGGAAACAGTTAGTATGATATTATAAGTCCAAGCAGACGAAGCCGCAGGTACAGTTAATAACTAATATAACCCATAAACTCAGGCTTACTGACACACGAGCCCATTATTTCCAACCGCACGCCCAGCGAACTGAGAGTAAGCGGAGGTAGATTCCATTGACCTTATGACACGCACAGAGTTCTATTATTACGAGTTGTGACGTCATAATGCTGTTACGGGTTTCCGTTGACCGCTAGTACGTTCAATATTGTGTTATAGCTGTGTGAAAAAACATTAAATGTTAAGGTGCTGATAAACTTGAGCATTCAATTGTAACAGAACATCGAAATCACCGTTTTTTATTTTGTCGAATTGATCAACGAACCGAGCCAAGCATAGAGCCAAACATCGCTAAGAACATTCTCATGATATTTCTAGCGAAGGCTCTTAACTCTAGAGTCTATTTCTATTCTATGCAATTTAACTATCATTTCGCAAGAATGGTTGATAGAAAGCTCGATAAAACGCTCTCATTTATTTTTCTGTAAAGTAACATAAAATTTATAAATTTTCAAGTTTATCAGCACCTTTAAATTTCCACACCACTTTATCGTGCTGATACGATGGAAATATATATTTTTGTTTATCTACTGTTCCGGTTGACTGCTGTTAGAAAGAAATACATAAGCTAGTGGAACTGAAGAGGTATACTCGTAAGAATTAAAATATCTCTGTATGCGATATGATAAACATACTCATTTGATTTTATTTATTTATTTAAAATGTTCACAATGGAGTATTACTTAGATATTATTACAATAAACATATTAACTACTCGCTTAAACTTTAAGGTTTTTGTGCGAGTAGCGTTCGCCATGCAGTTATCGATGATGACATCATCATAATACGTACATATGTATAAATTGGTGAAGATAGAGAGGGATGAAGGAAATCTTCGTTGGTGGGTTAAACGGCAGTAGCGTCCGTAATTATGAAAGAATGAGTAGAAGATTGAACCCCGATCTCAAAATTACAAGCTTTAACTTCTTACGCTTTCATAATTTGTTTTAATAGCCGGCCTTGTTTGGGCCTACAGATTCAATCTTCTTTCATTTATTCTTTCGACTTCAAGATGGTATTTTATCGATCATCAGTTCTATTGTAAGGTGTAATTATTTTACACTAATAGGTAGGTACACAAAATTATATGTACGGTACGCAGTAGACAGTATAATTACGCATTATTTGAGACTCGTTTTATCTGGATTTGAAATCGGGTACATAACTACTTAACTACTCATGTAATACTCGTAATATTATAAAGATAAGTAGCCGAAGCTCATAAATAAATTAGCAGTTGAATAAGAAAAGTGGACATTTTTATTTACTTTTTCTAATTAAAAATTCAATAACCGATCCGCCCCGGCTTCTTCCGTGGCATACTTTGAAACTAAAGCGTCGGTGGCTTAATCGTTAAGCAAGCTTTACGATCGAGAGGTCCCGGTTTCGAATCCTGGCCATAACACTACCGACGTGATCTACTCCTAGCACAAGCAATTTAGCTTAGTTTAGAGGGGTTAGAGGGAATAAGTAATTTCGGTTGCTAATATTCTGTTTATGCAATAAAAAAACTCCGTATCACTATTTTAAGCCGTATATGCCCGCAATTTATAACTTTCCAAATAACGTATGAGAATCTACGAATCTGCTGCTCCGCTTCCTCGAGTAGTAGCGTGATGATAACCAGCCTTTTGCCTTCCTAGCCAAACGGAGTATTCATCACAAGAAGAATGTTTCAATTCGATCCAGTAGTTCTTGAGATAACGTTAATCTTCAACCACACAAACATGCTGTTCAGCTTTATAATTTTATAGTACCTTCAGATTTACTTTTAATGATACACTGTGTCGACTACAAGTAAATTGGGACAAGGGCAAACAGATGATGACGATATGACTTCTATCGACTTGAAGGTGTATTTCGAGTCAAAAGGAGTAAGCCTAATTGCATTTTTTTAAATCCTATGCAATTTATGTCGTTACGAATGCATACTATGTTTAACAATGGTAAGTCGATTTTTCGTTCATTCAAAATATGCTATTTTGGCAGCAGTTTGTTTATTTTTTTCGAGTCAAAAGGAGTAAGCCTAACTGCATTTTTTTTAAATCCTATGCAATTTATTTCGTTACGAATGCATACTATGTTTAACAATGTTAAGTCGATTTTTCGTTCATTCAAAATGTGCTATTTTGGCAGCAGTTGTTTATTTTTTCAGTAAACAAAGTAGGCTTATCTACTTTGTTTACTGAAAAAATAAACAAAGTAAATAAATGTTTCTTTCTTTATTTTTATTTGTATTTTGTAATTAAAATACTAAACTTACAATGTGACGTTCAAACCCGTAGTGCCTAAAGAAAAATTAAATCTAACATTTGAAGACGTTATGACCAAGTCGGATTTAGTCGTTATGAAGTCCATAATTTACACAATACCTTAATAAATTATATATATGTTGATAGGCTGAATAACTGGTTTCACTTACCTGAAACGAGACAAAAAAATATGGTTATTACAAAGTAAACATGAACTGAAACTTGAGTATTTCACAAATATTAGAAAACTCGATCTAGACCCACAAAAAGTATAGCTTGACTACGTTGCAAGAAACTCATTTTCTGATAATAGGAACACTATTTTTTTCTTCGTTTAGATTATTATTTTATTACGCATTAAGCTTCATCGCGCCTCCCTAACGTTTGGGAAAGAAGTAGGCTGTAGCGTTAGGGCGATTAATTGGTAGAGGAGCCGCCGGACTATTCTCGGATTGTCAAGCAGGACCGCTTTCTGCATCCGGGCTGCAACCGACTTCCGAGCTTCCCATGATGGACAAAGAGGCTCCTTGGAATTAAACATATAATCATAACCGGGACTATTTCTGTGGACATCACCTTCCGCATGTCGGTAAACGATATTATCATTATTTATAGCCAGATTCTTTTCTTACAGGTTTTATCATTACCTACTGTCCTGCTAATCTGGCTGTCATGTAATCATTGTCTTTAAAATAAATGTCACTTATAAGATATCTTACATTTGTTTACATCATACATATCAACTTACTTGTGAGCCTAATATAACAAGCCCCGACAAGCCAAATATATTAAGACGCAAGCCGTAACTTCTCATAGATAAAATCGTACGCCATTCTTGTGTAGTCATCCCTAACGGGCAACTATAATGGTCTATCTATTTTATTATTTTTAGACACAGACCGGCTCATAGGTCCGGAGGGGCGGAGCAACCGGTATCTTGAAAGAAGTTTTTTTTTGTAAGAAAAATGTTTTCGATGATGATGTGAATGTGAGGCTTGGAATATGATTTAGGTGTTGCTCAAAAGTTCAAAGGGATATTTTATGCTTCTATTTTGTTCAAAATATTTTTATTATAGCGCGTCAAAGTTTACGAGAGATAACCCACCTTTTCTTCTAGGTTTTGTAGAATAAGGCCATCCGCAGCATCAAACGTGTGTACTTATTCGGGCAACTGTTTCGAAACACGATATATAATCGGTATTTGATAATATCATATGTCTCAGTATGTGTACAGGTGGCTCAATTGGTCAGAGTATTCTTCCTATAAAGGAACTAGTCGCGGGTTTAAGTCCCGTCCTGAATGTAAAGTTATTTAGTATACATAGTTAGTTAGTATATCTAAAAATTATGGGAAAAGTGTGCATAGGTTATAATTGCATCACAATTTCATGATATTTTACATTTTGTTGATATTTTGGGTCGACAGTTTTCATACTCATATTTTTTTATTGTATACACAAATATTTAGGGTGCAGAGGCGAGTTAACTCCATGTTGAGTTTTCTCCCAACTAACGAGTGATAGTGGAACATAAAAAAATTTAGGTAGAGGGCAGAATCAATGGGGATGCCGACGCAAAACCAATTATAGATGGCAGCAGCATTCGACCAAACAACAATAACCATCTGTTCTGTGACAATAACAAACCCATAGCTGTCAGATTTGAAGAGAAAAAAAATGAAATCTAGGTAGATGACAGCTAACATTGGCCATTACGAGGCGCCCTCTGTAGGGATAAGAGCGCAGTCGGCATCCCCATTGTACAGAGAGTGGATATGATAGACTAGGAAAGAGAAAGTTTAGAAAAGTTTTTCAGATTGTCTGAAAGAGCTCTCAAAAAATTATTATGTGTAAATTAGTAGAGTTCTTCAAGGTGACACTTCATTATTTGTCCATAATGACATTTAAATGTTAATTTGATTGATGCTAATCGGTATTATTTAATTGCGACCTGGTGCACTCAACATTCACATTAACATTAATAATTTTAATTCAACACTAGATTTTGCCCGCGGCTCCGCCCGCGTGAATGTCGGTTATCGCGACCAAACATAGCCTATGTCCTTTCTCAAGGTCTAATCTACCCCTATACCAAATTTGATCATAATCGGTTCAATGGTTTAAGCGTGAAAGCTTAACATACAGATAGACAGACAGACAGAGTTACTTTCGCATTTATAATATTAGTATGGATTCAACATAGACACAAACAAATATACCAACTTTAAACAACATCATCATCATCATCAGGCTATATTAGTCCACTGCTGGACATAGCCTTCCCCTAATGAGCGCCATAGCGCCCTGTCTTTAGCTTGCCGCATCCAGCATCTGCCTGCAGTCCTTCTTAGATCGTCATCCCACCTGGTCGGAGGGCGTCCTACACTACGCTTGCCGAGTCGCAGTTTCCACTCAAGAACACGTTTACCCCAACGGTTGTCGGTTCTTCGTGAGATATGGCCAAAAAACATACAAACAGTGAATTAAGTGCTTATTTTTTTATGCACATGAGATCTTCAAATCGAATCAAAGAGAAAAAAATTGAATCGGTCTAGGCGTGGTTTGAACCCGCGATCTTTGCCTTACAAAGGCAATGCTTTGACCACTAAGCTACCAGAGCTCGCCCTAACCAATTCAAATGTCTCCTTCTATATCTGTCTTTGAGGCGACATACAGTGCATTAGATTTAAATATTTAGCATGAAAAGTGTTTAAAAATTTAATTCAAATTATATGGACGGAGTAGTCAAAAATCAATGTTTAAAAATGATTAAAAAATCATTCATTGGTACCGATAGTTCGTAAGAATGTCGGTAGATGCTCCACTGTCGCCTCAAAGACATTAATATCAAATTGCCTGGGGAGGACGATTTGGAGTTGCATTCTTTTTTGAAGTGTGCATGTATCTCTCAGGAGCAGGCAATAGCGGCCCTAACAAGTTGATTTGTAAAATTAAAAACCAGTCAAGTGTGAACAGGAATACATCATCTGTAAAAAATCCACCTGCCTAGCTCTCACGGTTCATGAGATACAGCCTGTTGATGGACAGACAGACGGTGAAGTCTTAGTATATGACAGGGTTCCGTTTTATCCTTTCTAGGATGAACGACACTATGCTTTCTCGACCTAAGCTCTAGCTTGTAATATGGGATATATAATGAATACGAAATAAAATACTTGCCCTACATTTTGATTGCACTACTTTTTACTCAATTCCTTCGTTAACGCCTAACCTAACACGGCATTTGAACCATTCTCGACGAACGCAGCAATTGTCGGAGTTGCACAAACGTGATTGCTGTCATTGTCATAAAAAAAATATCACGAGATTTTCTCCGGCGAGAGATAAGCCATATGGTACAGCATAAAGTAAATGACTCAGTGTTTTTTCAGGCTTTCACTTTAAAACTTGAAACTTACTATCGGTAAGAGCGTACAAAAAAAAATCAAATCAAATCAAAGTTTATTTGCATAAAAACATGGTATTGGTAAGTTATAAAGTTCACAAAATTGAGCATGCATGTTTTGCCAGTGGTGTGCTAGCGCGCAAATATTATTTCCTGTCAACAGTGTCAACGCCTTAGTTCAAGAAATTCGTTAATGCTATAGAAGCTATGCTCATTTAGCCATTTATACAATTCTTTTTTAAAACAATCAGACATTATTCTACCGAGGTATCTCCATAAAGATCAAAGGTCCAATTCTCGTAACAAAATTTAGTCACGATCTAATCTCAGTTTCCGAGGTATTTATTACGGAAACCGGCCCTCTCGTCTTTTTGCATGTTAATGGGAATAAATAAACACCTACTGTAATAATATCACATGAAAAATTAATGATATTAAACAAAAAAGGTGGAGGAATCTCGCGAAATGTGTTACGATAGAAGCAGATGGTGTGCTGATGTTTCTGCCTTCCCCGGTGGGAAATAGGCGTGATAAAGTATAGCCTGTACAGTCCACAAAGAAGATACGATTGCACAGTTTCATATAAAGTTGTAGGTATCTAAAGATGCAACCGTATCTCTTTTGTCGACTGTATGTATAATGTTATTGGCTCTCTCTAATATGTTATTTTGTGTTTTATCAAAGAAAAGTTAGTATTGTGCAGACTGTGCTTATGTTGAAAACTAAGCTAATAAGCTTAAAACCTAGCTAAACAACGTAACTTCGTTAATAAATTACAAAGCTTTTGTATACAGTCATTTAATTAACATAACCGGATAAAATCGATGGGGCCACGTGTCACGTGTAAGGGAGCACGTTGAAAATTGGCGAGCTTAAAGCCGTTTATATCATGAAATTTCTTCATGAACTCGGTATATCGAGTCCTGACATATTGAGCTTAGGTTATATTTTGTGTCCGTGTTATGGTTAGTTTGATACATTTGAACTACACTAATATAATATTGATCTAAAATATTTATTCATAAAGTTAATTATGTAGTTAAAATGTAAAGGTAATCCTATTATTAGGGTACGAATTACTATTCGACCGCATAAAACAGATACAGCGTACCGTGAAAGTTTTGAAAATAATTAAAAATGGGTACATTAGGCCCCACCCAGGTACTTGAGAACTAAAACAACCTCATTTATAAGACGGCAGACCCGTGTCCCGAGCAAAAGTAAACGTATCGAGAGTACGAAGCAATGCGATTGGCCGCCCCTACTGTGAACCAATCGCAAAGCTCCGTTCTTTCAATACGTTTACGTTACGAATTCGAATATTTTTGGTGCTCGGGCCACTGTTGATTGGCCAGATACCAGTTTCATATAAATTAAGACTAGGCTCTGGCCCAGGCTCTTCTCTCGGACGCACCCGTAAAAGTAGCCTCCGGGTTTGAAAGTGCAAAGTTTTGGAAGCAATCCAAAGAGGTATTTTACCCACCCAGACCCTATACACAGTAAGCTAAATATGTTTAAGCTCTCGAAGGTGTAATCATCCGGCAATGGGTATGGCTTTCATTAACGTCTTAGTAGAGATAAGGGATTTAAATCCAAATTAGGTAAAAACGGCATCGAACGTGGTACTCGGAGTCATTTAATTTTATGGATGACGAACACTGCAGCAATAAAACCTTCTGGAGACATTTACGATGCAAATTTAATTAAACTGAATACGGGAAAGCTAAAATGAAATCCATTCCAAGTGTTTTCTTTTATAAGATGAAGAGCATAATATGAGAAGAATAGAACATTAACAACACATGCAGAGTTAAGGTGTCCCTCACGGTGCAAACGATTCCTTCAATAACCCACAGCTGGGTTACGCTGGGTTAAACATACGACTCTTTTTTGCCGCACCAGGAAGACCTGGCCTTATTTACTAACATACTGTTCTCTTCTTCCTACAGAACAGGATCTTTTAAGCTGAGCATATAAAATCCTATCATGGGGCCAACAAACTAAGAGCCACTTTTGTAATATTATTGGTGCCTGTAAAAAATGATCCTTATCCCTGAGACTACACCTTCAGCTTGTCATCAAATGAAGAATCCCGTCCCTTAATCAGTAGGTACTGACTTGCAGATGAAGTTGACCTGGTGGTTAAAGATCCTGACGAGGCTAATACATCCAAATAAACTAGAAAAGAAATATTCTAGATTCTAAAATATTTTATAAACCAACAGTAAATAAACCAATATTCTCATCATCGGTATACCACGTAAATATAGATACCAGTTTCATACAATATTCGTAGCTCAACATCGTCGTCGCATAAAAACAAAAGGTCCAAATATGAGGCAAGACTGAAGAGTACCGTCTAAATTCGCCAAATATGTCGCAAGGTAAGATATAAGCCCGACATAGCTAGCGTATGCAGTAATATTTGGTAAGATGTAGTAGGTACACCTCTACCGAATGTAGGACAGAGGCAGTTTGTTCATTGAATGTGTCGTCTTAAAGAGCAAATTGGGTTTTGTCAATGTTAAGAGCAGATTTTATCAAAGTTCCGCGAACGAGGTGAATTGGGTATTTTCCTGATGTTAAAATAAATTATTTGGCTAAACTTATTAAATTAAGAATGGTAAAAAAAGTGATAATAGTTGCGTCGGTTCTTATTTTATCGTTTTTATTTATTTTTAATCATCCACCAAACCTATAATAGTTAAAGATTTGACAATTAAATATTATGACGTCACAAATACATTTTTCATACAATTTGCCTTTTAACTTACCGTTTTGACGTTTAGCAAAAAGTAACTAATTTGACTATTTAGTCAAATACCCAATTGAAGTACTTTACCACATTTATTTCAATGAATTTCATGGAGAGCATACCTAAGTAATCAGCCTGTAAATCCCTAAAGTGATAGGCGAGGTGTTCTTACAATCACATTTCACCAATTACTGTTAAAGGTCCGAAATAGGGAAGCAAGTCTATTACCTACAAGCGGACACTTTGTCATGGGCTGTTATGTTTACTGACAAGTCGAGAACATTCTTATCCCTTACTTTTATGGAGTAAAACGTAAAAAATCAGTTTTATTGAACGGATTTTCTGTGACAATTGTATCTTTGTTTATAACGAGAAGAGAATATGCTTTCTCCTACTTTCAACTATCTAAATACTTACTACTTCTTACTGAATCTTGGAGATTTTCCCATCTTATTTTACTTCGATTTCAACGAATTTGTTGTTATCGACAAAATTAGCATAATTTATAATATTGATTAAGGAAAACCATTTATATAATTACTGCGGGGTTAATCCCAAAGCCATTACATAAAATAGTATCAACACACCATAAGCCACAACATGTATATTTTTCAGTACTGCAAAGATAAGAAACACAACACATAGTTGCACCGAAGTAGTTGCGATTTCGTAGCACTTCATGTAGACTGGGCTGGGATAGACTGGATGCGCAAGGCGGAGGATCGGATGCGACACAAATTGCAATAGGCCAATTCGCCAATTGAATAAATGAATAATGTAGAACTAAATAGGTTGATGCGGACATCCACCTAGGTATATCGCAACCATCATTCTCACAAAGGTCAAAATTTCTAAAAAGCTCTAACGAGTCTAAGGTATATTTATTTACTATCTAGATATTTTGATTATGATGTTATGAGGAACTTTCATCCCCTACTTCAGGTCATTTTTTTCGCGCTACCTAATATTAAATTTAATAAAGGTCTTAGATAGATAGCTAATTCTTATTGTACACAAATAGGTCTTAAGCTCATCTTTGTAACAAATTACATTAAAATCGTTTCAGTGAATTAGACGTAAAAGCGTAACAGACACATTTTAATGGTAGTATGGATTTTTCATTGCTGGTGGTCACAATGACTGGTGTAAATTTAATTGGGTCAAAGTGATTTGCGAAACACCTAGCTCCATTAATCCTCATCTTCAATACACGTACTACATATCCCTATGACGACAACGGCGACGTACACAGATATCAGAAGAGCTATCCACCATGAAATATCCGCATCCGATTGAATTGACATTGTTTACAATTTTGATGAAATTTAACTCAGATGAACTGGAGCTTTAGGAAAGGATATAATATAATGCTTCATTTTATCACGAAAAGGGCGGATTAAAGTGGTTCAAATAGGGGACGAAAGTTTGTCATTTTTGAAGATAACCTGATAAAATTTGGCACACAGATTGGAGCTTGAAAAAGGACATAGGCTATATTTGGTCGCGATAACTGTCATCTACTCGAGCGGAGCCGCGGGCAACAGAAAATAAATTGAAAAAAAAAAAGTAGTGGTGATATTCCACTGTGAAACGTGTCCCCGCGTAGATTGTTCAAGCAAAAATAAAACAGCTGATTTACGTAGTGACGAGCGATGTTTGTGTAGTAGCTTATATATTACACAATATTTCATAATATCCACACTGTATATGTGTACATTATGTTCTAGAAGTTTTGTTGTGTGCGATGCGATTGTGTTGTTAGTTAATGCATATTATAGAAGCGTGATAGTAAAATTATAAATAATTGTTTATTAACTATCCGCTTGCTGTTTACACCTGTTTATGGCAAAATAATAAAACACGAGTCAGTTAAAATCTACAAATCCGAAAACCAGGTCGATGACACCCTACCCATGACCGCCCTCCCCCCTTAGATAAGTGGCAATTCGTACACCAGCGTACAGCGCCTGGAACGATGGGATTGACGCGTATTTTCAAAACCATACAATACGCCGGTCAACGAATTACCACTTGTCTAGAGAGAGCAGACCGGGTTAGCGCGGTGCAACGCGCACCCGCCTTTCCGAGGGCAAGATGGGGACACCGTCGTTCCCATATCTGACAATCAGGCATCTGAAGACCTAAGATGGATGGGGGATGCATTTCTGCACTTAATACAGGGTATACAAGGCTCTACCATTATCCTTCCATTCAGAGCTAAGGAGTAAATTTAATAAAGTCGCCGCGGAAGTGTAAGGAACAAAACTTGTAACTAAACTAATATTACTAAGAGTTTCTTGGCGTTATATTAACTTACAAGAATTTATTAGTGCTACGAGTTTACAATTATATTACAGAATAATACTAAATAATAAAAATTATGCTATATAATACATACAAAAATAACATAAGAGACTGCAACTTTAGGCATCGAAAAATTCCTCCCCATCGACCTCTACTGGTACCGTGCCTAAAAGGCTGGCGACATTACCACGCTGAATAGCGATACTAATTCTTTGAGCGAGGTAAAGACCAGCCCTATGGTCACGGGAAGAGTCGATTAGGCGCTTCGCTATTTCTTTGAATAGCGCGCGCGCGCTTGGACCCCACGGACCTAACGTTTCGACTCCAAACGGCTCAAAAATATAATTACCAGTTAAATTGGTATATTTGCGCCGTTTGAGAGTCTCCGCTGATGCAGCAGCAGCACGCAGTGCTACTAAGTACATTTGAGCTACTTGCAACAAGAATATACTTTTATATTTTAAAATTGTGAATTCTGCTTCGTAGTAGACAAAGATCTTGAAGGCTAAAGTAGACCGTGCCTGAAGCCTTTACATCTCCTTATTGACGAAAAATGTTGTTTTGTGGATTTTACCTCGTCTAATGATAAGCTGAAGGCCAAGTCGCAGAAAAGTGAATCAATACAGACACCAATAATCTTAGAATGTTGGACCTTGATAGCCAATTCAAGCGCTTGGTTCAAAACACTATTTGGCTTAATGTTAAAGAATCGACCGAATCCACTCCTGACTAAAGCACTTGAGAGCTTAGCTTATTTATGAGCGATGCCAGTAATTTCAGTTACTAATATTCGTAAAAAAAATACCATGGTATTCTATAACTGTAGAGTTATTGTGCTGTCAGTGGGAAGACCAGAGGCTATTCCTGCTTTGTCTACAAAACTCTGTGTTTACAGGGTCGGTAGTACAAGTGACTCCCCTGGTCTTGCACACGTCCATATGCCACACTTTCCATCAGGCGGGCCATGTGCTTGTCTGCCAGTTCAGTTGTATAAAAAAATACTTGAAATACAAGCTACAAACTCGTTCTAAAATAGTTAAATATTCAATCGCTATCGTTCGACATTCGGATGTCACTACTTCATTACATATTCTTAGTAAAGTTGATCACATTGACCTAGCAGGACTAATGACGCTAAGGTTTAATCTCAAGTGCAAGCTCAAGCCTTGCTGTGAGAAAATTATTCTTAGGTTAAGACCCTGTTCTAGTAAGCTATCTAGGTAACAAGTGATAGTAACTAGAATAAAAACCTACGCTACAATTGACGGCAATGCCGTTGCGGATCTTAGGTACTAGTCGCAACGGTAATACATGTTATATTATATACCCTAATATTATAAATGCGAAAGTAAGTTTTCTACGCTTACACACCTAAACCACTGGATCGATATTAATGACATTCGGTACAGAGATAAACCAGAGCTTTGACAGAACATAGGTTATGTTTGGTCGTGATAACCAAAATCCACATAGGCTGAGCAGCGGGCAATAGCTAGTTGCGTAAATGAATAATAACAAGCACATTATGTAAAAGATGTGTGTAGTGTGTGTTAAGATTCGTGGCGAAAGATTCGGCCTGTGCATGTGCCATAGGCCTAAACCCAACTGCTATAATTTTTAAAAATTTACCTTTCTATATTGGGTAGGTACTAAAATTTCATATTAAAAAAAATAAAGTATAACAAGGACAAACCAACACAATAGAGAGAGATGCCTTGACAAAGTTTGATCGTCGAGTAACGAGCGTAGATTGTATTTTCTCTTTTGCTAGAAAATTAATAATGAAATATCTAAAATCTCATCCCCCAATCCGCTGATAAATGATGCCGTCAATATATAAATATCATTTTCACAAGATTTCGTGATGCGTGTTACTCGGCAAATGCCAAGAAAATTTAGGGTCTCTTGGAAACCGCATCAAAGTTAATTAAACTGGAGAAGTTGGTAATATAATGAAATTACTCCCTTGCTTAGCAAATTAGTGATATAAGAGTAAAAGAGACGAACGGCTTATAATAAGAGAGAATCTTTATTTTTTCGATCTTTTTTAATTTACTACATTCTGTTGAGTGGCAGACGAAATGGCGCATATTGGGAGAGGCATATGTCCAGCAGTGGACTGCAGAAAGCTAATTGATTGAATGATTGTTGAGTGGTAAGAAGTTAGGGTGAGGTCCAGACCACTATTTCCGATTATGAAATTCTTAAAATGGCAGTCCCTGCCTTGACGGTCTTGACAGATGCTTTTTTAAATCCCGCTGGAAGAACCCAGGATTGTAAGATTGTAAGAAGAGGGCAAGAAACGAAAACGCCTAAACACATAGATCATCCATTCAGTATCTTCTCGAATCGCTACTGTTAATCCTGGTGTGTAACAGGTTACAGCAGTGGGAATGAGGGTGGAATTAATCCCAATAAAAAAGCCTCCACCGTCTCCATCCAAGTAACCCCATTTCACCCTCTTCTGTGTACTTACGAATCTAAACGGTTCAATAACTTCAACAAGTTTCAAAATTGAACACGTATCCCATTCGACCTTTTAGTAATCAACAAGTACAACATAAACAAAATTTCGTTAATTAATTAAACGTGATAAAACAAGACTTGCCTGTTAAAACAAGTAATGTTTGTCTTTTTCACTGTGATAATTACTAAAGAATGTTTATAAATGTTTCTTAAGTGTATTGCTTTTCGGTCGATAAAAGTGAGGTTGACGTTCGGAATGGAATACCTGTATAATATTATATTCTTCGACATATTCCAAAATAAACAATGCTATCTTGACCTGAAGCACAGAATAATTAATAGTACTAACGTACAGAAGGATCACTGCGCAAGAAGATTTAATTAATTCCAGTCTTGCTCCGACGCAATACGGTGGAATTCAGCTCGCACAACATTAGGTACCTATAATTTTATTCACCTACTACTTCGTCTCTTTCTATCGCGTACCTCTTATCTCTTCTTACGCTGTTAGGGTTGCCTTCTTGTGAAGAAATGAATATTTGATTAGCAATCCAGTTATGTAGGTACCTGTTACTATTTTTCTACTTATGTGAAAATGACAACTTTAAACATACCTACCTAGTATTAGATGAAAAAAGTATTTTATTACAATGTCCGCATATTTTAACATAAGACGATAAGCATACTACTACATTTAGTATTCTTTGCTACTATCTACACTTTAGTGTATTTGCTAAATTGAACATACCATTTACGTGTTTAGTTACATGCCGTATGCCGTACGACGCAAACACGAAACGGCTTAAACTAGTCCGAGAGCCGACACCCAAAAATCGTGTTGGTAAATTATTTTGATTTGCTCCAGCTAAATTCTATGTGACTCGCTGCGCTTTGAAAGCAGTTCATATTTGAATTTATATTATCGTTAGGAACTCGGTTCACGGATACTATAAGCTTTGTTGGAACTGTATTTGGTTTCAGTAGTTTGATTGTCCTGATTGCAGAATCTACAAAATGGTGCGAGCAGACTTCGTAGCTTTTAGCTCTCAAATTTTCTTTGCTTAGTAAGTCCTCTCGTCCTATTAAAATCAGCCACTCTCGGCGCCTAAAATAAAATAGACAAATGGTAGTCAGTACGGAGCAAACACACATGTGCTTATGGTCATTGGTTAGAGTGAAGCAAACGGGGCACTGAGGAGCACAGTCACCGTAGTAGTCGCTCGTCCCCGTCACAGGAACAGTCCCCGTTGCAGTCGCCATAGTCCAGTCACTATACAATGAAAATTTTTCTAAGTGTTTGACAATCGCCACGCCGAGAAAGGTTAGGTGCGCCAAAAGTAGTATAACTTCAAAAATCGTATCTCCTAAGCTAGTAAAAATCACTGGACATACATGGGGGTGGCTCAAATACTCCTCAATATGGGGCGCCAAATTTTTTGGCCAGGAGAGCTGGCCACTATGTATTGCCAAACTTAACCTTAGCTCTCGGTCTATATACCCACCCGTCAGACTAGCCAAAGTGCGCCAAAGTATCTAATTATCATGTTCAGGTGAATAATATTAAATATTATGCTATTCATTTGTATACCTATTCAATTTATTACTTCAGCTCTCGGACTATAAACCAAGAATACTAAATATTAGGTACCTATAAGCTATAAGGTAGCTTTGAGCGCGAAGGTTCATATATTATGTAGGTAAGAACTAATAAATGACGGCGTTATGAAGAGACAAACATAAAAAAAAATCGAATTGAGACCCTCCTCCTTTTTTGAAGTCGTTTAAAAAGAAGGAACTTGGAACTGCAGAAATTACGTAGGGTAGGTATCGTCGGTGGTACCTACCTACCTATAGTCAGCGCGTGATGCCCGTCAAGAACACTCGAAACTAGCAAAATACGTCGGGCGGGTGACGGCGAAGTACGTTGTCCCCGATGGGTCCGATCCAATAACCCTCCTAATTTAAAAATCTAGCTGGCTAGGTACCTACCTACTTTGTGGTCTACCTATAAAATAAGTAGTTTTTGTCTAGATACGCATTGTGTCCGAACAGTAGTATTGATAGGTTGGGTTATGGGTAGGTAGGTACCTTAAAATTTTAAGATTTATTAATTTGGCAAACAGGCAGAACATAAAAGATAAATCCGGCATATTTCTATTCGAATTCAAACAGCCGAACGCCACACAATATCGTCTGTCATATTTTCTTTTCTTGTCCATTCTAAGGTAGGTACCTACTTCAAGTAGGCACGATCAAGAGAGAAAATAAAAATGTTTTTATAAAATCTCAGCTGAGCGCGAGCATAGAAAACACCTCAAGCGTTCACACGAGCGCGCGCGTGACACTCGACTAATTTTAAATCCGCTCGGCCGGATACTTCGCTGTAGGTATATAACGGATGTACTGCGCGGAGTGAACCACGCCTGCCTGAAGTAAGCATTGCTTAGATATTCACAATTTGGATAATAATTAATATGGACACTATGCATATAAATCTATTTAATATATAAAATTACTTGTCCGAAATGATTGCTTCATCAACGCAGAGCCTAAACCGCTGTCTCTGGTGTAAGCATTAAATAAGAAAGGATTTTTTGGAAATTCAACTAATGAAGGGGTTATATAGGCGCTAAAAAGTTATTTGGAAAGTTAGTATAGAAATCTTTTAGGAATTTATTCCTGGGCGAAGCCGGGAACACTGTTACCAGTAAAATTATATGTATAACATGACAACACTAACAATGGATATTATAAAAATGTTAAAAAATTCAAATTATTCATTGGCGAGCACTTATATTGCTAGTTGCATATTGATAAGTGATAATAATATTGTCAAGTCATTCAATTATATCATATAAGATTCGCTGTCATCTTATGACGATTTTAACAAGGGTTGACGCCCAATACCAGTGATACAAAAGTATAAAACCATCACAAATTCACAAATAAGCTTAAAACTTTTTAGTTTGTTGATTGCGTCGTTCGATAACTTATTTACCGTTCGGAATTTCAATTATGTCCCAGTGATGGCATCTGTCGATATTCTAAATCAGTTTCATTTCGACGGCTCTCCAATGAGCAGGGACACGTGAATTGTGTATTAAACGAGATCAAATATAATGATTTGGGTCAGCTTCACGTCAGATACACTGGCGTTATCTAAACTGCGGTGATGGTTTTATTTTATTTATGTAGGTCTAACAACAACTGTTTGTTTACATCTTTATATCTATTATACTAGGTACTTACTAGTACTATAATATAATATGTTTATTATTATATCACGCTCTATCGGCTGAACGAATCTGGCTGAAACATGGTACAAGGGTAGATTATAAAGGAATGTTGTTCCCAAAAATGACCCGAAACCGGCAGCAAAATGGCCATCGGGGTTCAAAAGTTATTCCCCGGAAAACCGGGCATTTTTATCCCGGGAATGGGTTCTCAAGGGTTGCGCGAAGGGGATGAAAATTCGTAATGGGCGAAGTTGCAAGCAACGGCAACTGCCTAGGCAGTAAACTAAACGCCGCCATACAATTAACGGCCTGAATGGTGTTCAGCCATTAAATAAACGTCTAGGCCAATAGCTTAAGCCTGCCTAGATATAAAAAAAAGCGCAGCTATCACAACCAACCTATCACTATTTTTCTGTAAATACACCTCTGTCTACCCCCTCGGGGATTTACAGGTGTAAGTATATGTATGTATGTATGTATGTAATTTTCTAACTTACTTCCTAGTAGTGCTCCATCTTACGATTGGCCTAAGCATTAGCCAGCCAGGTAGGCAGGTGTAATAAACGAGACGGCTGAATATCATTCAGGCCGTTATTTGAATGGCAGCGTTTAGTTAACTGCCTAGGCAGTTAATTGGACGGCTGGTTAAGCTAGTTGGCGGCGACATATATACTGTAAAAACATCATCACTCCTCACAAAGAACTTCTTTCTTGTAGTCGGTTAAAAACTAGGAATTGACAACCAACAGGGGTCAGTTTATAACACAGCAACAAAATACTACATTCTTGTACCATTTAATATCGCAATAACAGCGCTGGATCGGATCCAATAGTTCGGAACATAACAGTAACAGTTGTTTGGTATCGAGCCCTTCATAGTTTCACTTCTATATAAATATTATACTTAAAACGGTGCTTCTCAAATATTTTCGTAACACGAACGACCCCATTAAAATAAAATGTAATTAAAGCAATTTTACGCGTAGTAAACCCCTAGGCGTTGCCGGGGAATTAGATACATCGTGGAAAGCAAATTCCTTGGATCCCGATAGCCATCATTGGCGATCCTTACAGAGAGGCATGCGGAAACATGACGCAACGTCACAAAGGCATACTTCTGAAAGGGCGACGCCTAGCCCGAATGGTCGCCTATAGGTCAAAAATTGTTGGGATCTCGGCACCCGTAGCGCCTTGTACAGCAAGGTAGACTAAACACCCCGCTAATTACTATGCCTGTTTACCTACTTCGTTATATTATTTAGAATATAACCCTATTAATATAACAATACCGCCTCGCCATACGAGTGGGCACGCATTGACACGCATTTTGACGTTTAAGAAAGTCGTAAACATATGTCAATCCCATACACTGTTCTATTTTAATAACGAATCGTCACTAGCTTAGGGGGCTGATGTGTCTAAGTTATTTTAAGACCCCCTCGCACTTCACTTTGACAGCCAGTGATTTTTATTACATGTACCTACAAATATATAGTTAGTATAGCAGGTTTAGTGAAAACGCTGGGTTTCAATACAGCCAGCAGCAGATTTATATCTAGTTTATAGAGGGTTTAGATAACATCATCTGTATCTGTCGGGCACGTGGGTTTACCCAACCGCGTATTACATTCGGAGAGACCCAACATATTTGTACGAAAGATATTCTTTTAGAATACAAAGAATAGTTCAGCTAGTCTGAATGTACTTTGAAACCAGTATTGGGATCGACTGTTTTTAAGGTGCCATAAGTATCGGAATCCACTGTTTTTAAGGTTCCATAAGTATCGGAATCGACTGTTTTTAGGGTTCCGTAATCGTAGGGTAACGCACCAATGCGCTTGTAGCGCACTAATTTTGAAGCGCACCAACGTTATTCCATGCTATGTCATAATTGGTGCGTCATAGGTGACGTCCATTTAGGACTGCCTCATTAATCGCAATAAAATTGATTAATGATCGAAATCGGTTCATATGGTAATAAATAATGCCAAAACAACATCAATAGACCGTCTAGACCGATTCAATATTTTTCCTATCTTAATCAATCTCGCTATATGTTTCTTATAGAATCGTCACATCGGCTAAACGTATCTAAATGAAATATGTACGGCGCCTACGATTGATTTTAATGAAAATCCTAGTATGAAATATCCGCATTTACATATCGATGTTTTGGGCAATCGGTTCGGACACCTTGGTTCGGCTCATACCCTATCGTAACAAACCAAAACGACTTCATGGTTCCATGTCTAAATAAGGTTTGTCTTCCCTTCGTGTTTCATGCAGGCCCGAATTTTTGGATTCTTCATAGTAGCCCTCTCAGGTAGCTAATTGGAGGTCCGTTCTAACCAAACTTTAAGGGTAAGGCGTTAATACAAAAAGTGTGAACAATCCTTTATCTTGTAGAAGTTAGCTAACTTCTCTAACACTCTTAACTTACGCTGATTAACTGTTATCACTTACCTGAAACAGAAATAATAGATATGGTTATTACAACATACACTGAGATAAAAATATGAACTGGCGTTAGTTTTAATTAGTAGCTTGTTTGATCGCGGTTCTACCTATGAATTGTCAAATTCCAGTCTATTACTTAACTCATATTAGGTCTTCAATGAAATCACTTGTACTGTTCCACATTATTTATTGATTTCCTGACCGGTTTCGCCTTACGGCATTATCAAAGGTTGTTACCCAAAAAACATGCCCAACAACCTTTGATAATGCCGTAAGGCGAAACCGGTCAGGAAATCAATAAATAATGTGGAACAGTACAAGTGATTTCATTGAAGATGTGTAGCAAGTTCCACCAAGTGCCATCAATCAACAGTATAAGCAGTCATATTAGGTCATTTTTGTGTTTTATTGATTCGGTGTTATTTTATTATTTACAGATCCTGACGTTTCGGTTGCTTTTCGGCAGACAAGGTCGTGGACAGAATACGTTTGAATGTTAGAAATATTTTTACTTCAATGTGTAATATTTGTATATCAAGCAGTGACAAGCAGTTGTGTATCAGTGATGTGACGAGACACCTTGCAGTATGAGTTGGTGTAAGTCCGACATAACCAACTCATTCTAGGCTCCGTTGAGGTGGAGCCCGATAGGGCAGGCGCACGCAAAACAGGGATATATTTCATTAATACACTAAATCATTTTCATTTCACTTAGAAGTAACAGCTTATTCTTTTATAGGAGAAAACGGGCCAGGCACGACTATCGTAACGCGGTGCCGGGCCCTAATCTTCGGCCGTGGAAACTTCTAGACTTCTGTCGCGAGTAGAACTCAACAGCTGCTGTTCTAGAATCGTACCACTGCATGTGTCGTAAACGTATGCAACATTGTATGCTGATAGTGAAAGCAACTTGGCAAGCCTGCATCCATCTATTTATAACAAAATACCATTCTATTGTTCATTATTAATGCTTATAACAATATTTACTTCGCACAATACGCTAAGGAATCAAATGATACATGAACGCGTACTAAATAATAATGTTACAATAGAAAGTAGCTAAGCATAGATTTAGAAGTCAAATCAAATTAGATTCTCTTTATTAGACGTCAAATCGGTAAGCTTTGGAAACTTGTGTGAAATAACTAGTCATGACAGCATAGCGTGCTATTGTCAAATAAATAATTTACTACGATTGATTGAGTGGTATTAGTATGATTAACAAAGACAAAATAAGAATAATATTTCCTAAAGTTTACGGGAATGTTACTCATTGAAATAAAACCACTCTAGTCACCCCACGACCATGGCTGCTGAAAGGTAGCCGAAACGTCGGGGCTAGCTGTATAGTATCATATAAATTGCAATAGAATCCGTTAAAAACTGGTTTGACTTCAAAGGAACTGAGAAATTGATTTTTCCCTTTTGACCCCTTTTTTAAATTTCTCCTCGGTCCCCGATTTCGCGAAGGTCGTGCGCGGACTGAAAGTAGTCGGTAGGTACATTGTAATACGTTTGGCTTCATCGCATATTATATATAGAACGGATGGCTAACAAACAAAGATGGCTTTAGGGAGAGCAATAAAATAAAATATGTTAAGACAGTGTTGTTTGTTCTGCCATGGCCCGGTAATTTTGCCCCTTCGTGACCTTTATTCTATTTTATTAATACTAGGTGCTATTCAATTTTTAAAATCACTTATTTAGTCACTAAATTTTAGTACGAAGAAGTATGGAGCTGTTGCTTATTTTTTACCAAAGATTTTTTGCCGAAGTTTTATCCTGAGGTCTGGTTCCACTTCAAGTCGGTTTCTATATTTGTTTTTAAGGTAAACTAGGGTTGAAAATCCCGCTTTATTTAAATTAATATACGATGCGTCGATCGACAGTAGGTATAATTTAAAAAATGTGTTAAGAGATGAAACTGATGATTTTATCATAGAGTTTGTCGGAATATTCAAGTTCTTGTAATAATGTAATACGTTCTTTCCTTATATCTGTTTCCTTCCTGTACAACAAAATGTGACATGCAGTTTAAGTGGCTTTCTAAAAGTAATTTAGGTTAGAATTTATACCGATTATTTTATTTAATTTAAACTACAGTTGCTTATTTTACTCTCACTGAGTTTAAACTCTAAGAAAATCGTGAAATTTAATCATCAGATTTTCACTGATGGAAAATGCAGCCTAAATAAAACGTGAAAGTTCAGTTTAGTTAACCTGAGAGAAACATGCGCCAGAGCCTCGTTCCAGGTGGGATCCTATACATCCGTGATTTTAATACGGTGCGTGCGCTATGTATACTATAAAAATAGAAATCTATAAAATACCAAAACTACATAAACTGGAAGATGATAATTCCGTTTTCAATTCCTCCAGCAAACGATTGCTTCAAAGATAAACCTCTAGAAATCCGCCGAAGCCGCAGACTGGCTGCCGGCCAGAACTTTCAATACGTGTGAAATGTTGTTTCATAACTGTTCATGTTGCTACCATTTTACTTTGAAATGTTTAAAGCTTGTGGTAGCTCTTACAATAACTGAAAAATTTAAGTTGTGTCTCTTCAACGACTACTACTGACGAGAAGCGAGGAAACTGTGCGTTATTCAGCGTTGAACTAACTTCAACTTCCAATTCAAAAATAGGCCATAAGATGTAGGGCCGTATTTGATAAAAGTACATTATCTGTTCTTACAGATTCAGCAGCACGAGTGTTACTCCCCTGGTGTTACGACCATAGGCCACGGTAACAACTTTCCATGAGGTGGGCTGTGTCCTTCTCTGTGGTATTGAATAAAAAAGATAAGGTTGCACCTTTATATACAACTTTATATGAAAGAATGCAACCGTATCTTCTTTCTCGACTGTGCAATGGTTTGATTTGTCACGCATTGAGAACACTTGTACTTTTTCCACAGTATTTATTATTGAACCTGACCGGTTTCGCCTTAAATACGGCATTTTCAACGGTTTAACATTGATGTTTATGGACATTTCTAGTCTTAAACATTACGTCAGGTCAGGTACAATTATAAATACTGTGGAAAAAGTACAGATGTTCTCAATATTTGTAAGAACAAATTCGACCAAGTGCCATCAATTAACAGTATAAATATGCTAGATTTCTAAATTTCGTCGGCCCAAACCTTGACTACAAATACTGTGTTTGTGCAGAGGAGACAATGTTACTTCACTCTTGCGTTTGCTGAGCGTCTTGATAGAGTACTACGCGCGTCGTCAGCGCGTAGAAAAAACGTCGTGTGTAAAGGGCCTGTAGTCCTATACAATAGTCCATCAATGACCCTGGCCTCATTAAATGCTAATTTAAGAGCTCACCGTTTCGCACTCGCTACAGGAGAGGCTATCGATCTCGGAACAAGTGCCGGTATTACGAGCCCTGTCCTGAATTTTGACTAGTTAATTTCCTATTAACGTAGAGCTCTCAAAGTGTATAAGAACAGAAGGAGATGACGGGTTGGCATCTCAGCCTATATATAGGAGGGATAACAGCGTAATAATAAAAAAAAAATCGAATTTTTGAGTAGGTACCAAAAAAAGTTAATCTACTTTTTCCGGAAGAGGAAAAACGTGCATATTATAAATTTAACACGTGGGTTCAGAAATCAACGTACCTTCTCCCTTTTTTTTGCCTTGTTTTAACTGCCGTCAGACCTAATTCTGAGATAAAAGCCTGCGCTTGGAAGAACAGATTTTCAACCAACTATTATTTTAGGTACCATGTAATAGGGGGCGGGCCTATTGCCGGCATGCGGGCACTTTGTCATGGGCTGTATGTCGACTGCCGGGTGGAGAACAGCTCTACCCCTTAGTCACCTTCTACGACACCCACGGGAACAACAGTGTGATCAAAACCGGTTTATAAATAATGTTATATATTGATTGTGAGCCTTTGGACTGAATTTAGGTTAAGTCAGTTTACCTTTTTAAATAATCAGCCTTTTTCACTGGTTTTCATCGTCACTAATGTGTTCAATTACATGGTGGATACAGCTATATGTTTTTAGTCTAAATATTTCAATAGTCAATGCAGAATTCACAATAGAGGATACACGAAAAGAGGATATTTTAATCTGAATTCACATCTTGCGATACCTTGGTTGTGAAGTGCATAACATAGTTACTATACAACGTGTGTGAGTGTGACACTGTTACTATAGAAAGCAATTCGAAGCTAACTTAACTACGTTCGATATTTAGAATATTCTTAAGGTTTTGTCTGTAGTACGTGTTTGTAAAGGTCTTTTTCCTGAGACTTGCCTTCAGCTTACCATCGGGAAAGATGAAGTCAAATTAAATGTCCTACAATAAAAAAAAAGTTGACTTTTTAACTAGAGTGGACTAGATCAAGAGAGTAGGTAACCACAAAATATTAACAAAATTTTAAAACATTACTTTGCTAACTTTTTGAATCATCGCCCAAAAACGGAGTGGGCGAGAATTTGAGATATTATTGTCCTAATTAGGCACACAAACACATAGCCCACTTGATAGAAAACGGTTTCGGTATGTTTTGGTCAGGTTGTCAGGCAGAGAATTCGTCCTTTGAAGTCCATCGTCCATCCTTGAAGAAAGAGTATAGCATTTACATGCAATATGTTTTTAAATGCCAACTCAGTAGAAAATTTGTTTCATTTGACCAACAATAAGAGCTGTTTGTTCCGTTGTTGGTTCCGTCAGCGAGCGTCTGGATGGAACACGAATTGTGTGCCCGAGGCGTCTAGAACACCAATATCTAGATTAGAATTTCGTGTCTGCCTGACAGTTGTTTGAAAGCCATTCTGTTCAGAAATGGTATTAACCTAATAATGGATATAGAAAGTTCCACGTTTTTTTTATATACCACATAGGTAGCAGACAAGCACATGGTTGACCTGATGGAAAGTGCCGTGGCATATGGACGTGTGGAACAATATAATAGGGGCGTCACTCATGCTGCCGAGTCTGTCAGAAACTTTTGTCGATAGATACTTTAATTGTATTTACTTTTATAAATTAAATAACACTTTCAACTTAAATAAAGAAAAAAATGTGTTTATTATTAAAAGCTTTTTAATGAACTCATATGAATATAGGAACGACGGGACCTAACAACAACATTTTTTAAACTTTGTCAGTCTGTCTATATCTCAATTTGTTCTACTTTATCTCCGAAGTAATTTTCTTTTTAACGAGATTTTACGATTTTTTTATACCAATTAGGTGGTAGACAAGCATACGGCCCACCTGATGGAAAGTGGTTACCGTGCCCTATGGAGGTGTGCAAGTGCAACACCAGGAGCGTCCGTCACATTCGTGCTACCGATTTTGTAGAAACATTCTAATGCTCCAAAGGTGTAACTTAGGTTTATTAATTTTATAAACAGCCATGCTTAACACACGAACACGCACTCGCACACGCACGCGCACTCGCACGCGCACGCTATAAAAGATGACTGGAAAAATAAAAAAGTTCGCTGTACTGAGCGTGTGACCTTGATATTGAATCTTAGTAATCTTACTCACCGAGGTCAATGATTATTATAGTACGCTCGTTTATGTACCTACAGTTATACGAATTAATATTTCAATTTATGCTCAAAAGTATGCTTGATGCAAAGGTGTTACTAGCATAAGGTGTTAAGTTAAAGGCTAAATCCCACTTGGACAATCTCTCGTTTTGCAAAGATCATACATACATACATATTATCACGCCTTTATTCCCGGAGGGTTAGGCAAAAGTTGAATTAACACCCACATTTCACCAATCGTTGTATTCGGTCCCAAGTAAACTGAGTCTGGACTGTATATATTTGTCTGATGTTAAACTGTTAAACAGCCCTATCCCTTTAGTCGCCTTGTACGACACCGCATAGGAAGAGATGAGGTGACCCAAATTCTACTCTGCCGAGAACCACGCGACTTTCTGCCGAGAACCACGCGGCTTATATCACGCGGATCATAAATTACCTAAACAACTTACTGTGCTGTTTCGTAATCACCTTATATATTTCATGGCGTCTACATAAAATACGCCTGGAAAAACATTTCGTGGCGTGTGGACTATTTACGAAATGCCACTTTTGATGTATTTACAAAAAAAAACTGAAGTGTGTTTATCCGCATTTCAGAATCCATAACACAAGCTAGGTAAACTATGCTTATACTTTGACTTTAAAGAGCGCTGTGTTCATTCATTCTGTCGTGGGCTACTAGAATTTTAGTAGTATTGTCTTGTCACACGTCTGTCACGGTCTACCTCAGAGGGTCAAAAGTTATTTTTAAACTTTTGATAGAGCATGATCTGATGGTAAAATTGCCAAGCAATAATGTTCTCTTTATATCCAGTTCCAATCACAAGTCAAGAAGTGTACCTAAAGCCATTATCAATTGTCAGTACTACCAATATAGGTTATTCACCTTTAGATCGTCAATCAAAGTCGAAATTATACGATACTTGAAAAATGAATAAATATTTGGTAAAATCGTTTCGTCGAATAAAAGGGCACATTGTCAAATTATCTTATATCCCATTTCCCTTGCTCAGGCCATCACGCCTAAACCCCAGAACCGATTTTGATGAAATTTGGTATAGGGGTAGATTAGGCTATGTTTGGTCGAGATAATCGACATCCACGCGGGCGGAGCCGCGGGTAAAAGCTAGTTGATAATAAATTGCCACAGCTGCATAATAATTTTGGTTCAATTAAAATAGATATGAAGGCCCTTTACTATACCTATATTTTATGAATGGAAACACAAATGAGTACTACACATTAAATTAGAACGAAGTTACCATCTTTATTACTAGCCATTGTTTACTTCAGTAGCATTGTTATGTGAATTTGTTTGCAATACAATACCTTTCATGGACAATTTATATTTTCTTTACCAGCAAAACAAGCGAGGCGCCTACATTTTGCAAATATGTTTACAGTAGCAAGTATTTATCAAAGAAAATATAAAATAATATAGTCGTTAATTAAAATGCATTTACAAGTTATACATACATTTAATAAGAAATAATGAAAATTTTGTGTGAACTCGCTGTCTTTGAAACGAACTGTGCGAATTAAAAAGTAAAAAATTCTGAAAAACGCAGACGGGCGGTTGCGGGTGAAACCGTGGGCTACAGCTAGTCCGAAATTTATAGATCTACCTTCAAATCTTTGGTATCGCCAGTGGGTGTGTGGAGGTCAAATAGCAGTAGCTACACGAAAAATATTGAAGTTCACTCTCGATTGAAAAAAATGGAGCCCGGATTCTGAGGTGAAGGCCTCAGATACGACCGAGACCAATGCAAGGATAGTGATGAATCTGAAGCTACTTTATCCCTTATACTATCATCACTATCTTCACAAATTATAATATTAGTAAGACGACGGCCCTTTCTATACTGTTTAAGAACTTCACACTTCAGATATAATTTTTCCGCGAAAAACAATTACAGCAAACGAACCTCGACGGCCTCGACTCGAACTGTCGCGTCTGTTATATTAATCTCGTGCATGTCTACACTCCGCTCGCCACGTGACCGCCTGTCTGACTCACCACCCACCGCTCACCATGCTCATTCAACGATAAACGTACCGTCAGCTGGGTGGTACGCACTCGGATCCTGTTATCGCGGAGTATGCTCGCTTTATCATCTACTTAACTATATGTATATTATTAATGGCGTATGAGCAATTGCTTAGCTTAGTGAATGGTATATTATTTTTGTTTATTAATTAGCAGCCTTGGACAACTGATAGTGACTGTATCCAGTTTTCTTTTTTTTCTATTTCTCTAGTTGGAGGTTCATGGTAAATATTTTTAATTTTAAAGTCTTCTAAAAATATTGTCTCCCACTCCGTGATTGTTTATTTGCCAGTTGTGATACAATTAAAGTAGCCTTCGCAATAACAGTATTATAACAGTGACACATTTCATCATTTCTTCATTATTTCATCATCTTGCATCTTTTTTTGTAAACCGAAGACCTTAAATCAAAACTTCAGTGATTCGAGGCCGGAGCAGGTCGCTTGCACTAGTTTAAAGTGAATAATGAATTTCTTTAGTGTGACTATTCAGATATATATCTGTATTCCAGAAAGATACTCACTACTCAGTTACATCTATCTAAATCGAATAAAGAGAAAAAAATGAATTGGTCTAGGCGGGGTTTGAATCTCTTTATTCGATTTATATATTCAGCATGAAAAAAGCTTAATAGATTTAATTCAAATATACATCTTTCTAGTTAAAAATCATTAAACATTTAATGTCCTCAGATTCCTGAGGACAGGTGACAATAATGTCATTGTGAGATTCGATTCACAACTGAGCATTGTACTGGAAAAGGTACCTAACTAAGCATTTAATTAAAATAAAAGTATGTTATCGGTAGGCCTAAAAATGCTTGTAACACTAGAGGTGTCACGTTTTATAGAATGTAATTTGTAACGCTACTCCCTAGAGTGCTTTAGCGACCTTACTCGCCAACTAATACCAAAATTAAGTAACTATTGTTGTTTAACTAAGGTTTTCTCAAGAGCCACCACCCCCTCAGTCGGGCGGCTCCAATACGAACGAAATATCTCGTTATGCCTCACCTCCGCAATTTTCCCCTTATACAATCTACGGAGAAGTTGAAAAGGGGAGACCTACCTAAATTAGGCGGCTTCAAAATTTAATTACTGACATTTTTGTATTCAAATACGTTGTTCGTAAGTAAATGAATTTCGTTGAAAACATACAAATTTGTTACAGAGGTTTTCTAAATACAATATACTAGGCTATGACTACGGCTCCGCCCTCGTGAATGTTGGTTAACGCTACTTTAGCTCATATCTCCGGTTCTATTCGACTGATTGCAATCGACAAACGTAAGCTTTTAAATTTGATCACGACCTTCCAATCAAACACACCGTTTCAAAATCCGTTTAGTAGTTTTTCTGTCCTGTGTGAATAAACCGACAAGCGTTATTTTAAATATCTCCAAAGTACAGACACTAATTAGAAGGAGGAGAAAGAGTAAGGGTCCGAGTTGAAAGCCTCAAATACAGTGAGCAGCTCTAAGGTAATTATGCTTTTTTTTATCAAACTCTAATTTATTTGCTAAATGTATCATGAGTATTATAAAGTTTATAATATTGTTTTGTTTATTGGTTTGTTTTTGATGATGTCACCCAATCATCGGTAGATAGTCCAGCCCGTGACCTTTTAAAGACTTTAGTATAATCTATGACACACCGCCAACGCTATCCCCGGTAAACACCTCGTGTTATTATAGAGGAAAACGATTCTTGTTATTAAGGTATTCTGTACCAATAGTGGCGGACATTTGAAACTGAGGAAATAATGAACTGGACTAATATATTATTTATAGTAATTAGAACACTTCAAATGGTACATAAATTCATTTATTAGCAGAGAAAGAGTCAGTTACTTTGTTCTGTCCTTACAGACTTCACGAGATTTCTCTACTAGGCAGAGGCGAGTGGTTCTTATACAGATAAACCGATTCCCGCCGGCTTCTCTTTGAAGAAATGGTGCAGATGTTTTTTTATACTCTACAAACATAAGTATTACGTGTATAGTGAAGGCGGCAAAAGCAGAAACATCGGTAAATACAAACCAATGGATCGCATGGTGCGTGAGTGTGACACACTAGATCGAAATCATAAAAATATTTCCACAGGCTTCCCGTTTAATATTTTTTTCATTTTACTTGCTCATAATGTAGCTCTAATCTCACCGAAATAAGGCACATAATGATACCTATTATCAAACTGTGAGTTATATTATTCTTAAAAAAAATTAGATAAAAAAAGATCGTGTTCAATAGAACAAATAAATTAACATACCTATCTACCTATTGCTTGTTCATTTCATGCTACTCCGTATTTTATTAGAAAATTTCATCTTGTACCTACGTGTATAATAATCAAAACTTTTACTCAATTATAACATTTGTTTTCGCACTGTTTAAAACTTAAAGTAAATTTTTCAATTTTTTACACAATAAAGAAGAAACCTCATTCTGTTTAGTCTGTGGCCAGTGTTTTTTTTTATTATTGCCGCCAGTCCGCCAGTCCCAAAAAGTTTCGCAATTCGTTTTTACTGGGGAAATTATAGTTATTTATTAATTAATATTTATGTCTACAAGTTTGTACTAGTTATGAAGAAAACGATTTATATACCTAGTACACCGCCCGATATATGCACAACATATACTGTACAACGTCTGATATATGATGTAACTGATGTGAAGTCCTTAACGTTATGGAGTGTCTACTATCTGAATACTGCAAGGGTAAATATCTATTTTAGCATTATAATAAATAAAAAAATAAATTTAAAAAAAACCGGCTCTTTTTAGACCCTCGCTTAACGGCTGGCGTCTCTATATCGCCTCAGCGGTAATCGCCAACTTTACACACTTGTACCATAATCTACTATTATCCTTCGCCACTGCCTACCGGGGAACCAAGATTTACGTTATTCCGTGATGAATTTCATTGACTTAAATGTGAGAAAATTCGAACGGACGTCACCTAATGCTTAACGAGGTAGTATTTAGGCCTTAAATTGATAAATAGATAATATAACACGTTTTTTATCAATATAAGTACCGAAAGTGTAAGTATAGATATTTAGTATTCATTATCATTATCAGTGACTAATTTTAAAGTTTGAAAGTGCCTTTGGCCTAATGAGTAATAAATTGATAAGTAATTATTTTACGTAAGGTCTCTTCTTGATATTAATGTTGGGTGTCATAAAGAGTCAGTGAAGAAAGTCATAAAGAGACACAATGACAAATTATGGACCAAGGTACAGAAGGCAACAGTATAACACGGGACATATTAAATCTTGGACCTAAAATGTGCTCTATATGCGGAATTAGTGTTTTTGAGTATCTTTTGAGGATGCTACGGGCCGGTCGAACCATATACTCTTCCATACATTTCTATAAAACGTCATCTCCTCAGTTTTGATTTACGGGCACTTTTTCTTCCTGAATAATATTCCACGTCAATCAATCAATTAGCCCACCGCAGTCCACTGCTGGACATAGGCCCTTTCCCAATGCGCGCGCCATATTCCAAGTGCGAGACATCGATAAACTATAATATTCACTTAATATATATAATATTCCACAACACAAGGTTGTAATAAGGCCGCATGCCTAGGGCGTCTGCGTGGGCTTTATAAAATCCAGTTGAAGGCCCCAGTTCCATTAGCGCGACAGCTTTCTAAGTGACGTCAATAATTTAAATTTGAAACGAATTGTGGTATTTCAATTTCGAAATGTCAATTCGATTTTCCATTTCTCTCTGACAACTTGGAGAACAGACCTCTGTTGAGCTGTCAAAGACTATGGTTTACATAGGACCAAATTGTACTTTTGTTCTGATTAATAGTATAATGCGAATTTTGATAAGGACAGGAGAGTGATGATGATGATGATGATGATGATAATCGTGCTTAGAGGTACAAGGTTCTATTAAAGTCACTTCGGAGCCCGAAGCCAATCTGTATCTGTTCCTGAGAGGCGGAGCAGCAAGTATTAAAATCATTTCTGTTATTTTTAAGCTCCGAGGAGTACAAATCCACAAAGGATTTAAAAATTATGTGTATTAGGTTAAAAATAGATTTTTTACGTAGTTTTCAACTCACGTATTAACCATTTGTGTGCCAATTAGGACCCGAGCTGAAATCCAGCCGCATACATAATAAATGAGTTGTCCTTCCCACTCATTAATACGACTCTGTCATGGTTATTGAATTAATTGTACGTTACCTATGTAATTAATGGGCCAGTGTCCCATGGGACGCTGAAAAATGTGATCCGTCCGTTATAGGATCATCTATTTGAGACGACCTTCAACTTGCTTTAGTTAACAGCATATATTTTGACCCCAAGTCGCGAGAGACACAAGACACGTGCGCACGTGGATTAATTTGATATAATTTGATTCTCTTTTTCTATGCGTGTACTTTTTCTGACGTCATGGGGGGTCAAGATATATACTGGAATCATAGTTTTGTTTAGTGTTTAAACACATAATCATCCATCCATAAACCATCTCTGAAAATCATCAAGAACATTATTGAATTGTTGGTTCTTTTCCAACACCGTCGAAGTGTTCATCAATTTTTAATACGCACATTAAAACTACGCAATTTGTTCGAACAGTTGAACACGTGTTACTTTCGCATTATATTTATTGTATGAATAACTATTTTGCTGTTTGTTGTTTTCATTAAACGATCGATTGTTACTTTAAACATGTAACACTAATATTTTTTTATACATCTGAGGTGGCAGGCAAGCTCACGGCCCACCTGATGGTAAGTGGTTACCGTCGCCTATTGACTTATGCAAAACCAGGAGAGTCACACTAGTGCTGCCGAACTTGTAAACACAGAGAGTTTCTGTGCCATCAGTGTAGAAGACAAAGCAGGAATAGCCTTTGTTCTTCCCACTGACAACACAAAACCTATCCAGTGAGCTCTGGCTACCCTACTCACCGCCGGGAACACAACAAGAGGTTATTATGGCAGCAGTATTCTGTAGGGTAGGTACTTCCCCAGTCGGACTGCTCAATTGGACAGGAATACCGTCGTGTCCTACCTCCTCAAATATTGTCGCTAAATAAATAAGAAAAGACAAATGAAATGCCGACATTGACAAACAGGATTCGTTTTCATACCCGTATTTGTACTATACCCGACATTGTATACCCCAGATGCAGCGCGCCCTACTAGATCACACAAACAAAAACACTTATTGCATTCGCTTTAGTATATTTAAGCTAGAAGTTGATAAAGCATGGTATGGCAGCATAAAATACTGAAAACGTAGATTTTTACCACCGCAATGCTCTATACTTGTCATAAATCCTTATGACAAGCATAGAGAATTATATTTTTGGCAGCCCAATGTCCGCTGTTTTGACGTTAAAAGGCATTTCTTTTTGTCCTAACATTTATTTAGAAGCATTCGGAATAGGGCGTGTTATGCTACTGGTATCAGTGGAGTCTATATGTTATTTATTGCCATTTACAAGTTAATTTATGTTAATTTAGATCGTTAATTAAAATGGAGCATCAAGTTGACACATATTATTCAAGATTGAATAGCTGTAAAAGCTGCTCGGCAAATCTTCGCTGTATATGAATACTTGGTGTTATATTGAAATAAAATTATTTTCACGATTTTTATTTAATCACGAACAGTATTTGGTATTATTTTATTGGTTACACTGATCCCGACGTTTCGGTTGCTTTTCACCCATGGGTGGTGATGGTAGCCACACGGGGATAAAAAATTCGCGTAAACAACTTTATTACGTAGACAAGAAGGGAGGGTATTATAAGCTAAAAGAGTTGCTTGTAATACGGAATGCCAAGTACTAGACAGGAAAACACTGAACACAAATGTAGATATATTTCACAAGGGATTGCTTGGCAACGTAGTTATTTATGCATTACTACGATATTCAGATCCAAAACTACAGCAACGCGGATATACCCAGTGCCAAGAAATTTATCTCCGAGTGTAATTATACAAGAATCCGTGGACAAAGGTCGCTTTTTGTGCCACCAAGACAGCAAGGACAACAAACGACGCTTCTGATTACAACAGAAGATACGCTTGTGTGTCTGTTAATGGCCCTAATCTTGGAATCGAACTTTTTCCAGCATGTATTTACAGCTTCAATTTTCAAGTAGGAGTATGCTTCGTTTAATGCCAATTGTGAGAGGGCCAAACCCTTACCTACCTTATTCTTATTGCTTTTTTAATACTTTGTGATAATTGATAATGCATGAAGAAAAAGAGTATTCGACGTCAGCCGAGAGTCTAGACTACATTTTGGCATTTTTGGTCGGAGATCTACCACTTGACTGACAAAGTCTATTATTTTGGCGGCAGATAGATCACACCCCTGATTATTCTCCCGGTTTACTTAACCCTTGCCAAGTTCAAAAAGTCAAAGTTCTGCGCGAAAAGTATACCTTTTTTTGGGATCACGTTAGAAAATGGTGTCTCTGATTACAATATCAGAGATGTCTAATATTTTTTCGCAACTTTTCTTTCCCACTTGTGTTTTCTTTAATATAGTAATATATCTAACGGTTCTAAGCTATACAAAAGAATGGAAGCAAAGGTAAGTGAGATTCGGTGCCCTTTTATAGGACCTTTTTATGTGCAGATCCGAATAGCACTTAACCGGTTTTTATTTACTTTTTTCTTACGATTTGTCTACTTCTAGAACAGCTCCATTCGTGCTCGACTCATCTAGTGTTAACGTAGCTTTACAGTTATTGCCAGTAGATGGCAATGCGTAACTGACACCTCTGGGGTTCAAGCGCACAAACCCTCGTAAAATATATTTAACAACTGTACAAACTCAAACTTAATTATTAATAACCTAAATAAAACTTGTTATAACATAAATCGCGAGAAACTTCACTGAATTACGGCTTTGTACAAGAGCCAAACTTTAACTTAATTAATTCGCGCGAACCTTCGGCGCCTGGGTATCATAAAAGTAATGATGTTACCAACATAAAAAATCTTATTTCAAATGTCGTAAAATGTTTTCTAACGGCCCGAATTTATTAATATATTGCTGTAAGAAGCTTTGACGTGGTTGTTGATATCTAACGTTATATCTGATGGGTTTATTGGTGCATAAGCTGATGGATATCGTTATTTCGAAATTCATTTTATGGAAAGTCATGTCATGCTGTTAATGAATTTAGGCTGGGTTTCATAGTGAAAATCTCATTAGAATCATGTATTCACTTTTGAAGGTTATGATCGAACGACACTCCGATGTGGTGATGACAGCAACGAGATATAACGCGTGGGTGGGATTTCCTATGAGACTGTGAATTAGCAATCCCAAATAAGGCCAGATTAAGATCTTCGGGGTTCAAGCCACCCTCGCTTGTAAGTCGGTTGCTGACTGACAGACTAGGGTCTGGCTCAGGCTTTTCTTTCGGGGCCAGAGGGTCTGACATAAGTCATTCACGAGCAAGCCATAATAAACCAAATAATTGAAGAGAGAGGGCGCGCGGATACCAGTCTCCTTTAGATGCAAATGGTATTGACGGTCATATGGTGAAAAGATACTTAATTGAACGTGAGACTATTGACAGTTCCATCTATACTCGCTTCGGGTACGTTCGAGGCTACACAAATAATGCTATCCACTGTACACTTACTATTGTTACTATGTAGGAAACTGTATGAAGAGTTAAATGATCTTAGAAAAAGTTTAAGAGGTAATACGGTCAGATAAAACGAATGCGCTGTTGTGCTGAATGTTGTAGATACCGTGAAGAAGCCGCGAAGGGTGCAAAGTTAGAATACATCAAACTTTTTCAGGATCTTTGCTATACATACATATTATGCATGTAACAGAATGTAATTGTATAGAGGAAATAGGCTCACATACAAAATGTTATTTTATTTTTCTTTGAGTTTGACTATGTTTACGTGCTTTCCGAGTTTTAAAAATGCGTAAACATTTATGTTACGTTTTATAAAATATGTTATTCATCCAAACGGATATGTCGTAACGTTACTTAACGCGTCTAGCGTATTGGCCCTCGAATATTTATTAATAACCTTCATAACATATAAAATATTCCATCAAATTTTCATTACATCGTCTCGTCTGTAGAAACAACTTACATATATGTATTTAGTAATCGAAGAGTATGACGTCACAATATCGTATCAGAAACAAGTCCTATTATAAACTACTCAGTTACTACCTATAGGTAGCAATGGAAAACTTTTATGATTAATTAATTAATTTTCGTTCGTATAATTTATTATTATTACCAGACACGTCACAAAATGCGCTCTATGACGTGTTTTTGGGTATCTTTTGAAGATAGCACGGGGTACTATGGCGGTGAAGGAGCTCAAATCATTCCAATCATAGATTATATCAAACCAATCCGTCTACGCCTTTGTAACTATACCTTTTCTCGCGAGTAGAAATACTACGCTGGTATTTAACAATATCGTAGTAGGTACAGTCATCGGTTCCGAGAAATTAAAATATAAACATACCGCTTTATCAATGACTTATCTAATCGCGCAAGAGTAAATGCGTCGTAATTCTATATTCGAGATCTGGGTTGGTTTTTTACGATATATGATGATGCAACTGTACTACACACATGACAACACCACATACTATGTAGTAGTTGGTAAAAAAGCGGCCAAGTGCGAGTCGGATTCGCCCATGAAGGGGTTCCGCAGCAGCAAGTAACATAATATAAAAGTTCTTGCAGTTCGTTGTTACTTTGGTCGATGTTTTAATAATAGTTTACAGTTTACAATTAATGACGTACCTATTAAAAAAACTACTTACTAGATCTCGTTACTTACCAACCCAAATTCATCTGTTATCCATTTGTTATGCGTATGTAAGATACTCTACCGAGGCGACAAGTTACAGATTTAATTTGAAGAAAAAAACAAGACGTGTCGAGCTGACTAGTTGCGAAGACTGAATATTTAAAAAAAAGCAGGCTGCCCCTCTAGACAAGTGGCAATTCGCTAGCCGGCGTTTGGTGGAATAGAATGACGAATGTATGGAATTTGACGTAAATGACAGTCGTTAACGCATGTCAAATACGTCAAATCCTATACATTCAATCATTCTATTCCATCAAACGCCTGCTAGCGAATTGCCACTTGTCTGGAGGGGCAGATTCAGATTCGTTGAAACATTCTCTAATATAGGTAGCCAATCTAATGGGGCCGCCATTTGGATGGTAAGGGCAGGTATATACTCTTATTTGGTTTACATTGTGTACTTGTTGATATGCGTACGAAAAGAATAAGTAGGTACAGAGATAACGAATGACAGATAAAATTGGAAGGAATACTTGTTGTGCCACCATGCTCTAAAAAGAGCAATGAGTAGATGACGATAGAATTACCTTTAGTAAATAATGACATCACGATTAATTATAGGTACACGTCATGTTCGTATACCAGATTTATGTTAATCACAATGATGAAGTACCTATTTCGTTAACGACATCCTTCACCGTGATTAATCGCTCAATATCAGACGGACGCAAATCTTGGCAGTTTACGAATCGTCTGGTATCTAGTTACATACATATATATTCACGCCTGTAAATCACCGAAGGGGTAGCCGGAGGTGTATTGACACACCATGATTTTCGGTCCCATGGGAGACAACAGCCTATCAATTGCTTCTATTCTTACATACTTCTGACCTACCATTTCTACCCTCTTTTGACTTTCAATTATGAATCAGTAAAATATTTGCACATAACGTATCCAAGTGCCAACAACACTACATTCAACGTTGTCTGAAGTTATCAAAAATTTGATTACAAAACGATTTAATCGTGTAAATATTGCGACGATAAAATATATATAAGGTACGATACGAGGCCCCGTGCAGTCCCACGAGTGTCGTGAATGGGGAGAACTTGTGAGACAGGGTTGGCACGTGCAAAAACAAAATTACCAAACTTTATATAGCTTCTAAGTTCTGGGAGTACGCGGGTTTGCGTGGTAAAACAACGTGACGTCAGTAATTGTGAACGTTTTGCGTGACTTATTAGTAAAAGTTGAACTTAATCCTTATCCTTGCGTAAGTTCTAGTCGCATTCGAAGCCTTCACGAGCCCGCGGTCCGCTAATTACTAAAATATGAAAATTGATTCTTACTGCTTTCTTACATTCGTAGATTGGTTAAAATGTACGTACGTCCTAGGTTGGTTAAAATGTAGTCCTTAGTGAAAAAATAATATTATAAGAGGAAAAATCTTTAGAAAGAGGCTTATAGTATGTGTTCCACTCCATTTCAATGAATATTTTCAACACAAACTTTAGATGTTACACATTTACCAGGCGTCCCAGGGTATTATTAAAGAGACTACCAGTAACTGGAAACTCATTAACTTTTCCTATATGAAAAAAGTAATTAACAAGCCACTCCCGATTCCATTGTGTAGCAACCCTGATCGGGAAACAGGATAACATCATCTACCTTACAGGCCAATCGGCTTGTGAAGCGGTCTAATTATACCTCGAGCCCCTTACGGAACACATCTTCGAAAAGGGTCTTACGTTCTGTGATGCGGTGACGACGATGTAATCCATGTTTTGGTGCTTTGTAGGAGCGAACAATTATTTTTATATATGGCAAATTGAAACGGCAATTCGTTCGCAATCGACTTTAGCAAAATTAATTTCATTTGGTCCACAATTGGGTCAAGTACTATCCTTGTCTTGTTTTTCATTGTTTTCCTTAAGTGGATAGTACCATACTACGCTGGTGGTGAAGATATAATTATTGGTACTCTAGTACGAATATGGGATACAGAGAGTTAATGACTTTCATTTTGCCTTTATGTCATGTCATCTGTATGACAGCTACAAAAAGTTACGCATAGTTGATGGCTAGATGAGATGGGTAGGTATATTATATACTCTACTAGCAGATGCCCGTAGCTTCGTTCGCGTGGAATTCTCTTCCTGTTCTCGGGACCCCTAGGAACTTTCAAACCTTTTATTTATAAGATTTATTTTAGACCCATCGTGGTGGTCCCACAAGAAATAAGCACGTACTAAACAGAACTCCAGGTTCTTAAATTCATGACTCGTCCACGTCGAGAAAAGATTATCCTGTAATTCAACGTCGAGGTTATTTATACGTAGTTGACCGCAACTTCCTTTCTAAAATAGGTAAGTAAATGTAAGAAAAATAAATAAATTAATTTTGATGAATCATGCCTGTATTTGTATGAACGTGTTGTACGACACGCTTGTAAGAGTGGCCATTTTATCCTACTCTGTCAGAACCAATTTTTAATGGCATCTTGAGAGCTTATGCCACAATAAACAGCAGTGACCTACAAAAATATCGAGACATGTAGCAATGCCGAAAGAAAGTAATAAAAGCCTCTGTTTTATAGCAATGGTTTAATAGCTCCATTATCGTAATGAAATACAACACTTCTCCTTTACACCTTTCTCCCTCTGGGATAGGCAAAGGATAGCTGGCTAACCGCTTCAGTCCGCACACAACTAACTAACTTCCTATAGTGTCTTAAACCTTTTAGGAAAGGAAGATTTTACATAACATTTTATTTTACATTTCTTTACTACCTACAACTACGAATTTTATAGATACCCACAACCCATTCAGTCACATAATTTGTGAACGGCTTCGAAAATACTGTACACCACCTCACGTTTTCAATTTCAGAGTAAGGCCCCTAAAGGCTCTTGTAACTTTGAAGGGAGGGTATAGGCAATCTTTAGCCGAACAAAAGGGGAACGAGAGGTACCAATTCATTTCCGTTATATACATGTCTACGTTTTGTATGATCTTTACAGAAAACGTACAATTTGGTAACGCATTCTTAGCGGTAACTCAATGCGGAGTCAATTGTTAATTTATATTGGCATTGATTTCATTTTTGACGTAGAGAGGATGAACGAAAGAAAACGACGAAATAGATTTATGAGGCGAGCATGAATGACCAATTTGTGTCGAACTAGGCAGTATGTAAATCAGATTGAGAACATTTTTCGGAAGAATGATAATTTCTAGAGTATATATACGCAAGGAAATGTATCTAAACACCGAAAGATATATGACAGTATCTTATGAAGCGGAAATGGTCTCTATTTACCCTAACGTCCCTGTAAAATTTGTATTAGAGAATCTACAAGTACAGAGAGATTGTCAAGTGTGAGATTCTTATGATTTAGTTTTAAGTGTTAACGGCTCGATGTTTTGAAGTAAAATGTCAAATAAAAATAAAGCTTAACATGTATAGGTGGATTAAGACCAAACAAGCGAATGGTCATTCTATCCGCTTCAAGTCAAATTTATTTTCAGAACCGTTGATTGTTGTCCTTTCCTTCGAAAATAAGGTTTCGTTTACACTAAAATATTAAGAAAGAATGCTCTTACAATGCTCTTGTTCTAGCTCTAGCTCTATGTTCGTTCGGTCCAAATGCACCATAAGACTTCTTCGAACACAATTCGTCTAATAAAAAATGTGGGCAGATGTAGTAAACTTGTTGTGTGGGAAGCTTTTATCCCAACAAAAGGTTCGATAGTCTCGTAAATCATACTTTCAAAGACTGTCGTGTTATTCTATACAAAAGAACCATTGCTTGCGATTATGAAAGTAAGGGTAGCAATGGTGAAAGGGGAACATTTTAAGAAGGGAAGCCAACATTTACTGATTCATCGGCTGTCAGAGCATGGACTTAGTATGAGAAGAAATGCGAGTAATGTTGTTAGAGAAGTTCAAAGTGAAAACGTTAAGGGCTTTAGGATCAGAAACGACGTAAGAATGATGAATTGCGTAAAAAAGCAAGGGATGTTTTCATTGTCTATCTATTTTATAACTTTAAAGTTACTCCTGTAATTGAGAAGATGACACCCGAAGGTTGGCACAGAATAACATATGGAGCCGTCGCAAATAATTGTGACAAACTGCGTAAAAGCCAGCAAGGAAATATTATTGACTATACTTTTAGTTATACCTTTAATTGTGAAGATGGCACCTGAAGATTGGAAGAGAATATACAGGGTGTAATCGTTAAGTGTGTCCAGGCGATTATTCCGTAACTATTACAGATATCAAAAATATTTAAACTGATATCGAAAGTACGTTACCTAATGAGTAAAATGACATCAATAACTTTTTAAAAATCTAACGAGAGGCATCTAATATTTTGACATTAAACTCTCCCATACATTTAGTATGAGATTAGTACAAAGGTTTTAGTTTCCTTATTTTAAGTGATCTAGTACCCATTTTACGTTAATCATATTTTATGATTACGTATAATATAACAATGATGATATTCAAGTAGATACACGTGTAAATTAATTTTCCACTTCAAATTAGTAATAAACCTTGTTTCAATATCGCATTAAGGAATTTAAGCTAACTGAAAAGCAACACACTACAAAAAAAAGATACTCTTTGGTGTTCGTTCTAAATTCAAAACTTTTATCTCGGGTTGTTGTTCCCGCAAATTTGTTGTTGTTTTTTTTTAATTTGCGATAATAATCGTGATTGTTTCATTTATTGCAAAATGGCATATTCCAAAAGAGAAAAGAGAGATATGCTAAAAATTTACTACAAAAGAGCGGCCATTATCGCCTACAGAAGAGAGTACCCAGATAGAGAAGTCCCTTCTGGTGTACGTACCTAAAACCTTTCTACTAATCTCATACTAAATGTATGGGAGTGTTTAATATCAAAATATTAGATACCTCTCGTTTGATTTTTAAAAAGTTTTTGATGTCATTTTACTCATTAGGTAACGTACTTTACATATCAGTTTAAAGTTTTTTGATATCTGTAATAGTTACGGAATAATCGCCTGGACACACTTAACGATTACACCCTGTATACATATCACCAAATAATTGGGATGACGTCAGAGAGATGATAATGAATATTGTCAAGTTTCGGCCCTAGAAAAGAAATACAGCTACAAGTAGTCACAATACTCCTCTGCCTAACACTTTCTGGGATCTGTCAGCACCCAATAAATAAACTCGGTCAAGAAGCATGATGACACTTATCGAATTACGGCCGACGACGGACGCATGCCAGATGGGCTACTGCCCTGTAATGTTTCGATTGTCGGAACTAGTAATTAGGGATGGCAGATGTTTTATTTTATATGTGCGAAGATAGGCCATAAATTGGCAAAAGATATCTTTTTGGAGCTCCATCGAAATCTAAGGAAGTCAAGTCAATCTCACTTGCAAGCCATTATAACTGCTGAATGAAGGACGAGGTGCGTTTCTTACTGTCTACTGATTTCAAAATACGTAGCGGTAGGAATCTCAGTGGGCTTTTTTAATCTACTAACTAACATGTTCACTTAACCGAATTGTTCACACAACCAATATATCAAATTTTAAAAGGTTTCTTTATTGCGGCATCACATCTAAAACCAAACACCTTTCTCGACTGGTATATTTTCCAGCAATATTCCAACCCACGTCAAATATTGACCAAACATGCCGACACCAACGGACATTCAACAAAGTTCAACAATGTTGATATATGGCCCATTTACCAGGTGTAAAACGGTTATGACTCGCATTGTTTCGCTAAAATTGCACCCAAAGCCGTTAAGCGATGTATGTATAGCAATATATGAGGGTTGTTTAGCATATTATGATATTTAACGATGGTTTGTATCCGTAACTTGTACTTTAGGTAAGAGGATTTTGGATAGAATGAACTATGCTTTGTTATACATTAGAAATTATAAATTAAGAAAAAAAAAAGAAACACGCATGCGCAATCGATGTTTGCGCCTTGGCGTTCAACATTTTACATTTAAATTAAACAAAGTTGGGTTTTGTTTGTAAAATAAATTAGTTTATGTATTATAGTATGAGAGTAGATAAAGTAGTGTATGACACTGTACATAACTTGGTCTTATAACACTCGTGTGATAATATAAAAGTACTCGCCTACGGCTCGTTTTTTTAAAACTCACACTCGTGTTATAAGAACCCTTATTATGCAACAGTATCATAAACTACTATTAAACTATTGCGTTTTATGATATACAATAAAAAAAAACCTTTGATTGGCTAACTCAGCCTGTCACCACGTTAGGCAAATCAAAGGTGCATGTATACCTATACCACGATCGCTTTAATTCCCATTATTGTATCAACATAACCATAGCATGTCAGAAGCAGTCCTATCGCTTGAAGGGATCTCGTTCAGACAATCTAGGTATGGATCTGATTAAGCTTGAAGTATATCTAGTGGTTCTTACATAGATTTGGATAGAAAATAAAACAGTTTTCGGATAACTGGAAGTTTGTTGCAGTTGCCAGACAATCTTGTCCTGCCCCTCTAGACAAGTGGCAATTCGCTAGCCGGCGTTTGATGGAATAGAATGACGAATGTATGGGATTTGACGTATTTGACATGCGTTAATGACATGTCATATACGTCAAATCCCATATATTCGTCATTCTATTCCACCAAACGCCGGCTAACGAATTGCCACTTGTCTAGAGGGGCTGTATTCTTGGTACCAAGATACAATAGGCTACTTTTTATCCAAAGAACAGCTTTCTTAGAGTAACGCTTACCGCAAGAATTGGCCTTCTTATCCCATTAGCCGGCTTACAGGATCAGAAGACCAATTTTTCTAATACTTATTAAGCTGTTCAAAATTCCATCTCAATCTACTCTCAATCTCCGAAATATCAAAAACGATCAGGATTGCTATGAAGAGGGCGAATTCCCGTAATAAAAAAATATTCCTTATTTTTTTCCTGTTTTAATATTAAAAACAATTACGATACCAATGTTCTTTCTTGAAAATTGTATCACTAGAATACCGTATTTGACATTTAATCTGATTTTGACAGATGGATAATTTTGAAAATGTTTTTTTAAGGAGATTTTGGCCTTCATTATTCGCCGCGATTGAAATAGCAGGGTCCGCTTGTAACAATAAAATAGCACAAAGTTGAATAGGTGTATTCGTCGTCGGGCAGCAAAACGCTCAATTTTACTGCACAATGTTTCCGTTAACCGATCCCTTCCGAGCCCTTTATACGTTGCTTACGTCATCGTTCTATATCGCAGCTCACCCTAGGGCGGACGATACCATTTCATTACGGGCTAGCAGTCTACAAGTAAACTGCCAAGGTGCGTGCACTCGTTAGCAGGCGATGGGGGAGGTCATTAACATGAATTGATGAATTAATAAAAAAAAAAGTTGACAAATTTAAGTATTTCTGCATGTTTGGGAACTACAGTAACTCGTACTTTTAACTCTGTAAATTTTGCGACTATATTTACCCTTCGGATTTTGGAAATTATTTATTTAATGAATTAATAATTTATTAATTATTTATTATAAATAATTTGTTAAAGCACTCATCATTTCTGTTAATTTTTCTGGGAATAGGCAGTATACTAAAGCCGCTTTTCCATGGACCGCGACCGTGGAATGGAGAGCTCGACAGTAATAGTGCAGACATACGGCCGGTCGTAATATGCGATCTCAATCCAAATATACCAATCCGAAACCAGAACTTCGATCGATTCGTTGCTCAAAACGTCCGTCAACGAATCGATCGAAATTCTGGTTTTGGATATAGATATTTGGATTGAGATCGCATATTAGGACCGGCCGTTTATAAATGCGTCGACTTTATTGTTACAGTAAATGCATCCGTACCTGCGACCGCATCTGTGAAACATTGCACCGTGGACACTCGGTGTAAGATAAGAAATCATTTTTGGATAAGGTCTTCTGTTCTTTTTAATTCTATCAAAGTTCAATTCAATTCGATATCACATTTCAATCGAAGATATATTTTTATGCATAAATATACCTAAAACAACAATATGTAAATAACTAATAGTCTCAGCCCTACCTCAAAAAAAGATGTTACGCCACACACAATGATTAGTGTCGAAACAAAAAAATGTGTCGTCGAAACTTATCCCTAGAGAGACACATATCCAGCTTATGAATAAAATTATAATCTTCAAAAACATTTCCATCGCTCACAAGGTGTATACGCACCGCTGAATACAAATAGATATATTTATACTTTACTAATATATACCCGCAGCTAGCCTCACATGGAATACTAAAGAACCTACAAAGTACGTTTTAGAAATCTTAAAAACATAATATTAATGAAAGCAATAAAGTCGTTCTCCAGTTATAGCGTGACAAGGAATATCGGAAAATGTTTTATCCTGATAATGTTATAAATGTGAAGATTTGTAAAGAAGTTTGAATGTCTGTTATTTAATCACGCTCTAACAGCTCAACAGATCTGACGGAATTTTGGTACAAGGATTTGGTCTGGAATAACACATAGCCTACGGTCCCTAGAATAGGTTTTTATAGATAGCGAGAAGAGAATTTCACGCGAGAGGAGTCGCAGGCATCAGCTATTATTTTTTAGGCTTCCGTACCTAAAGGGTAAAAACGGAACCCTATTACTAAGACTTCGCTGTCCGTCCATCCGTCCGTCTGTCACCGGGCTGTATCTCAAGAACCGTAATAGCTTGACAGTTGAAATTTTCACAGATTGTGTATTTCTGTTGCCGCTATATATACTAAAAACAAAATAATGATCATTAAGGGGGACTCCCATACAAAAAAACGTGATATTTTAGCCCTTTTTCATGGCTTTTAGCCTTTTTTCTGGTACGGAACCCTTCGTGCGCGAGTCCGTCTCGCACTTAGCCAGTTTTTTATAGATATAATTTCGAATGTTGAGATTATAAACACAAGGATCGGGTCTTCGAACGGATATTATTTATGGATACGACCGTTTTTATCCTTGCGCCTGACTTTTTTATCAATGACCGTTGGAAATACGAGCTTGTAATGGAAAATAACATTGTAATGTTAAAGTTATTTTGATTTGCTTAGTCTTATACCACTTAGGCCGCACACGGTCCACGTCATTAGGTCTTTTCATTGAAAGGGATTACCGTGGCCTATGGAAATTAGCAACACCAGGGCCGTCACGTCACACTCGTGCTTCCGCCCCTTTAGGAACCTTCCAATGCAATTCTTGAAGAAGAATATTGTAGTTGCTTAGAAAAACCATTAACACAATGATTTCAGTTAGGGCTTAAATTTCATACATTTTATTGCATAACCATTAGGCGTAAAACACACACAAGCGACGTAAGGCAGCAGGCGTGGGACAGGCGTGGCGCAGGCTGCGCCGCGTCGCTTCAGTATAATTCAAAAACGTCGCCTGCATACATTTTGTATGGAATCGTTTTGAAGCGGCGCACGCCTGCGCCACGCCTGTCCCACGCCTGCTGCCTTACGTCGCTTGTGTGTGTTTTACGCCTTAGTAGCGTGACCTGGTAACTCTACTAGGCCTAGATATAAAAGTAGAACCTCGTCGAAATAGTACTGGCGAGATTTAGAATAATATATTTCTAGGGCATTCTTCGACTATTTAGAATCAAAGTAAGCATGTGGCATTTTAGCGTTGTTCACGATTGCATTCGAGGCTTTCACCTCAGAGCCCGGGATCCGCTTATCCCTTTGCCTTTTATGGTTTACATGCAAGCGACTGCCGTCTGGCCTCTCAACCCCCTAAAGACCTGCGCCAGAACCTCAGCCGACCAAAAAACACCCTGTTTATGATATTTAAAGATATGGTGGAATAAAGAAACCCATACCCAAATAAACCCTGAAAACATTACACTCCTTTATTATTTTACCGCCTAATAGAAAAAAAAAGGTCTTACTTACTTACTTACTTCCAGCGGGGGACGCCGCAGACCGGACGGGTGATCTGCCCTTTTATGGGGGCCATTTCACCCAATTCCCCTATTCCTCCTGTTTGGAGGCCAAGAAGTGTCCGGCAATCACGGCGTTCCGTCGAACCTACCTGTCTCTTTGCAGAATCTTACGATCTGTTCCACCTTCAGATCCTCGAGGTCTTGTTCTTCTAGGGTGTCCGTCCCCATGTTTTCCCATCTTATCATTGAGTACATGGGGCATTTGGCCAGCAGGTGGAGGCTGGTTTCCTCCTCCTCCATGCACTCTGGGCATTTGGGGTCAGTTTTCACCCCTATAAGTGTCAGGTGCCTATTTAGTCGGCAGTGTCCCGTTATCACTTCTACGACCAGCCTCATGTTTCCTCGGGAGAGTTTTAACAGTCGGCTTGTTTTCTTTGTGTCAAAGCTTTTGATGAAGATCTTCGACTGTCTCATGACTGGCGAGGACTTCCATCTTCTATTGGCTTCGGCCACTATGCTTCGGCTGATGACTCCCTTCGTTATTTTATGGGCGATGGGTAGTCTGGGCTCAGGGCCCACCTGATCTTCATCAGCTCCTTTTCTCGCCAGTTCGTCCGCCGTCTCATTTCCCATGTTGCCCTCATGTCCGGGCACCCAGGCGAGCGTCACGTCGAGTTTCCTGGACAGTCTTTCAATGGTATTCTTACATTCCTTGACGAGCGCAGATGTCGTCTCTGTTTTTCCTAGTGCCCTTAGTGCCGCCTGGCTGTCACTGTAAATGGTTACCTTGCCTGTGTCTTTCAGGCAGTCCACCATTTCCGCGCATTCCATTATGGCATAAATTTCCGTTTGGAAGACACTTGCATATTTGCCTAATGGTATTGTTTTATTTATTTCTGTTCCGTCTTCGCACCTGATGTGTACGCCGGATCCAGAAAGCTTGGTTGATTCTTTTCTAGAGCCATCTGTGTAGCAGATGATGCCTTCTGCATTCATCATCCAGTCGTCTCTTGATCCAATGTGTATTCTATATTTCTTATCAAAAGTCCTTTCCTTCCTAATTAGGTCGTTGTTTGACAGGACCATTGATAGTCTTTCTTCGTAGCCTTGACTGATTCTGGCATGGCCCTCATCCAGTTTGTTGGCGGTCCACTGACCAGTGCTTCTTAGTTTGAACCATTGTTCTGTTGCTTTCCTTTTTATTTCAAGGTCTATAGGATTTAGGCCCAGTATGATTTCCAGTGCGGCTGTGGGAGTGGTCCTCATCGCTCCGGTGGTCATAAGAGCTGCCAGTCTTTGGACTTTGTTTAATTCCTGTTTGTTTTTCCCAACTTGGGCTTTGTGCCACCACACTAGAGCTCCGTGTGATATCCTTGGCAATATAATTGCTTTGTATATCCACATCACTATGGATGGTTTCATCCCCCAGCTTCTACCTACCGCTCTTTTGCATTGCATCATGGCCATTTTTGCCTTTGAGCATGCCTGGCTTATGTGTGTCTTATAGGTCAGTTTACTGTCCAGTATTACTCCTAGATATTTGACCTCCTTCACCACTTCGAGGTCTTGATTATCTATTCTAATTGGTTCAGTCTGTCCTATTTTTCTCTTGTTGGTGAATAGGACCAGTTTGGTTTTATCAGGGTTTAGGTTTAAGCCTTTACCCCTGCACCATTCTAGTGCTTCTTTTAGCCCCCTGTTCATAATGTTACACATGACACTGAGGACTTTTCCTGTAATTAGGAGCACACCATCGTCAGAGTACATCTGTGTGTAGATGTGCCTCCTATTGATCTTGTCGACTAATTCATCTATTAGCAGGCACCATAGTAGGGGCGATAGGCATCCTCCTTGCGGAAAACCTCTTTTTGCTATCACCGTACGTCTTGTTCCTGCTATTTCTGCTTGTATCAGTCGGTGTCTTAGCATGTTTTTCACCCATCCTGATATGTCTTTGTTTATTCCTTCCCGATTTAGGGTTTCCTCTATTGAGTCTGGAGTCGCTCTGTCGAATGCCCCCTCGACGTCAAAGAAGCATCCTAGTGCGTATTCTTTATTGCTCAGCGAACTCTGCACTCTGTTAACCAGGTTGTGAAGGGCTGTCTCAATCGATTTTCCCTCCATGTACGCATGCTGGTTTCTGTGCAGTGGTGATCCGCTCGTGGCCACTTGTTCTCTTATCAGTCTATCTAGTATCTTTTCAAGGGTCTTTAGTAAGAACGAGGAGAGGCTTATACATCTGAAGGATTTAGCTTCTTGGTACGTGGCCTTTCCTGGTTTCGGTATGAACACCGCTCTTACTTCCCTCCATCTTGTTGGTATGTACTTCATTCTGATGCTGCAGTTAAATAGCTTCAGAAGGTCGTCGCCTATATTTTTTATGGCTACTTGGATCATTTTTGGAAAAATCTCATCCATTCCCGCAGCTTTATAAGGCTGGAATGATTGGACACTCCACATTAAATGCACTTTGGTGATAACTGTCCCCTCCTCCGTCTCCATTATTGGGTACGTGTTCGTGGACCTCTCATGAGCCTTGTATTCTTCGCATTCCGGGAAGTGTGTATTGAGCAAAAAAAGGTCACACTTATCGCTTAGTCAAACAACTTATATAACTTGAATTATTATAAAATACAAACAATAACCATTTTCCAGAACTACCTATCGCTATTTTCCGGTCTCAAAATGGTATAGAACCGTGTAGTAAATAACGCGCCAAAATTACACAAACGAAATTACATTCCGAAGCTAATTACATTTGAACGAAACAAATATTTAAACAAATTAAAAGCGGCGAAGTGTGGTTTATTAAACACCGAGGGTTGAACCCCTAAGTTTTGATTAATAAAAGGTTTATTCAAATGAATGTATGTCTATTTGGCAGGACCTGGACCAAATACGATTGTTTTTAATAGGACATGAACATATAACTTCACCTCACCAGATGATAAGCTGAACGCAAAGTCTCAGGGGTTCACCATTACAGACACAAACAATGGGCTCTCAGATTGTTGTTCTTCACGCCTGGCTTAAAGGCCCCGGGCGGGACTGTAGGGTGAAGGCCCTCATTCTTGTAGAATAAGGCATGAGTATATTAGAGGAAGTTTAAAAGTTGTACCAGAATATGAGAAGCGGGTGACTGTCAAGGTATGTACCTTTTATAATATGAGAAGAAATTTACATCCGATAAGTTAACTCCAGGATGGAACTTAAAGCCGGGGGCTAGTCCCTTCCTAAGGGAAATATTGTCCAACTGAGCTACCTGGACACGTCCTGGATATTCGAATACACGAGTCTTGGGGCCGAGGGACAACTTCCATATTCATACATTTTTGCCTCATCTATGAAACCTCACTTAGACCGGTTTTCAAGCCATTATATCAACCCTAAAAAACTCATTTCAGACCTCCCCAAAATAGCTAAGAGTTCAAATGGCACTTTAATGATAATATACCCATAAAAAGTGCCCGCCACAAACTCTCGCATAGAGTAATAACAAAGAAATAACGGTCTTACTGTACGAAGCTGACAGGCATAATTTTTACGTAATCCATATACTTAAATGAAGCTAGAGTTTGTTTGTTTGAACAGGCTAATCTCTGTAAGTACCATTGAAATTATAAAAAGTATGTATTTACATTTTGTGGTAGGATATAACCTGTCTAACATCACGCTTTGACTCTTAGGAGCTGAGCAATAACAAAAGAGCAGAAGAACGGTATGACCTACATGGTCTGCCCCTAATAGAACTGAGCGTCCAGCGAGTGAAACCACAAAGTACAATAATCATGACATAACATTAAACAAAGCGAGAGAAAAAGAATGTTCTAAGGTTGCATTTATTGTTGCTAAGTCATCCATGACACCTGATTACACTAGCTTAACTGTATTGATATTTTAATTGAAGTAACGTACATATGTACAATATGTACATACCTTATAATAACGCTCTTTTTTCCGGGGTAGGCAGAGACAAACACCCGAGACCATTTACCTCTATCCTTACACACGAAACATTACGAACTTCCTCTATTGTTAATGGAAGACCATCGGTTTCCAGTGTTTCTGACCTGCCCACTTTCAACAAATCATTAATATAGTAAGTGTATGTTCTGCGAAGTCGAGCCCTGGCTAGCCTGGCCACTTACCCAATGCCTTACATAATTGGTGTGTCATTCGGTCAGTACTCATTCATTCTGTCTGAATTATTTGACACTTTTTTTGGTTTTTCGTTGTGGAAATGAGGTTATCGCATTCACTTTATCAATTTATGAATCATAAATATCATAATTGATATTTAAGTAGGTACGTCATTATAATATCCTAACAGCTCTGCCGATAACATTAGTTTTCTTATTTAATAATACGAAGAAAGTGCAATTTTGTATGTTTGTATTGTATGTGGAAGGTAATTTGGAATTTGACCTCTCAATCCTGGGAGAATATTAGACGTCAAAACCTTGTTCATCAGTCGGCAGGAGGCATTCGTTGAGACAAAAATGTATTTAACGCATTCAATCGCGATTTATTAGGTATTATTATAATATTTAAAAAAAAAAGTACAATCACGATGGAATATGATAGAAATAGTTTTATTGCAATGAGCGATATTCGCGTAAACTCCACAGTATCAAGGAAGCATTTGATCGGCATGCAGGCAAGACAGGCTTTGCCCCTAAAGATCTTCGGAGGGAGTATAAAGTAAATCAAGATATCAAGTAAGATTTCGTTGAATTGAGAACCTTTCCTCTTTTTGAAGTCGGTTTAAAATCCGAAGTAAAGCGAAAGCGAGTAGCTAGTATATTATAAAATACTTCGGCATATTCTAACTATACTCGTTATCACTCAAACACCGATATTCACAGCACCTCATAAATAAATTATTATACGAACCTCATTCGTATCCCGCGCGGGCATAGTATTATGTTATAAAAGTGGAATAATATACATAAAAATGTACTATGTGAGGATCCCAAAAGGTGGTATGAAAATATATGAAGTTGTACCGTCATGGTTCAACGTTTTGATTGATATAAGGGAGTGAATGTAGACTAAAGAGGCCGTATACAAATTCTAAACGGGCGAGTTTCGGTATTTCGCTGTCAAATGCCGAAGCGCGCATGCGTCGTGGCGTCGCGTCGTCTAGATAAAACAATTTAAATCATTATTACGATTTTTATATTTATAAGGTCTTTTGCTTTCATTGTTTTTACCCGACTGCATCAGAAAGACCTGAACCGAACTGTTAACCCGCCCAACTAAGCGAAATTGTTTGTGTTATGCCGCGTACGCTCGTACGAACAAATTTGTTGCATTCCATGATACGCAATAACTTGGATCCCACGTGCGTACCACTAACGTACATCGAACACTCCCCGATCCTATCTGTATGTTCCGTATGAACGCTATTCGAATAGTTTTAATAAATGTTACGTAACAAAACTGTTTGATCTCTTTGTTAGATGTTCGCGTCCGTGTTCGGATATCCCGTCCATACGTACAAACCAAAATGTTCATGTTTGATGTTTGTGTCACTATGTTCGTATTCGCACGTCCGCGCGTTTAGGAGTGTGTTCAACTCCTGATATTGAAGTGCTATAGCAGGTTCTCAAAATTTACGTACCACCCGTAACGAATGCCACAGTCGTTTTTATGGCAACCGGGACCAAAAGCTAAACTTGCTCGCTGAAGCACGGTGAGGTTTAAATGCATTAAGAATTATCAGTACGGTCACCCATCCTCAGATTGTCCCTGCTAGTATAACTTACCCTTGCAATATGTTAAACCTACTCGGGTGCGATTTGAACGCTCTACTGCCTAAAATTTTGAATAGTATTAATAAATATCTGAGTAAATTACATGATGACGAAATAGGCCACTTAAGTCACACAGCGTGGCATAGAGCACACAGACACACTTCTATTGTTCAGTGCGGCAGTTACACGCACTTTCTAAAACAGCGGTTCCTTTCTGAAGCTACGGAATAGTAGACAAATTTCTATTCATGGGAGCGACAGACGTAGCCGTCTTACATCCACAACCCCAAAGAGGAAAGCCTGCAACACGAGGCGCTCAAATCCACCAATAATAGATTATTTCAAACAATTATTCCGCGCAGGCTTCTTTTCTCTCGCGATTTGGGGTCAAGATATGTGTCGTAGGTCTTAGTGGGACCCCATTTACCAATTGGTAGTGTTGCATAATTGTATCAATTGCGTCACTGTTTTGTCTAAAGTCTGTGAGAGTCTGACAGCACTAGTTCTCATACAAACAAGGACAAGAAGTCACTTCCTCTTCATTTTATATTGCATATCTTATAATATAAACCTATATGCAATACATGTGCGAAGTTGGCACCGCACTTTGAAGTTACAAATATTTTGAAGGTTGTTCCAGGTTGTTCTACTTTGTTCTAAAACGGCATAGGGCTGAGAATGAAACTTTCAGAAAAATCTGGAAAAACAACGATTTTAGAGCTGGCACCGCACTTTTAAGTTATCGCGATTGTGGCGGTTGTTCTGTGTTGTGCTAGGTTTGTTCTATACGGTTCCAAAATAACACTTTCAAAAAAAATATTTTCAAAAATTTTGCGTTACATAAAGCGGTGCCTACTTCGCACACGTATATGCAACGCTTCTTGAAGTGTTGGTTCCCGGTAGATTAGAATAGCGCCACCCCATCACTTTCCGTGGATGACGTGGAAGGGACTCAGTGATAGGACTGTTCTCCATTCGACAATAAACATATCTTCGGCAGGAATAGGCTCGCCACCTATTACGTGGGACCGATAAATAATCATAGTTGGGGAAATGTACCCACATTTCATGCACCCTTGGATTTTACAAGTGTGAATATGTGTATGTATGTACACTTACAAACCGCAAAGTACATTTCTTTCTGTTTTCATTAGACATGCATGCTCCTTACTCAGTAACAAGCGTGAAGGCTGCGCATTGTCACGCTGCATGCATGTTATAACCTCATTAGCATATCAAGATGAATGTTTTACTCATTAAGGAGAGACCTGCTGATGTAATTAATAAAATAATTGTGATAAACACGTCATAATTATGATAACCTGAGTATGTTATGTTATTGCAGGTGGGTTGGTTATAGATAAGTTATGAATTAATACATACATTTACTAAGACCTTTTCTCGTGACACTTATGTTGGCTGTTACAGTAGTGACTACCATTCGCCCTGAGAGAAATCCATGCGCCTGAGCCGCGTCCACTGAGAAACAGCATACTGAGCTAGTAGATAACATTGGCTTGGGCCAGGTCTTGGGAGGAGAAGTGGGGCCTGGGGGGAGGCATACATCCCATGGCACGCTTACATACTGTTCGTAACACAGCATACTGGCGCTAACAATAAGAATTACATAATTTGGCTTGGGCCCTGAAGGTCTTGGGAGAAGTGGGGGGTGGGGGGAGGCATACATCCCATGGCACGCTTACATATTGTTCGTAACACAGTATACTGGCGCTAACAATAAGAATTACATAATTGCCTCAATTAAACTCATACTTATTACTCCCTAATGGTACCAGCTGCAACATGTTCTAGATTACAATGTACGTAAACGAAACAGTAATATAGTTATTGGTATATATCTTGGCCACAAGTCGCGAGAGAAACTAAGGATATAATCTATGATTAATATTTAATTGGTGGATTAGAGCGCTTAAACTGCCGAAGCTCCCCCTACTATCCTGTAAAATTCCAAATAAAACACGCGCGTGAAGCGTACATTTTGAGACGTCGCTGGGATCGAGATATATGCCGCTAACATACCTCGACTCGACTCAGCTGTTTATCGTAAGGTGCATGAGTCAACAGCGTAAATTATCTCCACAAATACTCCATTCACATGATCTTTGGACTTAGGAACCTGTTGTATTGTTGCCGACATAGTAGGTAGGTACGTCGTAAGGCCAGTTATCATATTAAATGCAGTCCTATTTGCTTGATTATTTTAGTTTCTTAAAATAACAAACAAAGTATATTAATGGTTATTAGTGTAGTCTTACATTATGGTACATTATGTTCCTCTATACCCTGGGTCTTTCCCGTAATATTTAGCCGTGACGGAACACCATGCTGTTTTTAGTCGGGTCGAATTCTACATAACCGCTCCCGCTGGCGGGCGGCGGTAACGTATCTGTGGGAATTTCCGCACGAATAAAACGAGTAGTATTACAAAAATACATCAACCACATCTAGTTTTTACCTCAGATTTACTAAATTCAACATTTCTCCTAATGGATGAACATGCTAAATCTTTAATATTATTAAGAAATGATAATACCAGCGACTAGGTCACGGCATTATCTACCCTTTGTTGGTAAATAAAGAAAAAATATCAATACTTATTTCCATATTTCGACGAAAAGACCATTTCTGATTACCATACAAACGCCTAGGTTGAACTTAACCGGGTTGCCTATTCACCCTCGCGTTAAAAATCTATTATAAAGACAAAACAGGATATCGCCTAGTGATAATAAAAAAGCACTTGGTTATACCATTGACGGTGACTCAACTATTCTGTCTCCGAAACACTACGCAAAGAGTGCCCAAGGTATAGTTACTGCAAGTAAATACCTTGACTCCAAGTCGCGATAAAAACGAGGCCCTATATAATCTATGATTGGTGGATGTCTTCCACAGCCGTAATACCCCTGCTATTCTCAAAAGTTACCCAAAAACACATATAGAGTACATTTTGTAACGTAATTGGGGTCAAGATATATGCTGCGAACTATAGCAGCGTAAGTCTTGTGAACACTCTCATCTACGAAGAGAATGAATAAGAACCCGGAAAATCTGGTCTGAGAAGTGTGCATGACGAGTCATGCGCATCGAATGGCGTAACGTAGGGCAGTAAGAGGCAAAGGTATGGGTTAACCGCAGCTTTACCCAGAATGAGACGAAAGTAACCGTTGCTTGAGTTAAATAAAGTTGTTTCGAATAAAAGTAGTGCATAGTTAGTTAGAATATAAGAACGATACTTCTTGTAGAATGAAATAAAAAATAAAATTTAAATTTTAAATTGTACAGTTAATGCCAAATATCTTTTTACACACGGTAATAAATAATTCTAATCCATTACAAAATAAACTAATAGTCTTTTTAATGATTCGAAAAATAGTGAAAGTAAACAATTATAAAAAAAATAATAAATATTTTAATTTTTATCCTCTAATCTTCATAAAATTACGTAGACTTCATTATATTCGTGCATGGGTATCCCAGTAAAGGTTTGTTAATATTATAGTGCTAAGCAGTTTCTGCCATTGACTGTACCTACCTACCATATTCATATTTTTCCTTTTTTTATCAACGTAGAAATAACGGTTCATATTTATATCGTCGTTATCACACTCATTATAAAGTCATTACAATCGTACGCACACGGATATACTGAGTACATATTAGCGTGATAATTTGAGTGTGTATCTACCTATTTAAACTTCCATCACCATCGTTCTTACCTATTATCATTATGAAAGTAATAATTCTTTTCAATTTCAAACAATATTTTGAACTTTTCGCCAGTAATACACACAAATGTGACAAAACACTTTGGTTTTAGTAGGTTTGAGTTCGACAGCTCGTAGTAGTTTCCAGACATGAAAAAGGGCCTAGTTTTTGTCATCATGTCCCGCCTGCCCACTTGACAGCAACACGCTCACCCCTTATTACGTGAGAGCGAAAATCATAGTTGGCGAAATGTGGGTGTTAATACACCTATGCCTACCTCTTCGTGGATTTAGAGGCGTGAATGTATTTATATGTATGTATGTAAACTATGTAATCGTCTTTAGATTTCAAATTGAGATAAGATCGACCGTTTTTCAATGATTATCGTATGTAACGTTACAACACAGTGTTCAGTGCATTTTTTTATAGTTACGTGGTTACAGCCTGGACAATAAAGAATTATTGTACACCATAAAACAGTCGTATGGATATTTGTAGGCATTATAAGAACGCAGACGAATGTAGGACTACATTATTTGCTTGCGCAAAAGGCAACGATGGTTCTCAAGGATTTCTCAAGGATTCATCTTTCTATTAGAAATAAAATCGACCACCAAGATATTCATAAATTTTATCTTGTAAGAGGGTTTCTTAAAGGTGCAAGTCAGACACGCGCACGAAGGGTTCCGTACATTTACATAATTCTGTTTTTACTATTTGTTGCTACAGTAACAACAGAATACATCAACTGTGAAAATATCAACTGTCTAGATATCACGATTCATGAGATACAGACTAGTGACAAACAGTCCCCCTTAAGAAATCAACGATGGTTCCCAGTTAGTTTTACATGATTAGTCCACAAAAAAAGCGCAACGAATACGTGTGCCCCGAGCACGAAAAAAATTCGAATTCGTAACGTAACCGTTTCGAGAAACGAAGCATTGCGATAGGCCGCCTGCCTACTGTGAACCTGCGTGTGTGTGAAGGCTGCCAATCACAGTGCTCCGTTCTTTTGATACGTTTACGTTACGAATATTTTTGGTGCCCGGGGCAGTGCTCTCGGGCCCGGTTCAAAATTTACATTTGGAATTCGTTTTAAATTCGTAAAAACAAGATTAGTATTCCGTACGGCTTGTCAAAACAAAATTTACCTACGTTGCCGTGCGGTAAACCTTTAGAATCACTTCTAGTTTGTATAGTACATAATATTCGATAGTATCCCATCTATTCTTATACCAGCCAGAAACCGTAACAGTATCATACAATACATAAATATACTCAAGCCATTACCCTCGGGAATAGACAGAGACAACAGCCCGCAACTTGCTTCTTTCTATCCTTACATATTTTAACAATTTATTAATATTAACAATATCGAGCAAAACTTACATTGCTCTAAGATAAAACTGAGTCACTGCTACGTCCTTTAATTTTAAACCGTGTCGCTTCTACCTGAATACCAATTTGAAATCCCGGGTCTGTCCCAAGAACAAATTACACCACGTCCCTTCTGAGCGGAAAAAAAAGGTTGGACGGATCCGGGCAGGCTTTTTATGAACTGTGATCCATTTTATGCAAGATCTTGCACGAGAATCGCACCTGGCGAAATACGAGACCAAACCAGCTGTCGTGCTATACATTACTTTGTTATAATTGGTATTGGCAGGGGTTTGTGTATTCCTTTCTCTATTCCTCTCCTAGTTCCTATAATATGCTGTATTAGTTCCCGGTGGAGTAGCATAAGGACATCTCTTTCTGTAGGTGTTGTAGAAAGCGACTAAGGGATAGGGCTGTTCTCTATCCGACAATAAACATACAATCCATAACAAAGTGTCCGCTTGACGGTAATGGGCTCGCCCCCTAATAGGTACGTGGGACCGAAGATCATAGTTGGCAAAACGTGCGTGTTAATACACTTCTGCCTAACCCATTGGCGATTTACAGGTGTGAGTAATATGTATGTATTTTTACGCCTATAACTCCCCAAAGGGGTAGACAGAGGTGGCCGGTTGACTGCAATAGGCTCGCATCCTATTACGTGGGATAACATCTCTTGTTTATCGCTTCGAAGGTTTACAGATGTGATACTTTCTTTTTTTTTCATTGAAAAAAAAAAATAAACATATTAGCAACCGAAATTACTAATACATATTCCCTCTTATCCCTCCACCCCTCTAGCAAGCTAAATTGCTTGTGGGTGGGTTCAAACCCGGGAACTCTCGATCGTAACGCCGATTTTCTAACCACTAACCTAAGCTACTAAGGCAACCAACGCCGATGGTACCAACAACATACTAACAGTTCTTGTTCATTGACACTATTTTAAAAGGTGATTTGAGTCCCAACTTAACATGGAATGTGTTCAAATAAAAAAAAGAAAAACCAGAAAAGCAGAAATATATGGGGTTTATGATTTCATTGTTATGCTGAACTTTGAATAACCCCTTGGGCTAGTAATTTTTTTACACAATTAACTATGCTGATAACTACTTTAATGATGTTAGTCACTGTGTAAATAATAAAGTAACACATCTCTCCCTAGTAGTTAAAAATAAACATCATATACTGGTGTAACATAAACGACTCCCTAACAATAAGCCCACTGCAGCCCCACTGTTGGACATAGGCCGATCCCAACGTGCGCCATTTCGTACGATCCTCCGCCTTCCGCAATGGCAAGACGCCACCACTCCCTAATTAAGAAAAGAAACTGGAGTCATAGATGCACTTATCCAGGCCTAAAAATTATAGTGAAAATGGGCTGGTTATGTTGCCAGAATCCAGGATGAGAGATGGACCTCCACGTGAATTACAACGTAGAAGGACCCAACAGGCAAAAGGATGAGAGGTCGACCATTGGCACGCTGGATGGATGACATAGATAGCCTATCTGGGCCTAACTGGGCTTGGAGGGCCCAAGATCGCACAATTTGGCAGTCCCTGTCAGATCGAGATTTGTCCCATAAAATCTCCGAGTACTTCGGTGATCGGACGAGAACCGGTGTATTCAATGTGGTATGGCCGTTGGCATCTCTGAGTATATGAACCTTATGTATAGTTAAACAAAATTGTCTGGCCTCCCGCTGGAGTTTGCAAGAACAAGAGCCTACTACGGGCCTCTAAGATAGAACAGAAGTATGCACCCTTCAAAAACTTCCTCTACTTCGTAGTCAGCTACTTCATAAATATCATAGAAAAGTAAAGTGTGTTATCAATATGTGTTCTTCTACTTTGATTAAACCTTTTTTAGAAGCCTGCAAGCAAGTTCAATTTGGGTAAATTAAGTGATATATTAATTAATTAATACTGACAGCTGTCTGTGAACATTACGAGTTGATGTTGATGCCAAGGACGATGCAAATATGTTAATATTTCATTTAATTATTTTAGTTTGGTATATAGATTATCGTTGAGTGTTACTGTATTTTATTGATCAAAGAATTATAAGTTATTGACATAAAATTTGTCAATGTTAAGGGTCTTTTATAACAAACCCATGTTAAAATATTACATTAAGTTATGTATCAAGAATAATACAATACAAATAATACAATGCAACATTATTTTGAAAAATTATCCATGGTTATTTAGCACTGCATACTGATATATGAAATTGAATTCCTTAAGTTTAGGCAGCTGATATGTTATAACAATGTCCTTATCATTCATTAAAATATTAAAGTTTATCCTAAATAGGCCTAAGTGGGCTGAAATTTGATGAAACAAAGTTTAATAAATAATCACAAAAATATTTTTTTAAACTGTTTATATACTAAACTAGTTTATTTATTGATAAATGTAGGCCATTGTTTATAAACTATTGTCGAAATAATTATGCAATCACATAAAATAGCTACGATGCGACCGGTGCGACGCGAGCCGGCACTCATTGTTTGTAAACAAATAACATATGACCCGGCGTCCAACTCATTATCACCTTGACCCTCCATAATCTGCATAAATTCACCAATAACCACCCAAAATTCCAGCTAAATCCATTCTCACATAGCTGAGTAAATACTAAGTAAGTTAAACGAAGTCGCAGCCTCGCAGCGTGTTAAAAACACCATGTGCTCATTTGTCGCGCCAAAATTTGACAATAACTTTCGCAAACAAGTTACAGTCAAATAATTTTCATTGGCTATTTTTCAGGGTAGAAATTGAAAAATAAGACAACTTTCGTGGGTATTAGACGCCAAGCAATAAGTATTTTTTGAAAATATCAATTTACTCACGAATTAATAACGCCCCTAGCGGTAAGAATAAGAAACATAACGTAATGGCCGACACACAGTAGTTTCCGATGACTTAACATCTAAATGCGCAAAATACTTACGCTTTCTTCCTCTTTTTCCATTCCAGAAGGCATCTGAGGTACTGCACGGTTGATCGCCGAGTAGTCCGGTAAATCCGGAAGCTCCTCGGCGAGGTATATGGGCATTGGTTTCGACGCATCCAGGGCCCTCGCCCTAAACGAGAGCTTCGACATTTTGTTGACAGAACAAAACACGCTAGCGTCGACACAAAAATGCACTTATAAAACACTTTATAGCTCCACTGGGAGGTCCCAAGGGACCGTAAACTGAACTTTGCACACTCTAGTTCGTTCCCATGATTAATTTTTGCACGCACTCAGTCACAATTAATGAAAAACAATAACGAAACTTTACATATTGAGCGTACTTTACAGAAAGCCATCATGGCGGCTTTCGGTTTGGCGGACGACCATGACCAACTTCCACCTAGTACGACGTGCGCGGGAAGGAAACACGCGGGGCCAAATCCATCATTTTTTGTACTTTTAATATAAATAGTACGAAAAGCCTCTAAATTTACACACGTAAAATTTTATAAAATGTTAAAATAATATTGAATGCAAATCTGCTAAGTAGTTGCGTAAATTTTGTTATAAAATTTTAAAAGTATAAAAATGACGCTGGAAGTTACTTGTCATACTATAGACTATAAACTTTTGGGCATACGTTTCTTTTTACGATTGTGTGGTACCAAAAGTTTTAGTTCTTATTTAATGTATTTATTGAATACAGTTTTAAATAATGGGAACTAATAAATTGATTTCGTAAGGATATATTAAAATAATAATTATTATTATGAATCTAATTTTCAACAACAAAGTACATCTCAGGAAATATTTAACCATAAACAATGAACTGAATGCTAAGTTGCCGAAGCTTGTTACAAATACTAAAGTTTTTACGAATAAAGTAACAAAATTACTGGGTATTATTTTGTTTTTGTAAAATTAATCTTTTTATACATTTCTTAATTTCCATTCATAATTCAGCCGGCTTGTCTAATAATTCGAATATGAGCTACAAATACAGCCCAGTAATATTATTTCATTACTGCTATATATTAAGAACTATGCAGCATGCAGCCAGCATGAAATAAATGTTAAATGGCACAGAACATTTTATTTTAGCTGTACCTATAGTAACTGTATGGTAATCAGGGCCAGGGCCATTTCTACTTGGCTTTAGGGGAATCGGTTTCTTAACTTATTGTTAATGCCTTCAATACCTTATCCATCATCATCATCAGCATCTTTGCGTTAGATCCGGTCACATCCGATGCTCTAACCTCGGAGTCCGTGCTCCATTGTTGACTTTTCCTTATGAACGTGGAATGCCCAACAATCACAGCAGTAGGACCATAGTCACGCAAATTGTTTATGCCTTGGATCGGGCATTGTAAATATACAGGGAGTTCGTTAGAGTTAAAAAAACGTCAATTTTACCATCCTAAACTCTTATTGAATTCTTGTCTAGTTGTCTAGGTATTTATTTGTGGTGGAAAACTATTTTCTTGCGGTTTTTTTATTAGGATCTTCATCAGATTTGAGTAGAACTAAAGCTATGACTAAAAATGATAAGACATTCACGCAGGCATCATACTTGCCCAACGCATCATCATCTCAGTGTTTGTCTCAGTTGCAATCGAGGCTTTCACCTCGGAGTCCAGGGTCCGATTACTCTTTCTCCTTCGTTTGGCTTTTATGGGAGGGACTGAGATCAGACCTTCCAGTCTGTCTCTCTGTCCTGAAAGTTTACCTTCAGCTTACCATCAAGCGAGGTGAAGTCAAACTAAAAAGACTCGAGCCAACCTGTAGCTGAGTCTGGGCTGTATATATCTTTCTGAAATATACAGCCCAGACTCAGCCCTATCCCTTAGTGTACGACAGACACCGCATGGGAAGAGATAGTTGACCCAAATTCTACTAGGCCGTAAGTTGCTTCTCCTTGCTTAAAATTCGAATTACTTACTTTATCTACTCTGATACTATAATACAAAGATTATAAAATTGAAATTAGAACTCTTATGACAAACATTACGCACAGGCCAAAAAAAAAGTTTTATTACGATACAGGTCTTGTATGGACACCTATATCATAAAATAACTTTTTAATCATAACGATACACCTATACAATCCCCATCTGGACTGAACCTGTACTTTAAAAAAAGAATCCGCCATTTCGGAAGAAAAAAAAAGAAACACGCATGCGCAATCGAAGTTTGTGCCTTGGCGCGAATATTTTTTTTTTTGTTCTATACATTTAAATTAAACAAAGTTTGGTTTGGTTTGTAAAATAAATTAGTTTATGTATTATAGTATGAGAGTAGATAAAGTAGTGTATGACACTGTACATAACTTGGTCTTATAACACTTGTGTGATAATATAAAAAAACTCGCCTACGGCTCGTTTTTTTAAAACACACTCGTGTTATAAGAACCCTTATTATGCAACAGTATCATAAACTACTATTGTTTAACTGTAGACTCAAACAGTGAACGAATAAAACTACAAATTGCAGAAAGAATGCTTTTATTTTCATTAAAAACTATATATACAATAATATTTGCAGCATTCCCCCGTCGTTTTTCTAAAAAAATAAATCCAGAGCATACATCTTTGGAAAAAACTAAACGATAATCGCGGTTTTAAATAAAGACATGTTTAGTCTGTATACAGCAGACCATTAATTAAAAAATATAATCATAGGTAAAGGTCCGATGAACCAATAGTAAAAAAATTGCTAGTTATGTTATCATTTGATTTGAAATGCATTTATGAACCTCCATATTATAACAGGAACTAAATTGATTTATTGGAAAATTTATTTCTTACTTTTTTTTGTCAGACGATAGGATGATTAATTTATGAACAATTTACTTTTAGACTATCCGAGGTGTGAGGGAAATGCCTTGCGGAGCCACCTTACACCTCCCAGAAGTCCTCACACGGCGTGCGATTTTAGTCGATTAAAATTCGAAATAACTGCCCCCGCGGGGTATTCCGAACGAAAAAAGTATCTATAGGTACTTTGTCTAAACGTTGATTAAAAATAATAATTTAAAGGAATCTATCTAGTTAATAAAAAAGTTCTACCCAGCCAATATAAGAGTGGTTGCACGGAGAAAGATAGTATCGCAAAATCGCATAAGCCTAAACCGAAAGTCAACACTCAGGCCGGGGCGACGGTGCTATGCCCACCCCCCTTTTCTGGGGCAAGATGGGAGCACCGTGGTTTCCACACTTGATGGGGTCCCTAATCTCAAAACCGGAAATAGCCAGGGCCAGGGATAGGAAAATGCCTTATTGGGCCACAACACACCCTGGCATTAGACCCAAGATAGCATGAGGTTTAAGTCAGTTCGATACCGACATAACTTTTATAGAACACGACAGATTCCAACATAAGGTTTAACGCTATTAAAATAACTTTGAACTAGTAACTGTATATACTAAAATATTTGGTCAGTTAATTTCAGATAATGTTAAAGAGGTGTAATATTATCCTAAATAGAAATGAAAAATTATTAATATTAAGTAGAGTTAACAGAAGATGAATTTGTTTTATTGGAAGCAATAATTTTCTAAATTTATTTATTTTAACGCCGCCGTATTGCAGGTGCTAAAGCACAACGCACTTGCACAATGCGGCCAGCCGGATCCGGCTCACGGCATGCAGCACGATTTCATATCATACCACCTAAGAGTAGTGGTACGCGAGCTACCGCATGCGGTTCGGTGTCTTTCATACAAAAGTAGACATGCGAACAGCCTAAGGCGGTTGCCAAGGCAAATGCATCGTGGACTTTAGGGTACCTACCTAACCTACCGAACAGCCGAAATTTCGAACTGTATTTTAGATAGGGTTTAGGCCGAACGAAGTGTCACAGACAGATGGATAAACGTGTAAGGGTGCTTACATAGAGAAGTGGTTTGCCCGCTTCGAAAGGGCGCCGGCGGCGATCCGCTCTTGTTTGAAATTAGTAGAGTATGTATACGAACGCGCGGGCCAGCTTGCTTCTCAGCGCCCTTACTCAGTATAAATTGTCAGAAATTTCGAATTTACATTTTATAATTCGCCAAAGGATGCATTTTTCACATTTTAGAACGGTATTTTTATTATTTTAAGAGAAGGCGACCTACCGACTTGCTACATTTATACAACGTGGTTTTTATTCCTAATTATTTACCAAAATAATCTGTCGTTTTGTAATAAATAACGACAAATTTAAAACGTTTCCCTTATTATTATCGGCTATGGAGAAGCGTTTTGTTAGGAACATGGGCAAATTATTTTATTAGATTACAGCATTTTGACAATTAAAGACTTGTTTGCGTACAAATGGTTTAACTCTGGATTGGACTAATCTTAAATTCTAGATTAGACAGTTTTGCTAGCATGTGCTATTTGTACTGATACTCATTAGCCAGTATAAACAACAAATTCCGATGTTCTATTGTTAATCATTATTCTAGCACAGCTCAAACAATTGTTTCGACTGTCCATATATAAGATAATTTTAAAAATAAGTATACATATTTGAAATCAATTAATTTTTACCAGTTATTTATTTGTTTTCAATTTTAGTGATTTTTTTTTAGCAAAAATTAATCTTATGTTTACCACTAAGTGACATCTTTATATAGATTACTTATATATATTGTTTTCCGTATTTGTTTTTTTTACTAATATCTGTGGCATTTTTTCCATATATAGTGAAACTGTCTAACCCAGAATCTGACCTACTTATAGCAAACAAATGGAAAAAAGGATGTAATTTACCTATCCCAGGATGTAATATAACTATCCTTTTAAATAATTAAAACAAAATACTAAGAGGTATAATAGAAAAAATGTCAAAGAAATGTTTAACTAAGTTGCAAACCATTAATATCAGGCGAACAAGATAATTGACCATGATGCGGTTGACGGATTTTTAGTTCGTGCTAATGTAATTTGCACAGATTATTTTTTTCAATATTTCCCCAAAAAGATATATTTTTTTTAAAGACTTGCACAATTTTTTAAAGTTTGTGCAATAAATGTGTTTTTTTTTTTCTACAGCTTGCATTTCAAAATCCGCTTTGCAAGTGCCAAAACTGCTATTGACTACAACAATTAATATAACACGAATAATAATAATATAAAAAAGAACTAATCCGCGGAAATCTTATACATTCGATTCTTATACTACGAGGCGAAATTGCTAACTTTATGATGTTCCATAAATATTTTTTAGTGATTTTTTTAATTATCTTTATAATTCGAAGTCTTAAGTTTTCTTATAGATAGATTTTGTTAATATATATAAACGGCCTTATTTGAGTTTGGGTGAACTCATTTAAAGATAAATACCTAAATTATTTCAAAATACTTCTTAGATCTTTTTATTCTAGACCTTTTTTAGACAAAAACCCATTTACAATTTAGTAGCCAGTAAAAATTGTGCTCTAAAGTTGTGGTAAAAAGGGGGTACCAAAGAGAAAACAAAACATATTGACGCGAAATAATTTATTACAATAAATAGCATTCGCGTAATATTTGAAAACATCGTTTATCACATTTACAGTTCTTGATAATCTCTTGATATTATCACGTATAATCATTTTGTGTGGCAGCTAGTGTGATACAAAGTGCTTAGACAATCTGATGAGCACTTTTCAAAACCACAAATGTCAACAAGTGCTTTACGTTAAAAGTTGCATGTATTGAAGTGCGTCCGCAATTTTAAGCTTATTTTTAAATTTAATAAAGTTCTTAGACGCATTCCAAGGCATGCCACCCCGAGTTCACCCAACACTCAGCGGCTAATCAAAATTGTCACGTATACGACCAGCATAAAAAAAGAAATTTTCGCATTTGAGTATTGCCACGTATATATATGTATAAATACTATATTGTAAGCTGGTTTAGTAGTTTATGTCAATTTTAACGTTCGGTTCTGAGCGGATTACTTATTTTACTTCTAAATTGAAATCAAATTATTTCAATGTAATATGAGACTTTTTTTCTTTTCAAAAGGTAATGGAACTACGAAAGTCCAAATTTTCTAGAGTTTAGCTATTTTACAACAATCTATAGATTTTGTGTCTCTGTAAAAGATTTGTCTATAAAATCCGTTTGTTACTATATTACATGGGACTTGTAAACGTAATCAAAATAATTCAGAAAAAATTACTAATGACTATAGAACAGTTTCATATTAGGTCTATAATAGGACCTTAGCAACTATATGAGAGTAGTGAAAACAAATAAAATTACCCAAATTTCGTTTTACTAGCAGACCAAGAAAAGTTCTACTATCAAAATATCATTAAATTATTAATATTGTATTGCTAACAATATTGTCATAATAAATAATAGATTTAACTAAAACGTTACGTTATAAGTCAAGTTAATAAAAGAGTGTCTAAAAATAAAACAGGATGTTGCCAAAAAAAATTTTTTAGTCAGATACCTAATATTTTATTTTATGTATGTGGGTATTTGATTAGCATCAAAAATGATAGTTCTGTGTCCATAAAATAAAGGTATTAATGGTTGTTATTGTTTAAAAAAATAACCGTAAATATAGTAGTTGAAAATTATCTTACTGACACTAATTATTGACAAGGAAAAGAAAATAATTCTCACGAAAAGTATATGTTCACGTTAAATTGACATAAAGCTATTAAAACCTGCATTGGGTAAATTATCCTATCATTTGCACCCCGCCCAGTAATTGGCACTTTTAGTTTAAAGTTACAAACAATTAATATATAGACGTAAAGCTAGCTCTTCCACGGCACGTATTTCTGCAGATTACGCAGCCCCGTAACGCTAACGTCAGGATGTGTCAGTGACGTAAAGTTTCGAGATCGCAGATCCGACAACCTGCTTCAAACTTGTCTATATTTCTACTTGCATGCGTCGATGAAGACTGATCCGCGTTAGTCTGTACGGTTACGTACCGTAGAAAACCACCCTAAGATTTTCACTAAAACATAACATTTTAAACATTGAAAATCTGTCTATTTCATTGTTTCTTTACTTTACCCCAAAAGTGCCAACAATCGTCCAGGCGCCAATAATAGAATACTCTACCGATAACTATTTTAAGGAAGCTTGTTAGCTCAATTGTTTCGGGTAAGCCTTGCGTTATATAAATATTAGTCCAGTTTTATGAGAAAATGATTTTATTAAAAAAGAAAACAAACTCGTAAGGTAAAAAAATAACGTGGTTATGCAAAGTCTATAGTCGTCTATAAAAACGGCATCATTCCGTAATTGAATATCGTACTATTCGAAACTTTAATGTAATAACCAGAATAAGAAAAAAAAAATCATACTTTTTCTAATAATCAATACACCAGAGGGTCAAATCTCGTAACAAAAATGTGTTAAAAATTCAGTTTCGATATAATCTCAATCCCACAAATGCCAGTAACGTTATTCACATTCGGGAGATCGAGATTAGATTGAGACTACATTTTGAACACTAACTATTATTACTAGAATTGGCCCCAGGCGTATATTTTTTAATTTTCAAATTTACAAATATTACTTTACAGATATATATATATTTGTTTAAATTGATATGACAATCAATTTTTTTATATAAATTTAAAACTGGACTAAATATTATTTCCGTAATAAAATCAACTTACGTATAGACAATACAACAATATATATAAGTTTACAACCATTATTTACCTGAATCGAAACATTATATCACATTTTTCAAATATTAAGAAACCTGGCCGATTCTCTGCTAGTAGTGTTTATCTTTTTACAAAAATCATCTTATTTTTATTATACAAACACATTGACTAAGAGCGTGTTCAGATAAACGGCCAACTGTCGCATAACTGTGGTCCAACTGTAGCTTAACTGTGGTTCAACTGTCGCATAACTATGGTCCAACTGTCGCATTACCGTGGTCCAACTGTTGGACAATTGTTGGTAGATGTTTGCACAAATAAATAGTATACATACAAAATGGCGACCCAGTAGCTTGAGTAGTGCTACTAATCTTTATATCTCCGGTACGAGTATAATTTTTTTAACTACAGACCGATCGTTGGCGATACTCAACTTCAATTTCTATATTCAAAAACTATTAATGGCGTTATAATTAAAAATAACATTTTCTCAGTGAATAACCTGCATTTAACCTAAAACATGGGCCATGCGAACAGCGGCCATTCTGAACACACCATTTTGTTCGTGGCGGTAGTTTTGAAACTTGTTCAGTTTCAAAACAAACTAGGTGCGAAGGCTAGTAAATTGTAATCAAATTCAAGTTACACAAAGAAAAATTATGTACATTTAATAAAACTAGCCTTACGGAAAACTTAATTTTTTTTTAACAAAACGCTAACGTCTAACTAAAATAATAAATCGAGCTGTTGACAGTTTTTGTAGACTTTTTCGTGCTGCTGTAACGGCTATTGAGACTTATTTATGATTGTTTTTATGTGGGTAGTTGTAAAAACAGACTGATATCAATGACTAACTACTAAACTAGCTGTGTGAAAAAAAATGGTATTGAAAAAGTCTCCACGTGCAGATTTTTGCAGCTATCATACAGATGACATTATAAAAGGCTCGAAATGTTTATAAGTATATGTATCAAAACTTACTAACTCATTTATCTAGTCTCTGCTGATGTACATACATACAAGCGGATCGTTGCTCAGTGCACGAATGCTCGCCTTTAACAACAGTATAGCTGTACCAACGAATCCGTAAACTGGCTAAAATCGAAACTATTTAGCACGATTTCACAACATTGAACGCACGGTGGCGCCCTACCTCAGTTCACGGATTTGTTTGTACGAGTATACGTAATTTTAATGTACACTCTTTGATATTAAATGCTTGACAATGAAAATCAAACTTATCACTATTCGTCGAATCGTTTTTAGCATGCCAGAGTCGCAGTCGCCCGAAAAAGTCACAGCTCTTAATGATATTATTTATTTAAAATTCACAATTGTCTACCTAACGACACCTTAAAACTAACTTTCGATACCTATACATCGTTTTTACTTTTTAATTATCTTTTTTTTTGCAATTCATTCTTCCAATCACACATCGCTACGTCATAATATTTTTGTTGGGTATTTTTTAAATTTAATATTAACACCTAATCAGAAATATTCATAAGAATCGTCATATACATAAATAAGATTGTATCGTAGTGTATCGATATCGGTAATATTTTATCGACACTCGATACGAGAAGCAGAGACATTGGCCGTCTCTATTTTAACGTTTCGTGATATCTAAAAAAATTGGACAAAGCTTTTTTTGTAAGAAAACCGATGTCACTGTTTCCGCACCGTACGATATATCTTGGGCCAGCCAGAAATGGGGAAAAATACTATAATAATCTAGACAGGCCCTAATACCTACAAAATATACACTTAAACATAAATTATTTAAAAGAAAAATCTCACCATTTTACAAACAACAGTCACTAACCAACAACGAACCGGACAGTTGCGGTTTTTTTGTCATTTTTATTTACGATTTTTAGTCGAGCAATATCCGGTTGGCTGTCGATTTTTTAAAAACATGGACAAGACGATACGCCAGTGTTGTATATAATAATAATAATTTAAAGAAAAACCTAAAAAACTATGCTTACTTGTATCTCTTCGCTTGATTTAAACTTTCCAATCAAAAATCAGTAATCTGCACTATATCTACTTCAATAAACCTAAATTAGCCTTCTTAAAAAACATACCACACTGGTGTACCATTAGTTCCGAAGCCCATTCCTCCCTGCAGGGTGGGAGACGGCGTCTACGGCCGCTTTATTAGTAGCTAGCATCCCCGCACCTAAGTCCCGCCATTCGACAACCACGACACGATTTTGGCTCAATAATCAATCAGTCTGTTTACCAACCTATCACGACACAACCACATCAATGTATTTACAGGAGAAACGTGCAAGTAAAAATGACAAATTTACATTATAAGTGATTAATCATGTCGTATACAACGCGACTGTGTCGTCACAGATTCTGAAAAGTGACATTGATATAATTTAAATAATACAGTCACCGCGGGTGTGAGTCAAGCCAAAATCGCGCCTATAAAAATAGAGAAGAGAAAATTAAAAAAAAAACAGTTAAACAATGAAAAAAAAAGTTTTAACCGTAGTTACACTACACTATTGAGGTCCGATAGTTGTTGCTTGAGGAACGTCGACACACGCAGCGCTACCGCGGGCAGGGTAGTGACGTCACTTGCCCAGGTGACCGTTCCCCAGCGCCTGCTCGACGACCTGCAAACCGTACGACGTGGTGAGCGCACAGCCGTGTGTCGTCGTTCCTAATGAGGCTGCAAGGGTTACGCACAGCAATGGGACTGAAAATATTGTTTTATCACTCTAAATAAATACAAACGCTCGATCTCTGGTTTAGTTTGTTATAAAATTGAGCTCACTGTTTTGATTAAAAAAATTTTTTTTAATAAATTTTAATAAGAAAATTGAATATCTAGGGCAAAATTTGAGACCCCAACTGAGTTACTACTCGTCCAGGATAGTCAAGACGCATTTTTAGGACGGTTCCAGGTAGCTCAATAGATCCGACTCAAATTCTGAAGGTGACTATTCAAATTTAAATTTATAAAAATAAAATTGCTTATATAATTTGAGCTCAATTTCTAATAAACCCAACACCGGGCTAGACAAAAAATCCCATCGCTGTGTGCTTTCGTACACATCTACAGCTCGGATTGCTTGTTTAACAACAAAATTTTGTTGCAATCCGAAGTGTAATGCGCCTCCCGCCACCACAGTTTTAAAAAGCGAGGGTACCCAGCGAATAATGTGCGTCTTGCAACCCATTGACTGATTCAAACTGTAGTATATTTGAAATAGTCAGAGCCCCAGGAGGTCACGATATACACAGCTGCGCGCAAGCTATCATTTAGCTGTTACATTTAAACACCGATTAAAAAATAAGACTTGCATTTATTGTTAAATGATGGAAAAAATCTAAGATGTTGGTTAGATTATAATACAGTATTGACTTGTTTATTTAGAAGAGAAAACAAAAAGATTATTTGAACAGTTTATGGGGCAGGTATAGGAAGGAAGTCAGTCAGAACATTATAATTTTTTCAAAGGAAGTTGCAAGTAACTGAACTGGCGCCAATGATAAAATATTATTACCATGTTTAGTTTTCTTTTGCTAATTTGACATGTGTCAAAAGGCAGGACAAGATTTGCTACGAAAACACTTTGTTTTAAATATAAATAAAAAATAATAGTAAAAAAGCTACAGTACTTCTGAAATAATTCTACCGTACACATGATCAAAAATACATTCCATCATTTTACAAATAAAATAGGTCCAAAAATAATAACTCCTATACACTCAGACATTAAAAAAATTGTTATTGGGTAACGCAACAAGATTTTATGTTGCTACACGTGACATCATACATATAAAATTGTACACAAAATGTCACCATAATATACAAGTCTCTAATTTCATACAAAAAAAAAAACGAATTGCTGAAAACATAAATTAAATTGGGACAAAAAAGACAAGCATTTGAAAAAAAGACCTAAAGAAAAAATTAGAGATGCTTCAAAAAAAAAAAGGAAATACAAAATAACTCCGAAAAATACACAAAAAGCACTCAAAGCAAAACTTAAATATAACAGCTAAATAATAGTGAAAAATAAAGTGCTATTTCACAGACCAAGTGAAAATCAACAGTGTGAAAGCCACATAGTAAGACATGCATTTTATACAATAATGTTAATTTTATACATTTATTTTATTTATTTAATAATCTAAAGTTCAAGAATTTAGTAAACTATTGATTTTTTTATATAAAATGTTTACGAAAGTCTTGTATGACCTGACCAAGAAAATAAAACGCCACCGAGGGAAAATCCTCAACCTTTGTAAAAAAAAACGGGCTTTCCTAAAAAGGTTTCGTTTCTTCTCATAAATATTGTACTCAATACAACTAATAAAAAATAAAATTCAAAACTCATCAAATTACGAAATCATAGTTTTTAATCAAATAAAAATAGCTTTCAACACATAATAAATTCGATAGATTCAACTTATGCGAAAAATTATAAGGCGCATCATATTTTTGATAAAGTATGTAAACATTCATTCTTTACGACAGCGAGCGAATTATGTGTGTAAGTCTTTTCGCTCATACGTAATTAGGTAAGACTAACTCTGTCATTTGTTTCCATATTTTATCTCGAACCGATGTCCTTATTTCGTTTATAAAAATATGGTACAATTATGAAAGTTGTTCCGGTAATATGTTCTCATGATTTAATCATAATTCGATACCAGTCAGCATCAACACACATACAATCGCGTTATTATCGGATGCGAATTCCTATTCTTCCAAATTTATTATTGCAGCAGTGTGTCGTCGTAGCCGCGGCCTATAAACTGCATACATGCGCCGTACCGCTCTTATGGTACGCGCGGCGTGTTGGGCTATGAGATGAAAAAGAAAGAAAGATCATTTCTCGCTCTGAACTCGTACTCTTTCTTTCTCTTTCTGTACCTCGTCCGCCGCCACTCCGCGCGTTCCTACGACGCGGGACAGCGGTCACGGACATATCGCAATAACGCGCGCGGTATTATCGACCGATAATAACGCGAGGTGTGTTCGAATCTTTAAACGGTAAAAAGATGAAAGACGAAATATGTCACATTATTATTATCAGATTTCTACTACCATTATAGTTTATTACGATTATAAGGAACAGCACTTTTCGGGACAAGTGAAAACAAGTCAGTATAATCATTTCAGAGTTCATTTTTTTAGTTTTTTGTGGTAGCAAGCATGTGCATATTTTTACGCATAAAAGTATCGAATTATGATTAAACGTTACAAAGTATTTTTTAATGTACATTATCAACGTTATGTAATAAAACAATATTAAATTATTAATCAGTATTAAAATTTTAATTTTGACAGTCTAATTATATGTAGGTATACTTTTACGAGTATTATTTGTTCCTGAACAATTTTTGTTTAAAAAAAATGTAATGGAGTATTAAGTCCTCCATCTTGATTTCGACCGCCATCTTGTACTAGTGTCAAATCTTTCCAGTAATCTTTTATATTTCATTATAATTTCGAAGTTTGATCAGATATTTGCTTAGGAGTTTTTAAAAAAGAACATTATCTTTTAGATAGATAAGACAGATTCTTTTGATTTGGTATCCTAGTCAAGTTCAAGCTATATACTAATCATGTGAAACAAGAGAGGGGATGAGATCAATACAAAAATGCTTGTAAAATATGGGGACGTCTAGACAAAATTTCACCCCACCAGAAACGCCAGCTCCTTAGATTTGGTAACACAGGAGTTATACCACTGGTATACAAAGTTGCTTTCTTACCGTATTTACCAAAAATAGTTAAAATACGTTTGATGATTTATTTTAGAATTAAAAAATAACCAAGTGGTCGATTTCTTTGACACTAGTTTTAGAAAGATGGCGGCCGGTAACGTCAAGCCTATTTCTAGAACATAATCGAAACTAAATTATGCGAGATACTATAATTTTCATAGCAAGCATTGATGTATAAAAACAGTTTCTTAGTTTATCTGATGAAGTCAAGATATTTTTAATGGATAGATAAAATAGTTTGCGTGGTATCAAAATTTTAAAATATTGAATACATGAATGTGAACTTAGTTCAATGAATGTTTATATTCAGTGAGAAGTTTTGTAGAAGAGTTTTCGTACATGTTGGTCTAAGGAAATTATCTACTGTCTTTTATTTAAATACCATTTTCATTATAATGGTCTGCAATGAAAATATTAAATTCTGAAGGAACTAATTAGTCGACATTGGTAACACAGATCAAAATAATTTAAATACGTAAAATTTTTAGAAATGTGTGATTATTTCGATGAAATTTTGAGCTTAAAAAACCATTTACGATTTTGTCATACATGAAATGGATTTTTAAAATTACAACAGTTTCAAGTATAAAGTTTTTTATGCTTATAATACGATAGCTAGTCACGAACACTGTCATGATGACGTATTCTTTTGTAAGTTTTCTGAGGTTTGAAAATATGAAAAACAAAATACACACAATTAAAAAAAATGGTTATTTCCATAGACCAACTTTATAATGTTATTGATAGTAACGATAGAAACTTTAAAATTTTTGTTTAAATTTATAAATCAATGCTTAAGAGAATATTCAAAAAAAAAAAAATTTTTTTTCACTGATTATTTTATACTATTCCTAAATAATTAGCCTCTTGCAACTTATATGTTTTTTTGTTTGAAGATGAGAAATGCACTTTTCTAAACGAAATATGATATTTTTACAAAAAAAACTACGATCTACTTAACTTTTAGAAATATATCCTTACGTACTAGAATAATATAATAAACATTTAGGACTTATACAATCAAAGTATTTTGTCATTTAACACAAGCTATAAACAAGCTTTTTAAGTACTTTTTTTTTTTTCAAGAAAAATATCAAAAAATAACACTTTCTTAGTTTTCCTATATGGTAACATCGATGGCACCACTATTCAGATGTATCGTTACTACATATATTTACAATAATTTACAACAAATAATATGCAAATCGTTCTCATAAATTCTGTTTAAATATTTTTGTATATTTTAAAATTACAATTTAACAAACAATTTTTAAAATACTGTATACTTTTGGCCGCAAAAGCTACTCAAATATGTTTTTTTCCAAAAAATATTAATTGACTCTACAATCAAAAAAATCTACTGTAATATAAGATTCTTTTTATTTTAATAAGCTATGAAAACATTTGTATAAAAGGCATGACAACGGTTAAGTTAAAATTTTGCTCCAATGTTGCCAGTTTAATAAGGAACGATAAAATTACTAACCCTGTATTTTTTTATATTTTTTGATCATTTTTGAGCAGGCATTTCTATGTACACATTTTTACACCTAACCGATAAAATATAAACGATTCAACTTTCTAGACACAAAAAAAAAACAGAAATTAATTTTATTTATATTACAATTAAAGCTGAAATGGTAATGTGTTCAGATAATTGTCACAAACGAAATTGGTAAACAACAATTCTATATAAAATATACTATTAACTATACCCATTAACCACGGAATTTGAATCATGAGAAAGTGCCCAAAAACTTTTTTATTATATGACGTGATTGGTTTTAATTTGAAATTGAGAACAAGCCTAGGGCCTTCCACTCGATTTTTTTTTGCAGGTTTTTGTGCAGATTATTTACGCGATAGAAGCGTTACACGTGCACACGAACGAGTCAGTGGATATCCTTTAAGTAAACTTTAGTTGTAGGCAATCACGATTTATGTTGAGTATATCTACAGCATTGTAGTGTCAGCTGAAATACACTTTCTCTCGGCTCTATATTCTGTGCAATAAACTACACACAACTTATTGACGATAAGCTCTAATAAATAACCATATATATACATTTAATAATTCAAAATAGACGGCCATCTTGGAATGCCACTTAAGTAAAATATATGTAAGGCAATAAATAACTCCTCTCACGTTCAAACACTAACACTAATAAAAATATCACAAATATAATATGCAATTACAATATGTGATGTATAGTTATACAATTATGTAAATATATTTGTAAATAGGCCGTCAAGCGACATTTTATTAGCATAAAGCTGTACTGTATATATTACAAAGAGAAAATATGTATAATGCTTTAGGTAAATGTATTTAGAAGGAACGAATACTAGTAGCAATTGTGGCAACGGAGAAAGAATACAAGTATCATCAAATGATGTCGTAAGAGGCGACAGACGGAAACATACGCAGACGTTATCACTGCGAGAGAAGGATAACTCGAAATAAAACTCTGTACCAACCCGTCTGGCCAGCGTGGGGACAGCAGGCCAAAGTGTCCCAACTTTGGGAGAGGCCTATGTCTAGCAGTGGACTAATTGACAACTTTTTGTACGCATTTAGGTTATATTCGAATATGCAAAGAGCGAACGAAGATGTGGTTGTGATATATTGAACGGTAAAAGTAGGAGAATTATAAATGTAAATGAGTGAAGTGAATAAACGTGATATCCGATAGTAAACATTTAGCCTAAGATCAAGTGCCCAGTAGACGGCCCCCTATTACGTGGGATCGAAAATCATAGTTGGCGAAATATGGGTGTTAATACACCTCTGCCTACCCCTCGGGGATTTGCAGGCGTGAGTATATGTATGTATGTGAATAAAAATTCTAGGGGCTAGCTAGCCCAGCTCTTTCAACTCTATAGATGAAATCCTCTAAATACGTTGGGATTCAATTTTAAGAGATTTAGCAATAGGTTTTAATGATTGTACACGAGTTAATGGAAAAACAGTAGGTCCTTACCACTTATATTATTATTGCACAAAGATATATCTTAACTCTTCTAAATACATTTACCATTAAAAATATATGAATATATAGACCCTGTGCCAGTCATCTTTAACAATTGTACATAGCTGAACATTAGAACTATAGTAAAAATTGTATACATAATTTGTATACGTATCCTTCTTCAACAATAGTCAAATTAGTATACTGTAAACAGATGCCCAAATATAATCACCAATGGTTCTACCACACGCACAAGATTCACCATAGTTTTCACCGATTTGTTGTTGGTAAAACTGATACAGTTACTACGCACGGTGTTCCGTGTACAAACCGGCCTGCACAAGTAAAACTGTGGTGAAGCTTATGCGTGTAGTAGACCCATAAACGTGACTGAGTTAGCTGTAGTGGCACTTTTAAAAACTACATCAACATTAAAACAACTTAGCCCATAGAATCTAGTAAACTTAGTTCAATTTTGACACAATTATGTCCCTGTTTCGTATAATATATTATAATATGTGGTGCGAGCGAAAATCTAGCGCCGTTAAAATACTAAGACAACTAGCGATCTACTCTAACTAGGTTTAATAGACTTAAAGCTAATTTGTGACGTAGTTTACTCGGGGGGCGGCGGAGGTACGGGCGGAGGCGGCATCGCCGGCAGCGGAGGTTGCGGAGGTAATACAGCCGGGGGTCGTGGCGGGCGGAGACGCTGATGCTGAGGGTACATGTAGCCTTCCATACCGTAGCCCTCCATGCCGTAGTTGTACCCAAAGCCTTCCATAGGCATGCCGAAGTATAACGGCGGGGGTGGTTGTACCATGAAGTACGGTAGTGGTTGCCTGTAGGGGGGAGGAACATTCCAGGGGCCTACCTTGGGGTGCGGGGCTCCGTTGTGTCGCGGCAGCTTGGCCGGCGGGCCGGCGGCGGCAGGAGGCGCTCGCTTCCGCGACGAGTCCAGCACGTCCCGAGAGATCTTGATCTTAAGGCTCGACGTCTGCGGCGGCGGCGGCGGTGCAGCCAGTCGCTCCTTAGGAATCTTTATCTTCAGGCCGGGGCTCGGGCTCGTGGGATGTTTCTCCTGCTTGATGACCATCCGTATAGGAACATCGCCCGGTTGTTCAACGGGCGGTGGCGGCGGTGGACTATCCCTCTTCTTATCTTTATCCTTTTTATGCTTCTTCCTCTCCTCTTTCGACTTGTCGCGGTCCTTGTGTTTGTGTTTATCCTTCTTTTTCTTTTCCTTTTTGTGCCTGCTGTGTTCGTTGGTTTCCTCCGCGGGTTGAGGGACAGGTTCTACGGGTTGAGGGGGAGGGTGGACCACGACCGTCGGTGGCGCGGGCGGCTCGATAGGAACTTCGCGTTTAATCTCCGGCGATTTCCGCTCAGTCACCACTGTGATCGGCGCCGGTTTAGCCAGACTTTCTTTTAAAAGATTAGACACCTGAGCGGGGTCGGTTTCGATGCCGTTTAGCGGTCTCCCGGGGATTTCCGGTTTGCGTTCTGGACGGCCCGCTTTGATAGAGCTTCCTCTCTGGGAATCACGGATGACATTCTCGTACCCGGGCGTTTCATCTAACTTTTTGACTACAGGAACTAACTCCGGTTCAGAGTTAGACATAACGCGCTGCCTCTGTTTAGGATGCTCCTTTGGAGGTGGAGATGAGAAGGGGGAGAGTATTGCAGGGGGTTGCATTTCTCTGATCGCAGCGGTGGGGTCAGGCCTTTTTTTATGTGGACTGGGCAGTCTCTGCTCCGGTCTCTGTACTTCTTGAGGGACGGGTGGGGGGACAGCCGGCGCTGGGGTTGGGTTAGGTGGTCGTGAGGGTGCTTCAGGCTTCGGCCTGTGTGAAGGTTGAGGGGGAGGCTGGCTCGGCTGTGTGGGGGGTTGCTGTGGCGGCGGTCGGCGCGGTGCCGCGGCAGCAGCAGCGGTGGGATTGATCGCACTTTCTGGCGAGAAAAGAGACGGGGGACGAGTCCTTTGGGGTACGATTTCTGGTTGTGTCTGCGGGGGGTGCGAGGAAGGCGCAGGGGCAGAGGTGCCCGGTATCGGCGGACGGTGGTGTCTGTGGTCGTGAGGTGGTTTCTGGTGGTGTGGTTTGTGTGGTGGCCAGGGGTGGTGCGGTTTGTGGTGGTGTTGTGTCGTCGGCCTCTGGTGATGGGGTGGGGGTTGCGTGCCTGAGGGTGGTCTACTCGCTCCGGGTCGCTGTTGGGCCGCCATGGCTTGTTGGCGTCTCTCTCTCTCCTCGCGCCTTTCTCGTTCTTCTCTTTCTCTTTTCTCTCTATATAGGTTGTAGTCTATCTTCTGTGGTGGCGGTTGACTTGGTTGTGAGGTGGTAGCGGGTACGTAGCCCCCAGGGACGGGTTGGCGACGCCTTTCGCGTTCATATTCTGTAAAAACATTTTATGAAGGGCACGTAAGAAAAATTCATTCACGCCTATATACGGCATCAAGCAGAGATGTGTTGCTACTGATATTATCTTAATAACAACTCGTTTTTAGAAACAGATTTTGCAAATTGATTCTTAGCACAACAAAGTTTGTGCGCTCCATTTTCATTGCAGTTCTTCGTAAATGCTGTATCTTGAGTTTTCTTTGTTACATCAATGCATATAATCATTACTTCTAACAGTATTGCAATAATATATTGCAAATATATAGTCAACTCGACATTCCTTGCAATACTTACCTTTGTCAAACGATTTGTCTATCTCATCCGTGCTAGACTGGTGGTGTTTCTTATCAAATGGCGAGTTGGCTACGCCAGACCCGGCTGTCGCCAATGAATGCGGGGAACTGCCATCAGCTGTGAACCAATACATTATAACATATATAATAACAGCTTCAAAAATACAAAAAATTATAAGTAAGTATGAAAAGGTTATATTATCTAGAGTCATAAGTTTAAGGTCCTATTCAAATCTAATATATCATATACCCTGTAATTATACTCTTAAATGTCATACTCCTAGAGAGCTAACGGCTTTTTCTATCGTTTTTTCGGTTTTGGGCTGAAGATTAAGTAAGTGTATTATATATACTCGGATAAGCTTCCTTCCTGCTTAATTGAAAGCTGTCATGAAATCATGAAACATACATTCAAAACTACGGTACCCCTGTACGAAGCTTATGCTTTCTTTCGGTATTATTTAGTCTCAACAAAGTGTCAGTACCGATTAGATAGAATTTCGAATGTACGTTCTGTTCTGGTCTATCTATATTTCGGAAATTCTCTTGTGGAAAAGGTAATACATACCTATATACAGTCGACAAAAGACATAATGTTAAGTATACAAATGTTCATACAACTTTAGGTATAACTTTAGGTAACATAAGGGCGTTAATAGGAACCACGCATGCAGTGTGCTATTTTCAGGCTGCACAAAAAAATAATAATCAAAAGACTAAAAAAAAAAGAAAAATGAAAAAACTAACTGCTTATAGTTACAAATCATAGGTCTCAGATTAAATTGATTTTTTTTGCGTAAATCCATACATCCGTGTGGTGACGGAGAAAGAATACAAGAATCACCTCACCACCCCATCTCGTCCAAAGGGTGTCGTAAGAGGGGACTGACGGAAAAATACGCAGACGATATCACTGCGAGAGAAGGAAAACTCGAAATAAAACCCTGTACCTAGCCGTCTCGTCAACGTAGAAACAGTAGGCGAATGCCTCCCAACATTGGGAGAGGCCTTTGTCCAGCCTTCAAAAGGTGCATTGTAGGTATACGTAGCTTCAATCAACGCCCCTACCGTGTATGAACCTGTATGAAAAGGCGTATACTATCGTTTGTGGACTGATTGCACTTCGTCCGAAACTTACCAGCTTTAACGTTCATCATTTTCCTCTTGAGCCTGGATGGGCACTTTTCAAAGATGAGCAGGAACTCCGCAGTCAACCGTTCTAGCAGCTCCGTAGTGACTGAGCGATCTACGTATGAGAACCAGTGGCGGCCCTCGTTCGATTGTGGGATCTGATAGCAAAACGGGCCTTTTATTCAAAGGGTACACCCGCTTTATTAGATCGCTTTATAAATCTTTTCAGAATTAAGAGTTTCAGATACGTCATCATCATCATCTTCAGCGATTTCGCAGCATCCATTGGCTCGCCTAAATAGTCTTTTTTGCATGGGAGGTAAATATTTGTGCCAGACGCACCCTAAAATTTGGGATCAAGAACATGATTTATATATTATAGTCTGACCGTGAGAGGTGTACTGCTCCCATGGTACGCGCGATGTGACGGAGACGAGGTCAAAAACAGTTAGATGAGAGCGAGCGAAATACCGCCGTGATCGTTGGCGGCGGTATTTTGCTCATATTCCGCCACGCCACTCGTTTATAAGGCGCTGTCCTGTACAGCGGTCATACTATAACGCATTATATATTCACTTCAAGAATATAAGATTGTATTTAAAAGAGTTTTAGTGGCTTCTGGTAGTTAATATACCTATTACAGATATGGTATATAACTGTGACAGCAAAAGGATTGGGCTCGTGAACTATCTTTTAGCGACAAAAAGAAATGGTATTATCAACTCTTAAAAAGTACTCACCGCCCAGTTACTCCATTTTGAGGCTAAATGTATACAGAAGCAAGCTACAACGGTCGGCCTGTACTGTAAACACATTGTTGTCAAGTGTAAGCTGTTTGAAGCCATGAAGTACGAGGTCTGTGCCAAATCCTTTGGTGCTGTAAACAAAAAAAGTAAAGATGAAAAAAATATAGAAATTTTGAATATGGAATGGGAAGTTTACTATGGAATGAGGGTCAAGCATGAACCGTTCCTTGTTTTAAAAGGATGTAGGTTTATAAGTGCTAAATGAGGTATGAGACTAAACAAATAATATTGGTAGGTATAAAGGATAATATACCTTGTAAGGAAAGTACTCATTATTCGTGATAGCAAAGGAAGCATTCCTTTTTTTTTTAAAGAAGAAAGGATTTCGGAATATGGCTTATCGCACTCGGTAATTGAAACCGACAAAAATCCGAAAAATAAACACATTTTTATGGTATCAATCGATAGGGTCAATTGTAATGATCAAATCTTCTCATCCACTACGTTCAAGAGGTTCGATTACCGAGTGTGGCAAGAGAGTTTCCGAAAATCTTTGAATGTAGATTTGTTTCTTTTTAATATAAAATACAATAACTTAAAAAATATATTTATTAAAGGAATGTTTCCTTTGCTACGACGAGTATTTAGAGTACTTTCCCTTAAAGGTATATTAAAGTGCGTTTATTCTTAAAATAGTTTTGTATATTCAACCCTTAAAGTATTGCGGCAAGCCGTTTTAATAGTTCTAATCCAATCTAATGCTAAATAAGATTGAAAATTCCTATTCGGTTTGTCGAAGTTTGCAACCGATAACTTTTCAATTAATTCACTATTTTAACTGTTCTATTCAGCATCAATCCGCCAATGTCACGTAGTGATTTTTAAATCAAAAATGATTGTAATATTCAATCATTATCAACATCTGAGAGTCAAACCCGGATCATCCAAAGCTTATAATTCAGAACCCGGGGTCAGCTCATGTAGTAATGTTCATCTTAGGTTGTTCATTGAAGCTACTGCAGTCTGACTCTCCTACCCGCATATGAAATTCAACATCAATCAGCAGGTGTAACAGTTTGCCGGTGAAATTGGCTTTGACTCCGAAGATCTATGTAGGGCCTCACATGTATGGAGTATACCTTCCATATTCAGTCATGATCTTAGCGTGTATACCGATTGCATCCGTGGCCCGCTACCCAACAATATTCAGTCATCATCATCATCCTTGCGTTAATATCGGTCGCATCCAAGGCCTCACCTTGGAGTCCAGGATCCGCCTCTTCCAGTCCAACCAGTTTACCCAAGAATATTCCACTGATGGTAATGAATTCTGTAGTTATTATAGAATAGTTTCCTTATTAGGTATTAAGAATATATATTTAACTGTTTACTAATGTTTTATTAATATAAATAACAACAGGAAACTAATTTATATTGCATTTAGTGACTCCCATTACCGTTATTGGGTTTTAAATGCGATTTAATTATGTGTGGCAAGCTTGGGAGAGAATAATCGGACAAACTAAGGCATTTTTATAATAAAATTGGTAAGTGAATGCTAGAACTTTACTACTCAACTTGCACATCGTCTTAATTAGATATACTACATTTCATACTGTTGGTAACAGTGCCGAAGGCTTTGTTAATCTTAGGCGCTAATACACGATTGGCAATTCTAGTGTTGCAAGTTTTTAAAAGCCAATACAACGACATTACAAATAAGATAGAATAAAAACCCTATGGAACTTTGATATTACAGTAGCATACAACAACTGCAGGTTTACTAAGCAAGTTATAGACCGATAATGTCTAAATCCAGGATGGGATTTGAACCCGTGCATTCCCCTTTCTAATGAGGAACAGTCTGTCAATTGAGCTATTCTGATCGGACCCTGATAGTTGAACTCCTTTTAAATTATTGCCTTCATAGTTTGATAATACGGCTCTTTACTGTAGCCTAATATCAGACAGTATTTTTACAATGACTTCTATGTTATACAAAACAAGGTGTAACGAAATCTGATTTAAAACACGAAAAAGTGGTCAGAATATGCTCTTAAAATAACTTAAAAAAAATTCCGTACAGCCTGTCTAATAAATTAACATAGAATTCATTGTATTTTTTATATTTCTTTTGCAAATAATAGGAAAATAAATCAACAAAACAGAAAGAAAGCTTAGTAATGAATTAGTTTTTGGATTTTTATAGTGTAAAGGGCCTACCACACGACAAGCTTCACCACAGTTTTGCTACGAAGACCGGTTTGTACACGGAACACTGTACACTGTATGGTGTTCTATGTACAGTGAACAAAAGGGATACGGTTGCATTTTCACATACAACTTAGTATTAAAAAGTGCTACCGTATCTCCTTTATCGATTGTTCAAACCGGCCTGCGCACGCAAAATTGTGATGATTGTACGTGTGGTAGGCTCATAGCACAAATCTATAATTTATAAGCTAAAAGCTATGTACGTGAATACGTGAATTGCGGGACGCATATCATGAAGTAGGGTAACCAATATGCGGCGAGTACATGGATGTGATTAGGGTGACACACATACAATATATTTTTTACCAATCCACATACCTTTTGTAGATTTTCTTATACATTGCCTGATGATTTTTTCTTTTATTTTTTTATTCGCAAGCGATCGAGTCCGTTGCGGTTATCGGCAACGGTCTTGGTTTTGTCCCATTTTTAATAGAACGTGTGGCTGCCATACTTCGTGCGTGATTATTATTGTGTCAGTTAGAATTTGATTTTTAATGTTTCTACCAGGCAGAATTCTTTTCGAATACTTAAAACAAAGGTTTTGTATATTAAGTTAACCCTTTATTTGGTAAAAATTTTAAAATGTCCAAAAATGTAATGATTTATTACATCAATCTTTAGGATATAATGGATTTTTGGCTTTAATACAATGAAAAAACACATTAATTTCATACCACACAGTGTGTAGATGTGTATGAGATGTTTCAAAAATAGGGGATTTATGTACAAAAAGATACATTACAGGGTGAAATAATAATAATATAATTTTTGCCTGCAAAAACATTTTTATTTTATCTATACATTTTTTTTTAATATATAACAAAAGAATGGAAGCCATACGTTATACATAGATATAAATTTTTCCATAATCAAAATTAACGCTCAAAAAGAATTTAAAATACTTTTTATAGGTGTATACACACGGCCAAAGAAATAACAGTACAAGGTTACATCATCTAGCTTGTGGCCCTGTCCAGGTAATTCTTTGGTCGCAAACACATAGGTCGTCCTGCGGCCTATTACTTAGGCCGTCCGCTGCCTCATGCGTGTCACACATGCGGGCGAGCACTTCATGTAAATCTTATGTAATTTTGTACGATTTTCGTGCTTGTTTGCACGAAATTCGCTCCATATCATTTGCACGAAACATGTCTGCATGGGTGCACACACACGATGCAACGGACGACCTTATAAACTCTGCAAAAATTTAAGAAAACTTCTATCATGCTGTCCTATTCGTGAGATGTTGTAATAAACAATTAATAAATATATTATTCAATTTCTACTAATAACGCGACCAAAAAAAATGGTTAAGACCAGACCGTCCCGACTCAACCACCGCGTTACGAAACCCGAAACTCGATCGACCAGTTTGTGGCGCTCGCGCAAGACATCATTATATTCCCGCTACCGGCGCGCGGCGGCGTGACGTCACCGCACTGGACACAATGTTAGGACGCTTGTCTCACCTTTGACAAGGTGACACGTCCGTACAACGTGAGTGTGAGGGTGGTCGATCGCAACATCGAACCCTAATGTCTGTAGGAGTACGTTCTCGTTGAAAACCAGGTCCTGCGCCTGAAACAATAGCACAAAAATATATTCGTTATTTTTACATAGTACGTACAAAATGAAGTCGCTTAAGCTGTCTGTTCGCTTTTAAAGTAATCAACGAATTTTAAGGTAGTTTTTAGCCATAGTGATTCAAGAGAAAGGTTTTATGTACAATATTTGGCGGGCGATAATTGGCCTGGCCACATCTGCGAAGGACTAATATATTATAATGTTCTATTCAAAAAAGGGCTAACTTGCATAAAAGTTTGATGACAGTGGAGGAAGCTCGAGAAAAGTATAAGAACAGAAAACAGAGAACATTATTCGGAAGAAGCCACGACTTTCTCACAGCGTCTAAAATTTGTTGCCTATCTGGACCGACAATCCTAAAATATATCGTAAAGTTGGTCACAGTTTTTCTTTTCATTTTTATTGGACATACTTCGCTCCGGAATACTCTTTTCCTATGTAAAAAACAACGCCAAAATCTGTAATGGTGGCTCTTCATATGGTTGTTGGGTGCTTATTTTTTTTTGGCAAAAGATTTGATGTACGTGCAAATATGCAAATACGACCATCCACACATGGCAGCCAAATAAGAAACACCATAAACATTTGACAGCAGATATTATCATTCCTATCTGTCATTCTGGTATTGATTATATTTGTCAACTAGGCATACGAGGGTCATTCAATAAATACTTAGCCTACAAAAAGTAAACGAAAATTTTGGAAAAGTGGCAATTTATTTTTCAACATAGTCTCCTTTTAGTTCGATACACTTAGCCCAGCGATGCTCCAACTTTTTTAACCCGTCCGAAAAATAGTTTTTGTCAAACTCTGCAAAATAGGCCTCCGTGGCGGCGATGACCTCCTCATTTGATCCATATCTATTCCCGGCGAGTGATTTTTTCAGATTAGGAAACAGAAAGAAGTCACAAGGGGCCAAATCTGGAGAATACGGTGGATGGGGCAGCAATTCGTAGCGTAATTCGACCAATTTGGCCATGGCAACGGCAGACGTGTGAACCGGTGCATTGTCGTGGTGAAACAGCACTTTTTTCTTCGCCAGATGGGGTCGTTTTTTCTTTAATTCGGCGTCGAATCGGCCCAATAAATCGGCATAGTAAAGCCCTGTAATTGTTTTACCCTTCTCGAGGTAATCGATGTAGATCACACCTTGTGAATCCCAGAAAACGGTGGCCATAACTTTTCCGGCAGATTTTACAGTTTTCGCCTTCTTTGGAGCACGTTCCCCGGTCTGGATCCATTGTTTTGATTGCTCCTTGGTCTCTGGTGTGTACCAGTGGATCCAAGTTTCATCGACGGTCACAAAACGACGCAAAAACTCCGCTGGATTCCGCTTAAACAGAGCCAAACACGTCTCCGATGTGGTCTCACGGTTGCGCTTGTTTTCCGGTGTGAGTAAACGCGGCACCCATCGCGCCGACAGCTTTCTCATGCCGAGTTCCTCGTGAAGAATATGATGCACTGTTCCTTCTGAAATGCCTACAGTCTCAGCTAGCTCCCGAACCTTCAATCGGCGATCTGCCAATATGAGATCATGGATTTTTTTAATGTTTTCCTCCGTAGCAGCTGTTTTCGGTGCACCTGGACGTGGTTCATCAAAAACCGACGTACGGCCACGTGCAAACTCGTTGAACCAATTCTTGACGGTGGCCATCGATGGAGAAGAGTCACCGTACACAGCATCCAAGCGCTCTTTGATTTCGATGCGCGTTTTCCCTTCCAAAAATAGAAATCGAATTACCGAACGATATTGCTCTTTTTCCATTTTTGTAAAACCGATCGACACGTTCGCTTCCTTAAGTTGTCAAATTAAAACAAATGAAGGGATTGGAATGAAAATTTGAAAAAAGAATTAAAAAAGAATGTGCTACACTGTGGTAAAACTCTTTTGAAACTACAGCGCCCTCTGGCGATGAGGCTAGGTACTTATTGAATGCCCCTCGTATAAGGCCAATACTTTGTCAAATATATTCTCCATACGTGGTAATAGTTTGCCAAAAATGTCAAATAGCAACGTGAAGGGCCGCCACCATCAGAAATCGATGGCAAAATCAAGCAATAAATATAATTAATAAGATTCTTCAGATGTTTATGCCACATGGTGTTTTAAAAATAAACGGTCCATCACATCCTGTTTCGGATGACAGCGACTGTTGCTTCCACCTGGCTTGTAAGTAACCCTTAGGTCATTGAACTTTACGCTACAGAGACAAATGCGGACTTTTGAAATTCAAGTGTCGGACATTTGTAAATGGAGACAGGTATATGTTCAGTGTGTACACCTGTTCACTTGAATCAAAGGGAGCTTTTATTAAGGTGTTGGACCGGTATTAGGATGAATATTGCGTGATGTTATGAATGTTAATGAGGAATATACTTTATATGTATAAATTAGTTTTATTTTTATTTTTGGGTAAAAGTGTCGGCAAACTTACAGAACAAGTCGGAAGTTCGCGCATGTGTACTATACGATCCAACCCTTCAAGCCTGTGATTATGTAGTTTGTCTATTCTTCTCGTTCGGACTCACTGATTAGTGCATACTCTGTTGCACTTAGGCTGATGTTGTTGTTGCAGGTCAATTACCTTTAGAATGTCAGCGCCAGATATTACCCTATTTTTATGGGTATTAGTTCGTTGTTTAGCAGCTACAAGTGAGGTTGGTTTGGGCCACTTATGCATTAAACAGGGCCCTATACACCTATCACCTACAGCCTGCATAGTAGTTGGTGGCCAAACACTGACAGAGTTGTTGGGGCTGCCCACATAGGCCTTCATCTCGTCCTAACGACTACACGGATCGACTTTTAACGTCCTCTTCAAAGCACGGAAGCGCTCAGATGAAATACCACCAAGCAGTCACCCATACAAATGGTTAGTTGCCGAACAGAGTGCGTACCTGGCCACAAGCTAATCTTGACACCAATCTCCTATTGTAATGCGTGCTGTATTCGATTGAAAGACACTCACCTGTTCTTGGTACTGTTCAGCAGTAAGGGCGTTCACGCTCTCACCTCTGTGGAGGCAAACGTGTGCCACTTTTATAACATACTCCAATTTCCTTGGCTGCTCCTCCACCTGTGAACACATAATCTTTTATTAATAATCCATACATACTATTATTGGACTAATACCTGAAAAAGTTGACGGGGAGAGATTTCTCCACCATCGACTACATCGTCACTTATCAACAGGTGACATAGACGGAAAGAGATATATCAAACGTGAGCCTATCAACCACAACAAAAAAAAAATGGATGCGGAAGGCGGAGGATCGGAATTGGGAGATGCCTATGTCTAGCAGTGGACTGCAATAGGCTAAATTGATTGATTGATAATTATAAATGTGAAAGTAACTCTGGCTGTCTGTCTATTCAACAAAATCGTTGAGAGTGTTGAGTATACCTAGGATTTCAACTCGGAACCTTGTACGGATCCCCTGATAAAAGCGTTTCACGTCTTAGATGGCGGGGGTGGTTATGTCAGACTTTAACCGACTAAAAACGCACGAAGTCTAAGGCCATAATTGCCGACGGGGAGGTAGCCTCTGGCATTTTCCTCGAGCCCGGCAGGCGAGGCGAGGCGAGAGCCTAGGGTCTGGTTATTATTGTGATGATCAACAGTATTTTTGCAAAGCCAGTATCTGTTCAAAATTTTAGCAGTTTGGTTTGGGATACCTGCTACCAACCCACTTCCATATTTAATTATTGCTTGTAATGGTTTTTGTTGTATTTAACTATTTAGATGAGAATACAATGGAGTAGTCGTTACCCATGCGGGCGAAGCTTCTTTTTTACTACTTATCTGACTCCATAGTCTAACAATAGAATATTAGTGTTGGCCATATTTAAGTAATAAAAAGTATCAGCAATTGTTCCTTAGTTAAACTTGCTAGTATCTTTTGTTTAACTATCATTACTTATCTCACTATACACGTTTCAAAAATAGTTAATTTCTTATTTATTACAAAAGATTTATCTATCTTTTATCCGCTATATTGTTTGCAGACCCCACAGATAGTAAGAAATTAAGGGTAAAGTCCAGAAGGTACAAGCAACCCATTCTACAAGTTATCGATCCTAAAATGTGATCCCTACTGTGACAGAAGAACCCAGGATTGTAGAGAGAAGGAGACACGTGTGTATAAGTAGAATATTCCAGTTCTTTGCGGTGCGACAAAGAACTACCTAACAGTTCGATACGAATCGGTATTGTTTGTTTGTACCAAGCGGTGACACCTCAGTCTATTATAGGCGTTAATAATGTATGTACAACTGCCTCAGCATTAGTTGCTCTAGATAGGAAGGGACACGGTGTGAAGACTCGGCACCTAATGATTGCTGAGGCAGTTGTATATATATTATTAACGCCTTTAAATCTCCAAAGGGGTAGGCAGAGGTATATAAACACCCACATTTCGCCAACTATGATGTACGGTCCCACATAATAAAGGGCGATTTTGGCTAAGTCCTTTATCTTACTCGCCTTTACACCACCCGCAGGAAGAGATGGGGCAGCCCGATTCTACTTCACAGGGAACCAACACAGCTATAGTTCTCAAAATCTACTACAATTATTAGATATTAGAAATCAGACGTCTGTGTTATTTATCTGTCTAGGACACATTGATAACAAAGATTGTTTGTTCTAGATAGATTGGATAAAACAGCTCTGAAATAGAACGATGACATTTGAAATATTTTTTCAGTATTAAAACATAATAAGCACTTCTTTACAGCTGACCAGCTGTAGCCGCATGAATTTCAATCTAGGGGTTATAGTTTTTATGCGATACCCTTGTATTTCATTGCATTCGCTCTGTGGTAGATTCGATTTAGATTTTCTAGACACTGCAAGATCTGTTTTGTTTAAAAAATCGGTAACAAGTCCTTATATTTCAAGTATGTTTCTAATACAAATATGTTCTACCATTAACTAGCATCTTGGCGTAAGTTCAAAGTAACAAGCCACGCCGTGGTGTTTCTCATTAGCGAGTGACTGTGCCAAAATTGACCCAAATATCCAGACAAGCCATGACAGTTAGTTTGGCCAGTAATACTACAGTATATGGGCATCAATTTGTATCGATATAACACTAGTTGCTTTAACTACTTTTCTGGTAATTTTCAATGTAAAAAATGGTTGGTAATATATGAACTGTGAAGTAAGGCCCATGTGTCAATTATTGTAACTTGTATAGGGGGGCAGGCAGTTGTTTTAACTACTGTTCTGGCAAATTACAATGTAAAAAAATAAGCCTAGGCGTTGGTTTTATCATTAGTCACTGTGTCAAAACTGATTATTTATTAGACAAGACATTTAAGTTAGTTTGTCTAATAATTATATGAACTTGGAATGCGGCCACGCATTAATTCGTATCGATACATTCGGGTCTTTTTAACTACTTTTTTGCAAATTTAATTGTGTTTCTTCCATCAACTTCAGAGCGATGATAATATTTATGACCGATCGTCACGAATAATATAATACCATACATTCTACTTTACTAGCATTAAACCATTTAAATAATGCAACATCTACTACTTTCAGACTCGGTGGGCAACTCCTTATCGTAAATACTCCACTGGCTTTGCACCTTGAAAAGATTAAGTCTCTGCCATGTTTTAGAAAGGTTCACAACTAGTCAGTCTAATACCACGATAGAAAAAAAATCAGGTAAGCAAGATACCGGATTAACAAAAGACTCGGCCATTCTATTTTATCTAGCAAAACTACATAACAAATAACAATACAGGTAGTATTGTTAAATATCTGCACATTGTGAAAATTAATTGAGATTTACTTAAAGTACTTCTTAAAAAGAATCTTTTTGTACTTTAAAACTGCAACATGAACTTAATGATCGGTCATAAATTCAAGTGCAGTTTTAGCACTTTTAGCTTCAGTTTTGGTAGTAGATTTGAACTCATAATTTAATCATTTAACATTATTTATAATTCTTTAATTTCTTCCGCAATATTTATTATGTATAAGGATTCTCTTCCAATTTAATATTACCTACAGTGATGTAATACAGTAAATAACCTTGGAATCAGACTTCCGTCTTGAGAGGTTTTTTAATAAAGCTAAGTATTACTGGTATTTAAATTTAAGATAAAATCAGTCGAGTGCAGGTCATTAACATTGACAATTATTACTGAATCACTCGCATAAGCTTGGAATTCTTTTATAGCACACATGTGTTCTTCTTCCTACAGTCTCAGATTCTTCAAGCGGGGTAAAAACGCATCTGACGAGGCCGTCAAGGACACTATTGTAACATTATTGGTGTCTATCTTTTTTACCTTTAGCTTACAATATGAGAGTCGTGAACATTATAAAAAAAAATTGCAAGTTAGGTAGTTACGTAACGACTATGCCACAGAGATTTAAGAGATCATTTCGGTACGTTATGCCTTGTCGAGTATCGTGAGTTCGTTTCTCGGATGGGACAATCATCCTCAGTTGCGCAAAAGTTTGCGCCTTGAAGCCCGAGATCCGCTTACTATTATGATTACTATGTTAGCTTTCCTTCAGCGAATGCTATTTGAACTCAAACTTTGAGAGAAAAGCTTGAGCCAGAGCTTCGTTCTTTTTAGCAGGTGTACCCGCTAGTAGGTAGGGCTGGCGTGGGCCCATGAAGATCTTGGTGTAGCCCCAAAAATAACCTTGTTTGTTTGTAACGTTCCCCGAGACGTATGTTAGTACTTATGTTTTTTTTTTTTTCACTATGAAAAAAGAGAAAAAGAATCTGCGATACATACCTTTGCGGCGAGGAACAGCGCTGCTGCAGCAATGGCATTCCGATGGAACTGCGTGAAGGAGTGGAAGGCGAAGAATCTGTGCATGTATACTATCGCTGTGTTGATGCATAGTTGAGAACTGTACGATACTGGTTAAGGAAATATTTGGCGGAACAACATAAACACAAAATACATACCTTATTTAAACTATTAAATTAAATACTTCAAATTTTAAAACAAATTTAACAGTTTAAAAAGAAAAGAAAAAAGTCTGTACTGGCAGCTATTAATAAAATAATAGACGGGGCTCAATAACACTCAGATATTCCATACATCCCTAATCTTTAATGCCTTTGTCCTTAACTGCAGTCATTCATTTCTTTTTGTCCTTGCATACCTCGAAAACTTTCTCAGAAGCAATTAAAACCTTTCATACAAGAGCGCCGAGTACCTGAGCTGCCAATTCTTAAAAATATACCAATTTTGTCCAAGTTAAGTCATGATAAGTGCGTTCATCTAAATACCTTTAGATAGATATCAGTATCACATTGTGATAACGATCTGATGAAAATATAAGACATTGATAAAAAAAATACGTATAATACCTTGTGATTACTCAATTGAGGAGAACATTAAATTTTTCGTCCTTCTTAAAGCATTCCACCATCACTCATGCTTAACAGATATTCATCTCGTTCAAAAACCCAAGCATAATTCGTTTTTCAAAAATAACTTGCAACACCGGAAACAGCGAATGAATCAGTTAAAATATATTGCAATTCCAGAGTCCACCCACGCTGGGATTCCCCTTGTCAGAAAAACCCGACGTTACAGATTTAGAAGGCAGCTGTGTATTCATGTCTACAGGCATTTCATCCTTCTTGTTTTAATGTCTGAGTAAGTAATAACCCCGTTCTCTTTGGTACGTGCTGGAAATTTTACATGAAGTAGTTTGCTAATCGAAATATCTGGATCGGAGAAAAGTGGCGAAATATCGGAAAGTCAAAACAATATAATACATTGAAATAAAACCACTATTAACGGATTTATTTACGTTTATAATATCAAATAATCCGCGATAGAATTCGTTAAAAAGTGTTATGTCCCTAACAGTAATGTGAGTGATCATAATAGTTAAAATAACGTGAAGTTCTATAATAATCCCCAATTATTTAAAAAATCAAAGTTGTAGCTTATTTTTTTTAAACTATCAGCAACACTGTCCATCTGACCCTTTACCTGGAAGTATGGTAAAAGGTCGTCCTTAATATCCGAGTCTTAAACAGAGATAAAAGAAAATAATTATTAGTTTTTTTAATAGTCACTAATTTGTCATTATTGTTCTATGAAGGACGGTAACAGACCATCCGTCCTTAACTTCCGTATCTCGAATAGAGACACGAAAAAGTAGCAGTATTCAAAAAATTAACATCCGTTTTTTACTGTGCCGATTTTTTGTGCCGAATCAAACATTCTATGCGGTTACTAGTGGGACATAACTGGTAAACAAACCTCTTGTACTAAAATTGTCTATACTTCAATTTTTAGTATGTTATGCCGTGTCAATGACCCAAGAATGTACGAGGAAACATTGCCGAGAAGTACTTGCCTCGGCTATTTAGCATAGATGAACTATTATACAACTTGGCATAAAATTGTATGGTTTCATTTGATATTTTATTCCAAAACTATTAAATATAAACCATATCGTGTACCAGAAAGGCGTATTACGGAAAACACGCAACTGTTAAAGTAACCAGCATACATTCTGACATCAATTGATTCACGAAATGTACTCTTTACACGTTGGTGTCTTTTAGCCCTAGAACGCGCGGATTGTTTTGTAATAATCTATGCTTGGCGAATTTGAGCTCGTCCACCACCGTACTGCCCTATCCTCAAGAGACACCCAAGAAACGTGTCATACGCATATAGAGCACATTTAAGGTCCAAGAAATTTAAACCCAAGGTCAGTACACGTTTTCATCATTGTTCACATAAATAGCTTCAAACAGATATTATCTGAACTCTGTTATGTATATTACGTTTACGTTATTTTGCATTATCTAAATACATGTATGTTATCTGATCCTCCAGTATGAAATGTTATAACTATTTCTGTGTTTTGAGAGCAAGTTCCTTATGAAGAAATAGCTATTGGTTACTCACGTGTACTCACGCCCTAGGGCGTTACCAAAAAGGGGAAGGAAAACGAATGAAGGTAAAACGGTAAAATTTAAAGTTGATTCCTTGCTCAAGTATGTGTAGTAAGTTATGGTTCCTAAAACCATTCCCTTGTATCTCCTATGGTTTTCCACATACTCACGAGCATCCTACGAAGCGGTCAAACTTCCATATTTTCCGTGTAGTAACTGCTACCTGACCTCCATAATGCATAAGCGATATTTCCCCATACTGTATCTCTTCATTAGAAAACACACTGCATGTTCTATAACATTTTTATTATTTATTGCATTGAAACTACCGTCCTTGGACATCGATCGGTTACCGTATATACTATCAATTTTATGGGCCCATATAAGCCTTTCTGCCGTAGACGAACCAAGGACGGTAAGAAGGTCAGACGGACGAGCTCGTAAAGTCATTGCTAAGGTCAATCAATATCAGCGCGGAGACTGACGTCTATGCTTCGTTTCCGAGTCATTCTTTGCTTCGGTGAAGGAAGTTTAAAATTGTATACAATAAGGCAATATTTCTAAGTGGATAGCTATACAATTAAATATCTACTATGTATTAGAAAACCGTCAATTAGTCATATCTATGCATTAGGAGATATTTAAAAAAATACTTGGATTTTATAAACCAAGTATTTTTATTAGAATATCTTGGAATTTATTAAAATTCGACGTACCTATCTTTGATTGAGCTACTGGGTTCAATTCGAATTCAAATAGTTTCCTCTCATTGTATAAATATAACTCCAATGAAGTACCTACATAATATATGTTGCATTAAAACAACCTCAAGGCCACAATCTACTAATATTTCCTATGCTATTTCTACGTTTTACCGATAACAAAATAACTGGTCAGAACGGATTGATTAAGTACACCGATGTGACTAGCATACTGCGTTTTTATTGCTACCTAAATCCGACTTTTCAATGGTCGATTAATTCACTAAGAATTACTCTCTTTTTATAAATATTATGATTGTAGAAGTTACTTTACTAGTGCAGCTGATTAAACAAGTTTTCTACGTCTTAGGTAAATAGGTACGTATGGTGAAATTACGCAGCGCGATTCCTTTTGCTTTTGAGCGCCAATTTCGATTAAAGACGATCTTCTCCACAATTTGGTTTATTTGGGTAATGCATTTTTGGCACAAGAGGTTGAGGTTTCGTCTAAAAAATCCTATAAAGTTAATTTACGATTTTTTCATATATACCACTAAGCTGAGATAGACTGAATGCAGAAGGCGAAGAACCGGGAGCTACGGCGCATACTGGGAGAGGCTTTATGTCCAACAATAAATCAATATTTGATTGATAACACTACGATGGTAATCAACCCCTATGACATGAAACCTTGAACGGTTGATCTATCAAGCGCACGCGCATATGATCGAAACTGTGCAGCTTTTAATGTTTTGTAATAAAGTAATCATATAGGAAAACCATGGCACGGGAGGTCATCCGATAATGTTAACTAACGCGGCAGGAAGTTCATGTGCGTACTGTTGCAATTCTGGTTTTAAAACTACCTATGAAGGTGATAGTGGTAGTGATAGTGGTGAATCTCAATATTTAAATGTAAGAAAATTGGAAACCACAATCAAAGTATGCCAGGATCTTCGCAAGTAGTGTAACATGTTCTCTGCATACCCCATGGGAAAGGGATGGTGAAAAAATAAGCCAAGAATAAGGGGGGAATATATTATTGTAATTATTTTATTACAAAACTCCCAAGCTCCAAGGTCTAATGCTGATGCAACTGATGTGAATTCCGGTCCATCTGTGATATTATCTTCCATGCCTGAAGATTAAGTTAAGAAAAATATCGACAAAGTTGTAGTGTGACTAAAAGACAATGACTCATACGAGTGACGACAAAAAATGGAAGGAAAAAACACACGTGCTAATTTTTGAACGAGAAAGTTGAATTGGGTGAGCCGCCTGCAGCTTTTGAGGCTTGCAATTAACGGTATAAATATTTCCAGGTAAATGCGAAATTAAGGCCATAGCAAGCTAAGGACCTCGTCAGCTTTTACGGTAGAAAATTGACCGGAAATCAATTCATAAGTATAATCTCAAGTTCGATTTTGGAAACGCATTGCTTCTTGTTTTTATGATACGAGCTGTAAACGACAGTTCGTATCATAAAAACATAAGACGTCCGACGCACAGGAACTTATTTCCAGGATAAAAATAGTAGTAAAAAAGTAATTTGAAACCAAATATACATAGGTCACTTTAACAACGTTGGGTGCACCCACCCGTACGTCACAAAATGTGAAAGTTAAGTTTCGTAGTTGAGACTTATTGCAGTCTGATGGATTTAAATAAAACTGGTCAAAAAGATAGGTAACTAACGATTACTCCAGTTAAGCTCACAGCTTTTACTATAAGAAATCCGCATTGTAATTGGAAAGCTGCATAGCTTTGGGCGCAGACAGCATGGTAAAAATATATGTCATAACCCAATGTTAATGAATCAGTTAGGACTTCAGGTGTGTCAGTACAAGTAACTTTACTAACTTAATTCACCTTTCATTCCGTTAATATTTATATAAAAACCTTATGAATGAGGATAATATTATGAATTTATGAATGAGAAAGTTAGATGATATTTGTGACTCAACAATTGAATGAATCTACATGAGAAATTGGGCACAGAGATAAATTTTAGCAATAGAATTATGGAAAAGCACATAGTCTACTTTTTGTTGCGGGTTGCGTAAACGGGATAACTATTACACGAGAGCACCTGCGGGCAACAGCTACTCATACATAGATAAAATCACATTATCATAAGACTGGTCACGGCTACCACAAATAAACTGACATGTCAATACCGCAGTAGAGCAATTCAGTACTTATTTTCTTGTAAGATGTCGAGGCAAGCGGTGACACGGCCCACTTTCAGTCACAAAACGTTGCGCAAGCGCAATTGAAAAGAGCGAGAACTATAGGATTAGTGAAAGTGAGTTTCAATTTTAGGTTACGCGAAATCCACGTGAACATATACTAACGAATGTTGCTATGCTACGCGTTTGGCAGGGCACGCTTAGCTATATTGGGAGCAGACTGAAAATTGACTTTTAAATTGGTAAATCTCGCAACAAAAGTTGAGGAAATCTTGTTCGGCGTCGCGTCGACTTGTTTATTCAAAAATGAAAATTTTGTATAAAATCTGTTTACCTTGAGATTTGATGGCCATGAAGCGTCGGTAGCTTAGTGGTTAAGGAGTCGGCCTTACGATCGAGAGGTCCCGGGTTCGAATCCTGGCCATTACACTACCGACGTGAACCCACTCCTAGCACAAGCAATTTAGCTTAGTTGGAGGGGTTAGATGGAATATTAGTAATTTCGGTAATTTCGGTTGCTAATATTCTTTTATAATAAAATAATAAAAGCCGGAAAGCGGAACCCGGATTCCCGAGGTGGAAGCCTCGGATACGACCGGGACTAACGCAAGATAACATCATTAAGAAAACGCGTGAATTAAAAGATAATATTTTGCACAATACCAATCAACACCTGTTTCTACACATGTTCATTATTATTATGATACTATTATGGACTTATTATTTAGTAGCTACGTTTATAATGTTAGTTACGATGCAAAACAACCGTGACTCAGACATATTTCTTGCAACTGTTGGTCGGACTCGGAGCACACACAATAGGCGTGTTACCCATTTATCTAGATGACTCACAGTGCAAGTGAACACTTGAATCAGGTGTAGTGTCAACAATTGAACTAGTACTAACGGTTTTGGAAACGTACAGTTATGTTTGATAGATCGAAAATAAACGATACGTGGTACTTAGAATGACTAATACATAGACAAACTCATCCTACTGCATAATCATCATCATTTTAGCGTTATTCCTGGGTGCTCCAGAATATGAGGTTAAGGAATAAGGGCGACTGCCGTCGGATCATTCAATCCAAAGGGGATTGAATTTGGTGGGCTATCCAATACACCCTACTGATACCTATTCTAAATGCGACAATTTACGACAATTTACAAATGGATGGGCAAAGTAAGTTGTTTTTTAAAGTTATGTTTGTAACCCTATCGCGCAACAAGGGCTGAACGGATCTGGATGAAATTTGGCCCAGGATAGCCTATAGTCTGGAACAGCACCTACTTCTGGGATAAAATCATAATATTTCTAAGCATACAGAATTTAAATACGAGAATAGGTTTCTGTGCAGCGCGGGCAAACTTGTATAGAATTCTACCACGGAAACTTCTTTGCAGAACAAGTTTGCAGGAATCAGATCCTTCTCTACTGATAGGATCGTTTTAAATCATGGTATGTATATGTACATATGGTTAGCCAACAACTCTCACTTAGTTCATCATGCAGCGTTGAATCGCAAGAGTGGGAGCCGAGCGCCTCGGCCATTTTGTCCCGTGCGTACGAACTTAAGCTCTTTCTCGCTCTAGTGAATGAAGGCAGTAAGTGATAGGATAGGACAGAAGCACATATAAATGCATCGACTAGGTGCTATCAGAGCCAAATAAGCTCTAAAGCGTTACTTTGTCACATATTTTCATGATCAGTTTATTCATTCATGAAACAAAATGTTATGAGTTATGTTATGACTCACGTATTTGACTCATAAATATTACTGATTAGTAAAAATTGAGTTTTTTCCACAACATTGAATAAGTCAAGCACATTTTTACGTATCAGTAGATACGGCACACATTGTAATTCGTACATTATAAGCTGATCCACTTCCAAACTGAAAGATTTCTGAAGATGTTTAGATGTTGGTTGTTCAATCAAGGATCTGGTTGAAAGTAACAGGGATAGAGTCTGGGATAATCCATATACACTAAGGCATTTATTTTCTCGAGAATAGGTGCCCATGGGTTGTGGGTATGGTATCAAAATTCCACAAGGGTCAAGTATGATGTGATAGGTTTGTGACCTTTCCACGAAATCCATTGTAAACAACAAGTTATGTTATCTAATTAGTGATACATAGTATTAGTACTTGAAACACATTAACGAGGGACTCAAAACAAATTGTTATTAAACAAGTGTTATGTACAGGTTTGTAGGGTAAGAAAAGAAAACCCTATTATTAAAACTGCTGTCTTTCTGTCACCAGGTTGTATTTTGTGTATGGTGATAGCTGGACAGTTGAAATTTTCACAGATGATGTATTTGTGTTGCTACTATTTCATCAAATACTAAACATGAGCTTCATTGTTTGTATGTGCCCATATTTATTAGCTGGAGAGTTCTATTAAATATATTTGGGTGTTCGAGGTCCAACCAAGACCTCAGGGTGAGGATGCAAACAAGAGGGGATTAAAATTTCAATTTATATGTTAGTTCATACAAAACATTTAGTACATAATATACTGATCAAAGGGCAGGTCATAAGCAGTTGGTATGTGGGCTGGTATGAAAGATTTTATGATGTCAATAGACGATGCTCATAAGGTGTGAAAGAATAAAAGCAGATTAGCTTTGCTTACCCCAGAGTAAAAATTAAGTTAGCATTCTAATAGTATATAGACATAGAAAAGCAAAGTGAAGATCTTGATGCGACTGGGATGAATGCATGAATGCAAGGATGTTGATGAGTATTAAAGTAACAGAAAAACTATAAAATATTACCATACTAAAACAAGGAAGTTACTACAATTAATGTAATATTATCATATTTATAATTGAGCAATAAAATCGTCATATCAAAAGATTATGATGACAAATAAATGAGATAAAAGTAATACTGATTATGTTAATATGCATACAAACAGTTATTTTGGATATTTTCCTATTGAAACTAATTATTAGTATAATCAGTCATAGGTTTTTGACTGATTGTAATTTTGATGTTTTACTACCTGGCGATGCCTTGAGAAAGTCTCCAGACATCATCAACTAGTCAATTCACTAATGCTATAAGTCTTTATTTTTTACTAGCAATCCACCTCGGCTTCGAACAGGTGGTAAAAACGTTCCTGTGGAAATCCAATATAGCCTATGTTACACAGGGTGAATGTAGCTTTCCAATGGTGAAAGAATTTTTGAAATCAGCACAGTAGTTTTTGAGTTTATGCATTACAAACATACAAAAATACAAATCTTTCCTCTTTATAATACAATTTAGATTAAACTACCTAACTAATATTTTTAAACCTATCACTTTCATTAGTCAAGTGGGGATCCAACTTTGAAGCCCAACACAAGTCTCCTAGACTTTGACTTCTTTTAATTTTTAGGGAGCAACAGAATTCAACCCTAATCATTACAGGAAAGCCAATGCCATTACCTAGTCTTCTACTATGCAGTTGTACTGGCTAGCGGGGGAGGTTCACCCCATCAGTCTTTTGCATAACTTCCATAACATATTCATAGGCCACAGTAACCACTTCTTGGCGGGTGGGCTGTGTGCTTATTTGCCATTGAAGTGGTATAATACAATAATTTTTAGGGTTAAAAAAGAACAACAGGAAGTAAATTAATACTGCTTTACTTTCGTTAGCCTACTTTCTTTTTAATTTAAAGGGCTTCCTCCGTTTGTAGGCTTTTTAACAAGAAAATGTGCACAATATCAATATGTACAATAAAAATACAATTGCATACAAAATTCTTTCCTACTAAACCAGTAGTAAGGTTAAATGTGGGTATGGAGGTCAGGGACTCGACATTGTCAATGTTTCAACATACATAATGCAAGGTTTTCTTACAATAGCCTGAATTAACTTAATGATTGCACAAAGATTACTGACAAGTTATAATTTAGCTATTGAAATGTTGGATTTTATAAAAAAATTGTGTGAACTTTGATTGCAGTTTTTCAAGTTACAAATAAGATAGAGTCAAATAGTTGGCTGTTGTCTCTGCCTATCCCGGAGGGAAATAGGCTTGAGCCTATGTATTAATTCTTTTAAATTTTTGTGTTTCAGGTTCTATTAAAACTAAACATGTTGAGAACATAACCATTGCCAAAAAATCACTATTACAATAATTTATAACTGCAAAAAGCTATTGCTCAGTCATTAAAATTCAAATTTTTTATATCTAGACACTATACACAAGATCTACTAGGCATTGACTCAAAGAATAAGAAGAAGGAACCACAAACACTAATGATAAAATAAACTAAATTTTACAACTCTCTTCTTGGCTAGGCTGATTCAGTGAAACTACTAAAATAAGTTAAATCAAATGTTATCACAAACATTATGCAATACTGTATGTTTATCATATTCAACAGCGGTGAAGGGTGTAAAAAGGATGCCCGTGGAAAAGAATCTTACCTCATACCATGGCATGTATGGAATTCTGGTTTGTTTACAGAACAAGCCAGTCAAAAAATGGTTTATAAGGACTGATGTTAACAATAAAATAATCTCATAGGCAAACTAAAAAAAATAATATTAATAGTTAATATGTGTATGAGCCACATACACACAATATAATTGACAGTATATATTTTATTGTAAATATTCATCATCATCATCATCATTTCAGCCGAAAGACGTCCACTGCTGGACAAAGGCCTCCCCCAAGGATTTCAACAATGACCGGTCCTGCGTCTTCCGCATCCATGCACTTCCTGCGACCTTCACCAGGTCGTCGGTCCACCGTGTGGGAGGCCTGCCTACACTGCGTCTTCCGGCGCGTGGTCGCCACTCGAGAACTCTCTTATATATTACTATAATAAAATTATTATAACTATTACTCAATTATTTGGTCATCAATTACTAAGAATTGGTCAGAATATAGCAATGATGAGCATTAAGAATCCAAGAATGGAAACCTTAATTATAATTTTGAAATCTTTAACATTAAAAGCCATTTAAAAGGAGAAACCGCAGACCATAAGGGTTTTGGAAATGTATGGGCCTTTCTCTACTAACAGGAAAATCATGGTCCAAGCATGTTTTTTTTTATTTTGGCTATATTAATGCATAGTTTTATTTATTAAAACACATACTATATAACCTGTTATTTAAGGAGCCAAGCTTAATCAATATTTAGAATCATAATCATTTCATAAATTCGGTCTAAAAGCCACTAAAAACAGTCCTCTGTTATGTCCTAATTCTGGATCGAGTATGATTCGGTTCGGTTTTTATTAGTTGTATTTAAAAATGTGAAATCTTATTACTCTATGAACATAAAGAATATTGAATGCATGTGAACAAAAAACAATTATAATTTTAGAGATTTTTTTTGTACTAAAAACTAGTGTTTGAATTTTGTCCGATACATTTTTGAACAGTCCTCTGTCCCAATTTGAATATCGCGCCACAAAAATATTAAACACTATTGTGGCTACATTTCGCGTCAAACGGAACATTAACAGTGTGAAGTTTACTCGGTTGCCATGCTAAACAAGTCACCGCCATTTTTCGCAGTGACAACTCCGCGTCTGTGTGGGAGCCACGTCTCTGTAGTGTTGAGTGAACATTCCTCTGGTAAGTCTATTTTACGGTGTTTTATGTGATTTGATTATATTTATTTTACAAAAAAATAGCTCAGTGTGATAATTTCTAGCTGTTTCTGTGTTATGAAGTAATATTTAAACATATACGTGGTATGACATTTTTTACGTAAAAATAACAGTCCTCTGTGCAACAGTCCTCTGGAAATTTATAACACAGAGGACTGTTCAATGTGACAGAGGACTGTTTTATTTGACGTCCGTGTATTTTATTAATATTCTATATAGTCTGCACTAACCTACTGCTTGCCGATAGCCTCTTTCTTTCTTACATTGGCCTGCCACGCTAATTCAGGTCTTTTGTTTTCTATTATTATGGATTTTGGAATATAAAATAATACGTACCTAGTAACTACCTGTTTTTAAACCCTTACGGTTTTTTTAATATTGAAAGTATATTTTATTGTTTTAGTATTGCCGCAATGCCACCAAAGAAGAAACCTAAAACCAAAGAAGAAATAAAAGAGCAGAAACGAATTGCAGAAAGATTAAGATATCAACGGCTAAAAAATGACCCTGTAAAAAGAGAGCAATTGAAGGAAAAAGAACGACGAAACTACCAAAGAAAGAAGGAAAAAGGCATAAGAAAGTCAGTTAAATATATGAATCGACGTGAACACAAAGCTGTGACAAAAAAATGGAGAAAGCACTGTGCTACCTATCGCGCAAAAAAAAGAGCTTTGAAAGAAATTACAAACGATTTTGTACGACATAATACGCCCGAATCGGAAGGTTCACCTTCTCAAAGCTCTGTCGCTCCATCAATACTACCTATGACCACTCCACGAAATGATGCAAGTAATGCGAGAAAGCGTAATGCTAGAAAGAAACGTGACAAAATTATAAAGGATAAAGACAAAAAGATCGAGTATTACAGAAAAAAATCCGAGAAGTATAGGAAGAGATTAGAACGTTTGGAAAAAGCTAAGACAAAGGAAAATGTAGACACACCTAACACTAAACTCACCGAAATGTGTGATTCGCCAGGAGCTCGCAGAGAAGTAGTTAAAAAGGCGCTATTCGGTGAAGTGTTAAATGCCCAGCTGAAAGAAAACTACGCTAATTTAAAAACCTGCAAAGAGAAACAAATATTCGGAAAAGTCGTGTCCGGTAAACTAATACACAAGTACAAGTTATGGCGAAGCAAAGATAGTTCCATATCTTATAAAACAATTCAGAAGTCAGAGCGTCAATCGGGTTTAGTACCCAAGCTTCGGACTCGCAAAGACAAAATTTCATCTGATTGCATACACACTATACGAACCTTCTACGAAAATGATGACAACAGCAGACTTGGCGCAGGAAAACGAGAATGCCTGACCAAAAAAGGGGTTAAAAAACAGAAAAGATATCTATCGGATAGCATTAGAAATTTATACAAGAAGTTTCAGACTGAACATTTTAAAATAAGCTGCACAACGTTTTGTCGTCTACGTCCTTTCTGGGTCATAACACCAAATGTAAACGAACGTAACACGTGCCTGTGCATTAAGCACGCGAACATCGATCTGAAACTGTCAGCGTTGCACAGAAGAAGAATTTTGACTTACAATAGTCACACTGCACTGCTTGCAAAGACATGTTGTAATCGCTATGACGAGCTATGTTTGTCACGAACCTGCCAACGCTGTATTGACAAAAATCCTGACTACAGGGAGTTTGATGACAGCAAGCCTATTGAATTTAAACAATGGATATCTGAGAAACAAACTTACAACGACCCCAAGACCAAGAATGCTCGAACAGTTACCAAATACCTAAAGAAAACGTTCACGGTTCGCCCTCGAGAACTAATAGAAGAGCTGCACGAGGATTTGGAAGCCTATTATCAACACGAGAGAAACATTACCCATCAATACAATGTTATCAAGAAATACAAACAAAACCTTACCGACGAAGACGCTATCATACATATGGATTTTTCAGAAAATTATTGTTCCAAATACGGTGAAGAAATACAAGCATTTCATTTTGGAGGGTCGAGACTTCAGCTAAGTCTTCATACTGTGGTAGTGTATACCAAAAACTCTATCAAGTCTTATTGTACTGTTTCCAAAAATCTCACACATTCACCAGCTGCTATATGGGCACATTTGCGGCCAATCTTTAAAACTCTCCCACCTAACATAAAGAGCATCCACTTCGTCAGCGATGGACCTGTAACTCAATATAAAAACAAAACGATGTTTTACATCCTGGCATCAAAGCTTCAACAAGAGGTTTCAAATGTGAAGAAGTTTACCTGGAACTATTCAGAGAGTGGCCATGGCAAAGGGGCCCCTGATGGCATTGGAGCGACCTGCAAGAGAACCGCTGATGCCGTCGTCGCTACAGGAGGTGATGTTGATAACTTGGAATCATTTGTAGAGGCCATTCAACGAAGATGTTCCGCAATTACCTTGTTCACAATCGACGATAAAGCCATCCAAGAATTGACAGACGGCCTTCAAAATGAAACAGTTAATTTAAAAAGCTTTAATGGCACTCTAAAAATACATCAAGTAAAGGCTGAAATATTAAGAAGTTCTCTGGAATCAGCTCCAAGTGCCGCTAAACTCATAATGAAAAGTTTAAGTTGCACTTGTGAAGACGAGTGCCAGCATTTCAATTTAGGAGTGTTAGAGTACAAAAGCAAGACAAAACTTAACGTAGATGATATTTACACAGACTCTGAAAGTGAAAACATGGACAAATCACAGGATTCCACAATGGAAACCGATGACGACGCTGCACTGGCTGGACCTAGTTCAATCAACCAACAGAATTACACCATCGGTGATTACGTCTTGGTTAAATTTCTAGTAAGAAACACTGAATATTGTTATGCTGCAGTAATCAATAAGATAGACATGGAAGAAGGCGAACTAACAGTAACCTTCTTAAAAATTTGTGATGACAAAGGACACACATTCAGAGTCGATGAAAATGATGTTTCTGATGTGCCCTTTGACCAAGTAATAAAGAAGTTGCCGAACCCAGATGTTGCCCTAAAAGGGAAACGAATATTTTATTATTTTAATATACCTGTACCTGTTTTTGAGAAATAAGTCTGCATTGATAAGTAAACAAGACTGATTCTTAGTACCTAAGCTTAATTTTGATTATAATTATTTTAATTTGTTACTTAGAGAGCTAAGCTCGCAATTTGTTCCTGATTTATCATCAATACTTATAAGTATTTAAATTCTGTATGTGATTCAGTATTCAATAAAGAAGAGAATTTATTTGATTACATTTAATAATTAATATTGTATTTTTCTTCATATAAACATTGACATAAACTGTTCTCTGAGTGGAAAAAACAGTCCTCTGGGTGGCAAAACAGTCCTCTGGCGCATTTTTTTACAAAATTGCCTATAATTCGAAAAATAAGGGAAAATTACAATGGTTTCTTGTTTATCTGTACTTATATTATAACTATCTATCGACTTAACATATAATATTTTTAATTTTCTAAAAAAATAGGGTTGGGACAACTGTCAATAGACAAGTTGCCAGTTAGTAGAGAAAGGCCCGTATGTAGGTAATGTAATAAAAAAAAAATGGGTGCGTGTACTTATGTACGCGCGTGAGAAGTTATACTTCTTTGACTTAATGAGCGGTTAAGCAGATGGCTTCATACTGTTAATTTTGTGTCACAGGTGCGCGCGCATCTTAAAATTTCACTCTCATCATTTTTTCATAACGCGCCTAACTTCATACTGTTAATTTTGTGTCACAGGTGCGCGCGCATCTTAAAATTTCACTCTCATCATTTTTTCATAACGCGCCTAACTTCATACTGTTAATTTTGTGTCACAGGTGCGCGCGCATCTTAAAATTTCACTCTCATCATTTTTTCATAACGCGCCTAACTTCATACTGTTAATTTTGTGTCACAGGTGCGCGCGCATCTTAAAATTTCACTCTCATCATTTTTTCATAACGCGCCTAAAGAAGTATAACTTCAAAAATTGCAGTCAGAAGTTGTTTTGCCTGCATCAATTACATAGGTATATCGTAATAAATGAAATTGTATTTCATGAACACAATCAGCTTGTTGCATGAGTATGAACTTTTTTTTAGTTTTGATTTACTTTGGAAGGTTAATATCATTGATGTTAATATATATAAATTTGGGGATACAGTTTGTTCCAGTCAAGCTGGTTTGGTTAAGTTTTTGTTACAATAGCATTGCCATTATTTTGTAGTAGGTATTTTGGCAAAAATACTCCATTGGTTGGCAAATATTCCTCAAAATCGAGTTTTTTGTTCTTTCTTGTTAATTGTGCTACTGACCTGGCTTTGAAAAGTTTGTCAATTAATAATTTAAATTTTTCTTTGTTTTGTGAAATATTTTCTTGAGGTATTTTTGTAATTGTTTAAAACAGATATTTAGTAGAAGACTTGTTGCTGACAGTATCAAAAAATAAGTAATTAGGTAATTAATGCATCCACATTTCTTGGAAGTTCAACATTTTCCTCAATGGAAGCTGTCCATAATTTATTACAAAAACCGGTCCCAATTTAAGTAATTATGATGAAACATGATAGCTTAGACGTGACATGTAAGATACAAATAACGAAATTATACATATTTATCTCTATATTTTATTTGACTTCCAGGAAAAAGCGATAAGGTGAAGATCACGACTGTTTTACGAACAATTACGCGCATCGCGCGTGTTCAATGTAAAAACATTTGTATTGAGTAAATTTAGCTCGGGCATGCAGGTCGATCACTCACAGGCCCTACGTCACGCGCGCAGGCGTCCCGTCGATACACAGCTGTAAGATCAGTGACCTCGAGAAAAACCACGCTATCACGCGTGACCCTAACCTAAATGCAAACATTTTGATCCTTTTATTAGTTTCATCTATAGCATGATCCTCGTACCTGTAGAGAACGGGGCGTTACTTACTGTCAGGCGGGAAATCCCACACGATCGAGCGAAAGTGGCCGCGATGACGCCTCGGGCCAGCCAAAGTTTCATCATCATTTCACTGTTGTACACTATCACAAGGCACTTTTAACGATATAAATGCATTTCCATGCATGTTAACTATGACTTCATAAATAAAAACATGCTACGAACGCATGTTATACGCACTTTATCCACATGACTCGACAAAAACATTGAACTGAAAACATCACATTTTGAAAAAGGATACACTTGAAGCCTCTGGCCCATATCTTGAATTAAATTGGCGGCCTGCTGCCGATATGCCAATTCTTTATCTGCATCTAAACCGCATTTTCTGCTTGGAGAATTCACTAATTGTTCTTTTGTAAAATACCATTTTTCTTGCCCTCCAGCCATTGAACGGATGTTCCGACTGCGCGCGAGAAAGCACGACGGAGAGCAGAGCTCCGTCTAAGTGCTTGAGTGGAAAAGGGATAGCACTATGACAGCGGAGACCGGACGTGGACAACGTTAACATTTGAGAGATTTACAACCAATAATTTAACATTTTGAATGTACACCACGGTTTGTTATCACTAATTAATCACTAAAAATAATTAAGTTTTTTTGAAAATAAGTCTTTAACTATATAACGCTTGATAAAAATTCGTCGAAACTTGGTTCTTGATAGGTATTCTCAATCGGACGCCATTGTAAAACTTGGTGGTTAACGTAGAAAGATCTCCGGTGACAGAATGTGGATCTGCAACAATCACAGGTATTTTTCACTATTTCATTATGTTTTGATAAGCAGTGTAAACGTATTTGTATCAGTTGAGCATATTTATTTTGAAAATCATTAACTTTTTAACGATAAAATAGAACTTTAAAATTACGGACGTAAGGACTCTGTCACACCGTGCAAATGGCCGACCCACCACTGTTTACAATAGACTTTTTAATTTTAGTATACTCTAGTAACAATGCGTTATTTCTTGAGTAAAGTATCTAATAATAAATACTTAATTAGTAGCTAATTTTTCTGTGCATTAAAATGTCATTGAGAGCTTGTTTATATTCTTTTTAATAAATAAGAAAGATCGTTGACTATACAAGTGATCAAGTGAAGTGAACATTGAATATTTTCGCGGCTACGTGGATTTACATTTTGCTCACTGTGACTAGGCGAAAACAAAAAAAAAGGAGTGTAAATTACGCAATAGAAAGTGACTTCGTATTAAATTTATTTCAGTTGTTTACTGTTTGATACAAAGTTCAATAACAAACATGTTTTCGTTTCATAAACGCGAAAATGCTAACCAGCTGTTTGCTCATAATATCAGGATTACAGAATGTAAGGGTATTTCTGGTAGACGTCGATAGATTATCGCTTCATTCATGTAGCAATAGTTACAGCACATACCCATTTCATTTAATCATTTTGTTTTGGTACGGATAAAATTATCATTTATTGTTGGTAAGTACTTTAGTGTCCATTTAAAAACCTAGTCGGTTTGTACCATCATCGTTCTGATGGTATGGACAAATTTTTATTTCAGAGAGTTAAAAAGACCATACTATAGAAATCTATCTTTTAACTATACAGTAGTTATACTACATGCTGCTACCTACCTCTATACTCACTACTCACAATAATTTATTGATTGCTAATCAAAATTCGCGCGCTAACGCTAATAGTCCAACCTAAACCATTATCACAGCGCAACCAAATCGTGTACTTTGGAGCTGGGGGTCGGACCTCCTACGCTGCTCCTGATGTGACCTTCTGGCGTCGTCCGTTACCTGTTGCCAAGAGAGGTGAATTCGCGCGGAACGGAATGCCCGCCAACTTTCGCCAAATCTTCGTACCCCACTTTTTTTGGGGAAAGCAAACCTTTACATCTTTAGGAGATCGCACGAATCACAGTCTCATAACAAATTGATATGCCAAACCAGACCTCGTGTTTATCAAGGATCAAGTGGCTATAAGGTGATTTTTCATAGAAGTTTTCGACCACACTATTTTAAGTAGCCTGTACCGTCGTTTGCCGAGTTTGGTCCGATGGTGGTCTTTATTAGACCGAATTCGATCTAAATGAATTCATACACTACGAGACCTTTTGCCTAGCTTAGATTGGTTTCTACTTTACAAGCTCCTAAGAACCTTCTATGAATGTGAAGCTGGTTGTCCCTGCACTGTATATTTACCGGCTTACCTTTATTGACATGTCGCAAGAGAAAGAGGCCCTGGCTTGCGTGCATTGGTATGATATAATCTATAATTAATGGATTTGAGCTCCTTCGCCACTAAGTATAGCACGCCGTACTATCCTCATAAGACACCCAAAAATTGCGAATTTTGACGAATGTTATGCCGTCGACACGAAAGAAGAAGAGGAACCAGTAATTCTGCCTATCTGTCCTCTGCCAATCTGGGTAACGACTTACCTAAGCGTATGTGCTAGACGAAATACACCTTTTCGAAATAATCTTTGCTTTCGCTACTGTGCCATTTACAAGACAGAAATGCATGTAGAAATGTACCCAAAACGTGAGCCACTGCCACCGCGTAGAACATTGACTAGAGAGAAGTACCGTCCCCTGTGCACTTGAGAGTTTGCTGTAAGAGAACTCAATCTTGCGTTAAGCTCGCCTTTGTACATAATATTTCACTAATTTGTATCAATGCCATTTATGTGTAGGTACACAATAAACAATAAAGAATAAAACAAGTAGCTACACGACACCCCATCATCAATATCTTAGGTTTAGTGCCTATTACACCCGAGTGATTTGTCTCGTGTAGAGGTCCGCTTACACATCCTCCACGGGCGCGTTTACGGTTTTATCGCCCAATCCCAAGAGAAAAGCCTGAACCAAGACCTATTCCGTCTATCACCAGGTGTACCTACTTGGACGTCCCTATCCCCGAAAGTCAAGCCTTGACCCCTACAACTTAACCTCGAGATACGTATCTTGAACTTAAATCGCGAGAGAAACGAGTCCCTGGCGCGCGCTGATCGTTCAATAATAATCTATGCTTGGTGAATTTGAGCTCGTCAAACGCGCCGTAGCAACCCGGACTATCCTCAAAATACACCCAAGAATCGTGTATCCGCGCGAATAGCCCCCCCCCCCCCCATACCGGGGGCGAGTCGGGGACCACGTGGTCCCCCCCCGAGGAGGGCCAGACCGAGAGGAATGGCCCTGGGTCAGCCGGGGTGCGAGGGATATGTCACGAGACAACCTCACCTTCGGCCTAGCACATCGACCCACAGACGGCGTGCGGTTTAGTCGGTTCGAGTCCGACATAACCTCCCCCTTCGGCTCCGAAGGGGAGGTATCAGCGGGAGTTTCCCCCACGTAAAAAAAAACCGCGCGTATAGAGCACATTTTAGGTCCAAAACATATTGTGTGACTCTCAAAATCATCACTCATGTTCTATTAATATGTTTTCCAGTTAATCAATCACCCAGTATGTCGCAGCCACCACGGCAGGTGATCCATCTACCTAAAGTCAGGATGTTGAGTCGCGGAGGTCGGCTCTCCTCGGGCGTTCGGATCACCAACGTCAAGTCAATAAAACCACCAGACCCGGAAGCAGTGAAGAAGCAAGAAGAAGATAAACTTAGGGCTCAGGTATTGTACTTTGCTGTATACATATATGCATGTATATATGAGGTTTTCAAGTGCAAACGTCTTGAACAAAAATTGGAATGGGCTAACCAAAAAGAGTTAATAAAAGACGCAAGTTCTCTGTTTCCGCAAACATTATTAATCTCAATCAATCATTTAGCCCATTTCAGTCCACATCTGGACATGGGCTTCTCCCAGCACATACACCGAAGAAAACTAAAAAAAGAGTCCTATAAAACTCTCTACTTCTTTGATCTGTCAATACCGCTAATCTGACAGGACTGAGTGTAGTTAAAATAGGGGCCATACAAAGTAAATGAAACAACTGTATGTAGTCTATTATAAAGCAAGGAGAAGTGGTTTCAAAGTACTCATTTGAGTAAGCATACTCAAAACGTTTTCTCTGTTTACCTATGCTAAACAATGAATCTGAGATAAGCATAAGCCATTAGAATACAATAGCCTGTAATGGCGTTCCGACGCGGAATAAACGCGACGTAATTACCGTCAAGAATAGCACTGGCTTTAGGGTTAAAATTCTCAGAAACGCTAACACACGTGTGTATTTATTTCTACCTAAAATGCACTTATATTTGGAAATAGGCCTTGCGTTGAAGAATTGCATTGATAAATAATTTGTTATCTAGAGATAGAAGGTACTTAAAACTCTATTACTGATTCTAATACTATTATAATCTACCTGCAAAGTGGCTAAATGTCCATATAAAATTACCCCTTATTTCACCCCTTCAGGCTAAAATTCATATTTTTCCTATCTAAATCGATCCTGAAAGTCGCTGACGCACGTGTACATTTATTTCTACCTAGAAATGTACAAATGATCTAATTAGGCCATGCGTTCATGTTGCGTATAGATTTATTACTTTCAGTTATATCGGTACATTAAATTACACGCTTCTACCTGCATAATAGACAATTTTATACAGGTGTATAACAATAACTCCTATGTCGCCCTCTTAGGTCTCAATTTCTGAAAGTCGCCGACACACGTGTGGATTTATTTCTATCTCGAAATGCACTAATGATCTGATTAGGCTGTGCGTTAATGAATTGCATTTACAAGTAATTTATGTTAGGTATATAGGTATAGATAGAAGATTGATTTACAACATTTGTATCGGTACATTAAGTTACACGCTTCTACCTGCAAAGGTGACAAACTGCCCATATAAAATTAACCCTTATTTCGCCCTCTTAAGGTTAAAATTCTGAAAGTCGCTGATGCACGTGTGAATTTATCTCTGACCCGAAATTCACACACAATAATGAAATTTTGTGTTATGTAATTTAAAATGACGTTAAAATCGTTCATCATTTATGCTTTAGAATCCAAATGAATGATAAATCGCGTTGAAAAGTATTTATTATGTGTAGATAAAGGATAGATTACTACATTAATATCGGTAGTTATCAAATAAAACCCCATCTGTTCGATCATGATTCGTTTGAATTACAATCTAACGCTCTCTATCCCATTATAAATTCGTTGGGCTGACAAATTCCATATTAATAATCAAATTAATATTCAATTAAACCATAAATTAATTCGTTTAGTTGACGATGTCCAATATTACTAATTAAATATTTATTAAACCTTTTCATCCTACCATAATTCGTTTGGTTTACAATTTAAAGCTCTTCATCCCATTATAATTCGTTTAATTTACAATATCCGAAGTAACTCATAAATATTGGATTAAGAGTTTCATCGTAATAATAATGCCCAAATTAGTTATTATTCTCAATTATTTATAAAATCACTATTAATTAGTTCATAATTATAGAATAGCCATTACCTTATTTTAAAATACCATAAAATGCACACAAACAGATTCACACGCACGCGCACAAATTTTCACGTAAGACGTCCGTCACTCGCGAATGTCAAATCAAGACTGATGTTTTAGGAAGCCAAAAATTTGCACTGGTTTACACATTTGCACGATTTTTTGCCAAACTTGCTACATTTTGCACAATCAGTATTGCGAGTTAAGTGCATTGTGCACTAAACGTGGTGGTTTGGATAAGAATTACACAGAATAGTTGCAACACTGGACACAATTAAATTGGGTGTAAATATTCGTGGTATTTAACATATTCTTGCCCTAATATTGTAAGAAACGTTCTAGAAAATAAGTAAAGACTTTAGAAGCAGAGGCAAACTTGAGGAAGAATTGTGTGCGAGAGGACATAGCAAAAAATGGTAGGTAGGGCGTTTGGTATACAATTACAAAAAATAGACTAACCATCTTTTGACTTTTGTATCAAATGCTAATGTCGCTGTGTCACAAAATAACCTATCTCGAAGTAATCCTTTAATACATATAGGCCCGTATTCTAGATTGATTCTGAGTTCTGAATCTCGTTTTATCTGATGACAGATTGTATAGCCGATCTGTCAATGCCTATAATCTGACCTCAATCTGAGGTTCAGGACTGAATGTAGTTCTGAAATACGGGCCATACAAAGTAAATGAAACCACTGTATGTAGTCGATTATAAAGCAAGGATAAGTGGTTTCAAAGAACTCCTTTGAGTAAGCAAACTCAAAGGTTTTCTTTATTTTATCTATGCTAAATAATGAATCTGAGATAAGCCATTAGAATACAACAGCCTCTAATGGCGTTCCGACGCGGAATAGATACGACGTAATTACCGTCAAGAATAGCACTGGCTTTAGTGTTAAAATTCTCAGAAACGCCAACACACGTGTGTATTTATTTCTACCTAAAAATGCACTTATATTGAATGATAGGCCGTGCGTTAAAGAATTGCATTGATAAATAATTTATGTTATGTAGAGATAGAAGATAGATAATTATTACTTTGTATCAATACTTAAAACTGTACTACTGATTCTAATACTACTATAATCTACCTGCAAAGTGACTAACTGCCCTTAAAGTTAAAATTCTGAAAGTCGAATGAAATTTTGCATGCTAACTATTCATATTATTTTCCCTATATAAATCGATCCTGACGCACGTGTACATTTATTTCTACCTAGGAATGTACAAATGATCCAATTAGGCCGTGCGTTGATGAATTATGTTGACAAGTAATCATGTTTTGTATATATTTATTATTTTTACTTACAGTTATATCGGTACAAAATTACACCTGCAACAGTGACGAACTACCCATTTAAATTAACCCTTATTTCGCCCTCTTAGGTCTAAAATTCTGAAAGTCGCTGCCGCACGTGTGGATTTATTTCTGCCTAGAAATGCACAAATGATCTGGCCTCGGATTCGACTAATTTTATGACAGAAACAACACTGTCATGCCGCTGACATTTTGTAGAATTTCATTGAATTTCAGACCTTAAAATTTCCAACATAAAGTTGGAAATATTAAGGTCCAAAACGATAAGAGAAAGAGTTTATAACATTTTTCATTCATTCTACAAGATTGTCATTTAATTTTGAACTTTAACAGTAGGGTCGAGAGTTGGATGGCATTTGTTACGGTGTCTGTGATGTGGCAGTGGTTTTGCTATGAAAAAAATAATAGCGTAATCAGGGCCCTGATTAGGCCGTGCGCTAATGAATTGTATTGACAAGTAATTTCTGTTAGTTATGTAGGTATAGATATTAGATTTACTACATTTGTATCGGTACATTAAGTTACATTCTACTCTAATCATCTACCTGCAAAAGTGACTAACTGCCCATACACAATTAACCCTTATTTCGTTCGATCTTAAGGTTAAAGTTTGAAAGTCGTGGATTCACGTGTGCATTTATTTGTGACCAGAAATACACACACAATAATGAAATTTGGTGTTATTCAATTTAATATAATGTTAAAATCGTTCATCACTTATTCTTTAAAATCCGAATGAAGGCTGTGCATTGATAAATCGCGTTTACAAGTAATTATATTATGTATAGATAAATGATAGATTACTACATTTATATCGGTAGTTATCAAATAAAAACCCACCTATTCTATCATAATTCGCTTGAATGACAATCTAACGCTCTCTATCACATTATAAATTCGTTTGGCTTACAAAGCTCATATTATTAATCTAATTAATATTCAATTAAACCATAAATTAATTCGTTTAGTTGACGATGTCCAATATTACTAATCAAATATTTTATTAAACTTCTTCATCCTATCATAATTCGTTTGTTTTACAATCTAAAGCTCTTCATCTCATTATAATTCGTTTCATTAACAATATGCATAGTAACTCATTAATATTGAATTAAAGAGTTTCATCATAATATCCAAATAAGTAATTATTCTCAATAATTTATTAAATCACTTATAATTAGTTCATATTACTTAAGGTAACCACAAATAATTATAGAGTAGCCATTACCTTATTTTAAAATTCCATATAATGCACACAAACACATACACACGCACGCGCGCAAATTTTCACGTAAGACGTCCGTCACTCGCGAATATCGAATCAAGACTGATGGACGCCAAATATTTGCATTGGTGGAATACAGATTTCCACGATTCTTTTCTCTGCATTTTGCACAATTAGTGTTGCCAGTTAAGCTCATTGTGGACTAAACGTGGTTGCTTGAATGTCCCATCATAGGAATTGCACAAAATAGTTGCAAGACTGCACACAATATTATTGGGTGCAAATATTCGTGGTATTTAACATATTCTTGGCCTAAACTTGTTAGAAACGTTCTAGAAAGTAAGTAAAGGCTTTAGAAGCAGATGTAGGCTTGAGAAAAGAAGGATGGATCGTGTGAGCGAAGACATAGCAAAAATAAATAGCGTTTGGTATAGTTAGCGGTGTATATGAGACCCCAGTCGCATCACATCATGTACGTGATTTTGGGTCTCTTTTGGAAAGCGCGAAGTACGACGGCGACAGAGGAGTAAATGCACTAATCATAGATTATATCAAATTAATCCATCCCCGCCAACGTCTCGTTTCTCTCGACTTGCCGACAACTAGAGGGACAGTAGCCATGCAGCGCTGACCGCAAATAATTAGAACAAGTGCAGACTAAAAGAATAATAGCCGCCATACACATCCAGATAATTTGACATGACATGAATGTGTGTATGGCAAAGTTTTAAGAAATTGAATGGGAATCAAATGGTTTGAAGAAATATAAATTTAATCAATATGTTTAAAAATGATTAATCAAATTATCAAACATATACGGATCGCATAGAACGTAGCACCATTTCGTTCACACTCTTTGTGTGCACGTATGAGTGCTAGCGAAATGGGACTATTTTAGTATTACTATACACAGCTTCAGGCGCTAGTTCTATGCGGTCTCTAATGTTATTATTTTAGTTTGAGGATAAGATTGATTTGGGCCCCGAAGATCTTTGTGGGGCTCCATAATACCAACAGATTTCTCAGTACTTAATTTATTAAACACCCATCGAATCAACTAATACTTTGTTAATTTATCGTTTTCTACAATGAGTTACTAATGAGCCAATCCGTCTGGGAATCTCGTTAGCCGGAAAAAGCTAATTCAGTGCTCATACATTAATCAATTAATAAATTACCATAACAGGTATTAATTAGATAAAAATGATGTGATATTAAGTAAAGAATGTTTTGTTTATTCAGAGTGACTATTATTTTTTACACTTCTGGTACATATAGGTGACGGCAAACTTCTTGAATAAGCGTGAGGTTCGCGCATGTATAATATACGTTGATTCGTATATTATACACTTTATAATATGTATTGTATTTACTAAAGAAAATGTAAATATCTAAGTATATTTAATCCGTATTCTACAAGCTAGGTAAGCAATGCTTACATAGAATATAGCAGCATTTATAGTCTCACTAACTGTAGCCTGCGATTCCATAAACGCCCGACCAAACGTGTCATTTACCAAGCTCATCGTAAAGACAAACTTTCATACAAACTTCGTTCCCCTATTTGAGCCCCTTATACAAATTTGCTCATGTTCGGTCCCAAGCTCTTATCATCTTTGCTAAATTTCATCTAGATCCGTTGGATGGCTTAGGCGTGAAAGCGTAACAGACAGTTTAAATATGGATGATCACGTTACTAACATCTCTGTTTCCATACATTACAGCTACAGCAAGAAATAGTGTCCCGTTCCCGTACCTGTGCCCACAAGACCTATGAATGCACACTCCCTGTGCTGACCGGCCGTCAGTACTGTCATAGACACATCCTACGGGACCCCAGCGCACCGTATAGGCAATGCTCACATACATATAACAATGGGGAACGGTGTACATTTCCCGCACCTGAGGAACAACGGGATCCTAGGGACCCTGGGTAAGTGTGGAAATTAATATAAAGAAATAGAATATAATTTATTTTTTTTATTACTAAAATAGTGCTGTATGTCTCTCTATCAGGTTACAAAAGAAATTGTGGTTATATGTAATTAACATTACTAAAATTTAAAATAAATACACAATAGACAAAAATTGCTACACAGTCCTATAGGCTGAGAAAAAGTGAAGACTACCTGTAAATTAGGTAAAGTACATACTTAAAGGTAGGATATGGTGAAAACTACTAAGGGTCCACTGGACTTTTTCCAGAGTGGCCAGTTTGTTCGCATACAGCCATTCTCAGGCAGTACCAACATTTATTATAATTTCATCTTGCCTGTTGATTTGTGTGGGATAGAAGGTCTTAGAATGAGTGACCGTTCTTAAGAACTTCTCCATACCTCGAAAAGCACATTAAACCATCAGTTCCGGTTGCCATATGAACATCTGTGGCAGTCGTTACTGACATTTGGAGCCATAATAAGTCCAACAGCTGGTCTAACTGAACTTTATCACTTCCCAGTAAGTCTGGAAAAAGATTTAGATGCGACCAGGACTATCGCAAGAACGATGATGACATCAATTAGCCTATTGCTGTCCATTGCTGGACATAGGCCTCTCCCAATGTTGGAAAGCTTTTTCCTACTGGTTCCATACTGATGGGTTGGCACAGGGTTTCATCTCGAGCTTTCCTTCTCTAGGATATCGTCTGTGTGTTTTCTTTTAGACGCCTCTCACGACACCCTTCGGATGAGATGGGATGAGATGGTATTCTTTCTCTGTCACCACACCAATTAATGAATAATAATAATTTTCATGTCTTTTTCCAGGTTGTGTTTCGAGCACGCGCGTGCTGCAATGTGCGCCAGACTACGCAGCGCGGCCCCGCCGCCGCCCGTGGCCAGCACAGAGACTCTGCTGAATCAGCTACAGCATTATGTCAAGTTAGTAATACTCACTTACTCATGGGACATATGTCTTTGGACCTAAAATGTGCTTTAAGGCGCCCACCCACTATCAGTTTACCGGACGCAGGCCGGACGATATAAATCTGTCAGTAAATAGCATGAACCCACACACTCACAGTTTTTGTTAACGATTTTGAACTGACGACTAATACGATCCGATACTGTGTGGCTGCCAAACGATGACGGACAGTCCTAGTAGTCTAAGATCCCACTGCAGGATTGGTGCGCTCATCGACTATTTGTTTAAAACCAAATTTTTATGTTTATTTATAATTAAGAGAATATATATTTACTCGGGTGCCTATCAAAATTTGGCCGCCATTATTTTTAATTAAATTATTTTTAATTGATTTTTGGTAAAAAATTTCGTTTATTTATTTTTTAAATAAAATAACGTCTACATTACGGTAATTAATATGAAGATTCTAAAAAATCACGGTTGCCGTTGCGCACCTGGCCGCACCTCTTTGCAGCCAGGTGTAAACAGGTATGATTTCGATAAATTTATACGTTTATAACCTATATTTATTAATTATATGTCAAATTGAAGCTAATTTTTTTCTATTAATTATCATATATAGTTGCTTAATTAAATCTGGCCGCAAATAAGGGTTACTGGTTCTTAAAGATACTAAATATTTAAGATAGAGTGAAAGAGAGTTAGCGTGTAACATCATTTGTCAGACGAGGACAGCGATTGCCGGCTGTGCGACGCTTTTAAGCCATTGCCGGCTGTGCGACGCTTTTAAGCCATTGCGCATGCGTCGAACGTTAGTGTTCTCAACCACCGGGGAGTAATAGAGACGACTTATAATAAATACTCCAAAAATAAGTAATTTTTTTCAAAATGACAAATTTAAAAATTGCAACAAAAAAATAATATTGATTTGATATATCGATGGTCTAATTAGCAATTTGTCTAACTCCTTATTTTTTAGAGGGTGATTTTTTTAACATTTTGATGAAGCAATAATCCAATTACAAATTATTTGAATGATTCAAACTTAAATATTATATCTCTATTAGATATTAATGATATTGAATGGTTTTTTTAAATGATAATAAATTTTGAAGTAATTATTTTTTTCGTACAAATAAAAGATTCTCTAAAATGGAGTTAGACAATTTGCTAATTAAAAAATAAAACCAAGGTGACTTAAGTAAAAGAAAGTTTTATTGCGAAAGTATTATTTGAAAATTTTATTAGATTTTATTCAAGTATTTAATTGTCTGTTACATATTAATTAAACATTAAAGCCATTTTAAAAAATTAAAAAATTTATCTTATAATTCTTATATTTCCGTAACTCTTATTTAAAAATCTGAATCATCGGAGCTTTCAGTTGTACTATCATCGGAGCTATCACTTTCATCGCTAGAAATATCAGAATCGTCGTTATCGGAAGCTTTGTTCGTGGATTCACATAGCACACTATTAACTTGCGTTGGAGTTGAGTCTCCCAGGAACCATGTTGGTTTTAAAAAACCATCTAGTACCAGCCAGCCATTATTTTCTGGGCTGAATTTGATTTGAATTTTTAAATTTGAATTTTTTTTTAAATGCATTATTAGAGTTTTTAAATTATTCATGTCTTCAAATTATGCATTAAGTATTTTTTTAAGTTATTAATATAACAAAGAAAAAAAAATTCTTAATGATAAAAAAAAATACTAATTACATTTTGAAAAAAGGACATTAATCAATTTTTTAAATAAATAATTATTTAAAAAATGTATTAATTATATTTGTTAAATTGTTAATTTTTTGAAAAATGCAGTAATTCAATTTTATAAAAATAAGAAATTAAAAAAAAAAAATTAACACAAAAACCTCAAAGTTAGAACTGTGTCATTTATATTGCAACTATAACCTATATTATTCTTTATCTCCTCTGATACTATAATACAAAGATTATAAAATTGAAATCAAAATTCTTATGACAAACATTACGCACAGGCCAAAAAAAAAAGTTTTATTACGATACAGGTCTTGTATGGACACCTATATCATAAAATAACTTTTTAATCATAACGATACACCTATACAACTCCATCTGGACTGAACCTCTACTTTAAAAAAAGAATCCGCGGATTCGGAAAAAAAACAGAAACACGCATGCGCAATCGACGTTTGCGCCTTGGCGCGAACAATTTTTTTTTTTGTTCTATACATTTAAATTAAACAAAGTTTGGTTTGGTTTGTAAAATAAATTAGTTTATGTATTATAGTATGAGAGTAGATAAAGTAGTGTATGACACTGTACATAACTTGGTCTTATAACACTCGTGTGATAATATAAAAAAACTCGCCTACGGCTCGTTTTTTTAAAACACACTCGTGTTATAATGAACCCTCATTATGCAACAGTATCATAAACTACTATAAATTCAATTCAACTTTTACTTACGGTTTGTGTTTTGCAAAAATCTTCAAATTCTTGTTTATCTTTTTGCTTTAGAACCACAATTTTTTTTAGACACTCTGAATGATATCCAAAATCATTAGTAGAGTCAATTGTAAATAAAAGGTCATGATATTTATATTTTTTTTACGACGAAACAATAACATTAGCGAGCACTTTTGGAATGATACATTATTAAAGTCGAGTACATTGCTTTTTTCGTTACACAAAAAACACGACTTCATCTTTATCAATTTTATTTTACGTTAATTAATATAATTATTTTTAGATGCACATTTTTTTTTTATACCACTTAGGTGGCAGGACAAGCACACGGCCTACCTGAATGAAAGTAGTTACCGTGGCCTACGGACGTGTGCAACACCAGGGGCGCCACACTCGCGCTGCCAACCCTGTTAAAACAGAGAGTTTCTGTGCCGTCAGTGTAGAAGATAAAGCAGGATAAGCCAGGTCTTCCCACTGACAGCACAAAAACTCTGAAGTGAGCTCTGGCTACCCTACTCACCGCCGGGAACTCAACACGAGGTTATTATGGCCGCGGTATTCTGTAAGGCGGAGGTACTTCCCCAGGTGGACTGCTCAATTGGACGGAAATAACGTCGTGTCCTACCTCCTACAAATTCGAATTGAATTTGTAGGAGGTAGGACAGGTAGGATTTGAATTGAAATAAAATAACAATGTAAATATAAAACGTTGTTTATTACGAACTCCAAAACAGCGTGGTTTTCATGTTAGCATAAAAATGCTGCATCTGTTTAGTTGAGAACACTAACATTCGACGCATGCGCAATGGCTTAAAAGCGTCGCACAGCCGGCAATCTCTGTCCTCGTCTGACAAATGATGTTACACGCTAACTCTCTTTCACTCTATCTTAAATATTTAGTATCTTTAACAGCCAGTAACCCTTATTTGCGGCCAGATTTAAATATAAAAATTTAATAAAAAAAAAAAAAAAAAAAAAAAAAAAAAAATGCCCGCTGAGTTTCTTGCCGGAGTCTTCTCAGGTCGGGGCCGCGTTTCGAACCGGTGGTCCATTTGCTAAACTAGTCTGGATTTTTTTTTTTAAACTTGACGTTTTGTAAGTACCGTTTTAATGGTCTATACAGAATAAATGATTTTTGACTTTGACTTTGACTTTGACTAAGCAACTATATATGATAATTAATAGAAAAAAATTAGCTTCAATTTGACATATAATTAATAAATATAGGTTATAAACGTATAAATTTATAGAAATCATACCTGTTTACACCTGGCTGCAAAGAGGTGCGGCCAGGTGCGCAACGGCAACCGTGATTTTTTAGAATCTTCATATTAATTACCGTAATGTAGACGTTATTTTATTTAAAAAATAAATAAACGAAATTTTTTACCAAAAATCAATTAAAAATAATTTAATTAAAAATAATGGCGGCCAAATTTTGATAGGCACCCGAGTAAATATATATTCTCTTAATTATAAATAAACATAAAAATTTGGTTTTAAACAAAAAGTCGATGAGCGCACCAATCCTGCAGTGGGATCTCGTACTATAGGCCGTCAGGGCGAACGAGCACACACCGGCAGGCGATCGTACGGCCGGAAACTGTCGCCTCACAGTTACTAGTCTGTGGTCGTAAAACTGACAACAGGTATTTGCCTGCAGGCTGCCGGACAGATCAGAAACTGCAGACGGATTTGTTAGTGAGTACGCCTTTATACGTGCAGTACACGTTTCTTGGGTGTCTTTCGAGGATAGCGCGGGGTGCTACGGCCGTGGAAAGGCTCAAATTTACCATGGATAGATTATTAGAAAACAATCCGCGCGCGCCAGGGCCTTTTCATATATAGCGATTTAGGTCTAGGATATATGGAACAAGCAATATATAAGTATGATGATGTAGACAGTGCTGGAGAACGGCAGACAGTTTGTGCATGCGCAACGACCAACTGAAAAACTAATCAAAGTATTGATCTATCTAAGAGGCGAGCCCTTATGTTATATTATTGGACAGGTAGCCGTTTGCTTAACTAAATACTACTAAACTGCTCAAACTAATTATTTAGACTAAGTAAAAAAAATTGTAAATAGACCAAAAAAAGCCCGCCCAGGGCCATCCCTCTCGGGAGGGGGGGACCACGCGGTCCCCGACTCAACCCCGGTGTGGGGAGGCGCGCATCGGACGATGCGCGCCGCCGCCGTGGCCTGCTTCTGCTAGGGTGACGGGCGGCTCCACCCGTCACCCTCAAGCCCGCGCTCATGCGCCCTCCGACGCCCGAGCCGCCTTCGAGCGCGTGCAGCGATGTCAGCGAGTCTTTCTCGCTCGCTGCGCCGCGCCCGCGCTGCTGTCTCCTTCACGAGCATGACCTCGCAGAAGGAGGCGCTGGCCGCCCACGCCATCGCCGCGAGCAGGGTGGAGAGCGTGAGCACTCTCACCCCCAGGGCCGCCACAAGCTCCCGCCTCGGCGTTTCGAACGCCGGACACTCGGTGAGCGTGTGCAGCCCCGAGTCCAAGCTCGCGTCGCAGTGATGGCACTCGGGCGTTGGCTCTATGCCCATCAGATGCAGATACCGCCCGAAGCTATTTCTTGCCCCAGCAAATTCTCCGTATCCGAACCATTTACAAAATAAGTCTCAAATATTATTAATTTTGATGTGTTGTAGATTCGGTTTTAATGGTCTCAGAATAAATGATTTTTGAATTTCTGATTGGTTGATTAGCATACCGTCGTCGCGCCCCATTCTTTACTTCAAATAGACCTATAAACACGTTCTGCGTAGCCAGAGTACATAATCAATCAATAATTCGCTGTCCACAGCTGGGCATAGGCCTCTCCCAATGTTGGGAGGCACTGGCCTGCTGTTTCCACGCTGGCCAGACGGATTGGTACAGGGTTTTGGTTTAGAGTTTTACTTCTCTCGTAGTGATATCGACTGCGTATTGTTCCGTTAATCACCTCTTACGACACCCTTCGGATGAGATGGGGTGTTGATACTTTTATTTTTTTTTTATTCTTTCTACGTCACCATGCGGTGACGTAGAAAGAATACAAGTACCACCGCCTGCGTGGTAGTCGGTTATCGCGACTTTTCATCATATCTCCGATTCTACGCAAACGATTACAATCAAACTTACGTAAGATTTTAAGTCTGACCAAGACCTTTCAAACAAAACACTGCATCAAAATCCGTTTAGTAGTTTTTGAGTCCATCGCGAACAAAGTGACAAACATTCCAAAAAATATATTTTGTGTTGAGTAGGTTTTTTTTTTTTTATATTGTATTCTTTCTCCGTCACCATTCGAATAAGTACAGTCGGCAAAGGAGATACGGTTGTACTTTTTCAAATAAGTGTTAACATGAATGTTGTACTATTCCAGGCCGGAGCGCACTCGTACCACGTCGTGCGCCTCATCAGTGTCCGTAGTCAGCGACCCCGCCGAGCAGGAACCGGTCACGCCTCAAGCCGTCGACCCGTTCAGTAAGTACTAGCTGGAGACAGCGGCTCCGCCCGTGGTCCCGCAGTCATATGTGTACTGTATCTCATAGCCTATGGGTTATTCTAGGGCCCTGATTCTGCTGTTATTTTTTTTTTTCATGGCAAAACCACTGAGGTTGTGCCGCAGCCACTATAACCAATGCCATTTAACTTTAGCCTTTATTTTTATATTGTTGAAGTCTAAAACTAAATGACAATCTTGAAGAGTGAATGAAAAATGATATAATAATCCCTTTCTCTTTTAATTTTCGAATTAAAAACTCAGCTTTAAAGTCTAAAATTTAATGACAATTTATGCAATGTCAGCGGTATGACAGTGGTTTTGTTATGTCATAAAATTAGCAAAATTGGGGGCCTGGCTATAATGAATGAGTGTGATAAGAATAACAAATACCCAAACATACAAACATCTTTACTTATTTTCACATTTATATTATTAGTGGGAAGTAAGAGACGGAAAGGATGTATGAGAGTCCTACGAGATCTTTTAAACTCCAAAGCTACCTCAACTATAAGCTGGCAAATCTGCTGATTGACTGACAAAACTCTAAGCTTAGTTCTTTTTTTTATGCCACTCGGATGGCAGGCGAGCACATGACCCACCTGTTGGAAAGGGTTGCTGTGGCCTATAGACGTGTGCCGATTTTAGTGACCATGATAGTTGAAATACTTAAAACCACCACCGAATTGATTACAGAACAAATAGACGCTACAGCAATCAACGCTGCCTACTCCACTGCCATCATGGAGTACGCCAGCTGCAGCGACAGTGATGGTGATAGCGTGACCCTGGGCCCTGAAGGCAACTGTCGCGCCGGGGACCACGAGGACCTGTCTGATGCTGAAGACGCTCCGTGTGAAGAACAGCCTCTATGGTAAGAGCAGAAATTAGAAGATTATTTTGGGTGAACGAAAAAATGTATAGCATTTCATTGTTGGTAATACATGTTAATTTAGATTCCTGAAGGGCTCGGTAAAGGTTTATTAACACCTATACTCCATTTCTATAGGGTTTTTTTACGTGCGTGAAATCGCCACGGATCCCCCCCCCCTCCCCTTCGGAAGCGGAGGGGGAGGTTATGTCGGACTCGAACCAACTAAACCGCACGCCATTTGTAGGTCGTTGTGCTAGGCCGAAGGTGAGATTTTCTCGCGACATATCCCTCGCACCCTGGCTGACCCAGGGCCATTCCTCTCGGTCTGACCCTACTCAGGAGGGGGGACCACACGGTCCCCGACTCGCCCCCGGTATGGAGCCATTTCATTAGGTACTTAATTACTAAAACAAATAATAAACATTAAACTAGGCTAACTGACTAACGAGTGGTTAGATTTTGGATTCTAGACTTAAAATGAGTTTCTAAGTTTAAGATTGTTTAAGTTTAGTTAAGTACCTCATCATCAGGCTATATTAGTCCACTGCTGGACATAGCCTTCCCCCAATGAGCGCCATAGCGCCCTGTCTTCAGCTTGCCGCATCCAGCATCTGCCTGCAGTCCTTCTTAGATCGTCATCCCACCTGGTCGGAGGGCGTCCTACACTACGCTTGCCGAGTCGCGGTCTCCACTCAAGAACACGTTTACCCCAACGGTTGTCGGTTCTTCGTGAGATATGGCCAGCCCATTGCCACTTCAGCTTGCTGATTCTTTGAGCTATGTCGATAACTTTGGTTCTCTGTCGGATGTATTCGTTGCGGATTCTATCCTTCAGAGAAACTCCGAGCATAGCTCTCTCCATAGCTCGCTGAGCGACTTTGAACTGATGGACCAACCCTGCCGTGAGTGTCCATGTCTCGGCTCCGTAGGTCATGACGGGTAGGACGCACTGATTGAAAACTTTCGTTTTCAAGCATTGCGGTATAGATGACGAGAAGACTCGGCGTAGTTTCTCAAACGCTGCCCAGCCCAGCTGGATCGTCCTCTTGGCCTCCCTCTCGAAATTGTTTTTACCTAACTGCAGAACCTGCCCGAGGTAAGTGTACTCAGAAACGATTTCGAGAGGGTGACCATGTACGACGACCGGCATCGGATCAATGTGGCCATTGATCATGACTTTGGTTTTGTCCAAATTCATGCCAAGACCGATACGTCGGGAGGCTGAAGCTAGTCCGCCCAGCATCTGGTTCAGCTCCTCTAGCGACTCCGCCATTAAGACTATGTCATCTGCGAATCGTAGGTGTGAGATGTAGTCGCCGTTTATGTTAATGCCCTTTCCTTTCCAGTCCAGCGTCTTAAACATATCCTCCAACGCGCTGGTGAACAGTTTCGGGGATATAGCATCCCCCTGTCTCACTCCTCTGCGCAACTGGATCGGTTTAGACTGCTGGTCCTGTACTTGGACACTCATAGTGGCGGCTTCGTACAGACATCTCAGCACCTCAATATAACGATAGTCTACTTGGCATCGCTGTAAGGATTCCAGAACAGCCCAGGTTTCGACAGAGTCAAAGGCCTTCTCATAGTCCACAAAGGCCAGACACAGGGGCTGATTATACTCTTCGGACTTCTGTATAATCTGCCTCACTGTGTGAATGTGGTCTATGGTGCCATATCCTCCGCGAAACCCGGCCTGTTCCGGCGGCTGGAAATCGTCGAGTCTCCTGGCGAGACGATTCGTGACCACTCGTGAGAACAGCTTATAGACATGGTTCAGGAGCGAGATGGGCCTGTAATTCTTAAGAAGGGTTTTATCACCTTTCTTGAAAAAGAGCACCACCAAACTCCCGCTCCACGCCTTTGGAGTTCGCCCACTGTGAAGGACGGCGTTGAAGAGGTTCTGTAGTTCCTGTATAACAGGGGCTCCTCCAGCTTTCAAAAGCTCTGATGTTATTCCGTCCTCACCGGGGGCTTTTCCATTTTTAAGCTGCCTCAGAGCTGACACGATCTCGTCTTGACTGATGTCAGGCAGTTCGTCGGTGTAGTGGCGTGTCAGGGTGGCTCTGGAATCGTGGTCATCTCGTCGAGAAAGAGAGGCATGTGAAGCGTATAATCGGCCGTAGAAATCTTCTATCTCGGCGAAGATCCCTGGCTTTGACAAAACGGTCCTCCCGTCGTGCGTTTTTAGCTTCGTCAGGTGGCTCCTGCCAAGCTGCTGAGTGAATACTTTAGACCCTCGGTTTCGCTCTATCGCCTCTTCGATAAGGCGTGTGTTGGAGCTCCGAAGGTCGCGCCGTACCATCTTCGCAATTTGCTTGTTCAGGTCTGACCTCTCCGACGAAGTCGCTTGGGTGGTTTCCCATCTTTTTGTCATCAACCTGAGAGTCTCAGCCGAGAGTTTGGATATCCTGCCAGTCCGCTGCGTTCTACAGAACTTGATGCCCTCATCCCTCAGAGTTTCGACCAGATTGTGTAAGCTCTCGTCAACGTCGTCGATGGGTTCCAAGGCAACAAATCTGTTCCCGAGAAGCTGCTGGAACTTCTCACCGCCCGCCATGATATGGATTGGGTTAGGTCGGAGCGTGGACTTCATCAGTCGGCTTCTTTCAAGCTTTAAGTTGATATTCAGAGAGCCTCGGAGAAGTCGGTGATCAGATCCGGTATTAAACCTGTTGATCACTGAGACATCTCTGAATATGTGCTTGCTATCCGTCATGATGAAGTCGATCTCATTTTTTGTCACAGTGTCGGGGCTTTTCCATGTCCACTTTCTTTGAGGCTGACTTCATTAAGAACAGTCCCTCCTTCTCAAGGAAGTTGACAAGCATTTGCCCCCTGTGATTCCTAACTCCATAACCATGCGGGCCTATACGGGATTCGTTGCCAGTCTGTGTTCCCACCTTGCCGTTAAAGTCCCCCATAACAACATTGAAGTGAGCCTTGGTGGTGTGGTGTAAGGCTTTGGATATGTCTTCATACATATCCTCCACTTCATCATCCGGGTGTGTCGAGGTCGGTGCGTAAACCTGAATGACCTTCATGCTGTAGCGCTTGGACAGCCGAAGGATCAGGTACGCTACCCTGGTCGACACACTGGAGATTTCTTCAACGTTGTTAGAGAGGGCCTAATTGACGAGGAAACCTACGCCACCCTGGGATTTTTTATCCCCCTCGCGAAAGTAGAGAAGATGGCCCGAGTCCAGGGTTATGGTCTCCTCCCCCTCTCTACGGACTTCACATAACCCTAGAACATGCCATTTAATGTTCTCTAACTCCACTTCCAACTGCGCTAGATGGTGGTCAAGCCTCAGAGTGCATCCGTTAAACGTTGACAGGGTCAGATTTTTTTTTTGTGGCAGCCTACCGTAGCCCGGTGATTCTTAGCACCCCCTGCCCCGCCGTTACCATGGCCGCTGCCATGGCCAGGAATAGTTAGGCGGCCGGGAACTGAGGGCCATCTTTTTAGTTTTGCCATTAGAGGGGTAGTGCCCATAATCCCCACGCTGGGCATGCGGGTTGGGGATCGCAGTTTGGTTGTGGGTTTGCTCTGCAGGGGGCGCTGCTGTGTTGTGTCCCTTAGTCGCCTTTTACGACACCCGCGGGCAGAGTTGGGTTGGTGCTATTCTTTTAGGCCTAACCAAATGGAATATATATGTCGCCGCCAACTACCCTAATCAGCCGTCCAATTAACTGCCTAGGCAGTTAACTAAACGGCGCCATTCAATTTACGGCCTGAATGGTGTTCAGCCATTCAATTAAACGGCTTGGCTTGGATCGACGACATGTAACTACTTGCCTAGCCATATAATTAAACAGTTAGAAAAATGACTTCTTACTGCATGGTTATTAAAAAAATAAGCGATTGCGCAGCTATCACAATAAACATATCACTAATTTTCGTAGAATACACCTCTGTCTACCCCCTTGGGGATTTATAGGTGTAAGTATATGTATGTATATAATTTTCTATCTTACTTCGAGGTAGTGTCCGCCTTACGATTACCCTAAGCATAAGCCAGCCAGTTTAATAAATCATGTAATAAACGAGACGGCTGAATATCATTCAGGCTGTTAATTGAATGGCGCCATTTAGTTAACTGCCTAGGCAGGTATGATTTTCGGTCCCACGTTATAGGGGGCGATTCTTTTGCTATCAAGTGGGAATTTGTCATGTTCCGAATGTTTACTGTAGGATGCAAAATGTTTTGATAAATTTAATCAAAGCAAAGTAAAAAGTACTGACGTCCGAGCCGCCATTAAATTTGGTTTGAGCTGTACAACATAACTGAAATTTCTATTTACTCTATTGAATACTTTTTTTGGTGATTCGGAAGAGCAATTCTAGTACATATCATTATGTTCCGTGAATATAACGGCCTTACTATATCAGTTATTACGATATTAATCTCCAATACAGGCGCGCAGGCGTATTCACAGCAGAAGAAGCAGTAAGGGAGGCGATGAACGTACTGCATCTACTGCAAGGAGCCTACAACAAGCAGATGCAGCGTCTGCAGGTATTGCTGCAGACCGCACGACTGCGGTACCTGCAGCAGCTTAAGAGCGAGAAAGAACAGTATTGTGAGTACAAGAGAGCGAGTAGATACCGCGCCTGTTGCAGGCGTTATTATTATATATATGTCGCCGCCAACTAGCTTAATCAGCAGTCCAATTAACTGCCTAGGCAGTTAACTAAACGGCGCCATTCAATAAACGGCCTGAACGGTTTTCAGCCATTCAGGCCGTTAATAAAATTGAATGGCGCCCTTGGCTGTCAAAAACGGCGCGAAAAATACTATAAACACTGATTTTATAGAAATTTCGAAAAACAAATGTGCACAGTTTCGATAGGAAAATCGTTTAGAAGTAATAATAAAATATTGTTTTTATAAGGTATGTGAAGAATGTACAGGTGAAAGGAATTATGTATGGGGCTGTAAAATATAGTGCTTACTCGCGCGAAGAAAGGGAAAAAATGTGACATGGGGTACTTAGTTACGATGTGATTAATTTTTTGACTGAGCCCCCTGTTCATATGTAGCTCTACTATCCAAATAAATCAAAAAGCCACAGTTCTATGATAATCACATGGCATTCCACATATTTTTAATTGTACTGGTTCAATTTAGAAATACCATAAACTGGGGATACTTTGTGCTAATTTAGATAACTTTGGGACAACCTCACATTTTGATTGTGTTCAAAAGCTGCAGGCAAACGTATGACAGGAACAGCCATTTCCACTTCTTATTAATCATATTCATCTAGTTTACAGTGCCTTTATTGATTGGATTAAAAAAACATAATGTACTCAGTTAACTTTTAAAACGTGTTCCACACACTGATAGGTATTCTTTCTATAAAATTTTAATCTCGAAAAATCTGATATATATAACTAGCTGTTGCCCGCGGCTCCGCCCGCGTGGATATCGGTTATCGCGTAGTGTTGAGTCAACAGTAGCTTTATGCATGCAAAGTCTCAGCCCGATTGGTTTAAAATTGACAAATTTTCATATAAACTTTCATCTCCTATTTTATCCCCTTGGGGGTAGAATTAATCAAAATCCTTTCTTAGCGGATGCCTACGTCATAACATTACCTGCATGCCAAATTGCAGCCCGATCCGTCCAGTGGTTTGGGCTGTGCGTTGATAGATCACTATGTCAGTCAGTCAGTCAGTACGTCCACCTCTGTTCGAAGGCAGCATCAGCGCCATGGCCCGCGGCGCCGCGCTCACCGCGCACGAGCGGCGCCAGCTGCGCAAGCTGAAGGCGTACGCGAGCTACCACCACAGGACCGGCACTGATGCTGTACTGGCGCGGAAGCTACTGCATCGGAGAGCCAAGGTATGGGTCTCTTCATACCCTTGCAGTATTAACATCTTCTTAGCGTGCTTTCCGATTACATTAAAAACAAAGGTTGCCTGGCAGAAATCGCTTTAAACGGTAAGATTGCCCATTGTACTGGTTCGTAATCATAGTTTTTTTTTAAATATAACTGAGTTGGCTGGCTAGCACACGACCCACCTGACGGAAAGTAGTTACTGTGGCTTATGAGCGTCTGCAACACCACAGGAGTCACACTATAAACTGTCTGAAAACACAGACAGTTTCTGTGCTGTCAGTATAGAAAACAAAGCAGGAATATCCTTTGATCTTCCCTCTGACAGCAAAAAAGCTCTCCAGTGAGGAACACAGCACGAGATTATTATGGCCACTTCCTCAGTCGGACTGCTCAATTGGACAGGAATACCCTCGTGTCCTGACTCCTTCAATGGTCTATAAATATAAAAATTAATTGCTGTTCGTTAGTCTCGCTAAAACTCGAGAACGGCTGAACAAATTTATCTTATCTTGGTCTTGAAATTTTCGTGGAGGTTTAGGGAAGGTTTAAACGGAAAGAAAATATGGGAAATTGTAACTTTATTTTTTATTGATTCCGAGGCGGTACGTAATTTGCCGGGTCAGCTAGTGTACAATAAATAAATAAATACATTTGAAGATATTTGGAGCCCTGGATCTAATTAGAAGGATGTACCATGCTAGTGAAGTTGGCATAACCTCGAAGGTAGTCCCAACCTTAACCTAACTTGGGAGAAAATGCTCTTTTTCTTACTAGACAGCCCTTTGTTTTTGACAGCTGCAGATAAGTAGTTACTTTATAAGCCTCTAGTCACAGAATACACACACCCACAGGTACCTGTGGAAGCTACTAGAAATAAAGACACCCTTATTATAAGCTACACTTGGGTTAAGTCTATAGTCCGTTTTTTTAAATTCAGATAGTAAATTGACAACTGCAAATTTCAAATTGTAAAATAATCATACCAGCTTTTAGTTCTTAGTGACGTGCTCGAAACTATCGACAATGTTTGTGGCCTACATAAAAGGGGTTTGGCTTTACTATATTTTAAGAAAAAAGTTTAAATTGCAAAGTTTTTAGTTTCGTACACTAAAGCTAACTATAAAATAACCAACAAAAATCTGTACTAAATTTAATTTATCGACAACTTTCTATACTGGTGGCACATGACTATTTTATAGTTGCAATAAACTGGCAACACATGTAATTTCATTTTACTATCTGAAATTAAAATATATATTCGTTTATATTTGTTCATACACGTGTTCTAACTACGTCTGGTCTCTCCCCAGCTGAACTCTGGCTGCCCGCGCCCAGTGCCGTCAATAGGCCGCTGTACATTCGCGGAGGGCGGCGTTCGATGTCCAGTTCACGCGCTACCCGCCTCGAAACATTGTCTCAAGCATATCCTACACGACCGACACCAGGTAACACTTGCTGCCTTTCTCCGACATTATATTATATTTCTAAAGCGAAAGGGGATTGTTTTATTCTATTTATGTGAGAGACAAGCACACGACCTACCTGATGGAGAGTGGTTACCGTGGCCTATGGACGTATGCGACACTAGGTGTTGCCGATTCTTACATTTGCTTAGTCCTTCTTGATAGAATGCATGGTAAAGCTTTTTGGCTCCATCCAACAGTAAGACAACTGCTAGATGGAGCAGTTTACTCCTACGGAAATATACGAAGTCTTATAAAATTATAAAGTAATTAGTATGGTATTTTTTTCTATACAATTACATCCTACTTAATTATCACTGCAAAATTTTTGAAGTATGGATGGATGGATATTCAGGGTGAATGTAGCTTTCCAATGGTGAAAGAATTTTTGAAAACGGCACAGTAGTTTTTGAGTTCATTCATTACAAACATACAAATCTTTCCTCTTTATAATAGTAGTGTAGAAACCTCAGAATACATAACCGATATTATAGCGTTGTGAGAAATGTCGTGGAAAATTTATTTATTATTTACAGCGATAATCGACATCCACGCGGGCGGAGCCGCGGGCAAAAGCTAGTATTTTATATACCGTTGCCCCAAGACGAATGTATAGCAAAATTTCGAATATTCAAGACGATGGCTATGTTTTGAATGTGAATGAAATTCTGCTATACATTACTCTACATAGCTCAGTTGGATCAAGTCCTGTCTTAAATGTTCAATGTTCACTGTTTCCGAACTAAGTCCATAGAATGAGTATTATACTTCACCAAGAAAACCACATTTAAATATAATTTGCACCGACTAACATAATATACGCATGTTGCAGGTGTTGTTCGCGCCATGCGGCGATATCCGCGGCGTGTCGTCGTGTCGGGAACCCATCCCGAAACTGCCCCTGCCATCATCTTCTTGCCGCTATCACACAGACCCGCCGGTCTACACTGTGTTTACACTCAAGGTGAGTTTATTGTAAGACAGTTAGTTTTATTCCACGAGGTGACAGACAAGCAGGCGGCCCACCTGATGGTAAGTGGTTACCGTGGCCTATGCACGTGTGCAACACCAGGGGCGTCACACTCATGCTGCCAACCCTGTAATGCTTTCAATGTACATAATTTTTAGTTAATGACATAAATGAAATATCTCGTATGCTAATATATACTCTAAGCCTATGCCAGCTATTGCAATTTTACGAGACGTGTGAATTACTATATTGGTACTCAATACATTGGCAAAATATTGAGAAAACCATAAAATAATATTCAATAAAGCTATATTATTGTAAAGTTTCGTTAAAATACATTCAGTAGTTTTTATGTGAAAGTGTAACAAACATCCGTTCATCTATCCATACAAAGGTTTATAATATTAGTAGGACTAGCTAGGCGGAATGATGAATCTAGTACTAGAAAGAGACGTGTTTTCCTCATTGCATCCGAGACCACGGTGAACTCGGGGCTCAGGGCCCGCCTTCTGGCACTTTAATTGATCAGCATTAGTCGCTATAGCACGGGCCTGAAGTCCCTTTTTCACTCTCTTCTATCTCACCTCCTCAAAAGCCAAAACTGAGAATCTGCTGGTGAGTTTCAGTGCAGGTCTCGAAAATCCTCATGAGCCTATAAACACTCCACGGGAAGAGATGAAGTGACTATTGTACTATTTGGATAATATATTATAAATCTTACATATTGCATTACAGAAAGACGAATCGGACAGCGATTCCGAATCCCACTCAACATCGGACGCCGAATCTCACCACACAGAGATGGCCGAAGAAACCGCACACAACACCGACAACTCAGCTGACGACAGACAGGACATCGCCGAGGTGATACTACCACCTGAAGCCACGTTTCAATGACAAATGGCCGGCTTGGAGCCCGCTGACGTACTCTGGATGTGGTCGCAACAAGAATAGTGGAATCACTATAAACTCGCGTCTCATTATATACCTCGGCGGACACATATCTTTGACCTAACTCGCGAGACAAACGAGGCTGACGCCCGTGAATGGAGACGCCGACGCAAATCTATTTGTAGATGGAAGCAGCATATGACCAAACAACCAACTTCAACTTCTTCAAAATGGCCTCTGCAGCAAATCGCCACAATTCGCCAATGTCAAGTAAAATGTAATATATAAAATTATTAATGGCGACACGCCAAGGTCGAGTGCACCAGAGCCACGTTAGCCATGCCAGTAAATTTGTTTACTTGTGTCCGCCTCCCACGAGATTCAGGTGGACGATCAGGACGTGTGGTTGGATTTTAGGGGGCAAACAACCAAACCAATAGCCAACCAACTCATAGCTGTCAGATTTGAAGAGACAAACAATGAAAATCTACGTAGATGACAGCTAACATTGGCCATTACGACGATGCGCCCTCTGTAGGGATAAAAGCGCAGTCGGCATCCCCATTGTTTTGTGATAATGTATGCTTCGTGAATATGAGCACCCCGTACTATCCTCTAATAACACCCAAGAGACGTGTACTGCTTGTATAGTACACGTTTTAGGTCCAAGATTATATTGTCCCGATATTTAAACAATAATATTAAAGTGAATTAACGCGAATATGGTTATAGCTACATACGAGGATAATTCAAAGGTATGTATGTATCTACGAATAATGTATCCCATAGAAATGTAACTCCCATAGAGCTCCCGCTGAATATATTGCGTTTTACATATCAGTATGGTTTCTGCACCACTTCACAACACACGAAGGCATATTTGAAATGTAATTAACGTTAACACACAAAAAACAAACACAATTAAAATCACTGACAGATAGATTCCAGTGACACAACCGTACGATACCTACGCGTGACAGGGCGGACTGACAGCGCCGCGCGGTACCCTTTTTAAGCCCCGCCTTCCGCGGTCCCCATTATGTGGTGCCATTTTTTGAGCCAAGTTACACTTCTATAGGATACATTATTCGTAGGTATGTATGTACTTTACAATGATCGCGTCAATTACCGTTAACAATATTGTATAAGAATAGTGTAATAAACTACCAAACGAATAAAATAGATTTCTCAAGAAAAAACTGAGTGATAAATATTGAATAAATAAAATATTTTATCTACTCTGATACTATAATACAAAGATTATAAAATTGAAATCAAAACTCTTAAGACAAACATTACGCACAGGTAAAAAAAAAAGTTTTATTACGATACAGGTCTTGTATGGACACCTATATCATAAAATAACTTTTTAATCATAACGATACACCTATACAATACACATCTGGACTGAACCACTACTTTAAAAAAAAAAACGGCCAATTCGCAAGAAAAAAAAAGAAACGCGCATGCGCAATCGATGTTTGCGGCCTTGTCTTGGCGTCAACTTTTTTTTTTACATTTATATTAAACAAAGTTTGGTTTTGTTTGTAAAATAAATTAGTTTATGTATTATAGTATGAAAGTAGATAAAGTAGTGTATGACACTGTACATAACTTGGTCTTATAACACTCGTGTGATAATATAAAAAAACTCGCCTACGGCTCGTTTTTTTAAAACACACTCGTGTTATAAGAACCCTTATTATGCAACAGTATCATAAACTACTATTAAATAGTGTGAAAAAGTACAAGTGGTTTATTCAATGTTTAGTAAGTTCAAAGAACTTACCTATAGCAGGCGTGGTTCACTCCGCGCAGTACATCCGTTATATACCTACAGCGAAGTATCCGGCCGACCGAATTTAAAAGTAGTCGAGTGTCACGCGCGCGCTCGTGTGAACGCTTGAGGTGTTTTCTATGCTCGCGCTCGGCTGGGATTTTATAAAAACATTAATTTTTCTCTCTTGATCGCGCCTACTTAAAGTAGGTACCGACCTAAGACTGGACATGAAAAGAAAATATGACAGACGATATTGTTTGGCGTTCGGCTGTTTGAATTCGAATAGAAATATACCGGATTTATCTTTTTCTCGGTTCCCAAAGATGCTGAAAGGCAAGTTTGCCAAATTAATAAATCTTAAAATTTTAAGGTACCTACCTACCCATAACCCTACCTATCAATACTACTGTTCGGACAGATTACGCATCTAGACAAAAACTACTCATTTTATAGGTAGACCACAAAGTAGGTAGGTACCTAGCCAGCTAGATTTTTGAATTAGGAGGGTTATTGGATCGGACCCATCGGGGTCAACGTACTTCGCCGTCACCCGCACGACGTATTTTTCTAGTTTCGAGTGTCCTTGACGGGCATCGCGCGCTGACTATAGGTAGGTAGGTACCACTGACGATACCTACCCTACGTAATTTCTGCAGTTCCAAGTTCCTTCTTTTTAAACGACTTCAAAAAAGAAGGAGGGTCTCAATTCGATTTTTTTTATTTTTGTTTATGTTTGTCTCTTCATAACTCCGTCAGTTATTACTTCTTACCTACATTTATGAACCTTCGCGCTCGAAGGAGCGTTAGGTACCTTACGTACCTACCTTATAGCTTATAGGTAATATTTAGATTCTTTGCTTATAGTCCGAGAGCTGAAGTAATAAATTTAATAGTAATACAAATGAATAGCATTATTTAATATTATTTACCTGAACATGATATTTAGATACTTTGGCCAGGCGTGGTTCACACCACGCAGTACATCCATTATATACCTACAGCGAAGTACCAGGCCGACCGGCTTAAAATTAGTCGAGTGTCACGCGCGCGCTCGTGTGAACGCTTGAGGTAGTTTCTATGCTCGCGCTCGGCTGGAATTTTATAAAAACATTTTTTTCTCTCTTGATCGTGCCTACTTAAAGAAGGTACCTACCTAATAATGGACCATAAAAGAAAATATGGCAGACGATATTGTGTGGCGGTTGGCTGTTTGAATTCAAATAAAAATATACCGGATTTATCTTTGTTCTCGCTTCCCAAAGATGCTGTAAGGTAATTTTGCCAAATGAATAAATTTTAAAATTTTAAGGTACTTACCTACCTACCCATAACCCAAACTACCACTACTACTGCTCAAAATGCGTAACTAGACTAAAACTACTTATTTTATAGGTAGACCACGAAGTAGGTAGGTACCTAGCCAGCTAGATTTTTGAATTGCGAGGGTTATTGGATCGGACCCATCGGAGTCAACGTACTCCGCTGTCACCCGCCTCGACGTATTTTTCTAATTTCGAGTGTCCTTGACGGGCATCGCGCGTTGACTATAGGTAGGTAGGTACCACTGACGATACCTACCCTACGTAATTTCTGCAGTTCCAAGTTCCTTCTTTTTAAACGACTTCAAAAAAGGAGGAGGGTCTCAATTCGATTTTTCCTAACGATAATATAAATTCAAATATGAACTGCTTTCAAAGCGCAACGAGTCACATTCGATTTAGCTGGGGCAAATCAAAATAATTTACCAACATGATTTTTGGGTGTCGGCTCTCGGACTAGTTTAAGCCGTTTCGTGTTTGCGTCGTACGGCATGTAACTAAACACGTAAATGGTATGTTCAATTTAGCAAATACACTAAAGTGTAGTAGCAAAGAATACTAAATGTAGAAGTATGCTTATCGTCTTATGTTAAAATATGCGGACATTGTAATAAAATACTTTTTTCATCTAATACTAGGTAGGTATGTTTAAAGTTGTCATTTTCACATAAGTAGAAAAATAGTAACAGGTACATAATTGAACTGGTAATCAAATATTCATTTCTTCACAAGAAGGCAACCCTAACAGCGTAAGAAGAGATAAGAGGTACGCGATAGAAAGAGACGAAGTAGTAGGTGAATAAAATTATAGGTACCTAATGTTGTGCGAGCTGATTTCCACTGTATTGCGTCGGAGCAAGACTGGAATTAATTAAATCTTCTTGCGCAGTGATCCTTCTGTACGTTAGTACTATTAATTATTCTGTGCCTATAGTATGGTTTTAAAGGATTGAAATCTAAAGAAAGAATTCTCGCAAGCATTTATCGCAGTTACAGTGGTTAATAAATATACCAAAAATGTGTATGTGCGCGCGCGTGTGTGTATGTATGTGAATGTGTGTCATTCGTGATCGAATCAAAACTGTTAATAAATACTGTAAAATATGTGTATGTTAAAATGTAATATCGTATTTATCATATCGATGAATCTATTAGTGATGTGCCAGATAGTTGAAAAAGTATATTTGCAGATACGGATATTTTAGTGTAAGATCCGCGGATATCAATACGGACCTATACTTGATTGCTCCGTGGGTAGTTACACCCATACACGTGACAGACATATTTGAACTTGCACTGCGCGCATATTTGATTATAAGCATCAAAAAGAATTTGAACGGTATTTTAATAATCTTCCATCGCTACTTAACTTAATCACCGATATATTTTTTTCTGTGTATTGAAAATTAATAAGATGAAAATGAAAGATCCGCTAAAAATAACGGATACGGTTCATTTTTGTCAAATAGTTATTGTCGCATATTCGCGTATACGTACCATTTTCCTCCTTTCGGATATTATATATCATTTTTCTTCCGTCGAATATTCTCGAACACGGATAATCTGGCACATCACTACAATCTAGGTATTATTAAGTTACTATCTGTAAATATTGAATTAGTAATAAGTTACTATTGAGGACTATAGTTCTTTGTGAAGAATGTGAGTTGTCATTACGAGTACAGCGAGTGTCAGAACGATCTTGACTACATAGTCTCAAAATTATCTTAATAACAAGATATTAACAGCAAATCAAACGGCTTGACTGATTTAAATGGTATTATTGTCCGAACTAAAGAACAGACAGTCTCCGTGGCGTAGCGGTAGTGATCGCGGCAGCTACACAGGAGACTCGGGTTCGATCCCCGCTAGGTGCAAATATTTGTATGCATGAATATGGATATTTGCATTGTCGTCGGTCCCGGTTGCCTTAAAAACACCTATGGCAGTCGTTACGGGAGCCCTAAAAAATCCACCAACTGGTCTAGCTGCAATGCTTCGATATCGCCTTTGGATTGTGGAGGTCAAATGGCAGTCCTTTCACGGAAAATATCGAAGTTTAGCCAAATCCGCAGTTAGACTTGTAAAAGCGGACCCTAGACTCTCAAGTTGAAGAGCTACAGATGCGACTGGGATCAACGCTAGGATGAAGGAGAAGATTGTACAAACTAGAGATACCAAAGAACAATCATTCAACAGAAAGGGAGAATACCATTAAGATAGGTACATACAATCAGGCGAGGTGCAGTCGATTTGACGACCTTAATGTAAAGAAAAAACGGCATCGCTACAAAGTCTACGTGGCCGAGGCTTTAGTTGCATTAAAACTTTTTGATATGTCAATCAAAAGTATAAAATTACATATTGAATCTGGAAATATGTTGAACTGTGTTTAATTATATTAAGAATATTCCATTTTAATTTTAATGTTAGTGTATTTACCGGCATACATGTTGACACCAAAATGTGCTCTATTTGCACAGTACACGTTGTTTTTGATGTCTTTTAGAGAGATAGCACGAGCTGCTACGGCCGCGGAGCTTAAAGGTATGATTCTGAAGGTGACAACATACGACAATGGCAAACGCAAGCAGCAGATACGGCGGTAAACGATTCATTACGACTTTTCAAAGGTCCCCTTCATCCGTATCGAAGTTGAACAAGTAATGTATGTGCTGCATGCGTCGGCAGTTTTCGTATGTCGGCTTCAGCACCACACCTTTAATCCACCAATTATACGCGCGCGGCTGGGCCCCGTTTGTCTCGCGACTTGGGGTCAAGATAAATGCCGGAAATTATAATTATAGTGAGACTATTATTAAACAATGCTTTTAATTTAAGATTTGAATGTTCTGAAACACCTGTACAATAAAAATCAATCGACTGTATGAGACAGTTTTATTTACCCCAGTTCGTTCAAGATAAATGTCGGGAAACGACAAAGGTTTTAATTTAAGATCTGAATGTTCTGGAATATGATACGGGGGTAATGAAAATCAATCAACATTATTTACCCCAGTTTCTCAGTTTAGTGTGAACCTATGTACCTAATCTCGTCTTGGATTGTGGACGTCATTGCAGTCGCTTCACGGAAAATATCGAAGTTTTTTGCGAAGTGAATCGTGGCGTAGCGGTAGTGAATGCGGCCGCTGCGCAGAAGGCGCGGGTTCGATCTCCACTCAGTGCAAATATTTTTATACATGAATATGGGTATTCGCATTGGTCTGGTCGTGCCTCGGAGAGCAAGTTAGTGTGCGTTCGCGCAGCGGAATGTTGTTGAATTTAAAGATTTTATTAATGCAGATATTTAGTGTATGACATCGTGTGATTGTGTATGGTAAAAAAAAATTGTGCATGCAGCCATTGTGGAGAAATTTGCTAAAAACTGATTCCGTTGGGCGAACGCTGTCCTGGCGGAACTTTTTTTAATCTATGGATTTAGAAGAAAAAAATGTTTCCAAAAATGTGTGTGTATGATATGAAAATTAGTGCATGCATAAACTTTGGAGAAATTCAAGTTGCCGCTACGCGAACGTTTGGCCATTAGCTGGTTTTCATATAAAGCGCTTATATAGAGAGCTGTAGATTTTTACATACGTTGTTTTGAATTTGTTTAAAAAGAGATTTAGAAAAAATCGTAGGATTTAAACTACGAATAATGTATCCGGTTTAAAAGATTAAAATATAAACGTAAAATACGCTCAATGTCGAAGTTCAGCCGACCTCGAAAGAAAGGGCGAGATGGCGAAGGTCAGAAAAAAGAAGCGACAGTGAATGGGTTGTCGCAGGTTGTCGCCCGCCGATGTTGCGTGTGCCTCCCGCGCGCACCTGACTCGCGCGCTGCATGCGCTCAACGCAGTGTCACAGCGAGTCGATATATATACGTGTAGTCTGAATGAATTCACAAAGGCAGCTTATTCTGAATTAACGTAGATATGTTATGTATGGATTAGGGTGTTAATTTTAAGTTACGGCACTATCGTATTAGGGCCTACCTGTAAAGATAGTTGTCAGTGTGTGTAAAATAAATAAATAAAAAAAATAAAAATAATTCCAGGGTTCGATGGAGCCACTGCTTTCCACAACCGTGGGAGCCATCCTAAAACCATAGATGGCCTAGGGTCAGTCGGGGTGCGTGGCATATGCACCCCGGCATCTAAACACCAGGACGGCTTGTAGTTTTAGTGGGTCCGAGTCCAACACAATAACCCCCAATCAGAGAGAGAGAGACATCATTCCACAGCTTGAAAATACACATGTCCTGTGACGCCTCGCTGCGTTTGAGTTTCTTTCGCAACACTTTCATGGAAGCAATTACTTAGACAGTCTCGCGGCAGTCGCAACAGCATAGCCCCGAGAGAAAATCCTAAGCCCGAGCCACGTACCGGCTAGTATTATTATAATTTACAACTTTTACAAGTAAGATAATATTGCCAGGCATTTGGTTTGTTAAGTCGGAAAGAAGAGTGAGAGTCCGGAATGAATCGATATCATTCACCGTGATATGCGACTGAAATTCGGGGATTTTATGTCTCGGAGCACTCCATTTATTATTAATTTGTGGGGAACCAATCAGGATTCCACAGCAATAAAATTTTTCAATATATTTTATTTAAACTGACAGTTCAAATTTTCAAAAGCCTCGTATCTAAACACAACACACGATACGCGAAACGGAAACTTGTTGTCGTTTGGGTACTATACATAATAATCTATGGGTAGATTTTTGTACGGGTTGCAGCTTTTGATGAATTTATTTTTAAATATGAGTTTCTGCTGATAATTATGGCATTTTGCGGTAACTGAATTAGTAAATTGACGAATTTCTAGCAGATCTAGGAGGAAATACTTATCTCAGTAATATAGAAAAATGGTGGACCTTAGCGGCGGGGCTGAGGGCCCGATTGAACATGGATTTTCGAACAGTGTTTTTATTATTCCTGGGATTGTTGTCATCGGTTTATCAGGTAAGATATCACTATTTTTATATCTATTTAATATGTTTCATAACTACCTTCTACGAGGAGAGAATAATCCCTTCTATTTTGCCGGTAAACTATCCCCTGTGAAAAATTCTTCCCATTAGAATTTGTGCAAGTAAAACCAAGGGTTCGAGGAAAGATCGTTTTAAATTAGTTCTGAAATTTTATCATTCAAATTTTAAAAAATACACCTGTTAATACTTTGTATGTATGTAAAGTGTAGGTATATTAAAAAAGTCTTCAGGTGAGTGAGTCTTGCAAGCAATAGTGAGCAACACTTAGATGATGATTATGTTGGTGGAACACTCCCCCCCCAAGGAAAGAAATGGGAATATTGTGGCCTGCAGTTATCATGGGTGTTTTCCAGTCTGGTTACAGTCCTCAATGAAAAAATAAGTAATGATAGTTGAAGCAGCGAGGGATAGAGCTGATAATTCTTGCATATGGACATATTCCAAAATATGTTAAGTACAGTCAATGACAAGAGTAGCTTAACAAATTCTAATTTATTAACCTCTGTCATTCCTAAACCTCTCATAAAATAAAAAAGAAAACATAAGATATTCAAACTTTGTGCTCTGGGGAGTTTGATATGATACAGGGGTATTTAACACCCACATTTCACCATTATGATTTATTCCCACTTAGCCTGTCAGGTTTGTTTACTGTCAGTTTGAGAACAGCCTATCACTTACTTGCCACAACTACAGGAAGAGATGGGGGTGATCCCTTTACTAGGTATATCCAACATAAAAAAAATTTGTGTCAATCAACTTTTTTCATAGACTGTAGGTACATTAAAATACTACTTACATACTTTTCGTCTTGACTCACAGTGGTACAGTTCTATTGAAGAAAAATTGTGATCTAATATATAAAATTCTTGTGTCACAGTTTTCGTTGCCAAACTCCTCCGAAACGGCTCGACCGATTCTCATGAAATTTTGTGGGCATATCGGGTAGGTCTGAGAATCGGCCAACATCTATTTTTCATACCCTGATTCGCGATAACCGACATCCACGCGGGCGACAGCTAGTTGTGATATAAATATAACACTAGACCTGGAACTACCTTCAACTAGAATTTATTTTTTCTACTTTTCTTATAATTCTACATTGATAAATAGCAGCAATAGGATTAAACAAGATAATTTAAAACACACTACCTTTTGGATTATAATTTTTAATGACTTTAGAGTAGAAAATAGCCTCTTCATATGCTTCCATTCGTTTCAAATAAAGAAAGCTGACTATCAAGCGTTCATTCTGCCAATGGGTTCTGGAGATCACATGACAGTTCATGGAAAATATTGAAGTTCAGCCACTCACCAAATAGTGGACCCCAGTTTCTGAGCTAAGAACTGAGATACAGCCATGACAAATGTATATAGGTAGATGATGATAACAAAAGGCATACATATTAGGTTTCACAGTTCAGCAATTCATTTACCTAGTTTCTGTATCCCGTTCAAAATTCCAAATTCAATAGCACCTCACCCCGGTAAACAATTTTGCGGCAAATTTTTTAAAAACACATATAAAAAAAAAAACTAAACTACAAATAACTAAATACTGGTTCCATTTCAGTTTTTAGTTTTTAAATAAGTTTCTGAACATAAATATTTATAAACTGACTTATAAATAGAAAAATATTTATAAACTAAGTTTTTGAATAAGACATACCTAATTATTTAAAGGACACATCAAGATTGTTTATGTATAGTTAAGCACCTAACAAAATGAAGTAAAGGTGCTTTGTGCTCTGAAGAGGGCACTTCAAAAACTCGATAGTTGGCTCTCAATAGTTGTAAGGTCAAGTCGGAGGCCTTATGGGCAACCTGAGTTATAAAAAAAACACTTCACAGGCTAGGAGGTCAGACGGCTGTCGCTCCCTATATAGCCGAAAAACCCAGCCATATCATAAATTCCTACGGCTACACCCTGCTGGCCGGCGGTCGTGGTTATGTCGGACTCGAACCGACTGAATCCGTACGTATACCCGTACGTAATATCTCTCGCACTCCGGCTGACCCAGGGCCATCTTCGCCATCGGTAGCCCTCGAGTGTGGGAACCACGGCGCCTCCACCTTGCCCTCTCTCCTGGGGGGCAGTAAGCAAGGTGAAGGCATCGTATGCAACTGGGAACAACGCTAAGATAATGAAAGTGACTTACTTTAGTACTACAGAATGGTGTCACGATATCGATTGTACTCCTTTATTGTATTAAAATCATTTTATTGCAATCGCCGTACCGTTGTCCAATTCACCTGTGCAAATGTCATTACTTATATTGAAAATCTCTGTATAGAAATAGTTACACGAAATCCAAGTAATTGTGAGATGTGATTTATAAGCGACAGCGATTAAATGAGCGGTGCACAATATTCGCCTTATAAATGTTATAATAAAAAAACGTAGCCTATAAATTGTGTGATGGTTTTATGCTTAAACGTTTGTTGATGGGGTATAAAACCCGTTCCAGCGAACAGCGACCGGAAGCTACCTACTCATATGGCAGTTTCACTTGTCAGAATCAGGTAGTAAGTAGCCAGAATAGAATAGCCAGTGAAGTGTTCTTTTTTTATAATTCAGGTTGCCCATAAGGCCTCCGACTTGACCTAACATCTATTGAGAGCCAACTATCGAGTTTTGAAGTGCCCTCTTCAGAGCACGGAAGCACTTTTACTTCATTTTGTTAGGTGCTTAACTTTAAAGATATCGTGACGCTTCGCTACTAGCGATAGGGGCGCAAGCAGGGCAAACAGGTGCATGTTACGATGACCAATAGGTTGAAGTATTAGGAATGTATATTTATCACTAAGTGGTGTATATGTTGTACTGTACAAGGATACGCGGCTCATATTTACAGTAAGTCTGCCCAAAAGCGTCTTTAGCCTGCATTGATGCGAAGAAGCATTTCGTAACACGCTAGGTCGTAGCACCCGCTTACCACTCGCACATTACACCACAGCATATCAAACAACGTGTATTCCACGTTACACATCCAAAGATAAGTACATTCATTCTACCGATAGCAGTTCAATTCTTAAACTCTCTCGACAAAAATGGACGCGGTCGATCAGGAAGCTCTTGGCAAACTGCAGAATCTGGTCAAAGATGCCAACCTTGAGAATCCTTCTAGAAAGGATTTGCTCGAAATGCTGGAGACTTTGGACTTGACTGATGAAGCGAAGGAAAATCTGAAAGTCCTATTGACTGGTGATGTGCCAAAAGTGTTCGGAAGTCACGGCGGAGGAACTGTATTGGCTATAGTGTTCATTTTGCTGGTGTTTTCTATGATATGTGAGTTTAATTTAATTATTTTGAACTATTTCCATGTCAGTTTTTACACTACACTAGATGTCGCGCGCGGCTACGCCCGCGTGGAATTCTGGTGTCGCTTCCGCAACCTATGGGAATTTATTCTAGAGATAAAAAGTAACCTATATGTATTCTCGACTGTAATCTATTCCCTGTACCAGCCGTTCCGTTCAGTCAGCCAGATTCGTCCGGCCGTTAGAGCGTGATTGAATAAAATAATAATATGCGCAAAGTTTCACAGTTATAATATTAAATAGTAGTATAGTAGAACCAGCGGCAGGTTCCGGCTTCACCAGGCAATAAAAACATTCGTAAAAAAAAAATCTTAATAAAGACTTCAACTACGAATGTGACAGACGTTGACCGTGACCATGAGCCAATGGGTTAACAACATATTCTCCGAGGCACGGAGGGGTCTCAGTGTGTAAGGAATGAGCGCCCAGCCCGTTTGTTTCGTGCGAGAATTCCCGTTACAAGGATTATGCCGGGACCGAACCGACTAATACCGCACGACGTCTTGGCTCTTGAGATATCGAGGTGTGAGATTGACCTGGCTAGCATAACTTTGCAATATTTTGCCGTTACCTACCCAGTTACCACGAGCCTCTGTCAATATTATATTGTAACTGTTGCCCCAAAATGGTATCATAAAAAATATTGACACGTATATCGGCCAGTGGGCCAAACATACCTGTCATATATCTTAACCTCACCCAGATAAGTTATTGATATGGGCAGACCATGAGCTGGGTTTACGTAAACAAAGATAGCGTGTACGTAATCGTATTTATTATGTGCCTATCTTTATTAATATGTTGCCATTTTGATGCAATTAAATCCGCTTAGTGACGGAGAAAGAAAACAAGTATCACCACCCCATCTCATCCGAAGAGCGACTTATGTCTTAAACCTTTTTTTTTTTTTTTTTTTTTTTTTTTTACGTGGTGGAATGCGTTTATGCACTTCGCTCCCCCCCCACGGGGGTAGGGGGAGAGCTTCGTGTGGGACTCCTGGCCTGTAAAGAAAGGCCAGACTACCCACTAAACCACCACGGTGTCCGTCATTACCACATTTCGACGATGGCGGGAACAACATCTTCCGCCATCGCCGTGTGGGTCGCCCACCACTCAACGGTGGCAGGCCCATCTCTGGTGCGGCAGAAGAGGAGTCCTTCTGCCGCCCGCCTAGGCAAGGCACACGCGACACGACGTGCGCCTTCAACCTCGAGGCCTATGTAAGGGCAGCAGACGCCCCCGCGTCTACTGCCCCGGCCCGGTTAGGGGGGGAGGAGTTGGTGGTACCGCCTCCTCCGGGCCCCGGCTCGTTTGCGGCGCTGCGGGAGGGAAAGCGGGTCAGATTCCCTCGCCCTCTCCGCCGCCTCCTTCTGCGAGATAACCGTCTCGCAGAAGGCCTGAACCGCCGCCCACGCCTCATCGCCGCCGACCATAGACAGAACTACGGTCGGCAGCGAGAGGTCCGTCCCCACTACGGCGATGAGAGCACGGCGCTCCCCAGCCCACGCGGGGCACTCCTCTAGGGTGTGCTGCGCCGTGTCATCATCGCCTCCACAGTGGTGGCACCCTCTGGTCGGCTCTCGTCCCAACCGGCACAGGTACCTCCCGAAGCATCCATGCCCCGAGAGGACCTGCGCCATCCGGAACGTTACCGACCCCCGCGATCTATCCATCCAGTCTCTGAGGACCGGACGGATCGCCTCGACGGTCCTTCTGCCAGCCGTGGGATTGGCCAGCCGCCGCTCCCACTCCAGGAGCATGGACCGCCTTGCTTGGAGCCTCCGCTCTCCCACCTCCGAAGGTGCCGGGAATTCGCCCCGGCTCCGGGCCTCCTCACGCCAGTGATACACTGACGCGAGGACACAGGCCTCCAGCTCCCACGGAGGGGAGCCCGCCATGACGCAAGCCGCCTCGAATGAGATGCCGCAGTAACCTCTAATCGCCCCGACGGCCATCACCCTCTGCGGACGTCGCAAGAGGGTGACGTTGTGTGCCGTCAGGGCGTCGATCCACACAGGGGCCCCATACAGGGCCATCGATCGTACGACTCCCATATAAAGGAGGCGGCTGCTCGTCTGGGGTCCCCCTAGGTTCGGCATCAGCCGCCGAAGGGCGGCGGCCGCGCCGAGCAGACGGGGGACCAGGCGGTCGAAATGAGCGCGGAAGCTCCATCGTGGATCGAGGACAAGCCCGAGGTACCTCATTTCAGACTTGACCTCGATCCGGGTGCCACTCACTACGATGTGGGAGTCCGCCGGTGGCGCTCGCCGAGGGCCATGGAAACAAATGGCCTCCGACTTGTTGAGCGCCACCCCGAGTCCCAACATCGTTATTCGCCGCACGACCATGGCCACCGACGCAGTGGCAAGGCGCGCGGCGTCTCCATAGGTCGCCCCCCGGGCAGTAACCAACGTGTCATCTGCGTAGCAGGTCACGTTGGCGCCCGGGAGGCGAGCTCCTCGGAGTACCCAGTCGTACCCGATGTTCCACAAGAGGGGCCCCAACACTGACCCCTGCGGAACACCGCGGCACATGGCCCACCTGTGAAGGCTGCCATCCTGTCCTGGGTACTCCACGTACCGCTCCGATAGGTAGGCGCCGACGATCCGACGTAGGTAGGGAGGCACGTCATGGTATTTGAGCGCCTCCCGTATGCACTCCCAGGGCAGGGTATTGAACGCATTGGCGATGTCCAGTGACACCGCCAATATCACCCCGCCCTTGCGGATCTCCTCTTGCGCCAGCGCCTTCACCCGAAGGACGGCGTCGACGGTCGAACGACGTGGCCGAAAACCATATTGGTAGTCGGACAGGCCGCGACCTCCATCCTCGAGGTGCCGGACGATGCGAGCGAACAACACTCTCTCAAAGAGCTTGCCCGCCTCGTCCAGCAACACTATCGGTCGGTACGCCGAGGGCGATTCCGCGGGCCGTCCCTCCTTCTGGATAAGGACGAGCCTACCCGTTTTCCACCGGACTGGGTATTGTCCGGTTTGTAGGCAGGCACTCATTAGCCCGCAGAACCGCTCCTCGAGCTCCCGGAGCGCGACCACCAAAACGCGTCCGGGAACTCCATCGGGTCCAGGAGCCTTCACCCCTTTCTCCTGGGCCCGCCTGACGGCCACGGCCAGCTCCGCCGTTGTGACCCGCGGCACCTCCAACACGACCTCCTCACTGCGCGCCGGAGTCATCACCGGGGGGACGAACCCTTCCTCCCTCTGTGGAAATAGGGAGGAGATAACCTCCCCCAGCACTCTCGGCTCCAGGCACTCCGTGATCGGAGGTACCCAAGGGCGGAGCTTAGCCCTGACCGTTTTGTAGGGCCGGCCCCAGGGGTCCCGGTCGAGAGTGGCTAACAGAGACGCCCTCGAAGCCTCCTTTGCGTCTCCTATAGCCACCCCGAGGGACTGAGCGCACGACCGGTAGTCGGCGTACAGCTGCACCTCTTCCTCCGGCACCCGCCGCGCCCTGCGGCGGTACCGGGTGTACCGGCGACGTTTCGCAACGCACTGAGATCGCAGTTCAGCGATCTCAGGCGTCCACCAGTACACCTTCCGGTTGGGGAGTCGGGGCTTGGCCCGAGGCATGCACGCGTCGCAGATTTGCGACGCGGCGCTCCCGAACCATTCGGCTTCCTCCTCGACTCCTACTTCCGCCGGAGGATTCGTCCACGACTGGACGATCGACGCCAGCTCCAACGCCTCCCGGTCTATACGCCCCAGGACCCACCTCTTGGCGGACGGCCCCTCGCGTCTGGGACTCGCCACATGCAGGCCCGTGGAGACATCGTAACGGATGTAACGATGATCCGTCAGATTCTCCACGTCTTCCAGGACTCGCCAGTCCCGGACGGCCTGTGCGACGGCAGGGGTCGTGAACGTGATATCCACGATGGACCTACCCTGCTGTGACACAAACGTGTCGACCGACCCACGGTTACTGACCGTAAGGCCGGTCGTCGTGGCCCACTCCTCCAGCAACCGGCCGCGCTCGTCGGCCGCGGGGGAACCCCAAGCCGTGGATTTGGCATTGAAGTCCCCGGCGACCACCGCCAGACGGGGTGAGATTTGCCCCAGCAGGGCACCCACCATATCCAGCGCCGTCTCGAACTCGGCCAGTCTCATGCTGGGAGGGAAGTACACCGCAATGATGATGTACCTCCCCCATCCGCAGGCCACGAAGCCCCTCCCCCTGGAAATGAGGGAGGGGGGTGCCACTCGCTGTGTCCCAGACGCGATAACACAAACTGACCCGACAGTGTCCCCCAGCCACTGACCGTGAGGAGGGACAAAGTACGGGTCGGAAACGATCGCCACATCAATGGACCACTCCGCCATGGACTGCAGGAGGAGGTCCTGCGCTCGTGCGGAGTGGTTTAGATTCGCCTGGAGGAAGCGATGGGGAATACCGTCCATTACGGTTCCATCGCTTCCTCTCGCCCTTGCGGGGGCGTCGCTGCCACGGGGACTGGGGCAGCCGGGGTCCTTCCGGCCGCCTTTTTACCCTTTCTGGGCTTTGTCCCGCGGCATGCTTTGCCGCCTAGAATGTGGTTGCTCGGTCCACCACCCATTGCTGCGCAGATGACGCAGTGGGGGTCGGCCGAGCATACCGCGGCTTTGTGGCCAGGACGTCCGCAACGGTAACAGATTTCACCGCGGTCGTCCTGTGAGGTGCACTGTGACCTGACGTGTCCTGACATCAGGCACCGGAAGCACCTCATAGGTCTCCGCTCAAGTAGAGTTACTTGAGCAGAGACCCAGCCTACTAATAGGCGACCAGCGGCCACTTTTTTGGCTGCTTCCACGGGGCAGCTAACCGCCACCGTGCCACTTCCTCGCAACGTCCGCCGAATCTCCCCGACCTTGACGTTTAAGGGAGGGCAGCCGCCGCGGCGCGCGACTGCGTCAGCCACCTCCTCCCTCGTGACGGAGTCGTCCAGACCGGTAATGCGCAAGTCTGCGCACTTGACCGGCCTGGACACGTTCGCCGTTTCGGAGCCGAGCACCTCTCGGAGACGCACCGCCAGCATGTCTGCCTTCTCCCCGCTAGAGTCACCGGCCACCTCCAGAATAGTCGCACCGGTCTGCGCCCTCTTGAAATTCATGCGGGGGATGTTCAAGTCCTGCAGATCAATCTGCGACTTCAACCCCCGCATGACCTCCGCGTACGTAGCGCCCTTTCCTGCGGCCTCCGGCAGCAGTGTTATAACTACTGCCGAAGAGTGGGGCGTACATGGTCCCTTCCTCTTGCGCGTGCGCCTCTTCTTCTTCTTAGGAGAAGAAGCTGCAGTCTGGGCCGACGTGCTGGCCTCTTGGACAGCAGCCGGCGCTCCAGGCTTCTTTTTACTTTGCTTTTTGGCTACCTTCGTCCACTCCTCGTCCATTGACGATGGTGCAGGCGGCAGCGGCCTCGGCTCGCTCTCCTTAGGGGCGCTCTTTTTCCCCTTTCCTTTCCCCTTCGATGACGGAAGGGGCGGCGGCGACGGCTTAGAGGGAGTCGGTGGTGTTGGTGCCGATGGACCGGGCCTCGGGTCGACCTTGCGCCTGGCGTCCGACGCTAGGGGTGGGCGGAGGCGAGGCTCCGGCAGGAGTCTGGACTCCAAGCCCGTCCACCTTGCGTCCACCGCGGACAACACGCGGTCCATAATGGCCCGCGACATCTCCTCCAGTGGAGCCACAGCGGCTGTTTTCGCCGCTGCCTTCTCCTCCCGGAGGAAACGGACCTCTATCCGGAGCCTCTCCACTTCCGCCCGAAGGGTTGCCACCTCTTCATTCATATTACGGCCCTCAAGCACAGCCACGGCATCGATCACATCGAATGCCGCATCCTTGAGGGCCTTTATGAATCCGCCTTTTAAATTTTTAGATTTGTTGGCGACGTCCAACACAAGGTCCATATTTCGCCGGACCTTAGCCGCCAACTCATCAGTGGGCAGTTTCTCCCACGCAGGGTCCACTCTGGACCTCCTAGAGGATCGCGACGCCACGGAAGACGATCGCGACCCTGCCACCGAGCCTGCAAATCGGAAAACCTCCGACTGGAGGTCCTCGGTGGCCGGACGTTTTGCGCGGGAAGACGCAGTCTCCTTCTCGCCGCGCTGTCTCTTTCGAGCAGCGCTGCTTTCGCGCGATGATGTCGCACCGACATCCATGTCGGCATCCGCCATGGAAGGCGCAGGTGTCGGGGGCCTCGTCAACCTCGACAGCCTCACCGAGCACCGACGAGTCTGTCCTTCAGGAACTTGGTCCCGGCTCGACAACCCTGTCTCCTCCTCGCGCTCACGCGCCTGTCGCTCGGGAGCTTGGTCCCGGCACGACGCACCTTCTCCGCCAGCATCAGACATCGTCCTAAAAAGGACAGTGCCGATGCGGTCAGAGGACACCAAAAAACAGTATGTACTGCTTGCCGCAAGACTCGCTTTTCCAGATTTGGTCACCCAACGTGCCACTCCGTTACGGTGGTCACGTCGGGGTCCAGGGCACACGACGGGGACGTACTGGAAAGCTCTTGGGGCTTGCCCCTTATGTCTTAAACCTGTACCAACCCAACTGGTTATCGTGGAAACAGTTTGGCAAAGCATCCCAATATTGGAAGAGGCCTATGTCCAACAGTGGATGGAGATAGGCTAATTGATTAATGCAATTATATGAGGGTGTAAGCAGGCCATGGACTCGGCGGTGAAGGCCTCGATTGCGACCAGGACTAAAGCAAATAATGATGGCTCAGTAAGATGCCTTGAGGCCAAGTCAATCTAAAAGGGACATCAGTAACCGATTTCTATGTATTCCTTTTAAGCTAAATTGCTTGTGTAATGAGTGGGCTCATAGCGGCAGTGTAATGGCCAGGATTCGAGTCAGGGACCTCTCGATAGCAAGGCCGATCTCTAACCACTACACTAATAAAACTCGTCATTTGACTTAGGCTGCTGAATGAGGAACGAGGCTTTGGTGCAGTGCAGGCTTTCATCTAGAGATTGAGGGGTCAGTCGCCAGTTACTCCTGTTTAAAACTAAGATAAAACAATAATGGAAGCGTAAGAGAGTGTATCCCGGGATTCAAACGCCGTCTCAAGTCTTTAGATACCAGGGTGTAAAGTGGCCCTAAGGCATTTCTCATCGCATCCTGACTGACCGAGGACTATCTCTGGTTTTGAGATGACTCCTCAGGTTATCCCGGGCTTATCCTACGTGCAAGATAGATATTGCCCTCCAAACATACAAACGAGACACACTACACATAATTTTGTTGTATAATGGGCAACAAGGTAATGGGGCATTGCATCACACAGACCTAACACTATCTAGCGAGGACAAACCGAACTATTACGTAACTTGCATTGTACATCGCGGTATGAAAATTTTCTCATTGATTATTGTAATTATAGGTCGGGAAGTTGTTCGGTGTTTCGAAAGAAGTGGAAACAGGTCTTTAAGTTCTTAATTCCCTTAGTTACTTGTCTACTTAGGTATATAAATGTAGTTTCATTACATCGATTACTTGGCTTAACGTAAAACCGTTCAAATAATGTTATCATAAGTCGATAATATGTTTTTCTTTATTCATAATCAATAATTATATACTGTAAGTGGATATAATATAATTGATTAGTTAGTTTATTTTTAATTGTCAAGCAAACTGGTGAGTAAATTAGAATTTTTTTAATTTTATAACTGACACTAGCGGTATACGGGATGCGATTTGGTTTTAATTTAGAAGTTATGCGCAATTATGAAGGTAAACTCAAAAATAGTCTATGAGAAAAAATGTATTCTGTAAAGACCATTAAAACGGCACTTTCAAAACAACAGTGAGAACAAAATACTAGACTACTAGATAGCCAGATAAGTAGCACGTTTGCATACCACCAGTCAGATTATGTGGTCCGATTTAAAAAATCCAAACTTTCTCTTATAACAGAAATACAATGGCGTCCTATGAATCACCTCAAGACAAGGAATTGTTGAAAATGCTTCAAAAAATGGTAGCTTCTACCCCAGAGGAGGAAGAATCAGAAGAAATCCGCGGCAAATTGCAAAATGTTCTAGGGCAATATCAAGATTTGAGTGATGAACAAAAGGCTTCTTACACAGAGCAGATCAGAGACGGTCTAGCAAACAAAATGAAGGGCACGGATTTCGTTAACGCCGCTTTAAGAGAGGATCTAAATACGAACTTTTATATTTTAACTGCTGGATTTGTCTTACTGGTCATTTTGTTAGGTATGTCCTTTGTCTAAAAAAATTGTTTCGTGTTGTCCATCATTGTAACGATTTCGTAGTTGCGTTTAAAGTTTCCACCTTGGAGCATGGAGTCTGCTTTATTGTTTGTGATTGGTATGTTGACTTTTCCGGCTGCAACTGCTTTCTGAAACCCTGTGAGAAAACCTGCGCCAGAGCCCCGTTTATTGCTTAGCAGGTGAATTTCTTCTTCGTTGATTCCGCTTTTAATTTTTTACGTGAGACTCGGCGGTACGTCATTACCTTCGCAAGTCTCAAGAATGAATACCTTCATTATAAGATACTAATGATGCAATGCTAGTCTCCAATTTTCTACCTTCTGCTTTAAGAACACGGGATTACAGGGAGAAGGAAATACGTGTTGGTAAAGAATTCCATGTCCTTATAGTGCGATAAGGAAATGTGGTGTGTCGTTTCGTTGCCGATCGAATTATTTAAGTGAAAATTGCAATCTCTGTCCATTTTGCTGGCCTGTGATGTATTTGACTTCTTTGGCCGTTATGGTGTTAGTGAATAACAAAAATCTATCCCATCCATTCATCCATTCAAAATGGTACCAAGAAATCTGTGAACTGAACAATGGTGTCCGTCCGTCCCTTCAGGGTTGTCAAACCGAGCTAAATTGACTTTGATGTGCAATGTAACAGTATGCATTTGACAGTGACAAGTAACAGTAGTTACGTTTTTAGCCTTTTCAAGGATTGGGTGCTTGACAGTTGACAGATTGAAACTACACGTCGCTGTTGTCTATGCTTGTTTCCAATTTTAGTTTTATCAAATTCTTGTCTGGGTATTTATATCGATAATATATTATGGTTATCTTAAGTCGATAGTGTTTTTATTCGAATTAAATATAGACACGTAACTGTGTTAGCCCCGATAAATGCTCGTCCTTAGATAAAGTTAGTTTATCTGTAAGTGTCAGACAGAGCGGTGAGTGTTATGTTTAGGTTTTTTTATTAATATGTGTTTTGGATACAAGATACAAGCAGATCATGCGGGATGCGACTCTAGTGGCAAATGTTGAAAGGCAATGAAAGAATAGTAACGAGCCTTAAGATATATTATGGAACGCGAATGTTTAACTTTTGTAACTACAGTAAAGTTAAAATTTAATACAGAGTTAGGCTTTCAATTTCTTCTGTAGGGTATGTATAATATGGATATTTTCATATGACAATATTGTAAAACTTGTAAGAGTTCAGTACCCCACAGCCTAGTAGGAATAATTAATTTTCAAATGTTATGAGGTAATACAAAAATATTTGTTCTTTGAGTCTGTTTCTTGAATGTGACAAAGTGTACTTAATTGAAGACCTAATAGAAACAAAAGAAATTCAACATAGTAGAAAATAATAAAGTGATAGTTCTAAAAATATCATCGCAGACAATCCCGATCGCATCCCGTGTGTCTGCATTGAGCAAGCTTCTTAATATAGCAGTAGGGCAGTTATATACGAGTTATATACGAATTGAAATGACCTACAAATCTTTCAACTGCAACTGACCGATGAACATTGATTAAAATTTATACTTTTCCACACAATAGAACCAAAATGGCAGATCCTGATCTGACACTAAATGTCCCAATCGGATCAGGAGGTATCGGAGGAGGAGGTATAGGTGCAGCAATCACGGAACAGCTAGGCAACACTATCAAAAATATGGACATTGCAGAAACCTTACGAAAGATGGTCTCTGCAATAGGAGACGATGAAGAATCGTTGGAACTTCGGGGCAAATTGGAGAATATTATCCAAAAATATAGTACTTTGAGTGATGAGGATAAAGCTGCATTCGCTAATCAAGTCAAAGATGGCATTACTAGTAGATTAGGCAAGAAATTGCAAGAGAGCGGTGCTTTGGATAACATCAATGAAGCTATTAGAGGAGCTGTAATGACTAAATTGTATATGGTAGCTGCGGGAGTTGTGTTAGTGATCGTCTTGATAGGTATGTGTATTGATTAAACTTTAGTTTTATGTCGTGACATCAATGTCGTATTTTAGGATCAAATCTGCTCCGTTTCTGAATTGGTCAGGCCGTGCTGGTGGCAATTTGAATAAGTTTTGTCGCCCTTTGCTCACCGAGATATGCACTAAGGACTTAAAAGGGGTTTTACTGTGTTTTAGTAACCTCAAATTGATTGACGGATTGAATCACGCGCGCTTGAAAGAATATCCATTAATTTACAAATGATCATCTGAAGGAATTTCCGCAAGAAAAAAAGAGTATCTATACAGTTATTTAAATCCAAACACTGTTGAGTGTTTTGATGAAACGATTTTATTGCTTTAATCTTGTTGGCTTGGCGATGACAATCTTAATTATTGATTACTGTGTTGGTCTGTTTGTGTATACTTATCGTGTCACTATCATTGATCTAAATAAAATATTTATAAGCTCCGGTAGGCATTCTAACAGGTGTACATGTTGAAATATGTAATGTTGGTACTGCTAAAATACCACTTAAACGTAGGATAGATAAAATCACCATCTTTAAAAATTGTAACCTGTGGATATAGTTAAATTGGCCCAAAGTGTGTGAACACCTTTCGGCAAATATTGACAATACTTCTCAGGTTGTAGGAACTCAATTTGCGTTATAATCTTAGCGATGATCCTGTTTGCATCCAAGGCTTTTACCTATGACCCGGCCGACTAGCGAATTGCCACTTGTCTAGAGGGGCTGAGAAGACTCCGGCAAGAAAATCTGCGGACATTTTTTTTTCAGTCTATTTACAAACATTTACTTCGTCTACTTAGTCAAAATACAATGGTTTGCTTGAGTAGCATAGTTGAACGAACAGCTCATTTCCAAGCTGGTTTATCATCCAAATATTCTTGGATTTTATAATAAAACTTTTTGACACAGTTTAGTCTTAATTACATGTTTTTAAATTTATCAATAGGTTAATACCTAATTTAATTAGGGAGCTTGTTAAAAAAGCGTATACTGTTGCCCCGGAAACAGTTACTAATTTTATGGAGTCTACTATGACAAACTACAAGATTATTTTTTATGTCGCCTGTTACGCCTGTCACAAACTTGAAAATTTTGAAATATATTTCCTTACATACATTGGTGCTCGAAAATGTATTGCGACACTACGGTTAGAATGTCTATTTCTTTGAACTTGGGCCCAAATTATAAATAGCTCGCACAGCCCGCTTTTGTAAGAGAAATATTGTGTTACCTCATCCATTGATCAGCTGCTGTACCAGCTGACTTATTGATGCTAGAAAATTTGAGGTGCTATTAACTAGTGGGTGGGGCAGGCTTCAACCCGATGGATAATAGCACCTCAAATTTCCTAGCATATACATATCTGAGTATTGAATGTTGGCGTGACCACAAAATACCCATTGTTTTCCAGAGCTCATGTGTCAACTTAGTTTCTATCAAAATTCAAAATACCCTTTGACCAACTCGGAAATTAGGTTCCGAGTTGGTCAAAGGGTATACAGGGTGTAATCGTTAAGTGTGTCCGGGCGATTATTCCGTAACTATTACAGATATCAAAAAACTTTAAACTGATATCGAAAGTACGTTACCTAATGAATAAAATGACATCAATAACTTTTTAAAAATCAAACGAGCGGTATCAAATATTTTGACATTAAACACTCCCATACATTTAGTATGAGATTAGTAGAAAGGTTTTAGGTACGTACACCAGACGGGACTTCTCTATCTGGGTACTCTCTTCTGTAGGCGATAATGGCCGCTCTTTTGTTACAATCATATTTGTAGTCAATTTTTAGCATATCTCTCTTTTCTCTTTTGGAATATGCCATTTTGCAATCAATAAATGAAACAATCACGATTATTAAAGCAAATTAAAAATAACAACGATAAATTGGCGGGAACAACAACCCGAGATAAAAGTTTTGAATTTAGAATGAACACCAAAGTGTATCTGTTTTATTGTAGTGCTTTTCGGTTAGCTCAAATTACTTAATGCGATATTAAAACACGGTTTATTACTAATTTCAAGTGGTACCTAAGATAATTATTTTAAACGTATCTATTTGAAAATCATCATTGTCATATTATACGTAATCATAAATATGATTAAGGTAAAATGGGTACTAGATCACTTAAAATAAGGAAACTAAAACCTTTCTACTCAGTTTCTACTAATCTCATACTAAATGTATGGGAGTGTTTAATGTCAAAATTTCAGATACCTCTCGTTTGATTTAAAAAAAGTTATTGATGCCATTTTACTCATTAGGTAACGTACTTTCGATATCAGTTTAAAGTTTTTTGATATCTGTAATAGTTACGGAATAATCGCCTGGACACACTTAACGATTACACCCTGTATAGGTTCCGAGTTGGTCAAAGGGTATATAGGTTCCGAGTTGGTCAAAGTGTATATTACAGTCAAAGTGTAACCTATAATATCCTATTTTTCTTTAACAATTCCAGTATTCTTCGGCTACAAACTATACAAATCGATAAAGGACAAAGAGCTGAAGAGAGAAGAAAAGAAGAAAGCCAAACAATTGAAAAAGAAAAAGTGAAGCTGCAACTAAACGTGACAGCGACGGGCAAGATGGCGGCGTGTGTAGAAAATTATGTATTTTAACTGTAGGCAATTGTATTAATTTAAGAAACATTAAGTTTAACAGTAATTTAATATTAATTTATTTTCATTATGTTATCACTTATCAGTTATCACATCACAAGCGATACTGACCAGAATTATAATATTGTGATAATATTCCAACTGAATTTCTCTGTTTATATGGCTGTGTTGTTCTTTCTTTCTGTTGAAATCTTTTTTTCTATTTGTGTAATACTTAGAGGTGTATTACGTAATATTAAAATAGGAATAGGTACATATTTTTTTTTTGGTCAGGCAATAATTTATAAAGAAATAAAATGTTTAGTTGGTGCATTAAATATTAAAAATTGAATTTATATTTTTGTCAATTTTGACAATTATTCAATTGAATATTTTAAAATTTTAAATCGAGTAGATACGTAATTTTCATACACAACTTTTAAATGACTGATTAAGAAATATTTAAGATTAAAATGATTATATTATTTTCTGTTGTATTCTACACTAAGATATTAATTATTCCAAAATATTTATTAATTATCCATATTTTTACCTACAAAATGTGTATTGACCGGTTTTAGACCGAATAGTAATTTGCTCAAATGAATAAAAAAATCAGTGTTGCAATGAAAATAATAAGATTTTAAAATAGACAGCTTTGTACATTCCTGAATGGTTTGAAAACATGAAGTGCATATTTTTATATTATTTTTGTTATGATTTGTCCAATAATAATAATGTGTGGGTAAATGTTCTGTTAATAAAACATTTATTTTTACATGACAGTGTTAGTTTTATTCGGTGGGAAGCACTCTTAATATTTTTCCTACTTTCGCCCAACCCAGTATCAAATTAGCTAGACCACTATGATCTGTAGACGGACCAGTGTTGGACGAATTTCAATTGCAAAAATAATTAATCATTAACTATTAATTGTTAATTGAGTAACTTACAATTAACAATTGATTAATTGCAATTAAGAAACTTACAATAAAAATTGATTAGTGGTTAATTTCAGTTATCGCAATTAACAATAATCATAACGAAACGAGCGACTGATATAGGTACCTATCTAGGGAGAAAATAGGTCCCTGCCTGCATAGGCCCTATTACTTGCGGGTGTTTGTAAAACTGAGTAATATGTCAATCGTGAGCTGCGACCCACCGTTTTGGACACAGAACAGAAAAAACTATTAGAAGTGTGATAGGACAGATTCAACAGCGGAACCAATGTCGTCAAACTCACACATACAACCAGATAATAATACGTTGCACTACTTGCTACTAGTAAACAATTGTTTTGTTGGTCGTGTATCTTTAACACCAAACTAGCCTAAAATATGCACACTGCAAAACGAAAACATACCTTATGCAATCGTTTTAGTGATTACTTTTAGATAGATAAAAAAAAGAATTTACGACGTTTTGTATCTGGATGAAACTTGCTTCTCACTCTATTCCGAAAAAGTTCAACTACTCCCCAACAGATGTCCGTTTATTTCAAGAATGTTATTTAAAACCTTAAGCGTTAGGAATACGGTTGATATTACTTTGAAGTATTATCTCTCTCACTCTAACTCCTTAACATTAACGCTAGACCGGTGACATAAAATTTTGGCAATATCGATAGATTTGAAATTTGTTTTCGTAATGTCAAAGGATTCCAAACGCTGTTAGTAATTATAATCTAAGAGTACTAAAAAAGAGGGATTTTACAGCTTGTTGAACTGTTTTTTATTAACGATTAAAAATGTATGAAGACGTCAAACTACGTATGTACCTATTTAATTGAAATAAAACAAGTGTCCATTTATAGTAGAAATTTTATGTAACTGTTGCAAAATAAAAACGTTTTCACACTATCCGGCGCATCCGATATCCGATATTAGTGTCGGCTCCGATATCGAAGGAAATAAAATAAAGTAGAAAAAGATGTTGAAAATAATTGCTAGGATATTTTTTCTTTTTTTCATCCAGTCTGTGCGATCGAGCAAATGGCCGAATCGGACCGATTTTATTGAATATATGTGGAAACAGCACATGGTGACGGCTATCGGCGTCAGGCACCCAATATCAGAAAATGTGAAATCTTTATACTTAAAATACAAGTGCGAGTATTTTACAGTATCAGACGGGTGTTTTAAGACCATATTACGAGCAGTTTCATACACTACTTTGAAATAATTAATTTAATTTGCATAAAATGAGAAAACGTAGAGCACCAAAATCTATTTGCTGATCGCGTATGCATGTTGCGCCGCGTTCACAAACTAGAAAATATCCAGCTGGAGTTGTTCAATTCGGAAGTTTATATTTTGTATGTTTGTACTCGCATAGCTTCGTCATGTGTAGACAAATTTGCAAAATTCCTTCTTTTTTCGAAAGAAGACTAATCCGGAATGATACCATTTATTTTTTGTAAAGATCCGATAAAGGGTTTCAGAGAGAGACCACGAAACACTTCAATATTAGATGCTCTCGACAGGTTGCAGCGACGTACGGTCCGCATTATCGGAAATCCTGAGGTCACGAGTACCCTCGAGCCTTTGCAGCTGCGTAGAGATGTTGCTTCCTTGGCAGTATTTTACCGTCTCTACCATGGCGAATGTTCTGAAGAGCTATTCCAATTAGTCCCACCCTCTCCTTTCCTATACTGGACGACACGTGCAGGACTTAGATGTCACCCGCATACGGTGCAGAACATTCCTTCAAGAACCAAGCGGTTCGGTGACTCTTTCCTTTGTCGCACAATTAAGACCTGGAATTCCTTGCCAGCTCACGTGTTTCCCTCTTCCTACAGTCCCGGGTCCTTTAAGCGGGGCGTGAAAAAGCATCTGATGAGGCCGTCAAGCTGAGTGCCACCATTGTTAACATGGCACGTGTGTATAATGGTGGCCCTCTCTCCTGAGACTTTGCCTTCAGCTTACCATCAGGCAAGGTAAAGTCAAATTGACGTGTCCTATATATAAAAAAAAAAACTAACTTTTAAACTCTCGCGTTCCATGATATATAATTTAGAAAACGGGAATTAACGCGATCATGGTATAGGTACTTACAAACCTTTGATTGCCTGACGTTACACCGGCCGTGGTCACAGGCTGACTGAGGTATGTAAGTACCTATACCATGATCGCGTTAATTCCCGTTTTCTACATTATAAAAAAAAATAAACCAGGAAATCAGCAGTAATTGCTGCAAACGCATATTATTGCTATGTCTATGCCACTACACATCATAACATCACGCCCGTATCCTTTGAATCCTTATGCAGAAGTGTTCAGAATGTTCCGTGATATAAAAAAAAAACAATAAAACCATTTGACAAAAGTTTATAAATATTTCTAAAAAAAAGTAGATATCGATAAAGTTTGACTACATCACTAAATGAATAGCGAAGAAAGTTCTAGAATAAATAAGTATGACATGTCTATTGTGTGTAATCAAAAATAAGCTTTATTGATATGTGGTAAGGTTGATTTTTTATTTTATTTTATGTCTTTGCATTTCAATAAGATTAGTTATAAATTCTGCTTTATCCTGACTTATCGATGGTATAAAACGCCTCCATTTCGAATATTTATGCTCCTACTATCATCGGTGCACTACAAAATGACCCAGTATGGCATAGGTATTTCTATTAAATAGTATTAAATAACACACGGTCCAAAACTGTCAAATACACGTGATGGATGACAGATACGACTGAAGGTTGAAATTGTAAGATCTTGCAAATCTCCGCATATCAATGACACGCGTGCCACGCCTACTTCACACTTCCATCGTTTTTTCTGTTCCGTGGTTTTGGAGATATTTTGATTTTTTAAACGAGGTAAATTTTTGGATAAAGGACTACGTAGCGAAGCGAGCAATTGATATACCTACCTAGGAAAAAAGTAGGGCCCTGTTTAGGTCCTATTACTTATGGAGGTTTCTTAAAGGGTGTTAAAGTTTTGGTTATTTTTGAGCTACGATTTTTGTATTTTTTTGTATTCGGGGACGGGGAGCCCGATGATAATATACTGGTCATAGGCGTACGCGTTGTGTAGGTAGTGATATAACTACCTAAGCAAAATGGTCCCTGCATAGGTCTTTTACTTGCGGGGGCTTATAAAAGTGGGGTAATTTTTTTTTTTTTTGAGCTACGTGCCACCGTTTCTGAGATATTCTGATTTCTGTTTTTGTTTGTTCTCGAGGAGTGATATACCTACCTAGGAAAAGAAATGGGATCCTGCATAGGTCGTATTACTTGCAGGGGTTTCTAAAAGGCGGGTGGAGTGCGAGGGATATGTCTAATGCCTTGATCACACACCGAGTGGAGTGGCGATTCAGTATTCGGCAGAAACAGTGATATCAGCGAGCTGTTCATACGTATTTTCAAATTAGCATAGACAGTTCAGTTTAATTCAATCAAAAGGCGCACGCGGCGTCGCACCTGTCCAGTGGCCGAATGGCGAGTGGCGAGAGAGTGCACGTTCAGAACTGCCGAGTGAGCGAGAGAGACAGTGTGAGGAAGAGGAAGACAGGACACTTAGCTCTCTCGACTGAGTAAGTAGAACGGGGCCCGAGTTACTGTATCGCCGTTTTGCTCGCGGCCGAATACTCGGCGCACTGTTCACACATACAAGTCGTACGAATTAACATGGCACCTGACTCGGTAGGAACCCTCCCTCCCACAAGCCCGCGCGAGGCCCCGCGCACGCCTTGCGGTAGCGTCAGCATCGCTATGACCGTTGCATGTTTCGTTTCGTAGTAATTTGTTATCGGATTTTTGAGTTTTCTTATTGTTAAGTTTGGTGATTTTATTTGTTATTGTTTTTTGTTGAGTTTTTGTTATAATATTTACGTTTGGACATTTTATTCAGGGTAGTGTTTGTTTTTCCACAAAAATGATGGGAAAAACTACTTAGTAAAGAAAGAGCCCTAATACTAAAAGTATTGGCCTTTTTCGAACGCGAGAAAGAAATCAGCCATTTTGTGATTCCCGTGGACCCTACAAAGAGTGCTAATGAAGTTCGTCAACTTGAAAATGTGAATAAAAAGTTTATGATCCCGGTGGATCAGCCAATAAATAGAACCTGTGCAGCTACAGATATATCCAAGAGAACGTTGATGCGAATTAAACAACAAGTGAAACCAGTAGTGACGTCAAATTCACCGGTGCCGACTACTTCAACGTCTACCCCAATGCCCGGACCATCAACACCTGGTAAAAAGCGAAAACAGGGTAAAAAGAAAATTAATCTCGACAGTTTCAACTTGGTCGCTTTGAATAACTTGGTCAACAATTTTTACACGGTAAAAAAATGATTTGAATTTTCCAGGTACTTACGAATTAAAAATGTTAAAATGTATGTTTTTTATATTTAAAACATACATGCCATTTATCCCAACAGTATTTTTGGCTTGTATTAAAATTTAGTTTTATAAATAAATTTAGAACTGAAGCCATTGTTTCTGCTTTTTACCTCAAATATTTTTACTTTACTGCCCTCTGATTGGCGTACGTCACTACTGGTGACTCATCTACTGATAAGAAACACATTATGTGGTATGGCATGGTAATGCACTGGCATAAAATATTTACATTTTACAATGAAGTAAAAACCGTACGCAATGATTTTTTTTTATACAACTTTATTGTATATCTCTGCAACTATAATGGTCCTCAGAAAATATAAAATTATTAATATCTATAGGTGAAACAAAGGTTCGAAAACAAAATATTGTATAAATATACAAAATTTTAATATATGCAAATAAAAAATAAATATTGATATTCAAAAAATAAAATAAACTTCGAAGTTTTGTTGATATTTCTAAGTTTCTTCATGGGAAATATTAGCTTTCGAATCCGAGACACTGTCACATCAATATGCTTGTGCCAGTTCAAGGTGTTGTCAATGTACACACCCAGATATTTAACACAGGAGCTTCTGTGTATCGAAGGGCATTCACAAGTGTCGAGGGTGGGTTGACATTCAAGGGCTTTTATATCTTGCATTGTGGGCTGCGTGAAAGAGTTCGCCGAGAAGGATACATAGTGAGTTTTTGTTATATTGAGGGTGAGTAGATTTGAGGAGAGCCAGGCCATCACTATGTCAAGAGCATGTTCTGCTGCGCGGTGAGCATTATCCCATGTGTTTGCACTTACAATGAGCGCAGTATCATCTGCATACACAAGGATTTTACAATTTGGGATTGATAGTTGGCATAATCTGTTAACATATATAAGAAAGAGAGCGGGACCCAGTACGCTACCCTGTGGGACGCCAAGAGTGAGGTTATATAGATATATATATATCATCGCTTACGTAACTATCCACCTTAACTCGCTGGCTAAGGTTTGTAAGATAGTCCCGAAACAGATTAAGCGTTATATCTCTTATTCCTAAGCTCTCCAAGCCCCGTAGAAGGATGGGAGTAGAGACCGTGTCGAAAGCCTTGGCCAAGTCAAGAAATATACCAATAGTTTTAGTCCTGATATCAAGATTTCTACTGATTTGATTGGTTAACTCGAGAACTGCATCCTCAGTTGATTTCAAGTAGTAGATAGTCAAGCGACAGTTACTTTTATTTTAGTTCGTAATAATAATATCTACTGTTAATAAATGAAGTAGGTACCTAGTTGTTGAATGAATCGGTTCTGAACACTTAAAAAAATTAATTGCAATTATTTTAATATTTTTTTACAATTAACGTACATTAATTCAAATAAAATAATAATGGCGTACAATTAGTGTGCGTTCGCGCAGCGGAATTTTGTTGAATTTAAAGATTTTTATTATGCAGATATTTAGTGTATGACGTCGTGTAATTGTGTATGGTAAAAAAAAAATTGTGCATGCAGCCATTGTGGAGAAATTCGCTAAAAATTGATTCCGCTGGGCGAACGTTGTCCTGGCGGAACGTTTTTCTAATCCACGGACTTAGAAGAAAAGAAATGTGTCCAAAAATTAGTGTGTATTTGTGTGTAATTGTGTATGTATGAATAAAATTAGTGCATGCATAAACTTCGGAGAAATTCAAGTTTCCGCTACGCGAACGTTTGGCCATTAGCTAGTTTTCATATAAAGCTCTTATATAGAGAGCTGTAGATTTTTACATAGGTTGTTTTGAATTTGTTTAAATTTGTTTAAAAAACAGATTCGTGAAGTAGCCACTTTGGGGTCTAGATTTTCACGTTTATACAAACCTTGTAAGTGTTTGCAACATGTTGCCAAGTATCAATGATGGTTCGTTAGTAATTAATGAGTTATAGGACAATTTACCATGAATAGACCACTGATTGCAAAGCAGTCAAATATCAAGACGTTCTAAAGTAATTGCATAGTAAAATGTATTCCAATAATTAGTGTATTAATTCAACTACTCACATGCAAAATTTCATCTCATTAAATTCAGTAATTAAAGAGAAACAATTAAAATACTGACAAAGCATCGAAAACCTACATAACCCGACCAAGTTCGGATGGCTACAAAAAAGCGACCGTGCCATATTTCTAAGTAACGTTCTTAACCTTCCAGTATAGTATTTATTAATATGGTACAGTTGCGTACACAAGCGTTAGGAAAAAATAAAACAATTGCATTTCTAGAATGAATTTTTTTTAATAACACCGCCCCTATCTGCGATAAGAATAAATCTTCAATTAACAAGTTCTAATTAAACATCAGCTTCTCACTATCACTCACTCAATATACCTACTACATAATTATTCTAAGCTTCACTGTTACACTATAACATTAATAACACACTGTCAATATTATTATTACGGAGAATTGGCGATACATAGCAAAACAACAGCGCATACGCACATTGTCCTTGAGTGCAAATTTGTGAATGGGGATAAAACAAAACCAGGTTCAAGTTCAACAGCAAACGAATACGCGCAGGCCGTGGCTTATGTGAGTTAAGAAAACATATTGCGCTCTCTTTTCTTCAAGGATGGAAGTACCGTTTCAAGAGGGAAGCCGCCTCTATCTCGTTGCGCGCAGCGCGTTGTCTGTTTTTCACACTAGCATAATATTTTTGATCAATTCCTAACTACAATACTTAGACTATTTAATCAAAGGACTAGCCTTAAGTGTACCGCTTCGAACAAAATAATTCTGAATATATTGGTGGGGTGCGCGGGAACACGCCCACATACATAAGTCCAGTACAACGCTGCCCTCGTAATTGTAAATGCAGTATTTGCAAAATGGCGGTTTCTAGAAAAACGCGGTTAAAGGTTTTTTTACATTTTCTACAATTTCTGAAATCATATACGTTTTATTTTTGACTCAGTATGTACATAATAAGTCAATTTACTATTCACTTTAACATTATGAACAATTTTATAGATTAATTAGTTTATAATGTTGAATACTGCATTTTATCTTTGTATTTATATTTGATATTTGCATTTATTTTAAAGTGAAATGCAGTATTTGTGCTGAGTACTGCATTTATGTCTAGGAAATAATTCAAACTGCATTTATTTCTAGTACATTGAAACTAAACGATCAACTAAATATTCTATAAATGCAGTACATTATCATTTCGTGGACACATACGTGGTCCCGTCGAGTTTTTGCGGCGGCGAAAGGCAAGAGTGGCAGAAGTTTGGCCGTTTGCTCGCTTGTGCTGCGATCTAGCGGTTGGGAATATAGCATTCCATACCCGTTAGAATCGCTTCAGCGACTGCTGTTGCACAAGAGCTTGAATCGTTTGAAGTGAAGCAAAGCTGCCTCCACGGGTACGACGAGAAGAATTCTCGCAGTCCGTTCCAGTCTACCGACTTGTAGTGCCAGACATGCCACCACTGAGGTGGCCCCGGTGGTTCTGGCCACGCGAGAGTCACTTGCGCCCAGACGACGCTATGGTCCGAAGTACCAAGTGGTGCCTCCACTCGGTACGTAGTCAGCAGAGGGTCCAATAAAGACTCTCTGTGGGTCTCGATATCTGGTTTTCTAGAGATAGAATGCACCAGTTGCGAGAACCCATAGGTCAGGGCGTAGTAAGCCCTTCCCGTAAAATCAGTTCTGTGCGACCCAACCACTCCATATCGTGAGCGTAAAAGTTCCCCAAGAATACCAAGTCCGCGGCAGGGTACTGCTCAGTTACTTTGTCCGCCGACCGCTGCAGGTGCTCAAACAGTTGAGCCGTGCCCAGGTCACCGCTATGGGACCTGTAGACGCACACATAGATACGGGTACCCATAGAGTGGACAGGTCCCTGTCTTCAAGGCCGTTTAGACAGCGACAGCAAACGTCATCCCAGACGTACATGCATACCCCGACTTCACTCAGGAAGTTATGTTCGGGTGCAAACCCGAACATAACTTCCTGAGTGTGTTGTGTATGTTTGTGGTTGAAGGTGCCGCTGTAGAACGTCTATTCTTACTTTTCTTGGCCATAATAAAAATGGGAGGGGGAGGCATAGAGAGTCTCTATGCCGTCAGTGTAGAAGACAAAGTAAGGTTTCTCGCCACCGCAAACGAGCTAGGGTTGTGTGATTGGCTGGCGCGGTGGGCGGACGGGCCCCGGGTCCCCTCCTAGATACTGCCAAGTCTACTCCGGTTTCCTTCTCCGGCACGACAACAGCACCGGGAACTTTACACAGGCTGCTGGTTCAGCCTCCTGGAACGGAGATTATGTGATCTCCGGGTTTGGGAACCTTTCAGCCTGCGGGCGGCCAGCGGTTAACCGTTTCACCGGGCCTCCCTGACCGCCGCACCAACATTTCACTCCCGCACTAGTCAGTGGTGACATCCAAAGCCTTTGGTCTTCCCACTGACAACACAGAGCCTCTCCAGTGAGCTCTGGCTACCCTGCTCACCGTCGGGAACACAACACAAGGTTACTATAACCGTCGTGTCCTACCTTCTAAAATAACATGCCTATAATTAAAAATGTCACATGAGGCAATAGAAAACCAGTCAACTCTTCCTAATTACCATAGCAGCACTATATACGACGATAAGTTCCGACTTTGTTAATAGCTGCAGTCGATTTTTTGCACATCGCCATGAATCACTCTAATAACACTACACTCAAATGCAGTATGAAACATTTACTGCATTTGAATTTCGAAAAGGCTCATATTAAAAAAAAAATATGTACAACATTAAAATGCAGTTCATTATGCGAATGCTTCATTTAGCTCTACGATAAGATTAATACTGCAATTCAAATTAGTAGTATATTACAAAAGACTCATAGAAATATAAAACGTACAACATTAAAATGCAGTTCATTATGCAAATGCTGCATTTAGCTCTACGATAAGATTAATACTGCAATTTAAATTAGTAGTATAGACATTAGTACTGCATTTTATCCTTGTACATTATTATTACTGCATTTAAATTAACAAACTCCCGGGAAAAACATATGAATGCTGCATTTTTCCTTACAATTTTACTAACTTCCATAATATATTTTTTATTTTTTTTTTTAACCAAAAGTTAGATACATGTCTCTTAACTTCATTTTCGATAAAAACAGGAATTGGGAAAAATGACGATTACTGCATTTATAATTACGACGGCAGAACGGTAATATTATATAAAAAAAGCTATAAAGTAGCTACGTAAATAGTACTTACTGTCATAGTCAAATACATTTAAAAAATATAAATGACCTATAAATTATATCAAAACAATTCTGTTATCACCTGTACCAATTAAATACCGGTATTATACTATAAATTTTAGAATGTTACCTAGATGTATTGAACGGCCGCTTTTTTATATCTATCCGAATTTGGTCGGGTTATGTAAGTTTTCGATGCTTTGTAAGTATTTTAATTGTTCCTCTTTAATTAATGAATTTAATGAGATGAAATTTTGCATGCAAGTAGTTGAATTAATACACTAATTATTGGAACACATTTTACTATGCAATTAGTTTAGAACGTCTTGATATTTAACTGCTTTGCAAACAGTGGTCTATTCATGGTAAATTGTCCTATAACTCATTAATTACTAACGAACCATCATTCATACTTGGCAACATGTTGCAGACACTTACAAGGTTTGTATAAACGTGAAAATCTAGACCCCAAAGTGGCTACTTCACGAACTAAGACCTAATGAGCGTATTTCACGTTTATATTTTTATCTTTTAAACCCTACGATTTCTTCCACGGAACAGAAAAAACGATGGAAGTGTGAAGTAGGCGTGGCACGCGTGTCATTGATATGCGGAGATTTGCAAGCTCTTACAATTTCAACCTTCAGTCGTATCTGTCATCACGTGTATTTGACAGTTTTGGACCGTGTGTTATTAAATACTATTTAATAGAAATATGCCTTACTGGGTCATTTTGTAGTGCACCGATGATAGTAGGAGCATAAATATTCGAAATGGAGGCGTTTTATACCATCAATAAGTCAGGATATAGCAGAATTTATAACTAATCTTATTGAAATGCAAAGAAATAAAATAAAATAAAAAATCAACCTTACCACATATCAATAAAGCTTGTTTTTGATTACACACAATAGACATGTCATACTTATTTATTCTAGAACTTTCTTCGCTATTCATTTAGTGATGTAGTCAAACTTTATCGATATCTACTTTTTTTAGAAATATTTATAAACTTTTGTCAAATGGTTTTATTGTTTTTTTTTTGTATATCACGGAACATTCTGAACACTTCTGCATACCCATTCAAAGGATACGGGCGTGATGTTATGATGTGTAGTGGCATAGACATAGCAATAATATGCGTTTGCAGCAATTACTGCTGATTTCCTGGTTTATTTTTTTTTATAATTTAGAAAACGGGAATTAACGCGATCATGGTATAGGTACTTATATACCTCAGTCAGCCTGTGACCACGGCCGGTGTAACCTGGTCGAAACGTCAGGCGATCAAAGGTATGTAAGTACCTATACCCTGATCGCGTTAATTCCCGTTTTCTAAATTATATATCATGGAACGCGAGAGTTTAAAAGTTAGTTTTTTTATATAGGACACGTCAATTTGACTTTACCTTGCCTGATGGTAAGCTGAAGGCAGAGTCTCAGGAGAGAGGGCCACCATTATACACACGTGCCATGTTAACAATGGTGGTACTCAGCTTGACGGCCTCATCAGATGCTTTTTCACGCCCCGCTTACAGGACCCGGGACTGTAGGAAGAGGGAAACACGTGAGCTGGCAAGGAATTCCAGGTCTTAATTGTGCGACAAAGGAAAGAGTCACCGAACCGCTTGGTTCTTGAAGGAATGTTCTGCACCGTATGCGGGTGACATCTAAATCCTACACGTGTCGTCCTGTATAGGAAAGGAGAGGGTGGGACTAATTGGAATAGCTCTTCAGAACATTCTCCATGGTAGAGACGGTAAAATACTGCCAAGGAAGCAACATCTCTACGCAGCTGCAAAGGCTCGAGGGTACTCGTGACCTCAGGATTTCCGATAATGCGGACCGTACGTCGCTGCAACCTGTCGAGAGCATCTAATATTGAAGTGTTTCGTGGTCTCTCTCTGAAACCCTTTATCGGATCTTTACAAAAAATAAAATGGTATCATTCCGGAATAGTCTTCTTTCGAACAAAGAAGGAATTTTGCAAATTCGTCTACACATGACGAAGCTATGCGCGTACAAACATACAAAAATATAAACTTCCGAATTGAACAACTCCAGCTGGATATTTTCTAGTTTGTGAACGCGGCGCAATATGCATACGCGATCAGCAAATAGATTTTGGTGCTCTACGTTTTCTCATTTTATGCAAATTAAATTAATTATTTCAAAGTAGTGTATGAAACTGCTCGTAATATGGTCTTAAAACACCCGTCTGATACTGTAAAATACTCGCACTTGTATTTTAAGTATAAAGATTTCACATTTTCTGATATTGGGTGCCTGACGCCGATAGCCGTCACCATGTGCTGTTTCCACATATATTCAATAAAATCGGTCCGATTCGGCCATTTGCTCGATCGCACAGACTGGATGAAAAAAAGAAAAAATATCCTAGCAATTATTTTCAACATCTTTTTCTACTTTATTTTATTTCCTTCGATATCGGAGCCGACACTAATATCGGATATCGGATGCGCCGGATAGTGTGAAAACGTTTTTATTTTGCAACAGTTACATAAAATATCTACTATAAATGGACACTTGTTTTATTTCAATTAAATAGGTACATACGTAGTTTGACGTCTTCATACATTTCTAATCGTTAATAAAAAACAGTTCAACAAGCTATAAAATCCCTCTTTTTTAGTACTAGATTATAATTACTTACAGCGTTTGGAATCCTTTGACATTACGAAAACAAATTTCAAATCTATCGATATTGCCAAAATTTTATGTCACCGGTCTAGCGTTAATATTAAGGAGTTAGAGTGAGAGAGATAATACTTCAAAGTATTATCAACCGTATTCCTAACTCTTAAGGTTTTAAATAACATTCTTGAAATAAACGGACATCTGTTGGGGAGTAGTTGAACTTTTTCGGAATAGAGTTAGAGCGAGAAGCAAGTTTGATCCAGATACAAAACGTCGTAAATTCCTTTTTTTATCTATATAAAAGTAATCACTAAAACGATTGAATAAGGTATGTTTTCGTTTTGCAGTGTGCATATTTTAGGCTAGTTTGGTGTTAAAGATATACGACCAATCAAAACAATTGTTAACTAGTAGTGCAACGTATTATTATCTGGTTGTATGTGTGAGTTTGGCGACATTGGTTCCGCTATTGAATCTGTCCTATCACACTTCTAATAGTTTTTTCTGTTCTGTGATTTCTTCTAAATCTGTTTTTTAAACAAATTTAAACAAATTCAAAACAACCTATGTAAAAATCTACAGCTCTCTATTTAAGAGCTTTATATGAAAACTAGCTAATGGCCAAACGTTCGCGTAGCGGAAACTTGAATTTCTCCGAAGTTTATGCATACACTAATTTTATTCATACATACACAATTACACACAAATACACACTAATTTTTGGACACATTTCTTTTCTTCTAAGTCCATGGATTAGAAAAAAGTTCCGCCAGGACAACGTTCGCCCAGCGGAATCAGTTTTTAGCGAATTTCTCCACAATGGCTGCATGCACAATTTTTTTTACCATACACAATTACACGACGTCATACACTAAATATCTGCATAATTAAAATCTTTAAATTTAACAACATTCCGCTGCGCGAACGCACACGTACAATTAAAATTTAATTGCAATTGATTTCTCAATTAATTTTTCAATCTGCCTATGTCCAGCAGTGGGCTGATTGATTGATTGATAATTTTTCAGTCATTGACGAATAGATAGAAAAAATATTTGATTGATGCCCAACACTAAAAGGACCTTTACTTACCACTTAAGTAGTTGGTAGGGATAACGTGATGGTGGGATGATACACCTACTTAATGATTAAATAATGAAACAAGATTATAAATATAAATTTATTATTGAAAATACACAATTATGTATATCTTTTGGCCTTAAAGTAACATTAGTGTACACAATACTAAAAACAATGTTCACTAATGACACATAGCGATACAACAGTTCTAAGGACACTATCATATACAACTAAAAATAAAACATTTTATTTATAATAATCAAGAATAAAAATAGTTAATTTTATAATAGGTATGTTCATGGAATGATGGCGCTAGTGCTGCAATGTCATCCGTATTACTACGAGCTTTTTTGGACCTGGCAACATTGGATCCGTTCCGATTGCAGATATAACAACGAGGGCCACGGTAGTGTGAAAAAAAGTACCTATTGATAATTTGTATGAACTTACTAAAAAGGTAATTAAATTAAATTTAAATTCGATTAATATACATTCACATTTTTTTTTGCTAATTTGTAAAATTAAAATTAGAGAATAATAGTTATACTTAATACGTTATGTAAGTATTATGTTGTATAGTATTGGCACGTAATATAAAGTCAAGTGGAATACCCCGCAGCTAAGACCGAAGGATGTTTAACATAATTTGCAACGCGATTAGATATTAAATGCCTGCCATTTTCGGGGTAAGATGAAGATCGTAATTGCCACACTCGAGGACCCCTTTCAAAGCCGCAGATGATCCAGGGTCAGCCGGGGAGCGAGGGAATCACGTTGTTTTGTGTAAACTGTGTCCTCATTGGTTATAACATGCAAGAGATTGGCGACGCTAGTTTCTATAGGTACTAACGAGACTTAAGGCATTCGCTGCCTCATGCAGTTATGCATTAACGTCGTGCATGACTTTTGTGCAAACTATTTGCACGGACAGATTCCAACGTGTACTGTCGACATAGAAGATACAGTTACACTTTTTCATATAAAGTTGTTTGTGAAGGTGCAACCGTATCTCCTTTGTAGACTTTACACACAGCAGGGCAATTCCTCTCGACTTGATATTCCGTGCATAACTAATATGTATGTCGACATGTATGATCATGAAAAATATGAAATGTGACTCCCCTCATGCAACATAACTATCTTAGCTGCCAGTTCCAAGTTCTTTTAATGACGTAATTATGTTAGTTTATTTACACCCTGTTAGACGGTTCCAATCATTTTCTATTCAGTCGAATTTTGGACATTTTAACAATTTGAAGATCCTCAACTTGAAAAGAATTATCACAGAATATTATGAGGCCGTCTTCAAATTTCATACCGCTTTATAAACAATTTTGGTCCTTACACACCTAAATATAAATGTCAATTTCTGCCAGAATACATTTTAGTCCTATTAAAATCTACTGGAGAAACGCTTTTTTTATTTAAATTGTATAAATTTCAATATTTTAAGGCACTTCTGGAATGACATTGAGCTTATATACGATTCGCACGTAATCTATGATATTATATCACCAAAATTGTTTTAATTTTCATTTTATTTATAATTTTAATGTTTTGTCATATTACTGGTTAGATCCTGAGATTCAAAATTCATTAAGAGACAACGTAGACAATTATTTCTAATCTACTATCACGAACGCATCAAGTATATCTGTAACCAATAACATGGCAACACATACGTTTAAAAAACCGTTATTTTAGTTCACACAACGCTTATATTCTAAAATTTAAATCCACAAATACATTATTTTACCAAAAATAATAGTTTTATTGCATTTGTCTATACACTAATATTTGTGTGAGCTCAAATAGGGGTTTTTGATTACCTAAATTTTTAACTATTTTATGTTTTAAAACCTTGTATCCACTAGATGGACAACATGGGCGCTTAACCTGTCAAGTGAGTAAATAATAGACACAATAGGTAAACAATAGACTCGCGGTGCGATCGCACCGCTTGGGATCTTAGACTTTAATAAGATCGGCAACGTTGCACAACAACGCAAAACATGCCGCGTGGTTCGTTTGTGCACGTGCAACATGCAGTTGGGCAAAAATACTGTCGAAATGTGGTTGAAACTTTAGTTCCTCTGAAGACATGCTGTCGATGGCTGATCATGCTTGAACTGAAATCGTTGTAAATAAACCTGCCGTTAGTTACAATGTTGGGCCACATGGCGCGCCTAGTGGATACGAGGCATAATTAATTAAAAACGTTGTTTATTTTTAATTTTTCTTCAAGGGATCAAGGTTGTCTATTGAAAAGTCATCATTCCCAAATGTGATCCCTCGGCTGAAGCCATCCTGGGGAAGAAACATTCATCATCAGTTTACTTTTGAATCCTAACACAGTGATACCATAACCAAAAATCTTTTTTAGACATGTTTGTTTTTAAGCAGCCATACAGGCTTATGTCTATATTTTTTATTAGTCACATCACGGGGACGAAAAATAAGATGTTATTGCGACATGGCCCTAATACTTATCGAATAGATGTCCCAACAATTCCGTGATCACTGTCAAATGCATACGTTTTATCTTATATATTTAAACGAGAATCTCGGAAACAGCTTCAACGATTTTCATAAATTTGGTATACAGGGGGTTTCGGGGGCTATAAATCGATCTAGCTAGGATAGGATTCATTTTTAGAAAATGTCGTCTGGTCATCCTGGTCATTTTATAGTCAAAATGCGAAATTAAACAAAATGTATAGTTATAACGGGATTTTCCCCGATGTATTTATGAATTTAATAGTTTATTAAAAAAACTTGAAATAGTACGTCATGTAGAAGAGTAAGAGTAAGGTAAGACTTGATTCAGTTTAACAGAGCGTTATCTCTATCGCACAATGCATGTCTACATCTTGATATATTTATAGAGTAGTTAAAACCGAAGTTAAAGTTGTAATGTTTATAATCCATTCTGTTTCAACCACTGTATAAAGATATTAAACTGTCAGTTCGAAAGAGAACGCTCTTCATAACCGAAACAAGCCGATGTTAAGCAAACAATCTTCAATCACGACGTGCCAAATGAAAAAAAAGAAACTTTAGTTTGTCTTTAGTTCTTATCTCACAATAAGTCGTTATTTAGGCATAAATTCACTCATGCATATTAAATACGCCATTTTTTAACATGTAGAAAGACTGATTATCAATTTTATGTGGTATATAAAATATCCCCTTTTACGCATATTAATGACATATTAACAACCATTATGACATTTTCATGAAAATATGAATGATGTGAATTAATATAGCGCGATTTAGCATACACATGATGGGGTAGCAAGCAACAAAAAATATTCAAATTTAACCTGAGTAGAAAAATGGATAGTCTTATAAAAGTGAAAAAAAAAAATCAGCTTCAAGTAAGTAAAAATACACTTTGCGAGTCATTTATTTTCTTGTCAGGCCAAATGTAAGTAGGTGTTCATTTTAAATAATAAGTTTTATTTACATAAGTTTTATTGACAGTCCGGGTTACCTTTGTCACATTATTAATAATACATAATATTCTTATGGCAAATGAGAAATTCAAATACGGCAAATAAATAAAAGAAACATTGAAACGATGTATTTTTAAGAGTGAAAGAAAATTGTATGTTGAAGACATACAATTTTCTTCTTCTTCAACAATCTTTCTAGTTGAACAAGATAACATTACTCTAAAATCAGAATTTTCATTGCAGACAAAGTTACCCGCACAATCAAAGTTAGTAAAATTCAACCGTTATCAATTTAGGCGCGTTTTAGACACGTTTTACGTCATCCTGTTCAGTAATCTAGGCCACTTGTTTGCTAAGCCACACAACACGCTTTAACTTACCCGTTCGTCAAGCTGTTAAAATTAAGAATAGTTTTGTAATATTTTCTTTAGGTAATTGATTATATTGAAAATAAACTAATCCGTAAATTAGCAAATAGCAAAGGATCTTATAGTAATAATTATTAGGAAAATAACATTTTTAAATATTAATTTAAACTAGAATACTAAAATTGAAGATTTACTATTTTTGGAAGCCATCTTGGCAATATGGCGGCGTGCGCGGGAAACCGTTAAAGTAAAAGTTTTAAAGGAGCACCTCAAAATCTTTAAAAAAATAACTTATAACCTGAAATAGATACTTAATATTTTATGTACTCGTACATCTATTTAAAAATATGTGCAAATATCATACAGTACAGCCTACTTCTTAATTATTTTGGCACGGATAGTTCTTCAGTATATGGACTATTCAATTCGGATTAACTTTTATTATGCTTTTAAGTAAATTTTATTGTTAACGTAGAGGCCTAACGATAAAATACTCAACTGTCAATAATCTGTCAAATATAAACATTCATTTTTATTTTAATTAAAGAACTTAGCACAGATTTATTTGGCAAGATCATTAGATAAAAAGTTATCATTACAAAAAAGGCTTTCTTTAAATTTTGTATAGTGCAACTCATGAATTATTTCCTCACCTTCATTTCCGAAATAGTTTTATCTAAAAATCCATCGAAACTAGTGTTAAGTTCCACAGCTTGCTTCTCACTGAGATTCCCGAATCCGTTGAAGGTATTATTAAATCCGTTTCCGAATATGTTGCCAGCCTTCTGCGTGTCAAACGGATCGTAGCCACTCAGACCGTTTGTAAACGACGTGTTTGTATTGAATACGGACGTGTGGAGATTGAAGTCGGAGATATCGTAGTTCGGTTTGTTGGGCGTGGATGTCGGGAAGGGGTGAGCGGGCGCGGGTACCGGGGCAGGCGCCACGGCGAAGGGCGTCGAGCCGAACAGGTCGCTCCCGTTGACGGCAGGAGGCGCCTGTGGAGTGGCCGCGGGCTGACGCTTGGAGGCCTTGGGAGGGGGCGCCACTGGAACAATACGATTCACATTATAGAAGAGTTGTACTGTAGTGTAGATTAATAAAATTAATAAGCAGTTTTTATCATCATGGAAACGTCTTTTCAGTTCAGCACTGTATTGAAATTATGTCAGTGAAAACGACAATTGTTTTCTTTCGATATTGTCTTTTTGATCACAATATGGTTAACGTTGTATTTGAAAAATCGGAAGAGTGTTGACGAGGTGTTCCAGTTTACTAAGTCTGGACTGATTATCTGGCTTACATTACTTTTTTAACGTGTGAAAAATCCCCACAACATATGTCGGACTCGAACCGGCTAAACCGCACGCCGTCTACGTCTGTGGGTCGCAGTACAAGGCCGAAGGTGACGACTGACCCAGGGCCATCTCTCTCGATCTGGCCCTCCTCGGGTGTCTGGCTTGTGCTCTGGCTACACGAGAGCATGTATGTAGATACTCACGCAGCGGCGCGGGTACCGGCGTGGCGTGTGGCGCGGCGTGTGGCGCGTCGTGCGGCGCGTGGCGTGGCGCGGGGAGCGGCATGTCGTCACACGCGCGCGGGTCGAAGTCTGCAACGGGTGGCGACAGTTGGGAATAGCTCTTTGACATGATGTAACGCAATTATTAAGTTATACCAAACTCTTAAATGGCGTAATGCCCAGTTCACATTATTCCAGTAGCATTCCATTCCAGCGAATGAATCCGGTGATGAAATAATGTCAACCAACGTACCCATTCTAGTGAATTTTGAAGAACACCTCCAGTCCTACAATGGACTGGATTTATTCACCGGATTATTGAACTGGAATAATGTGAATGCGAGTGTGGGGTAAAAGAAGAAACCGATCAGGTTAAATAATATTTGGAAGATTGCGGATAATTATACAAATGTGTATTCAATATGTGTAACAAGTTCTGTCAAGTGCAATTGGTCAACAGTATAATCATCATATTCATAAAGTGGTACTTTTCTGATTGCATCCGAGGCCAAGATGCCTTCGTAGTTCAGGGTCCGCCTTCCAGCTCTTCCTCCTCCACTTCGCACGATCTTGGGCGTCCATGGTAGTGAGACCATTTGCACGCATGTCATCCTCCACGACATCAAGCCAGGACTTCTTGGGCCAACCCCTCCTACCTGGACCTGACGGGGCGCCATTGCCAGGTGTTTGTTAACCTGGCGGTTACCGCAAAACGTGGCCACACCAGTGAAGACGGCTTTCTCGCGTCCATCAACAGAATAAATAGCTTTTATAAATGGTACTGTATACTTACCACTGTCTGAATCAGAATTGAGTATGAGTCCTTCGAGCTTGGTGCCTACAGAGGGGTTCTTGCTTGTCAGCAAATCACCGATGAGTTTTCTGCAACAGACAAACATTTTATGAGTACAGTAGATAGTTCAACATGAATAATTGTTTTTTGGAATAGAAACCATCACCGATCCAATCCACTGACCAGTGGCGGCGGTTATGTATGGCTCCAACCGACTAAAACCGCAGACCGTCTCAAGTTTTAAGGTGTAAGGCATTTCTTTCGCTCCGGGGTGGCTCTGGGGCGAAAAAAATGCCTTACACCTTCCCCACATCTCGCTCCGGAGAAGGGGGCGAATCCTCCGTCGATAAGAATTCTGCTTTGCCCCCCCTTGATAAGTGGTAATTCATTGGTCGACGTTTTGGAGAATAGAATGATCAATGTTTGGGATTGATACGTATCTTTAATTAAATTAATTCGTCATTCTTGAGGGGGGGTTATGTCGGACTCGAACCGATTAAAACGCACGCCGTCTGTGGCTCACAGTGCAAGGCTGAAGGTGAGGTAGCTAGTGCATATCCCTCGCATCACGGCTGAACCAGGGCCATTTCTCTCGATCTAGTCCTTTGTTGTTTGTGGTATTCTACCAAACGTCGACTAACGAATTGCCACTTGCCTATAGGGTCATTTTATTCTATTCTACACACGAATTGTCCAGTCAGTTTCAGATGGATCTTGACGAACAAAGTACTCAAAATGATGTTAATGCCTTGGTTTTTCGCCCTGACTGATTGCGCTGATATTTAATACACGCCTTTTCGTTCGGACAATAATACAATGTAACTTGTCCTTTTCTTGGGGGCTACTCTCTTAAGATACAGAAGTGGAGATGTATGACTCACCCGGTGCCGAAGCTGTGTTTCCCGTTGTGTTGGGGCGGAGGTGTTGCCAGCAATAGGTTGTTGTCGTTGCTGGAGTTGAACGTGTCCGTCGAGTTGTTGGAGAGAGCGTCTACACCTGCAAAAGGAGAGCAACCAATGAGCTCAGTGTTACAGTAGTTATTCATTGTCATGGAATGGAAGGAAAAAATGGACGGGTTTGTTTTCCTTTCGTCCATTGGCCTGGAGAAGCCAATGGACGGGTTTCTTTTCCTTGTGCGCAAAATCCCGCCGAAGTCAAGTGGGGTGGTTATGTCGGCCTCGAACCGACTAAGCCGCACGGTTGCCATAGGTGAAATTGATGGAGACATATCTCTCGCACCCCGGCTGACACTGGGCAATCTCTTTGGAGCTAGCCCCCTACAGGTGTAACGACAGACAGACGAGTGGCCTCTCAACAATCCTTGCTTTGGACATTATTCTCTCGGTTGCCATAGGAATAACGTTGGCATTTGTTACGGGTAGTTGGAGCCCTAAAATATTTTTCTGCTCGGAAAAAGGGTAGCGGAGCCAGCGGGGGTGGTTTAGTCGAAGCGACCAAAACGGCACGACCATGTCGGACCATCAGTTGCCGAGGATGAGGTAGGCTTTGGCATTTCCCACGCACGCCCTGGCCATCGAAGGCTTGCCGTTATGGTACAATGTCCCAATTTTTTCCCAGAAAAAGGGAAGTTGACACAAAATGAGTTTTGAAAGACCTGGAGGGTGACGAACTGTGTCCTTACCCAAATCAGGCGTCTTGTTCCCGTTCATAGCGCTGAATCCGTTCGCCAGGGTGAGCGACGAGATCTGTTTCTCTAGCTCGGGCGGTGGCTTGAACTCTGTGATATCGGACAGCTTGTTGCGCGCCAAGTACGAAGTTAGATCGTCCTTGTATGTGATCTTTGATAGCTCCTGTAAGTGAAACGTTAGAGAATTATTATCTATGCTAATATTATAAATGCGAAAGTTACTCTGTCTGGCTGTCTGTTGCGCTGTCACGTCTAAATCACTAGACCGATATTGATGAAAGGACATAGGCTTTCTTGCAACTTGAAAAAAGGGGTTAAAGCGGTTCATATAGGGGATGAAAGTTTATATGAAATAATTGAATAAAATTTTTGAAGCAATTTAGTATGCTACGTCCTGCCTGAGCGATTCACTTTTTCCTATCTTAATCGATTATATGAAATATTTTTTAAAGATAGCCTCATAGTACACAAATAAATTAGAGCTTGAGAAAGGTTATGTTTGGCCGTGATAACCGACTTCCTTTATTAGTTACTGGATTTCTACACGAATAAAAGGTGACGAAGGTAGGGGGCTGGAAAGCTCATCGGCATCAGGCTTATGATAAAGAAAAAATAATTTCTCACCTGTAGACGATTTTTGTACGCGTTCATTTGTATCTCCAGTTTCTTGTTCTGAAGCTGCATCTTCTGCATCTCAATATATTTGCCGTTGTCGTTCAAGAACCGCCTGGAACCAAATGTAAAAAAGGTAATTAGCATTATTTTGCTACTCGGCTACCGTAACGGTTCCCATTCACAATATTTTTCATGAAGAGACTGCTATCTGATCTACCTAATGATACGCTTCATGAGAAATATTGCGAATGGAACGATGGAACCGTTTCGCACCTAATCTGGCTGAAATTCAACCACAATTGAGTTGGGTACACTACTTACTTATTACTTAGATTCAATTAGGGACATAGGTAACCTTGATATAGGACCGTTGTATGAATATATGGTCCTATAGATCTTAGAGAATGAAGCCAATCTCGCCTACTAGCCGGAAAATTTGCTATTAAAAAACGATGTTACAACGCAGATACACCTTTAAGTCATCAAAAGGTATGTGTATTCTCAAACCTATTTCCCAGAAAATATTAAGTTCTTGTAGTGCGTAATTTGTACGCTCTGTAATCACATCATGTCGCCTATCCGGCAATAAAGATGTCAACTATGGCTAAATTTAAACTTATTGTGCAAAAACTGTTTGTGAATAAAGTCACATAGCATACTTATAACCAATAATCGATAGCTTAGTGTAGTGGTCAAAGAGTTCCCAGTTCGAATCCTAGTCGACCACCGACGTAAATCTATTCCTAACATAATCGAGTTTAGATTAGCTGAAGGGGTTAATAGGAATACTGGGCCCTGATTCTGCTATTATTTTTTTCATGGCAACACCACTGCGGTACCACAGGCACTGTTACTAATGCCATTTAACTTTAGATTTTACTGCTATAATGCTATGGTCTAAAATTTAATGACATTATATGCAAATATTTTTCCGATACTTGCCTCTTACGACACACTTCGCATGAGATGGGGTGGTGATGTCATACAACTGAGGTAGCAGACAAGCACGCGGCCCACCTGATAGTAAATGGTTACAGAGGCGTATGGATGTGTGCAACACCAGGGGAGACACACTCTTGCTGCCGACCCTGTAAACACAGAGAGTTTCTATGCCGCCAGTGTAGGAGATAAAGCAGGTATAGCCTTTGGTCTTCGCACTGACAGCACAAAACCTCTCCAGTGGGCTCTGGCTACCCTACTCACCGCCGGGAACACAACACGAGGTTATTACGGCCGCGGTATTCCGTAGGGCGGAAGTACTTCCCCAGTCGGAGTGCTCAATTGGACGGGAATACTGTCGTGCCCTACCTCCTACATTGCCTCAGTCTACTATGTAAAGATGTATGACAGTTTAAAACTACATACCTATATGCCAAGTCAAAAGCTTGCCCGATCGTCAGCGTAATCTCCGAAGCGAGTTTCGAGGATATAAAGACGAAGCACTCGTGCTTCTCCGGGGATCCGTCGTGGCCATTGACGCCGTTGTTGACGGTGCTGCCACCTTTCGCGATGAAGGAGAAATACTTCTTGGCGCCTTTGTCGTCCGCGCAGTAGGATATCCGGTGTAAGGGAAACTGGTAGAGGATGTTGTTTGATTTTGGTTCCTGAAATTCAAAGAAAATGGGACTTAATACCAAGTAATACATTGCTCGTGTTTATATTCCTTCAGGGTAGTCAGGTACAACAGCCCTGCGGATCTAGGGTGACGGGTAGAGCCGCCTGTCGCCCTAGCAGAAGCAGGCCGCGGCGGCGCCTCCGCATACCGGGGAAGAATTGGGGACCCCGTAGTTCCCCCACCCGAAGAGGACCAGATCGAGAGAAATGACCCTGGCTCAGCCGGGGTGCGAGGGATATGTACTAGCTACCTCAACTTCGGCCTTGCACTGCCTGCGATCCACAGACGGCGTGCGTTTTAGTCGGTTCGAGTCCGACATAACCTACCCCTCCGGCTCCTTGGGGGTATATAAAAGATACAACAGTCCGCATACTTTTATCTACTGTCATTCAACTTTTCATTTAAGCCCGGCAGTATAAAGTGCTTTTGACCTGTCTTTACTACATTATTAGGTAATTTTGTAGTGTATGTACTGCGAAGTCGGCCCCGGCTGGTTTGCACAGTTGGACTTCGAGGAGAGACCAGGACTAATGTGAAGATGATGTTCATCGGCAGCTTTCGTAGCCAAGATAAATCAAATAAAAGGAGTGAAAAGAGTAGGACAGTGCATACTAGGAGCCTAATAATGCAACCGAGATTGTCTCAGATGAACAAGGATCATAACTAACTAGAAAACCATCACAAATTCAAATTGCTACGTCAGATCAATAATGACTCAAATAATTAGAATTCAATGTCACATCCAATTCCGCGAACTCACAAATTCAGTCCACGAATCGTTTAAAAAGTTAATCTCGCATACAATTTCGCACAGTTAGAAAGGGTAAACCATTGTAAACTGTGTAATCAATGGTGGTTCGTTCGGGTGCAGTCGGATAAGCTCGTGCGTTTCCGCCGCTTTCACGTCATGGCGCACGCGCAAGGTCATGAACACTATAGTAGGTGCTATTCATCTGTTTATGTTTTTTTATTGATATGTTTTTTTTTATGGGTTGATTAGTCTTTGGTGATGACCGCGGTTCCGTCTACGTGGATGTCGGCCATCGTGTATCTCGTGGTTTCATGTAATCATTCAGAAAAAGTAATGATTTGAATTAGTTGAAAAAGACTGCGTCCGATTCTTCTTCATCCTAGCGTTACTTCCAGTCGCATCGGTAGGTTTCACCTCGGAGTCTAGGCTCCGCTAGTCTTAGGCGAAGCGACTGCCATTTGACCTCTACAACCTAATGGCATATGGAAACTTTGCATACAAACTGCTACGGACGATTGTAGCATACAATTATTGATGTTAAGTAGTTAGGTAAAATTTTAGTTATAGAAAACGAAATGTGATTTTTTTCGGAGCGGTGGACACGGTCTAGTGCTGACCCACACGCTCGGCAAACATTATATGTACCTATTTCACCCTTAATTACAGCCTTCGCCAACTCTGTACTTCCTACAATTTACTTCTGTTTAATGGTTCGTACGTGCCAAGTCCGTTTATTAGTATTTAGTACTAAATAAGGCAAGACACCCGTAATAATAAATCGTTCTTAATACCAAGATTATTTCGACTCACTTCAAATTTCGCAATCCTTGAATACGAGATCAACCTTTTTTTAATGTGCGCAATATCACCGCGGATACCCTTAGCCAGAGCCTACGAGATTAACTTAGTCTTACAATAAATATTATCACGAAGAAGAAAAAAAATTTATTGCAAATAATATTTATTACTTTTACAGTGCGTTAGTTTAATACATAAATATAAAATAATTTAAAATATAAAAAGCTTATTCGAAGTGGTCTTCATTGGCTGCAATACAGTCATTTAAAGGTTGAGGCCAGTTATCAATAGAAGCATGCACTCTTTCCATGGGAACATTCTTCACTGCCAATCGTATGGATTGTTTTAGTGACTCCAAATTATCATGGCGCTAAGAGCAAGCCGTACTCTCTAAAACTGACCATAAATCATAGATCCGGACTAGACGACGGCCAGGCTTCAGCTCTGATGAAGTCCGAAGCGTTCACTTCCAACCAGAACTGCGTGGACCGAGCCTTATGACCCGGTATCGAGTCTTGTTGGAAGGACCATACTTGGTTATTGAACATGGTGTTGTTAAGGGGCTTAACTACTTTCTCAAGAATGTTATCTTGATACACTTGTGCCAATGTTTTGATACCTTTTTCACAAAAATATGGCTCTGTCACTCCTTTATAGCTAACACCCCACCAAACCATCACTGAAGTCGGATAATGCCTACGTTGCACTCTGTCGACTAATTGGAAAGCTCTAAAGCTTTGAGCATAAATACGGTCATTTTGTTTGTTAAAAAGATTTTATTTTTTATTTTAACAATTTTTTTCTGTGACCTCCCTTTAAGCACCGCTTCATTAGTTGTTTCGATTTTACCACCCTATTCTTGTTTAAATTATCAGTTAAAAAATGACCAGTGCGTCTCTTATAGGCTGCAAGTCATAAGTCATCTTTTAAAATACGCGACATGGTTCTGCGTGCTATCTTCATCTTCCGAGATAAAATCTTTTGCTTTCGGACGGGAGTTCTTCGAATTCTTACCCTTACTGCTTTGACCACATTTTTCGTACGAACACTACGTGGACGGCCAGATCTTTTTCTGTCACAAACAGAGGAGGTCTCATTGTACCTATAAATAGCCCGGTACACAAACATTTGACTAATACCAAGCGTGTGGAGAGTTTTAAAAATTGCATTTGGCTCCATACTAACTTTGTGAAATGCAATCACAGCGATTCGGTCCTCTTTACCACCCCACTCCATTTTAATATCGCAAAATATTGTACAATGTAATGACAGATTCCAAATTCAGATGTTCATTAACGGACTGGTCTATGGTATAGGCTTTCCACTTGGACTTAACAGACAGTTGCTCCCATAAAAACTGTATAAGCCATAGAAGTAGAAACAAGCGAGCCTCGTACTCAGAGAAGACAGTTTAGGTTGCAATCGGAAGCAACTCCAAGATCATAATAATGAAAATAATGCAGCGCGAGAACTTCGATTGCGCGATGTAGGATTAGTTCAACTTGCGCTCGCTAGATAGCATTGCCAACACGTAATATCGCCACACGTGTATTTAAATCAAAGATTAATCATAATTTTCTTTGTGTCTAAAGTACATTTTTCCTTCATTGTATGTCAATAATGACGGCTAATTACCGATAATATTGACAATTACCGGTGATTGTTCTGTTGACACCCATTGACATTTCGTGCTTAGTAAGCTGTTATTACGTGTTTACCGAACAATAGGCGATACCCGTGGGTTCACTCGCGTTTTGTAGTTCTACTTTCAGTGTAGTTCATCTTTTTAGAGTTCCGTAGCCAAATGGCAAAAACGGAACCCATATAGATTCGTCATGTCTGTCTGTCCGCCTGTATGTCACAGCCACTTTTTCCGAAACTATAAGAAATATACTGCTAACCGCATTAAGATTTTTACACAGAAATAGAAAAAATTACAATAAATTTTGGGGCTTCCTCATACTTAGAACTGAAACGCAAATTTTATTTTTTCATCAAACCCATACGTGTGTGTATCTATGGATAGGTCTTCAAAAATTATACTGAGGTTTCTAATTTCTTTTTTTTTCTAAATTGAATAATTTACGCGAGAGACACTTACAAAGTGGTAAAATGTGAGCCCCCACCCCCCTGTAACTTCTAAAATAAGAGAATGATAAAACTAAAAAAAAATATAATGTATTTACCATGCAAACTTCTACCGAAAATTGGTTTGAACGTGATCTAGTAAATAGTTTTTTTTAATACGTCATAAATCGTAAACCGTACACTATTATTAAAACATCGATCAAAGTAACAACTAACTACAAGAACTTTTATATTATGTTACTTGCTGCTACGGAACCCCTTCATGGGCGAGTCCAACTCGCACTTGGCGGCTTTTATTTAACGTGCTGAATTGTCGTTTCACCTTACTGAAATTAACGGGGAGGTGGGTATGTCGGCCATGAATCGACAAAAACCACACGAAGGTGGAACCTGGCATAATAGGACTGGGAAAGTGGTGATATGAAAAGACGAAGCGTGTATGAGGTGTGTTCGGAAGAAATATTCAATAAAACCACGGCTACATTCTATATCACACCGCTCGCCATGGGTATGGAGTTCATTCTCACACGCTGCAATAGAAAACGGTGCGTGCAGTGAGGATATGAAAAACCTTCACGCCGTGCACGTTAACGCTGTGGAATGAACTCCCACTGTGGTGTTTAGGTGGAGGTTCTTCAAGAAGGGTGTTAGAAGCTTCTTACAGGGTCGGTAGTGTGACGCCCCTGGTGCTGCAATGTCTTATAGACCACGAAAACCTCTTCCCATCAGGTGGGTCATATGCTAGACTGCCTGCGAAGTGGTACAAAACACCTTCATATCTTTTTCTTTTCACAGTTTCTGCATCTACAGACTGTTAGCAAATTTGAATTTAATGTCATAACAAATAATTATAAGCGACCTGCGCAATAGCAATTAAATATTGCAACCAATGATCGTAGCCATGTTTTGTTTTAATATTAAACAATCGCCTGCGCAAGTCGGCCATTAGAAACCCGAGATGTTAAAACATAAAAGGATTATACAATCGTTTGTAATTTGGTTATGTAATGTCAACGGGCAAAGACGTAGCACTTGTATTTGTCCGCATCAGATCTATTTTGACTACAAGGTCTTCAAATGATCTTATTTTCAAGGTATTAGGAGCAAGTCTAACTGTATTATTGATTTAAATTGCATTATCGTCCGAATTAAAGGTGTGTACCAAACAAATATCAGAACAATCAATAGGGGGGACAACCAAGGAATTAAGATAATTGAATACTTTGTTCATCAAGATGGATACCAACACCCTTGAGGATGAGGTTTTACCTGCTTTTTTTTTATTTAAAAAAATTGTGGCATCTCCAACACAACGGACGGGGCCTCACGCAGACTTCCCTTTCAGTATTGAGAGGTCAGACGGCAGTCACTCCTAGATGGACTTGCCGTCGCACACATGTATCTACATAGTGATCCTTTAGTAGAAGCTGTGGAATGAACTCTCTGCTTCGGCTTTCCCAAGCGACTACAATATGAGCTTCTTTAAGAAGTGCATTCAAAGATTTCTACAAGTTCGGCAGCGCGATTGTATTGCCCTTGGTGTTACATACGTCCATGGGCCACGATAACCACTTTCCATCAGGTGGGCCGTGTGCTTGTCTGCCACTTAAGTGATATAAGAAAAGACGCTTTATTATTTTCTTTTGCGTACGGAAACCCCCTATCGCTTCACCTCACACTGGAGTCAACGATAAATAGGTTATGTCGGACTAGAACTAAAACTGGATGGTGTTTAGCCTCGGTCTGCCCCTCTATACAAGGGGCATTCTACAATGCCATAGATATGCCTAGGTCGGGCACATAGGCGACCACGACGTGTTCTCCACGAAACACGACGACTACCCTGGGCGTCTACCTTAAGCTTGCCATTTCACCATGATATACGCCTTTTGAAGTAATTTAAATTTGCGAGAGATATGTTTTCCGCCATTTCACCTCCGGCAATCGAAAATCCAAAGACAGTGTGCGTTTTAGATGTTTCGACCACCCCCACCGTTTGGGTGGTTACCCGTGAGAAAGAAATTAATATTTCTCTCCTTAAATTCGAATGTATTAAAATTATTAAGTACTTCCGATCATAAATTAGAAAAAAAAAAAAGTAAAAGTTCGCTTTAACAAAATATATGGACGACGAAATGCTGTCGTAGAGCCCTAAGTTTCCTGTTTAAATTCAGATTAAGATCAACGCAAGGCTTTTTGAACAATTATCTCCTTCCTTTATTTAAACACTAGCTTGGGGTACGGCACTGCCAAGACGAGAAACAATTGTTTTTAGAACACGGCATATTAGATACGAATGTCAAAACCATAAGCATTAATAGAAGGAGCCCCGTTTTGTGGGGCTCTGTCACAAGTAACAGGGCTTAGATCGCCTTACTTGGGCTCGCTTACGTTCTCTTTTCTCTATCCCACAATGGACTAACAGTTTCATGCCTTTGTCGAGTAGTGAAAACAGTTCTAAAACTAAAGCTCAACTATAGCTTTTTAGCTATAAAATATAGAAAAGAATAGGTTGAATAGGTACTTTATATGAATCTCAACAATAAATTGTAAAAGAATATTGTAGTCTTGTTTAATTTGATACAACTGCACTTGTAATAAAATAAATCTAACAACAACAATATTACTTGTTGAAAAGTGAAATCAAAGAGAATTATAGATGTTACGTGCTCGCGGTAAATTATTCGTTCGCTTATATCACGCCGCGTTAAAAGTAAAAGTGCTTGTCTATGCCTACCTATGCCAGATGAGGTAGTTTAACTTAAAATCGATTTTATGCTAGCTTTGGCGTCATGGGAATGTCGGTACACCAATTATTCATACGTTATTGGACACAGGTAATTAAGATATTGAGTGATCGATGTGGGACAAACAATTTGGTAAGTTTGCGCAGATAGATAAAAAGTAGAAACTACCCAGTGGAACAGAGTTAACCCACCAATTGGTGGACCATCAGGACAATATCAGGCAGGATAACCTTAGTATCCTAACAACCCGGAAAAAAAGTTGCAAGGCACAAATGTAGAAACCCCATCCGGTAATCGAGTAGATTAATGGCATGCAAGGTGCAACATGACTTGTATTGCTTAAATACAAGTCAAGTCGGTTTTAGGATAGATAAGCATTCTTAAGATATTGTGATCCCTTCGTGCATCGGAGGAGCAAGTTACGCGCCATTGTTACGGGTAGTTGGAGCCATAAAAACTTCAACAACTAGTCTGATTTAGAGAACTTCGATATCGCCGATGGGTTTGGAAGGAAGATGCGCTTCATGAAACATATAAAAGTTCAGCCGTGTCACAATTAGACTGGTAAAAGTGGACCCTGGGCTCAGAGGTACGGGCCTCGGATAGGACTGGAATAGTGCTGGACAAATGTCAATTGCAATTAAAAATATTAAGCAATTAAAAATTCCGAATGTTGTCTAAAAACAAGTAAACCCGAGTGCTGTCTAAAAGATTGAAACAAGTTTGACAGCAGGCTCTACCCTATTGCCAATCATAAACCGAAAGAAAGATTTATGGGTACCGTCTTCTGACAAATTTATTTTGATCTTTTAGACTGCAGTCGGGTTAATTGCAAATTTAATTGCAATTAATCTATGCCCAAAACTACTAAAGCTAAGATGGTTACCTGAAAAAGGTGGCTAGGACGGACTGGACGCGAAAGGCAGAGAATCATACGAAATGGCGCACATTGGGATAGGCCTATGTCCAGCAGCGGACTGCTGGGCTAATTGATTGATTTGATTGCTAAGAGGATAATGATGAAGTAATTTTGTGAGAACTGTCCAGTAAACTAAAGTTTTTTTAGTAAGTATCCGTATGAGACTGCGGTGCCCCCGTGCAGTCCATGGCGCTCTTGGTTTCGTGTCTCTTTATGTCCTACCTCCTGCACTAAAGTGGACTTGAATAAAGCCACTGACAGCGTTGAGATGGCACAATTTTATTCCGGAATTATTTAGTGCTAACAGTGAGTCATAGCCACGACAAGAAAGAAGAAGAATAAGTAACTATCTTTATGCGTCGCATTATTCGAGGTGACGATTAATGGAAACATTTAGAATTTTGGAGACAAACTAACCTGTATCGCAACTCCATCCACGGAGATCGTGATCTCGACCTTCTTGCATTTAGCGCCGTCTTTCGCCTCCGACTTCTTCAGCTGTTGTGTGAACTGTAGCTTCTTGATAGCATCTTTCACGACTTCGATACCCTTGGGCAGCTCCACCTGCGTGCAGCCGAGGAACTGGAAGGAGAATGAAGTAAATTAATTAGTCAGTTTGTTTTATAACACTTAGGTAGTACACAAGGCCACGGCCCACCTGATATAAAGTGGTTACCGTGGCCTATGGACGTGTGCAACACTGCCCACTCGTGCTGCCGGCACTGTAAAATCAGAGAGTTTATGTGCCAGTGCAGAAGGCCAGGCAGGACAAGCCTTTTGTCTTTCATATAACCTTATAACGCCATCTAGTGAAAACTAGAAACAACTTTGAAAATCGAGCCATTCTGAATTACGCTATAAATATTCTCACACACTGACTGATACATAGAATGAGAGAACCTCAAAAGGTATTTTGTGCAAAGGTAACCGTGATGGGATGTTAAGGTCAATTCATGTGTAATGTGTATAATACAGTGTGTATGTGTATGTAATATTATGTAATTTACTGTTTTAAGGTTGAACTTTAGGCGGCGGTGTGTAAGATTGGTAGTTTATAATTGCAGTATTTAGATGTAATAGATAAATTAATGGAAACGGTCAAGGGTGGGCCGTGTGAACTGTGTCCCAATCAATATTAATTGTTTAGGCTAGGTATTAGTTTTAAGTTTTCGTAATAAATGCTATTTTACAATAAAAGTACGGTTGCCTGCCATTCAGAGGCTGACAGTTAATCGGAATTTTAACTTTTACTTCAAAATTCCGATTAACTTTTTGACCCAGAGTTCATGTTATTAAAAAGAAAGGATGAATTTACAAAGATTAAAAAAATGAGTATAAGCAACCGAAATTATCGAACTTACTACCCTCCGACTAAGCTAAATTGCTTGTGCGTTCACGTCGGTAGTGAAATGGCCAGGATTCGAACCCGGGACCTCTCGATCGTAAGGACGACTTCTTAACCACAAAGCTACCGACGCTTACACACCTTTGACTTTCCTTTCCTTGTTCACACGAAGAACGTGTCCAGGTAGCTCAGTCAGTAAAAGTATTCACCTATTATTCACGGGTTCAAACCCCATTCTAGATGTTCGCTTTTTCGGTTTCAAATTAACACAAGCAGTTACGCCCACTATTTCCGCACCTGCTGCGGTTTCCGTTAGCACTACGGTTCGAACCCGCATACCCGCACTACGGTTCGAAACCGCATACCCACCGGAAGATTGCTACCGATAACGTAACCGCTTTTTTTAACAACCTTTACACCATTACACACAAACAGTCACGCCTAATTCTTATAAGGGTAGGCAGAGCCGCAGAGACTACCTACTTTTACACTTACTATGCTTTTTCTACTATCATTAAATTGTTAAACAACAAACTCAACTTTATTTATTGAACAAAAAACTTATACTTTTTATTTTTACACAATTTAATTTTTTAACCTGACCGGTTTTGCCTCACAGCGTTCTCGAAGGGTTGTAATGAGGCTGTGGAGGTTGTGAATAATGAGAATGCCGTGAGACGAAACTGGTCAGGTCAAGAAACATAAAAAATATGGAAGAGTACAAGTGTCTTATTCAATTTAGCTGTTGCCCGCGCTCCGCCCGCGCGGATGTCGGTCAATGCGTAGTTTTTGAAAATCCAATATAGCCTATGATACGTAGCTTTCTAATGGTGAAAATTAAAAAAAAAAAAACAGTCCAGTAGTTTCTGAGTCTATTCATTACAAACAAACTAACAAATCGTTCCTCTTTATATTATTAGTATAGATTTGTATCAAGTTCCACCAAATACCATCGATCACAGTATACCTAAATAAACTCAAGTTCATTAGTACTGATGATTTTAAAACGTATTAATGCCAATAAATAATTGTTTGAACTAGTCTGTGAGTGTGTGCTACGCCCCCTCATGAGACATCTGCTGCAGATACGGTCCACGTGCATTGATAACGTTATCAGTAAGCTGCCTGATAGTATTGTTTATATTCTGTAGCCTTTGATGCTGTATAGGAATGCAGTGATAGATAATAGCTACGGGTTAAATGCTCCTGGGTCAGCCGGTGTGAGAGGGATATGTCGCACGACAAACTCATGTTCAGCCTAGCACTACGACCCACAGACGGCGTGCGGTTTAGTCAGTTCGAGTCCGACATAACCGCCCTCTCCGGCTCTAGAGGGGAGGTGGGGAGGGATATCCGTGAGGATTTCCCGCACGTAAAAAAAGGGGATTAAACGGAGAAAGAATACAAGTATCACCACTATATCTCATTCAAAGGGTGTCATAAGAGGCGACTAATGGAAAAATACGCAGACGATATCACTGCGAGAGAAAGAAAACTTGAAATAAAACCCTGTACCAACCCGTCTGGCCAGCGAGGACACAGTAGGCCAGTGCCTCCCAACATTGGGAGAGGCCTATGTCCAGCTGTGGACTGTGATAGACTAATTGATTGAATGATATGGGATTTGACGTAAATGACAGTCGTTAACGCATGTCAAATACGTCAAATTCTATACAATCGTCATTCTATTCCGTCAAACGTCTGCTAGCGAATTGCCACCTGTCTAGAGGGGCTGTTGTTGGTACAAAGCAAAGTAACTGGAAACTGTGGTCTCTACTTAACCCAATGTGGAATAGGCTATATGTACGCTATGTATCTACGTACCTATCGTGGTCTCGAGTGATCTGCGGGTAAAAGGCCAAATTGAGCGATTTCGCTAAAAATAAGTATTTTTATGAATGCCCAATAAATTTCAATCCTATGAAATTTATAAAAAGGTCACTCATGAGCAGAATCACAACAATTCATTTCCTAAGCAGATTCTAATTTCGTGTAAATATTACATATTATTGCGGCAAGCTGAAGACAGGGCGCTATGGCGCTCATTGGGGGAGGGCTATGTCCAGCAGTGGACTAATATAGCCTGATGATGATGATGATGATGATTACCGCATGACACAATATTAATTATCCTAATACGATTCCAATTAAGTTGCCTTTTTAGACCTGCTGAATCTACTCCTATCTCTAATGTATAATTATGTACCCAAGAACACTTGTGCAATAAATACCTTTCATTTGAGACATGACTTATTGAAATCCGTACCGTGGTTCAGAAGATATGAGGTAAAGAATACTACAAACATACATACATACAAGATACGCGCGGAAAACATAAACGTTCTTGGCAGTCGAGTATAAATGAATCGCCAAAATATATGCACGCATAACTGCTGATCGACTGAACCAAAATTTTTTGAAGTGAAAACTTCTTTAGCGGCGTTGGATGGGTGTAAAATGTTAAGGAAGCGTCAGGATTAGTTGACCTTTGAACCGTAACCGACGACTGACGTCATACAAGATTAGGTACAGACTATCTATTTTACAAGTTACGATAGATGGCGTCGTAGATTAAACGGTAAGCACTTCGACTGTAAGTCCTTATAGTTTTAGATAGTATCGGGTTCAAACCACCTGGCCTTCAGGGATTTTTTGTGATTGTTTTTTCTTATTACATATAATTTATTACTTTTTATGATTATTTTTTCTTTCTTTTGTAATTTATTACTTTTTGTGATTATTTTTTCTTTTCATAATTTATTAATTTCTTCTGACAGAAAATTAGCAGAAAATAAGTGATAGGTTCTATGATTAGCGCTATATTATAGGTATGGTATGTTCTTTTTTATCTTTTTCTATGTATATAACGAAGAAAGAAAAAAAGAAAATGTTTTCGTTTCTGCCGGCACTCCCAGAGTGCAACCCGTCTTTTTTTTTTGTTTTGTGTTCGTTATTGTCAGGACAAGGTTTGTACGCCCACAGGGGGCGAAGCTAGGGCGCGCAGCTAGTAAAATAATAAATGTGTAAGTTCTTTGGTTGTTTGTTATTCAAACACGTTCTAACGGCTGAACAGTTCTGTCTGAAATTTTGGTACAGGAATAGACTGTACTTTAGAATCACACATAGGTTACTAGTACTATTTACGCAGGGATTAAGTTGCTCTGGGTGCGGGTAACAGCTAGCAAATAGAAAATTTATACTATACCTTAACTGGGTAAGCGACGTGTCCTTTGACAAGCGCGTCGGGCGCGTGTATCCAGTTTCTGCCATTGGGTGCCCCATTGGCCTTGCCCTTCCCCTGCCAGAACAGCAGGGTTGACATTCTGAAAAAAAAAGAAAGGATAATGTTAAAAATTGCCAATATATGCGCGAATCCAATTGCTTACTTAGCTAAAAAAAACTGTTGTTGGTGAATATAATGTTCATGACATAAATGTCACGACTACAAATCCCGGAAAGGGTAAGCAGAGGTGTAAAAATATCCACATTTAGCAAACTATGATTTTCAGTCCCATGTAACAAGGGGCGAGCCTATTGACGCAAACAGACACTTTGTCGTAAGCTGTTTGTTTTCATGATTTGTCATCAGATGGACAACAACTCTATCCCTTAGTCACTACTGAATATCATTTAGGCCGTTATTTGAATTTGCTAACAGCCTAGGCAGTTAATTGAGCGGCTGATTAAGTTAATTGGCTGCGACAGTAAGACCCTCACGAAGCCTCGCCATCTTGGGCTTATTATTAAGGTTATAACGATAGCAAAATATATTATTACATTATATTATACTAATTCACGATCAAACGGTCAGAATCGATAATGAATGCATTTATTTTAATTCGCTATAGTAAGTACCTACAGTAGATTTATTATTAAATTGATATGTTTTTTTCCATAAATAATTGATTGTGTATGTTATGTTGCAGTCAAAACTCTAATCGGTCACAAGTAATTTTAACTGAAAATAATAAAATAACAGTAACTTGCTATTCATCATAATGTTTCTTACCATTCATTCATAAAACCGTTAGAAGTCATAGTTAGGTACAACTAATTGTGACAGTGTGCTTTAGGGTAAATTTTGAAGATCGGCGTATTCAATCCCCTTGTTCCCAGATTCTCTTGGTTCACAAAAAATAAATTTACATAACCTCTAAATAACTAGTACCTATAAAAATAACATAAATATTCCACAACGCTATCTAGATCCATGGTAACTAGCTTGTGTTATGAAATCTAGAATGCGGATAAACATACTTACATACATATTTTTTGTAAATGCATACATATTATACATAGAAACACCCAGACCAATGCAAATACCCATATTCATGCATACAAATATTTACAATAATATATAGGAATAGAACCCGCGCCTCCTGCGGCGTAGCGGCCGCGTTCACTAACGCCACGCCACGAAGGCTGTCAAAAATGGTGCCTAATTGAAAAAATGTTACTATTTAAGTGAAGCTTAATGCCAAATGGTACTTTGTAAAAAATCTTCGTAAATAAAATACGCCAAGGGAACCAACTGAATACGCTTCGAACTTCATGATTAACCTTTTACATAACAGTAAGCCAATAACTCTTAATCTGTCGAAATTTATTCAAGAATTAAAAAACGGTGTTCTCGATACAATTTTTGAGAAAGAACTTTCATATTGTAGTATTTATTATAATAACATTTAAGACGCGATTTATGACGGTTTAAGTAACACAATATAAACCTCATGTAGTGTACAATAACGTCGTTTTCGTCTTAGCGGAGTATTGCGCCCGCGCCTCCAGGATACGTCCTGCCACTAATAGACGACGCAATTCTTATCTAAGACAAAAACGACGTTATTCCATACAACATAAAGTTTATATTACGTTACTTAAATTGTCCACCACCGGAATACGTCCCCGTCACGTATCTTCTGGATAAACCGCGCCTGAAAGATTGATCTTGATTGATTGATCAGATCGAGAATGTTTTTTTTTTTATTATAATACGGAAATAGGCTCGCCCCCTATTACATGGGGCCGAATACAGATTGGTGGAATGTGGGTGTTAGTTCACCTTTGCCTAACCCTCCGGGGATAAAGGCGTGATTATATGTATATGTATGTGGAATATTTTGTCTTCAATGCCTATAACCGATTAAAAACTTTATATGTAACGTATTCAAGGAAATAATACTAGATTCCATAGAATAATAGGTATGTAAGGTATTTTAGCAATGCTGTTATGAGCCAATGGACCGATTCATTCAATGTTAATTGTGGGATCGTAATTATCATATAATATTACAAATATTTGCACTTGTATCACATGATAGAGATGTATGTATTTAAAGACATTATGCAACATAAATAAACATTATAATTAGATAAGTAAATATGCTTATACTGTTGATCGATGGAACTTGGTGGAACTTGCTACACATCTTCAATGAAAACAACTGTACTATTCCACATTATTTATTAAAAGCCTGACCGGTTTTGCCTTACGGCATTGTCAAAGGTTGATTCATGTTTTTTGGGTATCAGATGTCAATTATAGTAATATATTTATAAAGTAATATATTTAGCCAATATAACTCTAATTGACATATGATACCCAATAAACATGTATCAACCTTTGATAATGCCGTAAGGCGAAACCGGTCAAGAATTTAATAAATAATGTGGAATAGTACAAGTGTTTTCATTGAAGATAAGTAAATATGTTTTTTATGTTTTTTTGACCCCAAACTCGAAGTTGATAGCTTCGGATGCGACTGGGATTAACGCTAGGATGAAAAAGAAGTCAATATGTTTGTAAATATACCAAAAAACAAAATCCGACCGCTGCCGAAATCTTCTCGGCCCCTCTAAACAAGTGGCAATTTGTTGACCGGCGGTAGAATCGAATGACGAATGTATGGGATTTGACGTTTATGACATGCGTTAACGTTTGTCATATACGTCAAATCCCATACATTCATCATTCTATTCTACCAAATGGCGGCCAACAAATTGCCACTTGTCTAGAGGACCTTTCATTATCATATTTAAAAAAAAAAAAAAAAAAAAATGTTGCAATAAACATTTATTTATTTACTTTTTTTTTTTTTATATTTGCGTTAGTTCAGGTCGAAACCGATGCCATCACCGGCCACATCCGCCTAGATATGATACTTATGGCTTGACTTTTTCGGCTATATTAGGAGATACTGCCGACTTATTTCCCAGCTTGCACAGTGGTTAGAGACCAACCTCTGACAGAGTTGCTCAGTCATATAAGCTTCCGTCTTGACTTAACGATTCTTGAGGGGTCGACTTTTAACGTGCCATCCAAAGCACGTAAGCGCATAGATGAAATAGCACTAAGCGGTCACCCATCCAAATGGTAACCGCGTTCAGGTAGCGCAGATCGTTCCACTTATCCACTAGTCCCTTTCGCATCCGAAGCTTTTCACCTCAGAGTCTAGGATCCGCTTTTTTAAGTCTAACTGCTGGTTTGGCTGAACTTCGATATTTTTCGAGAAGCGATTCCCATCTGACCTCCACAACCTATAAGCGATATCAAAGCATTGCAGTTAGACCAGTTGTTGGACTTTCTGGGCTCTAACTACCCGTAAGGACTGCCATAGATGCCATGAGTCCCTTTCGGCTGCTATCATTGGTGAAACCAGCTCTAAAGGTATATTATACAATCAATACATTTTGTTTATAACGATATACTTATTGCATGTGTATCACGCTGTAATTATTGTAATGAGATCGTGTATCATGATATACCCGCCATTAGAATTATGTAGGAAATAGTGAAAAATATATTAATAATGATTCTAGAAGAAATAAATATGAACTATGGATGAAAAAACCCGTATAAAATCGTTTATTCTGCGTTGTGCTGCTCTTCTTTTTCGTCTGGAAATCTCCGTAGATACTACCCCCGTCAGCACTTGGAGGTGATCGGACACTGACTAACTAAAACCGCACGCCGCTTGGTTTCAGGTCTTAATTACCAGAGTGTAGGGCTACCTAATAAAGCATTTCCCACACACCCTGGTTGACTTTGGGCCATCTACGGTTTTAAGATGGCCGCTTCAGTTGTGGGCAGCACGTTATCGAATCCCGGAAAGGCGACCGCATCTGTCACCCCAACAACTACACTTGGAAAGCCAGCTCGCCCCAGCTCTCCACTGTGCTCTTTGCTAGTCACTGTTCACGTGGAAAGCTTCTAAGAATCCCTTTTTAGAATATCCTCACCTCGGCCAGAATTCACGGTAGGCGGTAGCGTCTCCTGTTGAATACGTACATACAAGCTCTTGCCCAGTGTGGTAGACACAGACCACAGTTCTCCAATTGCTACGATTCTGCCATACATATTTCGCTTCTTTTACGTTTACTTTCATAATGGTTTTCATACATCGCTCACCAGTTTCGGGTACTCTTGACATGTCCTTTAAAATGCCTTTGATCTGTTTTTTTGGTCGGTACATAGCGCCCAATATCCGACCAAGTTTCGAATGCTCTAGGTCTGGCTCTCAACGTCCGACCATGTTTTGAATGCTCAAGAATGTGGCTCAGAAGCTCAGTTGTCAGTGCATTCCCCCTGTAAGGGATCGCGGGTCAAATCCCGTCTAAGTAATTACTTTTTAAAATCTAAATCGATATGCCATCAATTTGTTTGACGCCCACTCCAATAGAATAATACTAAACCAGGTAAAATCTGTAGGAATATAATTATGCCGTCAACCTTGGCTGATCGTGTCTGATGATGCGATCTGACAGAAATAATTAATATAAGTACTACACGGTCGTGTGGTATCATCACGACGATATTAATGGGAGGTGGACTGTATTGTAATAAATTATTGGATGATTTAGAACAATTGAAAGGCAATGGACTAGTTCGAATTAGTAGCGGGGAAGTACCTTCGTGATATAGAAAAAGAAAATCATTTGGGTTAAGCGGTTACCACCTTCGATAGTTGGAAATATATGATGGACTCGTGACTACATGTTGCCACTTGCCACTTTAGTTGTTTAGGACATTACAAGATTGACTAATGCTAGCCTGGTCAGTCTTAGGATGGGGATCATTCTTTTCGTGCCTCGGAGAGCACGTTAAGTCGTCGGTCTTAGTTGCCATACGAACATCTATGGCATTTGTTACCTCCGTGTAATTGTAGCCCTAGAAATGCAACTAGAAATCCTTTTTATCACTATTAAGAGGTCTCAATAGTGATAAAGAAAGAATTTAAAGTTAGATTAACTACCGTTTACCTATCGGTACCATACAAGACACAGGGAACAGGAAATTAACAGCTGCATCAATAATATTTCATTAACTATTTGGTGAGCTGTTTTGTATGAAGTCGCATACGACTAAAAGGTCAAGGTATAATTGCTAACAAACAGATATAAATAAAACATTACTTAGGTTATACCGATTCAGAACTGTTTGGTGGACAAATTCGTACATATTTTGGTGTTAACGAGGTAACACTAATACAAATAACAAAATATCTTGAACTGACGGCTTAACATGCTCTCTGAGACACGTAGGGGCTTCGATATATTAAGAACGGTTACCCATCCTAGGATTACCTAGGTAGTCTTGCTTAACCTAGCTATGTGCTAAATTTACTCGGTTATCAGCTTATCACAAGCCACTCATCATAAATAGGTACTACCTTCACATAGTTACTGGAATACCTTGATCAGAAGTCGCGAGATAAGATGCGTTTTATACACAAGAGACGTGATGGGGACATTTGGCGGTAGCGGAGCGCGATTATGTAGTGTACAATAACGTCAATGACGTGACTCTCGCTACTTGATGCGATGGCGCGTCACTTTAGTGGCAATTCACCTTTAAAACAACAACGACGTTATTTCACACTACATAACGTTTATATTGTGTTACTTAAATTGCCCGCCACGTCATACGTCCCCGCCACGTCATACGTCCCCGCCACGTCTCTTAACTGGGCCACCGTAGCTCCCCAGGCTGGCATCCTCAAAAGACATTGGGGTCAAGAAATATTACAATATCAGTATTGTACCTACATTCTGAAATCGAAGTCGAAATTACCATCACTGTTTTTTATTTGCTATTGTTATCTTAAAATAGAATATATTACTTAAACAGTTAATTGTATGATCATTATACATTATTCATGTTTTTTTTTGCATACAAAAGAAGACCTATTAATTTGAAGAACAAGCTATGGATTTCCCTAGTGAGTAATTTGTGCTTTGACCAAAAGAACTTATACCTATATGTACTTGTTTATCTTAGATCTACAGACACGACTGTCTGCACATTTGAGATAGCCTACTAATATTATAAACGCGAAAGATTGTAAGCTTTTTTTTTATGTAGGACACGTCAATTTGACTTCACGTCGCCTGATGGTAAGCTGAAGGCAAAGACTCAGAAAAGAGGGTCACCATCACAAACACGTACCATGTTAAAAATGGTGGCACTCAGCTTGACGGCCTCATCAGATGCTTTTTCACGCCCCGCTTAAAGGACCCGGGACTGTAGGAAGAAGGAAACACGTGAGCTGGCAAGGAGTTCCAGGTTTTAGAAGTATGGATGAATGAATGATGTCTTTATCTTTTATAAAAACTACTTCATACATTTTAATGAAACTATACAACAATATAGCTTATACACCACAATAACACATAGGCTATAAATTTTAACGAAGAACGATATGATAGCGATACCCGACATGCATGCACGCGGGCGGAGCCGCGGGCAGAAGCTAGTTTTAAAATAATTACTTGTGTTATACTGAATGTTGTGTGTGTTGTGTGTGTTGAGTACACGTAATATGTTTTATGGAATGTTTGTCTCGTTGTTCGCGATGGACGCACAAACTACTGCCCCTCTAGACAAGTGGCAATTCGCTAATCGGCGTTTGATGGAATAGAATGACGAATGTATGGGATTTGACGTATTTGACATGCGTTAACGACTGTCATATACGTCAAATCCCATATATTCGTCATCCTATTCCACCAAACGCCGGCTAGCGAATTGCCACTTGTCTAGAGGGGCTGAACGGATTTTGATGCGTTTTTTTTTGTTAGAAAAGTCTCGGTCAGACTACTTAAAATCTTACGTAAGTTTGATTGTAATCGTTTGCGTAGAACCGGAGATATGATCAAAAGTCGCGATAACCGACTACCACGCAGGCGGAGGTTGTGTGGTGACGTAGAAAGAATACAAGTATCACCACCCCATCTCATCCGAAGGGTGTTGTAAGAGACGACTAACGGAACAATACGCAGACGATATCACTGCGAGAGAAGGAACACTCTGTACCAACCCGTCTGGCCAGCGTGGAAACAGTAGCCCAGTGCCTCCCAACATTGGGAGAGGCCTATGTCCAGCTGTGGACAGCGATATGCCTATTGACGCAGGCAGAGTCGTGGATAAAATCTAGCAAAAGTTGGACTATCTAATCCATGTAGCATAAATAAATAGGTTTCGACAGCCTCCGTGGCGTGGCGGTATTTTGTATGCATGAATATGGGACGAGGTCTCGGGTTCGATCCCAGGTTGTCCATGGCACACACCAATTACTTTTCGATGTTTTTCGAAGTTATGTGTGTATTTATCGCAGGTTTATAAGTGCCCAGTTAATGGCAATAGGCTCGCCACCTATTACATTGGGACCTAAATATAAACCGGCGAAATGTGGGTGCTAGCACCTCTGCCTACCCCTTCGGGGATAAAGGCGTGAGTTTATGTTATGTTATGAATATGGGTATTCGCATTGGTCTGGGTGTTTCTATGTATAATATGTATGCATTTACAAAAATAAATGTATTTAAGTATGTTTATCCACATTCTAGATTTCATAATACAAGCTAGTTAAGCTATGCTTACCATGGATCTAGATAGCGTTGTGTGAAATGTTGTGGAATATTTATTTATATTTATATGAGGTTTATTGAATGTCCTAGAACAGTGTTTCCCAAACATTGTTCTGCCATGGCCCGGTAATTTTCACACTGCCCCTTCGTGACCCACTGAATACTTTTTAACCCAAGCTGGTTCCATTAATAATACACATTTATCAATAGTAGAAATGTTTTAATAATACCTACCTACATACAATATCTCGGTATCTACTATTTAGTCACTAAATTTTAGTGCGATGTATGGAGCTGTTGCTTATTTTTTACTAAAGATTCCAAGTTTGCGGAAAATCCTAATGAGTTTAAAAGGTCTGGTTTCACTTCAAGTCGATTTCTACATTTATTTTTAAAAGTAAACTAGTGTTGAAATCCCGGCTTCTTTTAAATTAATATGCCAATCGATAGTAGATATTATTTTTTGAAAAAAAAACGGGCGGGAATGACGCGACCCGGTATTTTATTTTGAAGGCCCGGTACCGGGTCGCGACACGGCAAATGGGAAACGCTGTCCTAAAATGTAAGACATTCAATAAAACTTTATCTAGACGTAAAGTAAGCCTTGCTTAGTTAATTTTGTTTATCAACATGTATAATTTTTTGTAAAAAAAAATCCATCGATTTGAATATCTACCTCTTACTTTCTAAAGTCGGTTAATAACATATTACATAGAAACACACAGTATTATATTTGTAATGAATGGGCATCGAATCCGCGAGCTTTGATTGAGCAGCAGAAATCTCTACTGCAACACCACGGAGGTTATAATACTTATAATGCAAGATAGGAAGTCAAATCTCCATTAAAAAACCGCCAAATATAACGGAACAGTACGATATCGGAACTTTAAAGGTCATTGAGAGCGAGGTATAGCCAGTAACCTTTATATGCAGAACACATCACGTACCAAGGTTGAAAGACCTGGAATGACTTCAGAGCATCGAACTTAATCTTCGTCATCCTAGCGTCAATCCCAGTCGTATCTGAAGCTTTCAACTTGGAGTCCAGGGTCCGCTTTACCAGTCCAACTGCGGATTTGGCTGAACTTCGACATTTTCCGTGAAGCGACTGTCATCACCTCCACAACCCAAAGGCGATATCGAAGCATTGAAGTTAGATCAGTTGTTGGATTTTTGAGGGCTCCAACTACCCGTAATGACTGCCATAGATGTTCGCATGTCAACCGGGACCAACGGCCGAACGTGCTCTCCGAGGCACGACCAGACAAATGCAAATAACCATATTCATGCTTACAAATATTTGCATTGAGCGGGGATCGTATCCGCGCCTCCTGCGTAGCGGCCGCCTTCACTACTGCTACGCCACGGAGGCTGTCCTTATTATCGAGCATCGGACTTATTATGCTAAGTAATTTGCGAAAATATTTCGGAAACATTACACCCTAACTGTTGCCCGCGGCTCCGCCCGCGTAGATGTCGGTAATCGTGATCAAACAGCCTATATCCGTTCTCAAGCTCTAATCTATCTGTCTACCAAATTTCATTAGATTATCTTCAAAAATTACGAACTTTCATACAAACTTTCATCCCTTGAACACTCCTTTTCGCGATAATAGATAGCTTATGTCCTTTTTTAAAGTCTAGTCGATCCATGTATCAATGTACAGTTGTTTGGTGTGAAAGCGTAACAGACACAGTCAGTCCGAGTTACTTTCGCATTTTTACCCGACTGCGCCAGAAGGAGAGTCATGATTTGTAATACTTATTAGTATGGATAAATATGTTTTGGCATGCGCGTAAACGAATATTTTAACACATTATAATGTTAAGCAAAGATTGTTAGGTCAGGTCTTTGGATGGTTGACCATCTTAACATATTGAAACCCCTCTGTGTCTCAACAAGCATGTTAAGCCGGTCCCGGTTGCCATACAAACATCTGTGCAATTCGTAACGATATGTTTGGGTCCTAAAAAGTCTGAAAAATTGGTCAAATTACAAAAATTCAATATCGCTAATGAGTCGCAGAGGTCAGTTGGTAGACGCTTATAGGAAAATATATTTGATTTTTTTTTTCCAACCGTTTAAAATGACCGACCCATTTAAAAACTTCAGATGCCAACTAGATGTTCGTATGGTGAACGTTGAGGATACGAACCCCGGACTTCTCGATTTCAAGACCGATTTCATAACAACTAAGATACAAACGATATTGATCATATACTTACCAAGGTTGCCTACAGATCATCGAACTTAATCTCCTATGCTAAACATTGCCAAAATCTTGCGGATGTTTTTACGTAATAAAGATGTTTCTGTAAAGAACCGGTTCTCCTGATGGTAAGCAGGTATTCTCGTTCGCAATAACTGAGGTGCTAACTGCCTAGTGTCGAAACTGTCCTAGTTTCTTTACCTTTACTTAACTTCGAACCTAATTAATGGATGCGGCGATGTATCAGTAGTTACAGAGTTGGTCTTATAATCATGAGAATCGTCGAAACCTATACCTGACATACTGCTTAACTGAAGGTACTTGCAGATATTTTTATGAAATACTTATTAAACAAATAAACTGGGCTAACTGACTGGCTTAATTTTTTTTTAGAACTCGAGAGCCTGATGTTAAGCTGAAGGTAAATACTCAGGTAAGAGGGTCACCATTACATATACGTAACATGTTAACAATGTTGGCACTCAGCTTGACGGCCTCATCAAAAGAGGATTGTCGTTTGCGCACCGCGTGACACTCGCACAAGTGCTGCGACCACAATCCCCCTTCCCCGGCTATGCACTTCTTTTTGCTATTTCGATTTTCAGTCTTTATTTAAAAGACTTAGCCTAGTGGTATGGGTAATGGACTGCTGAGACCAGGTCTCGGGTTCGATCCCAGGTTTTCCATGGCACACACCAATGACTTTTCGATGCTTTTCGAAGTTATGTGTGTATTTATCGCAGGTTTATAAGTGCCCAGTTAATGGCAATAGGCTCGCCACCTATTACATTGGGACCTAAACATAAACCGGCGAAATATGGGTGCTAGCACCTCTGCCTACCCCTGCGTGAGTTTATGTTATGCCAAAATGATTTTTTAACGTTTAGTTAAGTACCTAACTGAAAGAGTATAGTAATCACACTACCGACCTGCCCCTCTAGACAAGTGGCAATTCGCTAACCAGCGTTTGATGGAATAGAATGACGAATGTATGGAATTTGACGTATTTGACATGCGTTAACGACTGTCATATACGTCAAATCCCATATATTCGTCATTCTATTCCACCAAACGCCAGCTAGCGAATTGCCACTTGTCTAGAGGGGCTGAACCTACTACCAATACAAGCAATAGGGATGCCGGCGCAAAACTATTTGTAGATGGCAGCAGCATAATGACCAAACAGCAATAACTATCTGTTTTGTGACAATAACAAACTCATAGCTGTCAGATTTGAAGAGACAAACAATTAAATCTACGTAGATGACAGCTAACACTGGCCATAATTAGGCGCCCTCTTTAGGGATAAAAGCGCAAGCGGCATCCCCACTGAGTTAACCTTCCGGGAACACGAGGGAACGCTCTTTTATAACTATGGAAATTACGTTTATTTAAGAAAAAATTTCGGTCACAGCTTGATGGTAAGCTGAAGGCAAAGCTCAGGAAAGAGGCTTGCCATTATAGACACCAACGATGTTACAATGGTGGGCCTCAGTTTGACGGCCTCATCAGATACTTTTTCAATCCCCGCTTAAAGGACCCGAGACTGTAGGAAGAAGGAAACACATGAGCTGGTGAAGAACTCCAAGACAATAATACAGATATCTAAGCCTTGTGTTATCCTATAGTAAGGAGATTGTGGGACTATTGGGAAGAGATATGTAACTTGTAAAAGTCACACACCACAATGATGCAACAATTCTGCGTTTCATACATTATAAACAGGGTTACCACATAGAAAATTACATTTAATTATTATGACGCCAGCACAGAGAATAAAAAGATTTTGCAGATAATAAAAAATGTCGGGAAATACAGTAATTAGTTTGGTAATTAAGTAAAATTAATGCTTTGGTTGTTTCAGCGCAAATAAGAGTAGTTAGATGCTGCTTAAAGACAAACCAAGGTGATTTAATTTGGATAGATGTTTTTGAAAAACGTATATAAATATAGCTAGATATTAACAAATATGTGTATGTTATGAAGACCTCGTTCCTGAGATTTTGCCTTCAGCTTACCATCAGGCGAGGTGAACTAAAATTTACGTCTCCTAAATAAAAAAAAATAAAAAAGACGGGTTGCACTCCGGGAGTGCCGACAGAAGTGAAAACTTTTTCTTTCTTTCTTTCTTCGTTATATACATAGAAAAAGATAAAAAACACCATACCATACCATACCTCTAATACAGCGGCAATCATAGACCCTATCACTAATTTTCTGCTAATTTTCTATCAGAAGAAATTAATAAATTACAAAAAGATAAAATAATCACAAAAAGTAATAAATTACAAAAAGAAAAAATAATCACAAAAAGTGTCAGAAGGCCAGGTTTGAATCCGGTACTATCTGAAACCATAAGGACTTACAGTCGAAGCGTTTACCGCTATGCTGCGAAGGTATTTATCGTATATTGCAAAATGGACAGTCTATAGCTAATATTGTATGACGTCAGTCGTCGGTTACGGTCCAAAGGTTAAGCGATCCTGACGCGCGAGTTTAACAATTTTTACCCATCCAACGCCGCTAAAGAAGTTTTCACTTCAAAAATCTCTTAATCCGAAAAAGCCAACTTTCAAGACGGAATTTGATCTCGCAACCAGTATCTTTCTGCCACTAAGCCACAAACCAACTGTGCTACGAGAAATTTTCAGTCTAGGGGGAAGATGGGAATGTGGGGGAAATGTATTTGTAGCGACATATGTACATTGATTTTATGAACAACTCCTAATCTGTACTATACTAATAATAAAGGTGAAGAGTTTGTTTGTGTATTTTAACCAATTAATCTCTAAAACTATCGGTGTAATTAAAATAAATATTTTTATAATTTATACCCCCCAGTCCTTGGAGAATGTTATAGGCTATTTAACATCCCGCCACGAGTGATAAAAGGAAAGGGCAGGAAGTTTTTTTCTGGCCTTCCAGTCAGTTTCTCGAATAGAACCAAGTACAATACCTAAAAACACGGGCAGCTCATCCATCACTACATAATATAAAACAAAGTCGGTTTCTATGTCCCTATATAACTTTGTATGCTTAAATCTTTAAAACTACTCAACGGATTTTGATGCGGGTTTTTTCAATAGATAGAGTGATTCAAAAGGAATGTTTATATGTATAATACATGTTTAATATAGTAGAGGGTGCAGCGGGAACGGCATTTGACGCCACGCGGGCGTCAAAATATTGGCGGTACGAAGTTCGCCGGGGCCGGTGTTACACTTTCGCGCCTGAACCACTGAACCGATCTTGATAAAAATTGGTATAGAGATGGACAAGAGCTTTGGAAAGGGCATAGGCCATTATCGCGAAAAGAGGCTTAAAAAGGTTCAAATTGGGGATGAAAGTTATGAAGATAAGCTAATGAAATTTAGCACACAGATAGATTAGAGCTTGGGAAAGGACATGGGCATTGTACAATATATATACTTATGAAACGGTTTTTTATTCAGTATACATCATTAGTATGTATTAATCTATTTGCTTTATTACTGTCTGCTTATAATTGTGTATACAAATTTTTTTCTATATTTTTCGCACAAATGATAATTAGGTATACAGTTATGTATGCTAATGGTGTTTTAGATTCGATCGTTATTTTGATTTCTTTATGTTTTTAGGTTGAGGTTAAGAGCTACGATGTGAAAGGCTTGGATATGACCAGGAATATCGCAAAATTCCTAACCTACAAAACTGGCAAGTCTGGCAACCCTACCTGATTTTTCTTCTCTTTCAGTAAAGATATTTCTTTTTCTGATTTTTGTCTGATTTCACACTATGCATGGAAAATCAGAGATGGAAAGAAATAAGGTTTAATAGCTATTCTCTCTTTGATATATACCTAAGTAGGTTTGTGAAAAAAAAGTTCGTTATTAGACATTGTAATAACCTATACGTCCTTCAGAAGTCTTTCTAAAGCATATGTTTTTACATGTCAATAGAGACATAAATAAATACATAAATTAAAGTATTTCTACCTAAATAACCACGAAAAGATCGTATACCTTTTTACCTACTTTTATTATGATTTTAGCAGTGACTGAAACTGTTATATTCATCTTTGTACTTGAATTATCTGGTTTTAGTAACATATACAAAGCAAAACCTACTCTATATCTAAGAGAAAAAGAAACAATCCTTCAACAGACAATTTCTAAGAATACGCACAGATTATACAAGCGAATATCAACTGTATTCTAAGTTCAAAAAGTTGAAACAAGTCACAGATGTTCGTGCATTGTTCTCTTAAAATACCAAATTTGGTTTCGACTCTATTGAGATCAGCATAGAGTGTATATTAGCTTGAAGGGAACGTGGTGGTTGTAACGTTATATCAACGCGGATATCAGCCAAGTTCCGTACTAAGTACGGAGTGACACGGGCGTCGCGCACAGACGCACACTGACGCAACGTACGTTCATTCACATTTGTTTGGCCTAGTGATGAGACATTGTAGATTTAAAGTAATGAAAATATAGTACGGAGGACATTGTTTAGACTATTAGGTTTATATATTAGGTATATATAGGACTAGACTGTAGGAGACACCGATATAAAAATCCATACCAATATTATAAATGCAAAAGCAACTCTGTCTGTCTGCATGTTACGCTTTCACGGCTAAATTACTGAACCGATTTTGGTAAAATTTGGTATAGGGGTAGATTAGACCTTGGGAAAGGACGTAGGCTATATTTGGTCGCGATAACCGACATCCATGCGGGTGGAGCCGCGGACAAAAGCTAGTATTCTATAATGTGTCGCACTCCAAAAACGTTATATTCAAATTTTTGTTTATTACTACTATTATTTATGTACGTAAGTTACAAATGTTATTTTAAAGAGTTAAAAACACTAACAACGGTACAACCTTGTGTAACGTGCTATTCGATAAGAGAAATAATAGAACTTATTATAAATTTGAAAAAAAAAATGTTTATAAAAGTGGTCTAGAAAGAAACCAATACCATCCATTACCGTATAACGTTTGTCTTTATTTTCTTCATATCTTTAATCTTTGTTGATGTATAGAAAACATTATACATGTATGAAAATACCAAACTCTCGACCTAGTTTCATAAAATCTGTATCATGGGAACCAGAACTAAGTCATCAAAGTAAGAATTTCTATATTATTACAAAATAAAAATAAATTCAGGCCAAACTCGACTAAATATTCACCGTCACATCCCATCCCTACGGCTTGCATAACACACAGACACACACACACACTTACATACACATGCACACACAGACACCGGACGCGGCTGAGACTAGGTGATTGCGAATGAACTGTCCTGGGCCAGGAAAATGAAGATAAAGTAGTTTGTATGATGTTTGTATGAGAGACAAACTCAAACAAGTGCGCTTTTCAAGCCGTTCTTAGAATACGCAGTGTTGACATGCTAAGGAAGTGAATAGACCAGTTACCTTGTTTAGTACCTATTTTTAACTTGGCTATTACTTGTGTATTTTAATGGGGTGGAGAAAGAAGTATGGTAGGGTGATAGGTTTAGCATTTTTTTGGTTAGATGATTGTTATCTAATGGAAGTATAGCTCAGAATGGGGAGGGGAAAAATCGTATTATATGCTAACTTTCTAACTATATTTTTAGGTTTGTCCGTTATAGGGGGTGAAAATATTACTTACGTAGTTAGTCCATAAGTATTCATCTAAACTTCCCCGAATGGGGGGTAGGGGAGAATCATACTATATGCTCATATTTTAGGATGATGTTTATAGGCTGGTAATATTATTTACGTAGTGGCTATTTGTCAAATTTTATAATTAGAACATTTAAAATACTCTCATGTCATGAGAACTCTGAAAGGGGTGGGGGAAAGTCGTAATATATGTTTATATTCTTATATTGACGATATAATAGGTATTTTATTATTTCCGTAGTTTTTTTATTTGTGATTTTGCTGTCAGCCAAAAATATTGAGATTACAAGTTGGGGAATTTGGGAATATATTTTAAGGGGGAAGGTAGGATAGAGATGCTGTTACGAAAGGTTTTCCCCTGAATTTTTAGTTTTATAATAGCGTCGTAAAACGTTCTTTTAATTCCAATTTCTTTTAAAGGAAAATCGAGAATGGTGGGATCCGGACAAGCCCGCTAAAACGACAGCCCGTCCACACCCGGTGCTCTCTTTACTGCTCCTGACTCTTTGTTGCTCCCTAATGCCAATTACTCTATCTTTGACCATGACATCAAACATTTCTACGAACTGTGTGACAATAGATTACTCTTGAAGCTGTGAGTCATTGAAATAAACCTTAGCTGGCTTGAATGCAGATTCTGACTTTTTTATACCACTGAGGTTACAGACAAGCACACGGCCCACCTGATAGAAAGTGTTTACCGTGGCCTATGGACGTGGGCAACACCAGGGGATAACACAGAGAGTTTCTGTGCCGTCTACGTAGAAGACAAAGCAAGAATAGCCTTTGGTCTTCCCACTGACAACACAGACTCTCTCCAGTGAGCTCTGGCTACCCTACTTACCGCCGGGAACACAACACGAGGTTATTATGGCCGCGGTATTCTGTAGGTCGGAGGTACATCCCCAGTGGGACTCTTCAATTGGACGGAAATACCGTCGTGCAGGTGCATTGTTGTTGTTAGACGGCGCGGCGTCTCTCATGAGGCGTTTTTGAGGATTTTTTCTACCCAATTCTGCTAATTATCAACCACTGTCATACCATTTACATTGCAAAAAATGCCATTTAATTTTAGATTTTGTTATGCTGTTTGCTGTAAAAGTCTAAAGAAGAATTAAACTGTCGTTTACCACGTGGCATGAACTGCAACGAAAAAACTTCATTTTTTCATTTCGGTAACTGGTGTCCTGGTCTGTCATAAGAATTATCTCAACCCTTTGCCTCTTCCCTAAGCCCACGCGAGTTCTTTTAAAATGTATATTTTTTTTTTACAAATTTAACACAGTTTGCATTGTACCTACTCATCATTTTCACAAAGACTATGTTTTTAAATAGTTAAGGAAAAATATCACCAGAAATATATAACAAGTTATATATTTATTCTGTTCAATATTGGGTTTATCTGCCTGGTGAATTTTATATAGTTTAATATATTTGTTTCCTGTTGATTTCAATTTCTTGGAAATATCCAGGACCACTCATTAAAATAATCATACGATTGATTAAGCAGCTAACTAAATGTTATTAAACTTACTCAAAGATTCTTTGTTTTATTTAAATAAAATGATAACATCTGTCAAAGAAGTCCTAAAGTGGAGACCTAGAGAAAGGAAACGTATGAACTAAGGACGGACGTCGTCCCCTAGCCGGATAGACGGATGACCTGAAAAAGGTAGCTGGGATAGACTGGATGCGGAAGGCGGAGAATCGGACGAAATGGCGCACAATGGAAGAGAGAGTCCAGTACTGGACTGCGGAAGGCTAAATGATTCAAAAATAAATATGGAAGCTTGTAAATAGCGATTTGATATTTTGTACAATTGTTTGTTGATTAGACTGTAAACCTTATTTTATTTTAACCAAAAAAAAGAACGAAGTGGGTACATAACATACGGACATTGTTTTGAATTACAGATTGCTTTCAGACTAAAGAATCCATGACTTGTGACTCACAAAAGAAATATTCGAGTTGTTTTGGGTAATTAATTTTAAATACATAAAAGTTAGGTACACAATAGATACCAAAATACCATGTAAGTACTCATTGGTGAGAATTTTTACAAAGAAAAACCATAAAAACCAGTTTTAAAAAGTATTCAGTGAGTTCCCAGGCGTTGTGGTATACAATTTTTTGTTGTAAAAAATATGTATTTCGATAAAATTGGCAACTGTAGGTAGGTATAACGACCGATAATATACGTCTTGACTTTGTCCTGCAGCGTCGTAGAAGGCGTTTTAAGTCTCTTTGGCGGAGATATCATTTTTATCGAGTGGAAATCCCCATGCAAGCCATCTTGGGTCTCGTTTACCAGAGTATAAGGTTATCCAATAAGGTATTTCCCTTGCATCCCAATTGACCATGGGCCGTTTAAGGATGATTGCCTCGGGTGTGGCAAGCACGGTATCCCTATAGAACCCTGAAATGGGGGGGGGGGGGGAGGGTGAAGACGGTAATAGGCGGCCGCACCTGTCAAGCTGACACTATACTGTTATATATAGTAGTATCATTGCTGTGAATGAATTCCGTTTCGCTGAAATAATTGTTTATTGTGGGTAACACATGTAAAAAATATGTATTTTGTTAAATTGGCAAGGTAACTTTTATTACACAGCATGAAAAGAATAACCTCTAAGTGTTTTTACAATGTCTGAAAAGCAGGATGTTCCCATGATCATAAATTCATAATAGCTGACCGGATACTGTGCTCTTCATCTTAGCTTAATATTTCTTTAATAAGTACCTAGTTGCTATTTCTATTTATTGCTCACATCCCACATCTTATGCTTCTTTTATAAAGATGCGTCAAAATTCATTAACTCAATTTATTTATCAACTTCCCAATTCGTAATTCAAAACACATTTCCGACTCATCCGGGAATCGTGTCACAAATGCGTTAGTCTTGTTGCTCCGAAATATTTATCGGGGATACCTCATCGAGAATGGAGGGGGGGGGGGGGGGGGATCAAGAGTAGGTATATATAATTAATAAAACTTCTTGAATAACTTTATCTACCTATTAAAATCTGATACACGGTGATTTAGGCTTACCTTAATATAGACAGACAGTAGGATGGGAAGCGACTTTGTTTTCTACTGTGATGATAAATTGTTATCGTAAAGTAACTTTTCTTATAAGAATTTGCCTATAACTAAACGCCGTACAATATTAGAATGCATAATGATTTGTGCATGTTTTGTAATGACCAAGAACCATATTAACACGATCTTTGCCTCCATTTAAAAAAATAACTATAGTCAAAATAGAATGTTCAATCAAGTTGGTGAACTTTCAATGCAATGGTTTCATTTGTAAAAAATTTAAACCGTTTTATTTTACAATATATTTCAAGCTTAAAATGTATTCACAAAAACGATTTATAGGTAAAAAATTACGAAAGCACAAAACATTAAACAATGATTGCATAAACAAAACGTTTATTTTAATTCTAAATTCAAATGCATAATGCGCGCGAATCTGAATATCAAACCGGTCAAATTGTTCGGTATCCATTGCTTTTTCTTTGAATATGGTAGTAATTGGTACTTGACTGTGCGTACTTTACAGTTTAGTCAAATTACCTGTTTACTTTTTAAAAAACGTCAAAACGGTAAGCTCTAAGTAAAATAAATAAATAATTCTGACGTCATAATTTTTATTGTCAAATAGGTACAACTTGGGTGGATGATTAAAATAATTAAATTTTAATTAGAGGAAAGTATACAATTGTTCGGTATCCATTCCTTTTTGTTTTAAGACATCAGTTGCTACATATTATAATATAAACCCAGTAGAGTAATGTGTACTAAATAAAGCTCGTAAAATTACTTGGTACAAAGTAAGGCGTGTTGACATGAAGTATGCGTCATAAACGAGATATGCACGGCACGCTGCGATTGTGAGGTAAACCGATGTTTGTCGAGGTCATGGTCTAAGAAAACAAGGTCTAGCACTCCGAGAGCAACACCTGCTTACGTCACTAACCAATTGCCATTTTATTGTAACAAAACACGAATTCATGGAAAAATTTTCAGCCACCAGTCTGTTCAAGAATATATATTTAGCATTTAAATTATCATTTTGTTTGTTTATTCACACTAAAAATTAATATATTAACTTAATTGTTAATTAAAACCACCTTGTTTAATCGGATTCTCCCAGGTAATAAAGGTGGTTGGGGAGTTATTATTTTATAATACTGGTTACACAAAAAAAGCTGTCTCATTGACATTTCGGCATTTTGACATGTATTGCTATTCTTGTTGAACTCATAAGCCGGTCTCGCTCAGTCCTACGGCATACAGTGATTTTCAAAGATTTATTTCTAAAATTTTCACTTTGTTCGACTAAAATGGTTGGTTGTTCTATTCGGAACTGTATGAGTAAAAGTGTAAAAAGTGGCACATTAGGATATTTTTCATTTCAGAATACTGCTTAGAAGTAGTTTTAAATCGTTAGCCGTGAAATATACATAAACTAAATAATAAAAATTAAGTAGATAAGCAGGTTATAAAATTTCCCCAAACTATAAAGTTTGAGAAACATTGATAGTGGTGATGACGTAGGCGTGTGTTCGCTGTGTTTCGGAGTGCCATACCTGGCGAAGCATATTATTATACCATGGTCGAGGTAAAGTTGTGGATTATACGTAAATATTATGTGGCTTATGGGGCCTACATGGCTTGGAGTTACAACAGGCAACGAAGGAAGTGAAGCAAAGCATCTGACAGACTAGCAAAATACTCAAAATGATCGAATTAAAGAGAAAAAAAATATCTTAATACCTACTAATGATGTTAGTACCAAACTGTTTTATTGATTCGTCCGAACTAAAGGTGAGAAGTTTAGACCAATCAGTCAACAGGTAGGGGGGATTTTGAGTACTTTTGTTGTCAAGATCGATCTAATGTTGTACAGAACTGTGGTTTAGGTTTGTAAAATATGCAAAACTTACATAGGTATCTTATATATCCACGAGCGCAGGTCTGGGGGTGACATGAAAAGTCGTCTGCTACCCTAGCAGGATTAAGAGGGCAAGATGGGAAACACTGTAGTTAGTATACCATAAGGGGCCATGTTCCTGGGTCTGCCGGGGTATCTACCAGGGGTTTACTTTAGAGGCAATCTACCACCACCGTCTTGGGTCTTTAAAGGCTGGGGATTTGAAGCACCGGGACGGCGCGACGGCGGCGGTGATGTTAAGGTCTCTAAGAAGAGGTAGCAACATTTGGACGATAGAGAAATCACATAGAGGAGTCACCGCGTGGAGGTTTTGGACGACACCACAGCCTTATAGGTATAAAAAAAAAAGGTTTGGGCTTCAGAAAAAAAAAACGTCGTTATCCGCATAGAAACGGCAATTATATCTATTAAATATCATAAAATTTGAATTATTTAAAGTTTAATTGTACAGATAGTAATATCACTAATTAATTTATTGGAGTTACTATTTCTCATACTACCTACTATAATTACTATGTGTAGTATAAATATTTATATCAGTAATAATGACAGGTAAAAAATAAATTGACGTAGGCACCTACATAGTATTTTTTAATTATGTTGTCAATTATTCCTACATACACGTAAGTGTATAAATAATTCAATATTATGGTACATGCAGACTAGCATAATAAGCTTCGGATGCGAGATGCGAGAAAAAACTTGCATAATAATATAGATAAATAGATAAAGACAAGGTTAGGGTACAGTCATATTCACATCCTAGGGTAAGCTTACATCTCCGCCGTTTAGTTTTGCTTTTATGGGGCCGACTACCATCGACCTCTGAAATCCCAAAAGTTAAGCCTGCACCAGACCCTCGTCTATCAATCAGCAATTATACCGGCTTGCACCTGCAACAGCTCCACCAAAACTAACCTTTACTTAGTTTTGGTGGGACCCCATAATTACACCATACGATTGAAAATAGAAACCAATCGAACAATCATATCTACAAAACCAATATGAATACACAATTCGAGGAGATTCTCCCGCCAATTTAATGGAGATACATCGCGTATTTTCTGAAAGTGGTGTAAATCTGAGTTTTATGTGTTAAAAATGGTGGATTTTAAGACAAAACGTCTTGGACAACGTACGCAATATGAGAAAAGTGGTACATTCCTGTGAATTGTGTCTCCTTGTGTTGGTGAAAGAATCTCCTTATAGAAGCCTCTTGTAAAATTCCACTACGTAACTGGGGTATGACTAGGACTGGGACTAGGACTTTGACTTGAATATGACGGACTTTACTTGACTTTGACGGTGACGAAATAACGAAGACGCTGCAGAATATTTATAATATTTATTTTAAATATCTAATTACTTGACATTGGCTAATTGTAAGGCAAAAAGCCACAAGAAAAAAAAAACGCAATTCAATATCGAACCAGTTTATATTTAATCGATATAATCCATGAACTTCATTTTATGTTCGATCTTAAATCGATAACGATCGTACTAAATGCGTATTCGATTTACGACTTCCGTATTGGTCATTATCTGTCTCAGTTACATAGTGTAATAAAAACATTAGCTTTTAGTTAACTAATCCACCCCGGGTAGATTCAGGAAAATTTCAGTGCCACCTAATGTTAACGTCTTATTGCCATTCTCAATTGTACCCTAGGACCCAAAGCTTGTATCTTAGGCGCGGTTTATTTAGAAGAGACGTGTTGGGGACGTAAGCCGTGGCGGAGAGCCCAGAGCCTACTCTCCTACTACTACATTGGATTGGGTGCAGAGGGCTTTACTAATGTCCTGGAGATTTATTTTTGTTGGGGCATTAAAAAGTGTAGGTACCTTTTGCATACCGCGGGCTTGGGGAAACCCTGCTTGCGTAGTATGTGGGGCTCTCATCATCATAAAAACAACCTGCCGTATCGCTAGTCTCTGCACCTACTAAACAACAGACCAGTCTCTGTCGACTTTTCGGAACTTATTCTCCAGAGTAAAAACCCAACAAATTATCCTGTTTCGTAGAACTAAAAGCACGCACTTACAAAAACCCATTCGTAGGTTTCTCGGTTAAGTTATCAACAAATCAGGTGCATCCAACTATAAATAGAACTTGTTCGACAACCTGTTCGTAAGCATTTAAATTTGTACTTTTTAAGAGCAAGGTAAAATACTTTATCACGAGCATTTGCCGTCGAGACCACAGAAAGATCTTCCGCTTCCGCTCTCTGATCATCCACGTTGCTACGCAGAACATTCGCAACGGAATTCCCTTCAAGTGTATAGAGTTATTGTATCCTGTCCAGACATTCGATGGCCCCCATTATAGCAGAAGCTACAAATATAGCCAGTTTTTGTAACCCCAACTGTCTTATCATGATAGAATTAAACAATCCTTACTTACTTGTCTCTAGTAGATTTTTGGCAGGAGATTGGTCAACTCACTTTTAAACATTACCCATGAGGCCAAGGCGGGATTTTCACAATATGACTGAATTTATCTTACCTGTAACAAAAATAAGATATTCTTAAATATAGATATTAATCCCGATTTATTTATTTACACTTTATTCACACACACACACACACACACTGTCCCGACGTTTCGGTTACTTTTCAGCAGCCATGCTCACGGGGAGGCTTAAGACGGTGGTTGTCTCACAATCTGAAGTGTATTTTGGTGTAGATTTACAATTTGGTGAGAAGCCCTATATGATCTCGAGGAATTTCGAAGGGGCCGGGAGCCGGAAACCCTACATTTAGCCGTGGTGGGCCGAGCGGTGTCATATTAGGGTAGGGTTACCATTTAGGATTCTGAAAAGTCCTGACAAAAAGCCTGACATTTTGATAAAAGTCCGGACACTTAGTTGCAATGGCATGGTATTGCTCGGGATGTAATATATATCTTGGACCTAATGTGCTCTAAAGGGGCATTACACGTTTCTTAGGTGTATATTGGGGATAGCAAGGGGTGCTACTGCGGCGGACGAGCTGTAATTCACCAAACATAGATTATTACAAAACAATCCGTGCGCGACTTCATTTATGATAGTACATAGTATGTATATAGTTTTATTACTCATATACCTCATATTCCATCTAATAAAAAGAAATCCGGACAAATTAAGTAGCCGGACAAAGTCCGGATTAATCCGGACGGATGGTAACCCTATATTAGGGTGGAAAATAATCTATATATTTGGTGATAGAACTACCATTTTTGATGGTACATATACCATTTTGTATACTAACATTTAGTGGCAGATCATCCATTTTGAGTAGTAAAATAATTTCCAATTGTAAATTACAAGGACGCTTCGCTAAGTTCTTTAAATTCTTAGTAAACAAGCTTAGTATCTCAAAGTATAGAACACAAAATATTTGTCTAACGCATGCGTGGCACGTCTAAATCAGTTGTTTACACACAACTAGATAAGTCAGTTCACTGGTTACGTATACTTACGTAACATACAAGTTACCGGGGTTAAGGTATACGTAATATAAATATCGTTTAATGTTTCCGTTACTCGAGGAAAACTTGTTGAGTGGCAATTAGAAATGAAACCTAAACGAGATATTGTTCAAGCTTACAATGTTCTGCCGGCGCCACACGACATTATAACACAAGTATTTGTTTTAAATGGAAAATATCGAAATTGAGCCCCTTTGCAGTTAGACTGGGAAAAGATGACTCCAATCTTCGAGGTCTTGGATGCGACATGCGACCAAGACTAGCGCAAGAATGTTGATAATGGCACATTTGTTTTCATCGTATGGTCAAGAACTGAAATTATAATTTTGGCGTGCAATAAAGAGTTGTCTATTTGTCTATCTATCTAACTTTATCAGTACACGTGTTTCTTCTCCCTGAAAACCCGTGTGTTTTAAGCGGGACATGAAAAAGAATTTGAATAGGCCGTCAAACTGAAGGCCACCAGTGTACCACTAGTTGTATTAGCAATTATGACCCCTTTTCTTTTTAAAATACGGAAATACCCACGAATACCCATTGGTGGAACTTACGGAACCGTACGGCATCTTGGGTCATTTGTTACCAGAGGTGAGATTGCCACTGGTATATTCCTTGCACACCGGCTGACCCAGGATTATCGAAATCGCCCTTTCGAGTGTGGGACCACCCATCTTGTCTCGAATAGGGAGAGGCGTGCATTGTACTGCCGCGTGCCATCTCGACCCTCTTTTGATAGAGTGCCCAGGCCCGCGCTCATGGACAACGGAGGTCGTTGGGCGACCTCCGACACCCGAGTCGCCTCTACATATTGCGGACTATGCGGGACCGGAGAGACCTACTCCGGACCCGCTCCCCCACCTCCTAGTCGAATTTAAATTGTGAAAATTACTTCCTTGCCACCGGAGGCGGTGGCAGCCTAAGCACTCGCGCTACGCACCATCGCTGAGAGGCAATAGTGACCCTCATTCCATATTGACATGCCTTACATAAAAAACACAAATTTTGGTAGTACATTCACTAATTTGGCAACAATACTTTCTCAAATATTTGTCTATTACTATACCAAGCGCCCGCATAACAAATACGAAAGTGATATTGTTTGTTTGTTATCTAACATCGCTGTTAGGGCGAGGCTCGACCTTTAAATCAACAAAACGTTCAATTTTCCAAACAAGATCGTATCGTAACTAAACTAATATTACTAGCAGCCCGTTGCTTCGCATGGAATTTTGATCTTGTTTGTAGCGACCTTTGTGACCTTATTATTCGAGGAATAAAAGTAGCCTATGTGTTTTTTTAAATGTAGAACTCGTCAATTTGACTTCACCTCGCCTGATGGTAAGCTGAAGACAAAGTCTCAGGAAAGAGGGTCACCATTACAAACACGTACGATGTTAACAATGGTGGCACTCAGCTTGTCGGCCTCATCATATGCTTTATTTCGCCCCGCTTAAAGGACCCGGGACTGTAGGAAGAAGGAAACACGTGAGCTGGCAAGGATTTCCAGGTCATGTGTTATTCTAGCAGCCAGATCCATGTAGCCGCTAAATATATTATGATAACAGGTTAGCTTAACAGATCTGGATGCTTGTACATATACAGGGTGTCCCAGAATGAATGGATAATCCTGGAGTACCTGATTGTACAGCTATCAGGCGTACAAAAAAAAAATACCAAAAAAAAAAAATCTTTTGTGGTATGAAAAATAAGCGATTTTTTTAAAAAATATGCCAAATATTTTACTTTATTGTACGTTAATTTACACTACAGCTACAAAAACACGTTTTTTTTTATTTTTGATTGTGTTTTAATAATCATCACAAACTACACCAATAGAAACACAGTAAATAATACGAGTACCACTTGTACTTTTTTTTAAAAACAATGTCAACTTCAATTTTTAGCTATAAAATTGATACAAATTAGTGTTTAGAGATAGTTTTAGAGGCTTCCCTGAAAAAAAAAAGTATGCAACCCTAAGTGGCCAACTATTTAAAAAATATGCGCGCTTAATACAGTTTACGTAATGGTATAGTAGACGATTTTACCCAATCGGAATAAAAAGTTATTGCTATTAATGTGCAGAAGGAGTAAAAAAAAAGTCAAATTTAATTTGCACTTTTTTGCATACTGCAATTTTTATTTTTAATAATAAAATAAAAAGTTATAATATGTGCTCAAATTGTCTACCACCGACTCTAATACACGCACGACATCTTCTAATAAATGATCTTCTAAGAAATCGTGCGTAGCGTCGTTGCGATATTTTTTGAGCGGCTTCCTGAATACGGTTGCGTAATACGTCCAAACTTGTAATGGGCTTAGAATATACTTCCTGTTTTATACAGCCCCAGTAAAAAAAATCTAATGGGTTCAGATCAGGAGAACGCGGAGGCCACAAAATAGGGCCCAGCCGACCAATCCATTTGTTCGGATACGTTGCATTTAAATACGCACGAACATTTACTGCATAATGTGCTGGGCAACCATCATTTTGCAACCAATGGCATTCCCTGACTTCTTCGGGCACCTCATCCATTAAATTTGGTAGATCGCGTTGCAAGAAGCTTAAATAACTTTCTCCTGTTAAGTTTCCGGGCAGTTCAAATGGACCTATTATCTTTCCGTCCAGAATCCCTGTCCAATAATTTATTTTAAATTGGTACTGGGACCTATCTTCACGCATTAAGTGCGGATTTGACAGTTGCCAGCTGTGATAGTTGTGCATATTAAAGAATCCATCTCTTTTGAAAGTGGATTCGTCGCTCCATAAAATATGGTCGAAAAATTGTGGATCTTCTTCTATTTTTCCAAGCATTTGTCGGCAAAACAACAATCTTGCATTGTAGTCTCTTGGTTGCAGAGTCTGTACTCGTCTAATGTGGTACGGGTGAAATTTATTTTTCTTCAGAGTACGGTGTACGGTCGAGCGCGGAATTCCAGTACGTCGTGCTATTGATCTGGTAGAAGTAGACGGGTCATGCTCAATTTCGTCAAGCACTGCCTCTTCTGTATGAATATCAGCTATTCTTCCAGTGCTTGTACCACCAACACCCATACCAGGCAGTCTACCTTCTGAGTAACACCTGTGGACTCTGATGAAGACTCGATAATCCGGAAAGCGTCTGTTGGGGTATCTTTCCCTATAAAGAGCTGCTGCTGCACTAGCATTGCCCCCACATTCACCATAAACAAAATGCATGTCAGCGTATTCTTGCGCTGTGTACTGAATACGTGGCATTTTGTAACACAAAACTAGTCCAGATTAATGCCAAGTCGTCTTAATATCACCACAAAAAAGTCCAAATCGTAAGCAAATCGAAAGTCCAGTAAAAATAGCCAGTAAACGTCGTTTTAACACTGATTTGTAATCACGGAGAAATGCAAAAAGGATGCGATACCGAACGAGTCGAGTGACGCACTAATTTATGTTATTGTTATCGGCCCCTAGCGACACACAAAGGTACACAACCATGGCACATCACATGACCTGTCTTTGTCGCTCTCATAGATTTAATATGCCGTCTCGCTCGCACTAAACTTGTGTTAGCGAGACGGCAAATTAAAGTTACTTGAGGGACCGAAGCAGGTAGGTTCGGATATTTTTTAGACAATGTCAAACTTAAGGAACCTCTTAAACGATAAAATAAAGAATTCTATTGATACAACTTTAACTAAACAAAAGGTCGTCTATGGAGTGGAAAGGGAGATTAGTTTCATTAATATGTAACATTACATTTTAGGACGCCCTTGACATTATTAACGAATAAAATAAAAGAAAAAAAATATTTTTTTCTCATTTCATTAAATTCAATTCGACTGTGTACTAATAGCAATAACTTTTTATTCCGATTGGGTAAAATCGTCTACTATACCATTACGTAAACTGTATTAAGCGCGCATATTTTTTAAATAGTTGGCCACTTAGGGTTGCATACTTTTTTTTTTCAGGGAAGCCTCTAAAACTATCTCTAAACACTAATTTGTATCAATTTTATAGCTAAAAATTGAAGTTGACATTGTTTTAAAAAAAAAGTACAAGTGGTACTCGTATTATTTACTGTGTTTCTATTGGTGTAGTTTGTGATGATTATTAAAACACAATCAAAAATAAAAAAAACGTGTTTTTGTAGCTGTAGTGTAAATTAACGTACAATAAAGTAAAATATTTGGCATATTTTTTAAAAAAATCGCTTATTTTTCATACCACAAAAGATTTTTTTTTTTGGTATTTTTTTTTTGTACGCCTGATAGCTGTACAATCAGGTACTCCAGGATTATCCATTCATTCTGGGACACCCTGTATATACCTAGGAGTATATTTGAGGTCAAATGTAAGTTTTCTTTTATGCCTCTTAAACTACATAAACAGATCTTTTATTGAGTTGACCTTGAAATTTGATTTTTTTTTTCGCAGCTGTCAAAAGTGGCAAACTTCTATTTGCTATAAATTTCAACTTGATGCGTCCACACATTTCCGTGAAAAAGGAATTGATAGATAGGCGTACAACGTGGTGATCCTATGAGGGTTCTGTTTTGTCCTTTTAAGGTACGGAATCATAAAAAGAAAAACAATATTTACAAGCAACATTGACCTAAATATAAAACTGAGTAACAATTGTTAAATCGCGACATAACTGTTGTGCATAGACAATAAAAGCATTCCTTCCCATCGAGTGTTATGTCATGTTTCTATATATACGGTAATTACTTCATGGTATGATTGCGTGGGATAATAGTACTTCGCACACATGCATACATACATACGCTCACGCCTATTTCCCTACGGGGTAAGCAGAGACAACAGCCTGCCATTTTTTTTCTATCCTTAAATACTAGTTCAATTTTTTTTATTTATGTTTGAATATTTATAGTTACAGGTTTTTTGGGTGTTTTGGGGTCCCACCAAAATCTTCAGGACCCAAGCCAACCTTCGGGGTTGGGGGGTCATACGGCAGTCGCTCCCAAAAATATTAAAACCGTCAAATCAATATGAAGACGGACCTTGAGCTCCGAGGGCATCATGGTCACGCCTTCAATCTTTAAAGGGGTAGGCAGAAGTGTATTAACACGACTTATCACAATGATCTGTGATTAACAATTCACCAAATAAAAAAATAAATCTCCATTTGATGAGTCATTCTGAGATATTGTCATTGCACTGTCGTTATGGCGCACAGACAAGAGCCCCACATTCTACCTGGAACCATATCACTCTTATTTGATGGGGGTGACTACCGTATGACCTTCTAACCTCGAGAGGAAAGCCTGCGACAGAGTCTCGATCGGTTATCATCAGGTGTAGCGGCTTTCACGCCAAACATTTTGCTGAGCCCATAGCCTTTATCATGTGCATTTCAATACAAAGCATTAACGTGACGACACACCAAGTCTTATAAATAGGTTATAATGTCAGTGTCTGACCTTATTAGTGAATTTTAGGTTATCGCTTCCTGTTCGAGATAAAGCTAGTCTGTCTGACTCTTAATGACCAATTATTTGATAGTTCTCGTAACATGAATAGACTATTACGCGTCTGTTAATAGAATTATCTATGTACTGCGGTGTTGTTTGCGATAAATGAGAGTAAGTGCGAACGTTGGTAACATCAAAAAAAAAAGACGGGTTGCACTCCGGGAGTGCCGGCAGAAGTGAAAACTTATTCTTTTTTTCTTTCTTCGTTATATACAGAGAAAAAGATAAAAAGAACATACCATACTATACCATACCTATAATATAGCGCCAATCATAGAACCTATCACTAATTTTCTGTCAGAAGAAATTAATCAATTAATCAAAGAATCAAAGAATCAAAGAATCAAAGAATCAAAGAATCAAAGAATCAAAGAATCAAAGAATCAAAGAATCAAAGAATCAAAGAATCAAAGAATCAAAGAATCAAAGAATCAAAGAATCAAAGAATCAAAGAATCAAAGAATCAAAGAATCAATTTCGTTTATTCAGTTTAGGCACATAAAGAGCACATATGAACGTCAAAATTTTACAATAATGTCAAGAAATTACTAATATAATATTAAATTAAGTGTAAATAAATCATTTGAAAATGATTCTTTCGCTGGTTCGGTAAGTTGGTTCTACTGAGAAGAGACCAGCAAGAAACTCAGTGAACAATATTATAGTTTCTTTTTTTTAAACAATTTGTTTTTTTTTTTCATAGGTTTATAATGTGCGAACAAGCAAAGAGATTAGGATGACCATGCATTTTTATCATTAAGGTATTCGTTTACTTTGTAATACTTATCCTTTTTTCATTAAAGTCTTTTTTACTTCGATTTTAAACTTATTTAGTGGCATGTCAACCAACTTGAAAAGATCTAGGTTCTTGCGTACATATAAAACATTATCGTAAATGTATTGGCAAGCAACTGTTAAAATATTAATTTCTTCTTTCTCAATGAATTACAAAAAGAAAAAATAATCACAATAAATTACAAAAAGAAAAAATTATCACAAAAGTGTCAGAAGCCCAGGTTCGAACCCGGTAACATCTGAAACCTACTAAACCGGACTCACAGTCACAGCGTTTCCGGCTTAGCTACGAAGCTTCACATCGTACTTGACAAAATTAACAATCTTTTGCTAATGTTGTATGACATCAGTCGTCGGTTACGGTTCAAAGGTCAAGCGATCCTGACGCAAGTTTAATATTTATACCCATCCAACGCCGCTAAAGAAGTTTTCACTTCAAAAACCCACATAAAATTGGGTGTTTCACTGACTAGTGAAATTAGTTACTTTTTACTAAACGTCAAAACGGTAAGTTATAAGGAAAATTGTATGAGAAAATTATTTGTGACGTCATAATTTTTAATAGTCAAATCATTTACTATTAATGCTTGGGTGGATGATCTCTACATAGTATAAAACAAAGTCGCTTTCTCTGTCCCTATATCCCTTTGTATGCTCAAATCTTTAAAACTACGCAACGGATTTTGATGCGGTTTTTTTTTAATAGAATAGATTCAAGAGGAAGGTTTATATGTATAATACATGTTTAATATAGTAGAGGATGCAGCGGGAACGGGATTTGACGCCACGCGGGCGGAAAAATATTGGCGGTACGAAGTTCGCCGGGTCAGCTAGTTAAAAATAAATAAAACGATAGAATAAGACCCGACGTAACTGTTTTCACTCTTTTAATATTCTTAATTTAATAAGTTAATACACTTACAACTACAGGAAAAAACCCAATTGTATTTAAGTTCAAGTACCCACCAAAATTATAATTTAAGCGCCAATAATGAATTAGTAGATGCAATAAAGGACAGGCTGTAAACATACCACCCATGAAAAGTGCCTGTTTGTCGGCAATAGGTTTGCCCCTATTACGTACGGCCGAAAAGCGACGTGCGGTCCACATTATCGGAAATCCTGAGGTCACGAGTACACTCGAGCCTCAGCAGATGCCTAGAGATGTTGCTTCCTCGGCAGTATTTTACCGTCTCTACCATGGTGAATGCTCTGAAGAGCTATTCCAATTAGTCCCACCCTCTCCTTTCCTATACAGGACGACACGTGCAGGACTTAGATGTCACCCGCTTACGGTGCAGAACATTCCTTCAAGAACCAAGCAGTTCGGTGACTCTTTCCTTTGCCGCACCATTAAGATCTGGAAGTCCTTGCCAGCTCACGTGTTTCTCTCTGCCTACAGTCCCGGGTCCTTTAAGCGGGGTGTGATAAAGCATCTGATGAGGCCGTCAAGCTAAGTGCCACCATTGTTAACATGGCACGTGTATATAATGGTGGCCCTCTTTCCTGAGACTTTGACTTCAGCTTACGATCAGGTGAGGTAAAGCCAAATTGAGGTGTGTTATATAAACAAAAAAAAATAGTCGACGCTGCCAAACCCTTCGGGCGTGTATATTTGTGTTATATGCTGTATAATAAACGAACTCATAATACACTATGAGGACACACGGTAATCGGCATAACATTCGGCAGGGCACGAATACCCAGATAAGAAATTAAACCTCAACAGTGCACTAAAATAATTATTACCTAATCAGCATAATGATCTAAGTATTCTAAGTGGTTACCTCATGCGCATGTCTTTAGTAACCTTTTAGTTTTAAATCAGTCGTCATTAATTAAAGATACTGGGAATTGCTATTTATAGGAAACTAGCTGACCCGGCGAACTTCAGCGCCATTATTTTTCCGCCCGCGTGGCGTCAGATCACGTTCCCGCTGCACCCTCTACTATATTAAAAATGTATTATACATATAAAACTTCCTCTTCAATCACTCTATCTACTAAAAAAAACCGTATCAAAATCCGTTTCGTAGTTTTAAAGATTTAAGCATACAAAGGGATATAGGGACAGAGAAAGCGACATTGTTTTATACTATGTAGTGATAGTACACATACATACATAAATTTGAAAAAGTGTCGCTTCACGGAAAATATCTTAGATCAGCCAAACCCGCAGTTAGACTAGAAAAATCGGACCTCAAATTTCGAAGTGAAAGCTAGGATGCTATAGGATGAAGAAGTATAATTCATATGTCGCCGCCAACAAGCTTTATCAACCGTTCAATTGACTGCCTAGGCAGTTAACTAAACACCGATATTCAATTAACGGCGCGAATAGTATTCAGCCATTTAATTAAAGGGCTAGGCCAATAGCTTGGATCGATGACGTTTAACTACTTGCCTAGCCATTTAATTAAACCATTAGAAAAATGACTTCTAAAAAAATCACAATAAACCTATCACTAATTTTCTGTGAATACACCTCTGTCTACCCCCTCGGGGATTTACAAGTGTAAGTATGTGTATGTATCTATGTAATTTTCTATCTAATTCGAGGTAGTGCCCCATCTTACGATTGGCCTAAACATTAGCCGGCCAAGTTGTTAAATGATGTAATAAATGAGACAGCTAAATATCATTCAGGCCGTTAATTGAATGGCGCCGTTTAGTTAACTGTCTAGGCAGATAATTGGACGACTGATTAAGCTAGTTGGCGGCGACACATACATTACATACATAATATTTACGCCTGTAAATCCCCGAAGAGTATACACTAGAGATCACAGTGATCTGTGAATCTAACTTTTTATAACTATGACTTTCGGTCCCAGCCACGTCCGGGCACTTTTTCTTGGGCTGTTTGTTTCCTGTCGGATGGAGGCAAGCCCTATCCCTTAGTCGCCTTATACGACACCCACAGGAAGACACGAGGTGGCCATGTTCTACACAGTCACTACCAGGAAAGGAACCAACACGATAAATACCAGGGCAAGTAGGTATGCTTGCACGCTTAAGCTGTGTGGAATGATCTCCCTGTTTTGATCTTTCCAAGCGACTGATATATGGTGATCTTCTAGGCCACTTAATTAGATGGCTGTGGGCATTGGAACACGAGTGTGACTCCCCTGGTATTATATACGTCCATGGGCCACGCTAACCACTTTCCGGAAGGTGCTTGTCGGCCACATAAGTGCTATTAAAAAAAAAGACGGGTTGCACTCCGGGAGTTCCGGGAGAAGTGAAAACTTTTTCTTTCTTTATTTCTTCGTTATATACAGATAAAAAGATAATAAAGAACACACCATACCTCATACATACCATACCTATAATATAGCGCCAATCATAGAACCTATCACTAATTTTCTGTCAGAAGAAATTAATGAATTACAAAAAGAAAAAAATATCACAAAAAGTAATAAACTACAAAAAGAAAAAATAATCACAAAAATTAATAAATTACAAAAAGAAAACATAATTACAAAAAGTGTCAGAAGCCCAGGTACGAACCCGGTACTATCTGAAACCATAAGGACTTTCGCTAAGCCACGAAGCTTCTTAACGCATCTAACAAAATAAACAATCTGTAGCTGTTGTAATGTTGTATGACGTCAGTCGTCGGTTACGGTTCAAAGGTCCAGTAATCCTGACGCGAACAACACAACACTTTTTACCCATTCAACGCCGCTAAAGAAGTTTTAACTTCAAAAAACGTACAAACTACAAGCGGACCGTCAGCACTAGTAAATTTCAATTTTATGAGTCATTCTGGAGAGTTTGTCATTGGACTGTCGCTGTATGAACTTGAAGGACAAGATTCCCAGCCGGGAACTTTAAAAAAAAAATACCTTTGTTAATGAAACCGGTCCGGCTGTCACTAAATACATCGATTGTGTTGTTTCTGTGCTCATGATCGAGAGATCCCAGGTTCGAATTCTGGAGATCATACTATCGATGTGAATCCGCTACAATGACAAGCAATTTAAGCTAAATTATAAAATTGTAAATAAGTTGTATCTACTGCACACTGGAGATATCTAAAATACTTTCGTTAAGATTAAATTCTTACCTATTTTTAGAATGGCTTTTGATGCAGTTTTTTTTATTAGAAATTTCTTGGCCAGTCTTAAAGTAAGCAGAATGTTTGATCGCGGCAACCAAAGCCCATGAGGGCAGAGCCGCAGGCATTAGCTAGTCATTAATATATCTAGAAAGACCAACGTCCTAATCCAAGAGTAGGTACTACTGCAAATTTTAATTTACTTTATGGTTCACACAGTGTTCGTAGAGAACTACAGTTCTGACAGTTACATTTCTGAATATTTTCCCGCCAAACCGTTGACTCATAGCAATTGCAAAATTCAAATAGAGTTAGAATTTACTGCCAAATTGGGCGCAACCGCGAAAAGATACATGATTTTGCAATGATAATACTAGGCCAGTATCTTTCAAACTAAAAATGAACTTTATTACCGAGAGATAGAGTTGAAATTTAAAGTTAGGTGGAATAATGAGCTAAGATCGAGAGGTGTACCGATTTTAATGTTGAATAATTAACATAGTTTGATTAGTACATTAATATCTTAGTAAAATACTTGGTATAAGGTTTGAGGTTAAAACGCATTTGAGGTTATCTCAATTGGATAGACTTTTACTGTATTTAAAATAATTTGCGTATTTCTTATTTATTATTTTTAATTATCTACCTAACCTATGCTAGATTGTTTGACAATAAAATATTATGACGTCACAGTCTAAACAATTGTGACGTCATAATATTTTCTTACAAGTTCCCTTAGAACTTACAGTTTTGATGTTTAGTAAAAAGTATCCAATTGCCGCGGTTTTGTTACTTCTCAGTTGTTCCGAGGTCAAGGCCCAATCAGACCAGTTTATTCAAATATAGAACATTTTACGCGTTCGAAGTTAAAAATAACGTAATGTTTTAATGAGAAACGGTTACTTTATGATTTGTTTTGCACATTACATTTTCTGCTCTTTAGATTTACGAATATTTTACTTGGAATCTCGTTCAATCAGATTTCAGCAAGATTAGTGGGCCAATTCTTGTACCTAAAAAATATAAATGTATTCAAAATTCAGTTTCGATCTAATCTCGATTTCCTTAATGTTACCTTAATAGTATAAAAATCACAAAAACTACACAGTGAGCTCATTCTGCGTAAATCATAACCAATATTTCATCATGATTCGGGTACTTTGAGATAACTTACACTTCAAACTATTTGACAATTAAGATCTTTGCTTACCCCGCGACCATAACTGCTGAAAAGTAGCCGAAACGTCGGGCTAATGAACCTAAACAGTACAGACATTCGCATAAACTTCAGACAGTAAAAAAAAAACTTGACAAAAGAAAACTTTCAAATCTCTTAATCATAAATAAATTTTCTTTGTTGACGGTACAAGCGCACGCGCAACTTACACAGATGCTGCGCAATAGTGATGTACTAGTAACGATCTCATTATCGATATGAATACCAAATCGATACACGTGTGGATTTTTAATTTGCGATGTAAATAATTACAATACGTATGTTATGACTGTGTTTTACTTGTGATTTAAAGAGTTAAGATATGTGATGATTGCCTTGTGATTGACATTATTACAATAAATAATATTGAAGTGTCTGGTTATGATGATAAAATACAGGTTTTTAATTCTTAATGGAAAAATGTAATGTAGAAAACATTCCTTCAGTTACAATAATTAATTCAGTTCAATTAATCCGTTAAGTTAAGCAACCTGATAAAGAATATCACCATCCCATCTCATCCGCAGGGTGTCGTAACAGGGGACTAGCGGAAAATACGCAGACGATATCACTGCGAAAGAAGGAAACCTCGAAATAAAACCCTGTACCAACCCGTCTGGCCAGCGAGGACACAGTAGCCCAAAGCCTCCCTACATTGGGAGAGGCCTATGTCCAGCTGTGGACCTCGATAGGCTAGTTGACTGACTGATTTAATTAAGAATGGTTAAAGAGCAGCAACAGTTACGTCTGTTCTTCTTTTATCAATTTTATTTTTATTTTTAGTGACATTATTGTCCAAATTGTGACGTGATTGGAGTCAAGATGTAAGCCAATAATTTAACTATATCAGGAGCACAGACTAGATATAATAGTACACTCTCAGTAGTCATTACAAAACCACAATTATGTTAATAAACGTATTAGACGTTGATCCAATGATTTATCAAAAGATTTATCTGACAGTTGACAGCTTTGACACCTCTAAATCAGTCTCGATTTATTTACCCGCCTTTCACTTATTGTATTTTGCAACGGTTCGTCATAGCGCAGACAATTGATTGAATAAAAAAAAAACTTTATTGTACGGTAAACAACGAAAGTTCACCTTTCTTTTACATAAAAAATAGTGCATTAAACGTCCAATGAAATTTTAAGATGCAGATAGATGATGATAGATGCCAAGAATAGCTAGTCGTCGCTATGAACATTTTCATAATCTTTCTAGGAACGATCTAGTCAATGCAAACTGTCTGTCGCGAGAATGCTCGCCAGAACGCTCGATAGAATATTTGCTAAAAACGCTCTCATTTATTTTTTTGTTATGTAATATTCGCAAGAATGCCCATTACAAGTGAATGCTCGAGTTTATCAGCAGCTATAGATATCGATTAGGAGGACCCCTGACTGTCTCTTACAGGAGGAATGCTCTGACCGACTGAGATGCTAGGATGTACGTATTGGATGTATAGGAGAATTTCGAGCATCCACGACGTGTCCATGTACCTTAATTAGTCAGAGCAGTCATGTATGGAACTGCTCGCGGCATCTTAGATTTTCACTTTCGCTTATCAAAATTATCATTAAAAAAAATTCATCAGAATTGGTTGAGGATCACTTAGGTGGCAGACAAGCACACGGTCCACCTGATGTAAAGCGGCTAGCGTGGCCTATGGAAGTTTGCAACACCAGGGGCGTTACACTCGCGCTGCCGACCCTGTTACAACAGAGAGTTTCTGTGCCGTCAGTGTCGAAGATAAAGCAGGACAAGTCTTCCCACTGACAGCACAAAAATACCAAGTTCACAAATTAAAGGATGGTGTAAAAGATCAACAATATTAACCAAAAATTCGTTGCATAGACAATAGAGTAGGGACCAATTAAAATGCAGATAATAGACAGCATTCTCACGTTGTCTGTGACTTGTGCAAACAATGGCTCCCATGTGATGAAATTATTTACGCAATGGCTTTTTGTTAAGTCATGTCATATCTATCTTATAGCGGGGATTTACTAAACAGCCGCCATATAAAGAGATTTTGTATCATACACACATATACGTGCAAATATTTTTGATGAAATTGAGAAATATAACAAAGACTCTAAATTACAAACTTAATTTTTTTTAGAAATTCTATTTAACATTGTAAAATGTTCAAGAAAATCATCCTTCTATTCAAATTGGTAGACAACGCAACGAATACCACGCAGAACGAGATTCTACCAGTAGGTATATAATCTCCCTCAAAGAATCATCATCACCATTTCAGCCGAAAGACGTCCACTGCTGGACAAAGGCCTCCCCCAAGGATTTCAAGAACTCTCTTGCCTCAACGGCCATCTGTTCTACGAGCTATGTGCCCCGCCTACTGCCACTTAAGTTTGGCGATTCTGTGTGCTTTAGTTCTCCTGCGGATATCCTCATTTCTGATTCGATCACGCAGGGAAACTCCGAGCATAGCACGCTCCATCGCCCTTTGGGTGACCTTGAGCCTTCTTATGTGGCCCATAGTGAGGGACCAAGTCTCAGTTCCGTACTGAAAGTAAATTGTTACCAGAAATTTTATCACGGTCAAATCCTAACATCAACTATTCTATATCTAGTTTCTGTATCCCGAAAAAGCACCGAAAACAGCTTTTCTAGTATAGTTCCCGGCATATTATCTCGACCCGAAGTGGCGAGCGAAACGAAGCCCTGGCGCGTTCGAATTGTCTTGTCCGCTGCCATAGCACCCCTGGTGTCCTCAAAAGACACCCAAAAAACGCGTACTGCGTACATAGAGCTTTTATTAGGGTTCCGTAGTCAAATGGCAAAAGACGGAACCCTTATGGATTCGTCATGTCCTTCTGTCTGTTTGTCTGTGTGTCCGTCCGCATGAGCCACGTTTTTTTTCCGTGACTATACGAACTATGCTATTGAAATTTGGTGGGTAGATGTATTCTGTGAACCGCATTAAGGTTTTCACACAAAAATAGATAAATAAAATAATAAATTTTGAGAGTTCCCCATACTATAGGAAAAACTTAAAACTGAAACTCAAAATTTTCTTGTCATCAAACCCATACCTGTGGACTATTTATAGATAGGTGTTCAAAAATGATATTTGAGGTTAAGGTAATATTTTTTTTCTTAACTGAATAGTTGGCGCGAAAAGCATTTCCAAAGTGGTAAAATGTGTGCCTCCCGCCCCCCTGTAACTTCTAGAATAAGAGAATGATAAAACAAAAAAATATATGTGATGACATTACCATGTAAACTTCCACTGAAAATTGATTTGAACGAGATCTAGTAAATAGTTCTTTTTTTTTAAACATCAATCAAAGGTACAACCAACTTCAAGAACTTTTATATTATACTACTTGCTGCTACGGCACCCTACATGGGCGAATCCGACTAGCACTTGACAGCTTTTCTACACTTGTGTCCGGTGAGTCAATGTTTCAGTAAGTTAATCCATACTATCCCCTTACTAGGTTAATATCTGTCCAATCCCCTTCCATCCCCTTCCACGTGTTGTAATCACAATCGGGTCAGGTCATAGGTCGCTCTCCACACGATGTAATTTTTTGATCGCCGCGTCCTCTCAATATGGTCTAAGGTCAAAGATCTTTGATTGTGACCTTGTGTTAGTTTGAGCTTGTATTGTGCGACTTAGCTCAAGATCATGATATAATAGATATGTTTATGATGTTAAGTGATCAATTTAAAGTATATTCACTATAGAATAAAATAGTATTTATCTACACTGGACAGGCTGGATGCGGAAGGTGAGAGATCGGGAGCACATTGGGAGAGATCTCTCTACAGCAGTGGACTGTACTGTAATAAGGCAATTGATTTAGCGATTGACATAAAAATCTGTACTAAAATTATAAACGCAAAAGCACCACTTGTCGGTTGAGCGACTGTTAAGCTTACATGCTAAAACCACTGAAACGTTTTTGATGAAATTTAGTACAGAGATGGATTTGAGATAGTTTGGGAAGGAACAAAGGCTATGTCTGTTCGGTGTACACGCAGAAAGTCTCGGGGGGAAACAGCTGGTAGAAAATAAAGTAAAACTACAGATTATTTACATAACCTGTCTGCAAGGGTTAATATTATGTATGAAGTTCATTTAGGTTATAAAAAATATTATTATGTAGATTTGCAATAGTGTTGAATTAAAGAAAAATACAAAAAAATAAGTCGTTATGTCCGCCGCTTGCCTCCTGAACTTTGTACCAACAGCCATATCAAAGTTATTGAACTCTAAACAACTTAGTTTATCTCGACGATGTGCTAATCTCCTTGCAGACTTCTAGTTTTTTTTAAGAACTTTGTATCAAGGTCTGATATTATTTTATTTTGGATACAAAATTTCTAGTTAAGTAGCAAACCGACATAATTTACCGATTGGCATAAGTACCTAGATCTTCTCTGTACTTCCGTTATGATAAGGCATCTATAAGTTCTATTCATTAGCCAACAACGACAGTATATAAATAGCCACATAAACAGTGAACTACCTACATGTCGGACAATGAATGGGCAAATGACGGACCCAAGGTCGTTTGTAAAAAATTGAATGGTGGCAAAAACAAGATGGATTATTTACAACCGATGTTTAACAGATTATATAAGTGTATGTGATCATGACATTATGAATATCAAAGAGTTGGTTATAGGTGGAGATTTTAATATGCAGATTTTTTATCCGTGGGCCCCGAAGTGTCTGAGTGTTCTGTGGTTTTTTGTCGATGATCATATTCAAAAATGTATAGATTTATAGTTGAACCTAGCAAACGAGTGGAGACCGCGAGAAGGCAATCGGACGATGGGATGGGCGGACGATCTGAAAATGGCGGTTGGGTCAAACTGGATGCGGAAGGCGTAGAATCGGGACTAATCAGGAGCTATAGCGCACATTGCGAGAGGTCTATGATGTCTAGCAGTCGACTGCAATAGACTAACTGGTTGTTAAGTGAACCTACGAATCCGTAAAAAGGCCAAAATCGAAATTGGTTATCACTGTCAAATGCATACTGTTCTATTGCACATTAAAGTTACTTTGACATGATTTGAGAATATCGAAGGGGCTGTGGTGCGTCCTTCAATTTACGGCTTATTCGCGGTTTCGTTGGGACGACACTACATATTCTACAGTTTTTGTAGTAGGTAACTGCCTATTAGCTAGCGTTTACGGCTTTACCAATTCCATCGTAAGTCAAGCCCAGGTGAATCGATTGGAGCCTTGAGGTAAAATAAATGCTAATTCATTTACTAGGTTTTGCATGATTTTTCTCGGTGGATTTGGGAGTAGGTGTTTGCCGTTGTTCCAATGAAGGACAAAATAAACAAAAAAAAGTTGCATCCATAGTTTGCACTTTGGAGCCAAAAGCATAAAGCATATGTATGAAGCTGAAGGCAAAGTCTCAAGAAAGAGGGTCACCATTACATACACTTCCCATGTTAACAATGGTGGCACTCAGTTTGACGGCCTCATCAAAAAAGGATTGTCGTCTGCACCCCGCGTGACACCCACCGGTACCACTAGTGCTGCGACCACAATTCTCCCCTGCCCGACTATGCACTTGCTGACCCCTGAACGCAATCCAACCGAGATTGGATTACTATGGAGGGTTTTTCACAATCGTGCACGGTGATACCCACCTGGCCGAAATTTGTGACAAATTTGTGCCATCAAATTTGTACCACCAGTTTAACTACTACAATATAACCACTTCGATGAAGCAGACAAATATATTTTTAAGGTAAGCCGGCTTTGGCATATCATGCCTATAACGCATTGTAAGGCTAGGTTCAGTGCAGAGTAACAAAGTGTGTCTAGGTCATTGCTCAGTATTCGCTAACTCGGCAGAGGCGCTAATACCTAAACATCATAAGCAAACAAACATTTAGTATGAATCCTATGCAGTAGATAATAAGGTATTGAACTTAGATATGACGTCAGGATGATTGTGCAATTTTTTTTTATTGACGAGTAATGATTTTTATAGGTAGAAGTGTTTTTGTTGGATTTTAGAGGAGATATCATGTGGCGATTAGAAAAATAGCGCAGATATGTAAAAAAAACAGGTATTACAGATAAAAATTGGATAAAAAAAGTTAAAAGCATTGGATATTAATTGCGAGGTGGTTGATTCGACCTTATGTCAATCAATCAATTAGCCTATGGCAGTACGCTGCTGAAGTTAATCAAATTATTTTTATTTAGGTAATTTCTAAACCCTGAAAAAAACCAGTATCTGCTCCATTAAAACCAGTATCTATCTATACATTGCTCGACGACCAGCCAGCACCTTGCCTACTCTCCACTGTGCCCTCTGCTAGACAGAGGAAGACGTGGAAAGCCACCGAGCAGCGGAAGCAGGAGGAAAAGAGGCGCTGCCGTCTCTATTTTTTAGGACATACTGTATGGACGTTCCGGACCTCGCACCTTGCTTGGCTTTCTCGTATTCCACTCCCATTCATCTTTTCTAGGGCCTACCATACATACTTCTGCTTTTCCCTCATAAAAAGATATGCCTGCATTAGAATTTTCATATTCATCAAAAATATGTAAAGCAATGACATACTCGTTATGAAGACGCCGCAGGCATAGACTTTTACTTTTTTTAATAACTCTTACGAACCATTTTAATAAATCCGTGTTCAAATTATAATTATATTACTTAATCTGTTACAAACTGAAATTGGCGGGAATATTCCACATTTGTCAAACTTTTATTTAATTACATTAATAAATGTGGAACATGTTATAATTATAAAGTTATTTAGTATCAAATTATCTTCTAAACTGTTGTTAATAACGAGGTATAAGGTACGTCAAGATTATATAATTAATTCAAATTAGATGGCTTATTTACTTTAAATTAGGTAGGTAGGTATGTTGTGTGCAGTTAGGTAAGGTTAGGTTCACACATACGTAAACTTCAAACTACGTAAGTTAAAATGATTTTGTTTTCTTTATATTTGTGTATTATTTGTTAAAATAAGTGTTGTGTGTATGAACATTCATCGCCATCATTTCGTCGGGTCTTCTCCTCACCCCTACCGCAATGCCTGAAAACAAAGGTTTTCGAAAAATTCATACTGCTGCGGTTTCTTTGAAGGATAAAATTCGTAATGACGTCATCCGACGCAGAATTGAAGTAACCGACATAGCTCGTAGAATAAGTAAGCTGAAGTAGCAATGGCGGACCACGTCTATCGAAAGACCGATGGCCGATGAAAGAAACGAGTCCTAGAGTGGAGACTGGAGACCGCCAATCGGTAAACGCTCTCCAGCAAGTTGGGACGGATGACCTGATAAAGGCGGTTGGGGCAGACTGCATTCTCAAGGCGGAGGTTTGGGTGTTATGACGAATATTGGGAGAAGCTAGACTTTTGATCGAGAGTATGCGTACGTGGCCCCTCCTTTGCCTTCAAATGAGTATGATCCGTTTCTCCTGTAGATAAAATTCAAAAATGATTTGTAATACTTTGACTCAAAATGCCGCTGCGCGCTGCTGCTCTTTCACCCTTATTGATTGAATATTATCATGGAAAAACACATTCAAAGTTGGGCATTGAAGTTTATACCTATATTTTACCCAATTTTCCTGGAATGAAAGTAAACATAACCCACTACTCTCCTTAAAAAACGGGAGAAAAATAAAATAGGACACGATGATAAAACCATTTTCAACGTAGTTCATTACAATTTAAGTGTTTCTTTAGTATTTACATAACGTTTTACAGTTTTATACCATTTATAACATACACGCTTGAATAATCAATTTCTTCTACAAGTAAGTCACACAATACTTTTCCTGGGTTTTGTAAAATCACTTCAAGGTGTGTTTATTCTTCAATTATTATTAGATATTAACAAGCCTTCTCGACTTTTGCTCATATCTCTGGTCCTACTGAACCGATAGCTATAAAAAAAACTCATGATTTTAAGTCTGACCAAGGTCTTTCAAACAAAAGAAACCGCATTAAAATTTGTTCAGTAGTTTTTGCGTACATCCCGTACAAATAGACAAGAATTCCAAAAAGTAGGTACTTACCTATATTTTTGTGTTCAGTATCGTTAATATGACATAGCCCAAGTTATATCTCCAATGTACAGACACGACCCCTTACAAGTCTCCCGAGGAGGCCCAGACGTCCCGAGGAGGGCCAGACCGAGAGGAATGGCCCTGGGTCAACCGGGGTGCGAGGGATATGTCACGAGACAACCTCACCTTCGGCCTAGCACATCGACCGGAGACGGCGTGCGGTTTAGTAGGTTCAAGTCCGACATAACCTCCCCCTTCGGCTCTGAAGGGGGGGAGGGTATCCGTGGGGATTTCCCGCAAGTAAAAAAAAACCCTTTACAAGTATACAATAGTATAGATGCCAGCAACACGGCATAGGTAATATCTGGTCCCTATCCTTTTGGGGAAGGTAAGTAGATACTGTTACCGGTTGATGTTTTGACGAAACGAGTGTAAAACTTTAAATTACTCGGTCAAAAATAGATGACCAGGACCGTGCGAAGTGGAGAATTAAAAGCCAGTAAGCCCAGACTCCGAGGTGAAGGCTGTGGACTAATGGGATTATGTGAAACAAGATGCCAGTTCCATGGCACGTCAGGGCGGAAATAATTCTAGTAGTCCGAATGGAACTAGAGAATGAATAGAGAATACGGCGGCTAAACAGGGTTTTAACACAGCCGCATGTCAGGTTACCCCACTTGGTAGACCCTCGCATGCGGCCGGGACTCACAACGATGATGATCATTTAAAAAATGGAGGATGAGACAAAAATATGGTAGAAATACCAAAAAGTTTAGCCTTGCATTATGTAATTTTTGAAAAAGAAACTAAGCAATAAATATTTATATCATGTATAATGTAAGTATGTCACATTGCAACACTAATATTATAAGTACCACACAAATTATTATGCTATTATTATATCATTAAGTACGCAATAACTACTAAAATAGTGTGATACAATTATTATCCTGGGTAATTATTATCGCTGGCAACACTAACCTTCGAAAATTTGAAAGTAAAATGTTCCCAATTGCAACTAATTTTATTGTCATTAAAATCGTGATACATATTCCTCTATGGTACATTAAAAAGACTAGCTGTAGCCTGCGATTCTGCCTGTATGAAATTTTGCTCCCATTCACACTGTAACTTCTGTTCAGCTGATATTCCCCGGCTTCGCTCTTAGTATACCTTGAACCCCCGTTGCACCCCTTTCAATTGGGTTATTATAAACCTGTAATCCATACTAATATTATAAATGCGAAAGTAACTCTGTCTGTCTGTCTGTCTGTCTGTCTGTCTGTCTGTCTGTCTGTCTGTATGTTACGCTTTCACGCCTAAACCACTGAACCGATCTTGATGAAATTTGGTACAGTGGTATATTAGAGCTTGAGAACGGACATAGGCTACCTTTTATCACGTGAAAGGGGGTTTAAGGGGGAGAAATAGGGGATGAAAGTTTTTATGAAAGTTTGTCATTTCTGAAGATATCGTAATGAAATTTGGTACAGAGGTAGATTAGAGCTTGGGAACGGACATAGGCTATCTTTGATCGCGAAAAGGGGGGGTAGAAGGGGGGGGACTAGGGCCTTAGGATGAAAGTTTGTCAATTTTGAAGATTTCCTGATGAAATTTGGTACAGAGATAGTTTGGAGCTTGGGAACGGATATAGGCTACCTTTTATCGCGAAAAGGGGGGGTAGAAACGGGGGACTAGGGTCTTGGTACGAAAATTTTTCATTTTTGAAGATTTCTTAATGAAATTTGGTACAAAGATAGTTTAGAGCTTGGGAACGGACATAGGCTACCTTTTATCGTGAAAAGGGGGGAAGAAGGGGGGGGACCAGGGCCTTTGGATAAAAGTTTATCGTTGTAGAAAATTTTCTGATGAAATTTGATACAGAGATAGTTTAGAGCTTGGGAACGGACATAGGCTACCTTTTATCGCGAAAAGGGGGGAAGAAGGGGGGTCCAGGGCCTCGGGATAAAAGTTTATCGTTTTAGAAGATTTCCTGATGAAATTTGGTACAGAGATAGTTTACAGCTTGGGAACGGACATAGACTACCTTTTATCGCAAAAAGAGGGATAGAAGGATGGGGGGCCTAGGGCCTTGGGATCAAAGATTGTCATTTTTGAAGATTTTCTGATGAAATTTGGTACAAAGATAGTTTAGAGCTTGGGAACGGACATAGGCTACCTTTTATCGCAAAAAGCGGTAGAAGGGGGAGGGGCGGGGGGAAGGGGAATAGGGCTATGGTATTAAAATTTCTCATTTTTCAATGGCACAAAAAAGGGGGTGAATGTGGCATAAATAGTAAGAATTTCTTTTAAGATGTCCTCATGAAATTTGGTACAAAGGTAAATTAGAGCTTCGGGACGGACATAGTCGAGTAGCAAACCAAATATAAAAGCGAGTGGAGAGGCGAGTAGAGATTGTTATAGGGACGAGTGGATAGGCGTGTAAAGATCGAAAGTCGAGTACAGTCGACTACAGGGGCGAGTAGATATGCGACTAAAGAGCCAGTGGAGAGGCGAGTATAGAATCAAATAGAATGCAGTAAAGTATTGAGTAGAGAGGCGAATAGGGAGGCGAGTGGAAAGATGAATATAGTGGCGAGTAGAGATTGAATAGAGAGTTGAGTAGAGGTTCGAGTAGATAGGCGAGTGGGAAGAGTCAAGTACAGAGGCGAAAAGAGAATCGAATGAATGGGCAAGTAGAGAGGCCAATGGAAAGGCGAGTATAGAGAAGAGTACAAAGTCGAGTAGAGAGGGGAACAGAGAAGTCAGTAGAGAGTCGAGTATAAATTCAAGTATAGAGGCGAGTAGAAAGTCGAGTAGAGAGTCGAATATAGAGGCGAGTAGAAAGTCGAGAACAGAAGTGAGTACATAGTTGAGGACAAAGTTGAGGAGAGAGGCGAATTTAATGCTCAATAGCGTCGGATCAACACTAAGCGATAACCGACATCCACGCGGGCGGAGCCGCGGGCAACAGCTAGTTGAGAATATTTCAAAAAAGTATGGGAAACTACCGGCTTTATTAACATTTATGATTACTTACGGCTTTGCTTCCTTGGATAGGAGCTTCATAATATAAAGCCTATATCACTCACAATTAATGTACATTTCTATAGGTAAAACATTTTTCTAATCGGTCCAGTAATTTCGGAGCCCATTCAATACAAATAATTTAATCTATCCTCCTTTTAATATAAGTAGAGAAAAAAATATCGAACGTGAATTTGAAATTCCCAATCGTGGCAAAAAGGTCACCAGATCCAAGATGGCGCAGCGCGCGAAAATGGCAAACGTTTGAGGTTAAAAGTGAAAGAGTGCACGCCCTCCATTGTGGGTTAGAACCATAAGAATAGCGCATAACATAGGGCTTAGATAAAAAGGTAATAAGCTGAATTTTACTTTTACTTTCAGTATAATCAATTAACTCTTTTGTGAGTATTGTATTCAAACCATTGCCACACATATAATGTTTTTTTGTACCTATGTGTATTAAAGATTCGTATCGCATTTCATCAGTTGTTTTTGATTTTGAGCCCAACATTTTTCCGAGGGACGAATTTTTGGGGACCAGTTTGAACCCTTTTTTTATAATGGTCATGTTAATATGGCAAGCTGAAAGTAAAGTCTCAGGAATGAGGGTCACACAAACAGATACAATTAATGTTACAATAGTGCCTAACAGCAACAAAATGGGAGCCTTTTCTTGACTTGAGAACAGCAGTAATTTCAGGTTATTAGCTATGATTTGGGGCCATTATGAAACCGTAGATGACCTAAAGTCAGGTGAGGTACGAAGAAAATTACCATTATTTCGGGTAACCGTACACCCCGGTGATTGAGACCAGAGATGGTGTACTGTTTTAGTCCCCCTCCGACGAATAACCACCTTCGACAGCCGACAGGGTTGGTATTCGTGGTTATTTCCACACGAAAAGATAGACACCTACGTTACCCTTGGTTTCATATCAAATCAGGTATAATTGAAATTTCTAAGTGAAACGTGAAATAACTATATCTCATGTTACATTGAATGAAAGCAACTAAATGCAGTACTAATGTATCAGGTGACTTCATGATCGAGTGGGCAACACTGACTATAATGTTACAACTGTTGGATTTTAAACCTTATCTGTGTGAAGATAGGGTAGATAGAAATGTAAAGGATGTAAATGTCCTGTTTCTCAACCAGGCTTTGATTTCATTTAGTATTTTATTCCTTAGAGATTAGAAAAATAAAGTAGTAGTAAAGGAAAATATTTTTTTGGCAGCAAAGTTTCTATTTTTTCATTAAATGTTGCAATGTATGTTTCATTTGTCACCAAAAACTTGTATTGATTATTTTTTATTTTTTTTTTTTTTTTTCAAAATCAAAATTATGTTTATTGTCAACCATAGGTAGGGTAAACGTACCAGTGGCCAGCCGTGACCCAGTGGTCAGCCGTTTCCGTCGTTTATTGTTCATAAATATCGCTATAATTCGAATAAACGAATCAAGTGCACTTACATAGAAACTTTGGTTCCTCATTGGTTAATACGTCACACGTCAGGTGCGGCGGGGGGTCAGAGGGGAGAAATAAACTTGTTCATTCAGGTGGCGGCGATCGACAAGAGCAGTAGTGTGATGTCCGCCATTATTTTAACTTCGCGTGGTGTTCTCTTTAAAGGTAAGAAAAACACATTTTAATATCAAATGCGATCATTTTTCATGCAATTAAGCATTATGTACAACTTAATGTATTGAATTATATAGAATTTGAACAAGAATATCGCTGATTTACGTAAATATTGTGGGGGCTGGGCACTGGGTAACACTTTTTCCATAAAAGTTCTAGTAGTCAAACCGCCCCGGCTGGACACTGGGTTTATGAATTATTTTTAAAAGTGTGAGAAAAGGCGGTCGTTAAAACCGTTAAATTTAAGTTTTTAAATTTAGTAAGGCATGTCCTTTCACATTCCTCAAAAAAACCAGTGGTCAGCCGCCTTAAACATTTTATTTTTACGCGGCTGGGCACTGGGTGTTGCTGTTCCAGTAAGCAGCCCCTATCTAGCGGGGTACAAACGAAGATACTGTTAACTAATCACCCATACGACTTTAATACATTGCGTTAAGGTTTATATTCGTTTGTAAATGTACAGTTAAGTGTCTTTGATGGTACCCTTTTAAGTGGTATTTTTATAGACGTTGGTAGACAAAATTTTAATATTACCTAAAATAGTTCTAAAATGTATTTAACAATGTGGTACCTATAACAATAATTAAAAAGGTATACCTGTGTAAATAATCTTCGATAAATAATTCTGTTTCCTTTTTTTAGGCAAACATGATGTCAAGACAAACGTATCCTCCAGAGAAACTCTCTTCTGCCATGGAAGCCATAAGAAATGGAATGCCGATAAGAGAGGCTAGTAGAACGTTTGGAGTTCCTCGAGGCACACTACAAGATCGGATTCATCTACGTGTTCCTGAAGGTCCAAGAAAAATGGGTCCTGATTCAATTTTAAATAAAGCAGAAGAAGCTGCACTGTTGGACTGGTGTGGAAAGTTAACAAAATGTGGGTTTCCTTTAAAGGTTGATAATTTATTAAATACAGTCCAAGCATTAGTAAAGGCCGACGGAAGACCTAATCCTTTTGCAAATGATAGACCAGGAAGAAAATGGCTTAAAGCCTTTTTTCGAAGAAATCCTTCCTTATCTATGCGAACAGCTGAAGAAATTTCTAAGGGACGAGCAGTAATAACTGAAGAGTATATAAGGAAGTTGTTTCAAGGCTTGACAGAGTTTTTAAAAGCAAACGATGCTCTCGATATACTGGATGACCCTAAGAGAATATTTAATGGTGATGAAACCAGTTTCATGATTTGCCCAAAAACTGGAAAAGTGATTGCTCCTAGAGGCTATAAAAATATTTATCAAATTGCCAAAGGAAGTGAAAAGGAAACAATTACTACTTTAGCGGTTTTTTCGGCAGACGGAGACATTTTACCACCATGCGTAGTATTTCCTTATGTAAAACCTCCTAAAGAAGTTGTTTCTAGTATGCCCGATGACTGGTTTCTTGGCAAATCTGATAGTGGCTGGATGAAAACCGACATATTCTATGACTATATTTCTGGAGGATTCAACAAATGGCTTGCAGATAACGATGTGCAAAAACCCATCATACTCTTTGTTGACGGCCATAAGAGTCATTTGACAATGAAACTTAGCAAATTTTGTTATGATAACGATATCATACTTTATGCGCTACCACCCAACACCACGCACATGATGCAACCGGCTGACGTGAGTGTATTCAAACCTCTAAAATCCGAATGGAAGAATACCATCTATAAATGGTCATCTATACCAGACAACGCCAACAAATGTCTAACAAAGGTCACATTCTGTCCTCTATTAAACCAAGTGTTCCAAAAAGATAACCTAAAGGATACAATAAAAAACGGTTTTCGGAAATGTGGTCTTTATCCATTCGACCCTAATTCCGTTGATTACACAAAATGTGTTCAAAATAATGCGGAAAAATTAAAACGGAAGACGAGTCAATCACCCAGGAAAAAATTAAAAAAACAGAGACTTTGACACAGCCCTTAAAGTAATCCGGCGTTTAAATAAAGAATTAACAGAGGAAAGGGTGGAGGTATCGGTAGTTTTAGAAGTAATTGAAACTGCAAAAAAAGCTCACGGAATTGACAACTCTGCTGTATCTGATACCTTAATGGATTCAAGAAATGTGACCCATAATGGGAATATTACAACGGACATGAATATAAGTTTACCGTTACTGGGCGATAGTACCCTTTTAAACAACTTGGACTTATCGTATATAGAACTAGGAACTTACGAAATGAATGAATGCAATGATCTGATACCTGTAAATAATGACTATAATATTCAACCTGAACAAACGAACGATTTTAGTGAACTTAGGACTACTGACATGAATAAATGCAACGATTTGATACCCGGAAATGATGACTTGAATATTCGACCTGAACAACCACCCCAATTTACTGAACGTAGGATCTCCGCAAATGTTTCACCAGCATTGAAACAGATTCTAAAAATACCGTCTCCTATTAAAAAATCTGTCACCCCTAGAGTTATGAATCGAATTGGAGCAATATCATCTAAAGACTGGAGAGAATTTGAAAAGCAAAAAGAAGATGAAAAAGAGAAGAAGAAGGCTGATATCTTAGAAAGAAAGTTAAAACGGGAAAATATAAAAAAGGAAAAAGCAGAAAAAATTGCAGCCAAACGCAGTAAAAAAGAAAGCGTTAGCACTAGTGAAGTAAATAAAAAGTGCACTAGGAAACGGAACATAAATCTTTCGCCTGTTTCATCCAACTTATCAGATAGTGATGCAGTTCCTATTTGCGAAATCCGACCCAAAAACAGTAAAAGAAAGTGTGGAAAAGAATCTAAAGTAAAGATTATTTCTAATCAACGTGTCTGCTTCCTTAACAAGGAGAATAATCCTTTGATATCTTCATCCAGTTCTCCAAGCACAAGTAAACACATTGTGTTAAAAGATTTTACCCAAACCAGCGTTAAGAACAAGTAACAGGAAAATAACAAAACATTTAACAAATGACCGAGAAATAATAAATTTCTTAAATACAAGTAGCGGTTCGGATGATTAGATAGAGATGTTATTTAGTATAAGATAGATATGTAGGTATGTTGATCTTTTTTTTTCGTTGTAATAATATAAAGATTAGGACTGATTATTTGATTGTGATAATAGTTTAAGCTAAACCTAGGTAGGTACTACTAGGTGTTCATAAATTTTCTAGTGGTCTATTTTTCTTTCGTAGGTATTATGTGTATTAGACTTTAGAGGACTATTTACATATTTATATAGGTATGCATACCAAAATTACCTAATATCGTTGATTTTTATATAAATTATACTCATTTTGATCTCATGTTTATTCATAGTTAAATAAGGGCTGAATACTGGGCCCATCGAGGCTGGTTACTGGAATTTAGAGGCTGATCACTGGAAAAATGGGTATTTTTTTGTTTGAAATTAAATATATATTTTATAAAGAGAAATATTGATTTCACCAAATGTTGTTTAAAAACTATAATAAACAATGAATACAATTATGTACTTCGTTTCATTATACGACGAATCCTGTAAAAATGCCAGCTATTCAAACTCCAAAAACTCGATTTGGGGCTGACCACTGGTACGTTTACCCTACATAGGATGTTCACAAAGTGATAAGTTCAGCTATGATGCGCCAATTGGGCATACAATAATAATTGTAACCCACCGACTAAGGGCTTACGTAATGGTCTAGGAGCACAAAAAAAATGTTGTACACAATTGTCACCATGGCAGAATTAATTTTCAGCATGCATTAAATTATTTATTGTTAGACAACAGAATAAGATTATTTATTACAATGATTTATCATCTAAAAATTCTTTAATTGTATAGTAACATTTTGCTATTAAAAGTGTGCGAAGTCTTCTCTTGAAACTGTTTATTTCGGTTATATTTCTTATGGTAGGTGGAACGTTATTATATATACGTGGTCCCAGGCAGAATACGCTGTTATGTAATAATTCTGTCCTACTGGCTACTATGGACAATTTATCACAATTTCGAGCCCTAGTTCGAAACTCAAATAATTCTATATTACTTTTAATAAATACTGAAACCTCGTATATATATAGGGAGGGTAATGTTAAGATGTTTAGTGTCTTAAAATAAGGTACACATGAATCAGTTTGTTTTAGGTTGCATATACTTCTGATACAACGTTTCTGAGCAACAAATACATGGTCCTTATATGTTGAACTCCCCCAAAAAATTATTCCATATCGTAAAATGGATTGTACGTAACCATGGTAAGCCGTTAATAACGTGGACTGATTGCTGATTTTACGTAACCTATATAATGCATATGAGAATTGAGTTAATCTTTTACATATATATTCACAATGAGATTTCCAGTTCATTGTCCGCAGAATAGGTACCTACCGTTTTGGTGACAAACCCATATAGTTTAGCGACACACACGATATTAAATACTACTCTACCAACCCCTTTGCAAATATACACACGTGAATACATAAAAATATATGTATCTAAGTATCTCTGGTAATTCCAATATTTTATCTGTCAGAAACTTATCTCTACACACTGCACAAAAAGTAGCGCAACCCAATTCAACAGACTTCAAAGTCATTTAAAAGTTTTTATTTACTTTTTGCAACCATCTATGATTCTATTTTTAAAAAGTTACTTGTGTTTCAGTAATAAATGTGGGGTTTTCCCGGCCTATAGACAAACAGGATTTGGCCAGCCGTAAGATAGCTAGAAGACTGGCCACTATTTCTGGTAAATTCATTTTTTAAACGCAAACAGGAAAATAATCTATGAAGCTTGTTTTACTCAGCTGGTTTTTACGATAATGGTTTCTTTGAATGTTATTATTTCATTAGATTTTTTTTTTTATATATAGGACACGTCAATTTGACTTTACCTTGCCTGATGGTAAGCTGAAGGCAAAGTCTTAGGAGAGAGGGCCACCATTATACACACGTGCTATGTTAACAATGGTGGCACTCAGCTTGACGGCCTCATCAGATGCTTTTTCATCTAAGTCCTGCACGTGTCGTCCTGTATAGGAAAGGAGAGGGTGGGACTAATTGGAGTAGCTCTTCAGAACATTCACCATGGTAGAGACGGTAAAATACTGCCAAGGAAGCATCATCTCTACGCAACTGCAAAGGCTCGAGGGTACTCGTGACCTCAGGATTTCCGATAATGCGGACCGCTCGTCGCTGCAACCTGTCGAGAGCATCTAATAAGTACTTTGCGGATCCATCCCAGAGATGCGAGCAGTATTCCACGCAGGAACGAATTTGTGTCTTGTATAGAAGACACCGTTGCTCCGGCGTGAAAAACCGTCTCACTCTGTTCAGGACTCCGAGTTTACGCGAGGCTGTTTTGATGATACTCTCGATGTAGTTTTTGTTATTTAGTTTACAGCGAACATCCATACCGAGGATATTGAGGTTATCCTGCAGTGGCAGTGGCGTGCTCTGAAGAGTGGGAAGGGGAAGGATTTCAATTGTCAAGATTATTTAACACTAGCAGTTGCCTAAAGCTTCCCTCGCGCGATATTTCGACCCCGTTCGCGCAACCCATAGGATACCATTCCCGGTATGAAAAGTAGCTCTTGTGTTATACTTATTGCAGAGTATATACTATATTGACAAACTATACAGATTGATTTACCATAGGTAACTGGAAGTTCAGTATGCAGAAGGATGTTCGAAGAACATGAGGTTCAAAATCAGAAGGGAATTGTTTACCCTTCATCCAGCATACATCATCACAGCGTTAGTCCCAGTTGCATCCAAAGCTTACACCCTGGAGCTTACTCGCTCTTCTTGGATTATCATAACTTTTAAGGGACCAATTACAATGTGACTTTGGCAGAAGGAAAGCCTGCGAACCAGTACCTCGTCCGTAAATCGGCAGATTCACGAGCTAGTCCCATCCCACCTGCTAACTGGTGAACTAAGATGTACAGATCTCAAGCCAAACTTCCCAGGTTTTCCGTAGATCTTAGTGGGGATCCATATTCAAAGGCATAGAAGCTCTTACACACCCGTAGTCGCGGAGTAATGCATCTAGCATTTGACAATCCATCTAACGTGAGACATGTCTTGTTTGCAAAACAATTCAGTATACCTGGCAAATATTAACTAGTCAGGGGAAAGTTAGGTAGTAACATATAAGTCGGCCATCTTACTTGCCCGTCCGTGTGTCCCTAGAAAGTAAGTCGGTCAATCAGTATGAATACAATTTCTAATATTCTTCTGTTGTGTCATTTGTTGACAATTACGCAGTCGTTCGTTTGGCTTCGTTCGATTTATTTCACAGACTTACCTATTCTAATATTATAAATGCGAAAGTAACTTTGTCTGTTACATTCAATAAATTAATTAGCCCACCGCAATCCACTCGTGGACATAGGCCTCTCCCAATGCGCGCCATTTCGTCCGATCCTCCGCCTTTGCATCCAGTCTGTCCCAGCCAACTTTTTTGTTACATTACGCTTTTGTAGATCACTGAACCGTTTGCCGACAAAATTCTGTTGAAACAAACCTGTCAAAATCAGACTAAAAGTCGCTGAAATTTTATTCAGTATCGAGTATCGACTCGATACTGAATACCATCGAGTAATAACTCGTACTTCATTTATTGATAAAAATATTAATGTCAATAAAAACAAAATAAAATTTAGGAAGGTACATCTAATATTCTAAATGCGAAAGTATTATGTCTGTTATGCATGCCTGCGATCTTGATGAAATTTATTACAGAGGTGGACTAGAGCGTAGGAAAGGATACTTACCTTTTAATGGGAAAAAAGGGGGTAAAGGTGTTTCAAACGGGATGAACGTTTGTACGAAAGTTCGTATTTTTTTTTATACCACTTAAAGGACTTATAAGATACACTATGTTAGGTTGTGATAATCGACATCCACGCGGGTGGACCTGCTGGCAATAGCTAGTCACTATTGTACTCAAATTCAAAGATTTATGCTATCGCTTTAAAGTCTAAATTTAACCTGATTTAGTGCCATGGACCTCATTAATAAAGTTCCCAAAAGTGTTCAAAATAAACACGACAATATTTGGTTTCATAATAGCATGACATGTTACAACAATATCGATTACAATGAAATGTTTCGTATCGATTCGTTATACCGATGCAATAATATCGCTGTCGGTAATCGATGTGGGCGCGATAGCCGAATGAGTTGGTGTCAGAGTGTCAGTGCGTCGTTCATTAATTTAAAAAAGTATAATGCGTTCGGTTTTTAAATTAGATTTACGAATCACGTCTAAGATGTATAGTTTCTTTCTTAGTTCCGTAACATTACAATCTGTATAAGTAATTTAAATTGAAGTGTCTCTAATATTCCAAAAAAAGAAACGGCTAGGTAAATAGCTTGGATCGATGACGTTTAATTACTTGCCTAGCCATTTGGTTAAACAGTTTGAAAAATGACATACTTTTGCATGGTTATAAAAAAAATAAGCACGAAGGCTTAACGCGGAGGCTACGCTCCGCTCCGCTCCCGCATTAGCCTTCTAACCTACCTAACCCAGTCGGATTGTGCAGTTATCACAATAAACCTATCACTTATTTTCTGTGAATACACCTCTGTCTACCCCCTCAGGGATTTACAGGTGTAAGTATATGTATGTATGTATGTAATTTTCTATCTTATTTCGAGGTAATACCCCCTCTTACGATTAGGCTAAGCATTAGCCAGCAAGGTTATTAAATGATGTAATAAACGAGACGGGTGAATATCATTCAGGCCGTTAATTGAATGGCGCTGTTTAGTTAACTGCCTAGTCAGTTAAATTGAAGCTAGTTGGCGGCGGCATATACATAGTAAGCTTTACACAACAAAAACTTTGGTCTGTCTGATTGACTTAGGTATACATATAACGGAAACGGTTGAAAAGATTTTGACGGGATTTCCACTGGCAGATAGCTGATATTATAAGGCATAACATAGGCTGCGTTTTTTTTAGATTTTTTTTTGAATTTACTGCCCAAAACAATTAGAAACAATTAGAATTCAGAAGTTGTGGGCACAGTTAGTATGTAATTTAATAAAAAATACCTCGATTTCTTCGCAACCATAGAAAGGAAGAGCTGAATGTATTACCTGTAAATAACAAAAATAATAAAATTAATAATCAAAATAGTTATCACTAGAAGAAAAACAGTAATGTTTATAGTAATAACAACGGTCACGACTGCCATTACCCTCCCAACCCTGGGAGGAAACCTCGTCTTTTCGTTGTTTAGATGCACTATCCAGCAGGTGTCTACCTCATTTTAATTTTTAAAATAAATATATATATAAGATAATTATCGGAATAAAACTGTTTTCAATGGAGTCTATGACGATTTTATTTTTATTATTTTATTATTTACACTAAGCACGACGTTATAGTTGCTTTCCAGCAGCCATCATAGGTATGGGGACGACACAAAAAATAAATGTTTTATTTCAATAAGTAAACTTCCGATTCGAAAATACATATATACATATAATCAGGCTTTGAGGGTTAGGCAGAGGTGAATTAACACCCACATTTCACCAATCTGTATTCGGTCCCACGTAATACATATCTATCTGATGTTACAGTTAATCAGCCCTATCGCTTAGTCGCCTTGTACGACACCACATGGGAAGAGAAGGGGTGGCACAAATTCTACTCTGGTGCGAACCACGCCAAAAATATCATTTTCAAACAATCAATTAGTCCACTGCTGGACATAGGCCTCTCCCAATGTTGGGAGAGGCTTTGACCAACTGTTTCCACGCTGGGTTTGGTACAGTGTTTTATTTTGAATTTTCCTTCACACGCAGAAATAATGTCTGCGTATTTTACAGTTAGTCGGCTCTTACGACACACTTCGGATAGCATGGGATGGTGATACTTGTATTCTTTCTCCGTCACCACACGGATGAAGTCTATTATCGATAGAATATCATGATAAGTATACATTTCTAGAACATTCTAAATAGTACAATTAGTAAATTTTATTACATATCACCACTTCTCACAAGTTATTTAACAGCCTTCCTGTTTTATAACGTAAGTGCAGGCCTGAACATGAATTAGCGCTACGTAATATGTATAAAGCATAAATCAGTGCACGATGCGTTGTTTGTATAATGTGTTACATTATAGATGCGTACACGCATAGTGCGGTATCAAAATAATTGTGGTTCATTACAATACAACAGTACCGCGTCTAATGGCTGGAAGTGTACATTGCGACTAAGGCCACTGCTGGAGGCCTCTCCCAATGTATGCCATTACGGCCGATCCTTCGCCTTCTGCATCCATACTGACCCAGTCACCTTTTTCAGGTCGTCAGTTCATTTGGCAAGGAGGCGTACTTCTTTTTGCCTTTTCGCAGACCCCATTCTAGGACTCCTTTGCTCCAACAGCCATTGGTCCTTGGACAGATGTTGCCAGCATACCGCCACTTCTGTCGCAGGTCGCAGATCTCAGGCTTCATACAGACATGTATGATATCATAAAAAAGGTTAACCAATCGCAAACAAGTCGCCTATGCAACAGCTAGTTCAATCATATACAAAGTTATCGTCATTCAAAATTAATGAAAGATTGAATTAAAGCTGAAAACAAATGTGTTTAATCAGCTACACGATTATAACGACCCATTTTATGTTCTGTCCTAGTTTCTGTTTCAATAAAACGTATGTACTAACAAGTTGTAGGATATAATGCTGCGAAATTGATTATATACCGTGCCTTATGTGTTTTTACCGCAATTTCACTTTGGATGTTGATAGAACAAAACAAGACAGTTTCTGTGGCGTGAACCTGACTGATAGGCAAAAAGCGCGGGTTCGATTCTCAGTGCAAATATATTTGTATGTATGAATTATGTCTTTTGCGTTAGACTGAGTGTTTCCATGCTTTAGAGAGCACGTTAAGCTGCCAGTCTCGGTTGTCATACGAACATCTATGACAGTCGTTAAGGATAGTTGGAGCCCTGAAAAGTCGGACCGGTCTCGCTACAGAACTCCGGTGTCGCCAATTAGTTGTGGAGGTCAGATGGCAGTAGCTTCTCGGAAAATTTCGAAGTTCAGTTGTTTCACAAGTAGACTGAAAAGCCGACCCCGAAATCGTTAGGAAAAGGTTTAGAGAATAATGAAGACCTAAATGAAATAAAAATACACCTACAGAACAAGTTTCACGTTCACTACGAACGTTACATTACCCTCTGTAACACTGAAGGCAGCGTAACATTTCATCATTTACTGTAAACCAAAAAGCTATAAAAACAAAAACAATAAAATAACCTGACCTATTTAAAAGCCCGTTAGCTGTTAGCAAATGTGCAGATTTGCGTTACAATCCAACACGGCCAGGTATTGTTCTGTCAAGCGAGCGTTGACCCCGAAACGGACAGCCATCTTGAACAGCTGTGTTCTTAGTTTAAATAGAATTATGTTGACATAGTTATTGCAGAAAAATCTATTCGAATTTCAAAATAAATCAGTCTATATTTTGTAATGTATTGTTTTATTAACTCTAGCGCAACTGTCTAGAGGTCATTATCCTCTTAAGCCGTTTAAGTTAAGAATAATTTATTCCATATTTAAATAAAATTGTAACGGTAGGTGAATTTTTTGTAACGGTTTTGTTGTCAGGGTCACTGATCCTGCTTCCAGAGTTAAGCAATGCGTTCATTGTAAAAAAAATTGAGCGGTAAACCCGGTTGTCTGAAACCCTCTTGCCCTTAATTTTCATATGATACAATAGGTACAGACCTTCGCATATGTATTTGTAATCGTTTTTCAGGGTTCATTAAACATATAATAGGATGAAGAATGTATGGGATTGACACGTATTTTGATGTTTACAACGGTCGTCAACGGGAATCAATTCCATACATCAATCTATTTTACGTATTCTTTCTAAAAACGATTGCCACTTGCCTAGAGAGGCAGAGACCCATAATGTAGGTATGTGCAAGTTGCAATCACTGCTTAACTAACCTAGTCTACTTGTGTACACAATTTGCATCGCGGAAATAGTTAATTCATACAAACTTAAGGTTTTACGAGGTGACGATATGAATATAAATTATATATTCGTCTTTGCGTTTATGCAGTTTGGCTTATCACAAAGAAGAACCAGGAAATATTGTATTATCCTTATATTTGTACGGAATATGCATGCGTTAAGTTTAACGACGGCAGAATAAGAAAAAAACAATTTGTGTTCAGAATAATTGTTCGATATGATGCCCACGGCAATATTTCATCATCGCACTGTTCCCCACAGGCGGGGAATTTATCCAGACATGAAAAGAACTTCATTCCGCACACATTGATGCTGTGGAATGAACTCCCTGCTGTGGTTTTACCAAGTGAATATAAACCCCATCTTACATTAGGCAATTTAAAGGCATCGCGAGTCGCCAACTAGCGTGGTCGCGATATCAAAGGGTTTTGCACATACATTTCTCGATCGTATACTAGGAAACCAGAGTTGTGAGTGTCTGCCTTCACAAAACCCGTCATGCTCAACTCGAGTTGCCCGCAACCAAGTAGTAACTCTTAAAAAGTATCGGCATGATGAGGAATTGGCGGAACAACATTGTCATTCAATTGGTACAAGAAATTGGGAATATTTCTTAGTTTCCAGTCACGTACTTAATGTACGAGCCTCCAGTTGCGACCAAGTTTACCTTGTAAGCTGTGGAATGAACTCCCTGCTGTGGTTTTTTCAAGCGACTATAGTGTGGGGTTCTTCAAGAAGATTCCTACAGGGTCTGCAGTACGAGTGTGATGCCCCTGGCATTGCACATATCTATAGGCCAGGGTAACCTCTTTGCATCAAAGTTCCAAATTGCGTTTCCATAAAACGCAACTAAAATTATGGCCTGAGGTTCTTGAAGCGACAGAATTCTCTGTTATTTGTTTTCAGAGAATTGAGCGACAGGACTCTTCCTGTTGAGGCTACTGAAGTCTGTGATGTGTATTCGTCACCTAACTGCCCACTGACCTTCAGAATCTTAGCCACTTCAAGTATGACACAGTGATATCATCGTATACAAGGAAATTGTCGTCCCGTCCAATCCGAGTTAATTTCTGACCAGCTATTTCAGATGTAAATCGCACATACGGATATGCTAATCATTGACAATGATAAATTCGCTTTGTTACTTTTTTAAGTATGGAACAATGTCTTTTTGTTTCGAGTGTACGATAGAAGTCATAATAAACAACACGAAATGACATTTTCATTTTGTAATTTAATCTTGACTGATTAAAATAAATGTGTATAAAATATAAATATGGTAATTTTTGAGTAATTTATTAATCTGGCAACAAAATTATTTATAAAAAGTAGATAATATTAATGTGACATTTATATTTGTTTAGGAACTCGTACTTCCTGACAAATAATGATTATCCTCTGAGCCTTTTTCCAACTCAATAAGGGTCGACGTTCCAGTCTGATTGTGATGCGGCTGACCTTCAATATTTTCCGTGAAGAAACAAACCTCCACAACCAATTAGCGTTACCGAAGTTCAGCCGTTACACTGGTCGGACATTTGGGAGCCTGCTGTTTTACCAAAAAGATTTTGCCAAAATTTCACTACCCAAACAAATATTGGCAATTTTGGTAGAATTTTAGGACGCACTTTTTCATTTCGTAAAATTTTAATTTGGCAGAATTTAGGTACCACAGATAATAATTATCATTTTGGCATTTGATCTTCAGACAATAAACGTTCATTTGGTCAAATGATTTGCTATGACTAGAATATGCGACAATTTCAACGCTGTTTGTCCGAAACGGTTCCAAGTCGAATACTGCGCCCCCCCCGACTTGGTTTAGGTTAGGTTAGAAGGGTAATGCGAGAGCGGAGCGGAGTGAAAGTGATATTTAGGCAACTTCTTTTCGATTTTACAATGCAAGGCAACCCCGGACTTTTGTGTGTACACTGAACCCGACCAACTAGGACAAAACCAACGGGATTCGGCGATGATATAAATCTAGTAGCAAGGCTGAGTGGTTCACACGAAAGTCTTATTGTTTATGGTACACACAATTACTTCTAACGGCTGAAATTAATTTTCAGATTAGTCTGAATTACCAGAATTCTTATTGCGAGGGGGTTATGTCTAATTGTAGAAAGAGATATTAGCGGTTTCTTGCTGCAGTATCTTAGTTTGATATAGATGATCTGTTGCGTATGCATATTTATATATATTTCAGCTCCTTCCTACGGTGTAGCACCCTGTGCTATCCTCAAAATCACCCAAAAAGCTACTGCGCATATTGTGTACATTTTGTGATATGTTTGGAGTCAAGATATATATATGCCGGAAACTATAGTAAGAGCGTTTTCACACTCATCCGATATCGATGTCGGACGCCGATAGCCGACACCGTGTGCTGTTTTCACATTTATCCGATAAAATCGGCCAGATTCGGCCATTTGCTCGAAAGTACAGACTAGTTAGGGATGTAGGGACGAAAAAAAAAAAAGAAAAAATAGTCACGTAAATTTTCGACCTTATTGACATGACATGCTATCGAGTTTTTTTTCTTATATTCGTGATCAGCGTCTCAATTAACGCGAAAAGACACGTAACTAAGAAAATGTCATTAAGGTCGAAAATTGCTTGCAGTCGCTGTTTTAGTCTTTTTTTGTGATCTGATATCGGGGCAACACAGTGGTGTTGGCTCCGATAACCGATATCGAGCCGGACAATGTGGAAGACAGACACATATCTCATACATTTGACTTTCTCCGATATCGGATGTCTGATTTGGCATTGCTACGAAAATATTCCTATAGAAATCACTGCTAATACGCAATTGCTGCATTACGATTTTTCCGTTTAATCAGACTTTACTCAATTGCAATTAAGATTCTAATGGTAATTAATGTTTGAGACATCTTTTCATACCGATTCCAATCAAAATGTTACCGCAAGCATGTTTTAATCTATGGTTTACGGTTATCCTATCACGTCATCATATTCTTCATACACATAGCGGTATCCCAGTTGCCGGGGGCGAGCCTATTGCCGTCATGCAGACACTTTGGCACTATGTTTATTGTCGGATGTAGAACAGCCCTATCCCTTAGTCGATGGACACCCACAGGAAAAGATGTAGCACTATTCTACTTTATCGCGAACCAACACGCCCAATTGGGTACTTGACTGACTAGTCAAATTAGTAACTTTTTACTAAACGTCAAAACGGTAAGTTATAAGGATAATTGTATGAAAAATATATTCATGACGTCATAATATTTAATAGTCAAATCATTTCCTATTACTGGTTGGATGGATGAGTAAAAATAAATTAAAACGATTAAATAAGAACCAACGCAACTGTTTTCACTCCTTTACTATTATAAATTTAATAAGTGCAGCTAAATAATTTATTTTTACTACAGGAAAATACCCTATTTCAAAATAAACCTTATATATCTTATATATATATATATAAGATATATAATAAAATATATACCTTATATAAAGATATGTCTTAGTTTTTTTTTCAATTGCATTGCATGGCTTCAAACCCCGCTTAGTCCGATTAGTTTTTTTTATTTAAATTGATATCTATGATTGGTGAATTTCAAATCGACCGCCACTTTTTGGTTTTAAGATATATGCCTCGAGTTATATATCTACTATATAAAAATAAGTCGGGTTTTCCTTCCTAACGCTATAATTCCAGAACGCACGAACCGATTTCCACGGTTTTGCATTCGTTGGAAAGGTCTCGGGCTCCGTGAGGTTTATAGCAAAGAAAATTCAGAAAAAAATTCAACAGAAAAGCGGGAAAGCGATAATCGACATCCACGAGGGCGGAGCCGCGGGTAACAGCTAGTGCAGTAATAAAAACCTTCGAGTTCTATCTGTCTACTTTAGTTTCCTGTTATGATATCATAATAGAAACCTCTAACAACATACTGAAAGACAATTAAATTCCTTATTGTGCACTCAAATTGTTTATTTGTTTAATTTTAAGTTTATATCTTAATTGTTTATTTAATTTAAAAAGTTAAGGTTGCAATACTACTTCCTGCTAAATTTTAAATGTGAAAGTTAGTAACGAATGTCTCGATATATTACTTTTTCACGCATAACGGCTGGACGGATCAGGATGGAAATTGGCACAGCGATAAATTAAAGTTTAGAGGCACGCATGCCTATTTTATCCCGGGGTCAGTATTTCACACAGGTGGAGCGTGGACAAATGTAAGTGTTTTGAAGTTTGTTCATGTAAAAGTTTTTGAAGAGGTTTGTAATTCCATCATGCTTTAATAGCTGAAGGGATCTGGCTGTAATTTGGCACAGAGATAGATTACAGTCTGGATTAACGTATAGATAGAACACTTTTTATCCAGCGTTCCATGGGTTGTATGAACGGGATCGAAATTCCACGCGGATCGAGCGCAGGCAACAGCCTCAATAAATTGTATGTTATGAAGTCCTTGGAATTCAATGAATTTTATTTATAAACGATGTATTCCAATATTTTTCAGTACAACGGTATGTGAGCATTTGATAACAAGTTAATTGGAAATGTAAGATATGTTGCCAGATTAAGTCTGGCACGTAATACCTACATAAATTTCATCAATCGTATGTCCTTGAGCTATTGTAGTTTTGTGGTACCCATCATCATCTTACCGTCGATACCAGTTGTATCAGAGGCTTTTACCGCGGGGCCCGCTTACAATTCTCCTTCAGATTTGATTTAAACGACAAAAACGGCGGCTTCCATAAACGCCAGGAGCGACTACTGTCTGACTACTCAATTCAAAGAGAATGTCAGGACTATTCTCAGACTATCGGCTTTTTTTAAGCTTTCTCCTTCTTTTTATTTAGCTTATACGGCTTTTATTTAAGCGACTGCCGTCTGACCCTGAGAGGTAAGCTTTTGCTAGAATCTCGTCCGTCAATCAGCAAGTATTGGCTTGTAAATTGGCTGACTTGGGACCCTTAAATCTGGTAAGATCCTCACTAAAATGATAATGTTATAACCTTAATCAGATTTGCCACGTTGGCTCCCGGTGGAGTGAAATAGGAACACTTCAGCTCTTCGGGTGGGTGTCGTAAAAAGCGACTAAGCACAAACCGATGTGTACTAAAACGTGGGAGCGTTTTAGAGTAATGCGGACAGCTCCGTAAAGAAGACCACCCGCGTGGACCGCTGTCGCGCTGCTCGCGCGCATATGCCTGCAGTGAGCGTTTTAGTATCGTGCGGAGCTCACGCATCATCAACGCAGTACATTCATGGCGAGTCATGAATATCGCAATGTTCAATCGCACCGCAGCGGTCAGGACGGAACTAAAACGACATACGCGGATGATCAGTACGCGCAGCGGACACTAAAATCTGCCAGGAATAGGTCTGTTCTCCATTCGACATTAAACATACAGCCCATGACGAAGTTCCCGCTAAACGATAAAAGGCTCAGCTCCTATTACGTGGTACCGAAGATCCTAGTTGGTGAAACTTGAGTGTTAATACACCTTTAACTACCCCTTCGGGGATTTATAGTCATGAGGATGTGTATGTATGTATGAATAAGCACTATTCTTATGTCATTATATAACTATCTGTAACTGGGTCACTCTATCGCCTTCACACATTACCGCCATTGTCAATTCAATTCGTACAATTCGAACTGACACAAGCGCCATTCACATCTGACTTCAGACTTGGAACGCTTCGAGTTCCTCGAAATGCTAACAAAGGCGATTTGTCTCGCGTTAAAGTGTTTCTTTGTTTTATGTGTTTGTCTATGCGTTTAATTATAAGCCAGCTGTATCAATCGAAAACCCAGGAAAAGCCGTTAACTAGCGAATAACCTGAAGGCTAATTCTCAAGAAGAGGAGATAGTCAGAAGGGAACTAAGAAAAACTTGCGAGATAGTTAAACGGCTACTGATAATTCTAGATTAGGTCCATTTAAGTATAAGATTCAGTTTAAGCTTTAACATGACCGAATTTAAAATTGCAGTCACAGGCTCTCGAATTAGTAAGGCTCAATGTTAAAATATAGGAACTGAACTTGTTACTGAGCCAGTACCTACTTCATATTCGCAAATTGTTCTAAGAGGTCTCCAACCCATAATAGTTGGATAGATATAGTGTTTTAAGATAGATAGTGTTTCTTTTATAGTTGCGTTAAGAGTTAAAAAACACAATAACTTTTGGAAAAACAGTTAAATTCAAAGATTTCTTCGCGATGAGTTTAGCTTTCTTTCCAGTTAAAGTTGCTGAATACATACTGAAGCAAGTCCAAATACTGGTGACTCAGCTTGACGGCCTCATCAGATGCTTTTATACGTCACGCTTTAAAGATCCCGGGTCTGTAGGAAGAAGGAAACACGTGAGCCGGCAAGGAGTTCCAGGTCTTAATTGTGCGATAAAGGAAATAGTCGCCGAACTGCTTTGTTCTTGATAAAAAAAAGGTTTTTATGAAAACTCGCTACTAATTGTTTACCCAGTTAAGTGCCTACCTAATTAAATGGAGTATTGATATACATTAATCACGATTATTGCAAGTGGGTTAATATTTTTCGTGCAGAAATTACTACTCGAAGTTAAAGTTCGTGGCCGCAATTCGTACGCTCGATTAAGCGCACTATTAACTATAGTTAGAAAAACTATAAACAAACACGATATAATAAGGTTTAAACACAGGATAGGGATACAGCTGATTGCTCTTAATTTACATTTAATTACATTTTTTTACTTTAGCTAATCAGTATAAGAATGTACCTCTAATATAAAGATTTTAAGTTAATCTATGACCTCAGAGTTTAATGAAGTTAAGAATATTACAGGAGGTGAGTAGGGTAGCCAGAGCTCACTGGAGAGGTTTTGTGCTGTCAGTCAGTGGGAAGACTAAAGGCTATTCCCGCTTTGTCTTCTACACTGACGGCACAGAAACTCTCTGTGTTTACAGGGTCGGCACGAGTGTGACTCCCCTGGTGTTGTCCATAGGCCACGGTAACCACTTTCCATCAGGTAGGCTGTGTGCTTTACTGCCACGTCAGTGGAATTAAAAAAACATACATCGCTTGTAAATCCCGAAAGGGGCAGGCAGAGGTATATTAATCCCCACATTTCGACAACTGCGATTTTAGGTCACACGTAATAGGGGGCGAGTATAAACGTTAAACGGGCACTTTGTCATGGGCTGTACGAATATTAGTACTTAATAGGAATTACTAATACTCCCTCTAACTCCTCCAGCTTAGCTTGGTTGTGTTAGGAGTGGCCTTACGTTTAAGAGGTCCCGGGTTGGATTCCTGACCATTACACTACTAACTTGAGGTAGTGGTTAGGATTTCAACCCGAGACCTCTCAGGGAAGACTAATTTAACCTATGATACCTTAACCATCGTCGGAGGTCGACCAATGGCCTCCGTCCTCCATGAGCACGGGCTTGGGGTTGGAGCCGCCTGTCATCCTAGCAAAAGCAGGTCGAGGTGGCGGCACGTACGATGTGCACCGCCCCCTATTTATTTATTTATTTATTTATTTATTATGGTATGGAGGACTAACAGCTAATATTTCAGGATAATATTAATGAAGTACAAGATTGGGAGAGGTTTTGTGCTGGCAATGGGAAGACCAAAGGCTGACCCTGCTTTGTCTTCCACACTGACGGCACAGAAACTCTCGGTGTTTACAGGGTCGGCAGCACGAGTGTGACTCCCCTGGTGTTGCACACGTCCATAGGCCACGGTAGCCACTTACCATCAAGTGGGCCATGTGATTGTCTGCCACCTCATTTGTATAAAAAAACGATTTCGTCACAGTAGTCCTATACCCGGCCTTCGATCACCCTGTTTCAGCCAATCTCAACGTCGTCGGTAAGTGATGACCCCAACATGGGGTACTGTTTTAGACGATTCGAGTCTAAGATAACTGGGGATTTTCACACCAAACGAAAAATACCTTAACCAGTAGTACCGTTTAAGGTAACCTTTTTTGTTTACTGACAAGCACACGACAGCAGAATCACTACAATCATCATTTACTAAAATAATTCTAATTTCGTGTAAATAACACCGCATGACAAAATATTATCCTAAATACGATGCCAATAAAGTGGCCTTTTTAGACCTGCAGACTTTTGTACAAGGAATGATTGCGAGTAGGTGCGCGGTCCATCTTTCGCCTGCATATGACTGTGATCTATTCCCCCTTATTTTTATATTTTGCCTCATAAAGCGGCTGTCAGCCGCTCCTCTTTCAGTGTTACAGTGGGGATACATAACTGCGTAGGTCCTATGACGCGTGTCTGCGCAGTACATTTTAATACGAGTATTTTATTATAAAATGGCCGTAATTAACACATAACACCATATGAAATGTAATATACTTGAGGATTACTACTCTATAGCTTTAATTAGAATAAAATATTCTTTATCTAGCACGCGTCGCATCACTCGTCCGCGCCATTTTACTTATTACTCGGCTTCTTTAGTCGTAGCGTGATGTTATAAAGCCTGGTCTGATTATTTCTATTTATCTTTATCCGCATTCTAGAATATATTTCACAAGCTAGTTTAGCTAACTTTGAGTCTAGATCGACTGTGTCCTAGAAATATTTTATCTTACTCTTTTGAGAGTAACTTCTTTCATGCTCTATATAATATCTTATTTTATATTTGACGTATTACATAATTCCTCCATTCGTTATTTATTGTACTGTTTCACTCTAAAAAACATTCTCTTATCCATTTATACCAGTACTAGCGATCCGCCCCGGCTTAGCGCAGGTTGTAAAAACGTTCCCGTGGAAATCCAATATAGCCTATGTTACTCAGAGTGAATGTAGCTTTCCAATAGTGAAAGAATTTTTGAAATCGGCACAGTAGTTTGTGAGTTTATTCATTACAAACATACAAATCTCTTTACAATAGTAGTGTAGTCTAACGAACTTTTTCATGACTGTTCTAGTATTGTAAAGCCGAAACAGGCTCTGAGACGTGGCGGTAATGAACGTTGCCGCTACGCTGGACGCGCGGGTTCGGTACTCGCTCAGTGCAAATATTTGTATGCATGAATATGGGTATTTGCATTGGTTTGGTCGTGCCTCGGAGAGCACGTTAAGCCGTCGGTCCCGGTCGCCATACGAACGTCTATGGCAATGGGTGAAGATCAAGGTGGAGAGCTGATCACCCGTCCGTAAACGGCGTCAGTCCCCACTGGCAGTGGCATTATTAAAAGCTGAAGAGTTTGTTTTCTTGGTTGGACGCACTAATCTCAAGAACTACTGGTTCAACTTGAAAAAAGTTTTTATGTTTAACTAGCTGTTGCACGCGGCTCCGTCCACGTGGTAGTCGGTAATCGCTTAGTGTTGAGTTAACGCTATTGAGCACTAAATTTTCTATCACAGGGGTAGCCTAAGTTACTCCTTATTACATCAGCTACCTGCCGATAAAAGTCCCGTCAAAATCGGTCCAGCCATTTCAGAGAATGGCCGGAACAAACAGACAGAATTTAAAAAAAAAATGTTATTTTGGTGAATGTTACGGTACATTCACCAAAATAACAATTTAAAAAAAAAATTCTTCTCAAAAATCCAACAACTGGTCTAACTGCAATGCTTCGATATCGCCTTTGGATTGTGGCAGTCGCTTCACGAAAAATATTAAAAATTCAACCAAATCCGCAGTTTGACCGGTAAAACGAATCCGAGACTCCAATTTGAAAGCTTCGGGTGCGACTGGGATTAACGCTAGGATGAGAAAAATGCGTTTATCAAGGAAGGTTAATAAAAAAATAAATAACCGCCACCTAATACAACGAGCGAAGTCAGGACGGGTAATCTAGGATAGTAATTCTTAACTCGTATATTGTATGCGTCTTTACTGCTCCTCTGGACAAATGGCAATACGATTGATCAATGTACAGGATTGACATACGTTAACAACTGTAATAAACATCAAAAAATACTTTTCAATCCCATACATTCTTCACTCTATTTTACAATACGGCCAATAAATTGCCTCTAGTTTAGGGGATTGTTGTTGTACAACCCTAATAACAATTATTATTAGAAGAATAACAATCGTATATTTGCTCAATTAATGTCGCAATAATTCGAGAATGTTGTAACCTTAGGTATTAAATGTTTTGTGAAAATTCTTACAAAGTCAAAGTCGCTATGCAGACTCTTTAGTACCATAATTACTTTTAATTATTTACGAAGTAAGCAGTGTAATTAAAATATAATTGCAGGATTTATATTATTATAACTTTCTGCGTTTTTCATTTTTCACATGCTTTTATTAGCTTAATATAGTTACCGGTGTATATCTTTACCCCTATCATGTTACAGAATTTGCTATATGAGCAGTAAGCGTTAATAACCCAGTAGTTAAAGAGTCGACCCTACGATCGAAAGGTTCCAGGATATAATCCTAACCATTACACTACCGACGTGAACCCATGCCTAACACAAGCAATTAACAGGAGGTAGGACACGACGATGTTTCCGTCCAATTGAGGAGTCCGACTGGGGAAGTACCTCCCCTACAGAATACCGCGGCCATAATAACCTCGTGTTGTGTTCCCGGCGGTGAGTAGGGTAGCCAGAGCTCACTGGAGAGATTTTGTGCTGTCAGTGGGAAGACCAGGCTATTCCTGCTTTGTCTTCTACACTGACAGCACATAAACTCTCTGTGTTAACTGGGTCGGCAGTGTGACTCCCCTGGTGTTGCACACGTCCATAGGCCACATTAACCACTTTCCATGAGGCGGGCCGTGTGCTTGTCTGCCACCTTAAACGCGTACTGCGTACATTTTATGACGTATTTTGGGATCAAGTTATATGCCGGTAACTATACTAAATGATATATTACTACAGTAACTGTTTATAAAACTCCAAGCATTCCTGTATTCTTTGCGAAATATTATAACATTACAAATGCATGCAGACTTCACGAATGCAATAATTGTAAGTAAGTATTTTGTAATCCGCACGTTAGTTATTTATAATATAACGTAACTTCTCAATTTTGACTCATACCTATACATAACTAGCTGTTGCCCGCGGCTCTGCCTAAATAGATAGCGTTTGACCTTCCAGCGAGAGCTGTGGTTACTGGCCAACCACTGACAGAGTTGTTCAGGTCGCCCTATAGGCCTCATTCTTGACCTAACAACTATGGGCCGCCAAGGCCAACTTTTGATCTCCGAACCACGGAAGCGCTCAGATGAAATATCAATAAGCGGTTACCCACCCAATTGGCAACCGCGGTTAGGTAGCGTAACTCACTGACCGCTTACCTAACAGTGAGCGCATCTGGCCACAAGCGCTATAAAAGGACTAGCTAGAACTATCTACGAATACATCTCAAACACCTTGAAGGTGTACTATAATATGCTGATGACCATTTCTAAGTATTTCAAACGATATAGACCTGCTTTCGAGCAGTGCGTCAGTTCTTAGGAGTATGCCTTGAAACGCTTATCTTCAAATTCAAATTCATTTATTTCGTGAAGCATAGGTTACAGAATAGCTATCCCAGCTATGTTCCGCCAAAGGCATACAAAATATTAAATAAAATCATAAAATAGATAATTATGTGCAGAATCCAATAAGTTAATTAGGTCAGATCATAATCGCATAAAATAACAAAAAAAAAACAAAACATATTGTCAGAATAAAGATGTCAAGTAAAAAAATGAAAATGTCAAAATATTAAGCATGTCAGTAGATACCTAAACATTATTTCAGAGTCACCGTAAGAATAAAAATAAAAATTGATCGTTTAGGTACTCATTCACAGAATAATAGGCTTTGGTACATAGTAATTTAAAAGTTTTGACTTAAATCCTAGAATATTCTTACAATGTTTAATGTCATCTGGTAATTTCTTGGACCTAAATCGCGAGACAAACAGGCCTAAGCTAGCGCACATTGTTTTTTAATAATCTATGTTTGGTGAATTTGAGCTCGTCAACCGTCGCAGCAAGCAGTGCTGTCCTCATAATACATCCAAGAAACGTGTACAGTCGGACAAAGGAGATACGCTCGCATTTTCGAAGTGAAAACTTCTTTAGCGGCGTTGGATGGGTAAAAAGTGTTAAAATCGCGTCAGGATCGCTTGACCTTTGAACCGTAACCGACGACTGACGTCATACAACATTAGTTACAGACTGTCTATTTTGGAAGATACGATAAATAGCTTCGCAGCTTAGCGGTAAGCGCTTCGACTATAGGTACTTTTGGTTTTAGATAGTACTGGGTTCAAACCTGGCCTTCTGATAAGATAAGATAAATCTTTATTGTACACCAAAGAAATACAATACATGTACGGACAACATGTGAAAAATGTACAAATGGCGGCCTTATCGCTACAAGCGATCTCTTCCAGGCAACCTTTGGATGGAAATATTTAATTAAACGATAATAACTTCACTTCTGACACTTTTTGTGATTATTTTTTCTTTTTGTGATTATTTTTTCTATTTGTAATTTATAACTTTTTGTGATTATTTTTACTTTTTTAAATTTATTAATTTCTTCTGACAGAAAATTAGTGATAGGTTCTATGATTGGCGCTATATTATAGGTATGGTATGGTATGTTATTTTTATCTTTTTCTATGTATATAACGAAGAAAGAAAGAGAAAAATGTTTTCAGTTCAGCCGGCACTCCCAGAGTGCAGCCCGTCTTTTTTTTCATTTTAAGTTGTATGTAAACGTGCATCTTCTTTGTCGACTGTACTGCGGGTATAGAGCAGATTTTGAGCATATAGATCCAAGATATATGTTCTGTGCAATATATTAATAGCTGATAATCCAACACATAGGCACTAAATGCGACTTAGATGGCGTCGTGCCTCGCCTGACCTCATTTAGATAGCTTAATACTCTTATTCTGTTGTGTGGTGCGTGCATTCTATTATATTTTTGTGCAGATAACCTTTGAGGGTCATTTTGCTGTTCTATTGCCTAAGGACGGTGACAGACATTTTACGGAATTCAATATTTTTGGAATATTGATTTGCCTCCAGAAAGGTCGGATATCCCTAGCCAAATGGACTGACATGATAGTGGGACTGGGGTAGACTGGATGCGCAGAGCGGAAGATCGGTAGTAATGGGGCATATTGGGAGACGCCTATGTCCATCATTTGACTGTTGATTGAAATAAATACATAATTATACTCACGTCTTTTACCCTTCCGGATAGGATAGGCAGAGTTTATAGCCCGCCGTCTACTTTTATCTTTACACGCTTCACGAGCTTTATCTACTGCCATTAAAACTTTCATGCAAGCCTGCCAAGATATTGTCCCTGCCGACCTTTATTGATGCCGTGATAATGTAGCGTTCATTTATTTTTTACTAGCTTCTGCGGTTATCGCTATAATACCGGTTATCGTTATAAATTGTAGCCTATGTGTTATTCTGATGTATAAGCTATATTATTGTAAAGTTTCATTCAAATCCATTCAGTAGTTTTAACGTGAAAGAGTAACAAACATCCATCCATCCATGCTTACAAGCTTTCGGCGGTTATAATATTAGTAGGATACATTTATTTTTTCCAATGTAACAATCAAATGAACACATTACAATACGATTTATTTTAGACTAAAGACATAATTTGATGAAGTCTGGTACCCAAGTTAAGATGAAACTTGTGTTTAGGCAACCAGACAAGGAAATTTGGCACCCATTTGTCAATATCTAGGAATTTTTTGCCTCAGCTTCACGGGGAATCCTGCCGTCGCTCAAGTCTGTTCGACTAAAGAAAGAACAGAAACATTTATCTGGCCAAAACAGCTCCTTCTATTACTCAAAGATACGTTAGAGTCTACAGTTCTACAGAGCCTTGTCACAGAGGTCTAAGCATGAATATGTCTGGTACCAGCGTTATTAATAGACTATTTTAAAGCAACCCACTCACGCCTTTCATTTCTCGCATACAATCGATTTGAATGGAATAGATATTATAGAATGCCTAGACATTATATATCCGGTTACAGTTCTATCACACGTTTTCATAAAAAGTTTTAGAAGTTTCTTTGTTTTTAAAAATCTATGACCTCTGGGAATGTTGCCGGTTGGTGATGATGCGGAGGAATCTCACGACGCATTATGTATGTAAATATTCCAGTTATTTAGTTTAGCTTGGTTTTAGTTTGTAGTTTTAAAATTAATTTAGTATCATTTATATTCTAAGTTCTATATTTATTTAAATAAATAATACTTTTTGTAAAGTGATCCATATAATTCAAAGTTAATTAAAAAAAAATCCAGCCGAGTGCGAGTTGGATTTTTATGCGAAGGGTTCCGTACAATTATCTAGTCCACTTTAAAATCACATTTGTTGTATAGGAGCCCCCTTAAACATTTATTTTATTCTGTTTTCATTCAGTATTTTTGTTTGTTATAAGCGGCAACATATTTGTGATTCGCACATACGCACTTGTGGTTGTAGCAGAAGGCGACTAACAGCTGTTGTCCATCCGACGTTAAAAATATAGCCCGCGCCTATTGGCGTCTAGCGGGCACTTACCCGCTAGACGCCAATAGGCGCGCCTCCTAAAAATCCGGCTGGCGAAAATGTGAGTGTTTATACAACTCTGCCTACCCCTTCGGGGATATACAAGCATGAATATTTGTATGTATGGATTTATTAGTGTATGGAAATCGACACATATAGAAAAGACTGATGGTCATTGGTCCATTTTGTAATAACGAAAAAAGAAGTAGGTATACGGGTGTAATAGATCGTTCTTAATGAATCGAGTACTAAATTTTTTTTAAACGAATTTTATCAATCGAAATTACTAATATTCCCTCTAACCCCTCAAACTAATCTAAATTGCTTGTGTTGGGAATGGGTTCACGTGGGTAGCGTATTGGCCAGGATTCGAACCGTCCCGGATAAGTCCGATCGTAAGGCCATCTCCTTAACCACTAAGCTACCGACGATTCTAATGCCTTGGTTTCACCCCCATCCTGTTGACTGACTGTTCTGATATTTGGTACACACCTTTAGTTCGGACGATAATACAATTTGAATCAATAAAACACTTTGATTTGCTCTTAAGGTTAATACGAGAGTTTAAAGGTATGATTTCGAAGGTGACCGCATACGATAACTGAGACGCACGCAGCAAATACGTGTAATTCATTGCGGCTTCTCAATATTCTTTATCCGAATCAAAGTTTAACAAGTAATGGTGGAGCTAGCAACGTTTGAAATGTAAGAATTTTAGGTCAGTTTATTTTGTGATATGTCGTCCTTCTTGCTCTTTCGGTAGTGGTTGCGTTCATTAGTGCGCACACTCCCTGTCCAGGTGATAATCCTGGATTTTAAAAACATTTTAAGAAGCGTAATTTTTAATTTGAACGCAACCGCTACCAGACTCCAACCGAAAGTGCAATAAGGACGGCATATCACAAATTCAACTGACCTGAAATTCTTTCTGGAAAACGTTGCTACCTCCTCTACTATAATGTATGTATGCGTCGGCAGTTGTCGTATGCGGTCGGCTTCAGAATCAAACCTTTAAGCCCCCTTAAATCCAACCACACGTCCTGATTGTCCACTTGAATCTCGTGGGGGGCGGACACACGGAACCAAATTTACTGGCGTGGCTAACGTGGCTCTGGTATACTTGACATTGGCGTTTCGCCATTAATAATTTTATAGTACATTTTACTTGGCATTGAGAAAATTGTGGCGATTTTCTGCAGAGGCCATTTTAAAGAAGTTTGAGCTGAAATTCATACTTTTAAGATCATTTTGAAACTTTTGTAGTCAAGATATTTATGACGCTGCGCTGACCGTACACATTGAGGTGTGTAAGTAGGGTTACCATCCGTCCGGATTAATCCGGACATGTCCGGACTTTTAGACATTTGTCCGGACTTTGTCCGGCTACTTAATTTGTCCGGATTTCTTTTTATTAGATGGAATATGAGGTAGGTATATGAGTAATAAAACTACATACATACTATGTAAAATCATAAATGAAGTCGCGCACGGATTGTTTTGTAATAATCTACGTTTGGTGAATTACAGCTCGTCCATCGCAGTAGCACCCCTTGCCATCCCCAATATACACCTAAGAAACGTGTAATGCGCCTTTAGAGCACATTAAGTCCAAGATATATATTATGTCCCGAGCAATACCATGCCATTGCAACTAAGTGTCCGGACTTTTATCAAAATGTCCGGCTTTTTGTCAGGACTTTTCAAAATCCTAAATGGTAACCCTATGTGTAAGGTACAAAAACAAAAAAAAAAAATTACCGGTTATTTCAAGATATTAGGTACGCATTGTATTAATTTTGAACTTAATTACGAGAAGTTAATGTTTTGGAGTAATTTTGTGGAATGAATTTTAATAAATGTAAACATGATGATCTCCGAATGATACAACAGAGGTCGCGGGTTCGATAACCGATCTATGCAAATATTTGTATGCATGAATTACACCTGTTTTTTAACATGTTTCTATGCACATTTATTTACAAAAAAAAGTAATATAAGTTTTTTTATTTCCCATAGACCGATTACATTTTTCCTATTTTAATCGAATTAAATAATAGGTCGTTACAAATGAAAATGCCGTTTTATTGAAGAAATTGGAGGAAACACAATTTGAAGTACTAACATTTTTTTAATATTAGGAAAGACAAATCCAAATTGTATGATTTTTTTCGTGTATGAATTTTGTAAGTATATGAAACATTACGCTAACAGCAACTTTTGTTACATTTTTGAAAAGAGGCAGCTGTAAAAAGGTAATACGAAATTTATCATCAAAATGGATAGCATTTCGGAAGTAGGTACTGTTTTAGAAGATCGAATTTAAATTATCAAGCTGCCAATAAAACTCAAAAATTTAATACAGAGTTCTTGAAATCAACTTTCAAACAAAGTATAAAAAATGGAAATACCTAGCTAATAAATTACTGGAATAACGAACTCATGAATCTGTAAGAAAATTTCGGTAATTTCATATTTTAATAATTATTTAATATTTTTATTAATAATTTTATATAGAGTAGAGTAGAGTACTTATTTATTTTATTCTCTCTCTATACAGGGTGTATTCTTCTAACCTACATTAAGGGGCGTTATACTTAGTGGTAGGCAAGTTATAGTAGTGCAATGGTTCGAACTAGAACCCGGAACCTCTCGATCGTAAGTCCGCCTCTTTATTCACTAAGCTATCGACGTTTAATGTAAAGTAATATTGTTCTACTAAAACCTTCGCATTAAAATCACATATGTGTTATTGAAATTCAATCCAATATTACAAAAATATCATTTGATATTGTACTCGTATGACCTCGTGTGTACAGATAAAATATATTTTTAATCGTAAGAGTTGATGATTAATTACAATCATTATCATTTACTAGCTAATGTCTGCGGTTTCATCCGCGTTATATCCTGATCAGGTTCCCACGATTCACTAAGATATGGCCTATGGGTTTGTTCGTGAGCTTGACTTGTAACCATCATGGGGTTCCAAGCCTTTTTAGGGCCCATAAGGGCTCTATAGTAGGATGGGTGACCATTAATAAGACATTCAGAACCTTCAGTACCAATATAGGCTCTATACACTACAGCAGAATAACTGGAATCGAAGATGTCGTAGAAAGGCTATTTCTTCATCAGACAGCAACGACTGGTGGTAGAAATTTGATGGCACAAATTTGTCACAAATTTCGACCGGGTGGGTACCACCGTGCATGATTGCGAAAAACCTTCTATAGTAATCCAATCTCGATTGGATTGCGTTCAGGGGTCAGCAAGTTCATAGCCGGGCAGGGGGGATTGTGGTCGCAGCACTAGTGGGACGGGTGGATGTCACGCGGAGCTGCGACGACAATCCTCTTGTGGTGATGAGGCCATCAAGCAGATCTGAGGACCATTGTTAACATGGTACGTGTATGTAATGGTAACCCTCTTTCCTGAGACTTTGCCTTCAGCTTACCATCAGGCGAGATGAAATCAAATTAAAGTAATCATACAGCCCATGGGCAAGTGTCCGCTTGACAGCTTGCAGAGAGACTTCCGCATGATAAAGAGCTGGAATGCTCTGCCCGCGTTCGGGTTTCCCTATTCCTGAGTCCCGGGTTATTCAAGCGGTGTGTGAAAAAGCATCTATCAAGGCTATCAAAGACCACTATTTTTTGGACCGATAGCATCAGAAATGATGGTCCTTTTGGACGGTACCTAAGCTTTTTACCATCTAGCATGGTGCAGTCAATTGACGGACAAATGTATATAAAGACAAGGTACCTCTGCCTGTCACGTCAGGGATTTACAGGCGTGAATATAATATGTATGTAAAAAAGGCATTTTCGCACACTAGTTTTGTACGATCTGAGCTAGAGGGCTTTAACGTGGACGGTGTTTTAAAGACAACGAATTGTTTTTTTCATTACCGTTTTTTTTTTTGTTTTTACACGAAGCTAAAATTAGTGAAAACAATCCGCGTTGATTGTTTCCTCAAACAATCAATTAGACGCAAATCTTTGAATGGACGTTTGACAATAGGTACCTACTTGTCTTCCTATTTACGGCATTCAGCACAGATATAGGATAGAACGGCCATGGGAGCGTAAGCGAGTAAGACTAGCTTGTAATAACATCGTTAAAAATAACACTGTATTTATATTATAATATATATTATATTTTCATAAACATGCGTGGAAATATTGTCATTACATTTTAATAAAGAACACGCGAAGTATAATAAAATTTTTACGTAGACTGAAAAACCAAAATGACTTCCCGGCGCGTTCTTTGAATTTAGAACGAAGAGCGCGCTAGCACTGTTGTATGAAACGGTGTGCTGTTTGAATTTAGAACTCTTTCATCTATCGTACACATTGCGTTCTCGTGGCTGTATAGCCAGCCACAGATGCGTTTAATTTTCGGCAAAATATATAAGAGAGAGACGATATTCTTAGCAATCCATGGATTCTCCGTGCGGGTGCCGGGTCCATCGCGTTGGCGGTAAAGCGGAGTTCGTTATTATTTTGTAAATAAAATAATTAAAATGAGTTCCGATGATTCTGAAAGTGAAAATGAAATAAACATTGACTGCACTCCACCAGATTGAAGATCAGAAGCTACATAAGTGATGGAATACCTGCTTCCAGCAAAATCAAAAGAAACATATAAGACAGTATATGAAAATTTAATATTAATTAAATTTATTATGTAAAAGGCCCTTTTAATTTCCTTGCATTTTTTAAGGAAAGCACTATATATGCCTCGGCCGAAATTGTGTCTCGTATCATTGAAGTCCTCGCCTGCGGCTCGGCCTTCAAACTCATACTCGACCTGCAATTGCCTATTTCGCTGCCTTTGCCATAATGTACTATTCTTATCTTTCGTGAGTATTAATTTACAGTGAAAAAGTTGTTTATAGCCGTTCTATCCTAATATATTTCTGTGGTAAGTATTCAGCCCATGCGTACTAGACGCCGAATATCATGACTTTACGGAACATAAACCACCAGATTTTTTGTTGGTCCCCTATAAGTGACATTTATAACTAAAGGGCGAGCTGTTATCTATCCGATGGTAAACATACAGCCCAATACAATGTGACCGCTTGACAGCACTGGACTCCTCTCCTATTAAGTGGGTTCGCAGCTGGCGAAATGTGGATATCAATACACCTCTGCCTACCACTTCGGCAATACACAGGCGTGAATATGTGTGTAGAATTTTCTTTAAATAAGCGATTCCGAAAGTTCAAAAAGATCACGAAATCATTTGTTTTTGACAGATCATACAGAATTAACAGCGCTTTTATGTTGCCGCGGTGCGCGGCCTTACCGGGGACGAGTTGGGGACTCCGTGGTCCCCACACTTGAGGAGGGCCAGATCGAGGGAGATGGCCCTGGGTCAGCCGGGGTGCGAGGTATATGCCTGCCAACCTCACCCGGCCTTGCACAGCGACCCACAGACAGCGTGCGTTTTAGTTTGTTTTTGTTATGTGGTTTTAGTCGCTTCGATTCCGACATAACCTCCCACAAGGTAGCTAGTGTACTAATAAATAAACATACAACTCTCATTATAGAACAACAATCAGTTCGAACATTGACGCGTTACACTACTTATCTGTAATGTCGGTATACGCCCACTGTCCCGATACCGTCATTCCCTTGTGGGCAGACGTAGGTCCAAATAACAATAAATTACTACTATTGTATTTCCTATTAGTTTATACCAACAAACAGATAGGTAGTACACGACGATATTTCCGTCTCAATTGAGCAGTTCGACTGGGGTAGTACCTGGGGTAGAGTAGCCAGAGCTCACTGATGAGTTTTTTTGTGCTGTTATTGGGATGACCAAAAGCTTGTTCTGCTTTGTCTTCTGCACTGATGGCATAGAAACTCTCTGTTTTTACAGGGTCGGCAGCACGAATGTGACTCCCATAGGTGCACACGGCCAATAGGCCATTATAACAACTTACCATCAGGTGGGCTATGTGAGAGAACTCTGGCAAGAAACCTAGCAGGCATTTTTTTGGTCTATTTACAAAGATTGACTTAGTCTACTTAGTCTGAATACAATAGTTTGAGTAGCAAACTTGAGCGAACAGCTCATTTCCAAGCTTGTTCTGTTCTTTTTCAGATCTAGATAATTCTCATAACATATTGCCTGAACCAGGAATTGATGACAAGACAGTAAATGAAGTTTCCACTACAGAGTCAACGAGACATTGAAATTTCCACACTTGGTCATAAAGACATTTAATTTGCAAATGTTACCTACAGTCTACTCGACATTGACTGACGTAGTTAATAGGATGTCAGTACTTTCAATTTTAGTCATGCTCGTGACCTTAAGCACATTGTTTAAAATAATACATTAATAATATGAATAGTGCAGAAACATTGCTGGCAATGGAGTTAGATACTGTTATTTTGTGGTATAATTTTGAACAAAAGTCTTTAAAAGTGGCACTAGTGAATGAAAAATTAAGAAGTGAGCCACTGTTGTGGTATGAACATATTATGAGAAGAGAGGAAAGTAATGTTGTAAGCAAGGTTCAAAGTGTAATGGTGACCCTCTTTCCTGGACGTTTGCCTTCAGCGTACCATCAGGCGAAATGAAATCAAATTGCCGTGTCCTAATAATTTAAAAATATGGTAGTCGCATCACGGAAAATGTCGAAGTTCGGCTAAATACGCAGTTAGACAGGTAAAGCGGTACCCAGACTCCAAGTTGAAAACTTCGGATGCGACTGGGTTTAACGCTAGGATAGCGCTAGGGGCCTGAGGACGGCAGTTGGCCGACTCGCCGTCCTTACAGAAGCAGGCCGTGGCGGAGACGTGTCGTGTGTGTGTCCTACACACGCCTGCCAACTCACCGACGCTGGATAAAACCCGACCCCACCAGGCGAGGACGCGGTGGCGGCCAAAGTCCGCCGGTAACCCTGGGGTTATCCTTTCGAGGGCTTACCCGGGGTTGCCGGCAATGGACACTTGGGAAGGACACCGTGTGGTTTTAGTCGGTCTGATTCTGAGACGCCCGCCCCATCGTCGGCACCGGTGGGGTGAGGACCGTGGGGGTTCACACGTTAAAAAAAAATAGGCTAGCGTTAGGATGAAGAGCCTAATACCTTGGTTTTAAAATCATGTTGAGATTTATATACGTCTTCAGGCTTTCACGGCCGGCGTTGCATGTAGAATATACTGCTTCCGGGCTGTTTGGCCGTGGTCTATGTGAAACTTGCGTTCCAGACGTTTCGTCGATCACTGCGGTCGACATCTTCAGTGGCGCAGGGCCGGGCGACGACGACTTCGGAGACCTTGCCTCGTCGGGGGCTGAGTCGCGACTCAGCCCGGAAGCAGTATATTCTACATGTTGAGACTGAGTTGTCAAGATCGTTCTGATACTGACTGTTCCACTACTATACTTTAACAGTTCCTTTTCTTCAGTACCTAAGTTAACTTTCAACAAGTTTCACCTCGATATATGCACTTATGGATACTGTACATCGCAGTTCCACTCTAGTTAACGGAAACTCGTGATCCGAGGCGTGAAATCAGCATATCGTTTGACCTAACATTTAAAACTAACCTTGTAATGTCCAAATATCAGCTAATTCGTATAAACGTGCGTGATTGTAATTATCGAAGTATGTAAACTAGTAAACACGAAATTTATTTTATTTACAAGTATATACGGAATAATGCTAAATAATAAAAATTATGCTATATAATACATACAAAAATGAAATAAAAGAGGGGGAGAGACTACAATTTTAGGCATAGAAAAATTCCTCCCCAACAACCTGTACTGGAACCGTGCCCAAAAGGCTGGCGACATTACCACGCTGAATAGCGATACTAATTTTTTGAGCGAGGTAAAGCCCTATGGTCACGGGAAGAGTCGATTAGGCGCTTCGCTATTCCTTTGAATAGCGCACGCGCGTTTGGACCACACAGACCCAACGTTTCGGCTCCAAAATGGCTCAAAAATATAATTGCCAGTTAAAAGTTAATAAAGTTCATCAAGCTCTTAAACTTCTGTTCCTATATTTACTGACCTAAAACCAGCGATGTAGTTTGGGGTCAAACAAACACAGCGGGTAAATATTCTTTAAAAAAAAATTGGGGTCACCGTAGTTCCCATAGCGGAGATGCCTTGTCCCTAAGGCATCTCCGCAGGGTGCAAAGGCAATACTGTATTGGGCCACCTAATGGTAGAGATCCGAACCGAGATGTTAAGTGCTTACCGTCTTCGAGTCCGACTTAGAAATAAAGTTTGAAGACGAGGTGAAGCGTGTAAAACCAATATTTTTTGGGTAAGACATGAATTTCGTGTGTGTGTTTGAATAAAATAGATTCATAGATTTATATTTTATAAGAATTTATTTTGTTACTTAAAAATGCCAAGCTACTGAAATTCGCAATCAATTACTAGATAATTAAAAAAAAATAGTACAGCAATCTTGACTTATTTTTCTGAAAATTATTGACATGACAGAAACATTAATGCGATTAAAGAGAAAAAATTGTATCAGTCTAGGCGGGGTTTGAACCCGCGATCTTTGCCTTACAAGGGCAGTGCTTTGACCACTAAGCAACCAGACCTCGTCCTAACCAATTCAAATTTCTCCTTCTATATCTGTCTTTTAGGCGACAGCCGCTTAAAAATTAAAATGCTTAAAAATTATATTCAGAAAAAAAATTTACAGAAGATCTGAAGACATGGCAACGGTTGTCTGGTTCGCTATTCTCAATTTAGGCAGATATTGAGAGGCCATTCTAAGTAAATAAGTTTATCTAAATTTGGAAACTTAAAATGAATCATAGGAGTAGATATGTTAATACGATCATAGCATAGTGAACAAGTATAACCAGTTTGATACCTATTGACGTCAATTATGTTTTTAAAAATAAACAAAGTTTTACGATGACTAGTCAATTTTTATTAGTGAGCATAAAAAAGGAGCTTCTCAATAACCATAGTCGCCATTTTTATTATAGACTAGCTATGACTATACCCGTGACTTCGATCGCGTGGATTTCTGTTATCACGACCATACATAGTCTATGTCATGTCCTTTCCTAATCTAATCATATTTCAACAGGTTATTTCGGAAATAACGAACTTTCAAACAAAATTTCAACCCCTATAAAACCATTTCTTTGCGCCTATATCTTTTCTCATGCAGTGGTCATTTATGTACCAAATTTCATGAAATCGGTACCGTGGTTTTGGCGTAAAAACGTAACAAACAGGGATTAGTTTTTTTTTTTGCATTTTTGTTTGGCAATTGTTTCGGGTGATCGTCCGCTAGTTTGCATACATCTTGTAAGCTTTTGGCGTGAAAACCCTTAAATCAAACTAAATATTTTTAATATGCATAAGAAGAGCATAATTAAAGTGTCGTTGCACCCGGTTGAATGACAGAGAATTGTATAGAAGAGACACCGTCAAAAAAAGAACGAAATTTTATTCGCAGTGCGTGTAGGTAAGTTAATATACAACAGCCGGCAATAATGTTTTTAATTAGTACATACATACATTTAATCACGCCTTTATCCCCGGAGGGTTGGGCAGAGGTAAATTAACACCCATCCGGTCCCACGTAATAGGGGGTGAGCCTACTGCCGTATTCCGGGCACTACTGTTAACTCGAGCCATGCAACTGAGGCTGAGTCCGGGCTGTACATATCTGTCTGATGTTAAAGTTAAACAGCCCTATCCCTTAGTCCCCAAGCACGACACCACATGGGAAGAGAAGGGGTGGCCCAAATTCTACTCTGCCGGGAGCGCGTTGCTCCCGGCAGAGTAGAATTTGAATTTTATTAGTAATGATAGTTTATGTAAACAATTAACATTATTTCGAAAATCAAAACTTAAATTGAATGATTAAACACTTGTACTTTTCCACACTTTATTTTATTTTTATTTTTAACCTGACCGGTTTCACCTCACGGCATTATCAAAGGTTTACTGAATAAATAATAAAATAAATAATAAATATTCCACAACATTTCACACAACGCTAAATAATGGTACAACATAATAATGGTTTTAAGCAATTATATTTCTAAATACTACATTTTTTATATGTGGGTAGTTTTAAAAATGTGTATACCAGGTTCAATTTTTTCCCAACATTTGGGGAAAAGTATATTTTTTATTTTTTTTATTTCCTTAAAAGTTATTTGGTTTAAAAATTAATGAATACATTATAGGTACAACGCTAGTTGTATTAAACTTAAATGTCAGATGATTAAATGTCATAATTATAATTGAATTAAATTAAAGGAATTGTCAAATTAAAGATGTCAAATGGACATAATGCTTATTGGTACTACATAAAATGAATTATAATATATAAAATGTCAGTCAAATTAATTAATAATTAATTAGGTATGTAAATGTCAATATTCATTGCAACAGCGGTGAGCGGCTCAGATCCAACTGTTGATATATTATATTGATGCCATCCGAATTTAATAACCTATTTATTTCCAGAGCTTCCAGGGCGTTTATTTTTCTGCCTTTGTCACACAGTCTGTATAGCAGATTCCACCAAGTGCCATCAATCTCCAGTATAAACAAAACTTAAATATTTACAAAATTGGGTATTTGACTGACTAGTCAAATTAGTTATTTTTTACTAAACGGTAAGTTTTGCCCACCCTCACGCAAAAATCGCGCCATGACGTGGAGTTGCGGATACCAGCCCGTGATACCATACCATACCATAAACGGTAAGTTGTAACAAAACTTATATGAAATAATTGATTGTGACGTCACAATTTTTAATAGTCAAATCATTTAATATTATAGGTTGGAAGGATGATTAAAAATAATTAATAACGATAAAATAAGAACAGACGCAATTTCTACGGCTCCTTTTCCGTTCTTAATTTAATAAGCTCTGTTAAATAATTAAAAAAAAAACACCCAATTATATTCACAAGTTTAAAAAAGCGCGGGAAATACCTTAGGCCGGATACAGCACAACATCGATGCCTGAACATTTTTTTTTTCACTTAAATATAGGCACAAACAGCACTAGTACACAACTTCAGTCACTCAAATGAAAAGGAAAGTGTCACACTGAGTAATTCGCGTGCGACCAACCAGCGGTAATCAAACGATTAACATTGGGATTTAAGGTTATTGTAACCGGTAAGAAGGACATGGACATACTGTACCCATTAATATTTAACTTAAATCCTACTTCCTACTAATATTTGGGACAGTTTTTGACGCAAAAACTACTGAAGCACAGAGTAAATAATTGCTTATCGATGAGCGGAACAGGTAGTATATTAATATGACGCACCTTTTTTGACAGTCGTGTATTTTCTTTTTTACTCTTAATATAAAAATCAATGTTTGCTTTTTAGTGTTATGCGCTTCCGTACCGTGCATCCGATGCGACAAAACTATGTCAATTTATAATTTACACGTGTTCAAGAGTTAGCTGTGTGCTTACTCATTATAGACCCGGCAGTGTAAGCCATTTGTGTGAAAATCAAATGGTTACATGAAACATCTGAAACTCCGAGCCTAAACAAAACCTACCACTTACTTTGAATTGCTTTAGACAGGAATTAGGCAGTACGAAGTGATATGTACCGTCTTTGATCCCGATTATGGATTAAATATGTTTCGTGGTACCAATAGCCCGAAACTTCTGTCCGTTTCATTGTAGGCTTGCAGGCAGATATACTATCATCCACACGACTACCCAGTTATGTCCGTATAGACCTCGGGCTGCAGACTCTCCACGCTCCACGCTCGGTTTGTGGACTTTTATGAGAGTGACTACCGTCTAACTTCCAAGAACTATGTTCATGCACACGAAGTAAAAATAATATAAAAAATACCTCGATTTCTTCGTAACCATAAAAAGGGATAGTCGGGCATATTACCTGCAAATAAATAAGAAACTAATATTAATAAATTATAATAAAAAAATTGTCAGTTGAAGAAATATATTTTTTTTATTAAGTTTACAGTCAAAAAAAACGGTCACGACTGCCATCGAACCTCCCAACTCTGATGGTGAAGCCAGCGTCAGAGCTTCGTCCGTTGCTTAGCAGGTGCACCGACTAGCAGGTGCGGCTGGCTTCACTCAAAAGGGCCTTCAATGGCTAGGGTCAGTCGGGGCGTGAGGGATATGCTAAAGGCTACCTCTCCCTCGGCAACGGCTGATCCGAGACGGAGTGGGTTTTAGTGGAGGTGGACTCACAGATTACTATAGAATATTCCTGTGTGCTCCCAGGTGAGTTAGCTTAGCTCAGTATTATCACAGTATTTATTAATATTTCATAAACGTGTTGTAAGTATTAGTGACCGATTACGAACGCGACCTTACCGAAATATGTAAATATAAAGACCGGTGCTTCGAGTTGTGTCGTTTGTCAATAAACATTTATGTATAATACAATTTACATAGTGTACAAAAGCGTAGAAAATATTTAACAGTTTCACATTTATATTCTTGCTGTAGAGGCGAGAAAATTCTAGAAGTTTTGAAATTACGGCTGCATTATAAAGGTAAGTAGAAAAAAAGCTGTTTATTTTAAAAAGGGTTTTCTAGATTTCATTGGAGTAGAGGAAGCTCGTGAACTGTGTAAGGATAAAAGCAGATGATGAGCTGTATCTTATTTTATTTTAATACCACTACTTTTATTGTGTACTTACAATAAAGAATATCTTATCTTATTTCATGAAACACTAACTAAAGTATGACGTAATAGACTTTGTAAACATATGATGCTAATAATTAAATATGCTAATATTTGAATTACATTTCAAAGCATTTTGCATCATAACTTTCAAATTGATTTAGATAGGAAGCATTCCCTTGCAAGGGAAGGTAGTGAGTTCGAGTCCCGCCAGGAGCAATTCAATATTTTTCCTATCTAAATCGATTTGGATAGTTAGCATGCGAAATGCTTTAAAGTTTCATTTAATTATTTTGGCGGAGTAGTCAAAAATCAATGTTTAAAAATGATTGAAAAATCATTCATTGGTTCCGATAGTTTGTAAGTATATCGGTAGACAGCTCCACCGATTAGTTTTGGCGGGGTCCGGTAGCTCAATGGTCAGAGCTCCCTGTAAGGGAAAGGTCGCAGGTACAAGTCCCGCTTGGACCGATTCAATATTTTTCCTATCTAAATCGAATATAAATAATATATGTGGTATTATAAAGAAATTTATAAGCACTAGCTCCTCCCCCGGCTACACGTGGGTGGAATTCTTATCTGGAATGTAAAATAAGATTAGTAGGACATCCTATTTATACTAATCGGGAATCGAATCCATGATCTCGGACTTAACAGTTGAACGTTCTACCGCCAGACCAAAGAGCTCATAAAGTCCATTTTATACAGCCCACAAACAACAATGATATATTAAATTGGAAAATAGGTCCGAATGTAGGTCAATAATGTCAGGATCCCATTGCCGTCCATAGTAACTCAAAATGGGTACCATCAATCAATTTGGGCCAAGATTTAAATGGGAAGTCGTATTAATGAAGCCCTGAGAATTTATATAGATGCATAGACTAGGGGACTTGTTTTTAAATTTATTAATCTAGTAATTCTACTTTTATTAATTTGTATTGTAGGTACACATGAATGCCTATACACTATACAAATATATTCACGTCTATAAATTTCCTAAGGGGTAGGCAGAGGTGTATTAACATAGCAGATGATAATCATGAATATATCTTAAGTACATATTTGAAGTGACCTGTATATTTCTATGTATATATGTGAATTGTGTACGTTCACAAACGAATTAGAAATTCTAGAGAATACCGATATAAAAGTTTATATTTTAATGTAGGTTCTATCTAACCTACATTGAAATATAAACTTAATTTGGGTCTAAACACATGTTGTTTGGCCCAGATTTTTTTTTATAAAACACTCAGTGTATCTATGCCCTTTGTTTCAAGGTGTCATCATAGCGAGGTTGCTTTGAGGAAATTAAAGGATCTGCGCGAGTTTGTAGGATTTAATTCTATTTAAAATGATCTCACGTCTGTTTTTTACAAGATAACAATTAATTGCATTGATACTAACTAGCTGTTGTTTGTGGCTTCCCTTGGGTAAAATATTGATCCTAATTATACCTGAACCCTAGGATTTTTTTACCGGGATATAAAGTAGCCAATGTATTTTCCCAGACTGTAAGATTTCCATTCGAGGTTAGGAGAACGTTTACATACAAATAATATGGCATTATATTGGTAAAAGAATTTTCAAAATCGGTCCAGTAGATCCCGAGATTACCGGATACAACTAGAGTAGTTATACTACGATAATTACGTTGTTTTTTTTTTTAACTTCCTAATTACACAATTCAAAATTCGAACAAGGATAACCTTCCTAATTGCGACCCACAGATAACGTAAAGAATGAACTGCGAAGTAAGATAACCGTCAACCTTTGCCCCACAGACTATACTGCTTGTCACAACTAGTTTCTGTACGAGCGTAGCGTGCTATAAATTGGGAGAAATTTAATAGCTATGTACAATATCATACAGAGTAAAGATTTCATTGTTTGTTTGTATGAATAGGCTCTGCCTGGGACTTCGAAAATATATTTTTTAAATCGATATTTGAAAAAAATATTTTAACAAAAGAAAGCTACATTATTTGTGAGTGATATAGGCTATAAGTATATTATAACGCTAGTAGCTAAGGAAGCGGAGTAATGATCATTAATGTCAACAAATCCGCCAGATTCGCATACATTATTTGAAAATTAACGAATTGCGGGTACCAATATATGGCTTAAATGGGTGATTCGGGGTTTCAAAGTATGCCACAGGCGAAGCCGGGGAGAGTCGACTAGTGTAGTATATGACAAAGTATCTAATTGATAGCCAGTTTCCGTCGTTTCTCACACGCGAACATCAGCTGATTAAATGTTGTAATGATATTCTGTAGTTCCATTGTGAATTTGTGAACAGTTCCGAGTACATTCTGTTCTTTATTTGAAAATATGATTATCTATGTCACAAGGTAACGCTAATAAACTGATGATATTTTATTTTCAAATGTTATTTCAGAACGTATTCAAATATAGAAAGCGTCACGAATGCTTTTTAAATATCTCATGTATCAAAATGGAATTTCCACAGGTAAAATATTAATGTATTCACGTAATTTTATTTATTTACTCTAATAGAAAATTAGTACATAATATTTGTGTTCAAGATTCGCAACGGGTACGGTACCTTCACGTACTTGAGTCAACAGTAAACGGTGCCACGCTGTGTGACATAGTAATGGACCGATGAATGACATAAACTTAGTGTACATAAACTAAGTATGACATTTAAAAACAATGATCACTTAAAAAAAGTCTGTTGACTTCGTTTAAAAAACTAATTGATTAATAAACAAAAGAAGCACCAAAGACTAAAAAAAATTTGGAAGGTTTTCACGAATTTGTCAGAATCAACTCAAAACTAGAAATATAAAAATAAACTTAACTTCCTATTGGAGTTCAAGATATGCAATAATGCTCACGAAGCCTTGGTGAGCGTATAGGTCACGTACAGTTTTGATACATACAATGATATCATAGTTCGTACATTGTCCTTTATTTCTCGATCAAGATTGGTGTTTACAAAACATAGGCTACACTTAACTTATAATAATATAAAAAAATATTACAGGCGATAGAAAATATTGTCTTTCAGATTTTTTTTATTGACAAAGAATAGGCAGGGTAACATTGAACATTAAAGTTAGCCAACTCAAGTTGACATTCAAGGATTTCGGAGCTTATTTATATTTAAATAAAAACACAAACACTCAATAGTTTGGAAATGCCTAGAAAAATATTTACGATTGAAATCGCAAACGGCCGAGTGTATACCGTAAACAGATATTCAATAGCCGAAAAAAAAACAAACCTCGAATTAGCTCTGCTCATTTTGGTTCCATTCGCGCCAAATTCAATTTCACTTCCGCTAAAACTTTTGACTAAAGGCACGTCGCCTTCCGCCATTTTTATTGCTAAGTAAACACTAATTTAAAATGTCAAAATAGTATTTATTTGAGTTTTAAACGACCGATCGGTGTTATTCGCGCGCGAGCGTTGTACGCGGCGTACGACGATGCACTGGAGGTTTCTACGATTATTTTATTGATGTTAATATAACGATGGACGGCGTGGCCGCTGTACAAGATAACATGTGATCGCTGGACGCTCTTGTGTCAGTGATAATTGAATGGGTTTATGCGAGATGGCCCACACAATGAAGTAGGTAAACCAATCTTTTGTTTGTCGAAGTTGAATTATTGAGACAAGTTAGCAAGGATCAAAATTAAGTGAGGAACAGCGTGATAAGGGCACTTTTTCATCATCATCATCCTGCGAACGATTTACCAGTTGCGTCCAAAGTTTAGTCAGTTTTATGGTAATAGAAGATGTAGGGATCAAAATCGAGGTTTTATGCTTAAATAGTAGTTCGGACACATAGAGAAGCAGCGCAGAAACAGATTGCCAGAAAATGAGTTGAAGGCGAAAGGTAACCTGGTAAAGGTCGGCCTATGCATTCGTCGTTTTGTTATTCAGTAGGTCAGATACTAAAGAAAAAGAAAGGCGTTTGCTGGGAGATTTGGAAACCTTCAAATTTTAATTATGAAAGTAGGAGTAGTGAAAGATGTATGACAGAATCTTAGCAAATTTTTGGATCAAACCTTAGACCGAACTGTCATAGTGCCACACAAAAAGGTTTCATACCACACGCCATAAATCCGTGGCCTCGATGAGAAAGTGGTATGAACTATCACTCTCTTTAAGTATCGAGCCATAAAAATTCCTTCAATAATTATTCTACGCCTTTCTTATTGAACAGACATGTTTGAAAGTTCGACAGGCTTATTGTATCAGGATTCTGCTATCTGCGTGGATCCATAACCTCATCTTGTCTGAAGAGTATCGTCTGTAAATCAGAAGGCGTTTACCGAAGGTGATATTTTCTTTAAGTAATTTCCCCAAGTATTCTTTGCTGCTGCAATCCTGGGCAGTCTATCGCGGGCTCTGAAAGCAGCATTACCTCTTGCATTGCAGAGCCTCACCAATCGCTGATACAGTATAGTATACCTGTTCCACTGTTGTCAATTACGTTGCTATCGTAGTAATCATAATGTGATTGAATCCCAAATATGCACTAATAAAATACTATTACTATATTATATTACAATTACTACCGCGTAAACGTTACGTTTCTAGGACATCTATCACAAAGGCCATCGGAATGCTTCATTTGGCCATTTGAAACAATATGGTTACGTAACTCCTACCGGGCACCTATGGCCCAGTTAATTATTACTTAACGCGTCGAGGTTTGACTAATAGCAATAAGTGACTAGTGTGCATAATGATATACGTGATAAAATTGAGTAGATTCCGTAGTAAGGAACTGGTTAGTGCTATACAAAAGAAATTAGTGTGGAGACGAGAACCAGAACGCCAATTTCCGTAATAAAAATCTGTACAAAATCAGTCCCAATTTAAACTCAATCTCTCAAATGTTTAATGTCAAAGACACAATTTTCAGTGACATCTTGATCATTTAAGACATTTGGGAGATTGAAATTAGATCTAGACAGAATTTTGTATATATTTTAATTACGAGAATTGACCTTGTACTGAGTAAGAAATAGAACATTTGTCATTTACATAGTTATTTCCTTATTTAAGTAGATACCTATTGCTTGAGTAAATAAATATAATAGTAGAGACAAATACGTCTATAAAGACATTTATAATGGTGACATTGAAGATTAGTACAGTACATTCATAGATAAACACTTTATTTATAAGTATACCATATTTATTTTCAAATCTCGAGAGAAACGAGGCCATGGTGCACGCGGATTGGTTTGATTAAATTCTATGATTGGAGATTTGAGCTCCTTCAACACCGTAGCACCCAAGAGGCGCCCAAAAATGCGTACTGCACATTATAGAGAACATTTTGTGACTTGATTGAGGCCATAATGTACATCGGTAACTATACGCGCGGTATGGTATTGTGTCCGTGTGTAATCACTTTCACTCCTCCGGGCCCACTGTAAGTATTAAAACCTTTGTTATAGTAGGAAGCGTTTGCATTGGTAGCGTGCCCTCAGTATGATAGTTTAGGTAGATAGTTAATTTAATAAAACGTGACTGAAAATGAAAGAAGCCTGTCTTTCATTTTAGAAGTAAATTAATTAGAGAAAAAAGCGGGGCAAACGCTATGATATCTCGCAAAACATACAAAACTTTTCTTAGTATTAATTAAACTATACGTTATTCCATACTATAACCTATCACTATATCAAATTTCAGCGTAATCCATTCAGCCGTTTTAGCCTGATTGTGTAACAAGCATCTTCACAAACTTACACGTTTATGTCAATTTTTCACACTTTCAGTTTCAAACATCACCTGTCCTTAGTTTTGACCTTACTATGTTAATAGTAAATTGAATACTAATTTCAATATTAAATTAACACTTGCCAATAATTCAGTATTTATAATGCTGCTATTAAAACATATGTCATTATTTGTTCGTTTGCGTCAGAGAATTGTTTGATCTGAGTTAAGTAAACGTGCTTTCAATAATTGTGAACCGTGTACAATACTGGACTGCCTACAAGGCAACAACCTAATTTTTTGAAGCTATCTACAGGTAAATGTAAAAATTTATTATTTATTTATTCTTTATTGTACGCTTACATGGCATTTAAACAAATAAGAGAAATAATATATAGATACAAAGGCGAACTAAACTCAAGGTTGAGTTCTCTTCCAGCAAACCCGAGAGTGCACAGAGGAATTGCAGTCCAAGGAGAGGTAATTATCTTGTGTACATTAATATTGAAATTTAATTTAAACTAATTATTATCCTAATTCCTATAAATTTACTACATTCATGCGCCAATCCCAGTGCATCCTAAGCTTACAATCTGCAGCTCAGGATCCTATCCTCCCGCTATTAATTCCCTTCCATAAGTTGCTTAATATTAACTTTTTCAGAACCGGCTGCTATGTGACCCTAATCCGACACGAAAGCGCACCAGCCTCGATTAAAAGATCTAAACTAAACATTTCTTGCCTTACTATCACATTGAGCCGTTCCAATACGTCACAACGATAATCTTGCGTTTGTACCAAGCGGTGTCATCCGCCGTATTTTTTGGTAAACCCCACGCAAAATAACACTGTAATCAGACTGGGGGCGTTTTTCTGAGAAAACTGGAGGAAATGGGAAGCTGTGACGTTTCACAGAAAGTAAAATTCCGATAACAAGTTGTCTTTAGCTTACTTTATTTATTTCCTCCCAAGGACGGAAATGAATTTAAAATATTTCTCACTACCCCTATTGTTCTATATGAGATAATAAAGTAAATATTTCTCATATAAACTGCAATATGACTTCACCTCGCTTGATAGTAAGCTGACGACAAAGTCTCTGGAAAAAAGAGTCACCATTACAGACACCAACAATCTTGATGTACTGCAGAACAGAAGTGGGAATGCGTGTGGAAATAATACCAAAAAAAAACCCTGAGCAACTAATTTATTTTAATTATTAAGGGGCTGACATACCGTCTTACCACACAACCTTAGGAGGAAGGCGTGTAGTGGGTATCTGAACGCTAGTTCTCGTAATAAAAAAGTTGTTAAAAATCAGTCATGATCTAACCTCAGTCTGCCAAACATCAAAAACGGTTATAAATACAATTTGCAAAAGAAAAAGATCATTGAGATCATGATCGCTTTTGACATTTGGGAGATCGAGTTTCGATCGAGATTCAATTTTGAACATTTTTTGTTAGGAGAATTGGCCTTCTGGTTATGAAGTCTTCTTAATATTTTCTTACCTTTTGATATGATCGTCAATTCCGGCATTAACTCTTAAGAATATTGCTGCATTAGTCTTCAGATTTTTCATTTTTATTGAATCCATTTGCTGAGTTTTTACCTTTCACAATATAAATGACCCTTTGAACTCACAGTACCTAACTTTTCCCCCTTTTTTGCTTACTTTGAGTCTAAATAGTCCAGAAATGAGTTAATAGCTATTAAATAAGTTCACATTTGCACACAATTAATGAAAAATTTCAATCACGATTTGTATGTTATTGTCCTACGCACAATATTATATTTATAATAAATAAATATAATCTGCGCAAGCGTCTCGTAAGTCACAAGTACCACCCGCTCTCGCCGTAATCACAATAACAACTGAATGAGAACTTGTGTGCCACAATATTCATAATATTCCGGCTGTACTGGACTATCAAGACTTCAAGACGGTATTCCCATCTCAAGATTTTTAATATCTTATCAATTCGGAATTACCTGATTTCAAATCTATGGAATATACAATTAAAAATAAAAATTAATAATAAAACTATTTATACAAATTAAAGACTGAAAATAAGACACTTCCTGGAATTTCTCCGCATCGCATGCCTCTTGTGGTAAGTAATCGTTCCAAGAGGACTGGCAGCATTGTCACGTTATATGAAAATTCTTATTCTCTGACCCAAAAAAGGCCAGCCGAGTCACAAGAAGCGTCGACCATACGGTTCGCAATCTCCCTGAAGACATTACGGGCGCTCGGACCTCATAACCGCAACGTTTCGACTCCAAACGGCTCAAATTCATAATCTCCAATGAGATTGGGGTATTTACGCCAATTGAGAGCTTCTGCAGAAGCAACAGCACCACCGGCACAGCTAGCCGTACCAGGGTATATGGGTAAGGGCACACCAAAGTCCTGCCTTTTTTCATGGCATTAATGACATACCGTCCGGTCTCTTATCATTTTCGGATTAGCCTGTAGAGAAATTGAAGCTATACCTCCTTGTATGGGGAGGCCCAAGTCAACTTTGCCTTGCCTCTGGCGCAAGCTTTCCTCTCAGGGTTAGGTGGTCAGACGGCAGTCCCTCCATGTATAGTCGATATACCCATCATAAACAGTAAATGGTCGTCGCCAATTTTGACCACAACTGCGATGTCAGTTAATAATGTCATTTAATAAGGATTCTAGTATGGAATCCTTTACTTCATGATGATTTTTTATTAATTGTTTAGTGATACTCTACTGCACTTTTATATTCTGAAATTTATACAATTTAATTAATAAACACCGTTTATTAATAACATAACGTTACGTTACGTTTATTTTATTTATTATTTTTTATTACATGTAATTTAAAAAAAATAGTTTTTAACTAGTTGTTGCCCGCGACTTTAATCGCGTGAATGTCGGTAATTGCGACCAAATATAGCCTATGTCTTTATCAAAGCCTAATGTATCTGTGTATCAAATTCGGTTTTGTGGTTTAGCCGTGAAAGCATGACAGACAGACAGTCAGGGCTACATGGATGTAAGTACGGTAGAGTATAGTAAGGCTTCATAATACATAGATAGATAATGGTATGTAACGGCGCCATTAAATAAACGGCCTGAATGATATATAGCCGTCTCGTTTATTACATCATTAAATAACCTGGCTGGCTTATGTTTAGGCCAATCGTAAGATGGGGCACTACCTCGAAATAAGATAGAAAATTACAAACATACATACATATACTTACACCTGTAAATCCCCGAGGGGGTAGACATAAGTGTATTAACGGAAAATTAATTAAATAAAAAATATTTATTGCAAAGCTTCAGAACAGTATTTTCTTTCTTATAATTAGTGATAGGTTTATCGTTATGGCTGCGCAATCCGACTTCGATAGGTTAGGTTAGAAGGCTAATATATATAGGCATTAAGGTATTTTTTTATAACCATGCAGAAATAAGTCAATTTTCAAACTGTTTAATTAAATGGCTAGGCAAGTAGTTAAACATCATCGATCCAAGCTATTTGTCTAGCCGTTTAATTAAATGATTGAAAACTATTCAGGCTGTTTATTGAACGGCGCCGTTCAGTAAAGAGCCTAGGCAGTTAATTGAACGGCTGATTATGCTAGCTGGCGGTGACATATATATACCTACATTGAGTATATTTTTCTTATGCCAATTCGCGGTACATACAAGGTCATGTTTTTTTTAATGATTCACAGAATTAACTGATAATAAATATGAGTAAATATCATGTAATCAATGTTTGTATGACTTTTTGTCAATGTGCCGAATATCCTGACTCCTAAATCTTTTTTTATATACACTCTTGCTATACATACCTATGTAGGTATAATAAACAACATCAAGAAATAAGAGCCGAGAATTTCCAATAATAAATAAATGGCGGCGTATTAAGTATTTTGTAAACAAATAACAACTAAACCATATTAATTTGTTTATGTAAGATAAAACATTCTCTGTTTTATGACTGTATGACTAATGTTTGTGCACAAATTTCCCGATTCTGTGATGATGAATAATATTTTCGACAGAAAGCTGCGTATGTTCCTTCCTTGGTACCTACACTATAGGGGGGGCCTTTCCGGGGGCAAAAAGGAGCACCTAAGTTCCCATACCCGAGAGGGCCACCCCAGGATGGCCCTGGGTCAGCCGGGGTGAGAGGGTTATGCTTTAGAGTTATGCCGAGACGGTGTGCGGTTTTAGTCGGTTCGAGCTGGGAAGGTATAGTATGTAACAAATGATGTTTTGCAATCTGTAGATGCGTTGTCCGGTTTCTAAAATGGCGACAAAAAATAATGACCAATCATATTATGTACCAATCAGAGACGCGACAGTGCGCTACAAAATATGCGTCATTAGGATAATATATGCGTAATTTTAATATTATTAGTGATACAAATAATAAATTCATATAAAGTAATTATATTGATCTATTATAAGTAGGTAGCTATATATTTATTTATATTTAGTGCTTGCGCTATTTTTGAAAGCCATGCCATGAAGTGGCATGACGTATCTACAGTTTATAATAACATCATTGTATGTACTTTTGTATATATGTGATTATATAGTATGTAAAATATACATATATGTACTACCTGTATAAAGTACCTATATTCTTAACATTTAACCTTACTATGAGATAGATGCCATAACATACTAAGGAAGAATTGTCTGAATATTGTTTAGATAAGCAAAATCAAAACGGATAGTCAATTATTGCATGGAGCTTATTGAAATAGATTTTATCTACTCTGATGCTATAATACAAAGATTATAAAATTGATATCAAAACTCTTGTGACAAACATTACGCACATGCCAAAAAAAAAAGTTTTATTACGATACAGGTCTTGCATGGACACCTATATCATTAAATAACTTTTTAATCATAACGATACACCTATACAACGTCCATCTGGACTGAACCTCTACTTTAAAAAAAGAATCCGCCGATTCGGAAGAAAAAAAACACGCATGCGCCTTGGCGCCAACATTTTACATTTAAATTAAACAAAGTTTGGTTTTGTTTGTAGAATAAATTAGTTTATGTCTTATAGTATGAGAGTAGATAAAGTAGTGTATGACACTGTACATAACTTGGTCTTATAACAGTCGTGTGATCCTATAAAAAAGCTCGCCTACGGCAGGCGTGGTTCACTCCGCGCAGTACATCCGTTATATACCTACAGCGAAGTGCCGGCCGAGCGGATTAAAAATTAGTCGAGTGTCACGCGCGCGCTCGTGTGAACGCTTGAGGTGTTTTTTATGCTCGCGCTCGGCTGGGATTTTATAAAAACATTTTTTTTTCTCTCTTGATCGTGCCTACTACTGGTACCTACCTTAGAATGGACAAGAAAAGAAAATATGACAGACGATATATTGTGTGGCGTTCGACTGTTTGAATTCGAATAGAAATATGCCGGATTTATCTTTTTTCTCGCTTCCCAAAGATGCTGTAAGGTAATTTTGCCAAATTGATAAATTTTAAAATTTTAAGGTACTTACCTACCTACCCATAACCCAACCTACCACTACTACTGCTCAAAATGCGTAACTAGACTAAAACTACTTATTTTATAGGTAGACCACGAAGTAGGTAGGTACCTAGCCAGCTAGATTTTTGAACTAGGAGGGTTATTGGATCGGACCCATCGGGGTCAACGTACTCCGCTGTCACCCGCCTCGACGTATTTTTCTAATTTCGAGTGTCCTTGACGGGCATTGCGCGTTGACTATAGGTAGGTAGGTACCACTGACGATACCGACCCTACGTAATTTCTGCAGTTCCAAGTTCCTTCTTTTTAAACGACTTCAAAAAAGGAGGAGGGTCTCAATTGGATTTTTTTAATTTCTTATGTTTGTCCCTTCATAACGCCGTCATTTATTAGTTCTCACCTACATAATATATGAACCTTCGCGCTCTAAAGCTACCTTATAGCTTATAGGTAATATTTAGTATTCTTTGTTTATAGTCCGAGAGCTGAAGTAATAAATTTAATAGGTATACAAATGAATAGCATAATATTTAATATTATTCACCTGAACATGATAATTAGATACTTTGGCGCACTTTGGCTAGTCTGACGGGTATATAGACTGAGAGCTAAGGTTAAGTTTGACAATACATGGTGGCCAGCTCTCCTGGCCAAAAAATTTGGCGCCCCATATTGAGGAGTATTTGAGCCACCCCCATGCATGTCCAGTGATTTTTACTAGCTTAGGAGATACGATTTTTGAAGTTATACTACTTTTGGCGCACCTAACCTTTCTCGGCGTGGCGATTGTCAAACACTTAGAAAAAAATTTATTGTATAGAGACTGGACTATGGCGACTGCAACGGGGACTGTTCCTGTGACGGCGACGAGCGACTACTACGGTGACTGTGCTCCTCAGTGCCCCGTTTGCTTCACTCTAACCAATGACCATAAGCACATGTGTGTTTGCTCCGTACTGACTACCATTTGTCTATTTTATTTTAGGCGCCGATAGTGGCTGATTTTAATAGGACGAGAGGACTTACTAAGCAAAGAAAATTTGAGAGCTAAAAGCTACGAAGTCTGCTCCCATCATTTTGAAGATTCTGCAATCAGGATAATCAAACAACTGAAACCAAATACAGTTCCAACAAAGCTTATAGTATCCGAGAACCGAGTTCCTTACGATAAAATAAATTCAAATACGAACTGCTTTCAAAGCGCATTCAATTTAGCTGGCGCAAATCAAAATAATTTACCAACATGATTTTTGGGTGTCGGCTCTCGGACTAGTTTAAGCCGTTTCGTGTTTGCGTCGTACGGCATGTAACTAAACACGTAAATGGTATGTTCAATTTAGCAAATACACTAAAGTGTAGTAGCAAAGAATACTAAATGTAGTAGTATGCTTATCGTCTTATGTTAAAATATGCGGACATTGTAATAAAATACTTTTTTCATCTAATACTAGGTAGGTATGTTTAAAGTTGTCATTTTCACATAAGTAGAAAAATAGTAACAGGTACATAACTGGACTGGTAATCAAAATATTCATTTCTTCACAAGAAGGCAACCCTAACAGGCGTAAGAAGAGATAAGAGGTACGCGATAGAAAGAGACGAAGTAGTAGGTGAATAAAATTATAGGTACCTAATGTTGTGCGAGCTGAATTCCACCGTATTGCGTCGGAGCAAGACTGGAATTAATAAAATCTTCTTGCGCAGTGATCCTTCTGTACGTTAGTACTATTAATTATTCTGTGCCTACGGCTCGTTTTTTTTAAAACACTCGTGTTATAAGAGCCCTTATTATGCAACAGTATCATAAACTACTATAATCTTAAATATTTATCCATCCTTTTAATCATATCTCTGATAGTCTACCTGCGTCAAAACCGGTCGGTCGTATTAAAACATAATATTTCGATACACAAGCTTTATTTTAAACTAGCTGTTGTCTACGGCCCAGCCCACGTGGGAGGAGGTTATTGCGATCAAACCTTTTTTAGGCTCTATCCTTAATTAATTTTCATCAAAATCGGTTCAGTGGTTTAGGACTAAAAGCTAGCAAGCAGACAGAGTTGGTTTCGCATTTATAATATTATGATATGTGTGTGCGCTCACTGTTTGGTAAACGATCAGTGGGTTAAGTTACCTAGGGTAAGGTTACCATTGGGATGGGTGACCGTTTAGTGGTGTTACATCTGAGCACTTCCGTGCATCGGAGGGCACTTTAAAAGTCGGTCCCGGCTGTGAACAGTCGTTAGGTCAAGACGGACGCCTGTATAGGCGACCTGAACAACTCTGTCACAGGTTGGCCACAAATCACACGAAAGGAAGAAAGAAGAAGTGTTTCGAATAAATAAAGCAATAAATTTGCTAACTATACCTATTTTAAAACGAAAAAAAAATCTAAGACTGGATCCTCCTTTTACAATCCCGGATTCTTTAAAAGGACCATTTTAGAATCAATAGTTTGTGAAAAGGCAACCCGTATTTTCTGAAACCGCAAGAAAACGACCACCATTTTCTAACAAAAACAACAAAACGACAACAACGCACAAGTAACCATCGCTAAAAGCCTATTGAACCGCCAAAATTCAAAAGAGTAAAACGTTCCCACAGTCTGAACTTTAAAAAAAAAATGAAAATCAAATTTCGAAAAGCAACCAATCACCGGTGGGCGAATTTGGCGCCGCGCACTTTCAACGTACGTGATTGGTTTAACAAACTAATACTGTGACCCATAATTGGTCAGAAACTCCAAAGTAATGGTGGACGACAACAATTTGCTTTCTCTAATTGTCTATGACTTTCGCTAGCTGCGTTAAGATTTAATTTTGTATTCTATATGGTTCGAAGAAACTGTCAGGCGCGTGCGACCTAAATTTTAGGGTTAGGAATCATAAAACTCCTGCAGTAAAACATAAAAACTGGTTAATGCTAGTCCGACTCGCATACTAATGGTTACGTATCATTATACCTACTAGGCGCTTTTTTTTAATTGCAATACTTCCCTCTTTTTGATCGGTTATATCTTATTATAGTAGTGGGGTGGGTGGTGATACTTGTATGTTTTCTCCGTCACAACACAGTTTTGGTATATCTATAAGTTTTAATGGTATGTAACGAAATATTTGAACTCGAGTAAATTGGATATTTTGCACGCCTGACTATCGGTCAATACAATAAATGAAAAATAAATTAACTAAAACAAAAACACTTTTTAATGACTTTGAGTTGACGCTAATTAACAATTTCTTGATATTAACTCTAACTTTTTAATATTAAAAAGTAATGATAAAATCATTATAAAAATAATTACCAACATTCCAGTACGTCATAATGGTCGTCATACTATAAATTTATAATACTGTTATAAAATTGTAAGTTAGTCGTGTCTGTACTGTAGAGATATAAAAATAATCGCATCAATATCCGTTCGGGAATTTTTGCATCCATGGCAAACAAACAGAGAGAACACAAGAATTAAAAAAAAATGTTCTTTATTTCGGTTAGTTAACGGAGTTTCTGAAAAATCCTAAAAATATATAATATTAAACATGCTAAATTAACAATTTTACACGGAAAAATATATTTGTTTCGTCTGAATTTTTGTCTGATTGATGTTTACAAGGAACGCGATAACTTCCGAAAGAATCATGATGCGGCTTTTTTTCTTAAAAGTTTGGTCAGACTAAAACATCTGCCGTATAGGCTGAGTAAAACCGCATATAAAACAAAAAACATTATTATTATTACAATTTTTACCAAAAGGCCTCATTACACGAAACAACAAAGCATAATGTCTAAAGATGCATTATGGCAACTGGGTCATGGAAATCGTGTTTATATGATCATGTAAGGGGTCACTGCGTGTTTATTAGTTAATTACTAATTGATCTTTAACTCGAGTTTATAACGATTGCCAGTCAGAAAATTAGATCTATATTTTTTTGTTTATTCCGACATATTTTTTTGCCCGAACTGCCATGATATGTTTGAAAAATAAATATGGCAATTGTCACCAAATTGAAGTCTTTAATGTTTTTCGTATACAAACCTGTTAAAGAATAAGAAATAAAATTAAAGAAAGTCTAAAAAATATGCCTAAAAAAAACCCTGTTTGCTAGGTGTCTACTACCAAAATGATCGAAATAAATTGGATAGCAAGCGAAATAAGTTGGATAACATTTGCAAATAGGTCTATACATTAATTTCTTTTTGTTCAATTGACAATGTTGGTATGCTTGTATTTTGTCTGTCTTGTCAAAAGGTGGTGGTTAAAAAACATTTTAAATCAATCCCTTGTGTTCTTATAAATATTATTATCTGAAATTTCAAACTGCTCACTTGGAAAATTACGAACTATAATATCATGCATTAGTTTATATAACTATATTATTTAACACAACGGGATATCTTTTTTTAAATCTTATTTCGTGGATACAACATAATAAGCATCATTTTTTTAAAATTCAGTGATACAGTCAGTTAGTACAGTCTTTCCTAGTACTCAAAGCTAAAACAGTCCCTTAGAGTCTCCTGATCCCCACATGAAATAGGAGCGATTAGCACAAAAAATATTTTTTGATCTTTTAGTATTTTTCTTACTGACTGTACGATTTTGCCAAAATATGTGAATGGAATTCAAAATAAGTCAAAAAGTTAGTGAAGGTTTCCTACATTTATCTCTTACATTTTGCTGTAACTAATGCCATTTTTCAAAACATCAGAAACTGTTGTAGTAAGTAGTTTAGCAATTTGGTCGCGATAACCGACATCTACGCCGGCAGCCGCAGGTAACAACTCGTAACAGATACCTAGACTAATGTCATATTTAGGATGATACCTATACTTTAATTTTCCTTCATGTTACTTCAAATAATCACAAGAAACGAGTGATCGGTGACTGACACATCGGACAGTTTCATTATACTATACATAATTATATTATGCAAAAGGAAAAAATATGTCAGTACAAAGGTGCGTGGTGATTCAGAGGTGAAATATGAAATATAGTAAACAGTGACGTCATTATGTTGTTGCTACGTGATAGCATTATACTTTATGGGCTTAAGTGAAAATATTCAACTTTAGGCCTCTGTGGCGTAGTAGTGGTAGACTTCGACTGCTACGCAGGGGAGCAGGTTTGATTTCCACTCAGACCAAATGTTTGTATAAATGTCTATTTGCTTTTCGTCTGGGTGCTTTCGTGTCTCGGAAAGTACCTTAAGCCGTCGGTCCCGGTTGTGATAAAAACATCTGTGGCAGTCGTTACGGGTAGTTGGAGCCCTCAAAGTTCGACTAGTCTAACTACAATACTTCGGTATTGCCAATTGGTGATGGTGATCAGTTGACAATTATTTCCCGGAATATCGGAATTCAGTCGCACCACAGTCTAATTGGAAAGCCGACCTCACCCGAGTTGGGATTGGGACAAGGCATTTTTTACTGCACCACGCTAGATGGTAAAAAGCTGAGGTGCAGTCCACCAGACAAGTACGGACCACCATTGCTGATGCTATTCATATCTGAGGCTCTGAGAATGAATGATGATGTTCTTTTGCATCTAATTGAACTACACACTATAACCTTAAAGACTTTGGCGAAGGTTCATCACAGTCAAGCGTTTAAAAAAAATACGAACTATGTTTATGGGAGAATTTTAGAAAACTTAAGTACCTACCTACTAACTTAAGTAACTACTTAAGCATACCAATAATAAATAATAATAAATCACGCACATTAGTACTTCTTCAAGAATCTATTAAGAGTTTTTAATACCATTAAAAACAAAAAATAATTGATTCAAATGACATCAGCAAAACTTGCCGGAGATGACACTTTGTACTATTTTCTATACACGTCTCTCTTTCACACTCGTTACTGATGATATTGCCGTCTCGCTCGGCAGTTCGCGGTATGATATACAGTTAGGAGAATTCTCGTTACCTTGTATTGTAGAGGTTAACAGCTGTTAGTTGCAGGAATTTGTATGTCACCATCATTTTAGTGTTGATTTAGATCGGAAAAAGCAATTACGGACTGAACGGGACGGGACTCAGGAGAACCTGGAGAAGTTCGAATATCCAAGAAATGTCCAAGTAGCTCAGTTAGTTTTTGAGCATCCCTAAAAAGGACTGATCGCGGGTTCGTTCTATCCTGGTCATTCACTTTTTCCGATCAAAATCTATAGGTACAGTTAGAATATTATTTGCTTTAAAAGTGTAGGTGGTACACGACGGTTTTTCTGTCCAATTGAGCAGTTCGACTGGTGAAGTATCTTCGGATTACAGAATACCGCGGCCATAACAACCTCATATTATGTTCGCGGCGGTGAATAGGGTAGCTAGAGCTTTCTGGAGAGTTTTTGTGCTGTCAGTGGGAAGACCAAACGCTATTCCTGCTTTGTCTTCTACACTGACGGCACAGAAACTCTCTGTGATTACAGGGTCGGCAGCACAAATGTGACTCCCCTGGTGTTTCATACCTCCATAGGCCACGGTAACCACTTTCTATTAGGTGAACCGTGTGCTTGTCTGCCACATCAGTATTAAAAAAAACATACACTCTTAGTGTTAATCCTTCAGCCCGAGATCGGTTTTTTTTAAATATCAATTAGGTTGCAGACAAGCAGACGCCCTGATGGAAAGTTGTTACCGTGCCCGATGGACCTCGCGCTGCCTCCTGTCGGTTCTCCCACTCTTCCTTTCTAGGCTTGTATGACTTTTTTAAGAGGGATTGCCGAGAAGAGTCTGCAACAGTGCCTCGTCAGTTCAACATGCCTTTGGTAAAGTTATAAAGGTTGAGGCCGAGCAAATAACCATCTGTAGCTCTTCTTTACTCCTCATCCTCCAAATTGTGGAAAAGTACATGTGTCCATTCACAGAAATATCACTACATATTATAAAACAAAGTCGCTTTCTCTGTCCCTATATCCCTTTGTATGCTTAAATCTTCAAAACTATGCAACGGATTTTGATGCGGTTATTTTTAATAGATAGAGTGATTCAAGAGGAAGGTTTATATGTATAATACGTGTTTAATATAGTACAGGGTGCAGCGGGAACGGGATCTGACGCCACGTGGGCGAAAAAATATTGGCGGTACGAAGTTCGCCGGGTCAACTAGTATTACATATAAGGAACATGTGTCATCTGTTCTATGAGACAGGAACTTTGTAATAACATCGATAAAAATGAGTTACGGACTGAATTTCGACAGTACAATACTTCGAAATGTAGCGTAATAGGAGAATGAAAAAAAATTCTGTCGAAGTAGTGGTCATTCGAAGATGTGTCTTGTCTAAGTATTGTCTGTCGAATAATCGTCTGTCGAAGTAGTGGTAATTCGAAGGTGTGTGTTGTCCAATAATTGTCTGTCGAAGCAATGACTTGTCGATCTATGTGTTTTCGAAGTTCGCTATGTGTCGAAGTATTGTACAGTCCGTAAGTGGATAAAAATACTGTGAATATGACATATGGTCCTATTTCCAACTGTGGAATAAAACTATAGAAGAAAAATTGAAAAATAAAGGTATTTCTTATCTCTCATGAGTATCTATTTACAGTGAAAAAGTCGCCAGGCGGCGATGCAGGTGAACAATGCCTATGGCAGTTCTATTTCTTTGTGTCTATTCAATATGTGTAGCAAGTTCCACCAAGTGCCATCGATCAACAGTAAATATGGTCCTTCTAAGTGCTCTTGTTATTGCCCGATTTTTATTTCTGTTTGTATCATTGTCGCGTCCATGTTTGTATGCGAATCTTATTTATGTTATTCATGGTAGTCCTCCCATGTTATCTACGTTGTTGTGACGTAAAACTTTCTACTCGATATTTTCTAAATAGTAACACCGATAAATTAACGAATAACACGTTTAATCATTCAATTACGAGTCAAAATAATGATTTCCTTCATTACATAAACGGCTGAGATATCGCTCAGATACAAAACTTGATTATATTGAGATATAACCAGTTTTAGCTTAACTGTTATTGGGCATAATTATCGTAACTTTGTGTCGATCATCATAACATACAGCTTGGCAAAAGAGAGTAGAAAATGATGGGGGCGCCACTGTGCTGTTCATATGGTACTTTAAACCCGTTAGAAAGAATCATAATGTTTTACGGTAAAATGTATTAAACAAATTGTGGTACTTCGATGTTTTTCCAGGATTTTGACTATGTGGACTATGTGGCCGGAATACAAAATATTTGGTGGTGGGTTGGTGGCGAAGTATCTGTGGCACCTCACCGTATAAAAGTTGTTCTACTGTCCGGGGTATTCATGCTCCATGTTCGGGTGAATAAATTTTAGAGATGGCAGCCCTACTTGTGCTGAGACTCGGAAGAATATACCTGTAGCATCTTCCTAGCTCAATTGGGGTCGGCTAGACTAGACTAAATCTAACTACGAACGGCCTATGTTAGGTATTTGCCATGATAGAACTGCCATCTTACCTGCCTGCTCCATATTGCAAAGTTAAGCAATACTAGCTAGGTCAGCTTTAGGAAGGGTGACCATTCTTAACACATTGAGACCCCACCGTGCTGCTGCAAGCATTTCAAATCTTTGCGCGACGGTCCCGGTTTCCATATTAACATCAATTGTTAGTGGAGATTAAAACACTAAAACCAACAAACTGATCTAACACTAGCACTTCGATATGGTAAGTGGCGAGGGGGTGGGGGGTGGGGGGGGGGGGGTGGAGGTCCCGAACGCGAGTGGACACGTCAATTCGACTTCACTTCGCCTAATGATAAGCTGAAGGCAATATCTCAGGAAAGACGGTCACCATTACGTACCATGTTAACAATGTTGGCACTCAGCTTGACGGCCTCATTAAAAGTGCCGGCAGAAGTGAAAACTTTTTCTTTCTTTCTTTCTTCGTTATATACAGAGAAAAAAATAAAAAGAACATACCATACCATACCGTACCTATAATATAGCGCCAATCATAGAACCTATCACGAATTTTCTGCTAATTTCCTGTCAGAACAAATTAATACATTACAAAAAGAAAAAAAAAATATCACAAAAAGTGTCAGAAGCCCAGGTTCGAACCCGGTACTATCTGAAACCATAAGGACTTACAGTCGAAGCGCTTACCGCTAAGCTACGAAGCTTAATTTACGAAGCAAAATAAGCACTCTGTAGCTAGGAATGTTGTATGACGTCATGTTGTCGTACAACGTCGTCGGTTACGGGTCAAAGGTCACGTGATTCTGACGCGAGTTTAACACGTGATCCTGACGCGAGTTTGATACGTGATCCTGACGCGAGTTTAACACCCATGCAACGCCGCTAAAGAAGTTTTCACTTCGAAAAAAGGTGAAATGGAAAAGGCTCGGTGTATAATTATTGCTGTCTGTCTGTAGGGACCTTCTTGGAGGACACCATATTGAAATCTTTTCGAAAATTTACAGCAGGAAGTTTATTCTACAGTTTGAGCGTGCGTGGGATGAAGTTCCTGTCAACGATGCCATGATTCCTTAATATCTTTTTAAATGGAAAATGAATATCTCATTTCTTGAAAGGTAAGGACAAGCTTTGAATGTTGAACTCGATCTACTTATAAAAAAATTAATTGCTATCAAAATTTTTGTGTAAAAGTTGTGTACCTTGTTTAATCAATTCCATATTTAGATTAAGGAAATTGATTTGAGCAGATGAAACTCGTGAATTATGTAAGGATAGAAGCAGATGACGGGATGTTGTGTCTGCTTAATCTGGAGGCCTGGCTTTGTTGTAACCGTGCCGTGCCCCCAAATACATAGCAGGGTATATGCCTATATACTTATACTAATAACGCATATACGCATAAGTAACCTTTGTTTTTATTATGCAGGAAATCCCCACTGATACCTCTCCCGCCGGAGCCGGAGAGGGAGATTATTTCGGACTCGAACCGACTAAACCGCACGACGTCTGTTGGTCGCAATAATAAGTACCTACCTGAATGATAATAGTACTTAGCAAATATTGGGAAAATTCGAACACGGAACATCTCGATCGTAAGGTCGACTTTTTAACCACTAAGCTACCGCACGCTTAATTGACTTTTATGGGATCGACTGCCATCTAGCCTCTCAAAACCAGAGATAATGCCTGCGCCAGACTCGTTCGTTAAACAACAGGTGTACCGGCTAGCAGGTGTCAGCTTGGGCCCCTAACATCTTTATGATCCCTCCCCTCCCCTCATTTATTAAAATGCGAAAGTGAGGTTTAGTAGTTTACTTGTTACGCTTTCACGCATTAACTACTCAACCGATCACCGCCAATCATCAGGGTACATAACAAGGTACAGGGTACTTTACATCTCTCGAAGTGGCCCTCTCGAAATCGGATCCTGGGTCAGTCGGGGTGCGAGGCTTATGCTCTAGTCAATCCCACACCCTGTCTGTGTGCTTTTAGTCGGTTCGAATCGGATATAACCACCCCCGCAGGCCGATCTAGTGCCTACCTATCTATGTAATATATTTATATACAGGGTGTATTTTTGAAACGGGGCAGTAAGGGCAAGTACCTTAACCGTTGCAGTTACAGCAAAACGTTCTTAAAAGACCTTCCCTAACTTTTTGGGACATTTTGAACTGCATTCACAGATTTTGTAAAAAACTTACAGTTAGCAAAAAAAATGCAAATGTTCAAAATTTTTTTTTTATGCCAATCGATTCTATTTCATGTGGGGATCAAAAAACTCTATGGGACCATTTTAGCTTTCAGTACTAGAAAAGACAGAAATCGCCAAGTATACATATATTTTAAAAATATTAGAATCGAAATTATTAATAATCCCTTTAACTTCTCCGGCTAAGCTAAATGCGCTTGTGTTAGGAGTGGGTTCACGTCACGTAATTGTGTGCCCAAGATTAGAACCCGGGACCTTTCCATCGTAAGGCCGACTCCTGAACCACTAGGCTACTGACGCTTCTATGATTGATTTATATAATCTACTAGCTGACAAGCCTCGCTTCGTCCGTGGCATAATTCAACCCCGTAGCACCCCTAAGCCACTCAATTTTTTTTGTACTGACAGGAATATTCTAAAAAATAATTGGCGAAATCGTTTCAGCTGTTCTCGAGATTTGCGCTAAGCAACACATTCAGCGATTCATTACTATATTAATGATGATATGATCTATAATGATTTGAGCTCCTCCACTGTAGCAACCTATGATATCCACAAAAGACACTCAAAGCACATTGACGTGTGTGGGGTCAAGATATATGGTGGAGCCATGTAACTCGGGACATATTGGACTTTACTTTCCAGCGGGCCAGACCGAGAGGGATGGTCCCGCGTCAGCCGGGGTGCGAGGGATATGTCACCTGACAACCACACCTCGGCCTAGCACTACGACCCACAAACGGCGTGCGGTTTAGTCGGTTCAAGTCCGACATAACCTCCCCTTCCGGCTCCGGACGGGGAGGTAAAAAAAAGGACTTTACTTTCTTTCTTTTCGTGTGGTTAGTGACCAAAATGCGATCTATAATGCGAAATACATGTTTCTTGAGAGTCTTTTGAGGACCACTTCTAAAGACACTCAAAACACCAAAAAAAATACGCATATCAATATAGAGCATAATTTAGGTCCAAGATATATATGGCGGGAGGTATACCCTCAGGAAATAGACTCCATAATACAATGCAACTTTATTAGAATAGCTTCAAGCCATATTATAAGTTTTTATGCGTCTGCTGAGAGCCTTATGAGAATTTCGTCACAAAAAAAAAAAAAACAAAAAAAAATTCTGTCTAAGCTGCAAATAAAATCGCGCCATTCAACAAACGGCCTGAATGAGATTCAGCCGTGACGTTTATATTACAACATTCAATAACCTGGCTGGCTAATGTTTAGGCCAGTCGTAAGATGGGGCACCACCCCGACATAAGACAGAAAATTACATAGATTACATACATATACTCACACGTCGTAAAATCCTGACAGGGTAAGCAGAGTTGTATTCACAGGAAATTAGTGATAATTAAATTTATTTATATTTATGCAGAATGGAGTCGTGATCTTCCTTCTGGCAAAAATAAGGAAAATATATAAGTATACAATGTCCATACCTAATCTGACTGTGATTCACCTGGACGGACATAAATACACTTAACACATGTTAACTCGAGAAGCCACCACAAGTTTCTCGATATTTTTTATTTACTCTCCCTGAGTTTTTTGCCTAACATGAATGAAAGAAAAGAAGGGTTTGTATGAGCAGGTAGCTATACAACACACTAACTACAGCCCAGGGTTCTGTGTGCGTGGATGTCGGTTATCGCGACGTTACGTTAATACACTTCTGCCTACCTCTTCAGGGATTTTATTATATTATGTGTATACTTCGGTTCTACTAAACCGATTGTGATCAAACTTACTGAACATTTTAAAACGTGCATGTTTTGTGGCTGTCATTGAAATAAAATTACAAAATGCTTATAGGTACCGATATACCTACAAATATAAAAATTCAGAACACATTCCACAGGTTACTAGTTTCTGCATCCCGTCTCAAATTCATACATAAACTCACGCCTATTTCTTCGAAAGAATAGGCAGAGGCGATTTGATACGCCCATTTTTCGCCAATGACTTGTAAGACCCACGTAATACGGTGCACCACTTACAGGTGAGAGCTTGAGCACAGTCTTGAGCCCCTTAGGTCAGGGTGGGGCGTTTATGCTCCCGTTACAAATTCGAAATTCAAAATTCATTCCCGCCTTATCCTGGAACCCTGACACAATATTTAATTTTGTTCCAAACAGCTTGTCTAGTATACCTAAATGGAACTCAATTATTTTAGGTGAGCAATTATCCTAAGTCCAAACAGAGGGTGACCCGAATGGTCACTCTCTGTTTTTATTCACTTCGACTCCGACATTACGCCCGGAAGTTCAAATTAAGTACCTAATAGGTACTTCCAATTCCAGTTCACATTTGTTTAATTTCGATACGGGCTCTAAGATAGTTTAATTTGCCTTGTGCCAAAAGTACAATAAGTGTATTCCCATTCAAAGTGTCACAAGTGTTGGTGGATGCAACACTATTTTAGCAACCAGTAACACTGTAAAATATGGATAATGGCTTAAAATTTCACAAATAATATTTACCTACACCAAAATCAAAAGTAGATTTCACTGCACCCGTACGGTTACCAAAATCAAAAGTAGATTTCACTGCACACCCGTACGGTTAGCTTATACCGGTCCTTTGACAGGTCAATTTATATTTTTAAATAATACCCATTGATTGCAGATAAGTATCCGATATATATTTATCCATATGTATCCGATAAATAGGTATCAAATATCGAATATTTTTGTTAAATTTCGGTTTTTTAATAATAAAAATGACTCGGTACTTCTGTGATTCACTGCAGTTGATCTTGATATTTATTTATGAGTTACAGTAGTTGGAGTTTGGGTATTATGCCATCTAAAACAAGCGGAGATTTCCACTGTTTTAGATGGAATAATAACCCTTCTCGACAGTTGGGTAAAAACAAAACAAAAGATAATGAGATGAAGTCGTCGAAATAGGACATTCTCAATGATGTTTTGTGATTGAACTGGAGTCTAAACATAAATAGGGTAAAACACCCAGTAGTCAGCCTTTACAGACATTATTTGCTTATAAATAGTGTTTCCTTATTGACTAATACGCACAAATACGAATTAATTGCATGACAATTTTACGAACGATACTCGTTCATTTGTCTCACTCGCCATCACTATTTTTATCAGTTGGAAACGCATTCGAGATTTTTGTTAATTTTGGTGTCTAGTTATTTGATTTTGTTGTAGATTGTTATACTTATTTAAAATAAAGTGTTTGTTTCGTGATATACCTAATTAACTATGGCATGCATATTGTTTGCTTTATGTTATAATTTCGGAAGCCGATAACTGGGTTTTAAATTTTTAGTGTAGTTCCACTAGTTACCCCATAAGTGGCTGATTACTAGATTTTTCGTGGTTCCAGTAGTCAGCCGCATTCAAAATTGAGGCTACAAATCTAGTAGTCAGCCGTCATTTCAGTTGCAATAAATAGCACCCTAAATCCGGAATTTTAGAGTTCAGTTTATGCATGATTATTTTAGTGCTCCATATTGTAAAAAATACCAATCCACCAATTACCATGCGTGCAATGTGCATTGGTCTCACGACAATGAATAAAATATATATAATACATTTTTTTACGCCTAAAATGTAAAAATAGTTGAGAGGCTAGTGGAGAAGGTGAGGCTGAGTATGGTGGAAAAGTGCCATTTTTGGTTTCTTATTGATTTTTTATATGATTCTAACATAATTATATATTATTTTTGATACTTTCTTAGGCAGTCTTTAGTGATAAAACTAAAATAATTGAAGTTTGAAAACTCACTAAAAGCCTGAGTACAGAGTGTTTCACCTTGCTCTTGCATTTTTGAAGCCTTATTTTTTCTTTTGGTCTCAAAGGGATAGGCCAGGTAGTGGCAATTGTTAAAGTAACTTCACCTAAAAATCAATGGATGTATCCGAGCCTACCTAGGTACAAAATGAAAATATGTAAGTGGATATTTTTTAAGAATGTTAGTAAGATAAAAACTTGTCTAAATAAAAATAAAAACTTTATTAATCGATTCGGCGCAATCCAAGCAATTTTATTGATAGGCGATATTACCACAGTTTATACTGAATATACTTACTTTTCTTTAATAACGAAACTGTTAAATCTAGCGATTCAGAAATCGTATAAGTAAAAGTAACCACAGTACCATAGACTGCAGGTTACTAACCTGTCATTATTCCGTCCAATGCTTAGTTTTCACCACAAATTACCTACGTTATGAGTCACGACTCTTCGACAAACCCTGTAACAGGTAAAACCAAGTAAAAAGTTTATAGGTATTACGACAACCGAACCAGCCACCACAAAAAAGACATGATTGTTTATAAGAATTCTCTAGAATGTTTTAAATTTTGTTTTGCAATCGCGGCTTTTTAGCACAAATGCGCGGGTAGGTATTCGTAACTTTATACCTTCCGTTCCGTTCACTTTTTAATTTATTTATTTGTAGATTTTAATATCGTTAATATATAGTACATATATATATATATTGAATAACTAACTGTTAGCGATATACAGTTACCTAGATACCTATCAAAATCCCGTTGCCGATCTGGTAGATTTATTTGTTGATTTTGATTTAGTAATTAGGTATTCGGATTTATTCCAAATTAATATGTTAAGAATTTCTATTTCAGTCATCTATTTAGGATGCAATTTTATTAATACAAGGTACATACCCGTTATTATAAACCTACCTACTTACTTAGCATTGTCATAAAATTAAACAATTGTAAGTAGCTTTACCGTTGTGCTCAATTCTGCCACGGCCAATCATTGGCCTGAGGCCCCTCTACGCGGATGCTAGCCTAACTTGTACAACATAATTACCCACAGCCGAAGTTGTTTGATTTCATATTAAAACCGGTAAAGTACGCAAATACCGGCAAAAACCTCATTAATCCTAAGTACATGTTCAAAGTATAAACATTCATAATACTACCAGTTGCAACGTTGCTTCGTTCATGGAACGTAGTGAGCCATTTAGTCGACCCTGTAATACGCAAGAGAAAGCGTTCTTAACCGCTCTAGATTAAAAAAAAAAACACTCACCTGAATCAGTTGTCGTTTCTAAGAGTAAAACGTCTCAAAACACTTTAACAACAGCAGTAAAAAACTTATAAAAATCACACAAAACAAAAACTTGTGCCTGCAAAAGAAAACTGATTTTATATAACTGTTAACTTCCTATTGCAACCGGTTTTGAAGTTAAGATATACAATTATAATTTGCGGAACTCACAGATGCGATTGTTTGAACTTTTGTAAATAATATGTCAATTGTTATTTTTATTTGTTTGTAACCACAAGGGATTCTAGTTAGCGTGTAAAATGTAACGACAGAAGGTACGCAACGAGCAACCACGACGCTCCCCCGCTCTCGACTGACTTCAAGCTCGAATAGTGTTACCAGCGTGCGAAGAAGGTTTTACTCTTAAACCAACGTAAGATGTCATTTAAAAAGTCCTATAGAGACCTTATCTGAATGCAATAAGACTGATTATGTACTGTACTAGAAATGACGGCGCGTAGCCTTCGATTTGGTTTTAAAATTATAATCATGATAGAACGCGTACAAAGAGTATTTTATCGTTTTCAAAACGAATAAAAAATACATAATTGAATGACATTGTATGGAAGAAAAAATATGATGTTTCACACGTACTGTGAGTGGTTGGAAGTGTCGATAAGTAAATTATTCATAATTTTGTTGACTAAGTACCTAGTTAGGAGTTGTTTGTTAAAGATACATAATAATTACATTTATACAAATGCTTATTATCTAACTAGCTATTAAAATATAAAAACTTAAGCGTTTGTATCATTATACTTACTGATTAATTAAAATATGTTAAGTATTTAGAAATAACATTAGGAACTACTTCCTGACTTGGCATAATTTTAATACGGCAATAGGCTCACCCCTATTACGTGGGACCGAATACAGATTGGTGAAATGTGGGTGTTAATTCACCTCTGCCTAACCTTCCGGGGATAAAGGCGTGATTATATGTAGGTACGTATAGTATGTACCTATGTATTATTTTATTGCGATGATTGTTTTCAACGAATATGGAATATCTCTCACTTTATTGCTATAAGTCCGTAAGCTGAAGCCACCGTAAGGGTCCAAAGACGCATAGCTTAGTTTTGTACCTACCTATTATAAGAATAGCTCTTGCATTTTTGAAGCCTTATTTTTTCTTTAAAAATAAGCTAATTAACATTTCTTTATTAAAAAAATAATTTTATAGTATCTAAATTAAAATAAAAGTATTTTCTCATCTTTTCAATAACGTACTGTTGTCACTTCGCGTAAGTGGAACGGAAAACCGAAACTATTAATATGGTTTCAGTTTCCCGTTTATATTTAACCAATATTGTAATTATTAGTTACCACCAATATTGCAAAATTGTTGAATAGAATAATATCATACTTTCTGAAATGTCACTCTTTGCATAAAACCACTCATTAAGGGATAAATTTGATATTTTGCCTTAGACGGGCGTACAGGGTCCAATCAATATTTTTGAAGCGCAAACCAACTTCACCTGCATGTCGGTGCACCAGCTAAGCAACAAAGTTCTGACACCGGCTGTCCTCTCAGGATTGGGCGGTCAGGCAGTCGCTCTCATAAAAACCGACATACTATTCGCTATGCTTGGTCGTGATAATCAACATATAGAAAAAATATGTATGAGTAAGGTGTAAGCTCATCTCTGCAAGGCGGCTACACGTGCCGATTTGTCGCACGAGGCTGTGACGCAGAATTATATCTAGGTTGGGAGGTCAACTGAAATTTGGTCACTTTAAAAGCCATTTATATACTAAAATGCTTTTCCTATAGATTTAGAAGGGAAAAAGTACGGAACTTTTTTTATAAGAATATTAGTAACCGTAATTATCGAAATTACTAATATTCACTGTAACCACTCCTACTAAGCTAGGAGTGGGTTCACGTCGATAGTGTAACGGCCAGGATTAGAACCCGGGATCTCTCGATCGTAAGGCCGACTCCTTAACCACTAAGCTACCGACGCTTTTTAACTGACTAAGGTCGCGGGTTCAAGTTCTGCCTTGGATGTTGACTTTTTCAGCACGAAATCTATAAGAACAGTTAGCTCAGGTAGGCTAAATAGTTTACTAAATGCTTTAGGCAATAAAGGCTGAAAGGCCTCTCTCTCTTTCCCAAAGGAGACGCTGCCACCTGCGGTAAATACCAGCCGCGACCCTACTTGAAGACTTTCCGCGTGTCTCTCTGACTAGCAGAGGGCACATTGGCGAGCAGGTAAGGGATAGGCTGATCGCTGAACACAGGTTTAGGCCACCTGTCACTCCTTCATCCGCCCCGCGGCGTCAAGTCATCCTCCCCCCCTCTCCTTTTCCAGGGTTTCATGGGTATGCCGTTCATCTCACACCCGATAGGGCCATCTTAAATGGCGTGCGGTTAGCCAGGGTCCGAGGAATTTGCTCTCAACCTTACACACACATTTGAAGATATGGCATGCGTTTATAGTTGGTCCGAGTCTTTTCGATTGCTCTTCTTCTAGTATACGCTACTCTTGGTGAACCGTACCGGTTTGTATGTAAAGTTAGCTTGGCTACGAAGGTCTTCGTAGGGACCCCAATTTTTGTAATAACCGTAATAATACTACTACCGTCATCATCATCATCATATCAGCCGTTCATAGTCCACTGCTGAACATAGGTCTCTCCTATGGACTTCCAAAACAACCGATTTAAAGCAGCCCGCATGCACATTGATGAGGTTGTCTTTCCACCTGGACGTTGGGCGTCCTACACTACGTTTGCCCGTAGTTACGCGGTCGCCATTCCAGAACTTTTTGAAGTGAAAACTTCTTTAGGAGCGTTGGATGGGTAGTGTTAAACTCGCGCCAGGATCACTTGACCTTTGAACCGTAACCGACGACTGACGTCATACAACATTAGCTACAGATTGTTTATTTTGCCAAATTATTGAAATTTTTTTTGTTAGTTACGTTAAGAAGCTTCGTAGCTTAGCGGTAAGCCCTGCGACTGTAAGTCCGTATGGTTTCAGATAGTACCGGGTTCGGACCTGGGCTTCTGACACTTTTTGTGATTATTTTTTCTTTTTGTAATTTATTACTTTTTGTGATTATTTTTTCTTTTTGTAATTAATTACTTTTGTGATTATTGTTTCTTTTGTAATTTATTACTTTTTGTGATTATTTTTTCTTTTTGTAATTCATTAATTTCTTCTGACAGAAAATTAGTGATAGGTTCTATGATTGTCGCTATCTTATAGGTATGGTATGGTGTGGTATGGTATGTTCTTTTTATCTTTTTCTATGTAGTTATATAACGAAGAAAGAAAGACAGAAAAAGTTTTTCTGCCGGCACTCCCGCAGTGCAACCCGTCTTTCTTTGCTCCATCGGCCATCTGTTCTGCGCGCTATGTGTCCTACGGATATCATCATTTCTGATGCGATCACTATCATAAGTCACCGAAATTATTGATAATACCCCCCTCCCCCCAACCTCCGCTGCGAAGCTAAATGACTTGTGTGAGTAGTAGGAGTAAGTTTACGTTGGTAGTATCATGGCCAGGATTCGAACCGGGAACCTATCGATTGTAAGATCGACTTCTATATCACTAAGCTACCAACACTTCGATATTGTTCAACATTACCCAACTCTTTAGATCCGGTTATTCTTTATCACATGACAGTGACATCAGTCAACCAAATTCTTGTCATTGATGCCATGGTATCAAAGCAGTTATTATTTTGATGATTTTAGTTTTTACTTAAATATTATTTAATTATGACATACAGGTGAGTTTTTATTTTGAATATTTTTTAATTAATACTCAATGAATGACACACCAAGTATGTATGGTACGTATACCTCAGGACACGTATCTAGAACACAAGTCGGGAGACAAACGGACCCAGGCGCGCGAGGATTGTTGTATCATAAACCTATGCTTTGTAAATTTGAGGTTGTCCACCGCCCTACTATCCCGCTACCTCAAAAGACACTCAAGAAACATATAGGAGTATATTTTAGGTCACATATGTCCCGAGTTACATGTAAGGCTCCACCATATGAATCTTGACCCCACTCATGTCACAAAATGTGCTTTATATGCACAGTACATATATAAGCGATTTCGAGGCACAGCAAAAGGCAGACCTTGACACTAAACGCGATGAGCTGAAAGTCCGCCCACCCGCTGTCATTCAGTACCACTACGTAGGTGGTGTTCTCACGTGCCCTCAGTGTACACGAGAGTTCATCGCGAAGATCAGCTATGTTAGCCATCTTCGAGCGCATCTGCGCCGAGGCGACTAGGAGTTGAACTGGTCGCCATGGCTTCGGCAGCAGAGGAGCAAGAGTCGTGTGGTCGTGCAGTAGGCCGTTGAATCCATGGGGCATGGCTACTAAAATTACAGGATGCCAGGATTGCCAGGTCTCTGCCTACCCTAGCTATATTTTATCATCGCACCGCTCGCCACAGGTAAGGAATTCATCCTCAAGATATGGGCTTCATTCCACGGACGCTCAAGCATAAACAAGAATGAACTGCCTGTTGTGGTTTTTCCAAACGACTGTCATAGGGGGCTCTCCAAGAAGGGCATTAGAAGGCTTACACAAGTCCATAGGCCACATTAACCGATTTCTATCAGGTGGATCGTGTTATTGTCTGCCGCCTAAAACGAGACGTATATAAAACTGTATGTACGTATTGTTCGGTTGCAGCTGTTCACAATGCGACTTCATATCTCAATTCGAAAGCGCTCTGAAGATGCATCAGCAGCTACACCATGAGAAACCTGACGACAATATCATGGAGGTGGATGGGAATAGTGCGGTGAGTGGTTTGAGGATCAAGAGCTAGATTGGATCTAGGTTGACAGCCTTTCGCAAGAATGCGAAAGAGAATGAGAGGCCCGCTGAGGACAGCCCCGTCGGCCATCGAGACCGACTAAAGCCGCAAGCCCTTTCGGGTTTCAATTACCAGGGTGTAAAGTTACCCAATAAGACACATCCTTCGTACGCATTTACGATTTTAAGGCCTCACACCCTCGGCGGCCCCTGGGGTGTGGGAAGCATAGTGTCCTCATAAGACCCCAGACAGGGGAGAGGGACTCTGCACTGACGGAGGTGAAGGGTCAGCAGACGGCCATCCAGTTACCTACCTGCCTACGTTCAGCAACCATCCCTCTTGCCTACTGCCTGCCACTGTACCCTCTGCTAGTCTGACCCAAAAGAATGCGTTACGCTAACTGTTGTTTGTGCTAGGGTACTGTTCTTCATTTGATTAAAATATCTGTTTTACAGGGAAAATCTAAAACGATGCCTCGTGTTATGTCACCTAGCTCGTTCTCTATCAATAAATATAACAAGGGATTGAAATGTAAGTAATAGTTAATTTTCTTGCTGACTTTAAGTAGGTATGTTGACGTGGGTGAATTACACAAAGATGGAGTAAGACGGACTCCAAAGATGTTAGATTTCGAATGCAGCCGATATGGCGCTCAAATGAAGAAGATTAACAACGTTATTAGAGACAACTTGATAGTATTTCATCTGAGCGCTTTCATGCTTCGAAAGATACACTAAAAGTTGCTCCCGGCTGTCAATAATCGTTACGTCAACACGGAAGCCTATGGACGACCTGAACAACTCTGCCAGTGGTTGGCTACTTTCCACGACTCTAAATGGGAGGTCAGACAGCAGCTATAGCCGAAGCACCCAAGTCATGTCATATTTAAGCGCACCTTAGACTCCGAGGTGGAAGATACGACCAGGGGCCCGTTTCATAAAACTACAATTTACAAATTACAAGTACAATTCGATGTACATTGCGTAGGTAATTGGTCACTTAAATAGGTTTTATAATATATGGCCAATTAACTACGCAGTGTACATCGAATTGTACTTGTAATTTGTAAATTGTAGTTTTATGAAACGGGCCCCAAGGCTAACACAAGATTGATAATGATTAGAAGACAACTTCTATCTCACTTAGCAAAATGCCAGCAATACATTTAAAGTAGCTGTCGTGTGACTAAGGGATAGCGCTGTTCTCCATTCAGACAATAAACATACAGCCCATGTGCCCACAAGTGCACACTTGACAGCAATAGTGGACCTCTGGTAAGTGGAACCGAAAATCATGGTTGACGATATGTGGGTGTTAATACACCTCTGCCTACCCCTTCAGGATTTTACAGGCGTGTATTTTAATTGTATTTTCATCTACCTATAGTAAGTTTGCATCCTCAGTGCCAAACCGCACATCATCGGCCACGCGTTTGTTCGAAAAGCTGCGCTCGCGGATCTGCCGTAGCCGAACGTCGCTGTTCGCTCACCCTGAAGAGAATGCTGACAATATGTTTGTTAACTTATCTGCCAACGTAAGTATATAACCAACAGATCTTTATACCTATTATAGCAGACGAGGATCAGTCATAACTTCTTTTTGTGCACCAGCAGTACTTGTCTTTCTAGCACCGCAACTGATTGCTTTCAGGGTCCATTCTCCGCAAAGTTTCGCAAAGAAATTGTGTGGAACGCCACAGCCGTCTTTTACGTGGCAGTTGTCCGCGCAAAAGAACGGGCGTGTAAAGAATACGAGATACCCGTCTCCTTTGTCATAAAATCGGAACGGGTGACAAAGATTGCAGAATGATCTCCGTCCTCCTTAAGCTTACCTATGGGGAAATGGTTGGGGATAACCGTCGCCCTAGCCTAGTAAGTTGGCCCAGGGCGGCAGCGTGTCATGTTTCCACATGCACTTCTCTATTGGGAAAGGGGGACTTTGATCTATAATAATATAGGTTGTTGGGATCGTCAATGTTAATTTGATTTAGCCTTGTGTTCAGTATGTAGAAACGTCAGTACCGTACTGCCATATCTATCTATCTCTTTATAATAAGATAATTTATACGCATATTCATGTTGTGAGTTATTTGAGTAGCCTAGTTACCTGCTTTACTTATAGCCTTTTCTTTGCTGTATAGCCTACTTCCGTGGATGTACGAAGCGAGGGTACCTCTAAACTCCTGAAACGCGACGTGTCTCAGATCAGTGCGCTCACAGCCATCAAGGATGTGAAAGAAACGTACTCTTGTCACCTCTGCACATTTGACGCTGATCGGTAAGGTTGCACCTTACTATTTTTATGGTATATAATACCTAAGGGTTTAAAATACAAAAAAAACTCAACTCGATTTGGAAGCACCATTGGGAAGCTGGCAAGAAGGAATTGCCGCTAGGTGTGTTTGTTCTGGCGTAGAGTAGAAGGTGTACCGGGCAGGGAAGTCACAGAACCATAAACTTCCTCCATGATGGCCTGACCGACCGGCCTGAAAGTAATGGTTGGAGCGAGCTATCGCCCCAGCAGAAGCAGTAGGCCTGCTACTAGGGTAGCGGCGCGTCGTGTTCAGCACCCGCATATTGAGTAGGGTGGAATTGGATCCCCAAGAACATTTCAGGGTCGTCTATATTGGTCTTTGGGATATCGTTTCTGGATCACATCCGTTTCCTTGATCATACAGTTCAATGTGACGACACACTGTACAGTTTTAGTCGGCCCAAATCCGACATATCCACCAATTCCCAGACGTAAAGGAAAGGACATATCTTTGATATCTACTTACCCCAATTTCCAATTTCATAAAGATTTTTCTCGCAGGATAACAGTTCTAGACCGACATCTTCTGAACGACCATAAAATTAGCCTGGAGACTCTTTTGAAGCTCGTCATGTCTAAGACCAGAGAAGGTTTAACCGAGGCTCCTGGCCCCACGACCTTCAGCATGAGGCAACCTTACTACAACACTACAGTAGGTGTTATGGAAGAAGGAGAGTTTATAATAGAAACAGTAGCCCCGAAGGTCAAGATATTGAAGAATTCTGCCACGAATACAGATCTTAAATGGACGGATATACCAGATTTGAAGAACAACTGCCAGATGATTACAAAAGAACTGCAGGAATTGATGACTCACTCCGAGCAATACGGCAAAGAGGACTTTCTGGGGAAGATGCAGACTCTGAACGAATATATGTGCCGGTAAATAATACACTATCAATAAATCAATTAGCCGATAAAGGTGGAGGAATAATGATTGCTGAATAAACGCCAATCTCCTAATAAATGGCATCGTATCAAGTCCTCTGCCTTCTGCAGCAAGTTTATCCCATCTTTTTGAACGTCGTCAATCCATCAATTATTAATAAAACTTAACCCTGTTCCTCTTTAAGAATATTATCGAATAAAATACTAAAGCTTCGAATGCCTCCAAGATCTTATGACACCTGCTCATTAAAGGACCAGGATTTTTCTCAGGCGAGGGTTAGGACAAATCAAAAGGTATAAGAGAGCGACATTCGTACTTCAAATTGCAAGTTCTGGAGGCAAACGGGATTGGTTCTTGAATGATGACTCAATGAACACAACTGTAGTTTTTTTGTGTGCTTAATTGATTTATTATTTTATTACAGATTTGTAAATTCATCCAACACCCTGAAGAAGACATTGACAAAGGAGTTTGGTTCCAAGGGTTCGGTCCGTGATCGCGTGATCGGTGATCAGCAGCTCTTCGAATTGAATTTAGGAGAGTAAGTTGAATCCTTTTGATACAATAATTGCGTGGTGAATTGGTGATCGACACGTAGTGGGGCTACCATTACAAATTCCATCTAGAATGATGATTCCGACCTTAGAGGGCTCTGCTTTTTCATTCCCCACTTAAAGAACCCGGGACAGGAAGGAGGGAAACGAGGCATGGCTTCCATTGTTTCTTGGTAGGTAGTGTAGGAACGACGAAATTTCAATTTTCTTTTTTCTGTTTTATAGACCAGATACGCCCCGTGAATGGGAGAGGTGTCACAGCGAGAAGATGGAAAGAAGCAGAAGCAAGTATGCCGACAAGAGTAGGTCAGTATTATCAGGTTAGTATTGTTAGATAAAATAACTATAAATAAATAAATAATAAATAAATAAATAGATCAGTATTGTCAGGTTAGTATTGTTAGATCAGTATTGTCAGGTTAGTATTGTTAGATCAGTATTGTCAGGTTAGTATTGTTAGATCAGTATTGGAAGGTCAGTATTATCAGGACAGTGTGATCCTTTGTACTGTTCCACCATAACTAGTGACCATGGTAGAGAAAGGAGGCTTAGTAGGTTCGAACAAGTAAAGCAAAGCGATAGACCTACTAAATAGAGGAATAGGCTTTAGCGCAAGCAATCCTCTTGAGTTTGGGAGGTCAGAGGGTAATTGCTACATAGAAGCCGGACCAAATCTATAGAGGTAAAAGGAGTTAATGGACCCTGGACTCTAAGACGAGTCTCTGATGTAACTGGAAAACGCACTGAGAGGATGATGATGATGATATAGTTCGGATAGACGAAACAAAACTGACGAAACAGATTTATCAGGTGAGGATAAATGAATAAACTGGCAACGGTCGACCTAACGGATTTGTACAGTACCCCTAGCACGAACAACTATTGTAATCGTATCGTAATCGTATTGAGAGAACGAAGCAATGCGATTGGCCGTCTGCCCACTGTGAATCTGTGTGTATGTGAAGCCGGCCAATAGCAATGCTCCGTTCTCTCAATATGTTTACGATACGATTACGACAGTTGTTCGTGCTTGAGGTACTACTGTGCATATGTCAATCAGATAATTTAATACAGAGTAAAAATTTTCATAGCTACAGAAAATTCTAAGCTGAAAAGACAGAAGCAAAATAATTGTAAATGACTAATAATAAACGTTCAATTTGGTTTGTTTCAGAGGCGATAAGAAATTCGTAGCGGAGAGTTTTTACTTTTAATTTATATTGAGAGAATTTTTAAGATGTTAATAAATTATTTTATAACTAAGTAATCTGCATTATTTCGTTATTATAACGGGCCTCGTCCAATATATATCATCTCCTCAGTCCCGCCCTTCCTTGCCATAATCCTCTTTCACACGCTCCATTTTTCTTGGGCCTCTGTGAAAGCCCTCACCATTCATACCTCACCCCTTCAAGAGTGTCAATTTTTGAGCTTTCAATCTTTATTATCAATTAACATCAATTGGCATGTGTAATAAATACTATGTTTTATAAATACTTTTATGTGTAGGTACTGGGTAACATCCCTAGTGTTTATAAAAAAAAAGGATTCACGTTTCACTGAAGTTTTTTGAAACAAGAATTGTCATTGCATTTTGAACTGTGCGGTTCTAACTTTGTTCCTTCGCTACAAGATTATGTTGTCGAATTTTGATAAAACTTCAAATGTGGATTTTTAGAATGATCCGACTATAATAGGGTATACTAACACAACACTGGCCAGTGAAACAAGGTCGTTTAGATAAAAAACAAAATCTATATTTGTGGTAAACAATATAAAATACAAAAATATATACAAAACTAACAACAATCATCACAATTTTCGTGTTCACAATAATAATTTTTATCTTTCACACTCCTACAGCACTCGCAAATCATATCAGCTTGCAATTTTAGTTTATTTTGATAATGGCAACAATGCCTGTACACATTTCTATCGCAGTTTGAGTTGTTTGTATCATGGCAACATTCTTGAATTGAGAACGTATCACCACTAGACATGCACGTCTGGCAACATCTACAAGAAGCTTTTTCTATGTTCTCCACATTTGCGTTTATAACATCTTGACCATCTAAGGTTTTTACTACTGGTAAAACTCTAGGACCGTTTCTAACCACGGGGCGGTTAGAAGTCTCGATATGTTTTCCAGTCCTTCTTACTGTTGCAAACATTCTATTCACTTCTTCTATTGTATCTTTCGATTTCGTCTTCTGTTTCACAGTATATTTTAACTCTTCTAATTTCATTTGGGGTATGGAAGAAGATTTGTGTTTAATCAAATCTATAGAATATTGTGATTTTCTTATAAACTCCGGTTGGTAACTGTTGACGATTACAAACACACCGTTTTCAGGTCTTTTCCATTCGTCTATTGAGTAGTAGAAAGTACTAACTGTAAAACTGGAGGTACTCTTTTTGCTATCTGTGGCAACAGCTACATCTTTAGAAGGTACTGGTTTAATTTTTTCTTTAACATCTACTTTTTTGTTCTGGAATACTGTTAAAACTTCATTTAAAAGATTCAACCCTTGATTGACACTTGTATCGGAAGTCTGCACATTTTTAACATTCGGTGAATTCTCTGCTATATTTTTACATTTTTCTTTGTCTTTTATAGTACCGGTATAACAATAATTGCAATTTTTGTGACATATAGGGCAAGATTTGGTTACAACTTTGTTACAATCACCTTTCCTATGTTCAGGTTTTGCACTCAGGCAGATCGAGCAAAGATTGCATTTGGCTCTGCACGGCTTCTTGTCATTCATATCTGCGTAATCTTTTTCTTCGTAGTTTGATTTATATGTTGTTATGTAGATACGTATTTTCTTGCCAGAGGTGCGAGATATCATGTGAACTTCTGAAAATGAAAAATACAATATCAATCTTTATCTTCCTCATTGCGAGCAATATACTTTGATCCGATTATTTTAGTGTAGCTGTCGCAATTAGTAGCTTAATCAGTCCTTCAAATAACGGCCTGGCCTGTTAACTAAACGGTGCCGTTCAATTAACGGCCTGAATGATATTCAGCCGTAACGTTTATTACAATATTTGATAAACTGGCTGGCTGATTAGGCCATTCGTACGATAGGACACCCCGAAATAAGAAAAAAAGTTAGTGTTAAGGTTACTGAATAAGCTGCGCAATCGGACTTGAGATTCGGTTAGGTTAGAAGCAAAAATCTTACTGTTCTGTGGAGTCCAATTTTATCCTTACATAGTTTATTGTCACAGGATGCACAAAATCATATTATCATCAAAAAATATGGACAATAAAGAATACTAAAAAAATGTTATTGTACTGTTTTTTTCACAAATTGACCGTTGACTTAAATTCAAATTTGACAGTGTTTGAAAATCATCAATAAAGTACTTCAAAAGTAAATTTAAAAAATGTATTTAAATTGCGATCCTCCTTACTATATTATTTTTCTTACTGGACACACAGCCAAAGTGCGAAGAAGAGAGAGGAGATGTAGGACACGACGGTATTCTCGTCCAACTGAGCAGTACGACTGTGGAAGTATCTCCGCCCTTCAGAATAACGCGGCCATAATAACCTCGTGTTGTGTTCCCGGCAATGAGTAGGGTAGCCAGAGCTCACTCGAGAGTTTTTGTGCTGTCAGTCGGAAGACCAAAAGCTATTCGCACTTTATCTTCTACTCAGTCTACTCTATGCTACTCAGGTGGCAGACAAGCACACGGTCCACGTGATGGAAAGTGGTTACCGTGACCTATGGACGTGTGGTTCACCTGAGGAGTCACACTCGTGCTGCTGATCCTGTAACTACTGAGTTTCTGGGCCATCAGTACCGAAGACCAAGCTGGACAAGCCATTAGTCTTCCCACTGACAGAACAAACGCTCTCCAGTTAGCTCCGGCTATCCTACTCACCGTCGAGAACACAACACGAGGTTATGGTGACCGCAATATTCTTTAGAAACCTAGTTTCCGAGTTGAAGACCTTGGAGATAGATTGATGTCTAACATTAGTTAATAACTTCAACACATACGGAACTGGCGGGCTTACATGAAAAGTGTATGTAATCCTCTTTGACAAAATCTGTGTACCATAAAATCCTGTCACTGTAGTAAAATAAACTTTGACAGATGTGACAGTTTTAGAGAAAATTCTACGCAAAGTTTTGTAAAAATTGAAAATACATATATAATTTAACAAGTGTTACAAAAATCTTGTGATTCTATGTAATTATTCGAGGTAAGAAATATAATAATATTATAGAGCTCGTTGAATAAGTAAACTAAAGTAGCAATGGGCTGGCCACATCTGCTGGAAGACTTATGGCTTTTGGAGCAAACGAATCCTAGAGTGGAGATCGCGAATCGGTATACTGAAGGTAGGACGCTGCCAGATGGCCTGAAGGGAAGGGAATCTGAGATAGACTGGATACGGAAGGCGTAAGAAGTACAGGTTCTATGGATATATTAGGGGAACCCTATGTCCAGCCCTACACTGTAATAAGGCAATTGATAGATTTGAGCAAGTTAACTTGGATTTTTAAACATATACAGTACCTTTCTTATTGCAGTAGGCACAGAGTTTCATTTGCCATAATCCTGGCATATACTCTTCGCATCTGCCAGTTTAAGATATAGCATGTACTATGAATGTTCTGGGTATTTATGATAGGCTTTAGGCTGAGCTAAAGTTTCACGTACCGTCTTCGGAACTGATATTAATATATATGTAAGTATTCCATTGGACCGATCGCCTGAAAATTCGACCCGCAACTGTGGATGTTTCATGGTGTTTCTTACTGGTTTTTATTTACTTTTCCCTTTTTAACAATCTGAAAGTAATCTGGCAATTCTATAAGAATTTGTATCACATCTTGGAACCACTGAGCACACTACAGAGAGGCAGGTAGAGGTATTCTTATTACAATTCTCAATGAAAGAACTTATGCGGTCGAAGCGATGAAGAGGGATTAGATCCCACCCACTTTCGATACTTTTACCGATTAAAGCATTGCAATCCGGTCAAATCATTGTGTTACTATATATACGGCATTAGTGGCCATTACCTTTCTGTATTTGCTGTGCTTGGAAATAGCTCGCATAGCAATGTAATCTAAAAAGTATTTCACTATCCTTGTCGTCAAAACATTTTATCAAAATGGGCAGGTAAGTTCACAAGCAGCAACTTCAATATAGGTGGGAAGCTCCGTGTCTCTCGAGTAGGTAACCAATGAACCAGTTATAAAACTGTCACGTGATTAAAATAGCATTTCATTGGTCAAAGAGAAATGAGTCTGATTTTTTACGCCAGAGCACCTCTGCCACCAGCAAGCCATGCAATATAGGTCGTTTATTATCATTAATATTATTTATTCCCTTTATTCATTTTTGAAATACAAATAAATTTCATTTTTAAATAGGTATATCTACTAAAAAAAAAATATAAAAAATAGTAGTCCACCGGCATCGGGTACAAGGAACAAGCTTCCGGTTGTTAGGGCTCCAGGGAGAGGCGTGTTGAGGAGCACCGCCTTCTGCATCAGGCCCTTGACCCAACTGTCTAACCCGAGCCTCTTGAGATGTTGGTCGAGGCTCTTGGCAATCAGTCCGTGAACCGACACCACTATCGGAACAATAATCGCCGAATCCACACTCCATATGTCGACAACCTCGTGACGTGACCGAAATCCAAATATTTTATTTGCTTATCTTTTCCAGCTTTCATGAGATTCTCGTTATGCGGAATGGTGTCATCGATAATTATGGCGCCGCGCTTTAATCGATCTATTACCACTATATCATGCTTACTGGCTACAGTAATCCTGTCAGTGATGATAGATCGATCCCAGTACAATGTGACACGACCATCGTCAAGAACTGGTTCGGGCACATACCTGTAATACGGCACCTCCGAATCTACTAGGTTATATTTAAGAGCTTTAAGAGCAAGTTGCTAATGGACAATCCTACCCCTCTAGACAAGTGACAATTCGCTAGCAAGCGTTTGATGGAATAGAATGACGAATGTATAGGATTTGACGTATTTGACATGCGTTAACGACTGTCATTTACGTCAAATCCCATACATTCGTCATTCTATTCCACCAAACGCCGACTAGCGAATTGCCACTTGTCTAGAGGGGCTGGCTACTTGTGGTTGTGTCTATGCCAATACTCGCTGTTGGCTAGATGAGAATAACCAGAGAGATTATTATATAATAGTAGATTGTTCAACAAGGGACTAAAACAAGCCATAATGACACGAGATGTTTTAGCCACCCGAGCGAAGCGAGGGTGGCTAATAGTTCGAGTGTCATTATGGTTGTTTAGTCCCACGTTAAACACTCTACTTTTCACTTTGAATGCGAGGAAAAAAAAGCGACTTTTTCATACAAAATTATAATATTTAAAAAAAAATTAGAAATAGGCAAATATCTTTTTCAACCTAAATATATTAATTTATCATATCGATAACGGGGTAGAGCCTCCGTGGCGTGGCGGTAGTGAACGCGGTCGCTACGCAGGAGGCGCGGGTTCGATCCCCGCTCAGTGCAAATATTTGTATGCATGGATATGGGTATTTGCATTGGTCTGGGTGTTTCTATGTATAATATGTATGCATTTACAAAAAAAAATTCTAAGTGTGTTTATCCGTATTCTAGATTCCATAATACAAGGTAGTAAAGCTATGCTTACCCCATGGTATATAATATATAACATTTCATAGAACTCTATCTAGATGCATATCTAGATAGCCTTGTGTGAAATGTTGTGGAATATTTATTTATTTATAATAACAAAGTTTCTAAGTTGCACAATTAATTGGTGTAAGTAATTGGTGATTACAACGCAAGCTTATTACGAATAATCTATTCAAAATTCAAATTGCAAAGAAATTTGTCCCGCGGTTTTTTTTTGTTGTTAAGTGACGTACGGTTTATATGCTTGCATATATATATATTTAGCCAACAGATTCAAACTTGAAAAATAATTTCAAACTAATTGTAAATGGATAATAAAATGAACTTATCCTTAATACTTACATAATAATGAATTAAATTATCATTAATCGTGGTTCACGAAATAAATTGAATTTTTTGATTTTTTCATATGTCATTTTGAGGTTATTTCTATACACAATCACTAAAAAGGTGATAATCCTCCCATTCACAAACTCCGTGATTGGCTGTTTAGGAGTTATCAAAGTAAATTAAAAAAAAATTACTTTAGTCCCGATATGCAGGGACTAAAGTAACATTTTAAGAGCATGAGAAGTGAAAATTATATAAAATTATCGTGTCACAGTACAAATTATACAATTATATAGATACACTAGCTGTCGCCCGCGGCTCCGCCCGCGTGGATATCGGTTATCGCGAATCGGGGTATGAAAAATAGATGTTGGCCGATTCTCAGACCTACCCGATATGCCCACAAAATTTCATGAGAATCGGTCGAGCCGTTTCGGAGGAGTTTGGCAACGAAAACTGTGACACGAGAATTTTATATATTAGATTATTTTATGTAGGTAATATATTATATATTATAAACGATAAAATTTACGATATATTTCTTAAATTTATGTACCGTCAGTGCAAATATGTCGATGTCGTCAAATTGCTCATTATAAGTGTCGACAACCAGCGTTAGTTCTGCATTAAGTGGTCATGAAAAGGCGTCTCCTTCTGACAATACGGACATGCACTGTTCGTGGTACGACATAGCAACTACTGTTGGTCAGAGAATTGCAGTCGAAGGCGCCCTTACACAAACCGTATAGTGCCGTACCTATAGACTTCTACTTTCTAAGGTTGGGAATTTATATTTTATCAACAATTGTTTGTATGATAGGTAGGTTTCGTCAGTACTAAAGTGTGAGGCGCGAAGACATTACGTTGTACTTTTTCTAATTTGTCTTTGTACTTCTTGTAATATTGCAGTTTTTATCTGGGACACAGGGTGTATTTTTGAAACGGGGCAGTAAGGGCAAGTACCTTAACCGTTGCAGTTACAGCAAAACGTTCCTAAAAGACCTTCCCTAACTTTTTTGGACATTTTAAACTGCATTCACAGATTTTGTAAAAAACTTAGTTAGCAAAAAAAATGCAAAAAGTTCAAATTTTTTTTTATGCCAATCGATTCTATTTCATGTGGGGATCAAAAAACTCTATGGGACCATTTTAGCTTTCAGTACTAGAAAAGACAGAAATCGCCAAAGACCTTTCCCATACATTTCGTACGGAAATATGATAAATCAACTCGAAACTCATAGGTCAGGTAAAATTTTGAACTTTTTTAAATAAAAAAAATCATTTAACATTTAAGAAATTGGTTTATGAAATAAATTGCTCAAAATGATTTCCATTTTCACGAATACATAAGTCTATCCTTTTTTGCACTGAACGAATGGCGGCTAATAATGTTCTGGGATGAATATTACGTAAAATGGTCATTAATGCATCCTTGAGCTCTTGAACACTGGCGTACGTCGTCTTATACACCTCGTTTTTCACGAAGCCCCATAAAAAAAAAATCAAGTGGTGTTAGATCGGGGCTACGAGGTGGCCACTGTGTTGGACCATGTGTACCTATCCACTGTGTACCGAATAGGCGGCTCAAATTGGAACGTGAAAGGTGACTGTTATGTGGCGGAGCACCATCTTGTTGAAAATGAACTTTTCGCAATTCCGACAGGGGCCATTCGTCCATCTCGTTTTCAATATGGTGTAAAATGACTTCATTATACATAGCAGAATTCAGTTTCCCTTCATAAAATTCCACCATTATGACTCGATTGGACATTATACCACACCAACAGTTGAATGAGAAGCGAACCTGATTGTGACTTGCCGTAACTCTTAGTGGATTTTCTTTGGACCAATAGTGGTGATTTTTTCTGTTGTACATACCGTTATTGGAAATATTCGTTTCGTCTGACCACAGTATGTAATTTAAAAATTCATGATCTCTGCTTATTTTTCCTCTTAGCCATCTGCAAAAAGTAAGCCTTCGAACATCATCACCCGGATGTAACACTTGAACTATGCGCCCATATCGATAGCACTTGTAGCCGTATTTCTTCCATATCTTTATCACAAGGGAGTGGGATACACCTACTTCAAGGGCGACTTGCCTGGACGATACCTCTGGATATGCTTCGACATAAGTTAGAACCGCAATCTCCGTGTCCATGTCCACACGAGGCTGCCGCTTACTTTTGAAGGAACCCTGCAATTCCAGGTTTTTCAAAAGATTTGTAATAACCTTTCTTGTTGGCACATGCCGCAACGGATACTTATTGCGGTACCACACTAATGCAGCTCCCGCATTTCGATTATTGCAAAATACGCTTCTAATAAGTCAATTTTTTCACGATTAGAAGACATTTTAGCGAAAATCCTTAATTAATAACTCATACGAAGTTTCTCAGCTGAAACTAAGAATAACACACAGATTTTCGAATCAAATTCGAAATTTGAGGGTAAAAATTCTTTTTATTTACTTTACAGTCAATTCTACCCACTTCCTGGCCATAACAAAAAGTTAGACCATCGTAGAAATTTGTTTCTGTTGCCGAAATGTATGGGAAACGTTTTGGCGATTTCTGTCTTTCCTAGTACTGAAAGCTAAAATGGTCTCATAGAGTTTTTTGATCCCCACATGAAATAGAATCGATTGGCATAAAAAAAATTTTTGGACTTTTTGCATTTTTTTTTTGCCAACTGTATGTTTTTTACAAAATCTGTGAATGCAGTTCAAAATATGTCAAAAAGTTAGGGAAGGTCTTCTAAGAACGTTTTGCTGTAACTGCAACGGTTAAGGTACTTGCCCTTACAGCCCCGTTTCAAAAATACACCCTGTATATCTTGGAACGCGAGTGTTTAAAAGTTAGATAACTTGTTTCTGGGCGTTTAAAGTCTTTGGTTGCTCTCATTACGAAGCCATAGAGTTGGAAAACTTTTTTAACGATTTTATCTACATGGGTGGCAAGCTGAAGTTTCGAATCTAAATGAATACCAAGGTCTTTAATTTCATTACCTTTTCCTAGTTTAGGGTTAAGTTTGTGTTCAATATATTTTTCTTATTAGTAAAGTCAATATAGAAATATTTCGAGGTATTCACATGTAATTTGTTACGAGAACAATAACTAGAGAAACGATCTAGGTCTTCTTGAAAAAGTAATTATGTCAATGTCGGTCTTGGAAGTTTTAATTTTTTTTAGATCGTCTGCATATTGTAAAAAAATTGAATTTAGAAAACAGTCATTGATGTCATTAATGAATAAAATGAATAGAAGAGGTCCTAATATGGAACTTTGCTAAACTCCAGAAGTTGAAAGGTCACGTCTGATGAAGTCAACACTCAGACCGTCATATGCCGATGTCCGGGACTCCGAGAGCTTTCAGCTCGAACTATCCAATCGTTTCGATTGTCTACAGGATCGCGTTTCAGTGGACGAGGTAAACAACGTGCTGGTAGAAGCTGTCCAAACGCTGGGATCTAAATTCTTTAGGTCTCGCCCTAAACAAAAACCTCAAAAAATTTCGACCCAGACCCTTGATCTCATGACCAAACGTCGATCTATGCCACTACAGACCTCCGACGACGCTGAGGCATATAGGCAGCTTAACAGACGCATACAGAAATCTTTGCGACACGACATTCGCTCCTATAATACAAAAACTATTAAGGAGACGATAGAGCGAAATAAAGGGTCCAAAGTATTTGCGAGGAATGCGTCCGTTGGACAAAGCCGGTTGACGAAGCTGAAGACGGAGGATGGCGGCATGGCAACGACAACGGCAGAGGTACTTAGGGAGGTCGAAAGGTTTTATGGACACTTATATACGTCTGTAACGCAGCCCGTTGGCATGGCTAAAGATCCAAGAGTCAAGCTTACCCGACATTATACCGAAGACATCCCGGACATCAGCCTGTACGAGATTAGGATGGCCCTCAAACAGCTAAAGAATAACAAAGCGGTGGGTGAGGACGGAATTACAGCAGAGCTTTTGAAAGCGGGCGGAACGCCGGTACTGAAGGTCCTACAGAAGCTCTTCAATTCCGTCCTACACGAAGGCATAACGCCGGAAGCGTGGAGCGGGGGTAAGGTGGTCCTTTTCTTTAAGAAAGGTGATAATACTTTGTTGAAGAATTATAGGCCCATCACGCTCCTGAGCCACATTTACAAGTTGTTTTCGAGGGTTATTACGAACCGTCTCGCCAACAGGCTCGATGACTTCCAACCTCCCGAACAAGCCGGATTCCGAAAAGGCTACAGTACCATGGACCACATCCACACGCTGCGGCAGGTTATACAGAAGACCAAAGAGTATAACCAGCCTCTCTGCTTAGGATTCGTGGACTATGAGAAAGCCTTCGATTCGATCGAAATATGGGCCGTGCTACAGTCTCTCCAGCGGTGCCGGATAGATCACCGGTATATCGAAGTGTTGAAGTGTTTATATCAGAACGCAACTATGTCAGTCCGAGTACAGGAACAGAGCACGAAACCAATTCAACTGAAAAGGGGCGTTAGACAGGGAGACGTGATCTCTCCGAAACTGTTTACGGCTGCCTTGGAAGACGTCTTCAAGCTACTGAACTGGAAAGGACGTGGCATCAACATAAACGGCGAGTATATCACTCACCTTCGGTTTGCCGACGATATTGTCATAATGGCAGAATCGCTGGAAGACTTGAACACCATGCTCGAAGACCTCAACAGAGTATCCCAACAGGTGGGCCTTAAGATGAACATGGACAAGACAAAGGTTATGTCAAATGTCCATGTTGCGCCTCTACCGGTTCATGTTGGGGACTCAGTCTTAGAAGCTGTTGACGAGTACGTCTACTTGGGTCAACTGATCCAGGTAGGCAATTCCAGCTTCGAAGACGAGGTAAATCGACGAATCCGACTCGGCTGGGCAGCGTTCGGGAAGCTACGAGATGTCTTCTCGTCCGACATACCTCAGTGCCTGAAGACGAAGGTCTCTAACCAATGTGTGTTACCAGTGATGACTTACGGATCTGAAACGTGGTCCCTCACTATGGGTCTCTTAAACAAACTCAAAGTCGCTCAACGAGCTATGGAAAGGGCTATGCTCGGTATTTCCCTACGTGATCGCGCCAGAAATGATGATATCCGTAGGAGAACAAGAGTAACCGACGTAGCCCAGCGGATTAGCTCGTTGAAGTGGCAGTGGGCGGGACACATAGCGCGCAGAACAGATGGCCGATGGAGCAAAAGAGTTCTGGAATGGCGACCGCGTACGGGCAAACGTAGTGTAGGACGCCCAACGGCCAGGTGGAAGGACGACCTCATCAAGGTCGCCGGGAAGCGCTGGATGCGGGCTGCGTTAGATCGGTCATTCTGGAAGTCTATGGGAGAGGCCTATGTTCAGCAGTGGACTGCGTATGGCTGATATGATGAAACCCATTAATAACCACTTTTTGGCTTCTGTTTGTTATATAGGTACAAGGCAAACCATCTGAGCAAATATCCTTGTATTCCATTAAATGCTATTTTTTACAGAATTTTTTTTTGTTGTTTCTTCATGATCTATCTACTTTGCCAAATGCTTTCTGAAAATAAATCTGCATATACAGCTCCAATCTGGTCCCCATTATCCATACCTTCAAAGAGATATTTAGTACTAGCTTTGGTCTGCGGCTCCGCCCGCGTGGATGTCAGTTATCGTGACCAAACATAACCTATAAATAAATAAATAAATAAATAAATATAAATAATATCCACAACATTTCACACAACGCTATCTAGACCCATGGTAAGCATAGCTTAACTAGCTTGTGTTATGGAATCTAGAATGCGGATAAACATACTTAGATACGTTTTTTTTTTGTAAATACATACATATTATACATAGAAACACCCAGACCAATGCAAATATACATATTCATATGCATACAAATATTTGCACTGAGCGGGGATTGAACCCGCGCCTCCTGCGTAGCGGCCGCGTTCACTACCGCCACGCCACGGAGGCAGGTGACAATAATCTAATCTAATCTACACCTATACCAAATGTCAGTCAGTGATTAAGGCGTGAAAGACGGACAAACAGACACACTCTTTCACATTTATAATCCATTATTATTATTAGTATGGATATTGCAACAAGTTTGTGGTTGTTGATGCAACAAGTTTGTGGTTGTTTTTCACCGAAACTGCCTCATACAAAATCGTGGCACGTGGTGACGTCAGTGTGCTGGCCTGTAACGTCAATAGGTACAGAATGGAAGATTTTGCCCTTCACTGGAGGGGAAAGTAATCTAAATATTGGATATAGCGAATTTTATTCAATATAAACATTCCATTATTTTTTAAAAGAAACAAAACGGCATTGCATCATTTTTGAAAATTCTTTGGCGCACCCGGTATTCTAACCAACTAAAATCCCAAAAAAAATCAATCCTGTTTCAATCAATCGATAGAGTCAATTGTAAGGATCAAATTAGGTAAATTAAATAAAAGGAAATGCTTGCCAGGAAATACCAGAAAGACATAGATTTTACTCAAGGAACCATCAGATACCTTATCAGCAATAAAGTTGAAATAAGTACAATTAGGTAAGAATAATGAAACGTCATAGTTTCGGTTTAGTTAGGCAATACAGTAATTTACCATGCACATTTATTGACAAAAAATCTAAAACATTGAGCCGTATTGCTATGAAACCGATGACTCAGGACACTACTAAAAATAACATTTGGGAGAAAAAACTGCATTAAAATTTTCGTCTTAAAAGGTTCGTCATCGGGAGCTGAGACCATAATCATCATCCTTGCGTCAATCTTGGTGCATGCGAGTCTATTTACTCGGAGTCTGGGGTTCTCCGTATTAAAGCTATAATGCCAGAAGCAAATACATGACCAAGCAGGTCATCTTCAACAACCCCGGTTTTTTCCGGGGGTACACCAGCCATCCAAACAATCGCTCTAACATACATTTTAATTACAGAATTAAATTTTCCTGAGTAACTTTATGTGCAAAATTGGAAGTGGAAAAAAAATGCAAGCCTCGAAAACAAATAATGAAATATACAATAAGAAATGAAAGAGAGCAAAGCCGTGTATGTTACAAAACGTAATTTAAAGGAAAATTTAGGTAGAGACTATAATTTTTACGTGAACCACGTAATCAGGGACCGTGATCTGACCTTACTGTCACTGAGATATGATAAAACCCAGGAAGTGGGGACCCAGTACGACTGCAAGAGGGATAACTTAATATGCACCTGTAGGAACCTTTCTACGTTTAGAAGGCGACAAGATAATAAATACTTTGGGGCCCCAAATCAGGTGTACTCTTACCGAGAAAGGTCGAGAAGTTTTACGGATATTGGGATTGGTACGGTGAAACAGTACCAAAGGAAAAAGGTTAAAAGAATCTACGAGCCGGATACTAACGACAGAGGGTGTGGAAGTTCGGATTTATCATATTACTTCCTACGTAAGTTTTTGTTCTATTTTAATTTTTTCTTACGTCTATTTTCGGTGCCGCTGACAAGTCAATTATATAGGTACCCTTATAAATTAGGGGGTTGGGAGGGTTTTACAGGTAAGTGGTATCCAAGTAAGTTAACACATTTGCACACGCTGACCGAGTGGCCGGCGTGGGAGAGGCCGTAGAAAGTCCTATTGGCGGCTCAAAGTATTCGGAGTTCTCTCACTCACCGCCTTGCTCATGATGATGGTATGTGTAGCTCAGTCTCTGTAACGAATCTCATTGCGACTTCGGCCTTTTGCGTAATTTAAATGAACAAACTTTTATGAAGCTAAAATTTAAGAACATCTTTCTTTTAAGGTAAACCCAGACAATACGTGCCCAGGGGCTATTATGAAAGTAAAAAAACGTCATCAAAGTGTGTTGGTGCTGTATTAGAATACAATACGGTTAGCGTCATGAGTGAGAAGCTGTCGCCAATCATACATACGGCCTCAGGATCTACCAGCCCACGGGAACTTGAGAATAAAGACATAAAAATTGGAAGTAACACAGTTAATCAGAGTATAGCCAATACCACCACACAGGTTGAAGATGCTATTGATAAAGAAATAGAAATTAAAATACAATCGCATGAATCTACTAAGCCCATTATTGAGAGCCCCCAACCATGTAACCAAGAAAAAATAAAAATAACAATAACAACAAACCCAGGTGCTAAATCAAGCACAGGCAAAGATAAATTAGCAGTATCAGATAAATTTTCCTCAGATTCTTTAGTACAGCATATTCATGATTTGGAAAACCCAGTGGGCGTTAAACAGAGCCGATATTCTGAAGATCTCATGGAAAATAAACTCGAAAGAGAATATAGAAGAATATTTGCAACCAAATCAAAACAATACAAAAAATCAAACACTGACAGTCGTTTACCAGATTATAATGGTACATCGGTATTAAAGCGTAGATTTGAAGCTTTGCGACGAGGTTTGGCTAAGAAAGATGACTCGTCAAAAAATTTCATTAGTAAAATATCTAGTCAAGTAAATATGTCTGCCGGTAGTCACCGTGATGTCTCTATAAATTCAGATCCTCCATCTTTAGAAGCCAGATCTTACTCTCATACGAAAATTTATAGCCCTAATGCGTTTCCATCTATCATTGAACACGATAAACCTATTCCTTACACTCCTCAATCTATATACGACCGATCTTTAAGCAGTAAACAAACAGAAAGAGATACGGCATCGTGGCCCAAAACTGATGAAGATGACAGTGAGTCTCAAGGAGTAAAAGGCATGTTTAAATTATGGGGTAAGAAATTTAATTTAGAAGACGATCATTACAAGCCAAACGCTTCAAAAAAATCTTCTTTCACATCTAAGAAAGGCATTAAAAAAGAGAGATCTTTGAAAATAGCATCAAAGATTAACACGGATGATAAAGAAAAACGTAAGTTCTTTTTCTTTAAGAAGAAGAATAAAGAGAAGCCATTTAAAACAAAAAAAGGTGTCACTGCAGGTCGTTGCGAAGTGAAAGATGGATTGATGATAAAAATTGGCAACATGGCTCCCCCTAATGAAATAGAAGAACAAGGAAAGAGACTAAAAGGAATTACTGAAAGTTATGGAGAACCCATTTCATCAGGATGGCTTCAGAAATTCTTATCTCACGGGATTGAATCACAGAATAGCGTTAAAGTTAGATGGAATAATAAAACATACACACCTAGCAGCAGTACAGTTTTTGAACTGATGGACAATGTCTATAAAGACACTGGAATGGTCTTCAGGTCCAAGAGTGAGGTAACCATAGAATCATCCTATTATAAATCTTACACGAGGCGCCAACAAGTGAACTTTGTACAACAGAATATGGAAGCCTGGATGATACCGAATACTATAATAGATCACCCACAAAATCTACCAGTTCAAGCCAGACGCGAAGCTCAGAAACCAAGTAACCAAAATATGGAAGTCAGAATTTCTGATCAAAAATGGTTCATAGATAAATCGAAAGCGTTTTCACACAAGATAGAAGTAGTTTTGCTTTCGAAAAATATTGTTAGATGTAGCAAAAAGGAGAGCTCAGAGTATTTAACAATTGATATACCTAAAGGATTCTTCGTAGATTCAAGTGAAGTCAGTGATGACAGCAATATGAAAAATAAGGGAGATAACAAACAAAGTACGTCGAGTGACGAAGAGGTTTACAAAATTGTTGAATATGAAACTGGAAGCGATCATAATAGGCGTAACAGTATTAAGCTTACCGTTAGTGTAAGGAGCAATAGAGATATTAAACCAAGGATTTTAGATTCAACGATAAGTACTCCGTCTATAACACATCGAGATGTATTAACTCAAGGTAGCAGTGTTTGCATACCAAAAAGGTGTGATGTTATAGGAGTTGGCATTATCACACGAAGAGATATGCACTCAAAGGAGTCGCGGAAACCCATGTAAGTTTATTAATTTCATCGCAAGTGATTTTTTAAGGTGCTCATAGACTTAAACATTCACTTGCAACAGAACATCGAGCAGTCACAGTTTTTAAATTTGTCGAACTGGACTCCTAGCACGAAAAACTATCGTAGCGTTAACGTATCGAGAGAGCGGAGGGATACGATTACGATATAGCTTTTCGTGCTAGCGGTACTGGACAAGGAATCGAGCCAAGCATAGAACCAGTCATCTCTACGCACATTTTATGACCTTTCTAGCAAACGCTCGACATTTCAAAATGTCGATGCAAATTTATTATCCTTTCGCGAGAATATTCGCGAGAACGCTCGTCGAACGCTCGCTAAAACGCTCTTGTTAATTTTTCTGTAATATAAAATTCGCAAGAATGCTCAACTTTATCAATACCTTTAGAGTGTTTTTACACTCATACGATAAGCGATATCCGATATCGGTGTTGGACGCCGATAGCCGACACCTTGTGCTGTTTTCACATTTATCCGATGAAATCGGCCCGATACAGCCATTTGCTCGAAAGCACAGACTAGTTAGGGATGCTAGGGATGAAAAAAAGAAAAAATAGTGCAAGTAATTTTCGACCTTATTGACATGACATGCTAGCGACTTTTTTTCTTATATTCGTGATCAACGTCGTCAATTAACGCGAAAATACACGTTACTAAGAAAATGTAATTAAAGTCGAAAAATGCTTGCAGTCCCTGTTTTAGTCTTTTTGTGTGAATACGGGGCAACACAGTGAATTTGGCTCCGATAACCGGTCTCGGGCCGGACAATGTGAAAGACGGACACATATCTCTTACTTTTGACGTCCTCTGCTAAGCCCCTTAAGCTACGTTAAAAACAAGATCAAGACACATAGCAACACCCTAGCTTCTGACAGATATACTGAAAATATTAAAGGAACGATCATTAAAACTTGGTGCCCGTCACTCACACACCTGCACGAGCTCATTTTTACACACGACACACACGACTTTTACACACCTTATTACAGCATGCCCACGATTCACTCGTACAAGGCTAGAACACGAACAACTTTGCCACTACGAAGACCTGGATCCATACAACTTAACTACTTTAACTACCAGCGACACTGCCATTCACTCTTTTATGACTCACATCACTCACATAGTTAACTCACTCAAGAAATTCAATAATACATAACACTCATAATAATACAACAAAATGAAATCATAATATTCATTTAATGTTCATGAACAAATGTAACAAAAAAAATTCTGTATCAAATAGCAGAAGGGACCAAAACGTAATAAACTCCGCCTCAAGGTGGCTTAACCTTGAGGGAAAAACAAAAAAAAAAGTTGCCATGGTTTTTCATGATGATAGAGTAAAAGATTTTGTAAAAAGGCATACAAATTTTTCTATTGCTTTCTGCCGCATGAGTTGTTCCTCATTTAGCGCTTTATGCAAATAACCATATATTCTATAACCGTTTATTATTATCAGAAATGCACTCGTCTTGAGAAGAACCGAGAACTAGGTCGTTATAATTAATCTATTTTTTATTCCAACAGCTTGAAGATTGAAGATTACCCATCCGATGATGAGTCTGATCATGATTCGAAACCACAGGGTAAGAAGTGTGAGCTTGCTGAGAATTACTTACAAGATTACTACCGTCACTGGACTCCTTTAGGCCTGGATCTCTTTTCGTGGTGTGTCAGCGATTCACATCTGCGATGCTGCTCTGATAGTTCCAAGACGAGTTTCAACAACCAAGGCGATGGGACCAAGTCTTGTCCAAACATCTTCGATGATTACCAAACGATAATTTCTTCTTGCGATACCTCAAGCCGATATATAACACCAGACTACGAGCCAGAGACAGAAAATTCCCCATGTTGGTTCCAAGTACTAAAAAGAAGACGAGGTCCAGACAAAATTGGCAGAGTAACAGCCGCAGGACCCATCGATATTTATGATCCCAGAAGAGTATTTCCTAAAGATTCCATCGAGGTTTTTCGGCGAAGGCGATTATACGCACAAAGTAATAAATCAAAATGGAAAGGAGCAGCTCCTTGTTGTGAAACTGCAATGAATCCCGTACCTAGTTATGAAAAACCATCTTTTTCACCTCAGTGTTCACAAGGAATGAAACCCTGTTGGAAACCCACAGAGCTGAGACCACGAAGGAAATCGCTTGAGGGCAAACATGTATCATTACCTAATTGTGAAGAAATTAATAGCTTGATTGGGAAGATAAATGATAATAATGAACCAGAAAGCATTCTGTCAGTAAAACAGACACCCCGATGTGGCGATCCTCCTAAAAAAAAAGAAACGAAAATTAACCCTATACCTTCGTGTCAAATACCACCAGCTCCTTGTCAAGCATCATGTGAGAGAGAAAAAATACCACCTTGCTACAATGCGAAGATATCTTGTGACGAATTGAGGTCCCCGATTTCTATGTCAGTAATATGCCTGCCACCTAAACCTTCACCTTACAAACCTCCACCCTGCAATCCCCCACCGAAGCCATGTAAGAAACCCTCTCCAATGCCTTGCAAAAGACCTTCACCGCCTTGCTCTCCACCGCCTTGCTCTCCTCCATCTTGTCCTCCAACACCCTGCCATCCACCTTTTTCTCCGCCTAGTTGTTCCCCCAAACCTTGTCTTCCTAAGCCTTGTCCTCCTAAGCCTTGTCCTCCTAAGCCTTGTAAAAAACCTTCTCCTTGTAAGCTGTCACCCAGTGGTTCAATAGTTAGTTATGCCTCTTCTTTATTTAAAAAAATAAGCGGTATTAAATTAGCATCACCTGCTCACATGTGTGCACCTCCTCCATGTCCGCATTCACATCCACCCTGCCCACATACCCCACCCCCTTGCCGCCATCCAAGTCCATGCCCTCATACTAAGTCTCGATGCCCATACTCGCCTCCATTATGTCCCTATTCATCAATGCCATGCCCATATTTACCTCCCTCTCCATGTCCATTTGTCAATGTTTACCCACGTACACCGCAAAAATGTCCTTCGACTCCCTCAATGTGTCCATACAGTCCCGCTTGTCATACTCCATCTTATCCTAGAACTCCGCCATGTAAAACTCCACCTCCTTGTCCTAAAACTCCTCCTCCTTGCCCTAAGACTCCTCCTCCTTGTCCTAAGACTCCACCGCATTGTCCTAAAACTCCTCCATGTCAGAAACCTCCTGTATGCACTAAGCCACCTCCCTGCCCAAAACCACCTCCATGTCCAAAAAAGCCATCCACATGTACTAAGCCGCCGCCGTGTCCAAAAATACCCATATGTCGTAAACCACCATCTTTTCATCAAACTCCTCCATGTTGTAAACAACCATCATGTCATCAGCCACCTTCGTCTCATAAACCACCCTCGTGTCATAAACCACCACCATGCCCGAAGCCACCGCCATGTCCAAAACCGATTCCGATATGTCAAAAACCACCCCCGTGCCCTAGCCCACCACCGAGTTGCCCTCACTCACCTAAGTGCCCTCGTTCACCTAAGTGTCCTCACTCACCGAAATGTCTTCACTCACCTATATGTCCTAACTCACCTAAATGTCCACATTCACCAAAGTGTTCTCTTTCACCAATTTGCACAAGCAGTCCCTGTCCGAAAGCAAAGAAAAGCTGTCCCAATTCTCCTCAACCATGTTGCTTTCGAGATCCCGCACTATGTCCCTACGCACCTGCACCTTGCAAGCAGAAAACTGGGTTACAAAAAATATTAGCAAAAATTAAATCACCTTCCAGTTCATGTTCTCCGCCTCCTAACAAGCCATGTAAGCCTAAGCCTTGCAAACCGTGTAAGCGTTGCAAATCTTGCAAGCCACCACCGTGCATGCCATCACCTTGTAAACAACCCTCATTACAAAAGCCAATTTGTATGTCATCGCACTGTTGTAATCCATCCCCAAGACCTTGTTCACCTATTTGCCAAAAATTCTCAGTGGCATCTGCAGCAGTATTATCTTACAGTTCCTTACATGATGCTCCCTTCATCTATTCGCCAGTACATCCTTGCCCTCCAGGGCAATGCAGTGACAAGGAAAAGATAGTCAAGAAACCACAGAACTTCGGATCCAAGTGTTCTGTAGTTCAATGCGATTCAGATGATGGCAGCCCTGTAAAACAAGCATCAACTCAGTCCCTTTGCTATGAGGAAGATAACGAGCCTGACTCTGAGCCCCAGCGTCAATGTAAGCCTGAACCGGAACCTAAGCCTGCGCCTAAGTCTGTGCCTAAGCCTGAGTATCCTAAATTGCCGTCACCTAAGATGTCATGTGAAACCATACCACCGTCACCACCGAAGAAAATGACATGTCAAAAAGCGTGTCCAAATCACCCTGATCAAAAAAATCAACCTGATTGTCAGAAAAAAATAATATGCCCTTCACCGAAACCACCCCCTCCTCCTTGTCCCCCTCCACCACCTCCATCAATAACTCCTCCAAAATATATTCCGAATAAAAGTAAAGTAACCGGAGTTCACTTAAAAATGACACCTTCCTCTAAAAGAAACTGTAACTCAGAGTGTGTCATTTGGCAGAATCCTATACCAGACGATGCTTGTATAAATTTTAATTCGGATGACAGAATAACTATTCGTTTGAAAAAACAACAAACCCCAAGTACTGAAGAAATTAGAGAAGGCCTTAACATAAAGGTGCAAGATGAGGACGGGTTGACTTTGTTTGAAAGGAAGGATTACAGGAAGGATTGCAGGCCAGTATTTGAGAGAACCTCGCCATCCCTTTTAGGAGATCTTTATCGGCAATCCCATGTACACAGGGTTGCAGCTCCTTTATCTGTTCAAAACAATTCTAACAAAGATTGTCACCAAGAGGTTTTAGAAGAAGGAAGCGATACCAGTATCGCGAATACAATAGAAATACAATTCAAGCTTAAAGTCATTCAGGGTGATAAAACGACAGAGGTTAATGTAGCCAATGATAATATAAACGTCGAAGACCATATAAAAGAAAAAACACTAAACAAAGTACCTCAAGAAGTATTCGTATTAAATAACGAAGGTGATCAATCTGGCGATAAAGGTAATGGAAAAAATGATATTAACATACGTATAGTAATAAAAAACTTTAAACCTAAAGGAAGTAAGAAATTTACACAGCGTGCTGATTATGGCAAAGAATTTTCCAAACAAATTAACACTAAATTTCATTCAGTTTCCACTACACCAGAAGATGCTGAGCATACATTTTCAATACATAGAGCTACTGTAGATCTGACATCGTCCGTAGAAAAGGCTTCCAGTAAGCGGCAGAGTGAGGAACTGATGAATAAAGAAATTGAACTAGAATCTGAACAAAATATATTAATACCTCATGCACTAGGAGAATCTGTCTGTCGTTGTGTTATTGAGGAAAATCTGTCTAAGACTGAGAATGGCTATGGAGATTTGCAATCATTATCTAGTAAAGCAAGTAACAAAGATAGCCAGCTTCTTGAAACACAAGAAGAATCAGACGCAGAGAAACTAGAAACAGACACCGAAAAGCAAGAAATAGATTTAGGCAAACCAGAGATGGATACAGATAAACATGACACGGATACTGATAAACCAGAAGCAGAAATAGATAAGTTAGAGACAGATTTGAAAACAAACACAATTTTGTTTAATGATACCGATGACCCTGATACTATTCCAGAACATAATAATGAAGAATCTAAAGAAAGTGAAGAAAACATAGTTAAGCCCCATACGAAAGAGGAGAAAAAGAGAATGTTAAAACACGTATTCGAAAAAGCTGAAGAGGGAAACAATAGTAAACTGCGCATGAAGAAATTGCACGACGTACTTAAAGTGATATTGACATCAGACAGCAGCGATGGCAAACCACCGACTGATTCAAGGAATGATTTAGCAAATGACGTTGCATACGCATCATTAAAACCAAACTATTTTAGAGATTCTGACAGTATGAATAATTACTACAGAGCCGAGAGTAACGTTATTTTATCAGATAGGGAGATAAATAAGGAAGTAGTCTATCCAACCGAAGAAAATAACAGTGAGTTTACAAAGTCGAGTTACGTCACTACTGACAACGACACCCCTCCGCCTCAAGGAGGGTGTATGTGTAGCACTGTAGCTGAAAGGCTGAAAATGGTCTCCCGAATGTGCAATATCCGTGAGAACTGTTGTTGTAGTAAGCGCAAACCTAAAAGTATTAAAAGTGAAGAAACTTGTTGTGATTTGAAAAAGGATTTCGACTATTACGAGTACGATTATAATGAAGCAGAGTATGTTGATGTACAAACACAAAATTCGAGATATCTGTCTAGTAAAGTCACTAGCGCCAATTTCTCGATCCACAGTCAGCTAAAATCTAGCATGATCAGACCACCTATTATTATGCAACACAATACTATGATAGATATACATCCACAGACCGCTGACACAAGCGAGAGAGACTTCTCGCCATTCACAAGTACCTTTGCGCCACATACGAATCCAATAAGAAAACTTAACCGAAATACTATACTGAGCATATCAGATGAAGATAAAATAGTTCTTGTGAGCGACAAATCGGAAAAAGATAGCAACGAAGATACGAAAGACAGTCAACAGAAAAATAAAGACGATGATAATAAAACGGTCACAGAAGCGTCGGATATTTTACAATCATATGAAACTAAGAAAGCTGTACTTGAGATTTATACAGACAACGCTGTGTCTGATGAAGGGAAGCATTTGGTGGCCAAATTACCAAAGTTTGCTTACGACACGGAAAATGATGTGTATGATGCAATAGCAGCTAACGCCAATACCTACAAGTCTGTGTGCAAAAGGAACATTGTCATGATGACTATTAACAGATAATTTGGTTGAATTTATTCGTCTTTTTTGATATGTATTGTATTTGGTTATTTCTTTAATTGAAAATAAATGACTTTTGTTTTTTTGAACTATTATTTTATTATACTTACATATATTATACTCACGCCTTATTTCCTGGGGGAGGGGAGTAGGTAGAGACAACGGCAACTGCTTTTGACCTCGCATACTTAAAGAGCTTCTTGTAGCTACTATCGTCATATCGGCTAAAACGGGGTAAATACAGATTGATGGGTGTATAGAAATGAAATGTTCAGCTGAATTCTGTAGTTATTTTCGTTCAAGTGAAGCTATGAACAAGTTCAATGAAATAATGAGCAGAAATGCCAAATATCTGGTTTGAGACTTCAAATTTAGTGAATAATATTTAGGAAAATCGAACGACCATTTTATTTCTATTCAGCCATTGATCTCTCTGTACTCCCTTTTACGATACCTCTCATGCAAATCAACCGGTTTGAAGCGATTTTGAGCTGTCCTTCAATATATTATCAATTTGATCAGATTTTTGTATATTGTTACTGTTAGAGTAAGAAATCCTTTAATGTGCACATTAACAAGGTAATCTGCAAATTATCTGATACGATCAGTAAAGTGCGAAAATGTTCGTACTGTAAATACCTAGTCTGTAGATTAACAGATGGTATTACATTGTTAAAGTGCGGAAGATTGTGAATGAAACACTTTTGTTCCACTTTCGCACACTGTTTTCGAAGGGAACTAAAAACATTGATTTAAAATGTTTATTTAGCAAAACAATCGGTTTTATGCACTTCACCGTATGCCTGCTCGTTGATCTGCAGATTATCTAGTAAGAACTCAAACAATTTTTTGTACTTTAACTGATGCAGCCAGGTAATCTCCTAAATAGCCTAGTTAATCTACACTTTAACTGAATTTCGCAGATTAACGGTAATATTTACATACATAGCGCTGACACTTGTAAATCCTTAAGGTATATAACCACCTATTTCATCAACTATGATTTTCGAGCCCACTAAAAAGGGGGGGGGGGGGTCCACAAGGATTTGTTCCGGTCATAGGAGGGATAAAACTATAAAGGTTATACAACTATAGAGCGTGATAGATTTTGACCTTACCTGATGGGAAAGTACTCTAAATACTGCATATAGTAAATTTGAGTTTGGCGAGTAGGTAATTTCTTTATTGCAAAATGACCAAGTATAAAAATGACGATTTTGCAAACATAAAAAAGTCAAATTATAAATATGTCGAGGTATGATATTGACAATACTCTAGAACAACGAAGTAGAGTAATCCCGTGGTATACTTATGACGGCATTCCAAAATGAAGTAGAATATAGTCCACAGTAACGTGGAAAATAAACTGCATTATTAACCAATATTGAGGCCATGCAAGAAATATTAACGGTATGCGTGTGTATCTTTTATTTTGTCAAACTTTAGATGCATTCAACATAAAACTAAACCCACATTGCTAAGATCTTAAGCTTAAAACAAAGCTCCCTCTACTCAAACTCCCTCTAAATAAATAAAAGGTTTATTTAATCTTCAGTAATTATTAAATTTAAATCTAATATATATAATTTTTTTAATTAACTCCAATGGCGTCAGTTCCTTCCTCTGTAGTTTTTTTAAACAATCTTGATAAGATTTTTCGTAAAGAATGAATGAATTTCTTCTATAAGGTTTTGAAGAATAAAATATGTTATTTTTAATAATGTAGTCGGAATGTATAGATTCTTTTCTAAAATTAGAATTCGATAAAAAAAAATAAAGACGGTCTCTTAGGAATTTTTAAGAATATTAATTTTTAGAATAAAGCAGCCCGCTTTAGATCCTATGTTTAGCAGTGGACTATGTGCGGCTGAAATGATGATTCCCCTACGATATACTTTCCCGGTTGATACACCAAAAAAAATTACATATTATTCTAAACTGTTATACAGAGTAGAGATAGAGCAATGCTTATGTCGTCTAAATAATAATAACAATAGAGCTTTATTGACGGAGGTTAATCTGGACTGTAGCGAAAAAGATATTCTCTTTTTCGACACAGTCTGCAACACAAAAATTGTCTGATAGGCCCTGTGGAACTTTTAGTGTTTAACATTTTGAATGTTAACTTCTGCGACTGTAGATTCCTCTTTCGTAATTTATACAAGCCTGCGATCAGTCGCAGCGAAGCCGCCGACGAAGCAAGGTCTCCGAACTTGTCGTCGCCCGGACCTGCGCTACTGAAAATGTCGACCGCAGTGATCGACGAAACGTCTAGAACGCAAGTTTCAAATGGACCACGGCCAAACAGACCGGAAGCAGTATATTCTACATCCTTTATTTGTTCAAAATTCGGAATTTATTTTCTAACTTTAAGTGTTCTATATTTTGTTTCAAATATTCCCTGGATGGGCCCGAACGTTTCGCATATTTCATCCTTACCTACATTTACGGAGTGACATATAAACTTTGTTTCTTTTAATATTTCCTTCGCACGTATGTTGGCTACAAGGAATTACACAAGTTTTATCGTCGTTTAAAATTACTGTAGCACTACCTACATTTTTTTCTATCAACACAACGCCACCTTGTTGTATTGCTCAAAGTATTCTTTCTATCAAAGTTCAATCTGTATCCATTTGTATTATTGTTGGTTTATTTTTTTCCATTTTTAATACTTAATAATAAAATTATCCATGTTTTCGCAAATAGGATCAAACACAACATTCCGATTGATATAAAGAAGACTTGTATTAATTATCATTATTAGCGTCGTACTATACGTCATGGTATAAATGGCCAGCACTTAAGCGGCTAGATAATGTAAAGAGTATGCACTAAAACTACCTATAGACGTCGATTATTGTGATGATGTCGACATTTTTATACATCGACCAAAATCAGATGAGCATTTTTTTAAAGTATTCGAAAAAAACAATTTTTATACTTAGTCATTTATTAATAAAGACATTAAAGGCAACATTGCCTTATTTCTAAGAAGAAACACAACTGCATTCAAACAATTTCGAAAATTCGCTTGCCAGACCCGGTGATCGAACCGACTTAAATCCAAATCCTGTTCCTTTATGATTTCAATCGATAGTTTCATATATAAGGATCACATCTCTCTAACAACCATGTTTAGAGATCCGATTCTCAGCACTCCATGGATTCACCGTGCGGTCGCCGGGTCCATAGCGTGGTACAGAGAGGAACTGGGACTTGCGACTTAGATGTAAGTTTATGGTGACCACCTTGTGATGCACCAGCGCTCACCTCCACCGTCAGTAGAGTTCGGTCGCCCCCCCCCCTCCCCTACCTATTCTTTGGTAAGATCCTATCAATGCCGCTTTGGATATTCGATGTAGTAAAGAGCTTACTGAAGCTCTTGGCAATCCGAGGTTTTTAAGCAAGTTATACAGGGATTTAGCTGGAATTCCACTCGTTCCTATTTCTACGGTGTAGAGTTTAACCACGTAGCCGTTTTTGGTTAACTCGTTAGTCAAGTCAAAGTATTTGTTTGTCTTTATAGCGTTGTCTTTAAGTATATTAGTTTCCCACGGTACTGTGAGTTTTACAGGCACTGCACGCCTATGCGATCGTGAAAAAAGTAATAGGTATGTCAGGTCTGGATGATGAGGTACAGATATTGTAGCCATATAAATACCGGATGTTATTTTATCTGATTTTAGTTGGTTCGCTTACCGAGTGTGGTAAACGAGCTTGCGAAAACCTTTGAATACAGTTTCTTTGTTTGTAAAAATCAAGGAAAAATATTAATTAAATTTCTAGGATTCTAGATTCTCAAAGATTAATTAAAATAAAGAAAAGAAGATCTTATAATTAAATAAAACAACAATCATAATTGAACCTGATTTAATGCCATAGTACAAATGTAAAAAAATTACAAACACATTCTCGTGATGAATTTAACGATTTAATAGTATCTATTTATTGTTTAAAAATTTATTTCTGGTTTTGTAAAGTTGAGTTCTGGATTCTGAAACGTATGCTGTGGTCGTTGCGTAGTGCCAACACTCTGGCTTCACAAAGTTGGTAGCTCGTTTGTAGGCAAGTATATAAAAATATTTAATAAACTTCCTCAGGATCTGGTCGACATGCCAATTAATAAATTTAATACAGAAATAAAAAAAATGCTTAATGAAAAAAGGTTATTATAGAGTACACGAATATCTTAATGATAAAAATGGTCATCCTTATCTCTTGCATGCTCGCACAATATAAATTGTAAACAAAATCATATTAAAGAAAAAATACAGTAAATCTAGTTCTAATAAAGTTCTCTGAGTTTATTGCTGGTATCTTCTCAGTAGAACCAACCTACTGAACCAGCGAGGTAATCATTTTTAATGGTTTATCTTCTTTTTTAATATTATTATGACTGTAGACAACATCGTCAAATGTTGACGTTGATTGCTGTTTATGTGCCTAAACTGAATAAATAAAATTGATTCTTTGATTCTTTGTGGGTTGCAGAAATCCGTGGACCGCTTAAGTTCTTAAATCCTTTGAGCACCTAAGTCTAATTTAACAGAATGAAATATAAATGGCACAGAAGTAACGCTGTTAAGAAAACTAACAAGCACCAATACACACAGTTAGGAGGAGAAAGAAAGAAATATGGGAAGGAAGAAAGAAATGCATTTATTTACAGTTAAAATATTGGAGTATTATTTACTAGAAGGCACGTGGCGCCCTATATCATTTTTATTTGAAATTGTCCACGGAAGTTTTAGGTATTATTTGTAAATAATTTTAAGCAGAGTATCGTGGTGTGAATCAACCGCACAGAAAACACAGAGAGGAGGAGGCATAAGCCCTCAATGAATGTCTATGAATTGGAATTTGTCATCACAGTAGGCACGGTCTTAGTGTACTGTTAGCGTTCGTCTTATGGACATAATTATCTCTAACCTCATCCCAAATATAATTCTACTCGATTCTAGATGGCGTCACTTTGTATCTGTGTACGCCTCTGTTACATTTAGTGAGAAAGTTATACGTCGTGTCGTAGTAACGTTAATAAGTAGCTTCGCTATGGGGATGCCAACTGCGCTTTTATCCCTACAGAGGGCGGATCGTCGTAATTGCCAATGTTAGCTGATATCTATGTAAATTTCATTGTTTGTCTGACATTTTTTTTAAATACTTTCAGCATGCCGCTTTGTTCAGTATCAGGATGTATATATTAGTGGAGTGTATGTAGTTCCTCAATATGATAAGCTAAAAAACAGTGGGAGACTATAGAAACGGAGGTTATGTCGGAATATAACGTTGGAGAATTTACGAGTTATCTTATCCAATTCAATTGTTTTTTTATCACTAGGTGTTACGTACTTATAATGTCGCTTAATTCAGGACAGTTACAGCAACACAGATCTCTAAAAAAAGGAACAATTCCAACCCATAATAGTTGGATATGTGGAGGAACGAGGTGTGATGTTCCTCCAACACAAAGGGAGGATCCTCCGACCAGGCAAGGTGATCACGCCTGGCGGGCCGCGGCCCAACGATTGTCGTTGGGATGTTGTATATGTATTGTACCAGCGCAGGAACTTCACTTTCGCGATGCAGGATTTGTAGAATCGTAGTAGTTCTGCTTGATGTCGCTAGATGGCGCTGGGTACATGTGGTATCGCCACAGATATATACAGTGTTTTAAAATAGATACAGTGTTTTTGTTGCATTAACCTGTCAAGTGAGTAAATAATAGACACAATAGGTAAACAATAGACTCGCGGTGCGATCGCACCGCTTGGGATCTTAGACTTTAAGAGTTAAATAACACGATATCTTTTGAAAAGACAGTAAAATTTAAAGATTACCTTTCGATGAGGTTAGCTTTCTTTCCAGTTAAAGTTGCACCTCTTTTCCGCAATTCTGCTTTGAGTTGTTGCATATTCCAAGTTGAATACATAGTAAAGTCCAAATCACAAAAATACCAAAAGACAGGATAGATAACAAAAATAAGTCTCCTCAAATCTGACAGCTATGAGTTTTTTATTGTTGTTTGGTCATTTTCGCCCATGCTGCAATCTACAATTAGTTTTGCGTCGGCATCCCCATTCCTTGCCGTGGTTATCCCAAGCGATTACAATATGGTATTCTTTACACAGTAACTACTTTCCATCAGGTGGGTCGTGAGCTTGTCTGCCACCTAAGTGGTATAAGAAAAAGATGGAACTTGGTGTACAGTATGTCAAAACCGTGTAAACGCAGTATTGGAAACATGAGAAGTAATGTTGCTTAAAAAAGTAATGTTTCCTGTTTTGTTTTAAAGCGAGATCAAAAGATTTTTTTTCTTTACTTATGTATTTTTTTTTTGTAAGTAACAAATAGTAAATCATAGAGGTTTATTAATTTCATTTAAAGAGTATTTAATTGTGTAATAAACACAATTTATTTCATTAAGCTAGCATTCTAGCATCAGTGGCGACATCGAGAAGATAAACAGAAGGTGGGACTAGCCAGATAGACTGCCGACCTGAAAAATAATGCTGGAAGAGAATGGATGCGGAAGGCGAAGAATAGGTGCTACTCTGTTTAACACTGCCTCTACACGTTGGCAAACACAGTGGCAAACGTGTTGGCCAGCATCTGTTGACGAAGGTGTAGCGGGGGATTTGTGCCATTCTTTATGTGTGGCGAGGCGTCGCGTCGGTAGGATGTGTTGGCCAACGCGTTAGCCACTGTGTTTGACAACTTGTTGAGCCGACATTAGTGGAATCGGGCTTTAATTAAAATAAGAACCAGAAGTTACAATAATATTCTGAACTTAAAAATTAACTTAACATAATATTAATAATAAAATATTAATGTAAAATTGAGCTAGTAAATAAATGCAAATATCTATAAATAAATACCAAAATAATTATGTAGTGATGTGATCCATCACTCTCAATTAACGGATATAATATAGTTGATAACGTTTCTAAATAATATTGACTCGATAAATTATCGTTGTAAAAAATGTATACAACTAATCGTTAATAAAATTACGACGAAACTTTTATATCTTCCTAAAGTATAATTCTAATCAGTACTCAGTGTTTCCTTAATGGTCTCCTTATTATAAAATCCAATAATAGACAAAATCACGTTAAGTCGTTTTGCATAAATCGTTTCAGAACGATATTAAAACAACGTTACACTTAAGTTTAAGTTGCATAACTATTTTCGTACTTAATAGTGATTATGCTAAACACTAATTAACTAGATTTATATAAAGCAGATATATTTCCCTTTGGTTTTGTTTTCCTCATTCACCCATCTTCACTTCACAGTCGAGTCTGAAAAACAAAACAAAGAAAAGGAAAACTAGATAAATGATTACAAGTTGCACTATTAAAATCGGGCGAGAAACTAAATAACTTAAAGATATATTTCTGTTGCCGCTTTAACAACAAATACTAAAAGCAGATGGAATCCGTCGAACGGTATGGTACCCGTCGTGCGCGATTGCGGATCGTACTTAGCTGGTTTTAAGAGACTGACATAATGGCAATAAATTGCACCAAAAGCAATAACAAACAATTTCAAAAACAAAAACATGCAACATATAAACACACCAATAACACTCACCTCTGCATTCACCAAAAACCAGTAGTTAGCACAGATTCACTATAACACGAGTGCAGGAGGTCTATATATATATATGTCGATGTGGACAGTAACGTTACAATAACTAATGTACATTTAGGTATAATAACGTTACAATAACGGTTGTACAACGTTATAATTTAATTAATTAGTAATGGGATAATCGGAGTATCAATTGCAACACTTTACGTCAACAGTGTATACTAATAGTATGAAGACTTTTTCTTAAAGACTTTGCTTCTTTTATAAAAAGAACTTGCTTTTTATTCAGTATAAACAATTGATTCTATTGGTGTGCAATTGTTACTCTTAAAATAAAGATATAACTCCAAAATATACGAATGAATCCTTAAAGATTGAATATATGCATATATTACTGTACTGTATATTTTTGAAGTGAGACATTTTAGAAATTATACTGATCACGAAAAGTTGTATACAAAGACGGAAAAATCATATCAATTTGTAAAATATACAATTTTGCGCGTCGATTTTTCATGCCATAAGCCTCTCGCTAATATTATTTGGATGATGTAATTCGTATTCATTTTTAAACTTAATCGGTCTTATTACAAAACACGGACTAACTGTAAAACCAGGTTTAAATCGTCTTTAGACCATGGTCTAAATAAAATCATATTACAAAAAGCGTTTTAGTAGTAAACCATAGATCATCTTTGGTCTAAAGATAAACCTGCGTGACCCCTAGTTTAGCGTTGGTTTAAAGTGTAATCACAATAATCGCATACGTCAGAGTTGTCGTTTTTTAGGTTTTCATTATTTAGCTTGTGATTATTCGTACATATTTTTACTCGTAATATTAATGCAGTTGATGAAATGGATATCGAAGATATTATTATCGTGAAGTTACTGGACATACCACGCTTACCTAACAGAAATTTTCAAAACGTTTTATTATATGATTTGATAATTAGTGATTATTCTGAGGCTATGTCATATTTTGACTTACTTTTTCTTCAGAACTCCAACTTTCTGCTCTTCTTTTATTTTGTTGTTCCATCATAATTAACTTTACATACAACATTCAACTTATAGTATAAAATTTCGTAATTCGTTTCGAACATCGTGTAAAACTTCGTTCCGTTTCAATGCATACATCTTCCAATATTTTATAACAATGATTGCTAAATAAAGGCATGATAGTGATATTTTATTACTTAATAAAGAATAACTATTATCCATGAAGTTGCATTTAATGAAAATATATGTTTTAAATATATTTTTCACCAATTTTAGTAAATATTATTTTATCAATGACTTTAAAAAAATCTGCTTTCGGAGGATACGGAACGTTGCGATCGAATGGTGTCATAATGAACGAACAATATTTGTAGTAATCTGTGGTTTTTATTGAAACCAAGGTTTAAACCATGGTACTAAGTAGTCTACGGTTTATTCAGTTTTTGTAATAAGAAGAAGTTTAAACCATGGTCTAGAGATTAAGCCTAGACTTTATAGTTCGGGATTAAACCAGACTTAATTCTGTTTTTTGTAATAAGGCCGAATCATTCCAAAGGTTTATGTGTTCTTGCATTTTATTGGCCGAATGACACAAAAGCTGTAAATCACAGCAATGTAGCAAGTACTGGTCCTAGTTATCACTTTAGAAAGCACATTAGTGCTATCACTATTTATTGCTAATGCTATATACAAATTTATATATAGAGAGACCGATATTCTTAGCAATCCATGGATTCTCCGTGCGGGTGCCGGGTCCATCGCGTAGCTGAGTTGGGAACTCGGGACAGTACCTGGGACTTGCGACCTTATATATTATATTACGTAAACTATAAAACAATATTTTCAAAAATGAAACTCATACCATTCAAATACGCATTTATTTCGAATATCTCACGATATACAGATAAGTACATGGGTAATACAAATACGATAATCATGATAGCTAGCACAGATCAACAAGTTACAAAAGTCTGTACAGATAACATAGAGTACATTTTATGTTATACAATTCCCTGTATTAATAATCTAACTCTAATAGAATCACGGAATATAACCACAAGAAGGAACTACTTTTCAACATAATTAGGTCTAAAATTGCCGCGATACTGCACCACTAAATACGTTACATGAGATTGGTTATTTTCTTTACACATTTGAATAATTAATGTTCATTTGTCTCGGTAAAACTCAAGTACAGCTAGGCTCTATAGCTGTTTTTATTTTGAAATGTTCATCGTAACCCAAGGAAGGTTTAAACGGTAAGAAAATATGGAGAAATTCCTAGGAAATTCTGGAAGGGAAACGCAATTCCACGCGAGCGAAGTCGCAGGCACCAACTAGCTACTTATAATTTTCAACATAGAAGTTAACCAATCACGTCGCAAATTATTCTAAACATCTATACAGTACTATTATAACTGTGAATCATTTCGTTTCGATTTTATATTCTGTGTACAAAAAGGAACAGATCTAATCCATGCCTGACTTGGAAAACTTCTACAATCGATTTTTCAAGATGGTGTTTCCAGTGTCATTCAGAGAAACGCTTTAGTTGGATAAAAATATATAACTATATATTTTTACCGAGATTACTAGTAACGTTACTCACGTTGTCGTACTTCACTAGTGTTTAACTAATAAAGCTTTTGTGTTAGGCGAGCGAATTTTTGAACCGCAAAATCTTGGGTGCCTTAAGCAAAAACTGTTAGTAGGAGTTAATTAGTTATGAAGTGTGTATACCGCGGGACACGTGTCTTGGGCCTAAATTGCGAGACAAACGATGCCCTTTCACGCGTGGATTGTTTCTTAATAATGCATGCGTGGTTCGTCCATTGCTTTAGCACCCCGTGCTATCCTCAGAAAACACTCAAAAATATGTTTATAACAGCACATTTAGGGTCCAAGAGACATTTCCCTAGCGATAGATGAGGATGGTTATCGATTATTTACGCGTAAAGATTTTTATACAAAAACCTCTAGAATGTTAGGACCGTTTCGGAATTTATACAACTCGAACTAAGAGTGTAACACACAAAAAATCTTCAAAAAAGACATTATTTTTCGAATAATTCAGATAAGAACGGATTTCAGAAGTAATCCATATCAGAAGTTATGTTATAATTATAAAGTTAGGAATTGCAAAATCTAAAATATACTCTATATTTGAAACAACAATTAGAATTAAACATATTGAGCTTACGTTACGGTAGCAATCGTTGTTTTGAGGCATTTGGGATTTAATAAGCTACGATTGATATTTTATTTCAGATTTACAAAAATGTAGGTATGATTTTGAATTAACTATAGAATAAATAAAATAATATAACCTGCCAATTTAAAAAATATGTCTATTATGAGATTCTCACAATGAAATCTAAATTGCATTATTTCTTTTCAAGTTTAAATAATATATGATAACTGGTAATTTTGACTGGTTGATTTAATTAAATACTCTTTTTCGCTTTCATATTGCTCTTTATTCTAAAATGGTCAGCATTTACGTATATGTTGAAGAAAGCCTTGTCAGCATATGCCTCAGAAAATCTAAAGGTTTAAAATTAATTATGGAGAGAGCTTTTAACGTATGCTAAGTATGTTTTCGCACTAAACCTACAAAACATTGAAAGTGGGTTTGCCACATCGGTAGAATTGCTGCAACAGTTTGACGAGATTATTAATATACATTAATTATAGTGTGTATAACATTATAATAGGCAGTTACATATGAAATTGCTGTTTTATTGAAGAAATTGGAGGAAACCCAATTTGCAGTACTAATATTTTTGCATTTTTTTAGGAATGAAAAATCCATTTTTTTTGTGTATGAATGCGACAACATTAAGCTAACACAACTTTAATTGAATTTTTGAAAAGTGACAGCTGTAAAAAAGTAATACGAAATTTATCATCAAAATGGATAGCATTTAGGAAGTACTGTTTTTGAAGATCGAATTTAATTTATCAAGTGGCCAATAAAAACAAAATTGAATACAGAGTTGTAAAATCTTGAAATCAACGTTCAAACAAAGCATAAATAATGGAAATAGCTATTGCCATTCAACGTGGCAATGCCGCCAGCCTTCTGGCCACCCTCCCAGTTGACGTGGATGGGTAGGAATTCTTTGACGCCTGAACCTGCTGGTTAGTATAATTATTATGTATTGTTTTTATATTTTTTTTATTTAAATAATTCTAATGTATATATTGTAAATAATTAGTGTTATTTTTAATTATGAAAGTATTGACAAAGAGACCTTCTCGCAAAAATTTCGGAAATTTCATATTTAACGAAACCTAATATAATGAGGTTATAGTACTTAGTCTCCGCTAAGTTAGATACTTAAGGCAAACAATCTTGATATTGTCAATTAAGTTAATTTTTTTTATTTAAAAACTCGGTTTATTATTCTTTATTTGATTAAAACTAAATTTAGACTTTTACTAAAAACGCGGCTAAAAACGGTAATTGAACCCTAATGATCCAATTACCGCTTTTAGTCGCGTAAATGATTTAATTATTGTTTGTGTAAAAAGACACATCAAGATAATTTACCTTTAGTTAGCAACTTAACCAAATAGAGTATATAGAATTATATAAACGATGTGATATATTGCTGATATTTGTAAACTAAAAACATCTTCCAATAATATGGATACGTGATTCAGAAATCTGGACGGATTTTAAAAAATTTCGATCAATAAGATAAAAAAATAAGTATCAATTTCTAAAATAGCTAATAAATAATACTACTACCCAAAAAACACTGAAATTTTATCATGTATCAGCTATATATCATATGATTTAGATACCTTATTCCGAAAAATTGAAATCAAATTCTAGTACATATCATAACTATTCCACAAGAATGGGAACTAAATGATTGAAAAATACATTCATAAACAATACTGATGTTATACCGGGTGTAAGGGGGACGCCCTCGAAGCCGAAGGCCCTTGGTAGTACTCCAGGTACACTACATATTGGTTTTTTTTACGATTTAGTGATTTTTTTTTCATGTTTTTCCGTTTCATAAGAAATAATTATTCTCCATTGTATTAGTAAAGCTCAATGAAACGGCAATTTCCTAAAAAAGCACTATAAAAAAGCACGCGCTTGGCGACATTTATTTTTTTCTTGTAGTGTTTTTTAATAAAATTCTCGTTTCATTGAGCTTTCATAATACGATGGAGAGTAAATAATACAAATGAAAAGAAAAAAAACTTTTTTTTACCATCTCGAAAAAAAATACCAATATGTAGGTTCCCGGAGTACTACAAGCTACAACTTCGGAAGCGTTCGCCTCACACCCAGTATTTTCATTTTTTTCTGTATAATATGTTTTTCTATAGTCTGATATACTTATGCTCGTCTCAAAACATTCACGAAATAGGATATCCAGAATATGTTGGATTACGATAAAGTAAATATAAAAAAAAGAAAATATTATTCAAAGGGATTTTATGAAATATATATAATATATATATATATATATATATATATATATATATATATATATATATATATATATATAAAAGTAACTACTGTAAAAAATTTGTAGAACAGTTTTCTATTTTTCTTTTATTACATTTTAGATATTGATTTGTTTAATATGATCAGAGATTCAATAAAAATAAATTAACATTACGAACGTATTAATGAATGACATAACATAATGATTTTAATAATTTTCATATTCCTACTGCATCTTAATGAACATATTTTGATTATCCTTTGAATAATAATTGAGCGTTTTTCATAGAATATTTTGATATTATTATAATTTTATATCTTATTATTACTAGCCAAAAACTTGTATACATACTACTAGATAAACTGTTTAGAATAAACATTGTGACACAGTTGGTGACGAGAGAAGTGTAGGAGCGAAATGATAAGTATAAATAAATAGAAAACCATATTAAAAGTCACATACTTGCTTTATAACAAAAATACAAGTAATTTTTAATAAGATACGTTTATAATATATTTTTGCCTTTTTTCTTTTTTCGTTTATGCGGCTTTGTAGTATACGTACAAGTCTTTGTTATTAGCTTCTCATGCCACATTTAGCTATAAGCATTTAAATTCCATAATAACACATTATAATAATTTTGTACCGTACAGTAATAATTTGAGATATTTCTAAAAAACGAGTCATGATATTATATTGATAAATAACTAAATTAAAATTACAATAAATGGTTTTTATAATTAATAATTAATTAGAATAATAACTAAAGATTATAAAAGATTGAACTACTTAAAAATATTATCAGGGATACTAATTTTAGGCCCGGATTTTAGAATGATACTCAGTCCGTGCCTCAAGTACGAATAATATTCGAATTAGTACCGTAAACGAATCAAGAGAACGAAGCATTGCGATTAGCTGTCTGCCTACTGTGAACCAATCACAATGCTCTATTCTTTCGATATGTTTACGTTATGAATTCGAATAGTTTTCGTGCTTGGGCACTGAGGACAGATTGTATAGATAGACACTTTATCAAATCACTGACAGATTAACATCTGTCTAAAGTCTAACCTTAAATAAACCGATATTCGGGGCTGAGTTTCGTTTTCGAATACGGACCTAAGGCCCGTATTCTAGCACGCCACTCAACTGAATCTCAATTTCTCTAAGAAAATATTGTATACACATTCACAAATTTGACAGGTTGTCTGGCAGATTGTCTATACATCTTTTCCTCAGATAAATGGCGATTCAGCCGAGTGATATTATAGAATAACGGGCATTAGTATCAAACGTTTTATTAAAGGCTGATTTTAGTTTAAAGATTAACACCTCAGATCTAATAGAAAATAATCAGTCTATCAAAAGAAATAAAAAAAAATGGCGGTAAATTAAATAGTTTTTTTTTTTCCTTAGAAGTAATGGCTACGTTATAATAGCTTATGGTTACTATTAATATAGTGAAATTAGTATAGTTTACGTATATAAAATGTTACAGCGACTGGTCTGTATTATTTACGGTAGAGGTTAGATAAAAAGGAACACTTTAATACCACAAAATACAGCATTTAGTGTGTGTCTTTACAAAAGTATTATAAAAAATATTAAGTCCCTTCCCTTGTCTGTTTGCTTAGATCTTTTAAACTACGGTACTTAACGGTTCAGCCGAATCCGTGGTTAGATTGGCAAGCGGACTCCAGCCTTCAAGCTGGAAGCTTTGGATGCGACTGGGAATAACGCTAAGAACATAAGAAGACTCGAATCGAAATTCAACATGAGCAAAGCCGCGGGCAGTAGCTTGTATATAATAAACGCTAGATTAAACTGAAAATTTTTCTACATAATCTACTATACGAATAGCAACCATTATAATAATAAAACTTAACTTTAAAAATAGCTGACAATAATATCAAGTATTGAGGCAAGAAGACAAGTTGCCATGTAGTTGCTAAAAATACTGATTTGGAAAATAAAATAAAATAATGACCAGAAAAATAAACAGTGGGATCATTATTTGAAATTATATTAGACGTAAATCAATATATCGTTGGCTCCAATTGTTATATATTTAAACTTACAAGAAAATAACTTAATAATAGTTACTTTTCGCACACATTTTGTTTAGCCAAGTCAAATATGATTGATTTTACATCGATATCTTTCATATCAGATACATTTTATCACAATTTAAAGTAAATATAAAATTAAAATATTCATTAAGGGCATATAAAAGGTAATATTCTTGTTATTTTAATGGAAAATTCATTAGACAATAATTTTAAATAAAATTTATATTTTTACTTGATTGAGAATTTTTTTTATTCGTTTCTATCGGAAGCCAATAATAAATATCTTAACTTCCATGGCAGTGTGTATATTCTTATCCTAATTATAATATACAGAGTACCTACTATAAGTTTATTGACAACGTTATATAACATTTTTTATAAAAATTGATAGGCAATAGTATTATCAAAATTTAATCCAATGAGGTTTAATATAACACCAATAATCTACACCAATTACTTCTTTGTATAGACTGGCTGTACAGAAAAAAAATGTTATCGATTTAAAAACCACATGAAATTCACTAAGCATTCACGACCTTGACTGAGATTGTCATTGGTCTATAGATTTCATAATAAGTGTCTAATTTTATTTATAGTAAAACCAAGTGAAGTGAAGGAGGCCGCCACTTTCCTTTCAAGATCGTCAAATCGTGCTGAATCGTCTTTGATTTGGAATAAAACATTATGCATTTGACAGTGACAACCGTAGTTCCTATTTTGACCATTTCACAGAATCGTTTGTTGAAGTGTACTCATTTATTTAGTCTGCGTCTCGTTCCAAATTCGAAATTCAAAATTTATTCCCGTCTCACGCGGGAAGTGCGGCACAATTTTTGTTCTAAACAGCTTGTATTAGTGTACGCGCACACAGAGAGCGGTCAGGGTTCAGTTTGAGTTCCGCGTTCTGTGACCGTTGTTGACCGCTCAAGAGTTCCGATCCAACGCACACAAGTTCTAGTTCTCTAGTTACGTTTGTGTCTTTGTACATGCAACATGTCACTAGAAAGTCCATCTTCTGATGAAGAATTATTCGCTTATCGAGCTTAGGAGCTTCTAAAAAGAATCTGTGTGCGCGCACACGTATACTTAGAAGTCATTAGTACCAAATGGTGTTTACATTGACTCCATTGGATTATTGCATCAGTAAAAATACTACTTTCACTTTTGCCGGTAATATTTAGCACTGGAGATCAATATGAAAAGATGTCTTTTTATATAGTTAGTACAAATTTGTTGGAAAAGAATATACAATATTTTTCGTATGCAAAAAATTATTAATCGGTCAAATCTGAAATATTAAATCGCTTTTACTGAATAGGTAATTCCAAATGAACAATCATGTTATCACCTATAAAAGGTAAAAATTAATTATGTTGAATCTTTTACCGCACATCGAAAATGGTTCAGTATCGTATTTCACAGTTTTTAACCAAATAATCTCTTTTTTTAATCTGAATAAATAAATGTGATATAGGAAAAATTATATACTACTAGATAATTATTTCATTATTACATTATTTGCATTATATGTGGGTATTTGCATTATATTTTGAACCTTAAAGGTAAAGTAGTATTTCTGTAATGAAATAACTGATGTTCATAATCATCATCCACATACAGGCGTGTCTCATCCACATAGATAAGAAATTTAAATTTAAAAGAATATTTAAATGAAATTACCTATGTAAAATTATCTATAATGTCTTCGTCATTAATATACTTAGTATTTGTTTTGTATTTGGGTTGATCTGTTTTGTGTGCTGCAGTAAGCTGAAATAAACGCATTTTTTTTCTTTTTCTTTCTTGCTTCTTTCTTCCTGATTGCATCCGAGGCCAAGATGAACTCAGAGGTCGGGATCCGGCTTCTGGTTCTTCCGCCTCCATTTGCACGGTGGTGCGCGTCCATGGTAGTGACGACATTCGCATGCATGTCACGCCCAGTCCAAATGACTGATGTTATGCCACAGTAAACATAGTAATCTTGCTACTTTACCCTAGACGATATCATTGACTTTTCGTATTGAATCTCCAGTGACAAATCATTACACAAAATTGATTAAAGCTCTGATTATACAAAGTCCTGCTACGATTATATTTAAGCTACAACAATTACATACAAATTGGGACATATTATTTTGTTTGATTTGAAATTTACATGGTCATTTACATTAATAGTAAAACACAAAATGGTAGTAAGGACGCGCGTAAAAAACAAGTGCGGAAGAGGGTAGATCAATACGGTCTGCCCCATAACAACTACCTCGGCGGTCACCAGTATATCCGTGATCATGTTGCTTGCAACAGCGCCGAAATATCGGATACTCCATGAACCTAAAAAACATGATCAATATCCCGGCGAGTGTTTTACTATTAATATTTTGTTTGTTCATCTTTTCCCCTATATACAAGATATTCTATTCGATATTATTAGATTGGATATAGGTTCAATAGGACGTGTTTACAAATTTGTTCGGATTGTTTCTTATTTGAAAAAAAGTACTTTTTAGTTTTCGTAAAAAAACTTTTTAAAATTAGATTTTTTGCTTTTTTATCATGTTTTAAAAGTGTATTCATCTATCTATAACGTACAAATAATATGTAGTATGTACACTTAGTTGTACGGGTCATGCACCTAAAGCATAGGCACAATTTTCATATAATGATGAATCTGCTACTTACTTTGGCACAAATATAATTTTGCACTATAAATTTTAGTCCTTATAATATAATATATATTAAAAGGACTAAATTTTATCGTGTGCATTAGGAGTGCGCGGATTTACTTATGTTCTGAGTTCATTAGGGTTATTGGCATCCTCAAAAAATCCTTAAAAAATTGTAAACATGTCGTGATAAAATATCTAGAATTATAAATTGATAATAAATATTCCAAAAGCTAGAATAACATTGGAACATCCACGTTCCAGAATGCTTAGGGAAATTAACATAAGTACACAGCTTTTCATATAAAGTTGTGTGAAAATGTGTGTATATTTATATCGTTTGTCCCACTGTATATGCCTTAACCACCTGGTCGATTATTGGACAATACAAAAGTACATCATGTTTACGTTAATTACAATAAACATAATTGTTCACTGCAATGCTGTATAGTTAGCGGGTTTCCTCTTCGTTTTGTGCGTCTGAGTGTACCTCGTAACTTGATATCATAATTCTTGATGTTTCAGATCTTAAATGTGTGATTTCCACCTGTTCGAAAACAAAAACAAACTTAATTTTTATCCTACCTCGAAAAAAATGTCAAGGTTTGAATGATATATCTATGAAAAACAAATACTTTTAGCAACTGCTTTAGTACTTGAATTATTTCACAGAAGGAAACATCCACAGATTGTTATAATCTGATTGGGTGGGTACATGCATATTTAATTCTGTCTAGCAGAAAAATATTACCAATAGAGTACTAAATATTTAAAAACCCTCAAAAAAGTTTCGTTATGTTATTGGTAGGCACACTAAATTATGACAACCCTGTTGGTAATATTACTATATAATTAAATTAAAGCAGTGCGTTTAAATAATTTGTAATACTTAAATATTTAAATTACCAAGAAAGTTCGGAACTCCGTAAGTCGTAAAAAATATTTTGCCAGGTTTTTAAATAAAGGCACCATGTTAATTTATTTCAATGTTTCTAAGTAATTATTACCATAGGAACAATATAAAATTCTTACCTTATACAAGGACTGTAAGTATTCCATTTGAAAGTAAATATAAAATTTCCCTCAAGTCAGAAGAGAAGTAAGCTTAAAGCATGATTTCTACTTGTTAAGTAGTTTTGACGATGATAGTTATAATATGCAATCTATGTCTTTCCGTTTGTATTTTAAAGTGTGATGAAAACCCTGAGCTTTATTAATTCAAAAACTATACCATGCTTTTAAATTGAAAAAGATTTTGTTATAAAGATTTTTTTAATAAGTAGGTACTTTTATAACGAGTCGATCGACTTTTTGCGTTATGCCGTCAAAAATTTTTTTTCAGTAAATATGTAATTTCAAACCAAAAAAATAGACAAAATAGAAAGGGTCATAAAATACGAATCCGCCATTTTTTTTTCAATTGTTTATTCTACATGTCGGTCGTTTTAAATAGTTAACAACAACAAAATATACATTATTGATATAATAGTAACAACGACGAAACGTAACAGTTTATACACACCAGGTTACGATTTTATAAGGGTGACCAATAGAAATAGTAATTATCAGGAATGGTAGTTTTTAGTAGGTAGTCTTTTTTTAATACTCTATAAACTTTTAACTCATGATGATAACTTTGATATTTTCAAACAAGAAATCGTTAACGTGTTCGTTAAAATAATAGAGTCACATTTTTTGTTAGTAATACCGTAATTACTTATTAATCCGCCCATTAATCTACTTGAACTACATTTATTATTTTCCATGAACACATTTAGTTATTTTAACAATTTGGTCACCACTTACAAAAAGGGTATTAACTTAGTTCTTGATCTGTAAGTACTTTCACAATATCTCAAAAATTAGAAGAAATATAAAGTTTTTAATAATATTGTCGTAGTAATTGTTGCCAAAATTAATCAATATTTGTTTACCATTTTTACTATATGCAAATAAAATTATTGTGTTCTGTTATTTACTAAAAATACTTACAGATCCCTATATATTAATGAATAATATTACACTCACATAAAGATGGATTACAAGATATGTATTTCAAAAGCACATAGCGATTGCTTTTGTTAAATTACAACCTTCAATTTTTATTAGCAATTACAAAATACATGCTAAATATGTATTTTTTTTTTGACTCAGCATTGGTTAGACTAGATGCCGCAGGAAATATGTTGTGTAAGGAAGTTATTTTATAACTTTTTATTTTATTTTTGTACTATAGCGAATTAATAGACAGATGAACACAATTTTAACTTGAACAAAAATAAATACGGGCATTATTTTTGTTATGCTGGCAATTCGGACTATTTTACTTTCTTGATGATAGCATCTAATCATAGCATTTTTTTTAATTGGTGTTTGATTACAGGGTGTGTAGTAACCTGAATGAAGACATAATTTCATCGTAACACCCTGTATTTTAGACTCTAACTTCACTAGATGATTTATATCAGTCGTTTGCTGAATACGATTTTATTGATGAAGTCAGTCGAAACACTTACTTTAGGACTTATTTAATAGCCTACATGCATCTTATTCATGGCAAATAAATTGAATAATTACATGCCAATCTGTTTAAAAAAAAAATCTAATTTATAATTAAACGTGTGGTAGGTAACTATCAAAATACTAAAAAATAAGTCCAAAAATACAAAAACGTTACTTATTACACAATTGCTTAAGCTACAGTCTAAACATTTCTTGTTTAAAAAAAATGGGTCCGTTATTTTTGGCAATTTTATATATTTCGAAAACTGCATACAACATTCATTAACTAGCATTTTTATTTTCAACAAGATAATGGCAACACTTAGTTTAAAAAGTTTCACCAGCTCAGATTCACGACTATATAATTTATTGCTAAGTTTTTTATTTATAAAAACGTCCTTTTCACGTAAAAGTATTACTTTCGCATTCCCCGTTATGGAAGCACCCAATTTTGTGATTCTTACTAACATACTGAGATTGCTATGACAAAAAATTTTCCTAAAAAGCTAGCGTCGCAAAAACAGATCTCAAGCTGTATAAAGATACTATTGATATATTTTAGATCACTTGTAATCCTTTTCTACTCTTTCTTTTAAATGCAACTATAACCCACCATGGAAGCAGCGTCCAAAGGAAAATGAGCATTCATTAATATGGCTTATGCGCTATAAGGAAGGCTGCACACCAGAGTAGAAAGCAGCAAGAGCTGATTGCTTTTTTGGTTCTCAACATTTATGGGGAGTATTTTTGAGGTGGGACAGTAAGGACCTTAACCGTTATTGTTACAACGAAATCTGTGAATGCAGTTCAGATTATCCCAAAAAGGTATAAAACAAAAAATGGAATAAGAACGTTTTACTGTAACTATAATGGTTGAGGTACCATCCACAAAGGACACACAGTTGCGCTATTGAAAAGTGCGAGTATCTCTTTTGTCAACTATACCTGACTGTACGAACACACGCGAAGCAAAAAATTCATACAGTCAAAAAATAAGTAGCATTTTTTGTTATCTTACTGCTAGCTACCTTGGTGTGCGGCCTGCCTTAGATAAATTATGCAGTCTTGTAATAGTGCAAAGGGATTGCAACGTATTAAAACGTGAGTCGTTCAAGCGAGAAATAGATGGACCTGTAGGATTTATAGCTCCATCCCCTTTTCTCGCTCGAACGATACGAGTTTTAAGTTAGCCCTCAGATCATTGAAGTAGACGTATGCGTGAGGTTTAGCCACGGAATATAAAATAAAAGTATGGAAACTGGTGTTGCCAAGCTCTTAAATATTACGGCCAATCACAGCAGCAATGAAATGATTGTTTATAACTTTCATCAGGAAAAAGCTAAAATAAAATATATGAGCCAATCGCGTTGTGACTTAAAAGCATTATTTATAGCACACAGACGATAAGAGCCGCCTCTTAATTTTATATAACGTGGAATTAGCAATTGTTACGATTAATTTCCAAAAACCTATTATTTTTTGCGAAATTTCAACATTGTTAAAGCTTGCAACAAATTCAAAAATGTATGTTCGTATTAAAATGAAAGACAAAAAGAGTACGTATTCACGTCATCTTCTCAATAAAATACTTATATTCAGTTTAGTTAGGTTAGGTTTACCTTAAGTTAAGTGCCTAACCAAACGGAGTATAATCTAATTTAGGTATGTATCGTTTTGCCTTTCATTTCATGTGTAAAGCTGTAGCGTGTAAAATGCTTGTCAATCATGTTGTTATCAAAATCTCCCGCCAAAAAGTATTTAATACTACCAAATACTTACCAGTGCGTATCAAATTGGTAATATTAATAAGGAGACAGTTGATAAAAAATACCAAAATTATTTACTTCTATACAATCGAACAATATTATTTATATTAAATTTTGATGAAATTAAAATAATATTTCGTTACAAGAAATACTACTATAATAGTAGTAAATTTTCACAGTTGGCAATACTTACTGTAACTCAGAGCTAAGCTTTAAACAAATATAGCAAAATCGCTGCCGTGGCGTCAAAACATCTGCTGTACAGTTCTAAACTAGTTGTCAAAATTCTTATAGTAATGCATTATTGTGTTTTTGTATCAAACTCTAAAATGCAATGACTCAAAAATCATAACAATAATTTGTGTTTTTGTATCAACTGTCTCCAATACAACAACTCAATAATTACGAATACAATGACTCACCACTTCCGTAGTGAGGCAATTGATGGTGGTTGGCGGACAACGCGCCGGGGGTGGCGGGGGACGCGGTGACCGGCGCCCATCGATCGGAGTCGCACCGCGGGCTGGTGTTATTGGGTAGCCTAGAATTTAACATAGCCGAATGAATTTTTTAAACAATCTACTTAGGGCTATCAACATTTTGAGAGGCTTTGGCCTACTTTATCCACGCTGGACATGGGTTGGTAAAAGGTTTTATTTCGAGTTTTCCTTTTCTTGCAATTGTATTCTTTCTCCATCCCACATGGATAATTGTTTAAACAATAAGTTTGCTAAATTGATGACCTCTGTGACGCAGCGGTTAAGTCGAGGTAGCGGGATTGATTCCCGCTCAGTGCAAATATGTATGTTTTGCATTAGCCTGGCTGTTTCTATATACATTTTTTTTAATTCAATCTAACCTATAGCATCCTAAAGTTGATGCAACTAAATCCCAAAGCATGCAATGTTTACACAGGCACCGAAAAATAGAATTTGTTTTATTGTATTGCTGTACACTTTACAGAGTGTGGGCCAGAAGTAAGGGTCAGTGCAAATCAGGTAGGCAAAATGCTCGAGAAGTTCTTAAGTGCTAATAAAATTACAACCTTATGACATTAAAAGCTTGAAATAGTGAGGCAACAACGCGCTGTCTTATCGGATTGAATAAGATTTAATGCTGCATACTACTTTCAGTCTTGTCTAAATGGAATAAGGTTCATATTATTTAATTATCAGTTAAAAAGTAGGTAAGAATTTCCGTCTGTGCTGAATAATAGTATTTGTCCTAAATTTTGGCGCGACACACAAAACTTGAAATTTTTAACCAATTTATTGTTGAAAACAGTTTTAACACCTCGGTCAGTCACCCGGTAACCATGGCTACTGAAAAGTAGACGAAACATCAAGTACACAACAAATAATAGAATAATACTCTAAATAATCCACATCTGCCACCTTAGTTGGAAAAAAAGAATCTTCTATTTCTATGTTCATCTATGTTAGTAACCCAGTACTCATGCGAATTTTTTTTACGTCAGTGAACACTGAAAAATTATCCTCTTTTTTTTAAACTTACCTTGTTCACTACTACTGGACTCGGTGAAGCTGGGGGTGCCCTCAGTCCACGTGGGCGTTGATCCCTCTACCGATGCGGGCGGCGTCCAACACACGCTGCAATTTCGCCAATTACCACAATTAGTTAAAGTTATCCATTTTTTTAATTTTTTTTTTTTTGATATTAAAAATGAAGGGGCTTTGTCTTCCAAGGAAGATAATATCTCTATCAGATAGAGCTAGATGTCATCACCAACGCCAAGGCAGGAGACATGTTACCGACGCCTATTTTACAGCATATATACTGTTTTTTGTAAATCGTCTCATGCACGAAATTTCTTTGTACGAATTTAGCAAAATATTGTTTGCACAAAACAGGGTGCATGAGTGCAGGCGCATGAAGCCGTGACAGAAGACACATTAACTTTTTTTTAAATATATCAGCTGTTTGTCTATCTCTCTACTAACGATAGGGAAATTTTAATAGTTCCAAAACATTAAATTTTAGTATAATAATATTTATAAGCTTTTAGCCCTAACGCACGCCGTCCTCTCGGGGGGTTGAGAGATCAGAAAACAATCTTCTCCTAACCAAAATAATCCCATTCGATAAATTTATTACGGCTGTACTCACGTCACTAGCACGTCACTAGACGTCAAAAGCACCTGACGTCGCCGCGCCTGGGTGCTCTGCTCATGATTAAGGCCGAACGCTAAAACTTGCGCGGGCGCCCGCGGGCGGACGCTAAATGAAAAATAGTTAGAGCAGCGCAGGCGCGTGCGACGGAGCGCGGACGCGGGCGACGGATTGTAACACGCGCGGCGGGCGACGGGCGCACGGCGCGGACGCACGCGACGGTCGCCCGCTCGCGGGTTGGTTTCAACAAATCAGTCGAGCGCCGCTAGATGCTACGGTCACACGCGTCGGAGGTTAGATATAAGTAGAATCATGAACATCGATACAGAGCGTGTAATAATCGAAGTGCAATATCGGCCAGTATTATGGGACATGGCGAACGAACGATATAAAGATAGAGATGCTCGTCAAGAAGCATGGCTTATTTTAAGTTATAGATAGTTATATAATTTGGTTACGAATTCTCCGCTGAGTAGCCTGTTTGTCACGAACAGGTTAGGTAGTCGACGTTGTTTACGCATACATCTCTTTGCCAAATAATAAATAAGCAAATAATCCATGGTAATCTACTCGACACAACTGTAGACGCTCGAGATCAAAATTATACTGGCAGCGCTAAATGAGACGGACGCACGCGACGGGTGCCCGCTCGCGGACTCGTTGCCCGCGGCGGACGTCCGACGCGGGCACCCGCGTCCGCATCCGCTTGTGTTTTAGCGTTCGCACTAAGGACTCCGGTCGGGTCCGAAACTAGTCGGGCGCATCCTGACAAGTGACGTGAGTACAGCCGTAATAAATTTATCGAATGAAAAATGGCTCACGATAGTTTCTATACAAAAATAATCCCAACCTGAGTCATCACTAAAATGATGACGATGATCATAGAAATGAGTCAGCAGTACCTGGCATCGTTACTGCGTGCGCTGCTCAATGCGGCTGGAGTCAACGCTAATGATGACGCAGATGACGTAGTCATCACGCTAGCAGCGCTAGACGCCCCTCGACGCCTTCCAGACGCGCTTGATGACGTCGTCGATGACGAATTTGTACGGGAGGTTCTTGGAGGAGGTGCTTCTTCGAATGGTGGAGGCGGAGTCGAACAACAGGATAACGGCGCGCCGGCTGAAGTGGAACTAGCGTTACTACATGGACTAGCCAGGGTCAGGAAAGATAGAGCTAGATGTTACGGTATTTGGAAATTTCTAAAATAATCTACGGAGATAAATGCACTGAGTCCTAGATTCTTTCTACTCTACTGCTATGTAGCTCTAGCATAAAAAAAAAACTGGTAGGCAATAATACAAACAAAAAACGTTTAAAAAGAGCGTTCCAAATAAATTCGATTTCAATTTGCAGACAATAGACATATTAAAACTTTTATCTACTCTGATACTATAATACATAGATTATAAAACTGAAATTAAAACTCTCATGACAAACATTACGCACAGGCCAAAAAACAGTTTTATTACGATACAGGTTTGTATATATATAGGTGTCCATATATCATTAAGTAACTTTTTAATCATAACGATACACCTATACAACCTCCTTCTGGACTGAACCTCTACTTTAAAAAAAGAACCCGCCAATTCGGAAGAAAAAAAAAAGAAACACGCATGCGCAATCGATGTTTGCGCCTTGGCGCCAACATTTTACATTTAAATTAAACAAAGTTTGATTTTGTTTGTAAAATAAATTAGTTTATGTATTATAGTATGGGAGTAGATACAGTAGTGTATGATACTGTACATAACTTGGTCTTATAACACTCGATATAATATGCAACAGTATCATAAACTACTATATTAACACATAAAATAAAAAAGAAATCTGTTGTAGAAAGTTGAAATATCTGTCTATGATTATTATGCAATACAATATTGCTCTCTTATCTGCTTGTATCAAAAAGAGCAGTCTTATTTTTTTATTGTAAGCGCGATTGGCAACTTTAAAGCAATGAATGACCTTAATATATCGCAGATAATTATTACATAAATACTTTATTAATAGATACATTAAAAAATAAGAAGTAAAAGGTTAGCTTATATTCTAGGATATATCTATTATTGTAGTTTGGCAAACACAAGACGAAACATAAACTTATCAATCTATAACCTATTTCTATAGTAAAGGATGCAAAACTCAAGGAATCAGTAAACAGCTGTTACGTATCGACGGCTGAATGACAAAAAGTTTCAAGGACATTTGACCTCAAAGGAAAATCACGGTCTTATGTGTTTTGGGATAATTTCTAATTGAAAAGTCGATGGCACTTAGACCCTTTGGCTTTCAGCTATCGTAATAAAACGACCAAGCAAAAAAAAGCATTTCTAAATACAAAATGGCAGTAGTCTAGGTTCACAACACATTCTAAAACACTACATGCTATATACTAAGTAAACAATTAAGGCTTTTTTTAGCTCCGTGAAAAAATAATTTCGTCATCTCTAATCCTCTTTTTGCACTAAAGCCTTTTACAATTTGGCAAAACAATTTAAAATTTGGCAGTTATAATTTGTCGTCCATTTTGATCTATAACATTTCTTCAACGTCTATCTTCATTTTTATTATCTTTTTCTTTTCAGATCTCTTTTTGAAACTTCCTTTCTTTTTCTGTCTAGGTATTTTGTTAGGGGCTTTAGCCAAAGGCGTTTCAGAAAACTGTCTTATTTTGTCATGAACATTACCGCTTATGGCTTTTGAGACGATTGGATTTACGCCAGTCGTTGTTAATGAGAAATATTTTTTGTCAACCGATGTCAAACTGCCGTGCGAATATTCTATTGGTTCGAACATTTTTTTAGTTTCTTTCACTGTTACTTTAGAATCAATTTGCTTATCGGAAATTTTACTATCTTGTGATGAAGAAAATGAGCTTCGCCTTGAGCTATCAGAATCAGTTTGAGCCTGCAGAATGTGTTTTTGAAACATGTCTATCTTAGCTTTGGCTTTTTTATGGCAGATTACTTCATCTTTAGTCATTCCCCGAGTCATGCTATAACTACGAATTTCAACCTTCGGTTTAGGCTTTGTATCTTGTATACGACTTCTACCTCTTTTAGATTGATTGAAGTTTAATTTTTTGGTAATGCCAGATATTATACCAGGTTTCGAAACATTTTTCTCAAATTTTGTTTCAATATGAACTTTTTCAACTGGACCAACCTTTGGTATATTAGTACCTGGTATCTTTTTTAGAGACTTTGCAGCAAATATTAGATCTGAGGACTTTACGTTATGTACGCTAACTTTCTCTTTAGAGGGGTCCAAATGTGTTGGTGACTTTCGAGAAAGTTTATCTCCAATGTGTGTTACAACGTCTTTCACGAATTGTGATGGACTTTTTGATTGTCTTTCTATAACTTCCTCTTTAGGTTCATTAACTTCGTGTATTACGATTCTTTCTTCGCTGCTTGATGCAGTCAGTGATGTATCGTCATAATCTCCAGAATCTAAATGTTTTATGAGAGCTTTATCCAGATTAAATTTGGCCATCATATTTGTCTGAGCGATCAATGCTTTACCAGGATGCGATCTCTCTGTTATACTGTCTGCTTCTTCAACATATTCTAAAAACGAATTAGATGCTGCCAGTTGTGTTATTTTAACTGAACTTTCTGATACAGACGGTGGGATGCGACATGCAATGGGTTCTTTGAAAATAAAATCATGCCCGTAAAACCAGAAATCGTCATCACTGCTCGTGATGGGCGTTTGTGGCGGAATATCACTCACAGATATGCTTAAGTTTGGATAATCACCTTTCGTATCGATGCTTGACGCTAGCGAGTTTCCTCCTCCTCTTTTAGCTTTGGGTGACCCTCGGGGAGGGACCGGTGGAGGGACTCTCTGCTTTTGGGATCCTTTCAACACCGCAGGGAATGCAATGTCAGGTTCGGAGGCTGCTGACGTCGATTTAGCTGAAGACATTGTAACTTTGGCGGCCGTTGACACCGGAGAGGTGACTGACGTTGGAGTTATATGCGCTGTCACGTCCGACAAAGAAACTGGTGATTGACAAAAACGCTCAAAATTTTGTATAGATTTATTAAATATTAATTAAAATATACAATTAAAAATATATAAACGAAAAATTTGGCACATTATAAACAAATGTTATAACAATAAAAATGTTAAAAGATTTGTGTTTTTTTTTAAATGGAAGCGTAGTTATTGACGGTTTGTTACATGTCCAGAATGGCATGTTTATATTTATATTTTTTAGATGGAGCTTGACCGTTTAAGGTATCGTATTTTTTATTGGTGCATCAAGTTAATGACATTCGAGTTTATAAAAAATAAATTACAGCATGCAGTTTTAGGGAGTATATTAAAATAAAAGCGAAGTTGATGGTATACCCAATAAGAAAGAGTTCCAATAGGTCAGCGCAGCGTGAAAAGGAGAGACAACATGATCATAAGTTTGTTTATTTACTTCTGTAAGATCGCAACATCAAAGAGATTGGTTTTCTCATTCTCTCTTTAATGACGACAGGTAGGTATGTTTACCCAAATATCAAAAAGACCGTATTAAATGTTTTGCAAAGGCTCACTGGACAATATTAGCTTGGCGATTCACAGTACTGAGGGCCAATTCTCTTAACAAAAAGGTTCAATATTCAGTTTCAATCTATTCTCAATCTTCCAAATGTCACAAACGGTCAAGATTTCAAGATTAAATGAAAATTGTATTACGACAAAACCGTTTTTGACATTTGTTTGGATTTTGATAGATCGATACTTAATTTTGACCATCTTTTTATTAGGATAATTTGTCCGCCTGATTAATATAAGCCCACCATTGCACAGCTAGAGATATTGACGTTTAAAAGCATCATTTCCTAGTCTACATTTTCATAGCAAGTCTTTGTGTACACTAATAATGTGACAATGTTTTTTTACGACTTAAGAGCCAAAGCGCGGCGTTATGAGTCTAATTTAAAAAGCAAAAGCGTAGCAAGGGATTATTTTCTTTTGGACTGAAATTTATACCTCCCTGTTTCCCTTACTTCTTTTTTAGGGGGAAGATGATGTTGATGTGAACGACAAGAAAAGCAGAAGCAACAATGACGCCTCCCGTTACTATAAAAGCTCTGTTATTGACAAAATCGCATCAGTGATAATATAACCTAATTGAAATTTGAGTTTTTTTATATTAAAATCTTCTTTATTAAATCTTTTTTGAAAAAGTGGCGACTCACATGTGAGTTTTTTTTTCATGATAATGTATCATGGTAATGGTAATGACATCTTTTTTCTTTAGTGTTATAACTTATAAAGCACTAGTTGTGACCTGCGCCTTTTTTGTCTTAGAGAAATATTCCTGGACCCGGGCTTCAAACGTGAAACCCCATTTTTATATTTTCAAAGCTTGTTTTGATTACTAGTGAATTACACATTACTAGTAACGTAGGACACGTCTTACTAGTAGGTAAGTTTAGTTTGCAGGTATAATGAAATTTCAAAACACTCTCAAACTAAACTAAAACTTATGCTATACTTGAATATTAATTAGTGTCCGACCCAAGCTACGGCTTCGGCCACCTTCGGCCAAAAAAAGCATTTTCGACCAAACCTTCGGCTTCGGCCAAAAGTAGGCCGAAGGTTTGCTAGAGAATCACGTAATTTAGATCTTAAATCCCAGAGTAATCGATGTACATACTTAAAAATTTGCAATCGCATTGAGAACCTCTTTCTCTTTGAAGTCGGTTAAAAAGAAAATAATACCTACAGACTCTATTTCAATCACGTTATATTATTAATTCTGCGATTTTGTATCACAAAATAGCTTTTTTTAAAATATTTTAATTTTGATTATTGATAGCAGCAAACCAATTGAAAAATAGCATTTCCGAGTTATGGAAAATGAGAAGCTGAACAGGTATTTAAAATTTTATCAAAAAATTATTTATTTTATATTAAGTAATATGCTTTTATAGTGTACTCCTTGCTTCACTTTTATGTATATTTTAACTATTCATTAATTCGAATGTCATAAATTTAACCCCCGATTCTGCTAGGTAATTGTCAGTCACTCTACAAGATGCTATTTAATTTTAAACTAAAAGCATAGCAGTTAAGTCTAAAATGAAATGGCAGTTTTGCAGTGTCTTTGTTATAACAATCTAATTTAACATGCTGTTCATTATTCCATGTTAAATAGTGTAATCCTGTGTTGGCCTTATTTTAAGCTTAATTGAGTAGATTGTATTTTATGTAATACGTGATGGATTGCCGAAAAAAAAAAACAGTGGTTGACTATTAGCAGAATCGGGCTCCACGACGGGACTTGAATCACTTTCGGGTAGAATACTTTGACGAACTGAGCTATCACTACCCCTAGCACGAACGACTATAGTAATCGAATGGTAAACGTATTGAGAACGGAACATTGCCATTGGCCGGCTGCCTACTATAAACCTGTTTTTTTTATACAGGCCACGTTAATTTGATTTCAACTCGCCTGATGGTACAAAGTCTCAGGAAAGAGGGTCACCATTACATACAAGGACCATGTTAACTGCAGTTGCTTTTCCGCAGAACGTCCATGATAACTGACCTAGTGGTATGGTTAATGGACTGCTGAGACGAGGTCTCGGGGTCGATCCCAGGTTTTATTATGGCACACACCAATGGCTTTTCGATGCTTTTCGAAGTTATGTGTGTATTTATAGCAGGTTTATAAGTGCCCGGTTAATGGCAATAGGCTCGCCACCTATAACATTGGGACCTAAACATAAACTGGCGAAATGTGGGTGCTAGCACCTCTGCCTACCCCTTCGGGGATACAGGCGTCAGTTTATGTTATGTTATGATGTTATGGTGCTATGCTATCTTCTGCATAGCAATGAATGCTGCCGGATAGTACACCCGTGTGTATATAAAACCGGCCAATTGCAATGCTCCATTCTCTCAATAAGTTTACAATATGATAATGATAGTTGTTCGTGCTAGGGGTACAGCCACTCTAGACAAGTGGCATCTTGTTGGCCGGCGTCGGATAGAATAGAATGACAAATGTATGGGATTTGACGTATCTGACAGTCGTTAACGCATGTCATAAATTCCACGAAATGTCGGCCAACGAGATGCCATTTGTCTAGAGGGGCTGGACACGTCCTAGAAATTCGAAAGAAATTATACATATCAAAATTATTACGTACAAACGGAAACAATGAATGCTGTTACTCCTCCTAAGATTTCTCTCTGTAAGAGACTGTTCGCAGATTCAAATCCCGTTATTGTATATTGACATTTTCCGAGCTATAATTTTTTTAAATTAATTACTTAATATATATTTTATCATGATCATTTGATAGGTTTATGCTTCCAATATAATAATAATTTTATTATAAATTAAGATAATTATTTATTTGTAAAATATATAAATTTAGAACTGGAGTAGAACTGAGGTATAATTATTGTATAACTAATGACTAATATATACACTAGTAAACTTGCTGTACCTTCGAAACAAAAGGTTTAAATCGATTTAAGACCACTAATTTACCAACAACTATGTGCCATTTTTGGTAGTTATCATACAGTGTCTAGTGCGACCTTTTTTCACATTCACCAGTAACGAGTAAACGGTCAATTTTATGACATTGAATTCACATCGAATCCGTGAAGTAATAATATAAAAAATCCAACCTATCTCCTCCGAAGGTTGTCGAAGAGGCGAGTAACGGAAAAATACGCAGACGATATCACTGCGAGAGAAGGGAAACTTTAAATTATCATGTGCCAACTTGTCTGGCCACGTAGAAACAGTAAGCTTAAGCCTCCCAACATTAGGAAAGACCTATGATTGATAGAATTAGTGCCACCTAGTGACACTTGTGAAACATATTTTGCGCATACAAATCACCGTTTACTAGGCATAATGGCACTCAGATGACATTACAAAAAGGCTCGTGATACCTAAATGCAGATAGATGTCTAAATTTATCAAATCCATTTTCTAGTTCCAAATTCTAAATTAATCCGTATCCCATGAGCGCGGGCCTAGCGGTGACGGGTGGAGCCGCCTGTCACCCTAGCAAAAGCAGCCCCTCCTCCCCCCAACATGGCGGGGACAGTGCGGTCCCCACACCCGAGTAGGCGAATGCGTACGTAATTTTTTTTAGTCAAAATAGCTTGTCTAGTATACATAGAAGTCATTATTTATAATAAGGTTTATAGAGGTTTTATACGAAACATGTAATATCGATTACAGATTATAGATTTATTTGTCACACAATATGTAAACCAGCTGATTTTTTTGTCGTTTCGCAGCAAAAATTTTGGGCACATTTTCTATAGCAAAAACATATGTAAATATTAATTTGGCGAGAACATCACTACAAAAAAAAGCACGCGCTTGGCGCTCATTGTTTTCTCTGTAGTGATGTTTCTTTTATGAAATTGTCGTTTCATTGAGCTTTCCTAATACGATGGAGAATAAATAATGCTATACGGGAAAAAAATGTAACGATTCTCCAAATCGAAAAAAATAAAACAAATAATGTACCCTGGTAGTAATGTAATGTACTACCAGGGGCTTTCGGCTTCGGGGGCGTTCCCCTTACACCACCAGGTGTATTTTTTTTTTAATTACAACAACGTGTTAGGAAATTCCAATGTTTCATTAGAATTTCCTAACAATTTCATAAAAGAAACATCACTACAGAGAAAGCAAAAAGCAAAAAGCGCGTGCTTCTTTTGCAGTGATGTTCTCGCCAAATTAATATTTACAGATGTTTTGGCTAAAAACGCCTATACCTATAGGTGTTTTTTTTTGTTTGTCACATTAGGTGATAACTTAACTGTGTCCAAAATCTTTCGTTCCGAAAAGGCAATAAAATCAGCTTGCACATTTGTTTATCACACAATATATTACTATAAGTAGTCGTTTATACAGCACAATACGACATTCACCCTCACCTGCTTTGGTGTTGGCGATCCCACTCGAACTGGCGGCTCCTATCCGTTAGATAGCGTGAAAATATTGTATTGTACCAATCAGAAAAATATATAGCTTTATGTTACTAAAATATGATTTAATGATTTAATATTAGCAACCGAAATTCAGAAGTAATACTCCCCCTAACTGCTACAGTTAAGTAAAATTGTGATAGAAGCGGTTTCACGTCGGTAATGTTATAACTTGGATTCGAACCGCAGATCTTTCGAACGTAATTCCAACTACTTAACCACTTAGCTACCGTGTTACAGACCAGTTATGGGTTTTGTGACCATCAAGTCACTGTTTTAATAAGTGACTGGTCATAATATGTCAAAGTTTGACCATCACATCACTATAATGGTCATAATATGTAAAAGTTTGACAAATCACATCACTATTCAGGACGTGATTGGTCATAATAAACGAATGAAAACTTATGAAAGTAAATAAAACATTGGCTCAGCTAACAAAATTTCATTTATTACCGTAATATATACATAAAAAATTTGGTCAACCAGCTCAAGCAAATAACAATACACTTAACAGTCTAGCACACAGTACGTAAATAACGTACATTACATATCATTGGACATATACAAAACTTGTGTGAACGTTTGTATGAATTCTACTAGTATTTTAAATGTGAAAGTTTGTGAAGATGTTTGTATAATCACTACAAAGTATAAAATAAAATTGCTTTCTCTGTCCCTATATCCCTTTGTATGCTTAAATCTTTAAAACTACGCAACGAATTTTGATGCGGGTTTTTTTAATAGAGTGGTTCAAGAGGAAGGTTTATATGTATAGTACATGTTTAATATGGTAGAGGGTGCAGCGGGAACGGGATCTGACGCCACGCGGGCGGTAAAATATTGGCGGTACGAAGTTCGCCAGATCAGCTAGGTTGTTATACAATCATGTTTAAACGGCTGAATGAATCTGATTGAAATTTGGTACAAAGATAGATTTTAGTCTGGAATTACCATTGCTACTACAGACAGTGGGAAAGCCGCTGAACGGACGGGTGACCCGTCCTTCTGTGTAGGCAATTTCACTCGTTTCGATAATGACGACAGCCAGGACCGACGGTTTAGCAGCCAGACCAATGTAAATAGACATTTTCATGCATACAAATATTTACACTGAGCGGGTATCGAATCCGTACCCCTGAAACAAACCAGACCACAAAGGCTGTCTCGAATTAAGCATAGGCTAGTTCCCTGGAGAAGGTAGGCGGAACGGGATGAAAAGAAATCATATCAAACACAATTTTGCATAAAATTTGTTATTATTCGCCGAATCATAAAATCGTTCACCGAATCATAAAATCGTTCACAAAAGATCTGTCAATCACTCATATCCAATTTAAATACATATAATCTCAATTTATTGTGAAATGTCTACAGGAAATGTATATTAAATAATATGCTGTGATCATCACTTAAATAAGTAATATTGACTTTTATTTCTTTCAGATGGCTACAGAATCTAATAATACTAAATAATAAATGTTCGGAATTTTAATATTTATGAAAATTATTTAATACTTATTTTTGTCAGAAATATTTCAATTTAAACTGTTAGTATTAGAGTGGCAATGTATAAGTGTTTTATGGCAATAAATAAATACTTTTATTACTATTCAAAATCAGTCGCAAAACTTTGTGATATCGTTTAGTATTATATTATATCTTCGTTTTAAATAAGAACTCTAATATAGTTCTACCACAATGAACTAGAAACATTCCACCGCTATAGATAATTACAAACACCCTTTTAAAACGTCCTATTTATTTAAGAAACCAATAAATTATAATCATAGACTTATTAGTCTGTCTAAGACGTGTCAGTCTAACTTAGACTTATAGTACACATTAAGCTATAGAGCGCACCTTACTAAGGCGTCATTTAGACGATGCTAATTTCACGTACGTTTTGCGTTCGATAATCGTATGCAACTATCGCTAGCAATCGCCCTACGATTATCGCATCAAAATGTTACACACAGGCAAACACTCAATTCTTGCCTACGATTATATCATACGAGATTCGCAAGTGATATATCACTTTATGCCTTATGTTATTAATATTAAATTGTTTAGAAGGACACTGTCAATATTCAATTACGAGACAATTCTCACCAGCCCCTCTAGACAAGTGGCAATTCGCTAGCGGGCGTTTGGTGGAATAGAATGACGAATATATGGGATTTGACGTATATGACAGTCGTTAACGTATGCCAAATACGTCAAATCCCATACATTCGTCATTCTATTCCATCAAACGCCGGCTAGCGAATTGCCACTTGTCTAGAGGAATGGACAAGCGAGAGGTAATTGTTTCTGCGTATGTTTAGACGAAGCAACTTTTTGTGCCCTTTCGAGAATCGTATCTTCAAGACGAGATACTCTACTCGCCTAAACGAACTGTAAGCACCAGTATGAACAATAGCGAGGATCGTTGCTCAACCTAAATCAGTAGCAAAACAATCCCCGTAAAAGTGATTAAGCAATTAATATTTTATTCGATATTTTATATTAGTGATTATGGTTTTTATCTACACTACTATTATAAAGGGGAAAGATTTGTATGTTTGTAATGAATAAACTCAAAAACTACTTTGTCGATTTCAAAAATTCTTTCACCATTGGAAAGCTACATTCACCCTGAGTAACATAGGCTTTAATGGATTTCCACGGGAACGTATTCACCACCCATGCGAAGCCGGGGCGGATCGCTAGTAATACATAAAATGATACGATTATTTTGTATCTTGGTTTTAATTTTATCCGTTCATAACAAAAATCTTAAAATATTTACTTTAAATTCATAAGTTAATATTCGGGAATGAATGAAACGTCAACGTCACAAACGTATTGGTACGCTATATCATCGCTAAGCATCTGCTTATTGGCACATCAGACCCGAGTGAAAGCCACGCTCTATGCTACTGTGCACTCTAAGATATTAGACTGACTTAGACTTATTAGTCTATCTTAGACTTAATAGTCTGACTTTGACTTATTAGTCTATGATCTCATCCAATTGATGTTATGTGGCCGTGTGCATTATTGTCTAATTAATTAATACAATAAAAATATATAAAGAAATACAATTACAAAAAAAAATATATATAATTAGACGGAGTATATAAACACCACATGTGTTTATTAACTTTATTAAAATGCGAAACATAATAAGATTCCTTTTTTTTAAAACCCATCCATAAATTTCCCAATTTGAATTGTGTGCAATTATATAATAATAATTTATTATAATAATTGACTGTCTAATTAAAAAAAAACAACTACTAGAAAACTACTTAGAACCTGGTAAAAGAACCACACGCACACCCATTGAAATACTGTATATATTCACATAATATCGTAACATTTACACTGGTATAGGTAACGAAGTACTAAATTTTGACAAGTATTGTCGAATATTGTCAGCTTTTAGTCAAATAATGTGTATTTGACAATCGTGTTGCAAAAATTAAAATACTGTAGATAAAGTTAGAAATTTAAATAGACAGAGGAATCAGATAAATAACTAGAAGTCAAATAATTAGTTAATTAACTCGTTGGTTAAGTATCTATTTTCTAAAATAACTAATTATTGAGGTAACTATTTTTTTAATAACTAACGTTATTGAAGATACTATTTTCTAACAGAACTAGTTCTTGAAGTATTTTTTTTTAAATTACTAGTTTTAATTCTTTGATGAACTAGTTAATAAAGTATGTATTTTCTCAAATAAATATGTATTGAAGTAATTTATTTTAGTAGTTAGGTATTTTAGAAAATATTAAAACTAGTTGGTCAACTAGTTAACGAAGTAACTATTTTCTAAGATATATAGTTATTGATGTAACCATTTAGTTAAATAACTAGTCAACTAGTTAATTAACTAAATATTTATTCAATTAACTGAGCAACTAAATGGTCGCACTATCTATAATATTGCATATACATTAATCGTTATAAATGCTGTAGATACTACAGCATTTATAACGATTAACAATAAATATTATTGAAAATATTTATACATTAATAAGTTGATTATGTTTATCAAGGTTATAATATAACACCACTCTTGTGTACCATATCCCGTACTTTGAAATTATATCAACTTGACAAGTATCAATCATACACAAATTTGAATGTATTCATATTTATATGTGTACCTTGTGTAAGAATATATTATACTGACTTAGAACTTGAAGAAATATATAAAAAATCTACTTGTCAGTATTTATTGTTTTACAAGGCACTTGTTAACACACTTATATAGTAAAAGAAGTTCGTATAGATTATTTGTGACACAAACTTTGGTAAAACTGGCAATTTTGGTAGAATATATTTCTTACCAGTTGTGAAATATAAAAATTGAAATTTTTATTCTTTTCTAGCTTAGCTTACAGTTCTAATTCCCAATTGCGATCAAAAAATATATACAATTTAATAATTGTCAAGTTAAACTTTAGGCTGCACACATATTAAAAGCTATTACAATGTTTCAGCTAAATACATATGAAGCCTAATTTATAGAATGTCTTGCAAGACAAACTATCGCATGTTATTACATTTATTTATTTAAATTTCAATATTCGTTCCACTATCGAAGTTTCACAAAGAATTTATACCGATGAAACGATCGATCGACAAATCAATTTTATCGAACGATAGCGATAAAACTCCTATTACACTATATAGTATTCTCAATCGGCCGGTGGTACAATAATAATCGTACTGCCACTGTTTTTAGCTGAATACACTTCAGCTTTTTCTAAACTTTTGACATATACCACTTCTTTTATAAAGGTCTCTGATTCTGATTCGGTCAAATGCTCATTCCCGTTTATCTGGACTACTGAGACGTGGTCCTTGACTTGTACACTTCTATCTTTCATTAAAGGAGATTCTGGTCGTATATAAACTGTCTGTGTCGATCTAACCTTCCTAAATCTCATGTCTTTAGGAAGCGTCGCCGTTTCTCTAGCCTCTAAAGAGGGCGTTGCACTTCTTCTATAACTCGAATTTAGACTTTTTGGTAACGTATTTGAAGTTTCGGCTGCACTTGTTGTGTTATTAGTACTCTCCGTTTTACCGACTAAACCGATATCAACGAAAAATTGCTTGAATTTTTCCACAAATGTGGGTGATTTCGCTCGATTCAGACTATTTGTTAGACGCTCATTAGAATGCTCTTTAGAACTAACTTCGTCAATCCTCTCTGGTATATTCGACGTACTTTTATGTTTCTCTAGAATATTCGATCGCCGTTTCCATCTAGAATCATCATCTTCGTCATCAATAAAAGGTATGTCTTGGAGATTGTTTTCATTTCTCGTATCTACCGCAGCATCTTTTTTCTTGGGGAAATTAGTGTGAGCTTCTACGTATATTTGAGGCACACTGGTACTAGTATTGTCTGTTTGAATCCCGCTATCAGCTAAACTTCCATTAATGTGAGAACTACCCGCTCCTGTGCTGAGAACTTTAGTCAATTGGTCTGATAGGCTCTCCATACGGTCTTGCATTGAGTTTCTGTACGCGTTAGCTGCGTATGAGGTTGTAGGATGGTTTATATTAGAAGTATCGAACTCTATCCGTCTAGGATATGGACCTAGTCGATCCCTATCAATTTTCAGTCTGTCTGACAACACTGAGGGGTATTCCATGGCGATTTGGGGATGTCTCTGATTCCATGTTGATATAGTGGTGTCAGTAAAATCACTCATGCTCGATCTCATAGAAGATCTAGGCGATAATCTAGACTGCTTCAACATAACATCAGGATTGTAATCTGTTATCGGTCTGCCGATGTAGTTACGTCCTGATAAACAAATTCCTCGTATCAAAATGGTATAAGTCTGAATTTCGTGTTTTTTTTTTGGGTGGTACATTTCAGTTTATTTAGCTCCCCCGTCGTCAAACCATGCTTTGGAAACACGTTGAAGATATCGTGAACCAACACCGTTAGCACATTGAAAACAATCACATCACAAAATGTTCTTTTTTATTTTTTTCAAAACGTCATTCGCGGTAAAAAAAAACGAAGTTACAGGAAAAGAACTACAAAAGGAGTTTAAAAAAAAATAGGACGCATAACAACAGCGATTGGGGTCACAAACACCGGAAGGATAAGGGTGGGGGATAAAATAAACTGAAATGTATAATAATAATATGGGTACCAACATAACTTCACATTCTATGTTAAGGATAAAATTAGGGTTAAGCTACTTATCATAAAATAATAATCTGTTAATAATATTAGTTTAATAATCGAGCATTCAATAAAGCAAGTTGACGACTTTCTAATTAAAAATACATACAATAATAGCATGCACTACTGAAAAGAGATATTTTTAAAAGGTTTAACATAGTAAAAACTAAATCCTATAAAGATTAATTTTGACAAATGAATAGTATATCGTATTAATTTTTTTTTTTAAATAAAAGCTTTTGTGTAATCTGTAAATAAATTTTGCCAATACTTTATAACCATTGCATAATCAAGCCCACTGCACTGGAAGTAAATACAAGAGACAGTTTGAGATTTTTTAAGTCATCAACTTGCTTTAGCAAAATAAAAACAACACCAAACTAAAAACGTAAGGTTATCATACCTGATGTGTCTATCTCTTCCTGCGGTCTCGTAGGTTTGGCGATGCTCTTCCTCTTAGACGGAGAGTGTTTCAATGCTGTGATAATAAATAAAATTTTAGGTTGTGTACTTTCGCTATTAGGGTACAGGAGTGCTATTGTGGGTAGATACATATATTGAGCAAATATATAGAGAGTGCATAATTTTTTTTTATCGAAAATAGATGCGCATGAGAAAATTCCAATTTCAAATTTATATTCTATTTTTTTTAGTTGACTTAAGACACTAAAACTATTATCCTTATAACCTTTTTTTATCAAACGATGGGTCAGTAAGTATACTTTTCAAATTTCTTCGCACTTTATACATTACAGTGACGTGGTAAAGTAACGTGATATATTATGATATTTTTTATTACCACATATCATTGTAATATCATTGTGCGTTGTAGCACTGTCTACAATAAACGGCAATTATTTAAATGTACCACAATAGCACTCCAATACATTTTAAGTTTCTTCGATTCACCAACAACAGAAGCGCCAAATAAAAAAAAATCAGCGAGTGTCCGCGCAAAATTCGCAAAATAATTAATAAATTTTAGTTTGAAAAGCTTTCTAATAATATTGTGAAGAATTCAGATAGTTAAAAGATGTTACCATTGGAAAATATATTAGTAATTAGTACTACCCCTTTAGGAATAGGCGTTAATATTTAAAAAAATAAATATTTCCAACAATATCATCTTCTAACAAAAAAAGAAAACGAAAATAAAATATTAATAAATAAAAAATAAAATTATTTGACGTCATTTCACATACACTGTCTGAAAAAAAAACGTCAGACCATTCAATTCAATTTTAAGACTGGCAACACCAGTTCACTCACATGTAAAATGACGTCATGAAGACGCTATAGAAAAAAAATAATAAAGAAGAATACGTGCGTTTATAATAAGAAACCACAGAGAGGGGTAGCTAACTACGAAAGGGGTGGGTTCAATGAGGGGGTGAGCTCGGTAGATGGAGCCACTTGCGAATGGGGGAGGTGACTACTGTACAAGATCACAACACAATCATAGGAATTGTTATAAATTATTTGTTCGATACAGAAATTACGATACTGGACTCTGCGTAAATCTATTTATATGTATGTGGACTAATTGTTCGAATTTTGAATTAAGAATCATAAATAGAAAATTATGGATATTGGGATAATATTCGGCGTTGGCAAAGTAATCCAAATGGCCGCGCATGTTCGTGAAGGGTCTTTTATTTATGTTTAGCTAATTTTGATCATGTAAATAGTAATATCTAAAACATATATTTTATAAGAGTCGATCTTCACGAATTTACCTTAACTATGCTATTTAGCTATGTCACTCTGTAAGATGCCCATAGACTAAGAATATTTAATTTTAATTAAATTATGTTCCTTTTTCAAAATATAACCGCGATATTCACTCAATAAGAGTATTTATAACAATTCCACAAAAACATACTGATCAAATATAAAATCCAAACATCGAAACGGAGTCATGAAAATGGGGGGTCATGACAAAGGGGGGGTCATCACATCATCATGCTTCTTGGGGGCCCCCAAAACAAGGACTTACTCAGACCTCCACGGACCCGCGCGATTATCCGATTACGGACAATGGTCGGGAAAAAAATGGAAAAAAACACAGATATTATTTTCGGCTGGTAACATTGGCATTTTTTTAAGGGCGTGCATGATAACCATCATGCCAGATGCATCCAATCATAATTGAAAACAAAAATCTTTCCAAAAAAAAACATAAATTATAAAGTGTCTAATCACATGCCTGATTATTTGCTTTGAACGAAAATTAATTAAAATAAAAACTTTAGTAAATAAATCACGTTAAATCAGCTACCTCCTACAAAAAGGGTTGAGGTGTTGGTGTTTTTGTTTTACCTACTAATATCGATCTCCTGAACAAACTGACATACAGTATTTATTCTATTCATTTGCGACGTCAAGAAGACGAGTTCGGTAAAGACCGTCTTACTTCGGTTTTATAAAGTGCTTTCTCTATCGCACATCGTGATATATTTATAGAGTAGTTAAAACCGTATATAGTCCTTATCCATACTAATATTTTATATATATGCGAAAATAACCGACTGTCGGTTTGTCTATTAGTTCGATTTCGATGAAATTTGATACAAAAATAGACGTTAGTTTGGGAAAGGAGGGCTGTTTTGTCACAATAACCGACGTCACCGCAGGCAGCGTCGCAGAAAACAATTATTATTTTATAAAGACTAACGGTTTTAACAACTCTATAGAGGTATCAAACTGTCAGTTCGATATGCTTTAGAAAAACCGCTCTGTAATAACGAAATAAGCCTATCTTCATCAGACAGCAGCTCAAAAGCCGAGTACTATAATAAAGTTGTATATAGTATCACACATCATACAAAAGATTTCTACGTCTAAAAACAACACGTTTCTAACACAAAAAAATAATGAAAAATACCCATAGTTTACTGAATAGAAACCGATATTCATATAATATCTTTGAATTTAAGCGAATTTCTATAAACTCACAGAATTTTATTACTATACATGCTTAAAAATAGCAACTTTTTTATTTTTACGGTACTATATTACTACATACAATATAGTAGCACTATTCAATACATAAGTCCCTTTAAATAGATCCTTACTAAAGTAATTTTTTTAATTAGACAAAGTAAATTTACAGCAGCTAATGTCACTTTGTGAAATGTGTGATGCTATATTCAATTTAATAGGGATGCATTCAGTTCTCATTCTCTTATGGTGCAGCAGCGCCACCCTCAACTGTCATGATTTTCTTGACGGAATCAAACAAGAATCAACGAATGATTTTAATAAGATTGTCACAATCATTCACTTTGTCACAACACTATTTTTATTTCATTAGAAACTGACAACCCAATAAACGTCAGCTTACTTTGTCTAATTAAAAATTCGACTATATAGGGAAAGTACCTGAAATACTAGAGATAACAAATTATACTACTTATATAAAGGAAACATTCCTTTATATTTAAAAAGAAACAAATCTGCATTCAATGATTTTTAGATAGGTACTCGTTTTACTACACCCGGTAATCGAACAACGATAATCCGAAAAAATCTCATCAATCGGTATCAATAGAAGGGATTAAATCTTTCTAACAAATATAGTGAATTAAATAAAAGAAAATCCCTGAAATCTTAACTTCAAACGTTTAAAAACTACATTCGAATCTGAAAATAGAACAGCTGAATATACTCTACAATTATGTATTATATTTGAAATTCAAAACTTTAAAAAAAGCTAACATTTAGTGGAAAAAAATCCTTAGAATTATATATATTTATATATTTTACTTCACAAGGCGGCAAAATGCTCAACAACTTTTTATGTGGTAATTGTATATCAACCTTATTCTATTGAGACAAAGCTCAAACTAGTAAGCAACAACTCTTATCGGATAAGATTTAATGCTGCATACTATTTTCAACCTTATCAAAATTGTATAAGGTTAATATTTGATTAACACTTAAAAGCTAAGCGAGCATTTTGCCGCTTGACATCTAACCCTAAAAACGTCACGTTTATACACCAACACCCGCCCCCAACACTCCACACAGAACAATATATACAACAATACACTATTCAACCCTACGATACCTATATAAGATGTCACTAGCGTCCTGAACTTGCGATGATTTCCCTTGATCTCGGGTAGGTCCACTAATACAACATATAGATGGTGTTATTTTTGTTAAATATTTCGTCACAGGGCGGGGCCTTGAGTTACAGAATGCTGGCTCGATTGGAAAAATAATTTATGAATAGCATGATAAAATGAATTACGCCAATATTTTTTTTATTATGTAAAATGGCTTTTAACTACAATGGTAAGTTAGGTACTACTAATTTACTACGAACTGGTAAATTAGGCCACTGTAATAGCATAATCCTAATGCATATTAACTTGGCCTGTGATAAAAAGAGACACATGGTTGAATACTGTGACTTTTAAACAGCTTATAAGCTTAGTTTTATGATAGGAATGACTTATTGTTCTAATCAATGCATCTGAAATATATATTTTAGATGCATTAATTAGAATTATAATTGCAATTTGAATTTTTATGCTAAATATATTAAAAAGAAACCATTAAAATAATGATTGTATCCTGTCATAGCTAAACTATAAAGTTAGGTACTGACGCGTTTTACAAAGTATAATGTAATTAAATTTTGAAACAGTATGTATCTCTTATAAATTTAAACAGGAAAAGTCAATATACAGATCTGGAATTCCTTTCTGGGCGAAATAATCTGATTCAAAATACGTTACATAACGCCACATGACTGTCAGTATGCACTTTAATACGTCAGGAACCATTCGAATGGTCAAAAAAATATATTGACTACAGAACCCCGGAAAGACTATATAAAAAATCTTTAAAAAAATACAAGGCCACTTTTTCTGGGACTCGAGGCCACGGCCTGCAATCTAATTTTTATTTTAGACAAAAGCCTTTTCCTTTTCGCTTTACATAAATATAAGACTATATTTAGGAGTAGGCAGATATTATTAATAACATCGTTCAAAGACTCCAGTAAACGAAAAGACCGATCTGATTTTATAAGTCTTCTGCTAACGGTCTTCGTGTAAATTGCAATAACAGTTCAATCTATTAATGTCAGATACTAGAAATTTCAGACAAGGTTAATTGTCAGATTGTACAAATGTCAGATTCTATAAGTGCAACATCCTGTAGAATCTGGAAAGGCGTCGGTAGTGGTTAAGGAGTTGGCCTCACGATCGAGAGGTTCTGAGTTCGATTTCTGGCCATTACAATACCAACGTAAAATATTTAGTTTATTTCACATAGGTGTTAACTCGAATATTAGTTTTGGTTACAGTTAGAACTACGCTTTTTTTCTTCCTTCAAAACAGAAAAAATATCGTCTGACATCTCTAGAATCTGACATTAAATAATTAAGACTATATTGATGCCAAAAAAATGAAGTGACTTTCGCGCCAATTTGTATGTATGAAATGAAGTCTTCAAAAAATGTACCTACACCGAATTTCTAAATTAGACATGAACACAAAGTTAGCGACATATTGGAGATTGGTCAATATGTTGTAAAATCGTCAGTGATAGTGTAATAATACTGATCAGGAGTCCGATTCAGTAATGATATGATTTTAAAACGCATGATTTCAATTCGATTGAAAAGGTAAGTTTGTTGGAAAATTTATCTTTCATAACAAGACCTACCTAAGTTTTCGTGAGGTTATTTAAAACCTCGTATGCAACAGTTGGCGCAACATGTGATGCTCCACTGTTTCGGAAACGTTGCGCAACATTTATTTCTTGTTCGGCTTGTTGTTTGTTCGATGATTGAACATGTGTGAACAGACAACTTACGCGTTGCTGTGTGTCTATGTTGCGCAACATCTTACTATAATGTTGCGTAACACGGTGCGTAACTATGTTTCCTGAAGCCTTCAGAATCACTTCCTGATTTGTTTTCAATTACATTTTGAAATTTTAATTCAAAAGTTTTCATAATCACTTGTTTTTAAATCACACATTTTAGAAACATTTTTTACTGAATCATGCCCCAGTTGTTGGCGTAAAATAAGCGCGGTAATACACTGTCACTGACGATTTTAATTTACTTTTTGATCAGATGGGTCTTCTAACGGGACCTCTTAAAGGAATAAATGGAGAAAGATGGTTTATACTATCAATTATGTAATGCTCGAATAGTGTGCAGCTTTTTAATGACTGCATATGAATGTAGATAAACATCTATACACGGTAAATAAAACAAAATTACAATCTATAAATTTGTGTCTGTGTATTTGCTCAAAAGTAACGCTGAAACGGCTAGGTCGATTTTGACAGAATTTTTACTGGCAGATAGCTCATGTTATAACAGTTTCTTACTGGCTATAAGTTACAATTTTTGCTAGTTTTATCTTACAGAAAATATTATCTAAATAAACACAAAGTTCACGCCGAGGAAATCGCAGTTATATCTAGTAACTATGACCATCTATCTCCAATTAATCTCGTAACTTACAAAATGTATTAGGATATACCAACTGGTCATGTATATTAGAAATAGCGACATGATTGAGCTTAACTAGAATGACAGGATTATAAGACTAATATACTGAGAGTGTATGTTTTAATGACAATAGTATGTTTATAGTTTAGGTATCTGGAAAGAGAGTTTACCATAGAATAGATGTGTCTGTTGAATAGTTCAGAGTAATACTTACACGAAGGTATCTTCTTAAATACTGTTTTGGCCATGAAATCTAGAAATCTCTGAGCGTAGAAACTCGGTCGGTGTACAGACACTGTGTCCTGAAATGTATTAAGAATTTAGTTATTTAAGGTTACCGAACAAAAAAGTATTGTTACTATTCTATTATTGAATTATATTTTTGTGCTGTAATTTTATTGTTATAAATAGTTAAAAGAAGTCTCAAATTCCAGCCCGCTAGCGAGTGGATGAGCTAGTGTGATTTGAAACAAATGTTGCCAGTAGATAATAAAAATAATAGAATAACTGGTTATATTGTTCTGAGGGCCAATTCTCTTAATTAACATTGGTATAATATTAACACCCTGGGTCAGCCGGGGTGCGAGGGATATTTCGCATGACAACCTCACCTTCGGCCTAGCACTACGACCCAGAGACAGCGTGCGGTTTAGTCGGTTCGAGTCCGACATAACCTCCCCCTCCGGCTCCGGAGGGGTGTGTATCCGTGGGGATTTCCCGCACGTAAAAAAAAAAAAAAAAAGGTATAATATTAACACCGTAATCAAAGAAGAATTAAAGAATTAATTTCGTTTATTCATTTTAGGCACATAAAGATGTCAATAAATTATTAATATAATACTAAATAAAGTAAATAAATAATTTGAAAATGATTCTTTCGCTGGTTCGGTAAGTTGGTTCTACTGAGAAGATACCAGCAAGAAACTCAGGGAACAATATTATCGTTTCTTTTTTTAAAACAATTAGTTTTTTTTTTTTAAGTTTATATTGTGCGATCGTTTTTGACATTTCTTAGATTAAGATTAGATCGCAGTTGAATATTGAACAGATTTCTATTACGAGAATTGGCGTCCTGCCTGCCTCTTATTTTTTTTTTGCAATATAAATATAATGTCGGCTCGAAGACAGATATAGAGGAGAAATTTGGATTGGTTCGGGCGAAGTCTGGTAGCTTAGTGGTCAAAGCATTGCCCCTGTAAGGCAAAGATCGCGGGTTCAAACCCGGCTTAGACCGATTCAATATTTTTACTCTCGTAATTGATATAAATATAAAGTTTTATCCTTTGTGGGAGACTGGTATTATCTTAACTAGGAAAGTCCTGTCGGACAAATTACATGACCCCGTAATAATCATTCCATAATTTGAATACAAATGTACCGATTTCATCATCATTAGCTCTTTTACAACTATTGCTTCTTCATCTGTACCATCCTTCGTGATTTTACAACTTCTATTTATGTTCCTGTGCAATATTATCGCAAGTAAATGTTGAAGTATCAACAGATTGATTGATTTGTATGTAGGCATATATTGACATTGACCGCACGCGCCGCGCGACAGTAGGTAAGTGTAGCCGAGCGGCGACCGTGAATGTGCACGCACGTGCCTTCCAAAGACTTATACTTGTACTTATACTGTACGTGTACGTGCCTGCTCCAATAAGGACTATTCAGTAATAAACTAGCATCTATCTGTAAAGGTTGTTTCACCAGTAGCGAACATCTCATTGATACAACAATAATTAATATCACAAGCATTGTCAAAGTGATAATAATATTTTGCGTCGTTGCGCCGACCCCAAATAATTGGGACCAGGGCAGGAAGATTATGATGTTTGAATATTAACAGAATTGCAAAGGGGCCGGTAGAATGAAAATACAGCAATATTGTCTCCAAAAAAAAAAAAATAACAAAGAAATAACCAAAAAGCGAATACTTTTTTTTATACCACTTAGGTGACAGACAGGCACACGGCCCACCTGATGTAAAGTGGTTACCGTGGCCTATGGACGTGTGCAACACCAGCTAATTTCCTCACACCTAGCAAAACGATCTTGAGCCATCTGGTAGCTGTGATATATCGCCCCACCTACGGAGTCATATTACGTCACGTGCACGAGTCACTCACCCCATCATGGATCATACTCTTCCACGTATGCTCCAGCTTCTTCCGAAGGCGGTAGGACTGCAGGATGTCGATGATACCCAGGAACAGGAGGAGGCGCTCCCCGCGCGCGTTCCGTGCCGGAATTCCGCCAGGACTAGTGGAGGAAAAGGTGTCTTAGTCTTTACAATACGAATAGTAGAAAACTTGCATATATTGGGCAAATTGCGATGGATCTGTTCTTCATTCTCACTGTAATGACTGAAATCAACTAGACGACCCGACCAAGATTAATTCCTGCCAATTTGTCAACCATTGTCAAACACAACACGACACGGGGTTAAAATATATGCCAGGAAGTATACAGGGTGAACGATTCCGACCTTACCTGAAGGGAAAGTACGCTAAATACTGAAGATAGCGAATTTCACTCAAAGGAAATATTCCCTTATTTAAAAAAAGAACAAAAAACTACATTCAAAAATTTTAGAAAAATCGCTTGCCACTCCTGGTAATCGAACCAAATAAAATCCGAAAAACATAACATCCTGTATTTTTATTGCATCAATCGATGATGTAAGCTATAAGGATCAAATCTCTCTAACAAAGTAAATTAAATGTAATATTTAGATTATATAGAGTACTACACATCCAGGTGAGGTTAAAATCTTTTCTTTTATTCAACTGATTCGCAGACACACACACACACGGTCCACCTGATGGTAAGTGGTTACCGTGCCTATAGACGTGTGCAACACCAGGGAAGTCACACTCGTGCTGCTGACCCTGTAAACTCAGAGAGTTTCTGTGCCGTCAGCGTAGAAGATAAAGCAGGACAAGCCTTTGCTCTTCTTACTGATAGCACAAAAATTCTTCAGTGAGCTTATGGCGCGGTATTCTGTAGGGCTGAGGTACTTCCCCAGTCGGACTGCTCAATAGGGTTTTGACAAATTTTGGAAAACCATTTTAAATTATTCCTTAGCATATAATATGCACACTAGAACGATATTTCAAAAAAAAAATCAACGGATTTCAACAAAAAATCGATGTTTAAGATTAAATTTTCAAAACCGCGCGAAAAACGCTGTCACCTTGTATGGAGCCGATTACATGACGTCACACGCTTTGTATAACCTTAAAGCAATGAAGTCAAAGTAAATAATAAAGTTTTTCTTCAAACTTTGTGAATAAAATTGTGTATAAATGATGTGTAGTTGCACAATGTACAAATACGTCTATATATAATCCACAAAAACTGTTTGTTTCTGTTCTGTTCTGTCACAAAGCCGTGTTTACTTGCGTGTGACGTCAGCAATGCTGTGATCAATCACAGAGCGTTTTCGTCACAGATAAAAATTCGAAAAATTATTAGATATTTTAAGCGAAATTCTCAAAAAATATGCTTATTTTAGTTTAATTTATAGTTTTAAATGTCTTTTTACGCTATTATCAGATAGGAAGACCATTATTTGTAGTATTTTTTTAATGTTGTCAAATAGCGTATTGGACGGAAATACCGTCGTGTCCTACTTGTATATTATAATACTCACGGGACATCCTCCTCCTCATCAATAGGTTCACTCTCAGCCTGTATGCTCTCCATGGCAGTAGAATGCGCCACCAGTTTTGTACGATTGATGGATCTGTAACAGATATTTTGTTAAATTAATGTTTAGTTATAGTATAGTGTTTATAGGCACAAGTCTCTTTGGAAATAAATCCTACTAATATTTAACGCGAAATTTTGTAAATATGGATGCAAGGATGGATTTTTGTTACTCTTTCACGTAAAAACTACTGAATGGATTTTAATGAAACTTTACAATAATATCGCTTATACATCAGAATAAAACATAGGATACATGTCATTACGCTAATAGTCAAGGGAGAGGAGCAGTGATCATTAATGTAAAAATAGTCGAGGAGAAAGTTGAGTGGAAAGTCGAATTAAATGCTCAATAGCGTCGGCTCAACGCTAATTATAATATAGTTATAATAAATCCAAAGTGTCAAAAGTGTTTCTACACAATGTCAAAAGACTTAGGCTCCAAATGATGAAAAAAAAAACTCTGATAAATCAAAATTGTCAAAAGTGTTTGTGTGAAAGACTTGGGCTCCCAAACATCAAAAGGCTCTGGGCTCTGAGTTTTAGAAACAGGCAACAACGCTAAAATGATGATGAATAGGTAGACTGAGTCTTGTTTTTCAGATAATGTTTTTTTTTTTATCATAGATTGGAAATTACCATCTTGAAACTGGCAATATTGTCCCTTAAATGGATTGATAAGTTACTATTCAAGAAAAAAAAAGATTTATGATAACAGTGATGAAAGCAGAATGACAGTTGGCACTTGACAGTTGGTACTCACAAGTAAAAGAATAAAATAAGTAGGACTTGTGCAAATAAACAGCTGTTGAACATTATTTGTGGAATAAGTGTTAGAGAAGTCAAACATTACTGTGAAACAAAAGTTATTCAAAATTAGGTCTGGTAGCTTAGTGGTCAAAGCATTGCCTCTGTAAAGCAAAGAGCGCGGGTTCGAACCCCGCCTAGACCTATTAAATTATTTTTTTAAATCGATTTGAATATTTAGCATGAAAGATGCTTAAAAATTTAATTTAATAATAATAATCAGAAACAATTGTTACTTTATCAAGTAAGCATCGTTTATCAATAATGATATATATATTTTCAAACATATTAAAGATTTTTGTTTCACAGTAGCATCATATTTAAAAACAGTACAATAATCCGAACAAACCAGTTGAACATCATTGATATAAAATGCATGCTTTTAGAATTCAAACATGAAGGACTATACACGCTTGTAGCGACAACGCCTGAATTTACAGCAGGGTATTAAGTTCTGCATTAACGTTAACTGTTAACGTAACTGTAACGTTCTGTATTAACCAAAAACTTTATTGATACCAAACTTTTTGATAAATCTGTTAAACATATTGTCCAGTACGCCAAGCCACGCCGTTTATTTTGAATTTAGGTTGCTCCTTAAGTGCCTATGCGGCCTAATGAAAAAAGCAGTACCTAAGGAAGCGTACTTAGGTACAGTAGAACACAAGTTTGGAGAAGCTCTGAAAACAATCTAGAAATAAGAATAAACTTGTAATTGGAAGAATAAAGAAACAAGTTTTTGCAAGGAATTGGGTTTTATTCAAGAAATAATTCTGATTATCAGATAAAGTCATACATGCCACGATATATATTAACAGATTTATCAATAAGTATATATAGGTTTGTTTTACATAAAAATAGTCAATAAATTACCCACTTTTGGTTGTATCGCAACAAGTGCGCTAGTCCTTAATAACAAAACGAGGCTCCAAGCTTATTTTTAAGATTTATAATCACTTCTAGATGATGAAATTAAATACAAAATGGTAATATAACTGCTTCGTTCGCTAGAAATAAATCAGAACTCAAAACTTTACTCATCTCTTTTCTTTTATCGGGCACTTCATTAAGATTTTACTCCGACTTGACTCTGTAGAAACACGGAAATACCCCGACCAATACAATTTTAAATAGACATTTTCATTCATACAAATATTTGCACTTAGCGGGAATCGAACCCTCGACTCCAGTAGCTGTCACGTTTACTATCGCCACGCCATAGTACTCGTTCCGCTAGTGTTTAATCTCCCGATGTGCTAGCCTGCCGTTTTGTACGAAAAACAATTTGAGGCATTACCCATAAATTTTTAGTAACAAAAGAGCCTGTGAACTATGTTCTTGCACTTAAAACGCAAACATCCAAAATGTATGTACCCACTCACCCATATTCTGACAAATAAACATTCAAATAAAAAAAAAAAAGTAAAACTGTAATTAAAAAGCCAGATGAATTTTAGTCTGACAGCGTAGCGTAGCGGTAGTGAACGCGGTCGCTGCGCAGGAGGCGCGGGTTCGATCCCCGCTCAGTGCAAATATTTGTATGCATGAATCTTGCATTGATCTGGTCGTGCCTCGGAGAGCAAGTTAAGCCGTCCGTCCCAGTTGCCATGCGACCATCTATGGCAGTCGTTACGGGTAGTTAGAGAGATGTTATATGAAAAACCTTGGAGCCTCATTCTCTTGTTAGAAACATGCATCAAGGTATTGTAGTTAATATCCTAAAACTCACATGACGCAAGTGGAAACAAAAGTATCGACTACACGAAATTTAAGTCGATTAAACTTACTAGGGGACTGATATACATCAAAACGTTATTCTAGAAGGAACTAATTTAGTTGTAGTATTTACTATACTTGCGAGAAAATAAATATCGACAATAAGTTGTTCAACATTTATTGGTCAGTTTGTATTTGCTCAGCAAATAGAAATGAAGGCTGTTGTAATTAGATTTTGTTGGAGTTTTCCGAACAACACGTTTGGCTTCGGCAACAAATTCGGCAACGTTGCGCAATATACGCGATGTTGCCTAATGGAAACGAGGCATGTTTATAAATAAACTATTTGTAGTATATTATAAAGCTATCAAAACATTAAGTAATGGAAGAATCGACTGAAATCCAGTTATCGATTTTACGGAGTTAAACAGTACACAGATAGTATAATCAAGGGTTTCTATGCATATAATATTATTATTTTGATTAACGACCACGTTAAGGTGGCCGGGACAAGATGCGCTAGGCAGAGGATTGGGACACACATAGGGAGAGGCCTATGTCCAGAAGGGGACTGCAATAGGCTAACTGACTGGTGAAATAGCTTATAAAGAACCTAAAATATAGGCCTTTATCACGATTCAAGCCTACTAATACTATAACAATGTTTTTTGTTTTTTTTTTTATACCACTTAGGTGGCAGTCAAGCGCACGGCCCACCTGATGGAGAGTGGTTACCGTGGCCTATGGACGTGTGCAACACCGGGGGCGTACTCAATAACGCTAAAACAGCTGAACGGTATTGGCTCAAATTTGATACTACTTTATATCCATAGAACAGTACCCACGAGAACAATATCAAATTAGAATTCCATGCGAGTGGAGCCACGGGCAATAGCTAGTAAACGCTATATATCAGACAATATAAATTTTCTCAACAGGATTTGATTTTAAATTTAATCCAGATACCTTGTAAAATACTTTCCTTCGCAACTTATTATCGCATATAATCACCCCTGTAAATTCCCAAAGGGATAGGCTGAGTTGTATTAACATCCCCATTTTTGTCAACTATGATTTTCGATCAAACGGGCAAAATCCTGTAGCCTTCTACCTAACCTATTCCTTAGTCACCTTCTGAGACACACCCACGGGAAGAGATAGGGTGCCTTATTCTACTCCAATGAGAGTTTTTTTTAAGTGAAAACTTCTTTAGCGGCGTTGGATGGGTAAAAAGTGTTAAACTCGCGTCAGGACCTTTGAACTGTAACCGACGACTGACGTCATACAACATTAACTACAGATTGTTTGTTTTGTTACGTACGCTATGAAGCTTCGTAGCTTAGCCGTAAGCGCTTCGACTGCACGTCCTAATGGTTTCAGATAGTACCGGGTTCGAACCTGGGCTTCTGACACTTTTTGTGATTATTTTTTCTTTTTGTAATTTATTACTCTATGTGATTATTTTTTCTTTTTGTAATTCATTAATTTCTTCTGACAGAACATTATTGACGCTGTATGTATGGTATGTTCTTTTTATCTTTTTCTTTGTATATAACGAAGAAAGAAAGAAAGAAAAAGTCTTCACTTCTGCCGGCACTCCCAAGTGCAACCAGTCTTTTTTTTTCTTACCAACATTATAAGTAGTATGCATAGAAATCCTTGCAAAGAACATTAATAGATGTTAGGAAAACAATAAAAATAAAACATTCAAACATAGAAACGTAATTACTGAGTCCTTTTCACTTGCGCGTTGAAATCCTCTCTGCCCTCCGACCTGAAATGTTTTTATTAAAAAAAAAAAACTAAATACCACCACCGATATTTAAAAAAAAAATATTATGTACAATCAATACATAGTATAAAATAAAGATAATTTTACGTGTCGGTCTGTTTGTCCACTAACTTCTTGTATAGATATTATTTATGTAAAATTTACCTACTTAAATAAATTAAATTGACATTTCTGTGTATAATATATAGCTTTTTAATCAATGCATATGAGTAAGCTTGATAGCCAAATAAAAAATTGTCAGTCTGTCTGTCTGTTTGTTTGTTTAGTTTGTCCCGGTTAACATGTTAATCTTCAAAGGGGTGTCTCAATTTTCCTAGGCCCTTTTTACAATCCCTATAAATGGATATGAAAAATAAGTTTTGAACACAACATATACATGACATGTAATGTATATATTAAACATGCATACATTTAAAGCAATGTATAAGTTACATTTTTTGCTTTAACTTGTATAACAAATGTAACGATTGTATCATATGCCAAAATATATAAAGATTTATAAAAAAATATATGAAAATACATTTATTTATAAAAATGGAAAGTGAAATTATAATCTCACTCTAGAAAAAAAAAATACATTTCGCAGTCACTCTAAACTCCAAGTTGCAATCAAGTTAACAGTGAACTTATAATTTTACTGTTAATATTAAAACCCAAATTATCTGAACTCTATTTGTTATCATCGAATAGTTCGAATTAGTACAATTAACCTTGTCTAATACAAAAATATTAACGGAAATTAACGCGATCGTGTTATAGATACATACATATCTTCGATTTCATTATGGTTTCGACCAGGTTACACCGGCCGTGGTCACAGCCTGTCTGGCTCAATAGCGAAAATATCTAAAAAATCGAGAATATGCGGGTAGATGAAGAATCCATTACCTCATGAATTCGAAGACGGCTAGTGTGCACCACTGATTAACCTGTAACCTGGTCAAAACGTCAGGCAAACCAAAGGTACGTATGTACCTATGCCATGATCGCGTTCATTACCGTTATCATTATTGTATATCATGAAACGCGATAGTTTCAAATTATTATTGCTAACCTTGTCCTATTAAGCCCACTCTTCTTGGGCTCACCCTCCGCTTCATCGTCGCTCTGACCAGAGTCGGTGCGTTTCCGTGCCTCTGTTTTTTCTCTTTGAGCCTCGTCTAGGTTGTGGATGCCGACTAGTAGAGAGTAGTCCATGATCTGAGGAGTTAAAGGCATAGCTTTGTGTATAAATGTATTTCAACTTGATTATAGTACATTACTGCCGCGGCCACCAATTGTAGTGTTGCCGGACGATCGTGAAGTATGCGGGCCGGCACGCATTACGGAGTCCGGCAACGCTCAGTTGTGGCCAAGGCTTGTATAGTGCTTTTCTCAAACAATGCGCGGAAATTAAAACTAAGTAGTATCTAGGCAGAATTTTTTAGTTACCTACTTTTCAAAATCAATGACGAACAACGAACAACAGTAATTTTTCACGCGGCGAAATGTTCATTGGTTTTTTATTTTTCTTAATAAACAGCATTCTATTTGCAAGTCAGTTCTATATTTAAATAATGCCTTTGACAAGTTACCTCCTTGGTTGCCATGGTTCGGAGTACAAGATTATTCCATTTTCAAATTACACGACAGATATGAGTTTACATAGTAATTTACTTGGCCGCTAAAACACGACAGATATGGATTTTCATACAACTTTTGCTGGCCGCTGCTCGCATGTACAGCAATTTCGATTTATCTCGAAGAAGGTTGTCAAAATAATTTTCACATTTCCAAGCATGTTTGAGAAAAATATAATTTCTTCTCTGTATCGGTTAGAAATATTTTATTTGACTTTACGATCAATTTATATTAGGGGTTAAAGTATGAAATTGCCGATTTGTACTGACAAATTGACATTCGTTTTTTTTTTTTAATTTAACGTATTTATTTAATCAAAATAATTACCATTATTATCTATACATTGCTGCCATCTAGTAGGAAGGTCATTTATGCCTTTGCGATAGAACTCTGGTGATCTAGATTCGACAAACTGTGTGAAAGCATTTTGTACTGCCTCCTGAGAAGAAAACTTTTTATCACATAGAAAATTGTCCAAATCATGAAAAAAATGGTAGTCTGTTGGAGCAAGGTCTGGCGAATACGGAGGGTGACGGATAGTTTCTAATTGCAGTTCCTGTAGAGTTAAAACGGTTTCTCGTGCTGTATGAGGTCTCGCGTTATCATGGAGCAATAATGGTGAAGATCGATTCATGAGTCGGGGCTGTTTCACTGCTAGTTTTGCTATCATTGTTCGGAGTTCGGCACAGTAGACATCTGCCGTTATTGCTAGACCAGATCGTAGAAAGCTATAGTGAATAACACCATGCTGAGACCACCAAACAGTTACCATTACCTTTTTATTGGTAAGCTTTGCTTTAGGACACTGTTGTGGCGTTTCACCTGGGGTCAGCCATTGCATTTTTCGCTTACGGTTATCGTAAAGAATCCACTTTTCATCACATGTCACAATTCGATCCAATATTCCTTCATTTCTGTATCGATTCAACAAGGCAACACAAGTTTCAACACGCATTTCTTTCTGCAGTTCAGTCAAATCATGAGGTACCCATTTTTCACATTTTTTTATTTTATTGATTTGACGCAAATGAGTCAATATTGTTGGTAAGGTAACGTTAAACCATGCAGCTAATTCCTGGGTAGTTTGGCTCGGATCGGCTTCCACCATCTCTTTCAATTCATTGTTATTCACCTGTGTGGGCGGCCTTCCTCGTGGTTCGTTCTTCAAATCAAAGTTTCCATCACGAAAGTGTTTAAACCAAAATCGCACGGTGCGTTCATTAGCAGTCCCCTCTCCAAACGCAACATTGATATTGCGAGCTGTTTCTGCCGCGTTAGTTCCGCGTCGGAACTCGTATTCAAAAACCACTCGAATTTTCGAAGTATCCATCTTTCTTGTCTAAGCTGAATAAAAAAAACAACTGAAAGTCGATAATCGAATGTTGCACATTTTTAAATGAAGAACTACATAGGTACCATGTGGAAAAAGTTTCACTTAAAAATCTCAAACCATGAAGGTTCTATGTCAATTCGAAGTACCTATTACAATGAAACGGCAATTTCATACTTTAACCCCTATTATAAAAATCTGTTATATTCGTTTGGACCCCTAAACATGGAAATAGTAGAAAATTTTACGCCAAATACATAGGAACTAAATATATACTATTCAAGCCTGTAATCTCCTAACGCGTATGCAGAAGTATATTCACACCCGCATTATTTCACGAACACGTGTCACACTCGTCAGCCACAAAGGCCGCTACAAAAGTGGCTAGACGCACAGCCAGTGGTTGACACTTGCAGTCGGAAGCTGCTACTTTTGTAACCCGTGCTTGCTGTGTCATAATATATTCTGATGTTCAAGGTTAGGGTGGGGAACGTGAGTGGCGTGTCACACGATTCCCGATTGTTTTGTGTCGGCGTTTAGTGGCGAGTGCGGGCCACAAGAAGTTTTTTTTTTAAATTTTTATGTACAACTGAGGTGGCCCACCTGATGGTAAGTGGTTACCGTGGCCTATGGACGTGTGCAACAACAGGAGAGTCACATTCGTGCTGCCGACCCTGTGCCGTCAATGTAGAAGGCAAAGAAGGAATAGCCTTTGGTCTTCCCACTGACAGCACAAAACCTCTCCAGTGAGCTCTGGCTACCCTGCTCACCGCCGGGAACACAACACGAGGTTATCATGGCCGCGGTATTCTGTAGGGCGGAGGTACTTCACCAGTCGGACTGCTCAATTGGACAGGAATACCGTTGTGTCCTACCTCCTACATGAAGCTAATAACGACGATTTGTAGCGTACACCGCCAGTGGCGGTGTTTATGTGGTTGTGATAAGCGGCCTTTGTGCGGCAGCACTTGCTGTTAGGTGGAAATACCCCTTTCACTTTCCATTACTACAGTAAACAGTTATCGGCATATATCTTGACCCAATGACGTCACAAAACGTACTCTCTAAACGCGTAGTACGTGTTTTTGGGTATCTTTTGAGCATGGCACGGGGTGCTACGGCGTCAGAGGAGCTCAAATCCACCAAACATAGATCACATCAAACCAATCCGCGAGTATCGGGGCCCTCTTTCTCTCGCGACATATACTTAGTAGAAGATTTCCACCTTACCTGGAGGAAAAGTATTCTAAATACTGGCGATAGCGAATTCCACTCAAAGAGTATCCCATAATTTTCACACTCACCTTAAAGCTCTCCAAGACACGGCAGTCCCGCTGCATCGTCTTGATGAGAGCGTTGTACGTGTCCGCCTCCAAGAACAAACCTTCGGTGTGATGCTCCATGAAATCCAAGTCCTTGTACGTGGGAGACGCTTTTGTGCGTTCTGATTTGTTTGCCTGCAAAATAAGTAGAATATTTATCCGACTGCGCCAGAAGGAGGGTTATGTTTTTCGAGAGTATGTATGTATGTATGTATATATAATTGCTTGGCACGCTCTGTAGCCTGAACGGCTCGATGGATTTTAGCTTAAGAGGTGTCGTTAGATTCGTATTTACTGTGAGAGTGACACTGGGTATAGAAAAAAAACAAAAATGGTGGAATTTGGTAAAAAAAAACCACTAAAATTGATCGAATATCAAAATGAAGGCAAGTAAAAGACGTTTACAAAAATATATATTTCATAACTAAAAAGTATAAAATAAAATAAATTATTAAAAGTAAAAACCCGACTGATGCTGAAAAGATCGAAACAAGCTTTATAGCAGGCGGTACCCATTTGCAAATTTCAAACCCGATGAAAATTAATCCATCATCATCCAGCATCAGCATCAGTTGCGTTTTTTTATTTTTTATAATTTATTTTTTATTACTGCTGGATTAAACTATATACAGAATCTATGGACGCAGCAAGTGTCATTAATACGCGGTATAAAAATGGCTACATCTTCGGTTTAAAATACTTCGGTTGCACACATTGATAGTATAAAAAATAATATTGACATTAGCTTCATCGCGCAAAATAAGTTTTATTGTATATGGTCTAAGATTGGTAACTAGTTCTACTATAAGATTTTTTACTTTGACGTTTTGTAAGTGCCGTTTTAATGGTCTATACAGAATAAATGATTTTTGACCATGACTTTAATAAAATATCTATTTTTCGTATGTGAAATTACTAATATTCCCAATAACCCCTCCACCTAAGCTAAAATACTTTGATAGTAGTGGGTTTTCGGTAGTGTAACGGCCAGAATTCAAACCCGAGACCTCCAGGTCTAGAAGAATAATCTATCCTCGTTCCTCTAATGCAGCGGTCGGCAACCTGCAATACCACGTGGATGGTAGACAAGCCGTGTGCCCACCTGATAGGAAGTGATAACGCCAGAGGCATCACACACGTGCTGCCGACCATGTAAGAACCGTCTAATGCCGTTATTTTATTGAATATATTGTAGTCGCCTGAAAAACCAACACAGCATACATACTGAGTCCGATTTGGTTGTGGAATGATCTCCCGATCAAGGAAGAGCGGAGGCAACTTGGGCCGCGGAGGTCGCTTAACGTCCGCAATGACGCGGGTCTGGGGGTGACAGGTGGAGCCACCTGACATCCCAGCAGACGCAGGCTGAGGCGGCGGGGGGAGGGGGTGTTCATATGGTATTAATAAAGAAACGAGTAGGTTCTCAATTCGATCGGTATCTTTTGTCATTATACGGCCCCTGTCTGCGAAAATGTTGTCAACCGTTGCAGTAGTAGAGCTTTTTTTTTTTTTTTTTTTACGTGCGGGAAATCCCCACGGATACCCGCCCCTCCGGAGCCGGAGGGGTGGGTTATGTCGGACTCGAACCGACTAAACCGCACGCCGTCTGTGGGTCGTGGTGCTAGGCCGAAGGTGAGGTTGTCTTGCGACATATCCCTCGCACCCCGGCTGACCCAGGGCCATCCCTTTCGGTCTGGCCCTCCTCGGGAGGTGGGGACCACGCCGTCCCCGACTCAACCACGGTGTGGGGAGGCGCGCATCGTCCTACGATGCGCGCCGCCGCCGTGGCCTGCTTCTGCTAGGGTGACGGGTGGCTCCACCCGTCACCCTCAGGCCCGCGCTCATGGGGGGCGGAGGTCTGTAAGCGCCCTCCGACGCCCGAGCCGCCTTCGGGCGCAAGCAGCGATGTCAGCGAGTCTTTCTCGCTCACCGCGCCGCGCCCGCGCAGTAGTAGAGCTGTTGAATTTTACAATACCAATTCCCCCAGAATGCAGAAAGCCTAGCAAACTCTTCGATTCTTAGATCGACACCAAAGTATGCCATCATAAAAAAGCTACCTGTCTCATAATGCCCCAGATATTCTAGCAATCCAGGATATTCCTGGACGTTATGGATGTTCCCAAGCAAATATTCTTCCAATTAAACTGTGAAAATTGAGCTAAATACATACCTATATAATATACAAAACGGGAATTAACGCGATCATGGTATAGGTACTTACATACCTTTAATTGCCTGACGTTTCGACCAGGTTACCTGGTCCAGGTTACCTGGTAACCTGGTCGAAACGTCAGGCAATTAAAGGTATGTAAGTACCTATACCATGATCGCGTTAATTCCCGTTTTGTATATTATATATCATGGAACGCGAGAGTTTAAAAGTTAGTAAATACATACCTTACGTTTGTACGTCGACCCTTTAAGATCATATTTTTGATGTAACTTGACAGAAGATGGCAGTATGTTGTTCATGGCAACAAGCCGTACGTTTTTACTGTTACACTGGTAACAGTACAATCCGAAGAATTTTGGCAGTAGCGTGCGTGGGTTCTGAAAAATAGACAATCAAAATTATTGCATGTAATTACATGCTACAAAACAATATTATCAGAGCAGTTACTACCATTTTAGCAGCATTATTTTAATCTGGCTTTGGGAATTTCATACTGTAAATCGGTCCGTCGGCATCCGTCAGGATTTCAGGGTACAAGTCAAGTCAAGTCAAGTCAAGTCAAATCAAGTCAAAGATTTTTATTCAATTTAGAACAACGTGATTGTTTCTTATTGACGTCAATAAATTCTTATTAACCTAAGTTTACCACCGCTTCCAAGGAGCTGGTGGAGAAGAACGGCGCTACAAACTCCACTGCAGCATTTTGCCAGACGTCAATTTACAAATTTTATATCCTTAACTGCTTATACTGTTGATCGATGGAACTTGGTGGAACTTGCTACACATCTTCAATGAAAACACTTGTACTATTCCACATTATTGTACATACATGTTTTTTGGTACCAAAAAACATGTATCAACCTTTGATAATGCCGTAAGGCGAAACCGGTCAGGAATTTAATAAATAATGTGGAATAGTACAAGTGTTTTCATTGAAGATTTATATCCTTAAGGTGTAAGGTGTTATCCATGTTCCAAGGTGGAGCCTCGAATGTCATCGGTAATAATTCCCTCGTATACTTTCCCGCCACTCATTTAGGACTTGAACCGACTAAAATCAACGCTGTCTGTGGGTCTTAGGTAGGCGGAGTTGAGATTGGCTGGGCCATATTTTTCGCACCCAGGTCGACCCAAGGCCATCACTTCCGAGCTGATTGTCTTCGAGTTTGGGGGCCAGCGAGTCCCCGTGGCGTCGAGGGACCTGTACACATTATACAGGATCTACATTTAAATAATTGTTTTAGAAGAAGTGAGCACTAACCTGATCCAGGTTCAAGTAATACCCTGGCAGCAGTTTCTGAAGGAACTCCCCCTCTTTATGCTGCACCGTTTTAATGATAAACTCATCGTCCATGGTCAGATAGAAGATGCTGCCGGACGCGCCAGGGTTGCTCAGCTCACGGAGTGGAGCGCTACACATTGACATCTGGAAGAGGAGATAGATTATAAGATAAGGTTAATAGCCTAAAGATGTAGTGTTACCTATAAGTTAGATGTGTCAATATGGAGCTGCGTGGGCCGGAACTATCTAGCGGTGCACCCTGAGTAAAGGAAACGGCAACACCTCTCTTCCTCCCAGGGGAGACGCTATCACCTACCACAAATACCGGCCGTGGTGGGAGCTCTGAGGATGTCCACATGTTCTTCTGACCAGCAGAGGGCCTAGTGGAGCACAGATATGAAGGTAGTTAGTCACCGAGAGCAGTTGTGGAGTTGACAAGAAGGCCGCCAGTCACCTATCCAGCCCCGCCGGGGTTCAATGGGGATACCGTACTTCACACCATAGAAGGCCATTTTAAAACTGTAGACGGCCCAAGGATATACTTCGGCATAGACCCATCTTACAGCTGAATATCATTCAGGCCGTGCATTGAATGGCGCCGTTTAGTCTAGGCAATTAATTAAACGGCTGATTAAGCTAGTTGGCGGCGACATATATCGACATATATTATAGGACAGGACACGGTGGTATACCATCGTGTCCTGTCCTGTAATATAGTTCTGTTTTCCCAGTGTGCTGCTACCTGAATTGCGTTCTTACAGGCCCTCTGCGTGAGTGCCGTAAAACTAATTACTGCACCACGATGAAGAGGTGTCCAACCGGAACAAAATAAAGAGATTTATATGATATACTAGCTGTCGCCCGCGGCTCAGCCCGCGTGGATGTCGGTTATCGCGAATCGGACTATAATTTGAGATTTAAACTATCCTATCTCTCAAGTTGGATCGAACTGCACGTGGTGTGCGAATTTTATTATAATCGGTTAAGTGGTTTAGGAGTCCATTGAGGACAAACATTGTGACACGAGATTTATATATATTAAGATATACTCACCAAAAAATCGTCTGGCTGAATCCCGAACAGATCTCTAAAATATCTGAACGCAATGGGCGCGTACGTTTTGAACTTAAACTCGGAGTAGTGATGGGCGGGCGTGTGGTTCGAGCCTTCGTGTGGAAAATTCGTCGTTTCCACTGTCATGAAGTCTTGCATCAGAAGATCACGTTCAGGTTTCGAAGCTAGGCCACCAATTGCGTGTTGGATACCTGTTAGACAAACAATTGTTGTTAAATCTATTGTATACAAAAACGTAATTCCACTCACTGATTAATCACGAAATCTCAGAAACTATCATCATCATCATCATCATCAGGCTATATTAGTCCAATGCTGGACATAGCCCTCCCCTAATGAGCGCCATAGCGCCCTGTTTTCAGCTTGCCGCATCCAGCATCTACCTGCAGTCTTGCTTAGATCGTCATCCCACCTGGTCGGAGGGCGTCCTACACTACGCTTGCCGAGTCGCGGTCTCCACTCAAGAATACGTTTACCCCGACGGTTGTCGGTTCTTCGTGAGATATGGCCAGCCCACTGCCACTTCAGCTTGCTGATTCTTTGAGCAATGTCGATAACTTTGGTTCTCTGTCGGATGTATTACTCAGAAACTATAACACCTACAAACTTGAAGTTCGGCAGTAGTTTCCTTATAAGGTGCAGACATCCGCTAGGAACGAATTTTTTTTGAAACACCGCCCCGAATGATGTAAAGCCGGTGTTGAAGTTTTGCATGAAAGTCCTATGTTTTTGAAGTAAGCGACTTGTAATTTAAAATGTTGCGCTCTATAGATGGTTGTGGTGGTGTATCCTTAAAAATCAACCCCCTTTTGGGTTTAAAACGTGGTATGGTAGTTTGTATAAAAGTCTAACTCAGTCCACGCGTACGAAGTCGCGGGCGACCGCTAATTTGTTATATAGACGAACATTTATAGTCGTTACAGGTAGTTGCAGCGTAAAGTCCGACAGACTAGTCGGACTGCAGAATTTTGATATCGCCATAGGTAAAAAATATAGAAGTTCAACCGCATCAAAGTTGACTGGAAAGCGTAGCGTTAGAGAAAGGCTTAGAAAATGATGATAGACTGTAAATTCTACAACTGTTATATTTGATCTGTCCATTTAGGTGTAGACTTGATCGGTTATGTTTCGGTTAGAGCTCCAAAAATAAACCCTATCACAAAAGTACCCATTCGACCTCTTTTCAGAACACTTAAAATAAAAAGGTAGTCATAATTAAAATGTTAAAAAGACCCTGTACGACCTCTATGTCAGTAGTTTTTTGGATCTGTCTAAAATATTAGCTATTTTTATTTAATAAACCGTCCGATGGCCGGATCGTAATTTTAAGGTAAAAAAAGTATGTTTGTAATTTGATATGCTTGTGCTTTTTTAGTGAGGAAAATGTGTGCGCTAACTAATCCTTTAAATTAGCATATGAATTATTTTCCTCGACATATGTATTTGTAAATACGGCATAATTATTAAACAATTTTGCCTCATTGCATTGTTAATTTTATTATCGTGACGGACGACCTGACTTATACCTGATTTGTCATTCGTTCTACGTTCCCAAACCACCTACATATATGTGTACCAATTTCTACTCTATACTTTCTCAATACCTCTTCTCTTTTCTTTTTTTCATTTCACATTAATCTCACAGTGTTCTACAACAGAGAACGTACTATGTACATATTATAAATAGACCGTGTTTTGGGCCCCAATCCAGAATAAGAAAGATGATGCCACGCTCTCTCTCTCTCTCTCCTTCTGGATGGCTCGTATCACCTCAAAATTTGGTTTGGAGCTCATCTATAAAGAGCCTTAAAATGAGGTCCTACGGGGAATTTTGCGCTAGCGTCAAAATTAAGAGGTCGTACGGGTACATCGCTTTAGCACGTAACGGTAGGCCCACAGATCATAAATAACCTAGATCTTATTTAAACTTGACATTGCAACGATAAGCTGCAACCTTGGCGCGTATCAAATGTCTACTTCCTATTACAGGAAGCTGTCATTTTCCTGTTTCTTTTTTATATTACAGTATCGAGTCGGGTTTCAGAAAATTAAAGTATTACCCGTAAGGAACGAAATTTCCAAAAAATCTGCCATCAATGCTTAAGCCGATATCAGACGATTCACTTCATTAATATTCACTGGGGTAATTGCTTAATTTTTCTTACAATATATGTTCACAACGCTTAGAAGAGTTGAAATAGAATTAAACATTCATTATTCTACAACCGAGCGGTTCATCGACTTTATTCTTTGCCGGACTCAAACGTCTTGTATTGTGTTTTGTTCTTTCTACAGGCCCGGCTCCTTTAAGCGGGGCGTGATAAAGCATCTGATGAGGCCACCACTGTAACTTGTAACATTGTTGGTGTTTGTAATCGTGACCCTCTCCGTTTCAGGTTACCCTCAAGCGAGGCAGTCACATTGACGTGACAAATGTAAAAAACAAATAGGAATACATGAAAAATTCAACTTCGGAAGGCAAGAATTTTCAAGTCAGCTTGTAAGATTTGTCTTCACAAGCTAACATACATTTATTGTACGTTAAATAAAAGCTCTTAAATAGAAAATATGATCTCTTCAACGTGCTCTATAAGCCTCGTTTGTATAATTGGAACGATAACATAATTATTATATATGTATTATCTACTTAGGCAAGTGGCGAAAAGATTAGGATTTCAGCTTCTTTATGAAGTTACTAAAGATAACGGCAAATTTTCGACCGTCTCAGTAAGTGAATGTCTTTTGATATTGCATTTTGCTGGGACCGGATGCTATGAAAATGACTATATTGGGATAGCCCAAAGTCTAGCAGTGAACTGCAGTCTAATATTCATGTTTGTTTGATATTGTGTTCTACATTTTACATTGCAGATCTACTATTTACATAGCGAACAAACCCTATTATTTTCGTGATAGCTTCGCCATTTATCACATCCATAAAAATATCTTATGACGCGAGTTTTTCTAGAAACGATTTTAACTGGCTGGCAGTGGCGAGGAGTCCCTATAACCCGATTACTGCCGGCTGCCCTTTGCATGTATGGCAGAGATATTTAAATTTGATAAACTATATCGAGGTAAGAACGTCTTTTCAGCGGCTTCCATTTTGAAAGTTAACCCTTCGCCACTGCTATCTGGCATTAATTTTTTCGATAATTTTCCAAAAATGATTCTCAAATACCTTGTTCTAGTAATTACAGACATATCGATAAGGAAATTATTCCAATCAATAGAGTACTTCTCATGTTTTGAGCTTATAAACAAATTTAAAGCTACGGGTATTTAGACGCTTTTGTCATAACCTAACAAAACTTCTCATTTAATTTTATCGCGTCGGGTAATCTCAACTCTAGAACTCACTTTGGTAGCTTCAAAACAAAGTTTTCACTGATATAAAGTTCATTCAGCAGTTTCAGCACGAACTATGAGTCATCTCCGATGTATTTCTAATACATATTTCGTATAACATAAACCATTATCATTGCCTATTTGGATATATATTGTACATTTGCTTTTAATAAGAGGGGCTGCTACATGACCTCCCAAATCCGAGAAATATTCTGCGCTTGTGCGTCACTTGCTTATCAGGTGTATACATAGCAGTGTTCAGGGGTCCATATAACCCTATTCCTGTCGGTTTCCCAATGATGAGTCGCATAGAGCAAGATAAACCAAATCTCGGTAAATACATGTTCCACCGGCTACGGCTTCCCTTTTAACATTTTCACCTTTCACCACTGTAACATAGGCAACTGTTTAACCCAGGAATAGATTCAGATAGGTTGCGATAACAGCAGCAATCATTAGATATCTTCCAAGACATTTCACCAAACCACTTATACACGAATTCAACTGAAACATACACAATTTATTATCAATCCACTCATAAACGGTTCATTGGCATCACACCAATACAAATATGCTTGAAACTAAATTAAACTGATCAAGGCGAACAAGCCGGTATTGTAACAATATGAAAATTAGCGCAATGCCTCAACGGGACCTTGAACCCGCAAACGTTCGTAATTGACTTGTGTACAAGACAATTCTTTGTTATTCACTATTGATGTTTTAAATGCCGTGTTAGGTCTAAGTGAAGTGAAATAGGGCCACCCATCTCTTTCCGTGGGTGTCGTAGAAAGTAACTAAAGGATAGGGCTGTTCTCTATCTGCTCAGCTGATGGAGATCAGCCCTTCTAGACAAGTGGCAATTCGTGGACCGACGTTTCATTATCATCATCATATCAACCGCACAAAGTCCACTGCTGAACATAGGCCTCTCCCATAGGCCTCCAGAATGACCGATCCAAAGCAGCCCGCATCCAGCGCCTCCCGGCGATCCTGACTAGGTCGTCCTTCTACCTGGCCGTTGGGCGTCCTACACTACGTTTGCCCGTACGCGGTCGCCATTCCAGAACTTTTTTGCTCCATCGGCCATCTGTTCTGCGCGCTATGTGTCCCGTCCACTGACACTTCAACGAGCTAATCCGCTGGACTACGTCGATTACTTTTGTTCTCTAACGGATATCATCATCTGACGCGATCACGTAGGGAAATACCGAGCATAGCCCTTTCCATAGCTCGTTGAGCGACTTTGAGGTTTTTTAAGAGACCAATAGTGGGAGGCCGGTGTTTGGTAGAAAAGAATGACGAATGTATGGGATTTGACATATTTGACAGACGTTAACGCATGTCATAAACGACAAATCCTCATCAAAATTTATTCACACACACGCAGGTTCACAGTAGACAGGCGGCCAATCACAAAGCTCAATTCTCTCAATACGTTTAGGATCCGATTACAATAGTTTTTCGTGCTAGGGGTACAAAGAGAGTACGGGAGAGTTTTTTTGCTGTCAGTGGGAAGACATCAGAAGTCAGTGGCTATTCCTGCTTTATCTTCTACGCTAACGGCATAGAAACTCTGTGTTTACAGGGTCGGCAACACGAGTGTGACTTCCCTCGTGTTGCACACGTCCATAGACCATGGTTGCCACTTTCCATCAGGTGTGCCGTGTGCTTGGCTGCCACCTAAGTAGTATAACAAAAACACATATTGAGAACATTTGTACTTTTACCACAAAGGTTTATATTGATGTCTATGAACATTTCTAGTCTTGTTTAAGACGTAAGGCAACGGGTCAGGTTCAATAATGAATATGTACTGTAGAAAAAATACAAGTGTTCTTAACATGTTTTTTTTTTACGTGCGGCCAATCCCCCCTGATAATCCCCCCCCCCCCCCTCCAGTGCCGGAGGGGGAGGTTACGTCGGACGCGAACCGAATAAACCGCACGCCGTCTATGGGTCGTTGTGGTAGGCCGAAGGTGAAGTTGTCTCGCGACATATCCCTCGCTCCCCGGCTAACCCAAGGCCATGCCTCTCGGTCTGGCCCTCCTCGGGAGGGGGGACATCGTCCCGCAATGCGCGCCAGTCGAGGATATCATACGAAGGTGCGCGCCTTTTTAACAAGCTACCCTCGGACTTCAAAAGAATTAACTCGTTGAATGTATTTAAGAAACAATTAGCCAAACACATAATCTCAACGTACTGAACGTGTCTGTTTTTAGTTTGACGACGAATATTATTGTATGAATCTGTAATTTATGTTCTCATGTAAGTGATGTAATAATATGTCTTTATGAGAATAAAATTATTTAAACCTAAACCTAAGACGTCATCCACTCCGACCAATGACCATCTCTATCGAGGTTGTCACAGCTTTGTGCTTTTATGCTTAGAGAATTGCACAGCTGATGGTAAACATACGACCCACACAAAGTACCCGCTTGATGCCAATAGGCTCGATCCCTAATACGTAGTGCCGATAAAACAATATTTGGCAAACTGTGGGTGTTAATTACACCACGGCTTTCCACTTCGGGAATTTACAGGGGTGAATGATGTATGTATGTTTAGCGTTGTTTTCGGTTGTTAATGTATACGAGACTTTCACACGAATTCAGATTAATATCCCTTTTTAGTTTGATTTATACATGATTACATAAGAACTACTATAGTATGACGTCACGACCCTGAATGTAAAACCTACCCCAGATTCTAATCCGTCAATAATGTGAGATTTTAGGACTTCAACTACCCGTGAGAACTGCCATAGATGTTTGTATAGCAACCGGGACCGACGCTTAACAATCTTCTCAAACAACATCTCAATGTCTTTGGAACGGTCACCTATCCTAAGACCGACCTGGATAGTGTTGCTTAACCTTGCATAGTGTTAACGTACTCGGTTACTAATTAACCACGGGCTCCTCAAACAGCTGTATTAAATTTTATCATGAATAGATTGCGACACTATGTGCTTATACAATAATATCGATTGCACATGTGTTTCAATGTTTATATCATGATAAAGTATTCCGTAATAAGGAATAATTACATAAGTAGAAATGGCACTGGGATAGCCACATCTGTCGAAGGATCGATGGCTGTTCGAACAAACGAGTCTTAAATTGGAGACCTCGAGGACGGTGGACTGACGAGATGCCAATCAAAAACAATAAGCACACCTATTTTAATTAAGTGCGGAATCCCCACCAAATACCTCTCACAAGAGAAGTGACCAAAACTGCGCTCTATCTCGGCTCAGGAGTTACTTACCGAGGGCTAGGTAACGCGGGTGTAGGAGACAGAAATATATAAGGATAGAACGACCATGTGAGTTGGAAAAGCGTGGCAACTTTTTGGTCAATTCCTGTCCTATGAGCCAGGAACTTTTGAACGCTTACCCGGTACTGTTAAGACTAGCTTGTAATAACATCGTTAACAATACCGTGAATATGCATATATTGTGCTATTTTCAATTGTAGAATAAAAAATGGAGAGGTTAATTTAAAAATTGAACACAGTGAAAAAGTCGCTACGCGCGACATACAGGTGAACACTGCGAATGGCCGTTCTATCCTCATATATTTCTGTAGTGTGGGACTAGGAGGAATCATCTTTTCCCGGATATATGGGAGGAGGAGGGGAGGGGATCGCACCGCCTACTGGGTCTCCTTCTTCTAGCCTTGACATTAAGTTGACCTCGGCCACCTCAAGCTCTGGGAACTGGGAAATCGCTATGAGAATGCTGATGCGTATGCGAACTCGTTCAAAAATACGTCATCCTACGAAACGGAAGGAAATGTATGCGAATTATGCGATGCATTCGGAGACATTGGCTCGCTAACTTAGCATCTCGCAACGGAATTATTAAGAAATTGAATCATCAAGGAAAAATATTTGAAGTGAGTCATTTATCATTGGGGCAAAATTTGATTTTAATACTGAGAAGTATTATGGCTCGTGGCTAACTTGTAAGCACAGTGCAAAGTTAAGTAAAACTTGCTAGGCCAGTTTTGGAATGGGTGACCATACGCACTGAGACATGAGATTGAGAGAGTGACGCTGCACACGTCGATAGGCCACGGTCACCACTTTCCATTGGACCGTATGCTTTTCTGCCACCTGAGCGGTATTAAAAATCGGAGAGTACGTCAAGCATTACACCATCAGACAAGTCCTAACAAAACCCCGTAGGATTTTACATATTAATATAAAAAAAAAATCACTCAGCTTTCGTTCAAATAAACCTATTAGATACCTTCTATACTACACGTCATTTGCCATGATATCCGCCCACAAGTACCTACGTCACAGAAAAATGACGGCAAACACATTATAGAGACTGACGTCACAAAAAAAAGTTAACAGTCTATGACGTAGACAGGTTGTATCGCCCTATAACCTTGAAATCAACATGTCTTTTTAGTATTGACACTACAGGTTGATGTGTTTAAAAAAATAAAATAGCGTTATAATTTCTAGATGTTACACGTTTGACCAGTGATACCTACCAGAAGCTTTGTGCGTTACTTTGATCGAATATTCCTATTTAGGTATCTAAGTGATGTCATCATCTACTAATTGTACTATTGAATATTTCGGAAATCTAATATTAATTTAATGAACAGTCGTTCTGAGACTAACGTATAGGAGAACTTTGAACATCCAAAACGTGTCCATGATATGGACATGGACACGTTTTGGATTTTGGAGCTCTCTGTTGGTCAGAGCATTCCCCTTGTAGGGGACTGACTGGTCGCATATTCAAGTCTTGTCTTGGATATTTCCAAGTTCCTATCTAATTCAATCTAATACTAGTTTTGGACCCAGTAGGAGCTACTTTATCTAAGAGTATAGCGTACTGACGAGTCGGTTTACGCCTACTTTATGCAAAACTAGGGTCGTTTTCTTTTACAATTATGGGAGGTATATCATAGAGCACGAATGTTTAAAATGTACCTATATCAAAACCAAACGCCAAAATTATTCTATAGAAAAAAAAAAACATTCCAGCCAGTATCTATCAGCAAGTTCTACGAAAGAATCATCCTGTGTATGAGTCCGTTGTCGATTAGTTAAAAATAGATCTAGACTATTGTGTACTCACTTACCATCGAATACGATGAATTTATAGATTCACGAAACACCTGTGTTTAGAACGTTTATTTATTTACTAAACCCACGGTATCGTATGGTCAATTCTTGTTATTGTGGCGAGAATAAAAATGGTGAGTCCGGACAGATGCGTTGTATTGAGGCCAAGATAAGCCAAATTGTTGTGGAGGAGAAAGGGTAAGCGGACCTTTGGCCCTGAGGTGGGAAGCCTCGGGATACGACCAAGAATTATAAAAAAAAAAAAAAAAACATTAAAATCCAGTTGCAAGACTTGCCCCGAACAAATTACATACAGAGCAAGTTAAATAAAAGTTTGTAATAATAATGATTTCGGGGAAACCGGACACTAAAAAGGTTTTATTTAGTTTAGTCTGCTTGTTGGGTTAAATCTAGTAATAAAAATTCTACCCCCTTGACTGGCTGATCCAATATTTGGTGCACGCCTTTGAATCGTTTAACTTAAATCAAGTTAGTCATTAAGGAGTCAGCCTTACGATTGAAAGGCCCCAGTTTCAGAATCCTGATTATTACACTACCGACGCCATTTGGAAGGGTTAGGAGGAATACCTACTAGTAATTCCGCTAAGAACCAAGCGGTGACTATTTTCTGTGTCGTACCATTAAGTCATGGAATTATCCAGCTGCAAACATGTTTCATTCTGCCTACAGTCTTGGTTCTTTTGAGCGAGGCGTGAAAAAGCCTTTGATGACGTCCTCATGCTGAAAGTCACCATTATAACATTGTAGGTGTGTGTAGTGATGGGTAATTGTCCGAAAAATTTCAAATTCCGGAAATTTTTCAATTTATTTTTCAGAAAAATTGAAAAATTGGAAAAATAATGGAAATATATCTTTTTATCGAAATTATTAGTTTAAATGAAATAGTTTATAAAATATAGTTCATAATAAGTTGAAATTCAAAGGATTTAATGGCTTTACATGTTGTTTAAAAAAAAAACAAATGTGCAAAGTTATATTTTAATACAGATTCATGGTCAATGGTTTATATTACACATTGTCGTGCGGTGTTCCACAGGGTTCGGTCCTGGGGCCACTCCTGTGGAACATCGGTTACGACTGGGTGCTTCGCGTACGGTGCCACCGTCACGTGTTATGCGGACGACACGCTGGTGACGGTGAGCGGGGCTACGCACCGCGAAGCGACCCTGAGGGCCACGACCGCGGTTGCTCAGGTCGTCGACAGGATCCGGCGGCTGGGTCTCGAGGTGGCTCTGCACAAGTCCGAGGCCATGTTCTTTCATGGCCCTCGGCGCAGGCCAGGCCCGGGAGCCAGCCTTACAGTGGGAGGCACTCCCATCGACATCAAGCCCCGGTTGAAATACCTGGGGCTCGTGCTTGACGGTCGATGGGACTTCGGACAGGATTTCCGAAGTCTGCGCCCCAAGTTGGTGCTCACGGCGAATGCCTTGGGCCGGTTGTTGCCCAACTTGAAGGGCCCAGAGTCCTCCTGCAGGAGACTCTACGCGGGTGTCGTGCGGTCCATGGCCCTATACGGGTGCCCCGTGTGGGCGGACACCCTGGAGGCCAGATTCCTGCCCCTGCTCCGTACGGAGCAGAGCACAATGGCCTCCATGGCCATCAGGGGATACCGCACGATATCCTTCGAAGCGGCGAGTCTCCTGGCCGGATCGCCACCGTGGATCCTGGAAGCGACGGCCCTTTCAGCACTATATAAGTTCCGAAAGGAGGCGCGGGAGCGGGGATTCGATCCCGAGCCCGAGGATATTCGGGCCGAGAAATCCCGGCTCCACCAGGTCATGGTGGCCGAGTGGGAGCGACGACTTGGGCAACCACGCGCAGGGCACGCCGTCATTGCGGCGGTAAGGCCCATCATGGGGGAGTGGCTAGAGAGGCAACACGGTAGCCTCTCGTACCGTCAGACGCAGATTATCACCGGGCACGGTAGCTTCGGGCGGTATCTGCATCTGATGGGTATAGAGCCAACGCCCGAGTGCCATCACTGCGACGCGAGCGTGGACTCGGGGCTGCACACGCTCACCGAGTGCCCGGCGTTTGAGACGCCGAGGCGGGAGCTTGTGGCGGCCCTGGGGGTGAGAGTGCTCACGCTCTCCACCCTGCTCGCGGCGATGGTCCGCTGCGCGGATGCGTGGGCAGCCAGCGCCTCCTTCTGCGAGCAGGTCATGCTCGCGAAGGAGACAGCAGAGCGGGCGCGGCGCGATGAGCGAGAAAGGCTCGCTGACATCGCTGCACGCGCCCGAAGGCGGCTCGGGCGTCGGAGGACGCAAACTGACCTCCGCCCCCCATGAGCGCGGGCCTGAGGGTGACGGGTGGAGCCGCCCGACACCCTAGCAGAAGTAGGCCACGGCGGCGGCGCGCATCGTAGGACGATGCGCGCCTCCCCACACCGGGGTTGAGTCGGGGACCGCGTGGTCCCCGACTCAACCCGAGGAGGGCCAGACCGAGAGGGATGGCCCTGGGTCAGCCGGGGTGCGAGGGATATGTCGCATGACAACCTCACCTTCTGCCTAGCACTACGACCCAGAGACGGCGTGCGCTTTAGTCGGTTCGAGTCCGACATAACCTCCCCCTCCGGCTCCGGAGGGGTGGGTAACCGTGGGGATTTCCCGCACGTAAAAAAAAAAAAAAAAAAGGGTACGGAATCCTAAATATGAGAAATTTTAGTAGGTATTTTGATAAAAAGTAACAAATAAAAATTTGTTATCTTGTTTTATTTTCTGATCTTGGTCGACTCCCCATTTTTTCCAATATTTGAAAAATATTTGAAAAATTGGAAAAATTTTGGATATTTTTCATTTTTTCTTTTCTTTTCATTCCGAAATTTTTCCATTATCCATCACTAGGTGTGTGTAATGGTGACCCTCTTTCTTGAGATTTTACCTTCCATCAGGCAATCTGAAGTCATATTGAGGGTATCCTAAACAAGCACAAAACTTGGAATTGAATCGTCATGACGTGACGATCGGTGACGATGACGCAAGTTCCCTAATTTTTAATCTCCCAAAAAGTGCTCAACGTGTCTAAAGAGTTTTTCACTTCAAACAAGCATCACATATAGATTGTTAAATTTTGTCAAAAACTGATAAACTTGTGAATTGATAGTTGTACCTGGACTGGATGGTGACGATGATGCAAATTCCATTTTTTTTTCTCTCCACCCAAAAAATTATCAATAGTTCTCAACGCGCCTTAAAATTTCATTTTCAAAATTCTAATATTCTTTTCCAACAAATAACAATATTGGCGCAGAATATACAATTTTTCCCTTATTATCTCCGTATTATAATGAGTCATTAATGTCATTATAATCGCGAGAGCGTCGAATGCTTTGTTTACATATTACTCATAGCTATTAATGTTACAATCGACACCAAACAATCACAATTGTCTCAGTTTTTTTGCCTCAGACACACCGACTTTTGGACAAATGGTTATTTTTCATATAACATGCTGTACCTACCTACCTTGTCCCAATTATTAGAGGTTGGCGCAAGCTATCATTCTTCTCCATACATTCCTGTCAGATGTCGTTTCCTCACTCCTTTCTTTGGCTATATCCTCTTTCACGAAATTCATTCATCTTTTCTTGGGCCTACTTCTACTGGTACGATCATCTACGTTCATACTTTGAACCTTTTTTTATTACTTTCATCACTTGTCATAGTATGTTTAACAATGACTGTCGCTCGCTTCTCAATTTGCATTCACTGGAGCCACTTTCAAACTTCCCCTACTGTTCGCTTTTCCTTTTTTTTATATTGCACACGTCCAAAAGACTTCACCTCGCATTTTGGTAAGTAGAAGGCAACGTTTAAGTTAAGGGGGTCACTTTTACAGATTATGCCAACGATGCTTTGAGCTTGAAGGCCCTATAAGATGCATTTTCAAGCCCCGCTTAAAGGATACGTCAAATACTTTAATAAAAATCACGGGCTTGAATTAGTTTTACTTTCGAAAAGAATGTTGTTTTTTTTCGTATCACAAAAAAAAAACAACTAGATTGTTCATGAAAAATCACTATCAATACAATAACTAACCGAGTCGGTTATCGCAACCTTGATGATTCTATTTTTGGTCATATCTCCAGTTCTGCTGAACCAATTTCAATCAAACATTTTTAACTCTGACAAAGGCCGTTCTAAAAACGTATCAAAACACGTTGCTACTAAACGCCGTGGCGAACAGGCAACACTTCAAAATAGGGCAGCGGGACCCGAGCTCCCAAAGATCGAGCTTTGGATGCTCGGGGATTGATGACCGGATGAAGAAGCAGATCTATATACTTTTTACAGTTTTTACTGACCTAAGAAGCGCTAACTTTACGTCACAGAAGATGACACAAGTGTCAATGAGCTCACTACCATGGATGCCCAACACCGTGCTAAGAAGTAAAAAGCAGACCCTGATCTTCAAGGTGAGAGCTTCCTATACAACGGGGATTAATACAAAGATTATGATGCCATACTTTTTATAGTTGTTTAATGATAAAACTGTATAACTGCACGTGACAGAAATGAATATAATCAGTTATTTATTATCCTTGAATTAACCGACCTTGTATGTTTACACAACAGGGCAACTCGGATCAGTGGAGTAAGAGTGCTGAGAATAATAGGATATGGTATGTGGGTTCCTTGTGGAGTAAAATGCAAGGACCATCCCAGAAGTCATGCAAGCCCCTCAGACAAGTGGCAATAACGTTTCATTATCATCATCATCATCATCGACATTTAGACGTTGTACCAATTGCATCCGAAGCCAAGATGCCCTCGGAGCTCGAGGTCCGCCTTCCGACTCTTCGTCCTCCACTTCGCACGATCTTAGGCGTCCATACTAGCGAGACCATTTGCACGCATGTCACCCTGCACGACGTCCAGCCAGGACTTTTTCGGCCTACCCATTTTACCAGGCGACTCTCATGCATTTTGTCTACGATGTCACGGACATGGAGGCTGCCGCGGATGCGAGAGTTCCTCACGCGATCCTTACGCATGAGTCCGCACATCCACCGCAGCATATAGCTAATAGCAATAACGTTTGTAGAATAAAATAGAATAGATGGATCTCATACATTCATCATTCTATTCTACAAAACGGCGGGCAAAGTATTGCTACTTGTCTAGGAGTGAAGGCGACTAAAGGATACGATTGTACGCGATGCGGCAGTAATCATACAGCCCATTAAAAAGTACTCGCTTGACGGCAAAGGATTACTGTCGTATGGAGAATAACCCTATCCATTAGTTGCATTCTAGAAAACCCACAGAAAGAGATGGAGTGGCCCTATTCTACACTGCGAATATACACCGAGAATCTACACGGCCTATCATGGTAGTTACCGTAGGAATAAAGGAAGGAAAAGACAAGATCCTGTAGTGTAATTACAAAGATGCAAGATACAATCTTAAGGATCAAAGATCGAGGTAATCCTACAAGCAACTTATTATTTTATGAAGATAAGCATATAAAGGCTCAGTACGTGCAATAACTTGTAATTAATGTACAGAAATAGTGTGTAATGAGATGGCCGTCCCTTCACGGAAAATATCGAAATTCATGCCGCGTCTTGTTTTTATATACCACTGAGGCACTCTGGCAGCCAAGCACTCGGCCCATCTGATAGAAAGTCGTTACCGTGGCCTATGGACATGTGTAAAGGTGCTTTTCCACCAGAGGGGCGAGACGAGACGAGGCGAGAAGAGAATTGAAATCGCACTGACCCTTTTCCACTAAAAATTGCCATCGCGAGCTCGCGCGTGACCGCCGCGCCCCGTCGTCCGTATGCTTCATATATAAATGTATTTTAGACAGCTCACACACAATGCTCGATATAACTTTGTTCTAGCGTCAATGCCGAAAACTCCGAACAATAATTAGGCGTCAATATTCTCGTCAATCGACACTGTTTCCACCAAATATGCACCGGGAGAGGATTAAAAATTTGTTATAAAAATTTCAATTCTCTCCTCGCCTCGCCTCGCCTAGCCACTCTGTTGGAAAATCACCTTGAAGGTGATTTATACTCTATATTGGAACTAATACGGTTCATTTTTGCACAAACAAATATTTCAATTCACGCCTCGCATATTCTCGTCAATCCACACTGTTTCCACCAAAGATAGGCTGGGAGAGAATTGAAAATTTGCCATACAAATTTCAATTCTCTCCTCGCATCGTCTCGTCTCGCCCCTCTGGTGGAAAATCACCTTAACACCAGGGGAGTCACACTCATACTGCCTACCCAGTAAACACAGAGAGTTTCTGTGCCGTCAGCGTAGAAGACAAAGCAGGAATAGCCTTTGATCTTCCCACTGACAGCACAAAAACACTGTTGTGAGCTCTGGCTACTCTAGTTAACGCCGGGAACACAACACGAGGTTATTATGGCCGAGGTATTCTGTAGGGCGGAGGTACTTCCCCAGTCGGACCGCTCAATTGTCGTGTCCTACCTCCTATTATAGTTAGACAAGAAAGCCAACCCCCAACTGAGTTGGGTAGTAGTAGAAACTAAGCGAGACTGTTGCCGTTAATAAAGAATTGGGGCTTTAGGATTACCTCCAGCAGTAATCGCCTGTAAGCCAGTGTCGCGCTGTAATTTTTTCTTATATCACTTAAATGACAGATAAGCACACGGCCCACCTAATGGAAAGTGGCTACCGTCGCCTATGGACGTATGCAACACCAGGGGCGTTACAATCATGCTGCCGTCCCTGTAGAAACCTTTGAATGCCCTTCTTGAAGAACTTGAATATTTTCAAGGCGGTTCAAGGTTCAAGAAGGTGAGCAGAAGGTATCCAACAACAACCTTGCAATCGGACTCCGAGGTAGAGGACCCGGATAACTTCTTCTTCAAACCAAGATGCATCTGAACAGTATGTATCTTACCTCTACAATCCATTATCGATTTTGAAGTACTGCAGTTAGATCAGTTGTTGAACTTTTTAGGGCTCCAACCATTCGTAACGACTGCCATAGATGTTTGTATGACAACTGGGACAGACGGGAAATGGCAAGAAGATATATTCATGCTTACAAATATTTGCATAAATTGAACCTACTACGTCGCAATCGAGTTCATTACCGCCACGTCATAGAGTCGAGCATTTGTTGATTTTTTACCGTCACTACTAAAACTATGGTTATTTTTTATCGTGCGAGAAATCCCCACGGATGCCAGCCGGAGGTGGAGGTTATGTCGGACTCGAACCGACTACCTACTACACCGCACGCCGTCTGTGGGTCGCAGTACAAGGCCGAAGGTGAGGTAGCTATAGAGCATATGGCTCGCCCCCCGGCTGACCCAGGGTACTAAGCCTGTGGTAAGACAATCTTTTCCATGATATGGCAAAAATCCGAACAATGGTTGTCACTCTCATTAATTGTCTTTGATTGCAAATCAAAGATAATTTAGCACGATTTGACATTATTGAAGGGAATAGGCTGCCTCCTTTCATTCACAGAACTATTGGTTTTACCGTACGTATTGAAATTCAATCGATAAACAAGGTATACCATATCCACACATTTCGTAATTGTACACATTCTATATTTAAACATTGCACAAACTAACCACATCCGATGGGTTTGTTTACAAAATATTACCTCTGTGCGCCGGCTGCGGAAAATAACCACATATCTGTCTGTTTGAAATAGATCACTGTTAAGGTTAGAATAGTATTTCGGAATACTGATAATATTCGATAATTTTGTAACTAATCTGCCCCTCTAGACAAGTGGCAATTCGCTAGCAGGCGTTCGATGGAATAGAATGACGAATGTATAGGATTTGACGTATTTGACATGCATTAACGAGTGTCATATACGTCAAATCCCATACATTCGTCATTCTATTCCACTAAACGCCGGCTAGCGAATTGCCACTTCTCTAGAGGGGCAGAGATGCCATTTTGGTTCCCGGTGGAATAGGACCACTCCAGCTCTTCCGGTGGGTGTCGTAAAAGGCGACTAAGGGATATGGCAGTTCTCCATCCGACAGTAAATATACAGCCCATGACTAAGTGCCCGCTAGACGGCAATGGGCTCGCCCCTCCATTTACCTGGGACCGAAAATCATAGTTGACGAAACGTGCGAATTAATGCACCTTTGCGTACCCCATCGGAGATTCACAGGCGTGAGTATATGTATGTTCTCTGAAATGTTAAAATTGAAATGATGTCGTAAAAGTCGATATGCAGACCAAACCAATGCGTGGCAATGGTCTTATGGATTGCCGGAAGACCGTGTAAAGTGGAGGGAGAAAAGTCCGAAACGGACTCCACGCTCCGGCTTACAAGGCGCAGATGGAGAAGAAACGGCGCAACAAACTCAAGTGCGGCATTTTGTAAGACGTCAATTTACAATAGTTATTTCCTTAAGGCTAAATGTGGACGAATCTCGACGAGACATCTTGTGTTTGAATGAAAAAAAAGTATATAAAAAAACTTTATAGGTAATAAAAGTAGCTGACCCGTACCGCCTCAGAATCAATGAAATTATAATTATTATAGTGTCAGGGAGTTTCTTGAGGATAAATGATGATGGTTTGGGTATTAATGACATCGAAGTGTAAATCAAATTATGTGTGTGATAGATTGTTAAGATGAGATTATTGCTTGTATAATTATTGATAGTACTGGGTATTCTGACATTACAAAATTATTCTTACATTCATTCTTGACAAAATATTGACATTTTTTAATTTTTAAAATGGACATTTTATTTGCATTCTAATTATTTTAATCTTATTATATTACAATTATTAATGATTAAATACGTGACATTTTGAATTCTAATAAATAAATTAATTTAACTTTGCATGCAGAGAATCTGCGAAACATGTCGGACATTATTTGATTTTGTAACGCCACTGTAAAATACCGTGTTTCGAGCAATAAATGATTTACTTACTTACTTACTTACTAAAAAAGTTGCAATTTCCCATATTTTCTAACCGTTTGAACCTTTTCTGGACATCAACAAATATTTCATTCAAGATTTTAGCCAAATCGGTTCAGCCGTACTCGAGTTTTAGCGAGACTAACAGAATTGCAATTCATTTTCATATCATATATAGAAGATAATTAACCTAAGTTAAAAAATGGCAAAAATGTCACTTTCCTTGTACAGTATATGCCGTAACTACAGCATTTTAGGAGATGCCTGCACCATGCGCAGCCAGACATTTTTGTCTTTGGTGGAGATCAGAATTTAATTTTGCAGCATCGGGCTACTGACTGTCATTTATTTTTAGGCCTGTATCATGGTGTAGTCACTGTACTACACCATCATTTACTTTTCCTGTATATTTACATCATATTACAGTTGGGTGCTTACTGTAACACGAAACAGAATAGTACATACCTAGCCTAAGTAGTCCACGAAGGGACACACACACTCACTCACATCACTGTTTTTCGTAGATGAGTTTGGTTTCAAGAAAATATAACTCAAATGGGCACATTAAAGTTTTCGTGGAACATGTAAGTGTACAACGGCACCTAGATGTTCCTAGAACGACAGCCTCTGTGGCGGTGAACCGCCACGCAGGAGGCGCGGGTTCGATCCCCGCTCAATGTAAATATTTTTTTGTATGCATGTCTGGTCGTGCCTCAAAGAGCACGTTAAGCCGTCGGCCCCGATTAGAATACGAACATCTATAGCAGTCGTTGCGGGTAGTTAAAGCCCAGAAAAAAAGTCCTGGTATTACTGCAATGCTTCGATATCGCCTTTAAGTTGTGGAAGACAGATGGTAAAAAATATCGAACTTCAACCAAATCCGTAGTAGATGTAGGTGAACAACGGGTACAACAAGTTCCCGTTTATCATTTTACGAGGTCCTAACTATGGTTGACACTTAATGCTTGTGAATTCTCTGTTTTAGAGGCCTCTATAATTACAATTAGATACACAGTGATAGCCGAATAGCGTGAATAAATAGTTTAATGACATCGAACCGCATTTTGTTGCGAAACTACAGTACTTTAAGCTAACGATCAAAGACGTTAAAATAAATACATTAATTATTTGGATGGGGGAATTGTTTGTTTGGTAACATCTAGATTATGTCGCCTTTTGATCGATTTATTTTTATACAACTGAGGTGGCAAACATGCACACGGCCTACCTATGGTAAGTAGTTACCGTGGCCTATGGACGTGTGCAACACAACGGTCCTTCAAGAGGGGAGTAAAAAAGCATCTGATGAGCCTGTCACGCTGAGGGCCACCATTGTAATATGGTTGATGACTGTAATGGTGACCCTCTTACCTAATATTTTGCCTTCAGCTTAATACCAGGCAAGGTGAAATCATCTTTAAAAAAGTTGAACGTTTTTGGTACACAAATCAACATGAAGTTAATCTCTTCTTTGTTTATTTCAACTATTATTAACCTATGATTTTATATGACTATTACAAAATATGTTTATACGTATAATAAAAACTATGAGAATAAGCAGAAACGGTTGCAATAACGGGTGTTGACTGTATATTTTATAATTTTAAAACGAAAATAACACGAATTCCCACGGAACAAAGCCGTGAGATCCGAGTTCTAACCAAACAGACAAAAGTTTTACTGTAACGGCAATATAGATAAATTAACTCGACAGTTTAATTAATATTACGTCGTGGAAATTTGGCTGAATTTCTTTCGAGTTTCATTACTTTAATAATCCAGTGTGGAAAGCTGTACCAAAACCTTAAGGGTCAAATTAACCTAACCCGTCGACCTCATGATAAGCGAATGGGATTCTGGGGTAGGCTTGACTTTCAGATTTGGGAGTTCAAACAGCAGTTGCTTCAGAAAAAAAAGTAAAAAAAAAAACCGCTCGCCACTGCAAGGAACTTCGTTCCACGCACGGTCATAAAGCTGGGGAATGAATGCTTTGGTTTTATTGAACGACTACAATATGGAGTTTGTCAAGGAGGGCATAAGATTCTAATGCCCTAATAGAAGGTTCTCACATAGTCGACAGCACGAGTAAAAAGTCCCCCGGTATTGCACACGTTCATAGGCCACGGTAACCATTTTCTATAAGCTGGTCTGTGTGTTTATTTGCCACCTAAGTAGTATAATTTTTAAATAGTGCAATCTTGACAACAGGTAAATTGCAATACCAGGTAATAATTAAAATTTAGACTCAGTCAATTCGATTCAAAAATAATCACTTTAATCGTCGTTGCGTTTTGGTTTATCCGCGTAGAAACGAAAACGGATAAAACAAAGAAAATCAATAATGTTTCTATTTTTAAGTCAAATCACAAGTGATGCGCATACGTCCTTGAGTTTACAATCCACAATATAAAAAAAAAGACGGGTTGCACTCTGGGAGTGCCGGCAGAAGTGAAAACATTCTCTTTTTTCTTTATATACATAGAAAAAGATTAAAAAAAACATACCATACCATACCTATTATATAGCGCTATTCATAGAACCTATCACTTATTTTCTGCTAATTTTCTGTCAGACGAAATTAATAAATTATAAAAAGAAAAAATAATCACAAAAAATAATAAATTACAAAAAGAAAAAATTATCATAAAAAGTAATAAATTACAAAAAGAAAAAGTAATCACCAAAAGTAATAAATTATAATAAGAAAAAACAATCACAAAAAATCCCTGAAGGCCCGGTGGTTTGAACCCGATACTATCTGAAACTATAAGGACTTACAGTCGACGTGCTTACCGTTTAAGCTACGACGTTATCCATAGTAAATTGCAAAATACATAGTCTTTACCTAATTTTGTATGACGTCAGTCGTCGGTTACGGTGCAAAGGTCAACTAATCCTGACGCTTCCTTAACATTTTACACCCATCCAACGCCGCTAAAGAAGTTTTCACTTCAAAAAACTGTAAGTGTTTACATTTCAAACAAAACCAAGGAGTTAGCAAATAAAGATATACCTTGGGACATATATCATGAACCTAAAAAGTGCTCTATATGCGAAGTACAGGTTTCTTGGGTGATTTTTAAAGATAGCACGGGGTGTTACGGCGTTTGGTGAGCTCAAATTCACCGAGCATAGATACTACGAAAGAATTTGTGTGCGCCAGGACTTCGTTTGTCTCGCGATTTAGCTCCAAGATATAATCATAATTATTTATTGACAAAAACATATTTTACATACTTGTGCTTTCAAAATATAAATGTGTCCCGAAATATAACATTATTGGTGCTGATTTTGCAGTTAAGGGTGTGATTTATCTGTCGCCTTATCAATAGTTTTGTCATCAAAAATAGTATAGATCTGCCGCCATAATATAGTCTCGAATGAAGTCGACAGGGTCACGCTTCAAAACCCCTGTCGATTCTTGGTGCATTATCACAAAAGTTACCTAACACGAAGAGATTAGCGGCTGTCTCTGCAAGACCTCTGGCAATCTCTTCTAACTTCTATCTATTCGTGTAGTACGCACGGTGTCACATTCTGTGGACTATAGAAGATGTATTTTGCAGCAGATTTATCAAGAGACATACCTACATACGCTCACGCCTATTTACCTCCTGGGTAGGCAGAGACAACAACCCGCCATTTGACTCTATCCTTCCTTACATACTGCACGAGCTTCCTCTACTTGCAAGCCCGCCGATTTCGAGTACTTCTGACTTACCCTTTTTGACCGAAAGACAAAAAATATATTTTCTAAATTAAATTATTACCCAAGTGTCTGTGACTGTCTGAACTGTGCCGAATATACCTATAGTAGACAAACCGCTGAGTAACAAAACGAAAAAAGTATTATTCGTATTATTTTATATTATTATTGATTTTAGCTGCTTGAGATCGAGTTTAATACACGTTTAGATAAACTTGATTGAAGATGATTGAAGTTGTCCTCATCGAATTTGCAGCTGCCTAACTTATAGAACTAATAGATTTAGATTCGGAATAATCAATGTTCAGGGCGGAACTTGAACTCGCGACCAGTTCCATCAGTCCCGATTTCGAAGTCACATTTTTTCACAGCTTCAGGACATTATAGACCTGATAAGGGTATCCATACTAATATTATAAATGCGAAAGTAACTCTGTCTGTCGTTTACGCTTTCACGCCTCAATTTCATTAGTGAACCGATTTTGATGAAATTTGGTAGATATAGAGATAGACAAGACTTTGAGAAAGGACATTGCGATAGCCGACACTTGATGGATAGAGAAACAGACAGACAATGAAGTAATACTTTAAGGGTACCTTTTTTTGAAACCGTAACAAGGCACCCTAAAACGATGAAAAAGACGAGGGCAGAAGGGGGATCAATTACCATGACATGTGTCCATTATATCATCGGTGCCGGCCTCGAAGAGGGCCCTCAATTAATCAATGAATTGGTCTATCACAGCCCACTGCTGGAACTAGGCCTCTCCCAATGTTGGGAGGCTTTGGCTTAATGTTTCCGCGCTGGCCAGGTGGGTAGGTACAAAGTTTTATTTCGAGTGTTCCTTCTCTCGCAGTGATATCGTCTGCGTATTTTCCCGTCAGTCGCCTCTTACGAAACCTCTCGGATAAGATGAGGTAGTGATGCTTATCTATATTCTTTCTCAGTCAACACATAGACCTGAGTATGGAAAATGAAATTGTGGCACATATAAGTGCGAGTTTTTTACTCGTCACGGGTGAATGTGAAATAACCTGGACTGGGCACTCAAGACAGTACGGTTCTAGATTGAACCTAGGTTGGTACCTTGTCAATGAAATGATGTTACAGCAGCGCAAATTGAACAATTGCACAATATTCTGTGATATTGGCGTCCAAGTCACGTCACGCGCTCAATGAATGCAAATTAGTCTGTTTGTTTCTCCACGGAAGTTTTTTTTCATACGGAATTAATGACATACAGATGAACGTGCCGATTCCGTTGCGTATGACACTAAACAATTTTTTTTATATTCACCGTAATATAGGGTCAGGTTAAGGGTCTTTCAAGATCTTAGGGACAAAAGCAAACGACGAATCTCTGGCGTAATATTTCTTCTCAAGTTTGGTAGTTCAGAGTTTAGATGGGTTTTTTTTACGTGCGGGAAATCCCCACGGGTACCCCCGCTCCGGAGCCGGTGGGGGAGGTTATGTCGATCTCGAACCGACTAAACCGCACGCCGGCTGTAGGTCGATGTGCTAGGCCGAAGGTGAGGTTGCCTCGCGACACATCCCTCGCACCCCGGCTGACCCAGGAAGAGTTTAGATGGTAATGGCTTCGGCAAGTAGGAGACCAAACCCTACGCTCTAAAGTACAAGCTTTGCATAACTAAGACGAGCCCAATTTTAAGCAAGTAAGCGTTTTTTGCATACTGCAATAGGTTTAGTGTATATTTTCTAAGAATAAGCAATGAAGTGTAAAAGGTCAAGCACTTGATAGCCGTTCTTGATTCACAGCCGGTTGAACGTTCGGGCGTTTGATACGTGGTGCGGCCAAATGGCCAAACAGATTGACTGTCAATGTCAATTAGCATATTGCAGTCTACTGCTGGACATAGGCCTTTCCCAACGTGCGACATTTTTGCCGATCCTCCGCCTTCCGCTTACAAACTGATTGAATAATCTAGATAATTCTTAAGGATAAATATTCCATTTTTTTATAGAAGATCTATTCGGTTAGGTGATTATATAAATAATGGAATAGTAAAATGAGGTCGTAATTAGTGTTTTCGTGTTAGATTGGTTCAAAGTTTGGACCTCATGTATTAAGGAGTCTCCAATGAGGTCGTACGGTTGTTATTTGTTATTGCACTGTAATTTGTGATAGATTCGAAACTAGGAGGTCGTGAGGGTAGGAAGTAGCTCATTTATTGGCTAGTTTGAAGACGTCCATACATTAAGAATGTTTCGTCAAACCGTTTTTTGTGTATGAGCGGGGATTTTTGTACACTTTTTTATCATCTGTTATAACTTTTTTAAACTTACCTAGTTGAATAGATCCCATAATCTGGGACGACTGTATTTTCTTATAGGTGATCTCGCCACCCTCGCCAACGCGACGGTGGCCAATCTTCCTGTCCGACTTGTGCACCTTGCTGATGGCTCCCGAGAGCCCAACGGCCGGCTGGAAGGACAGAAACACGGGTAAATATCAATGATATAAACGATAGATACGTTATATGCACTCTAACAAAAAATGAGGCCATTTTTCTTGATTTAACGCACAAAAAGGCAACAGTGCGTTATGCTAAAAAAACCAGCCAAGAAACCAATAATAAATTCGTAAATAATAATGACGTATTATTTCTTCACGTGTCTAAGTAGCTATAAATTTTTTATGCTTAGTGTTTGCGCCATTTTTTATAGCCGCAATGTTCCTGCATGCCGTGTCTATTAACAATACGTCATAGGTTAATATGATCCGTCTCATCGCGTTTTCTTGAAATGTCCTTCCTTATAATTTCCTTTTCTCAAACATGCTTGGAAATGTGAACATTATTTTGACAACCTTCTTCGAGATAAATCGAAATTGCTGTACATGCGAGCAGCGGCCAGCAAAAGTTGTATGAAAATCCATATCTGTCGTGTAATTTAAAAATGGAACCAACTTTTACTCCGAACCATGGCAATCAAGGAGGTAACTTATCCAAGGCGTTATTTAAATATAGAACTGGCTTGCAAATAGAATGCTGTTTATTAAGAAAAATAAAAAACCAATGAACATTTCGCCGCGTGAAAAATTACTGTTGTTCGTTGTTCGTCATTGATTTTGAAAGTAGGTAACTAAAAAATTCTGCCTAGATACTACTTAGTTTTAATTTCCGCGCATTATTTGAGAAAAGCACTATACAAGCCTTGGCCACAACTGAGCGTTGCCGGACTCCGTAATGCGTGCCTCGGCTGCGCTTCGGCCCGCATACTTCACGATCGTCCGGCAACACAACAATTGGTGGCCGCGGCAGTAATGTACTATTTCTGCATGGTCATAAAAAAAAACCACGAAGGCTTAATGCGGGAGCTACGCTCCGCTCCGCTCCCTTCGCTAGCCTTCGGTAGGGGACGGATTACCAATCTAACTGTGACGCGGCTGAACTTCGATATTTTTCGTGAACCGACTGCCATATGGTCAAACAATTGGCGATAAATATAATATTATAAAATAAAATTATCTTTATCTTTAAATGATCGAAGTTCTGTAGTTAGACTAGTCGAACTTTTTAAGGTTCAAACTACCCGTAATGACTGCCATAGATGTTTGCATGGCAACTAGAACCAACGCCTTCACGTGCTCTCGAAGACACGGAAATAACCAAAGGGATGCAAATAGGCATATTCATGCATACAAATATTTGTACTTTGCGGGCGGCGAACCCGCGCCTCCTGCGTAGTAGTCGAACGCAATATCACCATTGAAGTGTCAAGGCCTCAGCAGTGTAGGGTACGCAAAATAACAAAAAACATAAATTACAAATATATTGAGTTAATTTTCAATCAATCAATCAATCAACAAGCCTATCACAGCCCACTGCTGGACATAGGCCTCTCCCAATGTTGGGCCTACAGTTTCCACGCTAACCAGACGGCTGGGTACAGGGTTTTATTTCAAGTTTTTCTTCTCTCGCAGTCATATCGCAGCCTAGTGTGCTGAGACGAGGTCTCGGTTTCGATCCCAGGTTTTCCATGGCACACACCAATGACTTTTCGATGCTTTTCGAAGTTATGTGTGTATTTATCGCAGGTTTATAAGTGCCCAGTTAATGGCAATAGGCTCGCCACCTATTACATTGGGACCTAAACATAAACCGGCGAAATATGGGTGCTGGCACCTCTGCCTACCCCTTCGGGGATAAAGGCGTGAGTTTATGTTATGTTATGTGTTATTTTAAAGTTAATGTTAATTTATTCTCAATTAACATATACATTTAATTAATGTTTTTAAACATGTAAAAATGCGATTACTTGGTCTTGCTGCCAAGTGCGATATCTTCAAGGAACGGTCAGTAAACATATATTGTGTTAGTGTTATCCTATAAGCGCTGATAACATTTAGTTATAATTATGTTTAATAGTTTTAATACATTAAAAAGGCAGATAGTGTTATGTTATAAAATAATATTAGTAATCACAAGCGTTTGTTTGAGTACGTTATATCTTTGGATCTACATAATTTACCTTGTATTTATTTTATTAGTTGTAATAAAAAATACCAATTAATTGAACTATTAAAATAATTTTAACAGTTAAAAACGGTATTTTTAGTGTTTTTTAAGGTTCAATGCAATACAATATTAATAAAACTCAGCCTCAGATGCATGGTGGCTTGAGTCGACAATAGTGCCCGGAATACGGCAATAGGCTCACCCTCTATTACGTGGGACCGAATACAATGATTGGTGAAGTATGGGTGTTAGGTTAGGTTAGGTTACCTTTCCCCCCATTCACCTCTACCGAACCCTCCGGGGATAAAGGCGAGATTATATGTGTGTATGTTCAATATATGATCACCATCATCATCATATCATACACACATAGTCCACTGCTGAACATAGGCCTCTCCTATAGACTTCCAGAACGACCGATCTAAAACAGCCCGCATCCAGTACTTCCCGGCGACCTTGATGAGGTCGTCCCTCCACCTGGCCGTTCGGCGTAGCCCAGCGGATTAGCTCGTTGAAGTGGCAGTGGGCAGGTCACATAGCGCGTAGAACAGATGGCCCATGGAGCAAAATGTTCTGGAATGGCGACCGCGTTCGGGCAACTGTAGTCACATTACTGAACACAAAAATATATTTTGTGGAATTCTTATTTGCCGCTCTAAACAAGTGGCAATACGTTTATATAATAGAATATATTGATCAACGTATGGGACTGACAATGTTAACGACTGTCATATATGTCCAAACACGTGTCAATCCCATACATTCGTCATTTTATTCTTTATTATTATCGTAAATTGTACCTTTCACAGTAGTATAATGAACTGCTAAAGTGAAATAAACTTATGACAAATAAAATTATTAGATGTTGAATTTTTAATTTCTCGAGCCGCCGAATTGCGCTATACAAAATAGCAGCACACTGTGACGTCACAATGTGCCGGCGCTCAGTGCAAATGTATGAAGTGCAAGAGAGCATCGCATTTATCTCAGTCCACGTTGCGTTTGCACATGTACAATGCATAATAAGATTGATTTGAAATGTAAAAAGGGATCCAAAAAGTTAGAAATTTTGTCCTATTTCGATTGTTTATATTTTGACCTATATTGAAAAATATAAATATGTAATGAAAAGTCATAGTTTCAGTTTAGTTGGGCAATATCTTTGTTTACTATGCATATTTTTTGTGAAAAAACTACAACATTAAGCAGTATTGATGATGATCTGTTGACTCAGGACACTACCCTAGACGCCGCACAGTAGGCTCAATTTAATTTCTCATAGAATTACGATATAAAAAAATTAACATTTTTTTTTAATTATTATTTTAATGGTGATTTGTTCTACTAGTCCACACGAGTCTTTAATGGTATGGGTTCATTTTGTTTACAGTCATATTCTAAAAGTTATGAAAGATTTTTTTTTTGTTAGAAAAAATATTAAAAAAATTAATATTTCAAAAAGCTCACATAATCTCCAAATATTATTTATGGTGTCGATAAATAAGTTAAATATTCTATCTTTACACATAATTCGGGAGCTTCGAAAATCCCCGAAACTGCGTCATTTTGGACCTCATTTTTTTATTTTTTAATATTTGTTTATTCTCTTGTGGAGGTTAAGAACCATAGTGCGTAAGGTGTTTATAGTAGTCAGTATAAAAATTAGTCAAGTGCGTAATTTTTTTTTAAATAAATAAATGTTTGGACATTCTCACACAACATCATCTAACCCAATTTAAGCCAATATAAGCTTGAGCTATGGGATCTAGACCACTGTTAAACACACTTATATATTTCTAAAGACATAAAGAAAATAAATAAATAAATATTTTGGACAATTACACACAACGCCATCTAGTCCAATTTAAGCTAATTAAGCTTGTGCTATGGATCTAGACAACTGATAAATATGTATACTTAAATACATTTGTTTTTGTAAATACATACATTATTATAGATAAATTACACCCAGACACAGAATAAATCTTTATGCTAATCTAATACATATAATTAAATTATACATAGAAAATACCCAAACTCCAAAACAAACATTCGTGGATCACACATATATTTGATTCGACCCGGAATTGAACCTCAGGGACGGAAGTCGCACTCTCATACCACTATGGGCCACTGAGGCAATCTGGTTATTATTTTTTTTTACAACTACCCTCAAGTCATCAGTCTATTATTCTGTCAGTATGTATTCTATTAGTCCGTTTTTTGCTTTTGTGATTAACGTACGCTATTATATGTTCGAATTATGGAAGGTTTATTTTCTAATCTTGACGTATTTTTAAAATTAAAAGAAAGTGGAAGTTTAAAAAATAGTGAGATAATGTTCAATCTCGTTATATCACATTTAACGGAACAGTTAAATGACGATCAAAACAAAGCTCTCAAAACATTTTGTAGGACATATTGTTTTAATCTTCAAAGAAAATGGACCTTAGCGGGTTGCAAAAGTTCTGTTTTTGTAAATAAATATAGTTCTTGGTTAGATTCGCGTGTAAATTGGCCTGAATTTATCAATAATTCAGCAAGTGATAGTGAGAACGTGCACTCGATTGCTGGCCCTTCTTACGTAAGTACTCCTTTAACAACTAAAACCGTTGGAACTTCGACTCAGATTAGTCCAAGGAAACCTTTTTCTGATTTAGGGCCTAAACAGAAAAAAAAGCGAATTGAAAATACTGAATCTAATTCCTTTTCTTTTGACAAAGAAGAGGAACAGTCTTATTTTTATTTACGTTCATTAAAGGCGTGTGGTAAAAATGATATTGCTGAAATTTTAAATTATCTGCTCAAAAATCCTGAAGAGGTAAAACATGTAAAGGAATTCATTTTTGTTCCGAAAAAAAACGTTATGTCTTCTGAAAAAGCCTTAGGTAATATGTTATCTTTAAAAATGACAAAATGGCAATATAATGCTATGAGAAAATCAATTCAAGACGAAGGCGTAGTTTTACTACCCTCTTACTATTTTATTCAAAAGGCAAAAAATGAATGTTATCCATCAAAAGATGATGTGGAAATAACAGATATTTCTGCGCAAATAAAATTACAGGCTCTTTTAGACAAAACGGCAGAAAGACTTTTAAAATTAGTTGAAATACAAGACGATTACAATAACCTAGAATTAACTAGTAAATGGGGTTTCGATGGTGCCTCAAGTCAGTCTAATTATAAGCAGAAAAGTGAGACCAATGATGATGATAGCAGTATATTTATGGGAAGCCTAGTTCCTTTAAAACTAACATGTGGAGAACAAATTTTGTGGGAAAATAAAACACCTAATTCTACTTTTTTTTGCCGTCCCCTGTTTTTTAAATTTATGAAAGAGACGCAGTTAATAATTAGGAGTGAAAAGGAGAGGATAGAATCCGAAATTAATTGTTTAAATGAAACTAACGTTCTAGGAAAATTGATTCGTCACACGTTACATTTAACTATGATTGATGGAAAAGTGGCATCAGTACTGAGTGAGACCTCTTCACAAACTTGTGATATTTGTAAGGCCACACCTAAAGAAATGAATGAGTTGGACATATTGTCACAAAAACAATGGAATACTGAGGTGTATAAATTTGGCATATCATCACTTCACGCTTGGATCAGATTCATGGAATGTATTTTGCACATATCCTATAGACTAGATTTTAAATCTTGGATTGCGAAAGGTGAAAATAAAGCTAAGTTGGAAAATAAAAAGAAAGAAGTTCAAATAGCTTTTCAAACTAGAACTGGTCTGCTTATTGATATTGTTAAACAGGGTCATGGTACCACTAATGATGGGAATACGGCCCGCAGATTTTTCGAAAACGTAAATACTACTTCTTCTATTACTGGAGTAAATGAAAATCTTATTAAGCGGTTTTCTGTCATTTTAGAAACATTGTCATCGGGGCTTCCTATAAATACATTTAAATTTAAGGAATTTACAGATGCTACATTGGCTTTGTACATTGAGAAATATAAATGGTTTTATATGCCTGCAAGCGTGCATAAAATACTTGTGCATGGTGCAGACATCATTGCCAATTTCGGTCTTATCCCAGTAGGAAAATTGTCTGAAGAAGCCGCTGAATCTAGAAATAAAGATTTCAGGAGGTATCGAGAACACCACTCAAGGAAATTTTCTAGAAAAGCAACAAATGAGGACATTTTTAATAATTTTATTGTTACATCTGATCCATACATTTCTACAATTAGACCAAAATTTGTTAGGAAACATAAAATAATATCCAATGAGGCACAATCCTTACTATTTACTACTGAACAAGATAAAGAATATGACGAAGAATGAATGAAATATAATATTCGAGGTTGATTCTTACCTGAGGCCATTTGAGACAATTTTTTTTCAGGTTTAATATTGTTTTTTTTTATTAAATAATTATTTTTATGTCAGGTGTATAATAGACAGTCCATATAATTATTTTTGCCAGTGGATTAGGCCTCTTGGGGACACCACTTAAAAAAAAACGCACTTGGTTCTTAACCTCTGGGGTAGTGTGGAATAGAGAACATACACATTATGTATATTTAATATTTAATTAGTTAACTATTTTTAATTATTTCTAAGCATAACATAAGAATTAATTAACTGTTTCATGTTATAACATTGTTACCGTATAACTTTTGAAATACTAACTTTTTGGATTTATGCCCATAACATAAAATGATTATAGACAGAAAAGGAATCACTTTCTATAGTTTTTTCTCCCTAATTCCACAAAACGATATTTCAGTCCACTGTGCGCCGCGCCGGTCAACGAATTGCCACCTGTTTAGGGCGACTGTGTTTCCACGATGGACCCAAAAACAAATAATCGGATATTCGTTTGATAAGTCTTAGACTTAAAATCTTAGATAGATAGATAGATAGATATATAACACTTTATTGTAAACCAATAGATTTACAGTAGAGACAAGCAGGTTGAATGTACAATGGGCAGCCTTATCGCATGAAGCGATTTCTTCCAGGCGACCTTGGGATGGACAGTAATTATGACAAACAAACAAAATTATGGTGTACCTAGTCTAATATATAAAATTCTCGTGTCACAATGTTCTTTCCCATACTCCGCCGTAACGGCTCGACCGATTCTTATGAAATTTTGTGTGTATATCGGGTAGGTCTGAGAATCGGCTACTATCTATTTTTCATACCCCGATCCGCGATAACCGACATCACAAACAAGCGGGCGGAGCCACGGGCAACAGATAGGAATTATATAAACTAGATATAAATTGTTCTGAAATAAAAAAGAAAGAAGGAGAGAGAAAAGCACAAATAAAGTAAGAAATATACGACTATACGTAACGTATTATAAATATATTCAACTATAGCACATAAATAGATATGGTATATAATAAACCGTAGGTACATACTTACTACAAGGGATAATTAATGAGCATATAATAGTGAGCTATCAAAGTGTACACGATGCTAAGTTATGGTCCTTTACCATACTTTTAAAGATATTAAGGGTATTTGCCCGTTTGTTGTTCAATGGCAGTGCATTCCATAAGCGCACAGCCCTGACAATGAACGACTTGTCTACAAAGTCGGTGGAATCCGTTGGCATTTTCAGCCTCAAATTCTCGGACGACCTCTCTTACGTAAGTTTTATCGGAATCGGTTGAGCGGAACCGGATATATGATCAAGTAGCTATAACTGACATCCACGCGGGTAGAGCCGCGAGCATAGACATGTATATTTTAGCCCACTGTTAAAGCTTTACATATTAAATACGCTTTGGACGTTAATGCGTCGAAAACGTACTAAATATTATATGCTCTTAGGTGGTATTTGTGCTTTGGAAAAAATATAGGTGTCAAGGTCGCTAATGTACGGGAATGAGTTGAAAACAATAGGAATTATTAACGACGTTTTGCCTGCGACTGTTTGTATGGTTTGTGGGCATTATTTTATACAGGGTGGAAGATTTTACCCTTACCTGGAGGGGAAGTAAGTAATTTTATGGACTTCCTTTCATAGAATTTACCACGTTTGCTAGAGAGATTTGATACTTGTGATTGACTCTATCGATTGATGCCATAAAAATACAGGAGTTACTTTTCCGAATTTTTGTAGGTTTCGATTATTGTGTGTGGCAAGCGAGCTTTCAAAAAATATTGAATGCAGTTTTGTTTCTTTTTTGAACTAAAATTTTGTTTCCTTTGAGTGAAATTCGTTATCTCCAGTATTTAGAGCACTTCGCCTCCAGGTAAGGTCAAAATCGTCCACCCTGTATATTATTATATAGTCCATCATTTGACTACAACCTGTTGTATAGAAGAAGGGTGAAGTGAAGGGTACTGGACCCTTAGCACGAAAAACTATCCTAATCGTATCGTAAACGTATTGAGAGTATGGAACATTGCGATTGGCCGCCTGCCTACTGTGTACCTGCATGTGTGTGACGTCGGCCAATGGCAATACTCCGTGCCCCGAGCATGAAAAACATTCGAATTCGCAACGTAAACGTATCGAGATATTGGAACGTTGTGATTGGTTCACAGTAGGCAGGCGGCCAACCGCAAAGCTCCATTCTCGCGATACGTTTACGTTACGAATTCGAATATGTTTCGTGCTCGGGGCACTGTTCTCTTATTACTATTAAGATAGATATAATTGTGTAGCAGAGCATATTATAACATTTCAGACTATTTGAGGTTAAATTGTGTAGCAGGGCTATTTGAATGACAAAAATGTTTGGGATTAAGTAGCTCTAAGCCAACACAACATGACGACGTTTTTTTTTAAAAAAGGATTCCTAATTCCTACTGAGTTGTTTGGCAGTGTTTCTCAGTAGTTGCCATGTCACGCACTGCACGGTAGGGGAAAAAATAATGACGATTCCAAACAAATTTAATATTTTTATGGAATAAGTAAATGATTTTTTAAATTGAATTGAATTGGGTACTTTCCTGTAGTTAAAATAAATTATTTAGCTGGACTTATTAAATTAATAATGGTAAAAGAGTGAAAACAGTTGCGTCGGTTCTTATTTTTTCGTTCTTATTTATTTTTAATCATCCATCCAACGTTTAATAGTATATGATTTGACTATTAAATATTATGACGTCACAAATATAGTTTTCATACAATTTTCCTTATAAATTACCGTTTTGACGTTTAGAAAAAAGTAACTAATTTGACTGGTCAGTCAAATACCCAATTGAATTGGTGATAGGGGTACAGAAGCAACGGACCGCCATTTCAATTACTGGTGGTCGCATAATACTGGTCGATACCATGACGTCCTCGATACATGCTTATTCCCGCCTTTTATTGTTTGTTTTTGCATGAAAGAGAATAATATGTATGGCGTGGGCTTTTGCTATTGCTAGTTCGATTTTGCTAATTTGGTTCTAGATAGTTTCGTCCTACCCAAATGAATGAATTTCTTTCTTGCTTTAGTATAGTTTCGCCCAGATTTTTTTTTTTTTCACACATTCGAACTTTCGCATATATATCTAATAGCCTAAGCTACTTCATAGAACGACTCATCTATTTAATGGATGAAAAGGTTTTTATATCAAATTAGCTGTTGCCCGCGGCTTCGCCCGCGTGGATGTTGGTTATCGCTTAGTGTTGAGTGAACGCTATTTTTGTAAAAATAAAAGTACCCTAAGTTACTCCTTATTACATCAGCTACCTGCCAATAAAAGTCCCGTCAAAATCGGTCCAGCCATTTCAGAGATTGGCCGGAACAAACAGACGGACAAAAATGGTAAAAAAAAATATTTTGATGTATGTACCGTACTATATTCAGATGCATTTAGTAAAAGACGATTATTTCAATATTACAAACATACACTTCAATTTTATTTATATGTATAGATTTAATATAACTAAATAATATTTTGCGGGTAGTTAAAAAATCTTGCCATACTATTTATTAAAACCGTTGTTCAAGCCAGACTTCTATAGGCTTTCTACTTTCGGTTGGTATTATATTTATTTGTTTAAACTCTTGACATGATACTGTTAAATAAAAAGTATTTTTTCTATTGTTAATTCATAATAGTTTGGCCAGGATTTTTTTTAACCAACCTACACGCAATAGATTATTTAATATATAGTAAATTTGATATAAAAAACTTTTCATACATTAAACAGATGGGTGCAGGTCGTTCTATTACGCACCCTCTACTATAACATTAATAAAATTTACTCTACTCTTCGAAACTCTCTGAGACACGACAAAAGCCCCGACCACCCACGCCTCCCCAGGGACTCCTACATCTTTGAACATGTCTTCTCATATGATGTATTCGCATCGATATATCTTCAATGATAGTCCTGCGGGAATAAACATCTTAACACGTCAGAGATAGCTCTATAAATTCGATAAATATTTGTACGTTTATAAAAATATTACGATGAGATTGATTGGGGTTTTTTAACAAGCCACTTTTACGAGGCATATACTCATGGCTGTAAATCCCCGAATAGGTAGGCAGAGGTTATTAACACCCACATTTCTCCAACTATGCTTTTCGGGCCCACGTAATAGGGAGTGTGCCTAGCGGACACTTTGTTATGAGCTGTATGTTTACTGCCGAGTGGAGAACCACCCTATGCTTTAGTCGCTTTTTCAGCACGTACCGGAAAAGATGTGGTGGCCCTATTCTACCCACCGGGAATCAACTCGGTTTTTTGAAGTGAAAACTTCTTTAGCGGCGTTGGATGGGTAAAAAGTGTTAAAGTCGCGTCAGGATCACATGACCTTTGAACCGTAACCGACGACTGACGTCCTACAGCATTAGCTACAGATTGTTTATTGTGTTATGCATGCTAAGAAGTTTCGTAGCTTAGCGGTAAGCGCTTCGACTGTAAGTCCTTATGCTTTCAGATACTACCGGGTTCGAACCTGGGCTTCTGACACTTTTTGTGATTAGTTTTTCTTTTTTTAATTCATTAATTTCTTCTGACTGAAAATTAATGATAGGTTCTATGATTGGTGCTATATTATAGGTCTGGTATATTATGGTATGGTATGGTATGTTCTTTTTATCTTTTTCTCTGTATATAACGAAGAAAGAAAGAAAGAAAAAGTTTTCACTTCCGCCGGCATTTTTTATACTGCCTCAGACAAGGAACAATACGGCACAAATTGAGGTAAAATTGGGTAAAGTATTGAGGTAATTCACCTTGTATAACGCCCACGGGAAGAGACAGATCGCACTTGTGTTGTATTTCGTCGGTAACCAAGAGGCGTTAAGACAACATTTGTTATTTAAAATCGAATGTAGATCAACACTACTTGAAGATAACTGACAGACTACTGCAAGATTCCATTATCGTTACTGATAAATCATATCTCTCACGAATCTCACGATACTCACACCTGTGTATGGCCGATGGAGTAAGCAGAAACGTATTAACACAACCATTTCGCAAAACAAAATGTATTATTCAGCACCACATATTTGGGAGCAAGCTATTGCCTTTCAGCGGGCACTTCTTAAGGGCAATATGTTTACTATCGAAAGAGGATAACCCTATTTCTTAGTTACCTTGAACAAACTCACGGAAGGGATAAAACCATCATAATTTTTGCGTTACACAACACGTTACATCTGATGCCTTTACCTCGGTGTATAGTGCGCTATATGACAAGGATAATTTCATCATCATCTTCACCATAGGGATCCGATGTGAACCCGGAGCTCAGGATCCAGCTTCTGGATTTCCTCCAATTCCAACTGTCATGGCATCCATGCTAGTGAGACCATTGACACGTATATCACCCGCTATGACGTCAAGCCAAAACTTCTTAGGCCTATCCCTCCTACCGGACCTGGCGGGGGTGTCATTGGCAGACATTTGTTGTATTAGCCTGGCTGTTTCCGACGAAAGGGATAAGATGACTCTTGAAAATCATTCATCATTTATAATCTCACGTAGACACGAATGTTAGATAACTACTAACTATAGATATCATCACATCAAGTTCATTTATTCGCGAGAATATGATACAAAAAATATTACAATAGATAATGTTTATTCATATTCTAACACCTACAGCGTGCGAATTCATAAGTTTATTTTATAATGATGCTATAATTAATTATTTCTTAGATTCAATCCCGGTTGCTCCCAAGGTTGCACATAGGAGCCCGGGCTCCACTCATGTACTCTCTTTTCACAATTTAGTTTTTATGGTATCAACTGCCGTTTGACAACCAACCTCAAGGAAAAAGCTTACATCAGAACCTTACCCATCAATCAACATCCTTCGTTTACACGGTTCCACCAGTCCCTTAAAACTGGGGTTGACTGGTTGTCCGAAGAGCTTGTGTTCCTCCGCACTTTCGGAATCCAGGACCTAAGATAAGGTTGATTTTGCTCCTGAAGATTGTGATGGAACGTCATACTTCTCAATTTCTATTATCGTTACCAGAAATTAACATATTACTCACCGTATATAAAAATCTCGCATCATACATATACATCACGATGAAGAGATGAACTTCACATTCAAAGAACTTTATACACTTTAATAGTAAAGACAGAATATCGTGGTACCCGAAAAAGTTAGGTTATACTTTATCAGCCAGTAACTTTCAATCATCACATTAAATTATGAACACATTTGATTTCAAAAGCCGACGAGAAAGATCAAATTCAAAGACTATCTTAAAGAATAAACCAGACAAATTAACACTATAACCTTTAAAAATCACATTATTAGAAGCCTATAATAATCGTATATCATTCACCAAACTTAATAAATCAATACTAGAATCAATTTCTAGACAACACTTTTGACTAAAACACGAGCTAAAAAAATCGACGTGTTTTCACTTCAAAACCTAATTTTTAATGAGTCTTGACTAAAACATGAACAATAAAATCGATAGTTTTCACTTCAGAAGCTAAATTTGTAAACATTTTTTGACTAAAACACTAGCAGAGCAATAAAATCGATGTGTTTTCACTTCAAAACCCAATTTATCTTAACTTCAGATGTTACTCATCTATTTGTAAACTTTGTTATCACTAGAAAAATGTTGTTGTGATAAAAGATTCGTCTTATCAAGACATATACGTAATATATGTGTATGACTTATCATATCAGCTATAGATATGGACACTCAAGGAATTTGGAGCGGGAATGACGGATCGCAGATTTACTATAGTACGATGAGTAATATTTATAATGACCGGAAAATAATGTGATTACTTCTTTCTACAGTCTTAGGTCCTTTAAGCGAGGCGTCTCGTATCGTAAAGGAAAATCTCTGGCGCAAGCTTTCCTGCATCAAACGGCAGTAACTTCCTTCCAACTAACTTCCGTAAAAGCAGTTGTAAAGGTTTGCAAGTCGGTAGTAAAGAATTAAGTAGATTATAGAATTAAAATTATCTACTTATTCCTCGGACCAAATAATGATTACAAAGGAGCGAGGGAGCACACGCGATGGCCGCGAGTACTAAATTACTGCCAACTGAGGTAAAAATGCTTAGTCGACAGTGTACGGTTGCATCGTACAGCAGTAAACCAGAAAAATAATGGTTAATTAGGAGCAAGCGGCTTTCTGAGGATGATAATGATTATAGTCAAATTTTGAGCAATAACCAAACACTAGCTTAATTAATTAGTCAATTTATTTAAAAAATCAAGTGCTTAAATAAAACCTGTATGCTTTTAAAGGCTTTCGCTGTCGGATTCGTTGCCAAAATTACTTTTTAACGAGCAAATATGGTGATGATTGATGGGAAAAGAAAGTTTTTTTATATTTAATTTCGTAGACATAAATGTCTGGTATCCATAATTGGATAGGTTTATGAGTTTATTGAGATATTAGACGGTAATCGCTCCGATTACATAAAGTTGTCTGTGTTAGTTTGAGGAAACGACTAAAATTCTGTTTCCATGACTGATTTTAACTTTGGTTAAAGTAAAGTTCGTCCCGCCAATCAGCACGGGTGCTTCCACTTTGTCCCACTAGTGGGGCAAAGTTAACGCTCTCTCTAGCTTCACGACAAATACTGGACCCCAACTCAGTGGGGAAGAGGTTCCAAAGATGATGCCCCACAAGTAGCCATCGGATTGCGAATATTATGTTAAACATTCCTCTTCATCCTAGTATTAATCCTAGTCGCATCCGAAGCTATCAACTCAGTCTGGGGTCCGCATTTACCAGTCCAACTGCGGATTTGGCTAAACTTCCACATTTTTCGTGAAGCGAAGGCGAAATCGAAGCATTGCAGTTAAACCAGTTTTTGGACTTTTGAGGGCTGCAATTGCCCATAACGACTGCCATAGATGTCTGTATGGCAACCGAGACCGACGGCTTAACGTGCTCTCCGAGGCACGATCAGACCAATGCAAATACTCATATTCATGCATACAAATATTTACACTGAGCTGGAATCGAACCTGCGCCTCATGCGCACCGGCCGCGTTCACTACCGTTACGCCACAGACGCTGTCTTTATAATGAATCGAATAAACAGTTCAGGTTCAGAATGTCAACTTCCCAAAATGTCCCCTGGTACGGAAAGGTCAACTTCGAAACATCCCTTTCCCAGAATGTTCTTTTCGTGAATATTGTGTTCTATTTTGTGAATATTGGAATTGTGGACACCGCGCGCCCCGACACTGATAGATATAGGTTAGAAGGGTGTATATTCTGGGAAATGGACATTCTGGGAAAGGGACGTTTCGGGAAAGGGACATTTTGGGAAGTTGACATTCTGAGCCACAACGTGTTAAACATTAATTATAGTGATAGCTACGAGACTTCCTTTTCAAATAAAAATCGCTTCCGCATACTACATTTCTCCTGGGAGATGCCTTCTTCAGTGGGTACGTATTTACTAGGTATACCCGGGGTCTCGCCGTAATAGTTAACAATCAATTAGCCCACTGCAGTCCACTGCTGGACAAAGACCCCTCCCAATGTGCGCCATTTCGTACGATCCTCCGCCTTGCGCATCCAGCCCGTCCGAGCCATCTTTTCCACTTTTCTCTCCTTTTCTTTCACTCTAGGATTCGTGGTTTTAAACGATGCGGTGTGATCCGATATAGTTATGTCATCGATAGCTCAGGTGAGGTAGTATTTTTTTCGAAAATCCCCTTAGAGGCCCAACACCACCAACCGCACGTCGTCTCAGGCCTTCAGAGCGTAAGGTGCCACACCAAAATGAAGCCCTCGGATCAGTGAATTGGTACCCGTTGTGGTTTCCAATAACTAAAAAGGCATACTATACATATTATACGCAATCTTAAGTGGTCTTACAGCCGCGATAAATCCTTATATTTGTTTAAAAGTACCTACTTAGCAACAGGTAATAAAAACTAATATAAATTGAACTGTATATTAATCTTGTTTCCGACTAACGTCGACCACACTAATTTAGCTGCTTACCCTATACCTTTTTCACCTCCATGATATTAATAGAAATAGCTGCCCACGCACCGTCCGTTGAACACCCAAAATTGGGCAGGGTCAATGGACTTGCCCGACTTAAATAATATAATAGGAGTGTTTTTTACGAATGGCTAGACTAGACTAAGGATATGTCGGCGAATGTCGGCTGTCGATAAACGTGTAGGACTGCTACACAGAGGGTACGGGTTCGATTCCCGCAATTTGTCTGGGTGTTTCCGTGTCTCCGAGAGCACGTTAAGCAATCATTACGTGTAGTTGGGAGCCCTTAAACGTTTAAAAACTGGTGTAATTGCAATACTTCGATATCGTTAAAGCGTTTTGGAGGTCAGAATAGAATGACGAATGTATGGGATTTGACGTATTTGACAGTCGTGAACGCATGTCATAAACGTCAAATCCCATACATTTGTCATTCTATTTTAACAAACGCCGGTCAACGAATTGCTATACTTGTCTAGAGGGGCTAATGGCAGTTCACTTAAATATAGAAGATCAGCATAACCTGCAGCTAGATTGGAAAAAAAGGACCCCAGACTCCGAGGTAAAAACTTCGGATGCGAGCAAGATTAACGCCAAGAAGATGAAATACACTAGCACACATGAGGACCCCAGGTTTCAAAGTACCAGCTGCCAAATTCTTAATTTCTTTTACCCGTGGCTCCGCCCGTGTGGATGTCGATTATCGCGACCAAACATAGCCTATGTCCTTTCTCAAGGTTTAATCTACCCCTAAACCAAATTTCATCAAAACCGGTTCAGTGGTTTAGGCATGAAAGCGTAACAGTCCCCTGTACTGGTTACTTGTGGTGTTCATGCGGTTTTGACCGTCTCGGCCGGTGGGGGTAAACATAGGGTTTTCCGCACGAAAAGAAAAAGGTACACCGTCATATTCATACATAACCCCACTGCAGATTAGTCTATGAATCATTCACTCACAATTTCTATAAAGTTAGTGCTTTGGATCGCTAATGGTAATTCATGTTATGTCCAAATGGGTTCAGTTAGGTCATTGTGCTGGACGTTATCCGCGATAACGCGTTAACTGCGTTTGTTTTCTCCAATGTGTCTAACTGTATACTAACGTATTTAACTAATAAACAAGATATTTTTTTCGTGTGATTAGTGGCCAACCTGTGACAGATTTGTTCAGGTCGCCCAGTGAGTAGGGTAGCCAGAGCTCACTGGAGAGTTTTTGTGCTGTCAGTGGGAAGACCAAGGGCTACTCCTGCTTTAACTTCTAGACTGACGACACAGAAACTCTCTCTATTTATAGGGTCGGCAGCACGAGTGTGACTCCCCTGGTGTCGCACACGTCCATAGGCCACGGTAACCACTTTCCATTGGGTGAGCCGCGTGCTTGTTGTATCTCAGTTGTATAAAAAACAAAAAACAACAGCTATTCTGTTGAAAGAAATTTTAAAGCATTTAGAATGCTAATGGAGCATCTACCGACACTCGTACGAACCACCTAAATACGGATATATACGAGAATTCGGATAGATTCAGGAATGGTTCAGTAACTCGGAGGTTGGAGCCTTATCCCTGTTAGAGAAATATCGAATCGACCGATTCAATTTTTCCTATCTTAATCGATTTGAACATCAGATTCTGCATCAACCCTTAACATCCCAGTATGCTTTTGTAACGTAGTAGCCCAGTAGTGTCCAACAGACTCATTTTATAAATGTAAGGTCTAATTTCTGCGTTTATGTGGTCAAAAATACTAAAGTAATTATTTTTGTGAATTGGGCTTTCATCTCATTTATCACTGATAATTTGCGAATGTAAATGTGCAATAAAAACATTTGTAACTGCATCCATACTAATATTATAAATGCGAAAGTAACTCTGTCTGTCTGTCTGTATGTTACGCTTTCACGCCTAAACCACTGAACCGATTTTGATGAAATTTGGTATAGGGGTAGATTAGACCTTGAGATAGGACATAGGCTATGTTTGGTCTCGATAACCAACATCCGCGCGGGCGGAGCCGCGGGCAAAAGCTAGTTATTTATAAATTAATGAACGAAAATAATGTTTTTTTAAATAAAATGTTTTAGCATTTTGCATGCTACATATTCAAATCGTACAAAATAGGAAAAATTTAATCGGTCTACGCGGGGTTTGAACCCGCGATTTTTGCTTTACAATACAGGGGCAATGCTCTGGCCACTAAGCTACCAGACCTCACCCGAAACAATCTATTGAACCTGTGAGGCAAGGATCGAGGGTTCAAACCCCGGGTAGACCGATTAAATTTTTCCTATTTTAAACGAAAATCATCAACCCACAAGTGTCTGAAAGATACAATAACATTTTTGTTTAAGAGTGTGAAGGTACATTGTTTTCTATTTACATTTCTTTACAATCTCATGGTATCAGATAGGCAATAGCAACTGCCAGACCATTGTTTGTGTTATAATGGTATCATGTACAAACTGGAATAAAAAAAAATTGTGTCCATATGAAACTTCTGGGTTGATAAAGTTTCGTTTATCACTTAAATAATTAATTATACGTACTACAAATATTTTCATTGCATATTTAGATTCGTAAAACATTGACGATTAATAAGATAAAAGGTCAATTCACAAAAATAAATACTTTAGTCAACATAGACCCAAAATCGTGTCCGTGTATTTTGGTGAAGCGATTTATGAAGCGACACGCCGCAAGGTAAAAATTGACACGTCTAAGTAAATCCCTCATTATCCAATTTACTATAAATATGTATCTATTGAAAACACGAGCTGTAAACGAATAATAAATTGTTTCGTATCAAGATTTATGGAAGATCTGCGCCCCGAGCACGAATAATATTCGAATTCGTAACGTAAGCGTATCCAGAGAACGGAGCAATGTGATTGGCCGCCCGCCTACTGTGAACCAATCGCAATGCTGCGTGCTCACATGAATAATATTCGAATTCGTATCGTAAGCGTATCCAGAGAACGGAGCAATGTGATTGGCCGCCTGCCTACTGTGAACCAATCGCAATGCTGCGTGCTCACTTTTCTTTGCTTTTTACTTCGTGAATTAGAATATGATGCGTGCTCGAGGCACTGTGCCCCGAGCATGAATAATATTCGAATTCGTAACGTAAACATAACCAGAGAACGGAGCAATGCGATTGGCCGCCTGCCTACCGTGAACCAATCGCAATGCCGCGTGCTCACTTTTCTTTGCTTTTTGCTTCGTGAATTAGAATATTATGCGTGCTCGAGGTACTGTGCCCCGAGCATAAATAATATTCGAATTCGTAACGTAAACGTAACCAGAGAACGGAGCAATGCGATTGGCCGCCTGCCTACTGTGAACCAATCGCAATGCTCCATTCTTTCAATACGCTTACGTTACGCATTCGAATGTTATTCGTGCTTGGGGCACAGATGACAGTTGGAAAATATGGCGGCTACGAAAGCCTACAATACGTCATACACAACTTTATTTGTTTGAATAGATGGTCTGGCCTTGTTTTCATAGATGATGTGATATCTTTTAGCACCGGATAGAAATAAGGGTGAATTCAGATTTATCGTGATTTGTCAAGTATATAGGCACCGAGAGATTTGACTTACTTTTAAACCCCACCATGATAAATGTTTACAATAGGGAATTAACGCGAACATGGTTTAGATGTATGCATACCATGCATAATTTTGGTCTGCCTGAGGTTTTGATCTAGGGTTCCCATTCAGAAACGTACACGTATTCAAAAAGTCGTGATTTAAATGTGATTAGAAAATATGAAAATAAAACTTTGGTATTCCTTGTGATCTCTCAAAACAAAACCTATCCACGTTCTCATTTGGTTCAAATATCTTTAGAATCACCCATAGTTTTCGTAAGTTTTGAAATACCGGCCGTGGTAATGAGCTGGCATACTTTTTACCTAGGTATATGACATCGATAGAGAGTAAATATTTAGCCACGATTGGTATGAGTAAGAATGCGAAAAATTACAGGTCGTTGCAATAGCGTTTCTTCCAAAAGAAAATACAAAATGCACTCAATTCCGCCCCTAGTGATATAACCCGATACTATAACAGTTAGGCATGCCGTTTCACGCAACTGACGCAAGCGTGACATCTGCAGTTTAGTTACGTTCGCTTGAAATGGCATATTTAACATGCAAATCAAGTGCTTAGAAGTGTTAAAAAAACGCGAGATATCGCGTTAAATCTCCTACACGCATACGCGATATTTTCGACCGATATCATGCAACTGTGGCCGATCTGAGATGCAGAAGGCGGATATCAGGTGCTATTGCACATTTGGAGAGACCTATGTCCAGCAGACAATCGGGAGCCGAAATTGGGAGCCAACTAAATAGTAGCCATTAAAATCGGAAGCCGAAATTGATAACTAAATTGTAACGGCCAAAATCGACAGCCAGACTAATTGATTGATTTGTAAACTAAAGACGAATCAATAACGATAAATGTGACTACACCCTAACGTTGAGCGTAAACCTAGCTTAGTAAATATTGACCAAATTGTTACACTCTCAGCTCAGGTACTTACGTATGCTAGGTTCGATACATTATGTTGGCAAGTTTGTTCAATAAGAGTATGAAATCACTGAGATATCACAATCGCGGATGAGAATTGTCAGTGTTTTTTATATCACTATGGTGATAAAAAGCATATTACGGTTGTTTGGGATCCTTCAATATTTAAATGAAATAAATGTTTAAACTGTATAAATATATTGGCAACTAGGAGCACAAAGCAAGTGTAGTCCTCGATGGCTCAAAACCAAGTGTCGTCAGCCTAGTCATCGCCACCCAATCACCGTCATAGCCGCCGAGGTGTCGTCATAGGCGACCAATCCCTACATTGCTGCTTCCCGTGCGTCTTGCTCGCCCCTCCATGGTCGTGAGTACCCGCGACTGGTGCGAACAACGGCCTGTCGCGTTGTTGTACGGATCTGAACGCCAACTCTCCTAATGAATATCTTTCACAGGGTCTATTGGAGAGGGTATTTTAAGGTGGTTTGGGCACGTAGAACGAATGAATGTGGGGTGAATGACACACCAGGTTGGTAGAGAACAGGTGAATGGGCAAACCAACCTCGCAGTAACAACATTTTGAAAAAAGGGCATGTCTGTACCCCTAGCGCGCCCCCCATACCGGGGGCGAGTTGGGGACCGCGTGGTCCCCCCTCCCGAGGAGGGCCAGACCGAGAGGAATGGCCCTGGGTCAGCCGGGGTGCGAGGGATATGGCAAAAGACAACCTCACCTCCGGCCTAGCACATCGACCCACAGATGGCGTGCGGTTTAGTCGGTTCGAGTCCGACATAACCTCCCCCTTCAGCTCCGAAGGGGGGGGGGGGGATCCGTGGGGATTTCTTCCCGCACGTAAAAAAAAAAACAAAAAATAAAACCCCTAGCGCGAACAACTATCGTAATCGTATGGTAAACGTATTGAGAGAACGGAGCAATGCGATTGGCCGGCTGCTTACTGTGCACCTGTGTGTATGTGAAGCCGGCCAATCGCATTGCTCCGTTACGATACGATTACGAGTTTTTCGTGTTAGGGGTACAGAAATACTAGTAACCCGGGGGAGCTTGCATGAAAGAATTAATGATAGTAGAGGAAGCTCATTAGTACATTACACACTAGATAACGTTTATATTACCGCCACGACTCTTCTGTATAAACCGCGCCTAAGATCTTACGGGAATCGGGCGCGACCAAACCGTAGCTTCGCGGCATATCGTGTATTACCTATTATCATTTGTGTGTGCTAATTAAAAACTTATCTTTTATCTGTAGGGAATCGAACCCCCTGTAGTTTTTCGTAACATTGACATCATGATCATTTTAATATTAGACCGAAGTTTAATTTTGAAAAAAATGTTTCTACCCACTTTTCATTAAAATCATGTTCGTTTTTGTCATTTGGAAGTTTGAGATTCATTCGAGACAGTATTCAGAATGGTTTTTATTAGGAGAATTGGCTTCTGAATAAAATATGATGATGTAAATCCACTTCCTCTGTTTAATACCTTTTTAATAACACGTATGATGGAAAATTAGTGGTGGATGGGTGTTAATTCACCTCTGCTTAACCTCCGGGGTAAAGGCGTGTATATGTATGGATGTATGATGGAAAAGTCTCACAAATGAATCAGGTAACGTTTCTCGAAATTTAAAGAACTCAACAATACAAGGCTCTTAGTTGTTCTTAAACAATAATGAATGTGGTCTTGTGGGAACTGCCAGCCGACCTTACGTACGTATACCATTGTACCGGAAACTACTTCGAGTTCTGAGAGTTGTATACAAAGTAGCATATGTACCCGGGGTTTCGTTTGTCTTACGGCCGTCAAAAAGTGATCTTTTTATCCTTCAGCAATGGTATTTTTTTGCTAGATTAAAGGTTTCTCTTCTCATGGGTGTTTTAAAAGGCGACTACGAGATATGGCTATTTTACAACTGACAGTAAACATACAGCCCATAACTAAGCAACCCGCATGGCGGCAATAGGCTCGCCGAAATCATAGTTGGCGATATGTGGGTGTTTATACACCTCTAACAACCCCTTCGGGGTTTTACAGACGTCACTATATGTTTGTATGAATGGTAACCGAAAATATGGCCAAAAGTAGGGGTAACCGACAGCTATGCGGACGGAGCCGCGGTATCAGCTAGTTTTCATTAATAGACATCATCATTTTCTAAACCTTTTCCCAATTCAGTTGGAGTCGGCTTTCCATTCTAACTGTAATGCGGCTGAACTTCGATATTTTCCGTGCAGGGCCGTCTTAACCGGGGGTTCAAGGGTGCGGCCGCACCCGGTCGCGTAACCCGAGGGGGCGCAGGCCGAGCTCTATATTATATCAATTTTATCAGGATATCTTCGAAATTGACAAACTAACATCCCCTAGCCCTATCCCCCCCTCTACCCCCTTTTTCTTTTATCGTGAAAAGGGGGGACCATTTTCGCGATAAACGGTAGCATATGTCCGTTCTCAAACTCCAATTCATCCTTTTACCAAATTTCATCAGGATATCTTCAAAACTGACAAACTTTCATCCCCTATCCCCCCTCTCCCCTTAAACCCCCTTTTTCGCGATTAAAGGTAGCCTATGTTCGTTTCCAAGCTCTAATCTATCTCTGTATTAAATTTCATCAGGATATCTTCAAAAATGACTAACTTTCATCTCATGGCCCTACTCCCCTCTTCTACCCCCCTTTTCGCTATGAAAGGTAGCCTATGTCCGTTACCAAGCTCTAATCCACCTCTGTACCAAATTTCATTAGGAAATCTACAAAAATGACAAACTTTCATCCCCTATTTCCCCCCCATAAACCCCTTTCTCGCAACAAAAAGTAGCCTATGTCCGTTCTCCAGCTCTAATACACCTCTGTACCAAATTTTATCAAGATCGGTTCAGTGGTTGGTTGATCGGCAGTCACGCCTAGTGAAAGCGTAACATACAGACAGACAGACAGAGTTACTTTCGCTTAGAGAAAAATAAATGAAACATCAAAAATTTATTGCGTTTTTTTTGTTGACCGTGGGGAGGGGGCGCAGTCTGAGCTTCGCACCCTGGCGCTATATAGCCTTAAGACGGCCCTGTTTCCGTGAAGCAACTGCCATCTGCCCCGAGCAGGAATAACATTCGAATTCGTAACGTAAACGTATCTAAAGAATGGAGCATTGTGATTGGTTCACAGTAGGCAGGCGGCCAATCGAATTGCTCGTTCGATACGTTTACTTTACGAATTCGAATATTATTCGTGCTCGGGGCACTGAACTCCACAACCAATTGGCGATATCGTAGCAGTTAGTCTAGCTAGTCTTTTCTGGGCTCCAACTACCCGTAACGACTGCCATAGATGATCGTATGAGTACCGGGACCGAAGGCTTAACGTGCTCTCCGAGGTACACAGATCAATGCCAATAGATATATACATGCATACAAATATTTGCTTACTTTTAACCCGATCTGTTGTATTTTCTATTTCCCAGTGTTAATAACATAACAAAGGCAACAAATAACCTACACGCATTCGGCCAGCACTGGATTCATGCCAGATTCCCATAACTTTTTTTTTGCGTTATTCTGTTAAAGGCCGTATGGTTGTAGCCTTGGTTTTGGTACTAAAGAAATATAATCAAGTAAGTGTGTACTGTCTTCCACTTTGAATAAAAAGTACATAAGATGCTAGGATATTATTTATTATGCATCTAATATGCGGATAAAGATCTTTAACATACTTACATCGTGAAGTTAAGCAATACTTGCCAGACGACCATGGTATTCTCGTAATACAAATTACAAAATCAAATGTTGAAATTGCGATCGGTTTTACCATTTGGGAAATTGACCGCCCGTCGTAAAAAAAACGATTTATTCCCCGTAGATACTTTCTAAAAATCCCCGCTTTCGTTCCCCTTTAGATACATACCTACACTATTGTCTAGTATAGTCAAAATAGGAAAAAAATTACTTGCTTATAACTACTAATTCACAAAAACACTACCAGCGCGCGAAAATCTAGTATCTCTCGGAGACTTTCAGATGTTGATCTTAGGGAATAACTTTTGCTATTTCAAAACCTATACAAACTATTTCATTTCGTTAATTTTTACCTTATTTTTACGTTAATTTTCCCGTGTTGTTAACAAGGCTTTAATGTCTTACAATCGGGTTCACGTTCCCCTAGTAGATATAGAAGCGTCAGTACCCTGGCTGTATGACTCACCGGGAGCCATTCCCTGCTCTCTTTAAAGCGATTTACCCCTGGGTGTTGCCATAACGTCGGTGCTTAGTCGCAAGGAGATCTTATTAAAAAAGGGGTCGAGAGCGTTATAAGGGTGGATTTCCAGCACTTGACATATTTTTAGGTTCCGTTTTGTGAAATTTAAAAAGTTTTAGCGGAGAAAAGTGTTGTAATAAAATTTGAGAACAACGCTCAGTTGTGAAGCGACTCTCACAATGACTTTAGAACTTTCATCTAGAATACAAACTGTTCTCAGATATAGTGATAAATCGAAATTCAGGATTGAGGTACGTTCTGAAATACTGAAAACGGACCTTACATTATTGTAATATATGATAATAGTAGGCTTACATATCTACACTACTATTATAAAGAGAAAAAACCCCCGAGGAGGGCCAGACCGAGAGGGATGGCCCTGGGTCAGCCGGGGTGCGAGGGATATGTCGCATGACAACCTCACCTTCGGCCTAGCACTACGACCCAGAGACGGCGTGCGGTTTAGTCGGTTCGAGTCCGACATAACCTCCCCCTCCAAAGAATAAAGAGGAAAGATTTATATTTTTGTGAGTATGTTTGTAATTAATAAACTCAAAAACTACTGTGCCGATTTTATAAATTCTTACATCATTGGAAAGCTGCATTCACCCTGAAGAACATCGGCTATATTGGATTTTCACGGGAACGTTTTTACCACCCGTACGAAGCTGGGGCGGATAGCTAGTATATGATATACAAATAGGTACAATCAAACCCCTTTTTTTCATAGTGCTGAAATCTCCTCGGAGGGATTACTCCGGAGGGGAAGGGGGCGCAGTTATGTCGGAATCTAATCGACTAAAACCACAAGCCGTCTTGGGTCATTCAGTTAGTTGCCAGAGGTGAGATTGCCACTGGCATTTCCTTCACGCCCGGCTGGCCCAGGGCCATCTGGGATACGAGATGGCCCCCCCTCGGGTGTGGGAAACACGGTGTGCTGGGTGCTGGTGTGGTCTTGCCCGTGAACATCACGCCGTCACCTCACTCAAACAAACATAAATATATTAAGTAAGAACAAATGGCAACTTTTTGGTCATCCTATGAAACCGGAACTTTCATACGCTTACTTGTACTATTAGTTTTTTTTATTTTTTATTTATTTAATAGGTTTATCCACAGCAAATGCATTACAAATTGATATATAAGACATGTTTACCGAGTAATGTAGCTGATAGACTAGCTTGTAATAGCAACGTTAAAAATACCGTGAATATGCCATATTGTGCTATTTCCGACTATAAAATAAAAATGGATAAGTAAATTTGAAAAATAAAGGTATTTCTTATCTCTCGTGGGTATTTATTTACAGTGAAAAAGTTGCCATGCGCGACATCCAGGTGAACACTGCGTATGGCCGTTCTATCCTAAAATATTTCTGTGATCATACCCCTTCCTTCTTTTCAATATATACAAACATACCTACAATTATATACATTAAATATTTATATAGAAACAACAGGTTACGTAGCGTAGCGGTAGTGAACGCTGCCGCCACGCGTTCCATCCCCGCTCAGTGCAAATATTTGTATGCATCAATATGAGCGTTTGCATTGGTCTGGCTATGCCTAGGACGTCAAGCCGCCGGTCTCGGTTGCCATACGAATATCTATGCCCGTCGTTATAGGTAGTTCGAGTCCTAAAACGTCTAACAAATGCTATAACTGCAATGCTTAGATATCACCTTTTGGTTGTGGAGGTCAGATGGCAGTCACTTCACGGAAAATATCGAAGTTCGGATGCGACTGGGATTAACGCTAGGATGAAGAAGACTTATATAGAAACAATCAGACGAATGCAACATATATTTAAGCATAATAAATATATGCATTGAGCCGTCTGCTGCAATACTTCGATATGGCCAATGGGTTTTGAAGGTCAGAAACATTCCAGGAAAATATCGAAGATCAGGCATACCAGTAGTTAAGCTGGAAAAGCGGACCGCAGGCTCCGAGGTGATAGCTTCGGACGTTAGGATGAAGAAGATTTGCCCTGAGTGGGAATCCAACTCGCAACCTCTGAATTAGCAGTTGAACGCTTAACCGCTGCACCACATACATTAATTATAAAAATATTAATCAAGAGAACATGACCATTATCACCTATTTTACTTCAAACACAATGCTTAGTTTATCACTGCAATGGAATTTTAACGATACCATGCAATGTTTATTGCACACCATTACTTTTAATTTACAATGATGACACAAACGGTATTCTTATCGCTGGCCATGATCTATTACAAACGCACATATATTCACGCCTCTAAACCCCCGAAGGGGTAGGCATAGGTGTATTAACAATGACGCCAACTATGATTTTCGGTTAGATATAATAGGGGGCGAGCTTATTGCTGTCAAACAGGCACTTTGTTATGGGCTGTATGTTTACTGACGGATGAAGAACAGTCCTATTCCTTAATCTCCTTTTACGACACCTACCAGAAGACCCAGAACACGGAACCGACATCATATTTGGTGTAATGTAGTGTTAATACACCTTTGTCTATACCTTCGGGGGTTTACAGGCATGAATATATGTATGTATACAGCGCCACCTACCGATAATAAGCAGAACTACTTCGATACTGAATCGCGCAATTGAAGTTCTCGCGCCGAATAACATTCATAGCTATATTGTAGCTATGAATGTTATTTTCTATTATCTAAATATGTATTAAAAAACCAATGCTACATGCCATGTTATGTTATGTTATACGTCATCGTTAAAATCTCATAATATTAAGCGTAAATAGTAAAAGACAATATATTTATCAGACACATCACTGAGTTACTAAATCTCACAATATACTTATCAGTTGGTTGCCTTAAATATTTTTTAAGTTAATCGTTTTCTCAGTTATTCATGGCAGACATCACGGCATGCGCAGAGTGTACAGAGCCGGCAGGACTCAATAAACAGCGTGCACACAGTCTAGAATTGACGATTAGTGAATTGCTTTGCAGTTCTAGGCTTTGCTCTACGTCTTATTCATTGTAGACCACGACGCCGTATGTTTAGAGTATTGCATTACTGCCAGTTGGTTACACTTACACCTGATAATTGAGGGAGAAATTTATCGCAACTTTCCTCTCAAGGTTTGTTTGTTGGGAGGTCTAACAGGAGTTGCTCTAGGAAAAGCTGACGCATCAATCAAAAACAAAGCTTGGATGCAACTCGAAAATCACTTTCAATGTGATGATGATCACAGTATAAAAAATAAAATGCATGCCTGTAAATCCCCCAGGGGTAAGCTAGGCCTGTAAGGGCTGCCACAAATGTTCACATGACAACCGAGTTTGATGGCTTAACATACTCTTTGATGGATAGTAACACCCAAACCAATGCATACAAACATTTGCACTGTGCGGGAAAACAAACCCACGTCCACTGCAATCGAATTCACTACCGCCACGCCACAGAGGCCGTCCACTACCTGACACAGTCACACTAATGAAAAACTAATGAAAAACTAAGTATAAACTGACACACAATCCACACCTCATTGAATATAGATAATGGTATGCTAAACAGACTCATAATGGCTGTGTAGCTATCAACTATTGTTTGTGTTATTGGTTAAACCGATTTTGTTTGACAAAAGAATATTCTACTAGTGTGGTACAACATGCTCAAGTTATTATACACAGTTTTTATTTTATTTATGACTGTGTCCTTGATCATTAGAAGAATTTATAGGGTCCTTTCTACTAATATATCTTCAATCAATTGTCAATAGTTAATCATAGCCATATAGGCCATCATAACGGCACTTATAAAAGTTCAAAAATAAAAATAATAAAGACTTGTTAGCAAGTGGATCAACAGGTCAAATTGAGACCCGGATCTAAGAAGACACTGTTATACTGAGTATTTACAAACATGTTTAGCTGAGTATGGTTGAGTAAATGGCTCATTTCTAAGATTGTATGTCATCTAATGCTTGAAATGTGCACATGGTTTTGTTTCGAGTTATAGGGTCATACAGCAGCCACTTCCATAATATCCTACCAAATAAAAATTTATCAGCAGACTTTAAGGCTCTGAGATGAAAGCCTCGGATGGAACCATATTATATCACCAAAGATCTACCTAATACACACACATCTAGCATGTTTGCTAATTTTTACACATAGATTAATATCCTAGGAATTTATTTCTCTGTATTATATAATCAGGTTGTCAAAACCAACCAACATAAATCTGCTTAAAGCACTCAACCTAGAGATGTTAAGACAATACTACCAACACGTACAATACATTAACCATAGTCATAAAAAAACCACCTGTATTTTTTAAATGTGCGTTCTATATTCTTTGGTAGCTCCTTTTTTTATGAACTATACATCATTGTGAACGGGTGATGGTCACACCCTTCCTTGCCATTTCATCTTTCACACATTCTATTCATCTTTTCTTGGGCCTACCTCTGATTAATTATAATGCAAATCTATAAGCATTTTTGTGGGTCACACATTAGAATATTTTTTTTGTTCATGTGTTGTGTTCTAGTAGTGTCATTAAAAGACGTTGTACTCAAACAAAACTGAGACCATCATTATGCAAAACAAAAACAAAGTGACTGAAGATACATCAAGCAAAAACCGGCATTCATATATTGATCGTTGACTGAATGAATACTACATGTTTATTCTCTGAGAGCTCTTATACTCAAATCCGTTACATTTTAAGTAATATTCTAAAAATTCGTTGATATAATAGGCCTCATCAACGATGTACACCATTGCCTTAAAAAAATATATTCTAACATGATAACTTCATTCATTTTACTAAAGATTTGTTTTCAACATGATTCATGGGTTTTAAACCAAGGTTTTTGATACTTTTCTCTAAAATATTTGCATGAAATAGTTCCTTTTGTATGTTTTACTACAACAAGTGCAATGTATGCACAATTTGTTTTACTTAACAGTTTCACATCGCGTAATTGTTAATGACACTCGCATGCTAATTATTTTATAATCAGCGGTGTATCGCTACACTTTCTCTCGAACACTTTTAACGTGTAGCACAGTTATGAATGAAATCGTGACTTTAATAACATATTATGATATCACTTACATCGTACGGTGCATTTTTCTCGGCGATAGAAACTTTATCACGATCTGGAAAGAGGAAAATAGGACGATATGAAAATAGTGGAAATCGCCCCCCGATGACAATGTAATTATGTTGTTACAATGGGATTATAACAATGGAATGTGTTTCAGCATTATTAGATTTAGTAATCCAGTACCATCATCCTCCGTGCCGGAAGCTCCAGTCGTATTATCCAACTTTTTTGATGCCGTACTGTCCATTACTTCGATGTGATCCGTATCTCCTGAAGCCATTTTTGTTTTCCTGTTACATCCCCTATTTTTTATTTGTCTAACTCATATGTTTGCACAACTATAATTCTCATGGCTCACATCACACTTGTATCGCTTACACAACGATTCACTGTAATTTAATTAAAAGAAATCAATTAGTTTACGCAAAAACGATCGCCCGTAGCATTCGTTTGACACGACCACTCATTTATAACTGGCGATTGTTGCTAGTGTAATAAAATTCTTGCTGCTAAATGTTTCCAGACTGATAAATTAAAGTTACTTATCCGGTCTTTTGACAACTAAAATAAAAAATACAGTAAGTTAAGTTGTGAATAAAGTAGCGATATTATCTTATCACTTATTTATTCAGTCGGGATTCTGTCGCGAGCTATGTAAATTCTATGTAGTTCTAATCGCAATGCGCTTGTGGTCGCGCTCCAGTCGACAAGCAAGTTTTTTAAACGTATCAGTCTATTGAGGTATTCCTGCCAATCGCAATGAGCCGTTCATTCAATACATTTTACGATATGATTACGATAGTTGTTCGTGCTAGGGATACCGATATTGCGAGTTTTGGGACTTCCGAACTAATTTTTTTTTATACCACCTGATAGAAAGTGATTACCGTTGCCTATGGACGTGTGCAGCATGGAGTCGTACTCGTGCTGCCGCCGACCTTGTAAGAACAGTGAGTTTCTGTGCCGTAACTAAAATTCAGAACCAGTGTCGTAGCTAGATGACCAAGGGTTCTGATACAAGAAGAAACACGGGCCCCCATGTTTTTAATGATTTCTTTGGTTACGTAAACTTCTTTAGGCGTCGCACGTCGCCTTGGAGTATATGATGACGTGGGCTCGTCTACACTCCGACTGGCCTTGGACAATAGGCGAAGGTGTTTATGTCGGAATCAAACGTACTAAAACCGCACGCCATCTCGAGTCTCTATTGCCGGGATGTTAGCTGGACCGTAAGGCAAAAAAAGCGCAGCCCACCCCCTTACTAGCTTTCTACTGTGATGTCTTCTAATCAGAGGGACACGTGGAAAACTTCCAAGCAACCCTCTCCGCGGTCATTGCCGCCAAGGTTGAAGTTGGCCATAAGCGGAAGCTTCTACTCGATCTTGGGAGAGAGGCGCTGTTGTCTACATATCCAGGGTGCACCTTGTCCAAATTCTCGTCCAAGAACCCGAAAAACCATGGTTAGTCTCAACCGTCATCTTTGGCTACTGGTACTGGAAGATAGAGATCGTCCCGTGATCTCCACCACCTGGTGCACCTTCTGTGGCACGAGAGAGTTCACCAAACTGGTACCAGCTAGGTGGTGGCGCACCACACTCTCTCGCTGCGTATATGGCCAGCACCCAGAGTGCCTGAGCTTAAAGGCCTGAGGGAGCCCCCTGAGCTTACCCACCCATAGCTACCCCAGTGTGCAGAAGACAAAGTAGAACTAGCCTTTAGCTTCCCACTGAGAACACAAAAAATTTTAAGTACTCTCCAGGCTTCCCTATTCACCGCCGGGATGATGGTCAGCTAGCCAAACACTGTGTTAGTGTAAGCCAATCTACAGCCTATGCATTTACGACGGATAATATTGACAATACAACCGTGTGGCAAGTAGCAAATTTGACAGAAGTGCGTTTACAAAACGTACAAAACCATTAAGCTATCTCTTAATTTTTATAGTGTACCCACAGAGTGTACCTGTTAGATATTTTTTGTATGGAAACACTTACCAACGCCATGTTTATTTCTTTCCCGTCAATCCGTTGCCGCGGTAAGATTTTTGTAGGTTATTACTAGTCGTAGCGTCTCTCCAATTTTCGTAATTAAATACTTATAAGACACAAGAAATACGCTCCCACGAATATTTCCAATTTTAGAGGAGTTAAATTTAATTTCAGTTTCTGTCGAAAAGCTGTGAGCGATAGAATTATTCAAGAATACATTATAGCAGCGGCGTTCATTGAAAAATGGGCAAAAAAGTGAGAGAATACAAGTCAGGCGACTTCATATTTGCCAAAGTTAAAGGATATCCAGCATGGCCAGCTCGGGTGAGTGTTAAAAATGTATAATTTATCGTTAGTTTTGTGTAAAAATGCAATCTTTGATACGTCGCAGATCTAATCGAATGCAAGCGCGGGAAGACATGTTGTAAAGTTTCCCCGACGCCTTCGCACGGGCCCAAGGTCTCTGAAAGCAAATAACGACAATATTATACAAGTACGATACGTTTTTGATGTTGACATAGCAACAGTTTACAAAAGCAATCGGTTTTTTTGTTTCAGAACACTATATTTGACGATTGTAATGTCTATTGTACTGTCAGGTTATCGTTGTGTTGTATATTTAGGGATTCCTCAATGAATTTCAGTTCAATCACTGAATTACCGTGATAAAAACCATAATATTCGTAATACTTGTCTATAGCCAGAGGTCAATGACACTTGTAGATAAGTCTTGTATAGGTATTTTGTTGACTGGCGGAAATATACTAATTTCTTATTGATATATCATTCTGATTTCTGAGTACCACTTTTAATATTACAATATTCACTATGCAATAAGTTCTTTTTATCACAACAATATTTAAAAAAAAGAAATTGCTTATTATTTCAAATTTTCTGGAACTGTGAAGAGGAATCTATAATATTTCCTTGATAAGGACTTAAATTTAGGTCTTTACAAATACCTTATTGCCAATTTAGGCTAGTTATATAATTCAACAAAAATTATCTTATAAAATCATTGCAGTATGATAACAATATTCTTTCATGTTTTATCTAAATCGAGTTGTTAACATGAAGAATTTATGACAATTCTAAGCTGTTTATGTGAAATTCAGACATCTGAAAACTATTATAGTGTGATAACCCTTGTGTATATGCAGTAATATGTCAATACAATATGTCAGAACAATTGTAAATGGCCTTCACTATGTTATATGAATTTGTTATCTTTTAGCTGTAAGTTTTCCTAAAATGATAAAATAAAATAAAATAGAATTATTAGGGAAAATAAGAATGTTCTCATCAATATAAGCCAAAATATTGATAAACTTGGCATACTTAATATTTAATTAATATGAAATGAAATTGTACATTTGCGGACTTTCCAATCAGTCCGTCTCTCAATTAGCTAAAATTTTAAATTATTTTGTAACCCAGTGCAGACCGCTATTGGACATGGATAGGCATGGACATTAGAAGTAGATGCAAACATTTTAGAAGAGAAGTATCTGTTTTATGTTTGGTAGGCTCATGTTTGACCACTATCTCATCTGTTGATAAGTGACAATGTGGTCAACGGTGGAGCACAACAACCTCCCAAATGTCAGAAACGGTATTCTAATAACACAATTTTCATGAAAGAACATTAACTTATTGATCATCTTTCTTTAATCTTAGATCTAGACTGAATCTTGAAAAGATTTATTTGGTAAATTGGCCTTTTTCCATTCAAAATGTGGAGATTTTTGATATTTGGGAGATTGAGACTGAACTTTGGATAATTTTTTATAAGGGCCTTCTGTCTGTGTATACTACTAGACTGGCTGTATGAAACAAAAAACATAGTATCGATTTGAGACTAAAGGCAACTACACCATGAGGTTCTTCAAGAAGGGCATTATAAGGTTTTTACGGGATCTGCAGAAAGGTGTGACGCATTCCATAAGCCAAAATAACAACTTTATATTGCCTGTTTGCCACCTAAGTGGTAAAGAAAGGACAATAGCTCAATAGCCTATGATCCTTCTACCTATTAGTGGCAAAGGGTGAAATTTTTTGTTACTATGACCAAGTTGTCTTGCACCGTTCAATCCATTGGTCACTACCATCTCTGCAAAGGCAAGCCAGTCAGAATCATGTTACAGGGGCCCCTCGCCACTGACACAGATTGGTATCAAAAGATAAGAAAATTCAGAAATGCATTTATATACTTTGATATCCATGGTTTAAACCATGATTGCGAAAATTCTGTCATCTTTCAGAGGGCATTGCAAAAAGAGTCACCATTGCAGACAACAATAATATTACAATTGTGGCCCTCAGCTTGACATCCTCATTAGGTACTCATTTGCACCTAACTTAAAGGACTTCATCTTAGCAATAACCCCAGTCTCATCAGAAGCTTTCAACTTGGGAGTCTGGGTACTGCTTTCCTGCAAACCCCACTTAAACAACCGTCATAGAATATATTATAGTTCTGCCATTTCCAAATAGATTCATAGGGATTAAAGATTTTTTTTATTTTTGCAGGTCCAAAGGTTGAACGGCAAGAAATATTATGTATACTTCTATGGCACTGGTGAAACGTTAGTATTCTTATTGACTTTTTTTTTGTTTATAACCATTATACAAATTCATTTCATTAATTTATTACTGAACATAACTATATTTTTTTTCCTTTTTTTAATTGTGTTTGACTATGTGCAGTTGACCCCAAAATGCGCTCTATATTAGGGATAGCAATCCCTAATGCGAGTTTATGCATAACAAGATTGCAGAATTAGCGAATCTCGCAAGATTAGTAGTTTTGAATATTAAATAATCACAATATTTTAATAAATTAGGAATATAATGATAATAAATATAGGTATTATGAAATAAACCTTAATTTTCAAGAATAATTTCGATGAATTTTGATAAAATATATTACCATTGGTTCATTGTTATCTATTTTTTTAATGTACTTTTTAACGTATGTTTACTACTTAAAACTGTGACGACTAATAAGAAATGATATAAAAAACCATTCTTCTCTTCTAATATCCTACAAAAACCTTTTAATAATTAATAATCAAGCAGTTCTTTTATTTAAAACAACAATACGGGGAAGAAACTATAAACTGAGATATTATTTTCAATTTAAAAAAAACTATATCTGTTTAGACATCTATTAGAAATTATAGATTAATTAACATTTTAATGTAATCAGCAATTTTGAAAGTAGCTTCTTAGCAAGCACAAAATGTCTAAAGAAACAGCTTATTTTGCTGTTCAGAAAACCAAAAGCCCCGCCGGATTCAAGACTTATTGGAACTACAGACTACAAGCAGTCATCTGTGAACTAAAAATGTACCTTTTGACCCGAGGACTCGTATAAATTCATTTTCTTATTGATTAATTAACTTCAAATAACACTTTTATGCTCGAGTACAATCTCGTTAATCTCGTGAGATGTCGCCCATTTTTCGGTCGAGATCAATCTCGTTAAAAGAGGCCGAGATCTCGCGAGATCGAGATTGCATTCCCTATTCTATATGCGCAGCACGCGTTTTTAGATGTCTTGTGTTTAGCACAGGTTGCTACAGCGATGGAGGAGTTCAAATCTAGCAATCATAGATTATTTAATCGAATCCGCATGCACCAAGAGCTCGTTTCACTCGCGACTTGGGGTCAAAATATGTGCCCAGGACTATACATACAACTTTAATGAAAACATACCAATAATATATCTTTATTGTATGTACATAAATAGAAATATGAAAATACTAGCACTTGCCCGCTGCTCCGCCCCTGTGGATGTCGGTTATCGCTATAATATCGGTTATCGTTATAAATTGTAGCCTATGTGTTATTCTGATGTAGGAGCTATACTATTGTAAAGTTTCATTAAAAGCCATTCAGTAGTTTTAACGTGAAAGATAAACATCCATTCATCCATTCATCCATTCATCCATTCATCCATTCATCCATTCATCCATTCATCCATTCATCCATTCATCCATTCACCTATTCATCCATTCATCCATTCATCCATTCATCCATTCATCCATTCATCCATTCATACATTCATCCATTCATCCATTCATCCATTCATCCATCCATCCATCCATCCATCCATCCATCCATCCATCCATCCATGCATCCATCCATCCATCCATCCATCCATACTTACAAACTTTCGTGTTTATAATATTAGTATGGTACACCATGTTCTTTTTTACTTGCACAACTGAAATGCTTTTCTTTCCAGGGCTAACCTACCATCAAACATGATCTTCGACTATGCAGAAAATAAAGACAAGTTCCTCGCGAAGATGGTGAAGCGTCGTGACTTCAGAGATGGAGTCAAACAAATAGAACATGATTTTGCTAACAATGTACCGTTGGAGCAGGTCATTGGTGTGGCTGCTGAGGTAAGAGTACTTACTTTTTATATAAATTAGATAGCAGATAAGCAAATGGAAATTGGTTATTTTGGCCTATTGGCGTGTGCAACACCAGGGGCGTCACACTCATGCAATACACCCAATGTTGTGTCACTTCCATTTTCTTCTCGACTTCTCAAGCTTTTATTGCAAGTAACTTCTGAATATCTAGAATATTCAGAAGTTACTTGCTATCGTGTAAAAAATACTGATGATAGAATAATGTTGTAGCTATAATTTGGTAAGTGTATAATTAATATGCCAAGACGCGGTTTTTTTAAAATAATAATCGTAAATAAATGATAAGCCCATGAATTTGAAACCCAAATTATAGTATAGGTATATATTTTTCCCTTTAAACTAGGTATATGTGCAGCGGCCATGTTTTTTTTTCGCATAACCTATCTCAGAGACACTCGGGTTACCGACGCACCGATATGTTAATTAAAGAAATCCGTCCAGTGATTTGGAAGATATGAGGTAATAAGAATATTACATACATACATACATAAACACAAAACATAACCTTTCTTGGGAGTCGGGTAATAAAAATGCTGTTCCGATTATGACACAACTTTCACTGTCAAGTATCTGACGTCAAAAGTCTTAAGAGCCATTTCACAAAATGATTGTGCTTGAGTTTAGGTAAAATACTGTACAATTGTTTATGTGTGCGTGGCTACGCACTCAAACGTAACATAGACAGTGTAACGCGCGAAACGAGACGGACGAAGCAATCTTGAGCCGTAATAGAATTTTATAAAAGGTTATAATAAAATATATTTTATTTAGTCTACTGAAATTTTCAAGTTAAGTAAATAAAAAAACAAGAAGTTATGTATGTAAAATAATATAATAACAATTAAGATAAAAACAATCATATATTGTCGATTAAAAATAAAATACTTATTAATGCTAAATGAATATTTGGCGTAAAGGCATTGATCTTGCCTTTCTTGGGTCTATGATTTTCGGTAATACGCAGTTTTGGTGAAATCGAGTCAATTTGGATAGCATTTTCTCCTACCAAAAAACGTCGTTTTTCTCTACTCTTACTACTTTCAAGGGAAGATCAGGCCCAGTCCATACAGCAAATACACATGCACTGTTGCTGTACTCCTATCCCTTCGGAAATCGTGTTGGCTGTCAGTTAAAATGTAATATTTTTCTAGGAAAGTACTTATCTGACTTACAATATATTTTTCTGATATTTTATTAATTACCGACAAGATAGCTATTGGTCTATAGTTAGAATAGTCACAATGCGATTCTTGCTTAAAGATAGGCATTATTATCGCCGTTTTGAGTTTTTCTGGATATACCCCCAATTCAATTATTCAGTTATTGCCTATTTTATTCTTAATCGCTTTGATATCTTTTACTCTAATTGCATTGACTCCCTGTGCTTTGTCACAGCTTAGATTACATATAATTTTTTCTATATATGAAGGGTGGGCTTTTCGAAATCTTAAAGATACATTACTGCTTACAACATATTCAGATCTGTCTAGGAATTTATGGTCGCATACATGTTTGATATTTATTATTTGCTGGGTAAAACAATTGGAAAAATAGCCTATGTCCGTTCCCAAGCTATAATCCATCTCTGTATCAAATTTCATCATAATATGTTAAAAAATAACGAACTTCGATACTAACTTTCATAACTTATTACCCCGCTCTCCCCCCTCCCCCTTAACCCAGTTTTTCGCAATAAAAGGTTCTAATCCATGTCTGTACCAAATTTCATTAGGATATCTTCAAGAATGACTAACTTTCATGATAACTTACATCTCGTAATCTAGTCCCTCCCACACCCCTTCTAGCCCTTTTTTCGCAATAAAAATTAGCCTACATCCGTTTCCAAGCTCTATACCAAATTACATAGGATTTCTTGAAAAATGAAAAACTTTCATACTAACTATCATCACCTAGCCTTATGCCCCCTCCCCCTTTCTACCCCATTTTTCGCGATAGAAGGTAGCATATGTCTGTTCCTAAGCTCCAATCCATCTCTGTACCAAATTGCATCAGAATATCTTCAAAACTAACAAACTTTCATCCCCTACTCCCCCCCCCCCCCCTAACCCCTCTTTTTCGCGATAAAAGGTAGCTTATATACGTTTTCAAGCCTTAATCTATCTTTTTACTAAATTTCATCAGGACATCTTCAAAAAATGAAAAATTTTCACCCCCTTGATAATAAACCAAACTTTCCCTTGTGAAAAAAATACAAGGCAAATCAAAGCTATGTGGTCGCAATACAATAATGGTTTTAATCTACGAACGCTCGATAATCGGGACGCGGGAAAAAATGACACAGGTCCTACTCCAATGGGCGCTCGCGCCGTACTAAGCGGTGATCACTTGTGTATCATAATTTATTGTAATTTCGATTGAAGATATTTCAATATTTTGACAAAGTATATGCAAGAATTTCCTATATTACTGCAGAAATGGGTTCTCCAATAAACGTAGTTTATTTTGGAATAATTTATTTTCGTAATTACTGTGTATTTAAACCCAAAAATCACGATCAAATTGCGATGTTAAACTCATAAATTGGTCGGATGGTTTATTTTTTTTACTAAGTAATTAGAATACAATTCAATCATCTGTTACATTAAATGACGATTAAAATATATATCCAATGCTTTATGTATTTTTTTAAACTCAATTCATAAGTATTTTTGATTGAAATACGACTCTGAAATCAACTCTGCGCCCGATTTTCAATAAAATGCTCTTAGGAAATTGATTACTATAGATCAAATAAGATATTTTTAGTAAATGTGTTACATTAAACGTCTACACGAAAGATTGGCCCATTTTTTGCGCATATTCAATATCTTCTAGAAATTACAGACTATGGTAATTTAGGAGCTCAAAATATTAGAAATTAGTGCGAAAACGTGAAATGGCTCTTAAGTCTTTGACTAATTTTAGTCTAGAAAACAAAACTAGGTTTACACCTAAAACGCAGCGAAGGAACTAGCGAGCTAACTAACAGATTTACAACGGTGTATTTCCAGGAACCTATGGATACAACAGGCAATGACACTTTGAATGATTCCGGGGCTAATGACACTTTGGATGACACCGCGGCTGACACAACAGCTGCGGATGAGACCATGGCTGAAGATGTAAGTACCTGAATCTAGAATTTAACCTGTATAAGGGCTGGTGTTGACTGGTGGCAGGGTAGAGCAGGGAACTTTGTATGATTAATTGTAATAGATTTGTGGAGTTCAGATGGCATTTGTTTCACGGAAATTGTCGAAGTTCCGTCAAACATGCAATTAGACTGCAAAATGCGAAGGTCTGTCTGTTATGCTTTCACTACTAATTCACTAAACCGATCGTGATTAAATTAGATGCAGAGATAGACAAGAGCTTGGGAAAGGACTTTTTATCGCGAGAAAAGTTGGAATGAAAATTTGTACGAAAGGTAGTCATTTTTTAAATTAAACTGATTAGAGCTTGAGAAAGGACATAGGCTTTGTTTCGATAACAACCGACATTACGCGAACGGAGCCGCGGGCAACAGTTTAGTATATTATTATCGTGCACTCAATGTATCATCTCTCACATCAGTCAAGGATATCCTGACTACGAAGTCTCAAATTGATCTTAAACCAATGTATTAGAGCGAATCAAACGCGTTTTATTGATTTAAATTGTATTATTGTCCGAATTAAAGGTGTGTAACAAATATCAGGAAAAACAGTCAACAGGACAGGGGAAACACGAAGGTATTAAGATGATTTTGAGTACTTTGTTCGTCAAGATCGACCTGGCCCTCGATTCTGCTAAAGCAAAATCAACTGTCACACCACAGACACAGCGATAAATGGCATTAAATTTTAGACTTTATTTAACTTAAAGTCAAAAATTAAATGAAGAGTGTCACATTTTACTTTTTCATTCACTCTACAAAAAGCCATTTAATATTAGACTTTAAAGACATGAACTTAAAGTTTAAAATTAAATGGGTAATTCTTACAGTGTCTGTAGTATGACAATGGTTTTACTTTAGTAGAATCGAGGCCCTGATGTGCTGACTGTGCATCCTTTGACGTGCAATTCCAGTTAGCGCCAGCCCCATCTCGTACCAATAACACAATATAATAATTAATAAACACAGATCAACAATTTTTTGCAGACCACCGTCAACGCTAGCACAAATGATACGGCGGTTGAAGATTCTGATGATACTGGGACGCTTGTTATTGATGAAGGGAAGGTTTGTATCATTTGTTAATTTTTACGAACCATTTTGAGTCTTAAACACATGGGTGACAAAGTTCACAGTCATTTCATTTCATTCACAGCCATCTCGCGATCATTTCTAGTAACAGAGTCTGGACGTCCGCCGGCCGTTGCTATTTCAGTGGGAATTGACCCTAAGAGAACGGATTCTATCTGTAATAGAAAGTAAATAAAAGTATTTAAAAAATCTATTTAATAGAAGTATTTGAAAGTGCAATATAATTGTTGCTTTAAGGGATCTTTTTTAAGTACGGAAATCCTCAGGGATCCCCCTTGCCGGAGCCAGCGGGGGTGATAATATTGGACCCGAACCGACGAAAATCACACTCCATCTCGAGTCATCAGTGAAAAATCCAAATCATTTACTTTATTGTTAAAAAAAATTGGGTACTCGAAATTGATTATTGAAAGTACCCCACTACTTTTTTTCATAATAAAATAAATGTCATGTCGTCTACCCATAAATTCTAGCTTTCTATTTCGAAAATAAATTGTACGTCCTACCCACCCTAAAAAAAATCTAAAACTTTCTAATTTTGACAGCAAAAAGGCAGGAAAGGCAAAGTGGAGGCCAAGGCAAAGGAAACCCCAGTGAAGCCGGCCAAGGAACCAAAGACACCAAGAGGCAAGGCCAAGAAGGAGGAACCGGCCAAAGAGGATGACGAAGAGGCTAAACAGGAGGAGGAAATCATTAGCAGGAGTGGCAGGAAGATTAGACCAAAGAGGTAATATATCATCATCATAGCTTAGAGGTTAAGGACAGCCTCTGTGGCGTAGCGGTAGTGAACGCGGCAGCTACGCAGAAGGCCACTGGGTCCCCAACTCGTCCCCGGTACAGGGTGGGGGGAGGGGGGGACGGGCGTGCCCTGCTTCTGCTGAAGTGACAGTCGGCTCTACCTCTCACCCCCAGGCCCGCGCTGTCATGGGGCACGGAGGTCATTCATCGAATTTCTGCCTACCCTTTAAGGGGTTTTGCTATTATAATGATGTATGATGTTCTTTCAAACGAATCTTATAGCATTTAATTATTGGATTTTTTTATTGTATTGACAATAAGTACCAGTACAAATTATTTGTATAAAATAAATCCATAGAATAAAAATGTCACGTAACGAAACATTGTTTTGAAGTTCTGAACAGTGTTAGCGATAGTGACATACATATAGATTATTTCTCTCTTTATACGACCTTCATTACTGCTATCTGTCCTCCACAACTTTTTTTTTTTCGACAACGAATATTAGCAACCGAAATTACTAATATTCCTAATTAAGCTAAATTGCTTGTGCTTATGCTAAGTGGGTTCACGTCGTTAGTGTAATGGCCAAGATTCGAACCCGGGACCTCTCGTTCGTAAGGCCGACGTCTTAACCACTAAGCTACCAACGCTTACAACGATATGTATAATAAACTAAAGATACCTACGTCATGCAGGAACATGGCGGCTTTCAAAAATGATACAAACTCTAAAGATTAAAAAAATATAGTTACTTTCTACGCACATGTATGAACTTTTAGACTTTTGTTCATGATTTTTTACCGAAGAGCTGGAAAACCAAACTCTCCCTTAGGGGAGGGTCGGGGAAATAGATGAAATGACCCGCAGAAGCTGCAGATGGATCGTCTTTCCGGTCGTCCGGCGTCCCCAAATTGAAATAAATAAATAAAAATGATTTTTACCTATAACTAAACAATAATCCTATCTCCAAATTTCTAGATACATAGACGAACATACAGAAGACAACACCACACTCCCGTCCCCTGCGCCAAAGAAACGGCGAGGCGCGTCCCCCGCCCCAGAAAAGGAAAAAACTGCAGAACCTAAGGAGAAGGTGCCTGACAAAAATATAAAGCAATTTAATGCTGTTACACAGGCAAGTTAAGTTTTACTACTTAAAAATTCATCCTAATCCCAAAGCCGAATTTTTAATTAAACGAAGTAAAAAAAATATATGTCTTTTTTGACAGCACCTAATGTCACTTTGTGAAATAATGATGCCATATTCAACATAATAGTGATGCATTCAGTTCTCGTTCACGCATGGCGTACCAGCGCCACCCTCAATTGTCATGACTTTCTTGACGGAATCAAAGAAGAATCAACGAATGATTTTACTAGGATTGTCATAATCATTCACTTTGTCACAACTTTAGAGTTCGTGCCTCGAAATGAGTCCCTTGGCCGCGGCGTGGCTGTAGCAACATGTAATGTTGCCAGTATCGTCTTTATATTTACCAGATCTTTAATTGTTTAGATATATAATAGTAGTTGGACCGCAGAACTTAAGAAGTTATATCTGCGCGTTTCCAACATAAGAGCGTTAAAATGTGATCCTGTTAAACACCTAGAGGGTGATTGTTTAAAAAAAGATGGATTAATAGATGCAACATCATATCCACTGAGTGTGATAGTGCTACAGGATCTGATTACGTATGTGACACTTAAAATAGCGACAGCAACTGCTCTTTACTGATAAAAAAAATATATACCAGAAAAGTATACCACGTCATGCTATCTTCAAAAGACACCATAAAAAAACACGTACTGCATTTAGAGTACCTATGTATGTTGTGACGTGATGGGGATCTTAGATATATAAAATTCCCACTAGTACAACATAAAAAAATGTGCTGGCAACTCTGTCATGGCCCCAACCAATCAACAAGCAGAATGGCGGCGATGTCATTTTTAGTTCTGTGTTTTGTCGTGGGACTTATTTTGTGGCGTTGACTATATTTATCATTAAAAATTTATAATTTAGTAAACGCCAGCTTACTTCGTCTAATTAAAAATTCAAATATAAGTTCCTGGTTGCACCAGAGAGTGGCCTGGGTAAGGAGCTTTTGAGTTTCTCTCCCATTTTCTGGGGAAAGATAGGGACGCCGTAGTTTCACACCCGAGGGTAGGTACCTTCTATGGCCCTGGGTCAATCGGGCTGCGCAAGGGATATGCCAGTGGCTACTTCACCCCCGGCAACCGATGGCCAGAGGATACTTCACCCCCGGCAACCGATGGCCCGAGACGGCCGTGCGGTTTTGGTTGGTTCGAGTCTAATATAATCACGCCACTGGTTTTGATTGGGGTATCCGAGAAGATTACCGCGTGTAATAAAGGGCTCTTGAGGTCCGATACTGGGTTGCTACTATCTTTCGTCAGTCTTGATAAAATATGTTTATTATTTTAATTTAATTGATAAATTGTTATTTGCAGTCGGAACTGGAAGACTTGAAGGAGCCTTTTAAACCACGTAAGTACTTCTTTAATTTTTTTTTATTGCTTTACTGGTCTCGCTGCATAAATGTGTTGGGTTTGATGCCCCGGTTAGATCACAACGAAATTCTAAACATCTAAAACATCAGTCTGAAAATGTAGCGGTAAAGTGTAGCTTAAACCATCAGAGATGTAATGGTGTGAATATATTGAAGCTTTTTATATACTAAGGTGACAAACAAACTACTTATATACTTCTGCTAAAAAAACTAAAGAATAAAAGAAATCCCTTCGTATTTTAAAAGTGCGGAAATCGGATACCCGGCGGGCGGGAGCATCTTGTCATTCAGGCTATAACAAGAAAATATATATACATATATAAAACATTGTTTGGTAGTTATTTATAAACGTCAAAAGCAATTTAAATACTTATCTATTTCTTGATTTTAAAATCAAATTTGAAGTGAGATGTCGGCGCTCCATAAGACCTTACAACTATTTAAAAAAAAACTATCTCTAAATCTAGGGCCCTATTTCAGTTTCCTTAGGTTGTATCTACAATCGTTTGATGATTAAAAAAAAGAATTCCAATTTTGAATTCTTTTATTTACCGCGTAAATGCGTGATGTGATTTTCGTGAAAAAACTCCAAAGTCAATATGGAAAACAGTAATGAAAATAGCTTATTTAGTTTAAGCCAGGATATATTTAGCCAATATGATAATAACTTTGCAACGGAGGATTGTTTGGCGATGTATCAAAATAAAATTGAAGCTTCCAGTGATAATGCGGTAGGCAAAGGTATTTTTTTCTTTGTATTGAACTTTTAATACATTATTGTTGATGAAATTAGTAATAAATTACTTAGATCGGATATCACCAGTAATAATCTATTCAGTTAAAGTGGGATCTCATGATCGTTTAGTAAAACGTGATAACGGAGTTTATTGTGATTTGACCACAGTTCCTGTCATTGGTGAAATCAGTTCGAAGACGACAAGCAATCAGTCTTATTTGTACTTTTTCCATCAATATTGTACAATCCTTTTAGCGGATTATATGTATGTTTGTTTGTAATATTCTTTATTACCTCATATCTTCTAAACCTACAGATTTCCATTATTCTTGTCTCAAATCAAAGGTATTTATTGCTCAAGTGTTCTTGGGTACATAAAATATGAATAAAAGCATGTTGGTTTTTTGGTGCAAAAATATAATTATGTGGTAAAAAAGAAATCCTCAAATTTATCGAGTGGGGTTTGAAAATGAAGGAAATCAGAAGACGATTACCAATATGTATATAAATGTCATAACTAAATAGATAAAATAAATAAAATAAAATAAAAAAGCCCCACTGATCCTGAAAAGATCGAAACAAGCTACCATTTGCAAATCTCAAACCAGGTGAAAATTGATGGGTACCGCCTGCTATAAAGCTTGTTTCGATCTTTTCAGAATCAGTCTGGTTTTTTATTTTTAACGATTTACATTTACTTACGATATTTGTACATGCTAATTAGTAATGATGTTTTAATTTCGATACTTTCAGACACGAATGTCGTTAATTCTCAGTCACAAGCTAACAATACTAATGTTGAAGTTAAAGCCAAAATTGTACCAACATTCGGTAAAAAGAAAGCAGTCCAAAAAGGTACCAGTAAGGCAGTGAATAAACATAAGAAATTCTGTCCACCTACTAAAGTAACCCAGAACAAAACTCTAAAGAATGAAAAAGATAGAAATATACAAACTTTGTCCCAACATTTGCCACCAACAGACAATGAAAAAGACACAAATACACAAACTTTGACCCAACATTTGTTACCAATGGACAATGAAAATTTGAATCACGGATCAAGTTATAACAACAATGTTGATACTTTGGCACTATCTACAGATATCAGCTATAATTATCTAAGTTTTAATCCAAGTAAACCATTTTCTATTGATCAAAATTTAGCTATGTTTAACGCAGAAATCGGAACCTATGAAATGATGCCTGGTAATAATCTTAATAGTTCATACCTAATAAGTCAAGAAAACATGAGAAACGGTTATGAAAATAATGAAACGAAAAATTCTAAAAACCGTTCACAGTCTAATCCACTTGGTAATATAATTTCTAGTTCATTATTCATGTTGAACGATGAAGAAGTAATTCCTGAAATGTCACAAGCTTCTGATCATTCAAGTATCAAAATGTTATCTCGTAACCAATCCGTTTGTTCTGTCACCTCGTTGAATAAGACTTACAAAAATCTTGATTTCAATAGTTTTAACAGAAACCAAACTGTACAAGAAAATCTAAATGACAATGAACACAAAATACCTCAAGGCAATGATTTTTTAAATCTATTCAAAAATAATGATTGTGAAAGAATTGTTCGTAATATTGTTATGACAACTGAATTTGGTGATATAGGTTTTAATACTAAGTATTCTGATTATATAAAAGGTATTGGTAAATTAGACGATATATCTGAAGAGGAAAGAGATGCTTATAACAACATATTAAAAATGTACCCTGTGGAGAATAAAGTGTTGAATAAAATAAAGTATGGCAAATGATTTGTTTTAATAATAAAGTTATATTAATTTAATGTGTTTGGTTTCATAGTATAGTTATATCAGTGGGGAAGGGTGAAACGGGAAGCTGGTGGAAAATAATCTTACCTTAGAACAATGATAACAATTTTATCTGAAACAGGGTAGTGTCCTGAGTCAATGCATCATCACCAATACTGCTTGTTAGATGTTGCCTAACTGAACTGAAACTATAAATTTTAAAGTAAACAGTGGTGTTTTCACAGAAAATTAGTGATAGGTTTATTGAAATAGCTGCTCATCCGACTTGGATAGGTTAAGTTATTTTTGTATAACCATGCAGAAATAAGTAATTTTCTTAGATGTTTGATTAAATGGCTAGACAAGTAATTAAACGTCATCGATCCAAGCAATTTGCCTACCCGTTTAATCAACTGACGGAACATCATTCAGGCCGCTAATTGTACGGCGCCGTTTAGTTAACTGCCTAGGCTGTCAATTGAACGACTGATTAAGCTAGTTATAAACTTAACTTAAAAGCTAGCCTATAAACTTCCTCTATAAATAAACTGTACGACACAAATAATTTTTCATTTCGAACCGAGCAGTGAACCAAAAATATACGAACTAACTTTATAGCATAGCAAATGTTATCTGTACAAATCTGTAAAATTATCAACCATTTCGCTCCTTACCTTTAACGGTAAATACGAACAGTGGCTAGAATTTCGTGATTCGTTAATAGCTTTAGTTCACAATTCGAATGAAATATCAGTTATTCAAAAATGTCACTATCTAAAATCATTTTAGCATGGTGACTTACGGACTGAATTTCGACAGTACAATACTTCGACATGTAGCGAACTTCGAAAACACATAGATCGACAAGTCATTGCTTTGACAGACATTATTTTTTTCTTTTTTTTTTCTTTTTCTACACTCGACAGACGATTATTCGACAGATAATACTTAGACAAGACACATCTTCGAATGACCATCATCTTCGAATCACCGGCTTACATAACCGTGTCAAATCACTATTTAATTTGCCTAATATGAATAGAGAGTCTCCAGCAGTGATTAGAAAAAAACACGGTACTAAAAAGCCGCGGTAGCCTAGTGGTTTGGGTAATGGACTGCTGAGACGAGGTCTCGGGTTCGATCCCAGGTTTTCCATGGCACAAACCAATGACTTTTTGATGCTTTTCGAAGTTATGTGTGTATTTATCGCAGGTTTATAAGTGCCCAGTTAATGGCAATGGGCTCGCCACCTATTACATTGGGACCTAAACATAAACCGGCGAAGTGTGGTTGCTAGCACCTCTGCCTACCCCTTCGGGGATAAAGGCGTTAGTTTATGTTATGTTATGTTAAAAAATATTCGCGCATTAAAATTAATAGGTGAGCACTGGGACCTGCTCGATACCACTACGGAACGCGAATGGGACAGCACAAAATTTTACTAAGCTCTTCCAGTGAATCTACAGTAAAGGTTAAACTCTCAATTTAAACTTGCTCTGGTTAACTACATATTATAAAACTCTGTAAATTTATAAGGAATACAATATTGTAAATTGAGACTATATCAGGTTATTTTGGTTACCCATCCTACGCATCATATTACGAAAATACGCTACGAAACATTTGGATACAAATAAAACCAATAACGAGCTCAAAGAACACGTGCTATACGCGCCACACAACTTTGCCCCCTACGAAGTTAGCTACATAAGGTTGCGCAGGTCCCGTGGCGGACAAAAGTACTCAGTATTAAAATACATCTTACATACTGGTTGCGTGTTAAAGATTAAGTAGGTACCATAATTGTTTAGTCTAGAAACGTCCTCATTACCGTAGTCATACTCATCTAATTGAATTATGTTTAATATTTAATCTATTCATGTAGCAAATAACTTAAATAATTTACCTGGAGTAATTAACCTTTTTTTTTATATATAGAGATCTTTTTTTAGATATATTTAATGATTTTACTAATGAGGCAACTTGAAATACATAACACTAAAAATTACTTTCTTTCGTTAATAACAATATTAACGAAAACTTTTAACAATTGTGTTCACGACAGTACGTTAGAGTGAAAGCGGCAAAATTACCGAACGTCAGAGCGGGATGCAGGATTAAACATCGCCTCGGCCGGCCACGTGCCGCCCCGCCCCCTTCCCTCCCCTGTGACACCTATAATTGCATCATTGCTGCGCCTTTCGCGTGAAGTTCATAGACGCAAAGTTGTGTGGCGCGTATTGTAACTGTTTGGATCAGTCCTATTTTTTCGTTTTTTTTATTAGTTGGTTCATATTGCACACTTATTCAAAATATTAAGTCATATTATCCTACAGAGGACGCTGAAAAAGAAAACATCCTTATCACATATCTCCCGTCGGGACAGTACGTGGGCATCAAATTGTTTCAGTCAAGACCGTCTAGCTTCAAGAATGAGAGTTCAAGGCTCCAGTGGGATAAGCAGGCAGCTTCTAACGCTGTCACACTGAAAATGCAACTAGGTAAGAAATCCCAACTAGCTACTTCCGTTCCTATTGAGCAGTTTGACAGGGGAGGTACCTCCGACCTACAAAATACCGCGGCCATAACAACCTCGTGTTGTGTTCTCGGCGGTGAGTAGGGTAGCCAGAGCTCACTGGAGAGTTATTGGACTATCAGTGAGAAGACCCAAAGGCCTATCCTGCTTTGTCTTCTGTACTGACGGCACAGAAACTCTGTTTTTACAGGGTCGGCAGCATGACTGTGCCTCACGTGGTGTTGCACACGTCCATCAGGTGGGCCGTGTGCTTGTCTGCTACCTAAGTAGTATAAATTTCCATTCCAAAAAACACACTTCTAACAGTCTCGGATCTTTTAAGCGGGGCGTGAAAAGGCATCTGAGACAGTCAGGCTGAGGGCCACTATTGTAACAATGTTTGTGTCTGTAATGGTGACCCACTTTCCTGAGATTCACTTCAGCTTACCACCAGGCAAAGTAAGCCATTTAAATGTATTCTGTATAAAAATTAAAAAAAAAAACATTTCCCAAACTCATTAGGGTCGACTTTTCAGTCTATCTATGAAGCGGCTGAACTTCCATATTTTACATAAGGCGATTGCCAATCTGACCTTAACAACCTATTAGCGATATTGTAGTCTATAGTTTGAAAAGATGTTGGACTATTTACGGGTCTATTTTTTTATACAACTGAGGTGGCAGACAAGCACACGGCCCACCTGATGGTAGGTGATTACCGCGGCCTATAGACGTGTGCAACACCAGGGGAGTCACACTCGTGCTGCCGACCCTGTAATCGCAGAGTTTCTGTGCAGTCAGGGATAGCCTTTGGTCTTCCCACTGACAGCACGAAAACTCTCCAGTTAGCTCTGGCTACCCTACTCACCGCTGAGAACACTACCCGAGGTTATTACGGCCGCGGTATTCTGTAGGGTGGAGGTACTTCCTCAATAGGACTGCTCAATTGAACGGGAATATCGTCGCGTCCTACCTCCCATAAAACCTTGCAATTTGGTGTGTGCGTGGCGAGAGATTTGGTCAGTGCGCCGCGAACGCTCGCGGTGGTATCTCGTTCTCTTTACCTTGTGCCTACCACACCGCGCGTACCGAGTGTCCGGCGCTCGAGACGCCGAGGCGGGAGCTTGTGGCGGCCCTGGGGGTGAGGGTGCTCACGCTCTCCACCCTGCTCGCGGCGTTTGTCCGCTGCGTGGATGCGTGGGCGGCCAGCGCCTCCTTCTGCGAGCAGGTCATGCTTGACAGTAGAGCGGGCGCGGCGCAGCGAGCGAGAGAGACTTGCGGACATCGCGGCCGTGGGCGTCGGAGGGCTCAGACCGACCTCCGCCCGCCATGAGCGCGGGCCTGAGGGTGACGGGTGGAGGCGCTCGTCACCCTAGCAGAAGTAATCCACGGCGGCAGCGCGTATCGTAGGACGATGCCCCTCCCCATACCGGGGGCGAGTCGGGGACCGCGTGCCCCCCCCCCCCCCTCGGGGAGGGCCAGACCGAGAGGAAAGGCCCTGGGTCAGCCGGGGTGCGAGGGATATGTCGCGAGACAACCTCACCTTCGGCCTAGCACATCGACCCACAGACGGCGTGCGTTTTGTCGGTTCGAGTCCGACATAACCTCCCCCTCCGGCTCCGGAGGTGGGGGCTATCACTGGGGATTTCCCGCAAGTAAAAAAAAAAAAAAAAACCGCGCTTACCTAAGCCGTGGCACAGTGGTAGCGGTTACTCTATAGTGCTTACAGTATAATTTTAATACTTAAGACAATTTAACCATATTGTTGACAGAAAAGGGACAGATAACATCAAACTCAGTGATAGCCCAACTAGTCACAGATCTCAATCTCACGGACGAGGAGAAAGCTACGCTTGACAAGGAAAGGGAAACTGGTAAGTCAAGTTATTTATATTGCAGCGCATCGGAAGGTTTTGAGCACGGCAGCGCAAATGTGACGCCTCTGGTGTTGCATGCGTCTATAGGCCACGGCAACCGTTTACCATCAGGTGGGCCGTGGGTTTGTCTGCTACCTAGGTGGTATAAAAAAAAATCCACTGTGGCATCACGCAAATGACAGCTTCCTAGGACTCCGGTGTCGTGTTTTTTCTTTGTATAAATAGTAAAAATTACGAATTTCCTCGCTAACCCTCTCCAAATAAGCTGTATTGCCTATGTTAAATTAAAAAGTGGGTTCATGTTAGTAGTGACTCGCTCGTAAGACTTACTACTTAACCACTAAGCTGCAGACATTACTATTTTATAAAATTCGTATATTTTCTTACATTTTTTTATCTGTTCGTTTCTGTTTCAGAGGAGAAGAAATCCCGCGTACAGTTCCTCAAGACAGAAATGAAGCTGATCGAGCTGGACGCTAAAATCAAAACGTGTTTGTGTCTCGAAAAGGCTGATACCGATATGTGCTTGAAATTGCTCGACGAACTGATAGGTTAGTTTGTTAAAGAAACCTGCCCCTCTAGACAAGTGGCAATATTCGTTAGCCGGCGTTTGGTGGAATAGAATGACGAATGAATGGGACTTGACGTAAATGACAGTCGTTAACGCATGTCAAATACGTCAAATCCTATACATTCGTCATTCTATTCCATTAAACGCCTGCTAGCGAATTGCCACTTGTCTAGAGGGGCTGCAAGCACATGCTGTTAGAACGTTTCGAACGAACGAATAAATTCGTCACCCCGAACACGAATAATATTCGTAATTTGTAACGTAAACATCTCCAGAGAAATGAGCAATGTGATTGGCTGCCTGCCTACTGTGAACCAATCGCAATGCTCCATTCTTTCGATAAGTTTACGTTACGAATTCGAATGTTATTCGCATGCTGTACATTTGATGACGTCGCGTTGACGAGCACAAGTCGACAGTGATGTTATGTGTTATGGGCTTAATGATAAATTGGGCAATATAATAGTGCCCAGGCATTATGATAAATATAAGAGGTGGACACAGCGCGCCTCGACATGTATAGATATGGGTTAGAAGGCTTCGTGTTTTTTTTTTTATAGCCACGGTTTATATATAGCCATTTAGGTCTAAGATGTATGGAACGAGCAGTACATTGCAGTTGACCGACAGTACTGTTTCGCTACTCTACTGGGTGCGTGTGATCAACGAATAAGCGTGGCGTCGACTCGAAAGACGATACGATAACGATCCCTTTCCGAGTTGATATGTCTGGTATGACCCTAAGATTGACCGTTGCTTAACCTTGTCTAGCTTTTTTGGTTTCATAAGCCAGGCATTTACAATACAATCCATTATGATTTACAATATACTTTATTGTACACCATAAACAAAAGAGATAGTATTTACAAACTTATGAGGCAGTATAAATGATTGAATAATGATTATCTCTAGGCTCGATTTCTTACAGATAACCTGTAACCATGCCGTGCACAAATATGAAAAATTATTATTTTCATGTTTAATATTTCCCCAGAGCTGGACGTGAAGCCCCTAATGCTACTCAAGCACCCCACTTGTCTTGAGACCATCAAGCGTATGCGTGCATACGTTGGCAACACGCCATCTTGGGAACTGAGCGAGAGTGCTGCACATGTTTTCAACAAACAAGCTCACAAGATACGCAAGCAGGCCGACCTAATGTACAAGAGCTTGAAGGTAGGATTTGTTGCGTCAATGATACATATAAAAAAAAATATTCTCAGAACAATTACAAAATACCTACTAATATAAATACAAACAATTAGAACTTATCTCTTATGTCTTAATGGCAATACAAAAACTGTAATTGTGAGACTGGTGCCTAAACTAGATACAACAGTTTGTATCTGTATTTATAGGTCACCAGCCATATGTGCGTCATGATAATAGAATGATGACGCAAATGTGCGTCATGATAATAGAACGGTGACGCATATGTGCCTCATTAGAATAGAACAACTACATATATGTGCGTCATGAAAATAGTACAATGACGCATATGTGCGTCATAGCCGAACTATCGAAAATATTATTTTTTATAATCTATTTTAATTAATATAATAATCTGAGTTAATTGTGTGTTACTACATCTGTTGGAAGATGTTGGCAATATCTTCCATGATGTTGTAGAATAGCTTTTACAAATCCAAACAATTTTCTTTGTAGGTTCTTGTCAATCTATCTATTAATATAAAATTACTTGTCCCGTGTCCGACTGACTGATTCATTAACGCAGTCTAGACCACTGGACGTACAAACTTGAAATTTTGACAGATGATGTTTTTATGATTTTTGGAAATTTCACTACTGAATGGTTGATTGTATGGAAAGTTTTTATAGGATTCAGTTACAAATTATTTCCCGAACGAAATAGAACCCGGGTTGCTAGTCAATGATGAAAAAATCCAGTGAGTACCCAAAAAAATATCCTTTATGATGCATATGTGCGTCATCAAACAAACTTTGCTAAACAAATGAAGGTTGCATTGAATCTGTCACTTCATTACGCCTAACTCAAAAACAGGTGAAATTTACTAATACGTAAGTTTTTGTTTATAGGAACTGTTCATCACTCCGGAAGGGCTATCCTTTTGGGAGTACTTCACTGAACGCGTGCTACAGTTCAAGAAGGTCACTGCTAAGCTCACGGCCGACGAACTATTGGAAATGATACATGAACCATTAGGTGAGGACATAGCAGATTGTTCTTCATCCTAGCCATAATCCCAGTCGCAGCTGAAGGTTTTAACTTGCGAGTCTGGGGTCCGCTTAACCTGTCTCACTGCGAATTTGGCTGAACTTCGATATTTTCCGTAAAGCGACTGCCATCTGACCTCCACAACCCAAAGGCGATATCGAAGCATTGCATTTAACCAGTTGTTGGACTTTTGACCCGTAACGACTGCCATAGATGCTCGTAGGCAACTGAGACCGACGGCTTAACGTGCTCTCGGAGGCACGACCAGACCAATGCAAATACCCATACAAATATTTGCATTGAAGAGGGATCGAACCCGCGAAGTTCACTACCGCTACGCAACAGAGGCTGTTAATGGAATGACCACTATTGATTCAGAAAATGATCACTGTTAAAGGATGCATGTACGTTTTTAGCGATAAGGCCGCTATTTGTAACCTTATTTGTGCATTCTATTCTAGTCTATGTCCACTACTGATTCCGAAAATAGTCATTTTCTTGCAATAGATGACTATTCATCCGACCACAACTGTCTCCGAACATTTTCCTCACATGACTATTGTTTGAAATGACCACGTGGTGTGGGGTTTCGTTAGTTCTTACCCAAATTGGCCTCTAAAGAATCAATAGGGTCCCAAAAACACCTCCACAATCAAGTAAAATATTCAATTTTTAAATCTTGACAAGCAAAGACGCGTCGGTAGCTTAGTGGTTAAGGAGTCGGCATTACGATGGAGAGGTCCCGGGTTCGAATCCTGGCCATTACATTACCGACGTGAACACACTACTACTAGCTCAAGCAATTTAGCTTAGTTGGAAGGGTTAAAGGGAATATTAGTAATTTCGGTTGATAATATTCATAAAAAATAGAAAAAAAAGTACTCAAAATTATCACAGTAACACACACAAGAATACTTTAAGTAGTTTGTATTTTGCACGAAATATATTATAATTTGTAACATGAACGTATCAAGAGAACGGAGCATTGTGATTGGTCGCTTGTCTACTATCAACCTGTGTGTGTGTGTAGCCAGCCAATCGCCATGCTCCGTTCGTGTGAAGCCTGCCAATCGCCTTGCTCCGTTCTCTCGATATGATGCGATTACGATAGTTTTTCGTGCTAAGGGTACTAATGCTGACTGCATTATTAATTTGACTGACATTTTATGTATTATGACTCATGTTGTGTAGTACAGTAAGCATATTATTATTTCCATTTGACATCTTTAATTTGACAATTCCTTTAATTTAATTCAATTATAATTTTGACATTTAATCATCTGACATTTACCTTTAATACAACTAGCGCTATACCTATAATGTATTCATGAATTTTTTAATTTTTTAAAATTTAAGGAAATTCAAACATTATTTTCCCCAAATGTTGGGAAAAAAACTGAACCTGGTATGCACATTTTTAAAACTACCCACATATAAAAAATGTAGTATTTAGAAATATAATTGGTAAAAATTATTGTATTTAGTAAACCTTTGATAATGCCGTGAGGTGAAACCGGTCAGGTTAAAAATAAAAACCAAATAAAGTGTGGAAACAGTACAAGTGATTACATTATTTTATCTACTCTGATACTATAATACAAAGATTATAAAATTGAAATCAAAACTTTTATGACAAACATTACGCACAGGCCAAAAAAAAGTTTTATTACGATACAGGTCTTGTATGGACACCTATATCATAAAATAACTTTTTAATCATAACGATACACCTATACAATCCCCATCTGGACTGAACCTCTACTTTAAAAAAAAAACGGCCAATTCGCAAGAAAAAAAAAAGAAACGCGCATGCGCAATCGATGTTTGCGGCCTTGTCTTGGCGTCAACTTTTTTTTTACATTTATATTAAACAAAGTTTGGTTTTGTTTGTAAAATAAATTAGTTTATGTATTATAGTATGAGAGTAGATAAAGTAGTGTATGACACTGTACATAACTTGGTCTTATAACACTCGTGTGATAATATAAAAAAAACTCGCCTACGGCTCGTTTTTTTTAAAACACACTCGTGTTATAAGAACCCTTATTATGCAACAGTATCATAAACTACTATAATATGTGTAGTAGATTCCACCAAGTGCCATCAATCTCCAGTATAAACAGGTGGTATTTATATGACAGAAAAAGTATTCAAAATGATCTGAATACTTATTATATTAAATAATTTTTTGTTGATCAAGATCGATTTGATGCAGATTATATCTGCACTTGAAATTAAAATCTAAAATGTGTTGTAGAAATGTCTACGCCTACATCTCACTCAATGAAGGCTGCGGTGGAAGCTGCCAACGAGGATGAACAAAAACCAGAAGATGAACAAGAAGAGACCCCTCAGAAGAAGAAAAGTACACCAGGTAAGTTGTTTTTATTGTATACTAGCTGTTGCCTGCGGCTCCGCCCTCGTGGACGTCGGATATCGCGACTTTTGTTCGCGGCTCTACTTGACCGATTGCGATGAAACAGACGATTGCTTTGTCTTCTACACTGACGGCACAGAAACTCTCTGTGTTTATAGGGTTGGCAGTACGAGTGTGACTCCCCTGGTGTTGCACACGTCCATAGGCCACGGTAACCTCTTCCCATCAGGTGGGCCGTGTGCTTGTCTGCCCCCTCAGTTTTATATAAAAAAAACATATGTAAGATTCTAAGTTTAAAACCTTTAAAAAAAATGCATCATAATCAGCAGCTTTTGCGTACATCGCGCAAAAAAAATTAGCCAATAATTGTTTTTTTATAATATCAATACAATTAAGAGTACAGCTGTAACTCACGGTTTGAAATAACTACCCATTCCTGCACCATATGGGAACGTTACCAAGGATAAAAGTAGACTATATGTTATTAAGAGTATAATCTATGTTTGTACAAAATTTCATTCGGATCTGTTCAGCCACGACCAGACCAGACCAGATTGAATAACAAACATTCAAATATCTTCACAAATTTTCACATTTTGATAATATAAGCAGGATTAAATGTTCTCTTTAATTTTTAAAATACATACAAGTAATATTTCTAACATTTATTTCCTTACAGCCAAAACAAAAAAGGGAGTGAACAACACAACACCAAAACAAACACTAAAACGTCAATCGTCTAGAAAATTACAACAAGAAGAGAAAGAAAAGGAAACGCAAAAAGATAAAGAAAAAGAAACACAGAAAGACAAAGAAAAAGATACGCCAAAAGATAAGGAAACGCCAAAAGATGACCCACCAAAGTCTGATCAAGCAGAGAATTCAGAAGATGTAGAATCTAGCAAACCTGAGAATGAAACCTCTGATACTCCACAAGAAGAATCGTCAGAGAAAACTGTAGAAAGCACAGAAGTACTGGAAAAAGAAGTCGAGAACTCCTCAGAGGAAAAAAAAGATGATTCAAAAGATGGGAATGGTAAAGAAGCGGAAAGAGTGACGGCACAGAATGATAAGAGTGAGAAAGAAGTAGAGAAAAATGATAAGAGTGATAAAGAAAGTGATAAGGAGAAAGAAGAGAAGCAAGATGTAGAACCTAGAGCTAAGAGGTCGAGAGAGGTGAGTTTTGTGTCTTTTATCGGCCAAGATCATGTTTTTTTGCGGTACAGTCAGCAACAAATCGTTCTTGATGAGCAAAGTGCTCAAAATGATCTTGTAGCCTTGCTTTATCCCCCTTCCTGTTGACTGATTGCTCTAATATTTGGTACATACCTTTAGTTCGGACAATAATACAATCTATATCAATAAAACAGTTTGGATAAACTCTGAATACTAGAGTTTAAAGATCATTGTGAGACTTTATACTCAAGATACTTCTGACGCTGACTGTACTACTATCTAGGATACGATGTTTAGCCCCCGCCTCCCCTTTCCGGGGTTCAATGGAGACACCGTGCTTTCCGCACCCGAAGGGGCTATTCTAGAACCCTGTAGACGGCCTTGGGCCAGCCGGGGTGCAGGTTACTACACACCGGCATCTGTGTCCCGAGCACGAAAAATGAGACTGCATGCGGTTTTAGTCGGTTCGAGTCCGACATAACCGCTTTGAGATATCCGAGGGGCCAAGGGGTGACAGGAACTCCCATAACTACTGACTCATTTGAGCATTCGAAATTATACGATCATTGACAAAATATGTTTTTATTTTCAGAGCAAGAAGACTGAACCGCCACCGACACGGTCGCCAGCTAAAAGAAAATCAAAATTCTAAACAAACGTATGCTCTAGCATTGGATTTTATTTTTATATATCGACGGCCAGGCCGGCCATGTTGCTATATGTGAACACTTCTCTACTGTATATCTTATATATTGGTGACAAAGAACAAATTTCAAAACTTGTAAGGAAATACTTATACTTAGACTGATATACTGTATAGACACATCTAACAAAATGCATCGTATAAAACGGCGTGAAATTCGCGTTATATGTGAGTAAGCCAATGACAATATTGTTCTTTAAACTGTCAATGTGTGCATGTCATGAGGTGTATGTTATATTACATTACGTTACATTGCGAAACGTAAATGTTATGTTCCATTACGAAAGTTGGACACAAATTCTCTAGGTATGACGAAATATGGACACAAATTTTCTAGGTATCACGAAATATGGCCACAAATTCTCTAGGTATCACGAAATATGGATACAGCCTTTCTAGGTATCACGAAATATGTCAACTTGTACTAAATTAGTAGCTTATTTTTACGCCGCGTTGGAGTGATACTGTGTCTATAGAGTTCGTATAAAGTCTAAGCTTTAATACATAGCCCCACGGTTTAACGCGAAAGTCCTGATCCCATACTAATCATCATTATTCCCTGAGACTTTTCTGAGTTGGGGTCCGCTTTCCAGTCTAAACTTCGAAATTTTCCATGAAGCGACTGCCTTGTGACCTCCACAGCCGTAGGAATATAGGGAAAAAAAGTAGCCTTTGTTACTCAAGGATTGTAATGCTATTAAATTAGGCTCAGTAATTTTTGAGTTTATTACATATAAATCTTTTTTTCTTTATAATATTAGTTTAGTCAAAGTCAGAACAAAGATGATACCCGCTGTCTAAATACTTAAGTTTTTCTGCTACTATGCACTTAGTCATGTGCTGTATGTTTACTGTCGAATGAAGAACGGCTCTATCCCTTAATCGCCATCTACGACACTCACGGAAAGAGATTCTACTCCACCGGGAACCAACATGGCATTACCGGCATGGTGGACACCCTAAACCTACATCTGGGTCGCAAGTCCCAGCCGCCGTCACGGTGTGCCTCTTTGTACCACGCTATGGACCCGGCAACCGCATGGTGAATCCATGGAGTGCTGAGAATCGGTTCTCTAACAATGAATCCGTGTTTCCCTTGCTTTATGTCCTAACTTGAGAACAAATTCTTCTTAGGAAACGAAAAAGGAAAAAAATATTGCTATTCCATTGGAGCTATGGGCAATAAAAAGTAAAATACAGTACTGAAGTGTAACCACTATACAACTACTGTAAAAAATAGTCATGAAAACAGATACAAATGAAATATTTGAAAATATAAATATATAAAATGGAACTTAGTTGCGATAATATATTTTACGAAATATAGGTTCGACGGCACACCAGTCATGAAAGTTTACAAGCACCGGTAACTGCTTAACATCTTCGTTTCATAGGTGTATCTAAGGCCGTTAGTGCAAATTTATACAATTTAAATACATACGTTTTGTATGAAAACATATGGACGTCCGCATAAAGCAACGGGCGCATTAGACTTCTTATTAAATCTAGTACGGTTAAGACGTACTTCATACGCCTAATAAGTGTTCAAGTCAAATATGTAAGAAAATTTTTGATGCTAATCATGGAAATACATTTACTTTTAAAGTTTTATAACTTCATAAAAATTATACACTTTGTTCTCTAGGAAATACGAAATATGGACACAAATTCTCTAGGCATCACGAAATATGGACACAAATTGTGTAGACGTCATGAAAGTTGATTACTATTTCCCTAGGTATCACGAAAATTGGACAGGCATCACGAGTAAAGACTCTAATTTTTTAAAAATCGGGAATAATCCTCGATTAAGTTGTTACTTTTTCTTTCCCTTTGCTATGTGATTTATTTTTAAAGGCACACACCATTATGAATGACTTAATAAAATTGTGTTCAAATTCCGTGATGGTCGCTTTTATCAAGAATGGCTGATTGAATATTCTCGAAATATGACTATACAACATAATAGTGACGGATATGGAAACTTCCATATTATTTGCCTTTGAAAGAAACATGGCAGATGAATTCTCATACAGAATTCGAGTTAACCGACTTTTAATTTAAAAAGTTATATAATACTAAACATTTTAATAGTATAGTACCATAATATATAATCTTATGTATTTTTGGGCCAATCGCCTACAAGGTCATATTTTTTTAAACCTTTCTCACTTGGTGTGTATAAATTATGTTGGTCCACATATGAATATTTGACAAGATTGCTTTGACTATAGATTTAGTAATTATGAACACATTTTCAAAGAAATTTGGTTATTTAAAAAAATTTCGTTATAAAAAAGATTTTGTAAACACTTTTTATATACTTGCAAGTTTTCATTGCAAATAGTTATTTAAAAAGTAACGATAAGCGTTTCTGTTATAGCTTGTCTACACTGAAATGACGCGCTTCATTTGTGTGAAAACATTGATTTTTTTATGAATAAGAAATCCGGGTATGGCCAGTGTGTGGACTAGCACTGGCATAGTCTATAGAGCAAGACGTCCGCTCAACAAATCCGCAGTCATCAATTTGCTTGTTTTCGTAAGGAAGGTGATGGAGCGCCTCATTTGAACTAGGACAAGCTCTATTTGGATATATATCTAAGTGGTAAAAGTACATTTTAGTGTATCGTAGGGAATAAACATTAGTTTTAATTTTACATTGTAAATATTTACAATAAATATTCCTACTTGTACGAACTGTGGTGTTGTTTTTCTACCCTCTTTGACGCGTGATATCTCACGCGTAACATTTCACTATTATTTCAGGCATTCTTGTACAATCTAGACACAAAGTAAGCGTAATTTAACTAGTTTTGGGTTCTAGAATGCGGTTACCTTTAAACATACGACGTTTATGATGAAGACCGTGTATAAAATTCCATACATTCATGAATTTTGTGTTACAATACGAGAGTTGCCACTTGCTTAGGAGGGCTGGACAGTATTACTAGCTATGAGCCTACCAGTAGTTCGACTTCTTTACACACAGAAAACTCAGTCAAGGGTCATGGTTGTCATAACAAAAGGTACTTTAATTTTGGAGTGCCTATGGATCACCTTCCAACTCCATCATCAGAACAGCTCCATGGCACCATATGGATGTAATACATTGACATCCAAATGGAAAGTGTGCAAATTTTCAACACAATCTCTTGACGATATCTGCTTCAAAATCGAGTTGAGATTCTGACCAATTGAGCACCTTTTTGAAGTCGGTTAAAAAGGTTTTTACGGCAATACACCCCTGACAGATTAGAGTGAGCAAACTAACTTAGTTTGCGCTCGTGGACCCTGCCGCTCGCTCCCCTTTAGTGACCCTCATAGTACCCTGCGCAAGTACCGAGTCGACCGACTGAAGGAAATAAGAAGTCTGGTAATGGAGCCCCATTTTTCTATTTGGGGACGGAACTCTTAACATGAATGTCGCAGTAACACTAGCTGCGGAGCATTTCCTATACATTTCATCCATCCATCCATCTATATACTGTAGCCTGTAAATCCCCGAAGGCACATTTCGTAACTATGATTTTCGGTTTCGAGATTCCGTGACCTCATCTGCAAATAATGTAATTGGAAACCTTGTAGTCAATATCAAACTTAAACATTATGACTAATCGTGACTCGTCAACTAACACTTATAGGACCTCGAAGTTATGTAAACAAAACACTGACAAAACAAACTGACTATATTTCTAACTACAACATAAATATAATATTAAAAATAAAATGTATTTCAATATCTCCTTCTTCTCTTAGGTTTTCTATTCTCATCAGGATACATGAAGAGAATTTTCTCCATACATTCTTTGGCTTCGTCAGCATCTGAAATACAGGTACCTAGATGTTATTTAAACTACTTATATGACTCTTGTACGTCTTATACTCTTAGGATCAATCCCTACTGAAAGAGCAGCGACAGGCAGCAGGCTTTATGACACCAAAGATAACAAACTTTTTTGAATTTTATCTAAGGGAGAAAAAGATCTTTCAGCAGGAATTGACCCTTATCAGTATCTTCGGGGTCCAAGTTGTGCCGTGTCTCGCTCGCTCTCAGCCAATGCGCTCTTTGATTCTCGCTCTTTACCTCGTCTCCCGTCACGCCGCGCGTACCATGGAAGCGATATAGTGCTCGCAGTCCCATTATAGTTGACGGATGAAACTTCGCAGCGCAGGCCAGACAGAAGAGACGTAAGACGCAGACGGGACGCGGACAATTGTCTTTACCGAGTCCCTTTCATACAAAATGTATAGAAGCGTCGCGACGCAAAACATACAGAACAGGCGGGGCGCGGGCGCAAACACTTTTAGTCTGCGTCTTTTGCACAAAACAAACAGGAGAGACGGGGCGCAGACGGGACGCAGAAGCAGCCGAGGCGAGGACGGGGGAGAACGGGGCGCGGGGTGGCGTGCATCCCGGGCGGGGCGGCTCCTGTGAGCAGGTCTCGTCGCTCTCGCTCGCTCGCCGTCAGTCACGTGTACCGTCTTGAGGTGGAATGTTTTGATGTGGTTTTTAGTTGCAATATTTTTTTATTCTATTTTTTTATTTTATTAATCTATTGTCTTCATTGGTTAGCCACACTGGATGTACCCAGTAACGTCTAACCCTCTGTATATTAGCGAGATCCACCAGCGCTACATCTTCATCTTCAGAAGAAGACATGTCGTGTCAAAATCAAACTGTTGAATGCCGAAAAGAGTCTTGACTGTCGCGTCCGTGCCCCGTCTCTTCTGTATAATTTCAAAAGTCGCGTCCGTGTCTCGTCTCCGCCCTGCCCGCGACACGTCCTCGTCTTACGTCTCTTCTGTCTGGCCTGCGCTTCAGACGCGCAGGCTTTTATCTCGGAGTTGATGGCTCAGATGGCAGTCTCTACTCTCCCGTGATACCAAACAAAATGAAAATAGGATACTTGAAAATAAAGTCTCACTTACAGCCTCATCTTTTCAGGAATTCCTTCTGATATCTCTTCCCCCCTAGCGGCAGGGGCGGTTATATCGGACTCGAACCGACTGGAACCGTACGCTGTCTTCGGAAAATCCCAAGTTTTAAGACTGCCTAAGCCTAGGGTAATATCTAGCAGACCGGGTGACCAAAGGCCATCTCTGTTTTCGAAATGTCGAAATACAATGCTTCACAACCAGGAGCAAGCATTAAGATAATTATCTCTGTTACAATAAAAATCGATCAAAGCAAAATTAACTTACATTCTTCATCCGAACTATCAGGTTGACATTGTCGTCTTATTAGCTGGTGCACAAATCCAATACCCTCATACTGCAAATTCATTGGCGAAGGCCTTACAGATTTGTTCTCCAAGAAAATTATGTCTGCCATTGGCAGCGCAGGATTCTGACCTTGGAATAAGTTCAAATAGCCTTCCTCGTCAGGCACATGGTGATTTGCCCTATAACCTCTGCTGTCATAGTCTTCTATTGCCCCATTTAGACCACTAGGACCTTCCCCTGGGTCATATACGTTCTCATATTCATGTCTTTCATCGTATATTTGTGGATTATCATTAAAGTCATAACATTCAAAGTAATTATTATAAGAATTATGGTGTTTAATTTTATTATTAGCATCATTTTTTTGATTGTAGACATCATTTCTGGTAAAATTGATGATGAATCCGTCCATTTTAGCTTCATCTTCAGTTATAAATTCAAAATCTGATGAATTGTACCCATCGCTGTCTATTCTTTCAGTTTTTTCTATGGTTAAATATAAGTCATCTTTTTTGACACCAGTTGTGGTATGAGTACCCGCATCATTACTCTGACTTTCTATTTCTTCAGTAGTACCAGTTTTATTACCATAGATGTCTAAATTTTCATCTATTTTAATTGTTGTGTGTTCACTAGTTTGTACATGTGAATATAGACTGCTACTTTCAGTAACAAGGTTCTCGAAAAGTTCGTCGACTTCGTCTAAACTTAATATTTCGTTGACATTAGTGTTACTTGTTTCAGCAGTCGGAAAGCTACTTAAAACACGTTCAAACTCTTGTATGTCCGGTATGCTTGTATTAGTTTCAATGAAATCTCGCGCCATATCAATAAGTTCTTCAAAATCTATAAGTCCTGTAGTTATTTCATTGTTCTCTACCTTGCAAGGTTTTTCCGAAAAATCAATTTCAATTGCATTACACATTTTACTACTTTGTATGCAAGTATCTTTGTGGCCATTCATATCCATTGTATCTTCTTGACTGGATTTATTTGTTACATCTTCTGAAGCTTCTTCAGTATCAACGGAATTTTGTGTCAAATCAATCACTACTCCGACTGTTTCATTACCATGCGTTTTACGAGGGTCTCCTACATATTCTTCTCCGAGGGAGCAAATTTTATTACTTTGCAGGTCGTTGAACGTTTGAAAGTTTTCAGTGATAGCTAAATCCTGTGAAGTTTTATCAGGATCAACCAAATCATCTTTTAGATCAACTTCGTCTGCGATTTTTTCATTACTGGCGGTCGTATTTACTGTAAAAGTGCCTTCGAATAAACATTCTCCTGCAAGTGAGTATATTTTATCGGTTTGCAACTTGGTAACTTTATTATGGCTATCTGTATCCATTGTATCTTCGGTTACTACATTCAATTAATTGCCCATTATCTGTGGCATTTGTGCATATTTTGTGTTATGGTAACAATAAGCTGAAAGCATGTAAGGGAAAATTATATAATATAATAATAATGTCTGTGGGTAGTTTGTCACTACTTACATGCATAATTTAAAAAGGAAAATAGGACAGTCTTTGGGAACTATACCTCGAACCAGATTTAAGTTCGTACGAGTGGGGATTCGGGGCAATCGGCGTATGACTCGCTATATTTACTCAAACGCCATTGGTCTGAACCAGCACTGTACGAACTTCTGAGCCACCATTAAGTTTTATTCGAGGTAGGTATATCGATAGAAGTTAAAACTAAGTAACTTGTGACGCGTTCAGTGACGGTCAAGCGTTAGATGACGATCACGCGAGTTTTGTGATTTTTGCTCACACAAAAAGTGTTCAACGCGCCTAGTTTTCGCTTCAAAGATTAGTTACTAAGAAGTACCTGCTTCTAATATTGATGCCTCGATATAAACTAATAATCTCGATATCCTCTACAGCCAAGCTAATTTACCTATCTGTGTTGACTGCACGTTGCTAATGTAATGGCCGGGGTTCAAACTTGCATTTTCGATATCGCAAGTCAGGAGCTATCACTTCTTGATTTACTCCAGGGTTAAAAAATAAACCTATTACATTGTCAAATTAGTTCTAATTAGTCATAGTTCTAATTACTGAGTTCTAATAAGCGGTCAGCCTATAGTTTAGAATCCCAATAAGAGTCAATTCTAACTGAAAAACAACGACCGACAGCGGCTTTTTGAGACAAAATACTATCTATGAATAAACTATTTTGAATCTTTATGGGAAAAAATATTCAGTCTTTTGGAGGCCAAGTGGGCGTCTGTATCGAATAATGACTTTAATCACCTTTCCTGAGACTTTACCAGTTCTACTTACCATCAGGCGAGGTGATATGGACGTGTCCTATAAAACCACGCGTCGCGTCGCTGCGAGCCAGCTTACAATAACAATTTCTGGTAATTGCTTTTTGTGGTCATCTCATCTATTGTGTGTATTGACCCTAAGTTTACTTACTTTGAAATGAAAATAGCTACATGCAACTTCGTGTAGCGTACCTATGCCTGTTCTTGAATGTTAAAATTTAATTCAAATGCCTTAAGTGAGTGTGAACCCAATAGTTATGAAGACAATGCTTTTAGTTTGATTTCGTTTTGATAACACTATTTTGGCTGGCCTATGACAAATTAGGAATTATTCTTCGTAGGTATTTATCTAAATGTTTACGATTCACCCACCTGCGTTACGGCTACGTAATTGTACGTAGCGTACTCAGACGAAAAGAATAAGTAGCGTAATTGTATAAAAACTTGTTACATATTGAACTTCCTTCAAGAACCAGTTTCTTAACGTAGTGCTTTCGAATTATACTGGACAGATCCTGCTTAACAAATCAACTTTACTGCTTGTAATAGCTATTATTAGGAAATTATCGGTAGGAATACGTATCACTTATTTCTGTACAAAAATTAACTAAACAAATGCATTAAAAAAACAACTTGCAATTTAGAAAGGCGGGAATTTTGACGACCAATTTATATTTTTGGAGCCAATGGCAAGGGTAGCAAACACAAACAGCCAACACGTCAAATTGTTATCAAATGTTTTATTATCCTTTTATCAAATGCATGTTACATACAAGAGTTAAAATATTATTACAATAATTCAAAACTGCTATTTTGCACTGCCAGCAATACAACAATAGAAGTATGTGAATATTACATGATAATAGAATATAGACAGACCACAGATTATGCTGCGTTTTACAAATAATAACAAGAAGATCTGTGTGTAGGTAATATTTCTTACATTAAAATTTATATCCTAAGTTATATATAACAGTATTGTGTTGTGTCACTTTTTGCCAGACTTCTTAATGCCACCTGACACCAAAGGACCTTTTTGTGAGGCCTTTGCTTTTGCTTCCTGAAAATAAGAATGCAAATTATAAAACAGGCCAGTTCTCAGTTGAAAATTACAACCAATCAAGTTACTGTTTTGTATGGGGGTGTATCTAATGCCCCCACAAATAACTTACTGCATCCACCTACCATCACCTGCCATCGGTTCCACCTGGCAATTAAGGAAAAGCTAGTGTAGGCTTTTCAGTCAGGGTTGGGAGGTCACATGGCAGTCATCTGCATAGTCTAGATAAGGCAAATCAATAGTAAAAGTAGAAGAGCGGATGCTAGATCTGGTCCTACTTTTCCGTCCTTGTTTTAGATGGAACCGGGGCTAATACTGTGATGATGACGCCACTGTTTTGTCCTGATGAACCCCCTTATAAAAATCAATTTATTCATTACACTCATTTCATTTGCTCCTGTAATCCCCAAAGATTTAAGTAGAGGTGTACTAACACCAACATTTTTCTAACTATGATTTTCAGTTTCAACAACACATAGTATAAAACAAAGTCGCTTTCTCTGTCCCTATATCCCTTTGTATGCTTATATCTTTAAAACTACGCAACTGATTTTTATGCGGTTTTTTTTAATAGACAGAGTGATTCAAGAGGAAGGTTTATATGTATAAACATGTTTCATATAGTAGAGGGTGCAGCGGGAACGGGATCTGACGCCACGCGGGCGGAAAAAAATTGGCGGTACGAAGTTCGCCGGGTCAGCTAGTATCATATACAGGGAGCGAGTCTATTGCTGTCAAGTATAAATACTAACATTTAATGCCTTCTGTTGTTCCTTTAGCTTCTGTTTTAGAGCAATGTCATCATCGTCTAATTCCTTAGATTCCTTCTTTGGTGCCTTCAATGGTTTTTTCTTACCTCCGTCACGGCCAGACATCTGTGGTAATAAAATATTAAATACAAATGTTGGAATGTTGCTAAGTTTTTCCTAAATTCTGTCAAGTCCCTATCATCTATCTGGTCAATGGCATCCCCATTGCTGAGTGGCCATGAGAGAATTTCAGATGACTGTAGTTTCCTTAAAATCCGACATAAATACTTGCGAAAGAGTGTAATCCCCAGCCCCACATTGTTACTTTTCGTACCAAATTGCAATGAGAGAATGACATTAACCCATTATATGTTGCGAGTAAATTTATAAATACAAATCTGTTACAATATTTATTGGCAGTAATATATGATCCTCACTATTATAATATAATGCAAAATTAGAAAAATAGTGAAAATCAATTTAATATAGCACCGAGCATTAAACAACAGATAAAACTTAAAATCTGTTGGTCTGAAACAGTGCTTATAATAAAAAGAAGAGTAACATAATTTACAGACTGCCGATAGAAGTGAAAACTAAGTAGCTTGTGAATTGTGTCATAGTGGCCGACTCGTTCTGTGACCGCCTAAGCATTACATGACGAGTTCTATGATTATTGTTCACTGAACAAGTTTTCACTTTGTCCGTTTTTGCCAGCATCAAAGTTAAGATGGAAAATACAGAGCAAAGTGAAAACAATAATTGTCCGAGCAAAAGTTGTTTTCAATAAACAACATTTGTAACAATGAATAATGATACTACGAGTCTCACTCGTCTGTACTCTGGGTACAAACAATACAGTTGGTAAAATGTGGGTGGTATGGATCACCCTTATGTACAGGGGGGCAATAGTATCAGTAGCACATGGTTGACCGTGGCTGTGTAAAATTGGGATATCTGTTTTTACTCACATCAAATGTATGTGACATAGCAATACGCTTAGAACCATTGTGTGGACAACTACATGACAATGGTCTACAGTTGTGAATGAAGGCTCATTATAGTCAGTACTGACCATTGTGTATGATAGCATTAGTAAATACATCTTCAAGGATAGACCAAGTGTTTGTACTGTGTATGTCTTTTTAAGTACTTAAACATAAGGGTAATGCACCTACATAAAGCGGCCAACTTATCTTAAATGGTAATAATAATCAAGTTACCTGCTAAATATTTACATAAAAAGTTACATTACGCATTCTTTCAATAGGCAAAAGCGATAAAATATATTATAATAAGTTACTGCTACGTAGAAAGTTTGTTGATTATTAAAATAAGAGCAGGAAGTGAGTTTATTACGATTAAATATAGCAAAAAGCATACGTATAAAAATCTTTCGTGGTAATTTTAGATAACCTCGCTGGTGACAACGCTTTCGTATAGAGCTTAGTCAGCTATTTTATATTACTAAATAGAAGGATTGCTAATAAAGTATACAGAATACTTACATTTGGAACTGTTAAAGAGAAGGATCACAAAATTAAGAAATGTTATAACAGGGAATTCACGCTATTTTTGCGACGGAAAGCAAACGAAAAGTGACAGCAGCAGACAACTTTTGACAATACATCATCAATGGTCTACTATACATAATAATCTATGATCAATGGAAAATGGACATTCATTTATCATTTCATTCATTGAAGATTTCTTTATAGCTTATGGTAGTAAAGCTCTATAGTCTATGGGGTTTTTGGCGGGAAAACGAAGAGTGGCACATCGCTGTGCTATTTTATTTTTCGAAATTGTAGTGGATTCGAGTTTTTATGTGTAAAAATGGTGGATTTTTAGTCATAACGTCTTGGACCACGTACACAAGTGTTGGAAAATGGCATATTACATGATTTTTTGGATATACTATATGCATATTACAGTGAATTGTGACTTTTCGTGTTCGAGCCAAATCTCCCTAGGGAGCTTCACAGCGATGGATCTTGGCTTAGCCAGCTAGGGCCAGACCACCATTGATCGCAATGAACTAGCTCAGAACACGAGAGCCCACGGCTGCAATGATCTGCAGGGTTATCCTGTGTAGCAACGTGATGCCACCGGTTGGAAGGGATCGCATCTTCTAGTAAAGGCCCACAACTTTACTGAGGCAGTAATCATCTCATTGATCGTCATCATCATCATTATCATTAATATCATCAATCCATTATCATCATCATCAAAAAATGAAGATATTTATGTAAATGAAGATGTGGCTTAAAGGTCTCGTAACAAGACCATAAAATCTTAAGAAAAAGCAAAAAATGTGAAATTATAGAGTGATTCAGCAGTTTGGACCATTAGAATTGTGATTAGAAAATAAGTGTAAATTTTCTAAGTTTGGACCGTTTGGACCCTTGGATTTATAAGCGTAAATTTTCTAAGATTGGCTCTTTCTAAGTTTGAACCGCTTTAAGCGAAAACGTTTTAAACCACACAAACCTCATTTCGAGATAATTGAGATTTAAGTTCATTCGGTATTTTTCTGGCTCTATAATGCTTAATGTGGTTTTTTACCTTTATGTGATTCTTAAGATAAAAATGGTTTTTGTGAATACATTGTAATTGTTTACTAATCAGATATTTGGGCAAACTCGGCATGGATCATTGTTTGAAAATAGCTTTTCTTTTTTGGAATTCGAAGCATAGGCTGTATAAAAAATATGCAAAAACGCAAGATTTATCATAATGTGCATTATTTTTATTTAAAAGAAAATAACAAATTTCCTCTAATCACGTTCATAACCATCCAGGATCATTGATGATTCCATCGTTTCCCTTCGGTTTCTTATAATAACGGATGCAATTATTTAGGTGGAATATTGATTGAAAACGGGTAGTTGGAGCCCTAAAAGTTTAACAAGGGGTCTAATGCGATACCTCGAGATCGTCAATGGGTTGTGGAGGTCACATGGCAGTCGCTTCACAGAAAATATTGAAGTTCAGCCAATCCGCAGCGAGACTGGTTGAGCAGACCTCAGACTTCAAGTTAAAAGAAAGCTTCGAATGCGACTGGGATAACGCTAGGATGACGATTAAATGGCAGACAAGTACATGACCCACTTGATGGAAAGTGGTTGACTTTGGTGTATTTGCTGCTTCGATGTGCCTCCATAAGCCTGCAGTAGAAATATCCAGTGTTCTGTGAAAATTTTCTTGAAAAAAAAACTTAACTTCAAGCGATAAGGCCGCCCATTGTACATTCAATGTATACATGCTACCTACTTGTATCTACTGTAAATCAAATGGTGTACAATAAAGTGTTATCTATCTATCTATCTATCTTAGTAATAAGAAATGATTTATCATATATTGGTGTTAATTCGGCATGTCCACCCGATTAAACTAAACTAAACTAAAAATTCTCTTATTTTAGTTTAGTTCAACGCTTTGTCTATTCGGTTTGGCCACCGAACTAAAAATAGTGCATGCATTTTTAGTCAAGGTCACACGACTAAATTGAATAAACTCTTTTTAATCTGTGAATTCAATGAACGAATGACAACGTCCTTGTTGTTGAAGTGTGAGAGAGACAACTTAACTTCTTGTCAAAAAACGTGTTCAAATTCAAACGTGACCGTAAATTAAACCTCTGAAAAAATAAACAAACCAAAACAACAAACTTGGCGGCATGGTAATGGGAATATTACGTGAAAAGAGGAGAAATAAACAATGTATGTGTATGTGTGTGTATGTCACAATCACAAAAAAATCCTCTTCGCTTAATTTAAGGTGATTTTCAAGTATCTCCAGCAGGAACTTGGCCGCTGATGATCCTAAAGAATTTTCTAAATTTACGGTCGGCCATCTCAAACGGATTTGATGCATCCTTCGACCGAAGCAACCTGGCCCGTTCTTCCCGATTTCTGTAAAACAAATAAATTTCTAACCTTAAAATAAATTTCAAACCCAACCCTTATGATAATAGTTAATTTTTCAATTATTTTATTGTTACACAATTTTTACATATATTACAGATGTATTGGCAAATATTAAATTAAATTAATAAAGTTACTATATATACACAATACTAAATATAATAAAAAAACTAAAACTAAAAGTTAAAATGCGTCGTGGAATTCATCCGCATCGCATGCCTCTTTTGGTAGCGTTCCCAGAAGACTAGCAGCATTGCCACGTTGTATGGCAATACTTAATCTCTGACCTGAAATGAGGCCAGCGTCAGCCATACATTTCGCAATCTCCCTGAAGAGATTGCGGGCGCTCGGACCCCAAGGCCCAAACGTTTCGACTCCAAACGGCACACATTCATAATCTCCAATAAGATTGGAGTATTTGCGCCGCTTAACAGCCGCTGCAGAAGCTGCAGCGGCACCGGCACAGCTAGCAGTGCCAGTTATATGGGTAGGGGCAATGGTGTCGACGCATGTTGCGTCCCACACCAGAGTCCTACCCATTTTCCAAGGCATTATTGGCATACCATCCAGTCTCTTGCCATCGTCGCGCGCCAAACCGTTTGGTTCAAGCACAGCTGGCATACCAGCAATGACAAGAGCACGGCGGATTATGTCGTTGAGGCTGGCGTGCCGTGGAATTCGCCCCGCGATCCTGCAGCATGACAGGCCATGGTGTCTGAGTCGGTCAACTGCTTCTCCACAATGACATTGATGCGTAATTTTTTACTGCTAGGTCAGTTTTGAACAAATAAACACATATTTAGTTGATAAATTTTCTTATTTACCTTTCTTGCTCCTCGAAAAAAGCAGCCACAACGCATACGTTCATTTTTCTGTAATTTAAAAATTTCAACCAGCACAAACAATCAGCAGAACAAGGTTTAGTTTAGTTTAATCGCGACCAAAAATATGGCCACTAAAATAAGTCGGATTTTAGTTTGACAGGAATAAAATTTTGCCTTACCGAATAGCAAAATGGAGGATTTCACTAAATTGAATTCGACTAAACTAAAAATAGTTTAGTCCTGTCAAATTAAGTTAGTTGGTGTTTTCCCGAATAAGAAACCGCAATTTGACGTGACTAAACTAATTATAGTTTAGTTTAGTCGGAATTTTGCCAACCCGAATCGACACCATTGTGTGCTATTAGTTTACCTACAATCATTACACGAACTCTGTTGTTGCAATCGTCGGTTTCAATATAGTGGTGTTGACATTATGAGACATTTCATGGTACCACACTGTAGTACCTAATAATAAAACGATAAATAGGAGCATGATTAGAAAAAATTGTTACGAAACAATTTTCTTTCTTCAATACTTCGACATCGCCAATGGGTTGGGGAGGTCAGGTGGCAGTCGCTTCATGGAATATATCAATTCAATTCTTGTTGACTGGCTTCTGTGTGTTGCTACAACTTGCCAATGTCAGGGTGTTGTGAAAAGTTATTCGGTATTAAGAGATTGTTGTTCAATGAAATTGTCCGGTCACGGAATATATTAAAGACCAGTCAAATCCTATACATTCGTTATTCTTTTCCATCAAACTATGGAAGGTAGAGGTAAGGGTATCATTTGTGTATATGAAAAGGTGTCCGTGAAAATGTATTAAATTAGGGTGGCGCCACATTAGCATCAGGGTCAAATCAATAACCGCACTATTTACAGTTTGCGAAATAAAATTACTCTAAATGCACGTTTCCTTATAATATCTCTTTAAGGCTACGAATAATGTATCCTATAGAAGTGTAACTCAGCTCAAAAAATGGCACCACATAATGGGGACCGCGGAAGGCGGGGCTCAAAAAGTGTACCGCGCTGTCACGCGTAGGTATCGTACGGTTGTGTCACTGGAATCAATCTGTCAGTGATTTTAATTGTGTTTGTTTTTTGTGTGTTTTCGTGTAATTACATTTCAAATATGGCTTCTTGTGTTGTGAAGTGGTGCAGAAACCATACTGATATGAAAAACGCTGGAATCACCTTCCATAGGTGAGTAAATATTCATTTTAAAAACACGTACTTGGCGAAGTTGAAAAGTGGTATGCAACATGAACGCAATTCCTAAATAAAATTATTTTTTATGCAGTGTTCATAGTTCATAGTATGTTAAGCGCTAAGGTAATAAAAAATATTGTTACTATGATATTATATTAGTGGGTTGATATTATGCATAAAAATTAAATTATAATTTGAATGTCACAGATTCCCAACAAATGAAGTCCAACATGAAAAAGAGTGAGAGCGGTTCGTTTGGAAAGAAATGAACGTGATTGGATGCCTAGTCAGTACCTACAGTAAAATATGCAGCATACACTTTCGAACTGATGACATGTACACACCAAATAATGGGAAGGTTAAGCGATTAAGAAAAACTGCGGTGCCTATTTGCACTGTGACATATTTTATATACCTATTTGCAATTTCTAAATTTAATGAAAAAGTTAAACTGTTCTTATTTAGTTCATTACTTAAATTATTTATTTTTAAAAAGTATTTTGCTGTTTTTCAGATGGTTAGTCTATTACATTCAAATGTAGAATCATCTGGTCGACAATTGAAATTAACAATTTTAAAATAATGGTTAATAAGTGTATAACCCCTTAAAGAAAGCCATCCTATAGAAAGCAATCACGACGTTATGTTGTTAAAAGCTATAATCGAACAGTTTCTTATAATTCGTTTGCATTATATTGTTAAAAACGAGTCTTTAGTAAATTCCAACCGCCATAAATTAAATAAACTAATTATTTTCAGAGGTACGTAATTGTGAAAAATAACAACGTATTTTCAATCAATAGAAAAATAAGAACAATCCAGTTATTATTTTTTGAAGTGAAAACTTCTTTAGCGGCGTTGGATGCGTAAAAAGTGTTAAACTCACGTCAGGATTACTTGACCTTTGAACCGTAACCGAAGACTGACGTCATACAACATTAGCTAAAAATTGTTTATTTTGTTAGGTACGCCAAGAAGCTTCGTAGCTTAGCGGTAAGCGCTTCGACTGTAAGTCCTTATGGTTTCAGATAGTACCGGGTTCGAACCTGGGCTTCTGACATTTTTTGTGATTATTTTTTCTTTTTGTAATTTATTACGTTTTGTGATTGTTTTTCTTTTTGTAATTCATTAATTTGTTCTGACAGAAAAATAGTGATAGGTTCTATGATTGGCACTATATTATAGGTATGGTATGGTATGGTATGTTCTTTTTATCATTTTCTCTGTATATAACGAAGTAAGAAAGAGAGAACAAGTTTTCACTTCTGCCGGCACTCCCGGAGTGCAACCCGACTTTTTTTATTGATTGAACTTTGATTGAACTTATTCAATAAAAAATAAACACCAACAAGCTGTCTTATTATTGTATAACACCATCCACGCTCATCACGATCGCCGCTTTGCCACTATGACGTTTGGGGCGCCGAGACAGCATGATTTTGGCGCGACCAATCACGTGCAAATGTTCGACAATGGATGTTGAGTGTTTTGTTCTATTGCTGTTTTTTAGTATGCGTAAGTTACTCCAATATTTCAGCGGTAACTCTATGGGAGTTACACTTCTATAGGATACATTATTCGTAGCTTTAAGGTTATATTTACTACAATATTTTGTACAACGTAAGTTGTTGAAAAGTTGAGAGTAGGAGAGGAAGAGGAAGACCTCGGAGGAGCTATATGGACCAAATAAAGGAGAAGGTTAACGTCATGTCGTATCAGGGAGTCAAGAATAGGGCGATGGAATGAATGGAAGTTACTCCACAGATAAGAGCGAGGCTCTTAAATTTAAATGAATGAAGTTGTTGAAATTCTCAATAATACCATACCCTATGCCTCCACCAGCGCCATTGTGGAAGGTTTTGGAACTGTTTAGCGCATACAGCTGGACACTTTTTCAACTTTTCACCCATATGAGATGATTCTTCTTACCTCTGCCCTGTTATGTACCTGTTATGTACCTAACATCAAACGTACGGCCAACGAATTGCCACTTGTCTAGAGGGGCAGAGAAGAGAAAAACAATCTAATTTCTGATAGAAATCATCTTTAATCTGTCAACACTGCACAAGTTTGCACTTTGGAGTACGGAGTCCACTCGCCCACTTCTTTTGCCTTCAGTGGAACTTTTAGAACATACGAAAAAAAATAATGAGCCCACTGAAATGTATTAGAATAGAACCGGCCATTTACAGTATTCAGTTGCATGTCGCGCGTGGCAACTTTTTCATTGCAAATAAATACTCACGAGAGATAAAAAATACCTTTAAATTTAGCTCTCTATTTTTATTCTACAGTAGGAAATAGCACAATAGCACATTCACGGTATTTTTTTCGATGTTAGTACAAGCTGTTGAAAAATGTAGTAACCGCCCGTAGGTAGGTACTATAACGTCTAGCAGAGTGAGTGGAATAACTTGCTAGTAAATGCAAGACACGAAAACACGTTTTAAACTTAGTAAAAAATATGTTTATATTTTATTACTATAATAAATCAACATTCACGAAACAAAGTAATTTGATAAGTCTACAAGTCCCGTCAGTCGGACATGATTCTATAATATTCGAATCAATTCGAATCATATTCAAATGATACTACAGACATAGAGCAATACATTGCACCTCTTTACAACACAAGCGCGCCTTAACAGTACCGAGTAAGCGTTCGAAAGTTCCTGTCTCATAGGACACGATGCGAAAAACTAAAAAGTTGCCATGCATTTTCCGCTCAAGTCATTCTTGAGTTTTAAGCTTAGAAGATCTATTATTATTTATTTATAAGATTAATTTTTATTGTGTAATACCTACTTAATTGGTTCACTATGACTCATGTCGCATTTGTCACGAGAAAATTGAAAAATAGGGAAATGTTTATTAAATTATTACATTACCTACCTATGTATATAATCTAAGGTATTAGGTATTCATCGGTTTTGGTGACGTTTTTCCGTCGTCAGAGGTGTTTTGAACGGGAATAATTGATTTTCCGGTTAAGTGAGAACTCGAAATGAAAGAAATGTACGTCAAATGATAAACATGTTTAACTGGAACGGTTGCAATCTTAAGACTATAATACAAAGTTATTTTATTAGCATCAGTCATCCAGATTTTAAATTATGAAATCTTCATATAGTTTTAAATCTGACTTTACGTGCTTTATCCAAGCGACTAAGATTGAGCATTCCGAATGGGGAAGTACCTCCGCCCTACAGAATACCGCGGCCATAATAACCTCGTGTTGTGTTCCTGGCGGTGAGTAGGGTACTGTTAGTGGGAAGACCAAAGGCATGTCCTGCTCAACTCTCTGTTCTAACAGGGTCGGCAGCGCAATAATAACGTCCCTGGTGTTGCACAAGTTCATAGGCCACGGTAACTACTTGGTGGGCCATGTGCTTGTCTGCCATCTAAGTGGTATGAATAAAAGACGGGTTGCACTCCGGGAGTGCCGGCAGAAGTGGAAATTTTTTTTTCTTTCTTTCTTCGTTATATACAGAGAAAAAGATAAAAAGAACATACCATACCATACCATAACATACCATACCTATAATATAGCGCCAATCATAGAACCTATCACTAATTTTCTGCTAATTTTCTGTCAGAAGAAATTAATAAATTACAAAAAGAAAAAATAATCAGAAAAAGTAATAAATTACGAAAAGAAAAAAAAAATCACAAAAGTGTCAGAAGCACAGGTTCGCACCCGGTACTATCTGAAACCATAAGGACTTACAGTCGAAGCGCTTACCGCTAAGCTACGAAGCTTCTTAGCGTACCTAGCAAAATAAACACTCTGTAGCTAGGAAGGTTGTATGACGTCATGTCGTCCTACAAAGTCGTCGGTTACGGGTCAAAGGTCAAGTGATTCTGACGCGAGTTAAACAGGTGATCTTGACGCGAAATTAACACGTGATCCTGACGCGAGTTTAACACGTGATCCTGACGCGAGTTTAACACATTTTACCCATCTAACGCCGCTGAAGAAGTTTTCACATCAATAAATAAAAAAAAATGGGGTAAGTACTTCAAGAAGGGGATCAGAAAGATTGACGGGGTTGACAGGCGTCAACACATGGTGTTGCACACGTCCATAGGAAGCGGGAATATCTTCTCATCAGGTGGGCCGTGTGGTTGTCTGCTACCTAAATGGTATAAAAGAAAACTATGCGTACATTTTGGTTCAATATTCATTTTATTTACGCCACATTTGCCGATCGGCTAGTCTACTCGCTGCTAACACCTTTATTCGGGTTATTTATAGTGTCTATAATTATATCATCTGAAAAATAACAAATATCTGCATTAAAAACGGTTTTAAACAATACAATGAATACTTTGCTTTTATTTTGTGTTCTATTGAAGTTATACATCTTTTGGCGCGTTAGGGAAAAATGACGAGACTAAATTTTTACGATGCGCGCGCACACCGTCACGACAAACCGACACCCTGAAGTTAGCTCCAGGCAACATTTTAGTTTTTGAAAACAACTATAACTTCTAACGCGTGTTAATAAGTACACACACACACACACTTTTTTTTTTCATTTACAGTTTATTCAGTATCATTAATTTTGTAGCCCAAGTTTCTTTTTAAATATCTCCAGTATACAGACACGACAAATTTATAATTTTAAAATAGTAGGTATAGATCTCTTATCTATACTATCACTACATAGTATAAAACAAAGTCGCTTTCTCTGTCCCTATATCCCTTTGTATGCTTAAATCTTTAAAACTACGCAACGGATTTTGATGCGGTTTTTTTTAATAGATAGAGTGATTCAAGAGGAAGGTTTATATGTATAATACATGTTTAATAAAGTAGAGGGTACAGCGGGAACGGGATCAGACGCCACGCGGGCGGAAAAATATTGGCGGTACGAAGTTCGCCGGGTCAGCTAGTTTATACTAAAAGGTTAGGCCATGGTAACCACTTTCCAACGTGTGGGCCGTGTCGTGCTTGTCTGCCACCATAGTTGAGTTTCCTCTTCGGGTTAGGGATTCAGGTGGCAGTCTACTTAAAATTCGACATACCTTTTTTTCTTTTTTTTTTACGTGCGTGAAATCCCCACGCATACCCACATCTCCGGAACCGGAGGGGGAGGTTATGTCGGACTCGAACCGACTAAACCGCACGCCGTCTCTGGGTCGTAGTGCTAGGCCGAAGGTGAGGTTGTCTCGCGACATATCCCTCGCACCCCGGCTGATCCAGGGCCATCCCTCTCGGTCTGGCCCTCCTCGGGAGGGGGGACCACGCGGTCCCCGACTCAACCCCGGTGTGGGGAGGCGCGCATCGTCCTACGAAGCGTCGCCGCTTTGTCCTGCTTCTGCTAGGGTGACGGGCGGCTCCACCCGTCACCCTCATACCAATCAAAAACAATAAGCGGACTTCGTCCAAAAGTGCAAACTTGAAAACGTTATGAGGAGAATAATAATATTCTTAAAATCAGATTTACATAATCTATACCAGCGAATCCGTCAAATGGACAAAATCGGGTCTATGGTTGGCGCTGTCAAATTTATACTGTTTTATGGCACATCAAAGTGAATATAACACGATTGGACACCATTGAAGGGATGGTGGCGGCTGCCTCCCGTTCGACTAAGTTAATCAATAAGCTTATTGCAGTTCGCTGCTGGACATATACCTTTCCGAATGTTGGGAAGCTTTTATTTCCACACTGGCCAAGCCGGTTGGTACAGGGTTTTTATCGAGTTTTCCTTCTCTCGCAGTGATATCGTCTGCATATTTCTCCGTTACCTGCCCTTTGGACGAAATGGGGTTGTGATACTTGTATGAATGCTCCCTCACTATACGGACTAAGTGTAATATATTATTCACAAACCTTGACAATTGCTCAAGCCAACGATGACCGCCATGATGAAAAATATTATACAGTTCAGAAACTTCATTGTAGCGTTCTACTGTTGTTTCTTAGTAACACCTCGAATATATAGTCTGTTAGAATTACTGAACCGAATTGGGTGTAATTTGTAACGAAATTGATTGTATGGTGTGTTATATACGGTACTACGTTATTTATGCTTTTATTCCTTATTTTATGTAGGTTAAAATAAATATTATATAGGTAAGAGATCTATACTATTTTGAAATTGTAAATTTGTCGTGTCTGTATATTGGAGATATTTAAAAAGAAACATGGGCTATAAAATTAATGATACAGAATACAAAATTCCCTTTTATCGCTGATATTAGCGTGATAATATTATACATATAGCCTATGTTGGTACCTGATAGTGTAGTTTTCTAATGGCGCAATAATTTTTGTAATCGGCCCAGTGATTTTAGAATTTTTTAGCTTTATAATATTAATTTATAGTCTAGTTCAGGTCAGTGGCTACGCCTGCATGGCATTTTGCTCCCATGGGTAACGGAAAGCTATCTAGCTAGCCTTTGTGTTATTCTAGGTTTTGGTGTTTCATACGTCTATAGGTTACGGTAACCACTTTCCATCAGGTGAGCAGTGTGCTTATCTACCACCTAATTGGTATAAAAAATAAACTAGCCCTGTAACTGCCGCGTAACTCCCGGTAGAGTAGACTTTGGGCCTACCCATCTCTTCCCATGCGGTGTCGCACAGGGGATAGGGCTGTTTAATATCAGACATTTATATACGACTCAAATGCACGGTTCGAGTCCACAATAGTGTCCGAAATACGGCAATAGGCTCACCCTCTATTACGTGGAACCGAATACAGTTATTGGTGAAATGTGGGTGTTAATTCACCTTTGCTTAACCCACCGGGTATAAAGGCGTGATTGTACCTATGTATGGATGTAGCAAATTTTATTCAAATCCGTACAACTTTTAGGGATTGATTGGCTGATAAACAGCAACACGTCATTTTCAGTAACTTTCACAATTATAAATATTAGTAGAATCGATAGATAGATCTTTATTCGTTAGAACATTGTGATAAGGATGTTACTACTTACTTACTTACTGCCAGCAGGGGACGCCGCGACCGGACGGGTGATCTGCCCTTCGGTGTGGACCATTTCACCCATTTCCCCTATTTATCCTGTAACGGATAGGGGTGCCCGGCAATCACGGCGTATCGTCAAACCCAGGTAGGTTTCCTTGCAAAAACTTACAATCTGTTCCACCCTCAGATTGGGAATGTCTTCGAGATCTAGTTCATCCGTACCCATGATTTCCCATCTTTTCAGCGAGTACATGGGACATTCGGCCAGCAGGTGGATGCTGGTTTCCTCGGCCTTCATGCACTCTGAGCATTTGGTATCAAGGATGTTACAAATTATGTCTTAAAAATTAAGTCTTAACCTAAGGTAGGTACACCATGTTCTGCCTAAATTGGGCATGAAAATTTTCATTCATATATGAAAACACTTTGACGTACCAAATTAAAAAGAGCGAAGTGGTGTTAGTAGTAAGTATAGAATTTTTTTGAATCCTTGCGTATTTGTCTAATTGTTCATGATGATCGCAAAAACTATTGAAAGCTGCTTCTGTTCTGATTAGAAATAAATGTAACACTACCCCATCTATAGGTATTCCGGAGACTTTTTAATCGTCCTATACTCCTTAGTGATTGGATAGAAAATTAATGAGGAAAGGTCTTTATTCGTAAAGTTCTATGATATGTTGATTAAAAAACTATTTTCTGTAGATATTTTTTTCTCGTGCGAAGTCGAGTTCGTCAATAGTTAATCCTTTAGTACGACATCTGAAGCTCTTTTGACCGTTACAAAACCCAATTTAATGGTATATTATAATATAAAATAATCATGTAACAAAATGTACCGCGAGGACCAAGTAAATTGCGTCAAAATCTATTAAGAACTTCAAACAAGTGATTTTTTTCAATAAGTTGTTCTTGAGCTTAGTTATCGTCAGATATATCTTGACTATAGTCTCAAAATGATCTTAAAACTTTCCCATAGTAAATCAAATTGTGTTATTGATTTAAATTGTATTATTGTCCGAACCAAACGTAAGTCCCAAAAATAGTAACAATCAGGCGACTGGAAGGGGGTAAACTAAGGAATTAAAATCATAGACTTTTAAGATCGGTAAGACGCCGACGCGACGGCGACGTGAGTGAAGCCAAATTGATATCTAAGTACGTAGGCGTACACTATACGTTCCTAATATGTGGTCCTTGTGGAGCTTACTGTACCGTGGGAAACAAATATACCGAAGGACCGCCCAATAAAGAAAAATAAATATAATATATCAATAATCTTACAAACGAATTGATTAAAAAGCGGTTACGTACGTGGTTAGTTTGTATGCAATAGAAGTGGGAGCGAGAGGTATACCAGCAAAATCTCTCTACAACCTACCTAAAGATCTAGGCCTATCAAGAACTACAATAAGCTCATTACTAGGACGAATGTCTAAAGCGGCACTAGTAGGTTCGCATCAAATTTGGTGATCATCAGGGAGGGGAACTTGGGTAGTGAAGGTGAGTGTTGATGTACAGTACATCAACAAAAGGGGCCTGTTCTAACCTCGCTGTGATAATCACAAATCTCTCTGTATATGGAGAATTAATCAGGTGTAGTCTGTCTGCTCTTTTTTTTCGTAATAAAAGTAACAGTCATGAATCAATATACATACTTGGGAAGACACTTTTTATAGCATTAATGGTAGCTTTTTCAAAGTCAACTGCGAATTTCGTGGGATTCCACCCCGGAATTATGGATTTGATTAAATTAAATACTAATTTGTACTACTACGTACTTACCATTGCAGTAATACTACCAACGCAGTGGTTTTTGTTTCTTTTGGTGCAAAATCAATACGTAGATCCGTTCAAATTTGTTTTATAGAGGTAATATCGATGGCTATCTTAAAGTGCAACTTGACATTTACCCATTTTTGTTATTATTATTCTATCGTTACAGCTGATAGACATTTTGTTATTTATTGTAAGAAAGGTACAACGATAATTCTTCTTCTTATTTTATTCAAATGGCTCCTTGCGTCAGTTATATAGGTACCGATGATTCTGTCAACCTCAAGGTATAGAGTAAATGTCAAGTAAAATGTATTGTAAAATTATTAATGGCGAGAAGCCAATGTCAAGTGTACCAGAGCCACTTTAGCCACGCCAGTAAAATAGGGTATTTGACAACATTAAAAAAATACTACAAATAATGGTCAATTGGTCATCCTATCAGATAATAGCGTAAAAAGACATTTAAAACTATAAATTAAACTAAAATAAGCATATTTTTTGAGAATTTCGCTTTAAAATATCTAATATTTTTTCGAATTTTTATCTGTGACGAAAACGCTCTGTGATCGATCACAGCACTGCTGACGTCACACGCAAGTAAACACGGCTTTGTGACAGAACAGAACAGAAAAGAAACAAACAGTTTTTGTGGATTATTTATAGACGTATTTGTACATTGTGCAACTACACACCATTTATACACCATTTTATTCACAAAGTTTGAAGAAAAACTTTATTATTTACTTTGACTTCACTGCTTTAAGGTTATACAAAATGTGTGACGTCACGTAATCGGCTCCATACAAGGTGACAGCGGTTTTCACGCGTTTTTGAAAATTTAAACTTTAACATCGATTTTTTGTTAAAATCCGTTGTTTTTTTTTGAATAATCGATGTAGTGTGCATATTATATGCTAAGGAATAATTTAAAATGGTTTTCCAAAATTTGTCAAATACCCTATTGTTTCCGTGTGTCCGCCCCCCACGAGATTCAGGTGGACGATCACGACGTGTGGTTGGATTGAAAAATCTCAAATTATTAATATTCTGACTACTAGCATGTTTACGGGATCTCGTAACAACTCTAAAAACAGTAATCTTACCATTGCATTAGGTAATACTACCAACGAAGTGGTGTTTATTTCTTTTAGTACAAAACAAATATGTAGATCCGTTCAAATATGTTTTATGGGGGGTAATATTGATGGCCATCTTATAGCGCAACCTGACTTTTACCGCTTTTGTTGTTTACATTTTTTAATTTATTTTAAGAAAGACAACGATAATTATAGCAATTTCGATGCATTAGACTTTGACATTGCATTAACACAATGAAATAACTTCAACTTCTTCAAAAGGGCCTTTGCAGCAAATCGCCACAATTTGCCAATGTCAAGTAAAATGTATTATAAAATTATTTGAGTAACTTTGTTTCCGTGTCCCCCCCCCTCACGAGATTTAGGTGGACGATCAGGACGTGTGATTGGATTTCAGGGGGCAACGATAATGATTGCAATTTCAATGCATTAGACTTTGACATTGCATTAACGCAATGACAATGTTAATGGAGAATAATAGATATAATATTAGACATGTATTTAGATCTCTGTGTACATGCCTACCTGTATATGTTATTAGAAGAGGTTATTATCTCAACAATAATAGTTTTTAAGTGTGCTCCATATCAAGTGTATGTGTATTAGAAATCTCTTGTCAAGTGTACATTATCGAGGTGATAAATAGGAAGTGCGTATAGATAAACATTCCTATTATTCACCCAGCTTAAGGTAAATTCTCAGACAACGTTTCCCAGATTTCACCTTAGGGTGAAGTTTTTAAGGTATTAGATCGGAATATATCGAAAATAAGTATTAGGTACAATACGAGAAACCAATAATTCAAATCACGATTCAAAATGTTTTTATTTGTTAAAGGTACCTGCTATTGCAAACAAGCAAACGACTAGTCTGATCGTAAGCGATTACCGTCGCTAATATATGCGGCAACACTAAGGTCATCATATGCTTGTTGCCAATATTTTAAGTGCCATTTACGTCCCTCTTGATTACTTTTGAAGGACCCCATACTGTAGTTCCTTGGAGGAACGAGGCCCTACTTAGGCCTTCAGAGCCCACCTGCATGCACCAATTAAACAACGGACAAAGTCTGGCTTGGGAGGTCAGACTGCAGTCGCTTTTGTAATAAGCCAATATACCACTCAACGATACTAAGCGTACTCAGGCCTCCAAAGTACTGTAGATTCGGGGCATCGAACTCCACATTTTCCTAAGATACTTCAATAACAAGACGACGTGTGGTAATTTCAATATATTTATTTGAAATTATATCACTCCGAAACGAGTTTTACGGGGTTTACGCGAGGTTTCTTTAATTTTACTCAAGCGAAAGAGACCCTCTCCTCTCTTTTTATATATAAGGACAACACGTGCAGCAGGGCTAACATGCGCGCGTCGTCAAATATCTCGAATCGAGATGAGACATCATCTCGAGTCTTCTCGAGCGAAGTAACGTCGACATATTTTGTCGCGTCAAACTTTTTCAATTATTGTCTATGGCATACACATTTTTTAAACATGTTAGTTGCTGTTTTCACATTTATCCGATAAAATCGGTCCGATACGGCCATTTGCTCGAAAGCACAGACTAGTTAGGGATGCTAGGTATGAAAAAAAAGAGAAAAAATAGTGCAAACAATTTTCGACCTTATTGACATGACATGCTATCGAATTTTTTTTCTTATATTCGTGATCAGCGTCATCAATTAACGCGAAAAGACACGTAACAAAGGAAATGTCATTAAGATCGAAAATTGCTTGCAGTCGCACAAAGGTACTAAATTTTGATCCAAAATGAACCGAGCACAAGAAAAGTTTACACGAGATAACTTTTCGTCGACCAAATGAAGGACGAGAGACAAAACATTTTAAATGTCAAAATTCGAGTAAATAAGGGCACGTATGTTACAATTTGCAGACACTAAGTAGAGATGATTTCTCGAAGACGAGTTATGTCGACATCTGACAGATCGCCATGAAATTTGCCAAGTTACTAACAGTCGACATCGACATAAAACGGCAAAATGCCTCGAGATAGCTATCTCGTGGCGCGCATGTTAGCCCTGCAGCAGGGCTAACATGCGCGCGTCGTCAAATATCTCGAATCGAGATGAGATATCATCTCGAGTCTTCTCGAGCGAAGTAACGTCGACATATTTTGTCGCGTCGAACTTTTTCAATTATTGTCTATGGCATACACATTTTTTAAACATGTTAGTTGCTGTTTTCACATTTATCCGATAAAATCGGCCCGATACGGCCATTTGCTCGAAAGCACAGACTAGTTAGGGATGCTAGGTATGAAAAATAGAGAAAAAAATAGTGCAAACAATTTTCGACCTTATTGACATGACATGCTATTGAATTTTTTTTCTTATATTCGTGATCAGCGTCATCAATTATTGCGAAAAGACACGTAACAAAGGAAATGTCATTAAGGTCGAAAATGGCTTGCAGTCGCTGTTTTAGTCCAAAATGAACCGAGCTCAAGAAAAGAATACACGAGATAACTTCTCGTCGACCAAATGAACGACGGGAGACAAAACATTTTAAATGTCAAAATTCGAGTAAATAAGGGCACGTATGTTACAATTTGCAGATACCAAGTAGAGATGATTTCTCGAAGTCGAGTTATGTCGACTTCTGACAGATCGCCATGAAATTTGCCATGTTACCAACAGTCGATATCGACATAAAACGGCAAAATGCCTCGAGATAGCTATCTCGTGGCGCGCATGTTAGCCCTGCATGTTACCAACAGTCGACATATCGACATAAAACGGCAAAATGCCTCGAGATAGCTATCTCGTGGCGCGCATGTTAGCCCTGCAGGACTTAGATGTCACCCGCATACGGTGCAGAACATTCCTTCAAGAACCAAGCGGTTCGGTCACTCTTTCCTTTGTCGCACCATTAACACCTGCAGGGCTAACATGCGCGCGTCGTCAAATATCTCGAATCGAGATGAGATATCATCTCGAGTCTTCTCGAGCGAAGTAACGCCGACATATTTTGTCGCGTCAAACTTTTTCAATTGTTGTCTATGGCATACACATTTTTTAAACATTTATCCGATAAAATCGGCCCGATACGGCCATTTGCTCGAAAGCACAGACTAGTTAGGGATGCTAGGTATGAAAAAAAGAGAAAAAATAGTGCAAACAATTTTCGACCTTATTGACATGACATACTATCGAATTTTTTTTCTTATATTCGTGATCAGCGTCATCAATTAATGCGAAAAGACACGTAACAAAGGAAATGTCATTAAGGTCGAAAATGGCTTGCAGTCGATGTTTTAGTCCAAAATGAACCGAGCACAAAAATGTTTACACGAGATAACTTGTCGTCGATCAAATGAAAGACGGTAGACAAAACATTTTAATTTAAAAAAGAGAAAGAATAGTGCAAACAATTTTCGACCTTATTGACATGACATGCTATCGAATTTTTTTTCTTATATTCGTGATCAGCGTCATCAATTAACGCGAAAAGACACGTAACAAAGGAAATGTCATTAAGGTCGAAAATTGTTTGCAGTCGCACAAAGGTACTAAATTTTGATCCAAAATGAACCGAGCACAAGAAAAGTTTATTCGAGATAACTTCTCGTCGACCAAATGAAGGACGAGAGACAAAACATTTTAAATGTCAAAATTCGAGTAAATAAGGGCACGTATGTTACAATTTGCAGACACTAAGTAGAGATGATTTCTCGAAGTCGAGTTATGTCGACATCTGACAGATCGCCATGAAATTTGCCATGTTACCAACAGTCGATATCGACATAAAACGGCAAAATACCTCGAGATAGCTATCTCGTGGCGCGCATGTTAGCCCTTCATGCTACCAACAGTCGACATATCAACATAAAACGGCAAAATGCCTCGAGATAGCTATCTCGTGGCGCGCATGTTAGCCCTGCTGGAATTCCTTGCCAGCTCACGTGTTTCCCTCTCCCAACAGTCCCGGGTCCTTTGAGCGGAGCGTGAAGAAGTATCTGATGAGGCTGTCAAGCTGAGTGCCACCATTGTTAACATGGCACATGTATATAGGCGTACCATTAATAGACATACCATTAGGCGAGGTAAAGTCAAATTAACGTATCCTATATAAAAAAAGGGTCACGGTATTTGATACACTTTATAATTCCTTCAATCTTCCACTTGGAGAACTCTCGCAGATTCCTCGATCAGCCACTGACCGGAACTTTCTTCCATCAGCTGTTTTTCCTATTCTAGTTCATATTGAAATTATGTGTTTTATTACAAGCTTTTATTACAAGCTTTTATATAACTTGCAATGTATGTTTGTTCGGGTGGAATCTTACAACTCAATTTTAAGGCACTTGCCCTCAACCGAATGAGCTGAAATTTGGTATGCACGTTCAGTTCGGATGAAAATGCAAGAAAAAATAAAAAAAAAAATAAATAAAAGATTCTTTTTAAAAAGGTTTTTCGAATATATATTATTATTTTTATACCGTTGAAGCTTGATGGCCAAGTACAGTACGCGCCACGAAATAAGTCCCTAGGCCGCGGCATGGCTGTCGCAATATATAATGTTGCCAGTATCATTCTTTTATTTTACAGATATGACCATAATAGTAGTTGCACCGTAGAGCTTAAGAAGGTATATTCGCGCGTTTCCAACGTTAGAACCAAGTTAGACCGTTACATGTGATAAACACTCTAGGTGTTTCACATGATGCTTGTTTAAAAAAGATGGACTAATAGATGCAACATCATATCAGCATCATATTACGTAATCCGATTCTGTATCACTATCACTCTCAAGTTATAGTGATAAAGGATCTGATTACGTATGTGACAGTTAAAATAGCAACAGCAACGCCTCTTTAATGATGAAAAAAATTATATACTATAAAAAGTGTAGCACCTCATGCTATCCTCGAGAGACACCAAAAAATACATACTGTGCATTTAGAGTACCTACATGTTATGACGTGATGGATCTTAGATTAATATGATAATATAATTCCCACTTTTACAACATAAAAAATGTGCTGGTAAGTCTGTCATGGCCCAACCAATCAACAAACAGTATGGTGGCGATGTCATTTTTAGTTTTGCGTTTTGTCGTGGGACTTATTTTGTGGCGTTGACTCTAACTAAAAGTAGGTTTGTCACGGAGGACGAACACTACTTTACCTACCAACTTTGTTTTCATTATACTTATTTAATATTTATTTTTACCAAGTTATGTGGTATCCCTGAAACTATTTAACTGAGTAGGTATTGGTGTTAATTCGGCATGTCCACCCGATTAAACTAAACTAAACTAAAAATTCTCTTATTTTAGTTTAGTTCAACGCTTTGTCTATTCGGTTTGGCCACCGAACTAAAAATAGTGCATGCATTTTTAGTCAAGGTCACACGACTAAATTGAATAAACCCTTTTTAATCTGTGAATTCAATGAACGAATGACAACGTCCTTGTTGTTGAAGTGTGAGAGAGATAACTTAACTTCTTGTCAAAAAACGTGTTCAAATTCAAACGTGACCGTAAATTAAACCTCTGAAAAAATAAACAAACCAAAACAACAAACTTGGCGGCATGGTAATGGGAATATTACGTGAAAAGAGGAAAAATAAACAATGTATGTGTATGTGTGTGTATGTCACAATCACAAAAAAATCCTCTTCGCTTAATTTAAGGTGATTTTCAAGTATCTCTAACAGGAACTTGGCCGCTGATGACCCTAAAGATTTTTTTTAAATTTACGGTCGGCCATCTCAAACGGATTTGATGCATCCTTCGACCGAAGCAACCTGGCCCGTTCTTCCCGATTTCTGTAAAACAAATAAATTTCTAACCTTAAAATAAATTTCAAACCCAACCTTTATGATAATAATTAATTTTTCAATTATTTTTATTGTTACACAATTTTTACATATATTACAGATGTATTGGCAAATATTAAATTAAATTAATAAAGTTACTATATATACACAATACTAAATATAATAAAAAAACTAAAACTAAAAGTTAAAATGCGTCGTGGAATTCATTCGCATCGCATGCCTCTTTTGGTAGCGTTCCCAGAAGACTAGCAGCATTGCCACGTTGTATGGCAATACTTAATCTCTGACCTGAAATGAGGCCAGCCTTCTGGTCACGAGACGCGTCAGCCATACATTTCGCAATCTCCCTGAAGAGATTGCGGGCGCTCGGACCCCAAGGCCCAAACGTTTCGACTCCAAACGGCACACATTCATAATCTCCAATAAGATGGGAGTATTTGCGCCGCTTAACAGCCGCTGCAGAAGCTGCAGCGGCACCGGCACAGCTAGCAGTGCCAGTTATATGGGTAGGGGCAATGGTGTCGACGCATGTTGCGTCCCACACCAGAGTCCTACCCATTTTCCAAGGCATTATTGGCATACCATCCAGTCTCTTGCCATCGTCGCGCGCCAAACCGTTTGGTTCAAGCACAGCTGGCATACCAGCAATGACAAGAGCACGGCGGATTATGTCGTTGAGTCTGGCGTGCCGTGGAATTCGCCTCGCGATCCTGCAGCATGACAGGCCATGGTGTCCGAGTCGGTCAACTGCTTCTCCACAATGACATTGATGCGTAATTTTTTACGGCTAGGTCAGTTTTGAACAAATAAACACATATTTAGTTGATAAATTTTCTTATTTACCTTTCTTGCTCCTCGAAAAAAGCAGCCACAAAGCATACGTTCATTTTTCTGTAATTTAAAAATTTCAACCAGCACAAACAATCAGCAGAATAAGGTTTAGTTTAGTTTAATCGCGACCAAAAATATGGCCACTAAAATAAGTCGGATTTTAGTTTGACAGGAATAAAATTTTGCCTTACCGAATAGCAAAATGGATGATTTCACTAAATTGAATTCGACTAAACTAAAAATAGTTTAGTCCTGTCAAATTAAGTTAGTTGGTGTTTTCCCGAATAAGAAACCGCAATTTGACGTGACTAAACTAATTATAGTTTAGTTTAGTCGGAATTTTGCCAACCCGAATCGACACCATTGTATGTGATTAATAGAGGTAAATGAAGTGAATGAAAGTGGTAAATGATAACAATCCCAAAGTTTGCAACATTGAATATACAATGGCGTCGTTAAACTTTTGATTAATATTTTTTTTTTTTTTTTTTTTAAAGAATATTAGCAACCGCAATTATCGAAGTTACTAATATTCCCTCTAACCCTTCCAACTAAGCTAAATTGCTTGTACTAGGAGTGGGTTCATATTAATGTTCGATTAATGTTTTACACTAAAATATAAGAAGCCTTTAAGTATTGACTGATTAAATGTGATCTTTAAATATTTTTAGTGATTATGAGATGAATTGTGGCACCCGGCACAATACGTCATCACTGCATAGTATAAAACAAAGTCGCTTTCTCTGTCCCTATATCCCTTTCTACGCTTAAATCTTTAAAACTACGCAACGGATTCTGATGCGGGTTTTTTTAATAGATAGAGTGATTCAAGAGGAAGGTTTATATGTATAATACATCTTTAATATAGTAGAGGGTGCAGCGGGAACGGGATCTGACGCCATGCGGGTGGAAAAATATTGGCGGTACGAAGTTCGTCGGGTCAGCTAGTTTTTAATAAAAATATGCGAGCTCTTGACCTTGACGATTGATCGCTGACACTGGCGGGTCGTTCGATGCATGGTCTAATATTATTATATCATGGTTCGATGTATTTAGCCTTCAAGGGCTAAGTTGAAATGGCTTCATTTCGCTCGCGCGTACCTATTGCCTTTCTATGCGTTATTATTAATAATTCTATGATTTTGAGCACTTTGTTCATCAAGATCAATCTGTTGCGGCCTGTACATACAGACAAATCCTTCGGCTTTATATTATAAAAGACAAATGAAATATTTCCTCTTCATTTAATAATTACGGTATAGAAACTGAAATGTAAGCTTTTACAATAAGTACTCGCTCTATAGCATGACTCAGCTAACAGAGTACCGAACTAATGGAAAATCATGAAAACAATAGAACATAAATTCACAATAACTTCATTTTGCGAGATGGTAATTAATATATTTCTCTGAAACCCTTTATCCCTACAAGACCCAACCACATTTAATCCGGGGTGCGAGTAAAATGCCTTGGCCAACTTACACTCCTGTATCTGAGACCCGAGTTAACGTGGTGTTTTAATCAGTTCGATTCCGAAATAACTACTCCTAGCGGCCGCCCGAATTAGAAGAATAGGAAAGGCGATAGAACACGATGGTATTTCCATCCAGTTGAGCAGTCCGACTGGGGAAATACCTCCGCCCTACAGAATACCGCGGCCATAATAACCTCGTGTTGTGTTCCCGGTGGTGAGTAGGTTAGCCAGAGCTCACTATGAGATTTTGTGCTGTCAGTGGGAAGATCAAAGGCTATTCCTGCTTTGTCTTTTACACTGACGGTACAGAAACTCTGTGTTTACAGGGTCGGTAGTACGAGTGTGACTCCCCTGGTGTTGCACACGTCCATAGGCCACGGTAACGACTATCCATCAGGTGGCCGTGCGCTGGTCTACCACCTCAGTTGTAAAAAATGCGTGCGCCAGTTTTCATCCGTCAATCAGCAAGGGTAATGATTTGCGGGAGTTGGGTCGCGGCTGCTGTTCGGGATAGGCAGGAACAAAAGTCCGTCAGTTTGGCTTATGCCCAAAAACACCCCTAGCCCAGCGGGTTCGGAAAAGAATCAGGTATCTCCTGATTCACAGATCGCGGAAGTGACTTAGACGTCATAGGTCGCTCAACGACCTCCATGAGCGCAGGCCTGGCACTGACAGGAAGAACTGATTGTGGCAAGACGAGGACACAGTGGTACCTACCCACATCCAAGCGCGGCCATTTAATCTGGAGGTGATCCTAGGTCAGTCAAGGTCAGAGGAACATTTCTTAGGGAATCTTACAAGCCGCGAACTATAAATCAGAGCCAGCGTACGGTTTTTGTCGCTTAATGAATCCGGGCTACGAGACATTAACGTTAGATAATGATGATGAAGATGATGATGGTGATGATGAAGGTGATGGTGATGAGGATAAAGGTGATTGTGATGATGGTTGTGGCGATGATGATGAAGGTGATGATGATGACGGTGATGGTTATGGTGATAATGATAAAGGTGATGATGATGATGGTTATGGTGGCGATGACGTTGAAGGTGATAATGATGATGATGATGATGGTGGTGATAGTGATGATAGCTAATAAAAAAGGGAGATCAAGGAAGTCAAGAATCCATGGGTCAGCCGGGCTGCGAGGGATATTCACGATATAACCGGTATCCGTGGGAACTTCCAAAAACTCCCTTAGTCAAGAGTATCCAAAACCGGTGAGCCTGTATAAAAATAATTATGAAAGTACAAGAAGCTAAAGATGTGTGCCGGGATCGTAGCAAGTGGAAAACTGTAGTCACTGCCTACCCCAGTGGGATAAAGCCGTGACTATGTATGTAGGTATATCTGTAATAAGTAAAACGCAACAGAACATCTCATTCGATAATATATTCATTCAAATCTTATTGTGATATCCATATCTAGCTGCTGTCTCTCAGGCTCAGCACACCGCCTGGCATTCCTCAAGAGAATCGAACCTGTTCTCGTTCCCTTGACATCCTCCATAGACGAACTCTCTGCACGTCTCTGCTCCTGAATCGAATGCGTACCTGGAAAAACGTACCCGTCATCATAATCCGTGCTTTAGTCCTGGGGGTCGAGTCAAAAAATCAAAAATAATTTATTCTTCAAAGACCATTAAAAGTGCATTCACTAAACATAAAAAAAAAAGAATAAAAGAAGAAATATATAAAAATCAAATAATGTAGATATATTATATATTTAAGCCTTTAAGATGTATATTGGGTGTAAGAGGCACGCTCTCGAAGCCGAAGGTACTCCGGGTACACTACATATTTGCATAATTTTTTTTAGACACGGCGAAAAAACAGTTTTTGAATTTTTTTTAAATGTTTTTAAGCTATTGCATAGCTTCTATCGAGGGCCTTGAGCGCGGGGACCGAATCCAGAAATTCCGTAACGAAAAAACCTGACGCTCGTTTCTTTTCGGCAGTCTTCGACACGGTGTTCGTGTGCGTGCAACTAGCCGTATTGTACGACTCTACGAAGCTCGCACGAATCGAGACGAGCTGCTCCGAAATCGGATGAATACATAAGCAGCTGTTTATGAGAAAGTATATAGGTGTATAGGTATTTATGTACAACAGTGAAAGCTGTACTTGTAAAATTTGTCGATAATCACTTCTTAATTTCGTTATTTTTTTTTTAAATGAATAATTTTGTTTTGGTGTGTCATTACACTATTTATACCTAATTATTTATACCTATTTTTTATTATTTATACCGACCCTCTGGTCACGGGTAGCGTCTATTAAACGATTGGAAATATCCTTAAATAATAGACGGGCACTTGGACCCCATGATCCCAGCGTCTCGACCCCAAACGGCTCAAATATGTAATTATCACTTAAACTACTATATTTGCGCCGTTTGAGGGTCTCTGCCGAAGCAGCAGCAGCGCAGGCACAGTCTCCAGTCCCTAGGATATGTGAAGGCGCAAGGGTGTCAGCACATGTTCTGTAGTGATATGTTTTTATGAAATTGTTGGAGAAAACAAATACCGCCACGCGTGTGCTTTTTTCGTTTTTTCGGCAAATGTATGTAGTGTAGCTGGAGTACTACCAGGGGCCTTCGTCTTCGGGGGCGTTCCCTTACACCCGGTAGGTATACATCTTTAAGGCTCAAGACAACAAGGCTGACTGACAGATGATGCTTTGGTGCAGGCTTTCTACATGAGGTGTGCCTGATGAAGAAAGCCTCAGACTTCCACTTCTATAAAAGCCAGAACAAAACAATGTTCCTTTTTACGTGAAGTAAGTTGTGGGTTTCACCTTACCAGAGCTAACGATGAGGGGGAATGTCAGACACAAACCAAAAACTACAACAGCCGTGGATTCTCTGAGTGAAATCGTGTTATACAGCTAGTAGGCAAAAAATATAGTAAGTCTTATTTACTTTCGTACGTTTCCGTAGCAAAATCCTTCGTCAATTGGCAGCAAACACCTGGACTCTGCAATCAATAGAAAGTAATATTAAGTAGTGCCTAGAGTGTCCCAAAAAAATAAAAGTCCTTTTTCTTCAACGCATACCCCCTTATTATATTTGAATAGTGTCAAAACACACGTAAATAAAGTTTCATGTACCTAGAACCACCGCAACCCGTGCCGACTTGCGTTGATACATGTCAGGACTTGCGTACTTTGACGCGCCGGAGTTATCGTATCGTTGTGCTTGTTATTACTTGTTCTTTTATTAGAGAACACATTGTTTCCTTTAAATCAAGATGTCAGAGGGATTACGCAATTCTAAAAAATGCATCTTCTTGATTGGGGATGTAAGATATCAAATTACGGGCTCAAAACTACCCTCCAACGACCAAGTATTGGCAGTTCTGTTTTATAATATACGTGAAGTCAATTTAAGCGTCAATGAAAGTGCAAACCTAAGTATTCGCGAGTGCATTATTTATTGGGAAAAGGCCCGTATACCAACAAAAGCATTACCTAACTGTGTTAAGAAACTCGTTACCGTATACCAAGTTTGGAGAGATCTACAAAAAATGCTAACAAAATACAAGACTCATTTGAACGGCGTCGTCAAGAGTTTGTTTCTAACTTGGACAATTTGTTCGACATCGCACATGTCGATGCTTTTAAATTAATAAAGATAGATGAAGATAGGATCTTCTTGCAGCGACAGAGAGAGCCAGGCAGGCCCGGTCGCTTGGCTGGAGTGGATGAAAAGTTGACCGACAAAGACGAGAAGTCGCGCCTTAGGAATATCGAGGAACAAAATCGTCGGGCTAATTATTATGCATCCCTTACTGCTTCAAATTCATCTTATCAGGACAATTCATCTTCCGATTCAGATGTAATAGAGTTACAAGACACTTTGCCCACCCCAACCGAGAGCGCACAATCCGAAATAAAAAAAACTTCAATTAGAAAGCAATTTATCACGCCGAAATTAATTGCAGCTTTAGATAGGTGCCAGTTGAGTATGAGGAATTCAGTGTACATTATTGAAGCTACTATTGAGGCACTCGGACTTAACACTGACGAAAACGGGCAGAAACTATTAAAACTGATTTCCAAAATGAGGTCCCGGAAATTGTTACTGTCCATTGGGATGGAAAATTATTGCACGCTTTAGACGTACGCAAATGTAAAGAAGAACGCCTTCCTATAGTTATTTCGTATGGCAATAAAGAACAACTTATCGCGGTGCCAAAGTTGGACAATTCTACTGGAAGTGAACAGGCGCAAGCTGTTTGGAACGCGGTTACAGACTGGAATCTGCAAGACAAGGTTCAAATTCTTTGCTGTGACACCACTGCGTCAAATACTGGTCGTATTAATGGTGCTTGTGTTCTCCTAGAACACAAATTCAATAGAGAAATGCTTATTTTTGCTTGCCGCCATCACATTTACGAATTAGTGTTGAAGGGAGTATTTGAAGCTAAAATAACTCAAGTAAGTAACAACCCTGATATTCCATTATTCAAAAAATTCAGAGATAACTGGAAAAATTGAATTCTGAAATAATACAGAGCCCTACGGAAATTAAATCAAGCATAAATGTTTCAGAAGTTAAGAAACTGTTAGAGTTTTACAGAGCTGAATTGACCAAACATATTGTCAGAGATGATTATCGAGAGTTAATAGAACTTTCAATCATATTTCTTGGCGGTGATACAAAAAAAATATCTAAATTCGACTTCCAGGTGCTATGCATCAGGCACGAAGGATGGCGAGAGCAATCTATTTATTAAACATTTTGTTACTTAGCTCTCAATTTAGAATTACTACCAAAGATAAGGCGGCATTGCTAGACGTCTGCGTGTTCATCGTTACGTGCTATGTCAAGCCTTGGCTTCAATGCATTTTAGCGGTGAAAGCACCTTACCAGGATTTAAGCTTTTTGAAAACCCTGAAAGATTATGAAAAAAACGATAAAACAATTTCAAAAACAGCTTTACAGAAGTTTTCTCAACATTTATGGTACTTGATAGATGAAGTAGCTGTGTTATCTCTATTTGATGATGATGTAGATCATGAAACTAAAATAAAAATAGTTAAAAGCTTATCCAAAGAAAACCTATCACCTCACAGTAAACGTTACATCCCCTCGAAAGAAGACCTTTGTGGTTCGCTTTACGAGAAAGACATCGGTGACTTCACTTCCGTCAAAAGCAGAACTTTTTTTGATCGTTTTAAAATTAATGACAGTTTTCTACACGAATGTCCTACTTCATGGTCTAAGAATGCTACTTTTCTACAAGCTAAGGAACAGATGATGAGTCTGAGAGCCGTTAATGATACAGCTGAGAGAGCAGTTAAATTGATGCAAGATTTCCATGTAAAAATCACCGTTGATGAGGAGCAAAAGCAGCTTTTACTACGTTGCGTACAGGAACATAGACTGGTATACCCTGACTGTAAAATGATAACTTTGAAGAGGCAATTTGCAGAATAACATTATTTTAATAATACGTTCATACTCAAGGTAAAATAACGTTTAATTGATTAAATTAAAGCTAAGTTTTATAATTTTCCACTACAATCTCCAGGCTTCCCGTTATCCGATACCAATGATATTTTTTATTTTTGTCATTGGGATCAAATAGAAAAAATATAGAGGGTATGCGTACTTAAAATCGAAAGAATTTTTTTCACCGTTATAGCCTGGGACACCCTTGCCTATAGTTGGCAGCAGAAAAAGGTCTCCACCACCCAACGATGTAAAGAGTCTAATTAGTTTTCTTCTAAAATAATTCTTAACATAGAAATAAAAGAAAATAAGGAAAATTTATTTGTATTATTAGTCGTGTGGGAGATAGAACACAAGTAAAATCCCACCAAAAACATTTTCATGTAAAAATATTACCAAGACTTTTATGTTTACGTAGCTTAGCCTGTGAAAAGTTATCAGATCTCGTATAAAGCCAAGCTCTAAAGACTGCACGCTCTAAATCTAAGGTATAGTGTAAAGCTTGTAGGTGCAGAGCGTGCAGTCTTTAGAGCTGGATGATCTTTTTTCTTCTGTTTGATGATCAGTGATGATCCAGTGAAGAAATTATAGGTTTTGAGACATTAATAAAATCTAAAGTATAATAGCTACGACATTCAAACTTTGTATATTTAATGATTGTGTCGATGACATTCTATATTGAAAATTTTAACAATATAGCATCATCCAAAGCAAAGTTATGAAAGTACAAAAAAACGACGAAGCGTTTCGAGAAAAGGTAGGTAGTGCCCTTTCGCTTCGCTGGGCTCGTCTTGGCGGGGGCACTGCCGTGTCCTCAGATCACCACCCCTATCTCATCCGAAGGGTGCCGTAAGAGGCAACTAACGGAAAAATACGCAGACGATATCACTGCGAGAGTAGGAAATCTCGATATAAAACCCTGTACCAACCCGTCTGGCCAGCGTGGAGACTGTAGGCCAGTGCCTCCCAACATTGGGAGAGGCCTATGTCCAGCTGTGGACTGGTAGGTTTATTGATTGAATTAGTATGTTAACTTTACCTATAGATTTAGATCGGAAGAGAAAACCCAAGACCGGATATGAACCCGCGACCGTATGGACGGGAGAATGCTCTTACCAATAGAGCTACTTGGATATTAGGAATTCTTCCATAGGTACATTCGCCTTGTGAAGGTGTGGAAGGAAGAACAAAAGAAACTGCAAATCGGTGACAACTTACCTGCACATCGGTGAAACCTGCAAAACGACAGACAAGGTTCTGTCGCAGGCATTTCTCTTGGGTTGTTAAACAGTCGTCGCTTTTTTATGATATAGGAGGCAAACGAGCAGACGGATCGCCTGATGGTAAGCGATCACCGCCGCCCATGGACACCTGAATCACAAGAAGGGTTCTAGGTGCGTTGTCGGCCTTTAAGGTGGGAGTACACCCTTTTCTTGAAGGTTTGAAGGTCGTATCGGTCCGGAAATACCGCAGGCGACAGTTCATTCCACAGTTTAATCAGTCACGCACAGTTGAAGACTGCCAACTAACCAGGTGGTTAATCCGAACAATTCCTCAGAGCACTCCCTGTTGTACATGCGATAGAAAATGCAGAGCGAAGCTACATCTTTACGCAGCGCCAAGGGGTCAAGTCGATCCGAAATACGGCAGTCGACTATTCGAGTCGCTCATCGTTGGATACGGTCCAGAGGGGCAAGCTGGTACTGAGGTGCCTACCCATAGATGAGAACAGTATTCCATGTGAGGGCGAACCAGTGCCTTATAGAGCTGTAGGCAGTGGGCCGGTGTGAAATACTGTCTTGATCTGTTGAGCACACCGAGCTTCTTTGAGGCTAATTTGACCTTACCCTCTAAATGGCCGCGATACTGGACTTCTCTCGAGATCTCCACGCTAAGTATTCCTAGACAAGCTGTGGCAGTCAGGGGAGTGCTCTCAAAACGTGGTCGCTTCCACAGAAATCAAAATACTAATCAAAAAATAATAAGGGAAACTTGGGTTTATAAGTGCAAACTTTGGTCGCGACTGAAGAATCACAGTGAGGACGATATTGATAAAATTAGGTGAAAAACATCTGTCGAGACTGTCAAGCCAGGGACCGGGATTCTAGGGACAGCATCTGCAATAGCAGCCACTATTTCATGGACTGTACCCCAGCTTCCCACCAGAAGACCTAGAATTGTTTAATAGCTCACGTGTTTCCTTCTTCTTAAAGTCCCCTGTCCTTTAAGCGGAGCATTTTATGAGGCCGTCAAGCTGAGTGCCACCATTTTAACATTGTTAGTGTCTGGTGATCCTCTCTTTTGAGAATTTGTCTTCAGCGTACCATCATCTACTTGAATTTATACTCGACTCTCTACTGACTTCTCTGCTCCCCTCTCTATTCGACTCTGGATTCTCTCTCGCCACTCTACTCGAATCAAGTCATTTTGACGTATAAAAAAAACTCACCTCTCCCTTCACATGTTGCTAGAACCACCACCAAAAATAACAAAAAAAAGTAAATATATTTCATTGTGAACCGACGTGTAATGTTCAAAATTCAACAAACAACTATAGCTGCTATCAGCTGAGAGTATCTACTTATTTTATATAAGTGTTGATAATACAGGGATGTATCTATCAATACTAATATATGTATACAATGTCAAGTGTTCGTGTCTGTACATCTTCTATATCTAAATATATTTAGCTCAAAGGTGACTGACTGACTGACATAGTGATCTATCAACGCACAGCCCAAACCACTGGACGGATCGGGCTGAAATTTGGCATGCAGGTAGGTGTTATGACGTAGGCATCCGCTAAGAAAGGATTTTGATTAATTCTACCCCCAATTGAATTATATGGGGGATGAAAGTTTGTATGAAACTTTGTCAATTTTAAACCGATCGGGCTGAGACTTTGCATGCATAAAGCTACTTTGTTGACTCAACACTAAGCGATAACCGACATCCACGCGGGCGGAGCCGCGGGCAATACCTAGTTTATTTTATAAAGGCGAAATACCACTCACTGATTAATCACGAAATCTCAGAAACTATAACACCTGCAAACTTGAAATTCAGCAGGTAGGGTGAAGACATCCTTTAAGAACGGATTTTACGAAACTCCACCCTAAAGGGGGTAAAACGGGGATTGAAAGTTTGTATGAAAGTCGTTTTTGAAATTAAATTTAAAATGTATGCTCTATAGATGGTTTGGAGGTGAACTGTATCCTTTGAAATCAACCCCCTTTTGGTGTTTGTATGAAAGTCTAACTCATTCCACGAGTACGAAGTCGCAGGCGGCCGGTAGAAGATATTCTCAGAAAAAAGTCGTGGGTACAAGAATATTTCATTTTTTGATTTCTTGTTTGGACATAAAACTACCCTTCTAAACAAGTAGCAATACGTTTGTATGGATTGGATTGTAATGTATGGGATTGACGCACGTTGACAACTGTCATAAACGTGAAAATACGTGTCTTCTTACATTCATCATTCGTCCACCTGAATCTCGTGGGGTGCGGACACACGGAAACAAACTTACTGGCGTGGCTAGTGTGGCTCTGGTATACTTGACATTGGCGTGTCGGCACTAATACTTGACATTGGCGAAATTGCCGCGATTTGCCATTTTGGAGAAGTTGAAGTTACCTACATTTATCATTCTATTCATTGCCACTTGGGGAGTCAGAACGGATTTAGGTGGTTTTTTTTAAAGGTCTTTCTTGGTCAGATTTAAAATCTTATGTTTATTAATCGCAATTGGTTCATTAGAACCTGAGATATTGACTGAGATATAGACACACAGGCGGAGTCATGGTATAGGCCCCTGGTAGTACTTATAGTACTTATTAATAAAATAGAATTATTTTTATCTTCGCGTGACCAAATGACTGGCTTCTTTTTGCGCAAAGGATTGGCATTGCCATCCAACGGGTCAATGTCGTCAGTCTTTTGAATTCGTTACCAGAAGGACAATTTTCTTAATAAAACATGTTCTAAGTTCAGTCTCAATATACTCTCAATATCCCAAATGTCAAATACGATAATTTATTTTTTTATTTATTTATTCTTTACTGTACACATATTTGACATTAATACAATATAGCGATACATTTTTTTAATGCCATTTAGGTGGCAGACAAGCACACGGCCCACCTGATGGGAAGTGGTTACCGTGGCCTATGGACGTTTGCAACACCAGGGGCATCACAATCGTGCTACCGACCCTGTAGATACCTTCTAATACCCTTCTTGAAGAACCCCATATTGTAGTCGCTTGGGAAAACCACGGCAGGAAGTTCATTCCACAACCTGAGCATGCGTGGGATGAAGTTCCTTTCAAAACGCACGGTGCGCACCATTTCCGGTCGCAGTGTGTGAGGATGAATTCCCTGCCTATGGCGAGTGGTGCGATGATAGAATGCAGCGGTGGGCATCATGTCAAACAATTCATCTGAGCCTCAGAGCAATAAACCAAACGGAGTGGACTCGCGCGCTATTTTGTACGAACAAAAGTCTGCCACTTTCAGCGGGGGACGGGGGACGCACACTAATTTAATTGTCAACTACTAATGCATTTTTAAATCACGTCGCTATGCACTCACACAACAAAAATGTTGAACACTAATTTAAACTATACGCACACACTCACATTCGCACACAGGGACCTCTATCAGTGACATCTCATTAATGTAAACAAGCTAGAGCTTGACCATGTCGATATTATGTATCGAGGCTTTTGTGTTTCAAATGCGTGAAGGTAATTATCAATTATGATATGTGATGACTTTTTTACGTATTATAACGTCGTTAAAATAATATTTATTATATTTATTAAATAGAATATGCATTCTTTAATGAAATAGGTACTGTGTACAGGGGTTTTGCTAATAATTTTGTAAGTCTTTGTAGATTTAGCACTTTGAAATGGCCAAAAATTGTCCAAAATAAATTCCATTAGAGTTATTTTAAATAGTCGTGGGACCCGACGATGAAGTCCCCCAATAAGGGGTTCTCGTATGAAATACAGGTACCAAAGTAACAATAAATAAGTTAATTATTTATATTAATTTTAAATGAGTGATTAATAAAAGGCTTTTTATTTTATTGAATACTTTTTCTACACTTTTAATACTCCTTACATATGAAATTGGCGTTGTATAGAACTGGCCATTTTAATCTGCAACATCCAGCACAGCTAGCCGTTAATCGGTCGAGATTGGTGAACTGTTCTAGCCCACTGCTGCTTCAGGACAACGTTAGACCACACCAGACCAACAGACGGTCGTTAAAGTAGAGAAGGAATGTTGGAATGTCCCCATCACTCACCATACTTCCCGGACCTTGATCCACTCCACTCCACAAATCTGGAGTATTTTTGGAGTATTTCTTAGTTGAAAAAAGTTCAATTCAGATTAGGCAGTCCAAAAAAAAACTACTTTAATCAGATTGTTGATTCTCGCTCTTATAAAATGGCAAAAGTGCATAGATAACAACGGTACAAACTTTGATTGATTAAATAAAAAAACTGTAAAAAAATAAGCTTATATATCGTTTTATAACACCAATTTCATATGTATACCTAATATTAGAAGGGTTAACTACTAAGCTGAAAATCAGGACCTAGTACAATAATAAAATGTACCTTGGGTAATATCAACGTTGGTACAGCGCCCTGAATCAATTTTCCCTTATTGTTTGATTGTATTAAAAAACAGGAACTTTTAAAATGCTGTGAGCAAATTGTACTTCTCGGCACCCACGAAACATGGTTCCCACAAAATTGGACCCAAGCGGTACAAAGTAATAGTTCTTTTGGGAATCTAAAAATTTACGTTAAAATTGTTAATATGGTACTGGAATATTGATATCGATATTGGTCATTATGCTGTCCCAGCTCTAATTCTGGCAAAGTGTGGCCAACTTCCTACAAAATAATTCGCTTTTTTTTCGAAATATTTTATTTTCGAATGTAAGATAACAATACTCTCATATTGAATTATATCTGTGTGCATTGGTACTATTGGTTGAAAGGCTATGATGCTATGACAGCAAATGTTAGTAATCTTTACAGGGTTTTGAAAAACTAGATTATGTTGCAATAAGTTATAAATAAATATTTCTTTATATTAATTGAAGATATGACTTAGGTATTGTTTAAAACAACGATCCCTTCGTTCTTATTCGATATAGTAAATATAGCTTTCAACACGTAACTACAGCGATAATTTAAACTTCAAGCAAAGTTGAGCGTCATGTTCCACTTAGAATGTCAACAATATTATTATTTATGAACTCGGCTCACCGCGGTTTTTACGCAGTTAACTATAAACATGCTATAGGCCTCGGTATCCACTTTCCATCAGTTGGACCGTGTGCTTGTCTGCCATCTAAGTGGTATAAAAAATATACTGTGTAAAATAATATTAAGCTTAATAAAAAAATGATTAAATTGTAAGAAGCATTAGCTTAAAAATTACCCCAGATTTCAGTCTAGTTCATACATTGGTAACACTGTCAATTAGCATACTTTTTTTGATTTTTTGATAATTTAATGAATTAATTGATATTATTTGAACGAAGTTTTACTTACAGGTGAAAGGTAATGTTATCCTTTTGTTTATTTAATGTCGCTGATCGCTTTTTACACAAAAATACACAGCAAATCGGCATTTTAATAGGAGAAGTTAACTCAGTGAGCTGTGCGTCGAAATGGCGCGGAAAGCGCGGCAACTAGTTTTATATAACGTGCATGACCCGCTGTCTCATACCTTTGGCAGCGGGGTATGCGTGTTAGTGGCGTCTCCGGTTGGTTTATTGCTCTGAGATCTGAGCACAAACCATTGTATAGGCGGTAGAACACACACAGCGAGGCTGAGAGGTTCCACATCGCCTGTGAGTATGGGATTGTCGACGAGCCTCAACGCCCGTCTTTGCAATGACTCGAAGGGGCCAAGCTGGTATACAGGCGCTCCGGCAAAAAGGTGACAGCAGTACTCCATGTGGGGCCGAATTTGTGCCTTATAAAGCAGAAGTCGTTGCCCCGCAGTGAAGTACTGCTTCGCCCTGTTGAGCACTCCAAGTTTCTTTGAGGCCAGCTTGACCTTGTTCTCCAAATGGTTGCGGAATTGAACATCGCTTGAGATGTCGACACCTAGGATCCCAATACTCGAAAAAATGGAAAGTGGTGTGCCCAGGAATTGCGGCGCTACAATAAATGGGGTTTTCTTAGCGGTGAATACACATACTTGTGTCTTAGTGGGGTTAAATTGGACTAGGTTAAGTCGACCCCAATCGGATACTCCCGAGATAGTAGTCTCGATTTCAGACACAAGTTGTTCGCGTCTCTTCTCCATCTCGAATTGAGGGATATTTGCACGACCCGTGTAACACGTATCCCCGGTACTGTCGTCCGCATAGCAATGAATAGATCCATCAGATAGCATGTCATTGATATGCAGCAGAAACAGCGTCGGGGACAACACGGAGCCTTGTGGAACACCAGCGTTTATGTCCATGCGGTCCGAGCAGCTGCCATCAACAACGGCTTGGATACTTTTGTTGGACAAAAAGCTGGCAATCCATTCGCAAAGTCCCTCGGGGAGTCCGTAGCGTGGCAACTTCGAAAGAAGACCTCTGTGCCAGACACGGTCAAAGGCCTTTGCTATATCGAGGCTGACCGCTAGTGCCTCGCCCCGACTCTCGATAGCTTGCGCCCATCGGTTTGTGAGATACACAAGAAGGTCACCAGTGGAGCGACGGTGGCGAAAGCCATACTGTCGGTCGCTCAGTTGGTCGTTACCCTCAAGGTATCCCAGGAGCTGTGCATTAATCACACGCTCCATTACCTTCGAGAGAAGGGAGGTTATAGCAATAGGCCTGTAATTGGACGGGTCTGTCCTGTCGCCTTTCTTAGGCACAGGATGCACGAATGCAGTCTTCCACGAGGCTGGGACTTATCTCGCGAAAAGCCGTGTAAGTACTGGGTACAATTCGGGAGCACAGTGCCTGAGCACCATCGCCGGTATACCATCTGGCCCACTCGACTTCCGAACATCCAGGGACTTGAGTTCCCGCCGGACCACCCGTTGTGTGAGTTTAATTTCAGACATGAAAGTACCACAGTTGGGGATAATAGGTGGCTCGGCATTCCCGTCGTTCATCGTCGAGTTTGACGCAAAGAGATTACCCAAAAGATCGGCTTTGTCCTTAGCGCCATGAACTAGTCTACCGTCAGGTTTTTGCAGTGGCGGAAGGCAGGAATGGCAGAAGTTTCCCTCGGCAGCTTTGGCGAGTGACCAAAATGCTCGCCTACCGGATGGGTAACGAGTAAGCCGCTCGCCAATTCCACCGATGAACTCAAACTTCGCCCTGGCAGTAGCTTTTTTACTGGACCTCGAGGCGGCATTCAATTTCCGCTTCACTTCAGCAATGTTAGGATCCTTGTTGGCAAGTGCCGTGGTCCAAGCCTTATATGCAGATTGCTTGCGGTCTCTAGCTTCTCTGCAAAGCCTATTAAACCACGGCCGTTTGCTCGCTCCTGTTGCGATCCAACGGTTGGGAATATAGCATTCCATGCCCGATAGGATCGTTTCAGCGACTGCTGTTGCACAGGAGCTTGGATCCTTTGAAGTGAAGCATAGCCGCCTCCACGGGTACGACGAGAAGAATTCTCGCAGTCCGTCGCAGTCTGCTGACTTGTAGTGCCAGACATGCAGCCACTGAGGTGGCCGCGGTGGGTACATAATTTACAAAGGCGGGCTTAACTCAGAGTTGAGTTTTCTTCCAGCAAACCCGGGAGTACACAGAGGAATTGCTATAAAATGAGAGGTAAACTCTAGTGTACAATGTGGATTATTTGATTGTAAGAGGGTATACAAGATGTATACCTAGGCAGTAGGCATACATATACATACATACATATATACACACAACATACATTCATATCCAGATAAATGCAAACATTCATACATATTTAGATTACAGATTTTCTGGTCAAAGACGTTATGTCTAAAATCACCATTTTTACACAACATAAAACCACTAATGCACACATCGGTTTTAGAAAATGAAGAAATTCGTAATATTAGGTACTTATCCCTTTCCGCATTGGCCAACCACAGCTGAAACTGGCCAAATTATTAAAAATGTGACCAAATTCCTCCCTGTCAAATTAAAACCACAGACCAGTAAGAAATTACATGAACAGGGTCACTTTTTTTAGAAGCTTTTTATCAAATAGTTCAAAGGTTAAAATGATATTTGAGTTTGACCTGTGTTTTGTTGTTTCTGTACATGTTTTTATCACAGACATACCTACATAAATTTATTTTAACGGATTCAATCGCGATTCACGTTTTTGTTATAGGTACTTCATTCGGTTAGGTAAGTACCTACTTAACTAATGGCAAACAATCTTGTAGCAACTTTTTATAAAAACACATATTTGAACAAATAATCTAGGCTCACTATCTGGCTAAGTAGTGGCTCAGTTTAGGTTATTAAATAAGTTCATAAAAAACCGGCCAAGTGCGAGACGGACTCGCGCACGAAGGGTTCCGTACCAGAAAAAAAAGCCCTGAAAAAAGGGCTAAAATATCACGTTTTTTTTGCATGGTAGACCCCCTTAAGACCTTAAGAGGGGTGAAATGCCTAAATATTTGCATGTTTGAAACAAAATATCTAAATAACTGGCTATTGAATTCGAATGAAAAAAATGTTAATGACGCATGAACATCTAATAAACATTTTTAATTGAAAGTGTGGCCAGCGAGTTGGGGCTGATCATGATCAATCTCATTAGACCAAAAACAAACTCGTTACCAGCTGACAACCATAGACCAAAGCCAGAAGGCCCATAAGCAACAACTACGTACCAAACATCTATTATTATTGTAAAATGCTTAAAGATATAGCTTATTAAGTAAAATATAATAAAATAATAACCTATTATTTTATTATATTTTAATTCAAGACATATTTAAACATACTGATTCAAAACTATGGGACAACTAGCGCCACCCCACGGTCGATATGATCAATCAATCCATCAATCACCATTGCTTATAGTTGCTAGGGGATACGATAGATGGCACTGAAACACATAAAATCGATATGCCACTAAGAATGAGAAATATTATGTTACAACCACCCCTCCCCTTAATAGTATTTCCTGCGGACGCGACACGCTGGAAATACACAACAAAGAAAACAGAAGAGTACTAATTAATAAGCAGAGACAATCAGCTGGGTATTTGTAACACAAGCGGACTGCTACATTACAAAGCCAAAGAGCATTCCTCCTACACACCTAGGTAAACATTGACTCGCGCAAGTAACTAGAGTCAAATGCCCTACAAAGAGAATGAATGTTCCCTTTACCCACTGCAGATACCCTAACACTACAAACACCTGCAAGGGGTTGTTGAGTATTGAGGGGCGAATGAGAGAGAAACACTCGGTACGGTGCATGGTGGAATAGATAATGTGACAAATTATAATCACGTACACACTCAGAGAGAAAACAGTCTTATAATAGGATTAAACATAACATAGCGCTGGTTTTATAAACTAGATGAACAGTGCTATGTAGTGGCAACATCGCTGACGTTAGGGATTGGAGACGGCTCCTCGCTATACTTCAGGATGTCTTTGATATGGTACTCACCAAGATCCTTACTATCTAAATCGGACAGTCTATACACCAGAGGGGATCGCTTGGCGGTCACCACACATTTAAAGAACTTAGGAGCTAACTTAGAAGTGAAGTTCTTAGCTTTGTTTGACAGGTAGAATGTGCGTTTGTACACAATCTGTCCTACTTTCAGCTCCACATGCCTTTTTCTGAGGTTGTAATACTTTGCATTACGCTGGTGGGCAACGTTCAAATGTTTCCTCACCTGGTCGTAGATGCGTTGTATTTCTCTCAACTTGACACCGAAGGCTGATGGATCGTCTACAGCGACAGAAGTCGGGTGGCACGCAATGTCTGACTGCCTGTATAGAACTCCATCTCCAATGAATTCCCTACCATGCACCAGAAAGTAAGGGCTGAAGCGTGTTGCTTCGTTAACTGCAGTGTTCAGAGCGCACTGTACTTCAACTAAGAACGCGTCCCATGTTTTGTGTTGAGACTTCACATAGCACGAGATCGCTTGAACTACATTGCGAATAGCTCTTTCCGCCTGATTAGTCTGGGCATGATATCTAGGGTTATAATATATATTGGGTACATTATATTTAGTTAACAAATCCTTAAATTGCTTACTTACAAACTGAGGACCATTATCCATGTAAATAGTCTTACAGACTCCGTGCACGAGAAACACACACTTCTCTATAAATCTCGCGACTACCGCGCCTGTGGCAACCCGAATAGGGCACAACATGACGGATTTGCTAAAGTAGTCGGAGACCACGATCAGGTGTACGTTTCTATTGCTCGAAGTGGGAAAGGGACCAAGTTGATCGACAGAGATAGCTTCGAAAGGCTTCGACACTCGCTTCGGGCTACCCATGAGGCCAGGACGAGACGTGTTTACGGGTTTGTACTGCTTACAGATTTCACACTTCCCGACATTTTCTTTGACGTCCTCGTACATTCTGGGCCAATAATAATTTAGCGCTAACCTTTTGTGTGTCTTCCAAATGCCACCATGGGCACTAAGTGTGTCATCATGGTACTTAGAGAGCAAGGACAGACGATCCTCCTGGGGTACCACCAACTTCCAGTCAAAATCTGAAGTCAGAGCATATTTGTTCTTAGAAAATCTATATAAAAGGTTATCACGAATGTCAAAATTTGGTAACTTCCTAGGGCTCTTGCGCACACTGTTCATAGTGTCGACATACCACGAGTCTTTAGAGGAGACTGCATCGAGAGAATCACTCGTTATACGAGACAGAGCATCAGGTACAACGTGATCTTTACCCTTCCGATGTTCTATGTCGAAATTGAATTGACTTAGCCTCATGCTCCAACGCGCTAGACGGCCCTTAGGGTTTTTCAGCTTGTGGAACCACAGTAGAGAGGAGTGATCCGTGACGACCGTGCACTTTTGACCTTCGACGTACTGCCTGAATTGTTCCAAGGCGAAGATCACCGGCCAGAAGTTCTCGCTCAGTTGTGCTGTAGTTCACCTCGTTCTTGTTGAGAGAACGGCTACAGTAGGCGATAGGGTGTTCGACTCCATCGTGAGTTTGTGTCAGTACAGCAGCAACTGAAAATGCGGATGCGTCACTGAGAATACGGAAAGGCAACTCAAAATTAGGCATCTTCAATATAGGTGCAAATACCAAAGCTGACTTGAGAAGATTAAAGGACTGTTCAGCTTCTGGAGTCCATTCGAACTTAACATTCTTAGACGTTAGTTTACACAGAGGTTTACTAATCTTAGAGAAGTTATTGACAAAGCGGCGATACCAGCCGGCCATTCCCAGAAACCTCTTAACCTCCTTTGGGTTAGTAGGGGTGGGATAGTTGAGGATAACCTCAACTTTACCCGGGTCAGTCCGAAGGCCGTGTTTATCCACATAATACCCCAGGTATTTGAGTTCACTCCGACAAAAATGAGACTTTTTCATGTTAATAGGCCAGCATCCTTGAGTCGCTGATAGACTCTATGTAAGAGCTCTACATGCTCCTCAAAGGTACTGGACACACAGACTATGTCGTCCTGAAACGCAAATACCCTATTGTCGAACTCAGGACCAAACAGACGGTCCATTAGGCGCTGCATCGTGGCGGCAGCTCCAACGAGTCCAAAACACATGGTGTTGTAGTGAAACAGCCCCCTCCGGGGAACCGTAAAGGTAGTTTTCTCGGCGGACTGCAGAGAGTCGAATGGAATTTGCCAGTAGGCCGCACTCAGATCTACAGAGGACAAGTACTTAGCGTTATTCAGATGGTCCAAGATTTGATTGGTTTGATTGATGATTTGATTTTGATGTACGGTAAGGGATATGCGTCACTTTTTGACACAGAGTTGAGCTTGCGAGAGTCCAAGCACAACCTGAGTTCGCCGTTCGCCTTCTCCACCATGACCACTGGTGAATTCCATGCGGACTGAGACGGGGACACTACTCCCATCTCTAGCATTCGGTCCAACTCGGCTTCCAGCGCTTTCTGTTTAAGAGGAGAGAGCGGGTAGTAATGCTGTTTGATCGGCTTACTGTCACCAGTGTCAATGACATGATGTTCGAGTGTAGTCCGACCTAAACCCACCTTATCCGTCTTCAAAGAGTCAAACTTTTCAATGATCTCGTTGATTACACCCCTTTGTTTAGTAGTCAAGTTGATGTAGTCCTCGAGGCCACCGTTAAGGGACACAGACTCGATAGGATTATTGTCACTAAAGCCATCAAGACTAATATTTTGTGAAATTAGTTTATCACCTAACTTAAATTGCTGCCAAAAATCCACTCCGAATATCATGGAGGTGGTTATTCCGGGAACAACATAGAATTTGATAACTCGGATAACCGAATTGTACTCAATAGGTAAAGAAATACAACCCAGACATTGCAAATATGAGCTGTCGGCAGTTGTAATACGAAAAGCAGGGTTGATACTCTCAAGATCAAAACCCAGTTCCAAGAAGATGCGGTGCGCTCCCTTTCCTAGTATAGAGCAAGAGGCACCGGAATCTAGGAGGCCTAAAACATTTAAATTTAAAACTTTAACAACTAGGTACGGTCTAACATCGTTATTCCGTTTAGTAAACAGGACCTTATCAGAAATAGGCTCAGATACAGAGTGATGTACACAGTTAACAATAAGGCCCTGGCCTACGCGTTTTTTGGCTTACCAGTACATTTTGAGCAGTCTGGTGTCTTGACTCCTTTGAGACCACACCGGAAACACACCAGCTCCCTCGACTGGGTGCAGCTGTATGCAGCGTGACCGCTCTCGCCGCATCGAAAGCATTTGCGTTCGTGGGAGGCAGACGGCGCCTCGACTGCAGACACCTGCAGTCGAGGCGCCGTCTGCCTCCCACGAACCTTATTTTTTACTTTTATTTTACAGATTAAGGACATGACAGAGAGCAGATTTTTAAGGCAAGTGTATTAATAGTCTTAATTTAAATAGCCCCTGTGGTTTCATACTAAAACCTGATGTATCTTCTGTGGATTATTTCTGTGCTTTAAGAGTATATAATTTGCTTAACTGAAGCGTTTTAAATCATAAGTGGAAAGTAACGAGGATTTTGAGTTGAACAAGCAGATTTTGCGATAAGTATATTCATATTCTTAATTCAAATAAGAGGTTTCATATGTGAATATGTAAACCTGATTTATTTTAGGTGGCAACTTCTAAGTGCGTTCTTCAGTTAATATAATTTGCTTAACTCGAGCAGTTTAAATCATGATTAATTAAGAAATCCAGGAAGCAAAATCAGTACGCGAGAAAATAGGGCATGATAACTATTTTAACAAGTCAAAACATAATTTATGCCCTTTCCGCCTTCTGATTTTGCTTCCCGGATTTTAATCAGGATTTAAAAGGCGTGAGTTAAGGTGGATGTGCCGATGTATAGCCAGCGAAATTAAAATTTTCTTGTTTTTTGCAATTTTTAGAACTGTGTCAGGTTATATCTTAATTAAAATATGATTCACGTAAATAACATTATAGGTATTTCCATAATCTTAAACTTGAAAATCATTAAAACATTTTTAACTTCATATTTTTTTTTTTAGGATAACCTAGTACAATCCATGACTATGTGGAGTGTGAAGTTAAAGAGAAGTATTAATGATTTCTATATGTTTCTTATTATGTAAATACCTATATTTTGATTAAGATTTATAACCTCATACAGTCCTCAAAAGAGCAAAAATACACAAGAAAATTTGAATTTCGCGTTTCACATCGGCACATCCACCTTAAGTAAATTATATTATCTAAAGAACGCACAGAAAGTTTCCATCTAAGATAAATTAGGGTTTAGTATGAAACCTCCTGTTATTTGAATTAAGAATATGAATATACTTACCCTAAAACTGCTTTCTAGACTCAAAATCGTCGTTGCTTTCCACTTAAGATTTAAAATGCTTGAGTTAAGCAAATAATGTTCTCTTAAGAAAGCACAGACAGTTTTTCCACCTAAGATAAATCAGGTTTTAGTATGAGACCTCTGGTTATTTGAATTAAGAATATGAATATACTTACCCTAAAACTGTGCTTTCTCGACCCAAATCGTCGTTCCTTTCCACTTAAGATTTAAAATGCTTCAGTTAAGCAAATTATATTCTCTTAAGAAAGCACAGAAAGTTTCCACCTAAGATAAATCAAGTTTTAGTATGAGACCTCTGGTTATTTGAAATAAGAATATGAATATACTTAGCCTAAAAATGTGCTTTCTCGACTCAAAATCGTCGTTTCTTTCCACTTAAGATGTAAAATGCTTGGGTTAAGCAAATTTAGTTCTCTCAAGAAAGCACATAAAGTATCCACCTAAGACAAAGCAGGTTTTAGTATGACAACTCTGATACTTGAACAAAGAATATGAATATACTTAGCCTAAAAATGTGCTTTCTCGGCTCAAAATCATCGTTTCTTTCCACTTAAGATTTAAAATGCTTGGGTTAAACAAATTATGTTCTTTCAAGAAAGCATAAAAAGTATCCACCTAAGATAAATCAGGTTTTAGTATAACACCTCTGATACTTGAATTAAGAATATGATAATACTTATCCTAAAAATGTGCTTTCTCGACTCAAAATCATCGTTACTTTCCACTTAAGATTTTAAATGCTTGAGTTGAGCAAATTATACTCTCCACGGAACGCTCAGAATGCTCAGAAGTTTTCTTCTGCCAACATAAGCAAGTCTTAAATTAAGATTCCAAGGTTTTGGTTCTAGTTCAAGAAGTGACAAGTCTTCGTTCAATGATGCAAGTCTTAGATGTAAACAGCGCCAATGTGACGTTTTGGCCTTTTGGCCTTTTGGCAAATATGCGACACTTTCATTCCAAGACGTCGAATTTTCAAGCTAAAACATGTAGTTTTTGAACAAAACCAATTCATTCTCAAAAAGAATATTCAAGCGTATATTTTATACGCTTGAATAAAATAAACAAAATTCTACAATGAAAAGTCAATTCTTTTCTGTCCAAAAAAATCGTAAATTTTTAATTCAAGATACTTGTTCCAGTTGTCCAGAGACTTTGCTTATTTCTTCTATTATGAATATATCCTCTTAATTTGAGATAATAATGTGTTGGAAACTAAGACAATACAATTCTAAATTCAAGAAAAACGTGTCTAGCTTATATATGAAACTGTATTATTCTTAATCAATAAATATTGTCTTGTTTCAAAACATCTTTTCTTTCCGTGGGCCCAAAGCTTCTAACAACAGAAATAGCTCGTTTGTTGAAGCTGGTTGAAGCAATTAAACAACACTTTATAAGTTTTTCTTTGAGACCATAGAGTGCCTTCAATAACTTATAAGCCTTATTGTCTATAGTTTCATAGTTTCATACCCTTTCGGTTCATTTACTATTGATTTTGTTTTTTTTTTGTCTAAGACAAAGACTTATGTCTTGTAAAGTCATTTATGACATGACCAATTAAAAAGGCTGTCTCAACACTTGACATTGGCGAGTTGTGGCGATTTGCTGCAAAGGCCATTTTGGAGAAGTTGAAGTGGAACATTCAGCAAAACAATTGCTTTGCAGCAGCATGAAGAAAGTAAAATTTCTAATATATAATTTTTATCAACTGGTGAGTGAATTTTTCAATAAGTTCCCTTTGCTGTAGGTACCTAAACCTATAGACACAGCGGCAAAAAGTATTTAAGTCAATTTTTTTCTAAATCTGAGAGTCACAGTAGTAATTTTATTGCACGATCCACCGTCTGGAATAGTACGTAAGTCAACGACCCTGAAATCAACCGCAACAGTCGCATGTAGTGTCAGTTATGCTAGCGTACACAAAAGCTATATCGAGTTGGTTACTATGCCATTAAACTCTGTGTAAATACTGCCTAATTAGTGTAAAATAAAAATAAAAGCTCTTCCTATTTAATCTAGAAAATAAACACCAATTTCACTGTGTACGCTGGCGTCACGATCAAGCTAGCGTACACATGGCCATACTCGAAAACTGCTAATTGTAAAGCAATAGAGTTTACACACAAAAATCGTGCTCTAATACTTCTCCCACTATGCAAAATTTCATAACGATTGCTCTTGTAGGAACAGAGATATTGATCAAGACTTTTCAATAACATTCGGAGCTGGCGTTATGGCAGTGTACACATAATATAATAGTTCTTATAGAAAGGAAACTTTTCTTTTAATTAATGCTATATGTATAAATAGTACGTGAAGTTCTGCCTATATAAGTGTACAAACTTTATGTGAATTCGCAGTGGAATAATAAAAATCTATGTTATGTATGTCCGATAGGGAAGGCTTTCTTGCCATACATTCGTGGCATTACGGATCGTATCGGAAGACTGCTAGAAGCTTATAACATCAAGCCGATCTTCAAGCCCACGACGCAGCTACGGAATTTTCACCGTTCGGTCAAGGACCCAGTTGATCCACTATCGTCAGCCGGAGTTTAAAGAATCCCCTGCTCATGTGGCTCGGTATACGTGGGCACCACCCAAAGAAGCATCAAGACCCGCCTGTCGGAACATGAACGTAATTGCCGCCTCTGCCACTTCGACAAGTCAGCGGTTGCAGAACACACCCAAAAGGATGGGAATTATACCATCGAATTTCAGAACACGAAAGTTCTAGCTACCACAACACATTTTTTCCCACGTTTACTTCGAGAAGCCATCGAAATATTCAAGCATCCCAACAACTTCAACCGAAAAAACGAGGGATTTCAGCTCCAAAAAGACTGGTACCCAGCACTGAGATTCACTCGGTATCACAGTGCAAACAACCAATCAGGATCGAGTACGTCCGCGCCACAGCGCTCGACCAATCAGAATCGAGTGAGTCGATTCCCCGCTCCGACCGTGCCTATAAATACAGCCGTGATTCAAGGCATCGCGTCAGTTGCACGTCAGCCGCCGGCGAGGCAAGGTCTCCGAAGTTGTCGTCGCCCGGCCCTGCGCCACTGAAGATGTCGACCGCAGTGATCGACGAAACGTCTGGAACGCAAGTTTCACATGGACCACGGCCAATCAGCCCGGAAGCAGTATATTCTACATGCAACGCCGGCCGTGAAAGCCTGAAGACTTATATGTTAATTTCTGTTCATAGTGCAGGTACAGATATGCTCAAAAGTGATTTGTCAAGTTTTTTTAAAATACAGAAATTAAACTGAATCGTGATGAAATGCTGAACTAGGAGCATATTCTTTTCATTAATTTGTAGATATAGTTCTGAGTGAAACATAGATACTCGCTGGACTGGTGACCGGTACCCAATAATTGTGCCTAAATAAAAATCGTCATAATGGCGCTGATAGTCGCGACGCGCAGTACCTAGTAGACAACAATTGTCTTGATATCGATAAAAACTTTGCCTGGTCGACAGTACTCGTAAACACAGAGGTAGACAGTAGGGATTATGATGTATAAACATAACGTAAGATAGTAGTATCGAGTACCTACTGCTTATATACTGTATTATTATTAATAAATGAATAAACATAAGTTTATCGTCCTACGATGCGCGCCGCCGTCGTGGCCTGTTTCTGCTAGAGTGACGAGCGGCTCCACCCGTCACCCTCAGGCCCGCGCTCATGGGAGGCGGAGGTCGGTTTGCGCCCTCCGACGCCCGAGCCGCCTTCGAACGCGGCCAGCGATGTCCGCGAGTCTTTCTCGCTCGCTGCGCCGCGCTGGATTTGTAATAGTATAGAGTACCGAGTTGGTATAAAAAAAATATTCTCAAATTACACATTTCATTAATATAAACGATGGGTCTTATGTACCAAATTAACAATATGGCCATCTTAATTCTTTTTTTACCGTAAACGGATCTTGTCGACATTTTAACGATAAAAACAACAAACAACACTTTAGACATTGCAAATGGCAGTCAAAATAGCTCTCAGTACATTCAGGGTGGCGCTTCGAACCGACACAAAAACAAAGCTATCATTTTCTATGGAATAGCCAGTCCAGGCTAGTTATAGAGGTCAGTGCTACTGCCTTATTCAATATCACATATTATTCGTCAATTCTTCAGATGCTAGCGAAAGGAAGAAGAGCCTCGTGGAAGAAGAAGGTTACCTGTTTAGTGGGTTGCGTGATGATATTATTTGCAGTTTACCGAGTTCATGTACCGAGCAGTATTCGTAGAGAGATCGATTTGGACATGACTAGGAGGTAAGCATCTTACAAGTACGTAACGAAGACTTCAGGAAATTATAGACAGGGTCTCGTTACTCGCTCGAAATTGTTCAATACATCCATCACGGCATCATATCCGACACTACGGTAGGAACTAGGTAAGCAACACACTTGGTCAGGGATCTCCGCGCGGTAGACAGTGGCTGTGCAAGGGAGACGGCAACGCCTCTCTCACGCAGGGGAAACGTTGTCGCCTACGGCCAATTCCTGTCCAGGCGGAGTGTCCGTATACTGTACACGGCTACTCGGTGACTTTCCACGTATCTCGCTGACGACATATTGGAGAATAGGTAAGGTAACGGACTAGTTTTCCGAGCGCAGGCCTGGGTACACCTCAGAAGTTCTCGGAAAAATGTGTGTTACAATCGCCTTGTAATTACATCATACATTGAGCGTGAACATGCATGGCGGTGTTTTTGTGTGAGAAAATTGGAATATTTAAAATTTTAACCGATAATCGAGCGAGATGTGGGACTTTTCTCACTCAACTCCATCCCTTAGTCCAATCCTGTTGTTACAAAAAGTCATATAAATGACTAGCTTTTGCCTGCAGCTCCGGCCGCGAGAATGTAGGTTATTGAGACCAAACATAGCCCATGTCCTTTCACAAGGTCTTATTTACCCCTATACCAACCAACGTCGTACTAAATTATCTCAGATATGGTTTTCTTTTTATTTTATCCATACTTAGTCTAAACTATATATCGAGAGTTTCCCTAAAATGTAAAATATAATAAGAGAGGGATACATCGATCATCGAGCCCTAATTACATCGATGGTAAGAGTAAGCGGGACAAACATACTATTCACATAGATATTCAACTCTCGTTTGAAAAATTGAAACTGGCTACCTACAGAAACTGTCACATGCTATCAGACTAAAGTAAATAGGTAGGTAGGCTGTTAAGCTGAACAAGTTGGCCGTTAAGCTGGACGTTTGATGTGTCGTTTTATATTATTGTCATAGTCCTAAAGTGTGGTCAACAATTACAAACCAAAATGCCTACAATAACCATTTAAAAATATACAGGTTGGAAATTAAAAACTAAAAAGGCTGTGTACATTTAAAATATAGGACAGGTCAATTTGACTTCACCTCGCCTGATGGTAAGCTAAAGGCAAAGTCTCAGGATAGAGGGTCACCATTACATACACGTATCATGCTAACAATGGTGGAACTCAGCTTGCCGGCCTCATCAAAAGAGGATTGTCGTCGCAGCAGTACGTGACACCCACCGGTCCCGCTAGTGTTGCGACCACAATCACCCCCGCCAGGCTATGCACTTGTTCACAGGGGTCAGGGGAACGCATTACTATGAAGGGTTTTTCGCAATCGTGCACGGTAGTACCCACCCGGCCGAAATTTGTGGCATTTGGTCATTAAGTTAGATACTTAGAAATGAGGCAGGGTTGGATAAAGTGCGAATCATGTCAGGCAAGTGTAATTTTATTCATCATCCAACACTTCACCATGCTCTCTTAAAAGTTTATCTATGCGGGAAAAATATAGTTATACACAGGGTACAGGAGGATAAATACGTTATTGAACATAATAATGGGACTACGAGAAACAGTTCTCCATCGTGGTCCCATTAATGGGACAAAATCCTGGGACCACGAGAAAACAAGGGGAATCAAGCGGGGTGTAAAAAACATCTAATAAGGCCGTCGAACTAAGGGGCACCCCTGTAACATTGTCGGTGTGTTGTTGTCTGTAATGGTGACCCTATTTCTTGAGACTACCTTAGCTAGCCAGCTTAAGATGAAGTCACATTAATGTATCTAATAATAGTAGATTATGATACACTTTACAATTTGGTGATTACCGTTGAGGCCATAGTGAGTCCTGAGCCGTGAGGCGAAGGTCTAAAGAGAGCCGAAGACGGTAATCAGCAAAAAACACGTGTATCATACGACGTTTTTAATTTCACTTGTAAATAATATAATGCTAAAATAGATATTTGATAAATAACTATAATTTCACCAGTAAAAACGAATTGCGAAACTTTTTGGCCATGGAGGACTAGCGGGAATACTAACAAAAAACACTGGCCACAGACTAAAAGAATGAGGTTTCTTTTTTTCTATGTGTACAAAATGGTGAATTTACTTAAAGTTTTAAACGGAGAGAAAAGAAAAGTTATATTTGAGTTTTAGCTTATAAGTTTTGTTTATTAATACCGCGGCCATAATAAACTCGTGCTGTGTTCCCGGCGGTAAGTAGGGTAACCAGAGCTCACTGGAAAGCTTTTGTGCTATCAGTGGGAAGATTAAAGGCTTGTTCTGCTTTATCTTCACCACTGACGGCATAGAATCTCTCTGTTTACTAATCACATCATACTAATCTAACATGGTTGGCAGCGCGAGTGTGACACTCCTGTTGTTGCACATTTCCATAGGCCATATTATTATGATGTCCCATATTTCCGTCGTTTATGAGCCGATTTCATTTCTTTTTTACATTGGGTTAAGTAAATCACACAGGTAGTCCCATATCAATTTGAACTCCTCAAAATCATATAGGAAATGGGAAATGATTGCTATATAGCTAGTTTTTGGACGATTTTGCGACAAGGAAAGTCATTATGATGGTCAAGGACGTGCTGGAATTACCAAGTCTTGAACTATGGAGGTAGACAACAGGACTCCTTAATTATTAAGACATTGATCTTGTCCACGCTATCCAAACTATATTCCCTCAGGAGGAAGTGTAAATACTGTTGTCATTTTTGGCAATGACTGTCGTCCATACTACTTGAATCCTGTCGTGTGACTACCGCGCCTCTGTAGATGTTTCAACTCTCAAGCACGCGTCGCGCTGGGCGATATCGCAAGCGATAGATATTGCTGGACTAACGTTCACGTCGCTGTTGCAATTTTATTTTGTGGTGATGAAACGATTACGATTACTATTAATCGGAATCGTAAATTTTTGATTTTTCACGATTAATCGTAACCGTCCAGTGTATCGATTATTTATCGATTATTTCTAAAATTTTATTTTCATCAACTTGTTATAATTAAAAGATAGTTGACACAGTGATTTTCATGGCAACTGAGCGGTGACGACTCATACTCTCGATGCTTGGAGAGGTATACCGCCGTTTGCCCGAATTTTATTTCACCGAATATCATTTACCATAATAGTCAACAGCCATAATATTATATGACGGAATATTCATTTGCCCGAATTTTATTTGCCATAATATTCAAATGCTAGAAGCTTTGTTTCCCATAAAGTTATTTACCATAACATCATTTGTCATAATCATTGTAAGCCCGAATTATCACATGCCCGAATTATCACATATATCAGGAGAAACTGGATGCAATCGGGACTTTAGGGCACCCCGACCCGGATAGGTTAGGTTAGAAGGATGGCCCTTATATATATATTAACCCTTCGTGGTTATTTTTTTTTAAACTACCCAGAAGCAGTTTGGTTAAGTGCCATTTGAGTTAGGTTAGCAGGTTGTCTATTGTTTCCCCGAATTATTATGGCATTTAAATATTATGTCTAATAATCATTATGGCGTTTGAATATTATGGCAATCAAAAATATGACAAACAATACTTATGGCATTCGTATATTATGGTATCTAAGTTTCGGGCAGTCGAAAGTATGTCATAATATGTCTTTTCGGGTAAACAAAACATTCGGGCAAATGAAATTCGGGAATATGATGATTATGGCATATAATTTTCGGGTAAACAATAGACAACCGCTTGGAGATCAAATTATTAGAAACTCGGGCTATCACTAAGTATTTCTGAATGAAACACCTAGGTAGACTTCCACAACCATTTTTAGTCTGTGCTTCTTTAATATCGATGTGTAGTTATCGATAGTTTACTAGCCTTCTCTACTAAAACCGCCATTGCTAAGCAAGCAACACAGTTTAGGTATGCATGTTCCTTTAGTAGGTATGTTTCTGGGCCAGAGGTATTTGTACAGTAAGCTTCAGAGAAAAGGAACCCCCCTTGATAATGACATGAAAGCATTGAAGTTTTTTGATACGTTAGGTATATGGCATGTTGGTCTAGTGGTCATGACCGATGCTTTGTTAAAACGGCAAACGAGGGTTCGAATCCTCGGACACAAAGTTATTTTTTTATTCATATTTTTTTTTTTCTCTTAAGCACTTTTTGTGAATTATTATTTAAGGAATCAAATTTTATAGTAGGTATGAGGTTTGTAAGAAAAGATAGGCTTGTAGCATAAACAATTATTAATTTATTTCTTGAATTACATTTCTAGGACTACATGGAGTCCATTTCGTGGTGTTGAGTATACAGTTTTTCTATCTGAGTTAAATTGGGGTTACTTATTTTTAGATTTTACCTGACCTAAATTTATTGACAAAACAAAATGTTTAATATTAGATAATTCTAGAAGCATAACTACAATATTTATTTACATATTTATTTAAAGTTGCAAACATAATTATTTTACACTCTGTATAATCTTCGAATATAAAAGAATGGTTGAAAAATGTGAAATATTATTTGTGTCTGTGAATTACAAAGAAAGAACCAACATGCTAAACTTTAACAGTATAGCAATATACATCTTCCTCTTTGATCACATTTTCTGATAAGTAACCCGGGTTTCCCACTGGTGACCGAAATTAATTTGATCATTTGACGTGTGACCGATAAAACATTAGGCCATTCTACTACTGATCCAATGAACAATTGACCAAAAGAGTTTTTATCGAACAAACATTCGGTATTTTTACTACTAATCGAATGAACAATTGACCAAAAGAGTTTTTATCGAACAAATATTCGGTATTTTTACTACTAATCGAATGAACAATTGACCAAAAGAGTTTTTATCGAACAAACGTTTGGTATTTTAACTGCTGATCGAATGAACGTTTGGTCGAAAAACAGTTGACTAAAGAATATTTTAACAAACAAACCTTTGGTATTTTTACTATTGATTTCATTGATGAAATTTACTTATAAACTATGTATTAAAAGTGAATTTTAACGAACGAATAATAATTGAATGAAAGAAACAAGTAACACTTTATTGTTCAGAATGTTCTATTTAAAAAAAGCGAGAGCACTGAAAAGTGCCATCCATTATCAAAAAAGTAGCACCGCAAAGTAATTTCATGTTTTCTTCTGTACTAAATACAACAACACATTCGTCTTTTTAAGTGTAATGACTAATTATTATAATGACTAATTAGAAACTGTTTACCACCTATTGTACATAAAACTTCGGGAATTTTTACATCATGTACCGATTAAGGTAAATTTGGAAGGTTTTTATTCCTTGATCTTTGAATAATAACACGCATAGCAGCTTTATTCGGTAAATGTGGAGCACTTGTACTAGGCACATCTTGTATGCAACGCTGGATGATCTGAGTAGGGGAATCCATAGAGCTATTAGCTTTATTCTTCAGAGACGACACTAAATTCAATTTAATTTCTTTTTCAGGGCTTGGAACGTGGTGATGATCTTTATTTTGCTTCAGAACAATATGTTCATTATTGCAAAACAGCGTCGTCAAAGTAACACCACAAAATGTAGACTTTTTTTTAGTACACGTCCAGTAATATTTATTATCTTTTTTTCTATTTAGATGATATGAATATCCATCGAGCAATAACATATCTGCTCCACGAGTAGATTTTACCAATTTACAATGACTCATATTGATAACACAAATGAATAAACACGGAAGGTGAAATGACATTAGGCCGAGTGACATCTGTTTATTCATAAACTATATAGCCAATACATTAGAGTCATTGGTCATAGTCATATTATAGAGTCTCTTTCTTGTTTTCGTTGAGGTTTTATTTCACTAAATATTACACGATGTGCCACAATTGCCTTCCTTTTTGTTTCATCCCAAAGTCGATATCCATTGTTAGTATATCCAATCATCATGTAGGTACGCTTATGTTCTAGGGTCTAACTTTTTTGTGGCGTAATGGATTCGCTTGGTATTATGTACAATAGGTGGTAAACAGTTTCTAATTGGTCATTACACTAATAAAGACGAATTTGTTGTTGTATTTAGTACAGAAGAAAACATGAAATTACTTTGCGGTGCTACTTTTTTGATAATGGATGGCACTTTTCAGTGCTCTCCTAAACCTTTCACACAAATCTATACTATTCACAGTAAAGTGGGAAAGTATGATGGAATAAGTCAAATATTACCATTAATATTCGGACTTCTTTCCCATAAAACTGAACATTGCTATAAAGTGTTTCTAGAAATAATAAAACGTTACATGCGTAACCATTTTGACATTATTTTGCAGCCTCAGATTTTTGTCACTGATTTTGAGAAAGCTGCTATTAATGCTGTAAAAAGTATATTTCCGGATAGTACTCACAAACTTTGCTTTTTTCACCTCACGCAAAGCATCTGGCGTCAAATTCAAGCAGCAGGTCTAGCTCAGCGATATGGGAACGACTGCGAATTTGCACATAAAATGAGACATTTCGCTGCACTTGCATTCTTAGAACCGTCTGAAATCCCCACAGCCTTTGCAATGCTCAAAGATGAAATTATACCACAAGAAGCTCAGAAGATTATACAATGGTTTGATAAGTACTACGTAAATGACTCAATGCAGAAAGTGCAGAAATCAGGGCAGAAATCAGGCACTACGATGGTACTAAAACGTAAGCCTCCTCGATTTCCACCTCAAATGTGGTCTGTGCACGACAGTTACGTGTCATGTATACCTTTAACACAAAACGCACTACAATATTTTTCACGTAGCATGGGTACGGTGACATTTGACTAATTCCATTTCAGGCATGATTCATTTCGAAACAATTTACCTAACGCGGAATACAGGAAACAACACTTAATACGAAGATAAAAAGAAAACTGTTTTATTTTGCATTTTTAACTTAAAACTATTTTTATTTCTCCGTAATTATTTAAACTTTAAATATAAACATTCCAAATACATAATTCTTGATGCGTGAATCGGAACAGGTTGCGTTAGAGATTGACATAGTAAAATCGTTATAATCGATAAATTGTCGAATAAAGTATCATAAATCGTTAGTTGTATTTTTAACTAAAATACGATTATAAAATATAATTATGTAATAATAAACTTTAAACAAAGCATTTTTGTCTTTGTGGAGCTTTATTATAATATAGCAACACTGCTTAAGCATGAGCTGGCAGCCATCTTGTTATATCAACTCAGTACGAGTGCGTCTGCCTTGTATGCGGTCTGTTTTCTTTGTTTTGAGCTTGCGTGGTGTTTTTGTTACTTGTTTTTGTTATTGACTATCGTTGTGCTTTGTTGTTTTCGTTACCGTTTTTTGTTATTGACTTTTGTTTTGTTGTTTTTTTTTGGCAAAATGCCAAAAAGAACGAAAAAGACTGTGCTTGGTAGTCAAGCCCGTGAATTTGTAGTTCGATTGCGGGATTACTTTGAGCGGGAACGTGAGAATGGCGGAACGCTATTGCCTGTGTCCAACGTTTTGGATCGAGTGGCAGATGCGTTAGACATTGGGCGGAACACGGTTTCTCGAATCACTCGAGAAAAATATGGTGCTCACGATACAGAAGAAAATAAGTTGTCCACCCCTAATAAAAGCGAACCAAAAAGGCATCTGTAACAGATGTAGACAGTTTTGCGGCCGATGCTATACGGAGCCACATTTATAACTAACTACCAGAATAAAGAATTGCCGACGCTTCTAAAGCTGGTCAAGTCTTTAAAAGATGCTGATTTGTTTACTGGAAGTCCTACATCCTTGTGGCGCGTATTGAAGGACATTGGTTTCCAATTCAAAAAAGTAAACAAAAGAAAAATTGTCATGGAGAGGGGCGATATAGCACTTGCGCGGGTTACCTTTTTGAAAAAGGCTAAAGCGATTACCGATTGGAGCAATGTCGTCTTCCTGGATGAAACTTGGCTGAATGCCAATCATACGGTCGGTAAAATGTGGACTGACGATACACCTCATGCCTCGACCAAAGTGCCAGAAGGAAAAGGGGAGAGATTGATTATTTGTCACGCAGGCACATCGAAAGGATTTGTAGAAAATGGGCTACTTGCTTTTAAATCGAAAAAGACGGGAGAATATCTATCACGAAGATATGAATGCGGAAGTATTCACGGAGTGGTTTCAAAATATGCTTAGCAATTTAGAAGAACCCAGCACAATTATTATGGACAATGCCCCATATCACTCCGTGCAATTGAACAAACCGCCGACTTCTTCCAATAAGAAGAGCGAGTTGATCGAGTGGCTCCAAGCCAATAATGTGGAAGCCGATGAGACGAAATTAAAGGTGGAGCTAGTGAAGCTCGTAAAAATGCACAAGCCCCAAACGACATACAAATTAGATATGATGGCAAACGAATATAGTCACGAAGTCTTGAGGCTTCCACCGTACCACTGTCAGTACAATGCCATTAAATTAATTTGGGCCCAAATCAAAGGTAACTTGTTTAACCATAGTCTATTTACATACTGACAAAAATATGATTATGTTTATTACTTGAATTCTATGACTCAATTTGTTTTTTATCTTGTTTCAGGATACGCTGCACGAAAAAATACAGCTCCGCCTTTTACAGCCACATAAATGATGGGGTTATTGAAAGAGGGATGCAAAAATGTCACTGGCGATGACTGGAAGAAAGTAGTGGAGAAAACCAAAAATCTAATCTTACATGACTGGGAGCGAGACATTAGAATAGACTGCATAATTGATTCCCAAATAATTATTCACGTCGACGAGTCAGATGACGAAGATGATGATGATGATGATGATGATGAAGATGATGAACATGTTTGATTTTTAATAAATAATTAAACAGGTTATCAATTTTGTTTTACTTTTTTTCTTCAAAATTATTAGTTAATAGAATCGATTTCTTCTTCATTAATAAATGATCTCGATAAGATATATAATCGATTTTATTTCATGCGATTTTATCTTGACTACATCTCTAGTAACTTCAAATCCCAAACGTCACCGTACCCATGCTACGTGAAAAATATTGTAGAGTCCTGGCATAATCGTTTAAATATACTTTTAAAGTCTAAGATCCCAAGCGGTGCGATTGCACCGCGAGTCTATTGTTTACCTATTGTGTCTATTATTTACTCACTTGACAGGTTAAATCGTCGTAAATGGAACGTGTACAAAACTATTCGAGAATTTGCCAAGGAACAAAAAAATAACGAATGTGTCATCGAACGCGTTATGTCGTCGGAGCCAGTACCTAAAAAACGCAAAGTTGGAAACAGTTATAATGCAAGACTACGCACGCATTTTGATAATAAGCCTGAAATGGATTTAAAACATTTTCTAAGCGGATTAGCTCACATTTGCTACATGAAGAAATATTTTTTTTATTAACTGTGTGTTTTCTTGCCGTTTGTCAATATTTTGTTATTAATTATTATTATAATTATATATGTAATTAATAAGAAACTGAAACTTGTACTGAGGATATGACAACGGGTAGAACCTTTATTTTTTTAAATAGAACATTCTGAACAATAAAGTGTCATTCAATTATTATTCGTTCGTTAAAATTCACTTTTAAAACATAGTTTATAAGTAAATTTCATCAATGAAATCAGTAGTAAAAATACCAAAGGTTTGTTTGTTAAAATATTCTTTATAATCCGCACGCTGAATGATGATCCCTATGACAGTTCGTTAGCGCTTAACATTGTACTGACGTCCTATCACATCAAATCCTTTAGAGGTCCATTAAAAAGACGAAAAAATCATAATTGTGTACAATTGTAAATTATAAAAATGAATATTAAGAAATTATTACGTAATGTTCGGAAATAATAGAAAAAAACTCAATGCAAATGTACATGGTACGTGCTGCAAAAGTTACGTCGTCAAGCTGTTATCGACTAAGAAGGGACGCATCGATAAACAAAATATCGATAATTTGTTGGAAATATAAAACAAATGCTTTGAGTTCGTATTTTATTTATATCAATCGGATCTACAAAATCTGAGTCTGAACTGCAGCTATCCGTGACGTTTATTATTAACGGTTGGTCAATGATATTGTCTTATTGTACATCTCGATCCCAGTCTTGTAAGCAAATTTTCTTCGTTCTTTCGACCACTTTTCGCCAATCGTCAGCTGTCACTTGAGCGCAAGCTTCTTTCAATAAAACCATCATTTTATTTGCAGTGAATGGCGGAGTTGTATTATGCCTAGCTGCATACATTTAGTAATTATTTTTAGAAATATATGCATATACATAATATTATATTCAACTAATTTATTATTACAGATGTATTTGCAAAAATTAAATTAATATTATATAAATAAAAAATATAGATACCTTTGATCTGCGCCCATATCAACTCGATTGCATTATATTGGCAGTAATAGGGCGGTAACCGAATTACCGTGTGTCCATTTGATTTGGCCAATTCATCCAAAAAATATGATGGGTGCGTCTGTTGTTTGTGAAAGTTCAACAGTCTAACCAACTCTTTTTTTAACATCTGACTGTCAGTTTCCACACCATTGCCGTGTAACCACTCTATAATTTCAGCTTTTTTGTTATTGCTGCTGGGGGGTTTGTTAATTTGAACTGAGTGATATGAAGCATTGTCCATTAAAATATAGTGAGGCTCATTCAAATTTTCTAATAGTTTTATAAACCATGTCTTAAGGTTTTCAAAATTCATTTCCTCGTGGTACTCCGTTGTTTTCACTGACTTAAAAGCCCACAGGCAATTCGGTACAAAACCTGTAGCTGTGCCAGCATGGCAAATGATTAAGCGCTGGCCCTTTCCTTCAGGAGTTTTTGTGCTGGATTTGGCTGTGTCATCCGTCCATGCCTTACCTACAGTATGATTGGCGTTCAGCCATGTCTCATCAAGGTATACTACCTTCTCCCAGTTATCAATTTGTTTGATTTTGCGAAGAAAATCGCATCGTAGTAAAGCTATGTCAGTACGCTCCATTTATATTTTTCTCTTGTCACATTTTTTATAGCGGAATCCACATTTTTTCAAAACAATTCTAAGAGAAGTAGCACCGCCTTTGAAGAGTTCTGCAGCTTTTAATGAAGATAATAACTTGTGGCAGGTCGGTAGTTCACCTCGTAGGTAGTAACCATAAATATGATTGCGTATAGCATCTAAATCAAATTCATCAGGTTCTGTTATATGACATAACCTTTTCTTTTTCTTCTTTGGTGTTAATAGTTTATTGTCCTCCATGGACGACTCCCCAAATTTTTCCTTTGTTATTCGAGAAACAGTAGCCTTTCCGATTCCTAGAGCATCGGCTACACGATCGCGAACATTGTCAAGCGGTAACAAGGGTCCGCCATTTTGTTGTTCACGAGCAAAATAGTCTCGCAAACGAACTACAAACTCGCGAACTTCACTGTTGAGAACAGTTTTCCGCTGTCTTTTCGGCATTTTGCAAAACCGAAAATCAACAAACAGGTAACAGAAAATCAACAAATAACACAAAACAGCGAAAACAGAAACAAAACTCAGCTAACAAAGAAAGACGTGGCGCATACAAGGCGTTAGAGCACTCGTATGACGCGATGTGATGCGGTGTGACAAGAAGACAAAACAGACTGACAAGACATGACATGACTGAATTAAAAAAATACGGTAGGTCTATGGCCTCCTTTTAAATACTTTTCCATGTAATCCATAATTGCCAGCTAATTATGAATTCTTTAAAATTCAATTCAAAAAGAATTTTAAATTCTTTAAATTATGCAATTTGAATAAAAATTAAAGTATAGTAAAATAAAATATAATAAGGCTGTTACTTTTTTATCTAGTGTTTTATGTCCATCAATGCGCGTAGTCTTTTTTTCAAAATAAATAAATATTGCTTATTATGTTGAATGACCTGGCTGAATGACATGACATTTGCCTGAAAAACAGTATTTTATCGAAATTGTTTCGCATAACTAATACAACTGTCAGTTGAAACGTCATAGGGATCATCATTCGGCGTGCGGAGTATAGTCAACTGTTTTTCGACCAAACGTTCATTCGATTAGTAGTAAAAATACCGAATATTTGTTCGATAAAACTCTTTTGGTCCATTGTTCATTCGATTAGTAGTAAAAATACCGAATGTTTGTTCGATAAAAACTCTTTTGGTCAATTGTTCATTCGATCAGTAGTAGAATGGCCTAATGTTTTATCGGTCACACGTCAAATGATCAAATTAATTTCGGTCACCAGTGGGAAACCCAAGTAACCCTTTTAACACAACATTAGAAAAATATGTGAGGTCAGATGTTGGTCAAAATAAGCACCATAATGTGATATGGATACTAGACAACTAATATAAAACTTATTTTAGATATTTTTTTAGATAAATTACACCCAGACACATAATAAATAATTGTGTTCATCACACAAAGATTTGCCCTGGGTAAAAATCGATAAACTACATTAATAACGGAGAGGATGGCCCTCACTGTCTATCACTTCTTGAAGACGATTTTGCATCCCTGAAACCATATTAAAACATGCGGCACTATTTCGCATTAGTTCCCAAGTTCTGTTTACCTCTTCATCCAAATTTTTTTTTGACTTAATTTCACTTGAGTCCCAGTTTAAAACCATCTGACCCCACAAGTTTTCTATAGGATTAAGATCCGGGCTTTTAGCCGGCCACTCGAACACCGTTATATCTTCTTGTGCATTTAGCCAGTCTTGCACAATTCGGGACCGATGCACTGAAGAATTATCCTGAACCAGGTAAATTTGTCCTTCTGGATATGCGACCCGCACTGAAGGCAGCATTACGTCTTTCAACACTTCAAGGTATCGCTCACTGTTCATGCGGCCACCTATCTCCACTAGCTCGCCTGGGCCCACTGAAGACATCCATCCCCAGTAGCCTAAAACAATAAACCTTTTCAAATCTGTTGCAATATGTAAATCTTATAATCCATACTAATATTATAAATGCGAAAGTAACTCTGTCTGTCTGTATGTTACGCTTTCACGCCTAAACCACTGAACCGATTTTAATGAAATTTGGTGTAGGGGTAGATTAGACCTTGAGAAAGGACATAGGCTATGTTTGGTCGCGATAACCGACATCCACGCGGGCGGAGCCGCGGGCAAAAGCTAGTTTAAGATAATTTATGTTAAAGAATATATTAATTAACTTACCTACTGTTAACCGCCCGCTTGTTCTTAAGTCTAATACGTTTTTAGGGTTGAAGCGTTGGCCACTTCTTCTCCATAAAATTTTTCGGCCATCCCTATCTGACTTGAAGCATTTTTCGTCGGTAAATATAACAATTTCGTTTTCCCAATCGAAATTTAAATAACGAGTAGCGAAATTTACCCGTTTGGTGCGATGATCGTCAGTAAGTTCAATCTTTCTGGCTGGCTTATAATTATGGATGTTCGCAGCGTGTAGATGTCGTCGAACAATGCTCGGCGACACCCCAAATGTTTCAGCACTTGAGCGCGTAGTTTTGAAGGGTGCCGCTGAGTGAACTTCCACAATATCACGGCGTCGTTTTGATTCCTGAGTGTATGTGTAAGCAACTGGGCGACCTAGCGTTCACATTTTATATCACCTGTTGCTTGATACCTTCGAATCCATCTACGCACAGTATTTCTCTGTAATGAAAATGATAATCAATAGAAGAAACTACAAAAATCTAACTTGTAAATGAAAATGTAAGATGATTTAACAATAAATAGAAATATAATATATTTTTATCGTAACTCTTACCGTTATGCCCATATCTCGTGCTACTTTCTTTATGCTTTGTTCTTGCTCCCAGAGAACAACAATTTTAGCTTTTAAAAATGTTGTTAATCGAACCATACTTTCAATTTTCTCAAAAACTTATCAAAAACTTAATAAATTGAATAATTTAACGAGGAGGATTAATACACTAATGCAAATACGAATTATAAAGTTACCTTCAATCACAGTTTAGTAAATAAGGCAAAGAATTATTCTAATTGCAACCTTAGCGCGCTGTTATAGATATTATAATACTATAGCCGCAGCTCATACAGCAGATAAATTTTTGAAGTAAAACATGACGGTAGTGCAACACGCTGTGTCAAGCGTAATCTATTGAACTAAACGAGAAATCTATATTAATTTCAACCTTATATCTTAGTCAATTGAGCAGTTATTATTATCACATATGGAGGAAGTTGAAATTTAAACCTTAAGGTCTAGAAAATTACACCGTAATCAACTTTGTTCGATGAAAGGAGTAATGTTATTCATATTTTCGCCATTAATGACAAGTGAACCGATAGCCTAGTGGTATAAGGCACGGTCTAAGTGATCGGCTCGCGCTGAAGACGCGGGTTCGTATCCTCAAACGGCACATAAATAAATCTGGCATCTTTTTGTAAGTATATTGTATCTTGGGATACAATTGAGCTGAAAGACGAAAAATATCAGAAAATTACAAATATGAACATGCAAATAAAAGGCAGATGAAGCTGCTCGCTCGTTCGCAGCTCAGCGACGATCGTATCACGTGACGTCATTCGTGAGTCATGTGACGCGGCCGGCGCAGGCGGCGATATTCTTTAAGTATTGAGGGGGTCTGTTTTCTCTGACGCTAGCTGTACTCTGTGAATACATTTTCGAATTAATATTTTTAGAGGTTATGTTACCATTTGTAAACATTTTGGAAGTCCGGAGTTTTGATTCTAAAAATAAGAACTGTAAAGGATATTTGGCTAATTTTATGTACATTCTAAAACAATTTTGGAGTTGAGGTAATATCGTACGGCGGTCCTATCTCTCAAGGTCTTTGTCCTTTCATCAAAATCGGTTCAGTGGTTTAGGCTTATTCTAGACTTACCTATAATCAATCCCTGTTGCAAATTTCAGTTGTCTATAATATAGGTCTACAATCGGCTATTCCGGGATCGCCTGCGCCAGAACCTCGTCCATTGTTTCCCACCAGCATTCTTTGCACCAGCCAGCATGTGAGGTTGGCTCGTGCCTCAAAGGTTAGGTAGGGCTCTGTACTGTTGTAAACTCACTTTGTACCTATACATTCTATTCATCTAGAATCATAGAAAGTATACTGGCAGACACATTGAATGAGGAGAAAGGCTCAGGATGCAATATCCCTCGCTTGGACCCGTTTGCTCCGGAAGTCGTCAAGCTTGATAAGAAAATGCCAAAAATTAAATGTGAAGGCCAGGATTGGGTCAAGTGCAATGTAAGTAGGAAACTTCGAGATTCAATTCTCGTAATAATAATCTGTTCAAAACATCTAAACCTCCTGGGGGATTGTAGTGAAGAACTTTAAGATTCTGCAGGATTGAAATAGAGGATTCTAGTGGAATATGCGCAGAATTCAGTACCGATCTAAACTCAGTTTCTCAAATTTCAAAGACGATATTCTCGTAAATCAATTTTCAAGATCGAACATTGATATCATGAGTGTTTTTATTATTTAGGAAATTGAGACTGAATTTGAACAAATTGTTATTACGAGTTTTAGCTTCTCTCTCTCTACGCTTGAGCAAGAGTTCCAGTTGCATTCAAAGCTTGAATTTTGGAGCTGGGGCACCTTAGAATTCTTCCGGCGCACCGAGCCCACGAAAGGCCATCTCCACTGCACCGCACGTTTTTCGCGGGTCTATCAACGACCTCCATCCTCCATCAGCGCAGACCTGGGGTGACATGTGCTGCTGCCTGTCACAGTCTCACCCTAGCAGAAGGAGGCAGGGGTAGCGTCATGACGCATGCCTGCCCTTGGCCCTGGGTCAGTCGAGGATATTTTAGGCAATCTTACTCAACGGCATCTGAAGATCTAAAACAGCGTATGTTTTCGAGTACAACAAAGTACGAGTTAAAAAATGGGTGCTCTTCCTGATTAACAAATAAGGCTCTGGCGCATGCTTAGGGAAAATTCGGTGATCTCTCCAATAAAAGCTAATATAAAACCTTCATTATGAAAAGGAGAAATAAAAGAGATGACTCTAGGCTCCAAAGTGCAGGCTTTGGATGCGACTGGGATTAACGTTCGGAGGTAGAAGACAAGATGACCTTACGAAAATATTCCGCGATAGATCCTCCTACACTTTGTTCTTCCAGATATCAGAATGTAAAGTAGTACCTGAGATATTGGCGGTGACTAAAGATATAGAGTGCGTCTACAATGACATTATCCACGAAAGTGACACGAAGTACCACTTGGACTCACCTACCGTGGTTCTGGGTGACGACAAATACATCTTGACGAATAGTGACCATGTCAAGATTATGTGCACTGGAAGACACGGTTCGAGGTAATATTACCAATGAAGGTAATCTTTAAGTTACTTATCTCACCCACATTCCTATTACTGTAATTCCTGCGTAACAGCAATGAGAGTGATCCACGAACACAGCGAGTGGTGATATTTGAGAATTCCCAGGAAAAGTTAAAATGGTTTTGGAATTGTCAGCGAAATGAATACTAGATAATTGGAGGAGTGTATAACTCCTGGGGTGATGTTGATGGACTAAATGAGGAATAGCATGATAAGGCAACGTTGAGGAATAGGACGATATAGTGACCAAGATAAAGGGAATTGGATTAAATGGTTCGGACACGTAGAGAGAATGGGTGAAAAAGGATTAACAAAAAAGATTAATAAGGCAAGGGTAAAAGGGCAATCCGGTAAATTTTGTCAGGGAGCTTTTTGATAAGGGGAAAAATAAGGGAGGCCTAAAACATTCTTGGCCTAAAACATGACGTTGATTCCTCACAGGTTTTTGTGAAAAAAAAAGATGCTTGCGAGGTCTACTGTTCACAGAAATACTAGGGAACTAGAAATTATGTATGAAAACAAAATTATGTCACTGTGAGTAGGGTAGCCAGAGCTCACTGGAGAGGTTTTGTGCTGTCAGTGGGAAGATTAAAGGCTATTCCTGCTTTGTCTTCTACACTGACGGCATAGAAACTCTGTGTTTACAGGATCGGCAGCACGCGTGTGACCCCCCTGGTGTTGCACACGTCCATAGGCCACGGTAACCACTTACCATCAGGTGGGCCGTGTGCTTGTCTACCACATCAGTTGTGTAAAAAAAATATAGAAGTATTAGCATTTCGTAATCTTGTCATGAGTTGTATTTACCTGTTATTACATGTACTTGTATTAGACTTCATTTCTTAATGTTTGATGTGTTGCAATATTTCCAGCTTCCTAAGGTCCAAATGGAAAGGTCACGCCACTGGTTTCCGTACAACAGTAGAAATGAAGTCAGTGCCTCCAGGGAGGGAGGACAGCCTCAATGTCCTTATGTTCGGCTTCGACTCCACCTCCAAGAACGGCTTCATTCGAGGGATGCCTCAGAGTTACAAGTACTTCACTAAGAATATGAAAGGGACTATTCTGAATGGGTGAGCCTGACTGTTCTAGCTAACTGTAGTTGTATTTATAACTATAACGCTTCTGCCCATTCCTTTACACGCATGGATATTAGTCTTCTTCTTCATCCTCATCTTAGCTTCAAGCTCAGTCGCATTCGAAGCTTTCAGTTTGGAGACTGGGGTCCGCTTTACCAGTCTATCAGCCGATTTGGCTTAACTTTGATATTGTTAAGGAACGATAGCCATATGACCTCCACAACCCAAAGGTAATATCAAAGCATTTCAGCTAGACCAGTTGTTAGACTTTTTAGGGCTCCAAATACCCGTGACGACTGCCACTGCCACCGACAATCGGGACCGATGGCTTAACGTACACGTTAAGCCGTTCATGTATGAGTATGGGTATTTGCATTGGTGTGGTCGTCCACACGCATGTATGCATATATTGCAATATTCATGCATACTATCGCAATTTATCGCACCACCGTCTCGGCATACTTCTGCTCTTCTGCTCTTTATCTGTAATTCCCAGGACCACACCACTCTCATGGAGGACGGATGTCATTTGGCGACTTCCGGCACCAGAGTCCTCCAACGGGTCCAAGTGAGGGAGAGGCATACGACCATCGTAGGTAACGTTATGAGTAGTTGGAGCTCTAAAAGTCAGGCTCGTAGTTAGGATGGAAAGCTGACCCCAAATAGTTTAACAAGATGTCTATACAGGGTTACTGGTAACTCGACATATTCCTGTTAGGTGTTAGAGGACCCAAAATGCTACAATTTTGACCCCCTATATGTATGGCCGAAAATTAAGAGCTTTCGAAATAATTGACTTTTTGGAGTTTTTTCCGTATTAACCCAGAACTTTTTCATAAGATGGTCCACAATTTTATGTAAAAGTTCTGGGTTTAAGTATCAGCTATAGAAAATAAATGGGTAAAAACCTTTTTTTTTTAATTGCACTTGTAAGACTTAATTCTGAGTTGCGGACTGGAATATGTCGAGTTACCAGTAACCCTGTATATGAAGTTCCCTTGGTACTACCAAAGGGCTCAACAGATTTATATGAAATTTTGACGGGGGTCGTAGAACTATTCAGTACAACAAATATAGTCCTTTTTACGTATACAGATATAATGTCGTGGGTGATGGCACCCCTGCGGCTCTTATTCCGCTGTTTTCCGGCAAGACTGAGCTGGAGTTACCAGACTTCAGGAAAAATATGGGCATCAACAATACATTTGATTTTAAGGAGCTGATATTTTATAAGCTTAAGAATCTTGGGTGAGTTATAACTAATATCATCACGGAATTTATCATGATTATTATATTTACATAGGACAACCAAGTAAGCGCCAACTGGCTTATCGGTTATAATAGTCCTGTCAGTGATGCTGATGAAAGATCGATACCAGTATAATGTGACACGACCAACGGCAAGACATATCTTGATACATGGATTGCAGTGACCTCTGCATAGAAATATATTATCGTCTGCGTAGGTATACTTTTTCGGGTGAAGTAAAGACGTCGTGTAGAGATCGTCGATGTATGTTTAGACGAGTGTCAGGCTTAATATACTCTTGGTGTGTATATTCTCTTGGGGCGCACGCGTTGCGTAGGTAGGACTAGGTAGGTACACGGGGAAGAACTGGGTGGCGAAGCGAGCGAATAATATACCTACCTAGGAAAAAAGAGGACCCTCCTGCCTAAGTTAATATTATTGGCGGGGCATCTAAAAGGGGGTAATTTTTTGGTTATTTTTGAGCTACGACCTGATGTTTCTGAGATATTTAGATGTTTTTTTTTGTCGATTTACAACTAGTACATAGTCATACAACAGTTTCTAATATTTCATTTTCCCCAGAATTAAGCCTTCCAGCGCAAATAAAAAAAAAGTTTTTACTGAGTGGGAATCATTCTAATTTATTTTTGTAGGTGATAAACTTACTAACTTAAAATAGTTATAAAAATTAATAAAGAACGCCGTAAATAAATAAAAAAATACTAAACATAACACACAGCCATTTGAAACTTCTGAACTTGGGTAAAATAATAAACGGATGACCTTTGCCGATCTTAAACAATGAAAATGTCCTTGGTGCATTTGTACCCGCGCTTAGTAAAACTGGCCTTTCTTCACAAACATTGGATGTCATTACGTTTTTGGAAAACTCAATAAACGCACAAGTTATTTCCGTAATTTGTACGCTCACTGCAATTTTTTTTTTAGGATACATAACAATTACTGGAGAGCAAGGTGAGAAATAAAAAAAATATTTTTTCATAAAATGGTCCACAATTTTTTTAATTAAAAGAGTTTATTTAGTTTTTATTACAATTTTAGGGTGGTAAATTTATCACCCACCTACAAAAGTAAATTAGAATCATTTCCACACGGTAAAAACTTTTTTAAATTTGCACTTCAAGTTAATTCTGGGTGAATATGGAAAATACTCAAAAAGTCAATATATGGGATATATATGGGAAGGTCAAAATTTTTGCATTTTAGGTAATCTTATACCTCCTGACAGGAGTACGTCGAGTTACCAGTAACTCTTTCTACTCTTGAAAATATATTTGAGTGCAACAACGGAGCTAGACACAATAATATTAGGGGTTAAAGTATGAAATTGCCGATTTGTACTGACAAATTGAAATTCGTTTTTGAAGTGAAAACTTCTTTAGCGGCGTTGGATGGGTGTAAAATGTTAAGGAAGCGTCAGGATTAGTTGACCTTTGCACCGTAACCGACGACTGACGTCATACAAGATTAGGTAAAGACTATGTATACAGTCGACGTGCTTACCGTTTAAGCTACGACGTTATCCATAGTAAATTGTTACTATGGATAACGTCGTAGCTTAAACGGTAAGCACGTCGACTGTAAGTCCTTATAGTTTCGGATAGTATCGGGTTCGAACCACCGGGCCTTCAGGGATTTTTTGTGATTGTTTTTTCTTATTATAATTTATTACTTTTGGTGATTACTTTTTCTTTTTGTAATTTATTACTTTTTATGATATTTTTTTCTTTTTGTAATTTATTATTTTCTTCTGACAGAAAATTAGCAGAAAATAAGTGATAGGTTCTATGAATAGCGCTATATAATAGGTATGGTATGGTATGTTTTTTTAATCTTTTTCTATGTATATAACGAAGAAAGAAAAAAGAAAATGTTTTCACTTCTGCCGGCACTCCCAGAGTGCAACCCGTCTTTTTTTTTAATTTAACGTATTTATTTAATCAAAATAATTACCATTATTATCTATACATTGCTGCCATCTAGTAGGAAGGTCATTTATGCCTTTGCGATAGAACTCTGGTGATCTAGATTCGACAAACTGTGTGAAAGCATTTTGTACTGCCTCCTGAGAAGAAAACTTTTTATCACATAGAAAATTGTCCAAATCACGATAAAAATGGTAGTCTGTTGGAGCAAGGTCTGGCGAATACGGAGGGTGACGGATAGTTTCTAATTGCAGTTCCTGTAGAGTTAAAACGGTTTCTCGTGCTGTATGAGGTCTCGCGTTATCATGGAGAAATAATGGTGAAGATCGATTCATGAGTCGGGGCTGTTTCACTGCTAGTTTTGCTATCATTGTTCGGAGTTCGGCACAGTAGACATCTGCCGTTATTGCTTGACCAGATCGTAGAAAGTCCAAACAGTTACCATTACCTTTTTATTGGTAAACTTTGCTTTAGGACGGGTGAAACGCCACAACAGGCGTTTCACCTGGGGTCAGCCATTGCATTTTTCGCTTACGGTTATCGTAAAGAATCCACTTTACATCACATGTCACAATTCGATCCAATATTCCTTCATTTCTGTATCGATTCAACAAGGCAACACAAGTTTCAACACGCATTTCTTTCTGCAGATCAGTCAAATCATGAGGTACCCATTTTTCACATTTTTTTATTTTATTGATTTGACGCAAATGAGTCAATATTGTTGGTAAGGTAACATTAAACCATGCAGCTAATTCCTGGGTAGTTTGGCTCGGATCGGCTTCCACCATGTCTTTCAATTCATTGTTATTCACCTGTGTGGACGGCCTTCCTCGTGGTTCGTTCTTCAAATCAAAGTTTCCATCACGAAAGCGTTTAAACCAAAATCGCACGGTGCGTACATTAGCAGTCCCCTCTCCAAACGCAACATTGATATTGCGAGCTGTTTATGCCGCGTTAGTTCCGCGTCGGAACTCGTATTCAAAAATCACTCGAATTTTCGAAGTATCTATCTTTCTTGTCTAAGCTGAATAAAAAAAACAACTGAAAGTCGATAATCGAATGTTGCACATTTTTAAATGAAGAACTACATAGGTACCATGTGGAAACAGTTTCACTCAAAAATCTCAAACCATGAAGGTTCTATGTCAATTCGAAGTACCTATTACAATGAAACGGCAATTGCATACTTTAACCCCTATTATTATACAATGGTTACACAATTACCATGCGCGCTGTAAAAACTGCCTGAAATTGCGTAACTTGCTCGGTCATGACAATGTAAAAGACGAGGAGCGGATCTCAAGCCACCGCTAGAACAAAACCTCCCACCGCGGAAATTACGGTGCGCCGGCGTCGCTCGGCCACATCTGTTATTATAATGGAGACCCGTTCCTCAGTAATAAAATACAATTGAAACAATATTGTTGTTTCTAGGAGGTAAGACAAGACGGTATTTCCGTCTAATTGAGCAGTCCGACTGGGGAAATACCTCCGCTCTACAGAATACCGCGGCCGTAATAACCTCGTGTTGTGTTCCCGGCGGTGAGTAGGGTTGCCAGAGCTCACTGGAGAGTTTTTGTGCTGTTAGTGGAAAGATCAAAGGCTATTCCTGCTTTGTCTTCTACGCTAACGGCACAGAAACTCTCTTTGTTTATGGGGTCGGCAGCATGAGTGTGAATCCCCTGGTGTTGTACACGTCCATAGGCCACGGTAACCACTTTCCATCAGGTGGGCCGTGTGCTTGTCTGCCACTTCAGTGGTATAAAATAAAAACAATGGGATCTTTCATAATAACCTAACTTAAACTATTACACAAATAAATTATTTACAATAGTAGGTGCAAACATATTACTTAAAATAGTGAGTGGGTAGTCGTGCTCGTTAACACCCCGCCTGTGCCTGAAACGCCCTATCTTTCAGCTGATGTAAAACGGAATCCCGTCCCACTTAACCCTGGGCGCATCCTTTCTCTGTTGAGTGTTTGCACTCCTCGCCCGCATATCTAACCCTTACCTCACTGTCGCTCGTCTTAACTCAACAACTGACAGGTCTCAAATTCGCCGGACACATCTCCTCCGCCAGTCTCACCTTCATGGCAGAACACTTCCAAAGTCTGCGCCCGAAGTTGGTGACCACTGCCTTGGGTGACTTGAAGGGCCCAGAGGCCTCCTGCAGGAGACATTACGCGGGTGTCGTGCGGTCCATGGCCCTATACGGGCGCCCCGTGTGGGCGGACACCCTGGAGGCCAGATTCCTGCCTCTGCTCCGTACGGCGCAGAGGACGATGGCCTCCAGGGCCCTCAGGGGGTACCGCACGATATCCTTCGAAGCGGCGAGTCTCCTGGCCAGATCGCCACCGTGGATCCTGGAAGCGAGGACCCTTTCGGCATGATATTAGTTCCGAAAGGACGCGCGGGAGCGGGGATTCGATCCCGAGCCCGAGGATACTTGAGCAACCACGCGCAGGGCACGCCGTGATTACAGCGGTAAGACCCATCATGGGGGAGTGGCTAGAGAGGCCACACGGTAGCCTCTCGTACCGTCAGACGCAGATGATTACCGTACACGGTAGCTTCGGGCGGTATCTGCATCTGATGGGCATAGAGTTAACGCCCGAGTGCCATCACTGCGACGAGAGCGTGGACTCGGGGCTGCACACGCTCACCGAGTGTCTGGCGTTTAAGGCGCCGAGGCGGGAGCTTGTGGCAGCCCTAGGGGTGAGAGTGCTCACGCTCTCCACCCTGCTCGCGGCGATGGTCCGCTGCGCGGATGCGTGGGCGGCTAGCACTTCCTTTTGTGAGCAGGTCATGCTCGTGAAGGAGACAGCAGAGAGGGCGCGGCGCGATGAGCGAGAGAGACTCGCGGACATCGCTGCCCACGTTCGTAGGCCCATATCGGGGGCAAGTCGGGGACCGCGTGGTCCCCCCTGCCGAGGAGGGCCAGACCGAGAGGGATGGCCCTGGGTCGGCCGGGGTGCGAGGGATATGTCGCACGACCCACAGACGGCGTGTGGTTTAATCGGTTCGAGTCCGACATAACCTCCCCTCCGGCTCCCCGAACTCGGCTCCGGCTAACACGAAGGGTATGGCTGAGGTGTCCACATACCCTTCTTACCTATACGTATCTACGTCGATCCACGCCGTGTAAGTATAGCCAACCACCAGGATATATATACCACGCGCCATTATCAGACCCGCACAATCCGACTTGGATTGATTATTTTAGAAGGCTAAGGCGAGAGCGTGGCGGAACGGAGCTCCCGCATTTGCATTCGTGGTATTTTTTTTTAAAACCGTTCAAACGAAACTACCACAATATCAAATTTTCACAATTTTGAACTTCGGGATTTTGTACTTCGAAATACTACATACTACTACTACTACAGTACTTCGAATATCAAATTTTCAGAATTTTGAACTTCGGGATTTTGTACTTCGAGATTTTGGACTTCGGGATTATGTACGTTCGGGATTTTGTAATTTCGGAACCAACAAATAGGTTTCTTTCCTTGCCAGCTACCGCACCGCGTACTTCGAAGACACCCCTTCAATAGGAACGTTCCAATACCGCTTCAACGGCTTCAACCAGCAGCCGACCGACCACTATCTGTTTTCGTTGCTCATGGAAAAGGCTAAGTCCGACAAATGCAGGTGGCACATAAACTCCGACGACTACAAGTATTGTTTTGGAGACACGCCACAATTTCAGTTATTTATGAATATAACTGATCAGGTCAGAAAATAATCATTCATGCGTCTTGCCTTTAAGAGATTTGGTGACCAAGCCAACCAAGCCGGTACACCTGTTGATTGACAAACAGTTCGAAGGACACAAGCACGAGTGTGTCGCAGAGATGAATATTCTGCGGAAGGATCGACTGCTGTCTGATCCCTTAACCCCTAGAAGGAAGCCTGCGCTAGAGCCATGTTCGATAATCAGTTGTGGTACTGGCTCGTAGGTGAACATCACTTGGGCCCCGGAAGTCTTATGTACCCACGTACACCGCAAAGAAGTACCTATTTATATATGTGTGAAAAAAAATTGTTAAGTCACTGTTCTATTGCTATTTTTTAATACCATTTAGGTGACGGACCAGCGCAACGTCCATTTGATCGGAACTGGTTACCGTGGCCTATGGCCGTATGTAACACCAGGAGCGTTACACTCGAGCGCTGCTTACCTTGAAGAAACCTTCTAATGCCCTTCTTGAAAAATTCTAAATTGTTACAGTTTTTGCAGTTAGACGGCAAAAAAATCATTTTCACTTTCGTTGCCGACATCACTCACGACAAGAACAAGATATCTTGTGCTGATGATGCCATGCTGGCGTGGCTCCAGTCTATAGCAAAGAGGTGGTTACTGGAGGACACACTAGTCATTATAATGGGGGACCACGGACCTAGGTAACATCTATACTAATATTATTATTAAGAAGAGGTAAACTTTGTGAGTTTGTGTCCTAATTGCATCTGAGGCCAAGGACAACTCGGAGCTCGGGATCCGCCTTCCGGCTAACAATTCCGGCAAATCCTCGTACATTATTTGAAAATTCATAAAGTGTGAGCAAATATGGTTTAAAGGGGCGACAGGGATTTCAAAGTATGCCACGGGTGAAGCCGGGGTGGGTCAGAAGCAAAACAGTGACAGTGAATGCTTCTTATAAAAAACTTTGTCCGTTCAGACACTTAACTTTATTTTACATGTTTGCTTATCTTTATAAGTCCTTTTATAAACTAAATATACGAGTTCAAGTCAAAAGTAGTCCAATATAACCGATTCTCCTATATACGTTCAGTCTTTATGGTTACCCTACGAAAAAATCCTTTTATAGCATGTTATAAAAATCGAAGTATGGCAGTTAGAAGAACGGGCGACATCTTGACACTCTCTCGCTCGAGACCATGGTGCGAGCCATGGTCTCCAGCGGGAAAGTGGCCATGCTCGTGAAAGAGGTGGCGGCGTAGGGGCAAGAGAACTCTCCCACCCGAGTTCCGTAGTCGCGGGCTTGGCGGCCGCCGACGTGTCTTCGCCGAAGATCATCGGCCTCCATGACCGGGGTCCTGAGGTCAGTGAATGGGCTGCTCACCGTCCTTACAGAAGCAGGCCCATGACGGCAGCGTGACGTGAGAGATTCACGCACGGCACCCATAAACGCGGAATAACACCCGGACCACCCCCTAGGCGAGGCCGCAGCCATAGGTCTGCTGGTAGTCCCGGGACATCCTTCCGAGGGCTTTGAAATTGTGCCCTCAGTTCAGATTAACACTTTATTTACCTTCAGTATTAGGATTACGTACTAAAATAAAATATTACAAACTTTCGTATGAATGTTTACTTTGTACGCTCAAACCTCATTGCTAGGGAGACGGACTTTTTTTTAATACTCTGAGTGAATTTACAAGGCCAGCTTTACTTGTAATTTGCTATATGTAAATATGTGATTTACAAAATTTGGAATTGGTTAGGGTGTGGGCTTGAGTGGGTGGAGCAGGCAAAGGTGGGAACTCGGCTTACTTTGATTTCAAAAAAGCATTCGACTTAGTCGCTACTGATGATGATTGCTTAAAAAGTTGGCTGAAGTAGGTTTTACCCCGAAGTTATTGAAGTTTTTGGCGAGTTACGTGAGTGATAGGAGAGGTATGTGGATTATGCGGGTCATAGATCAGACCCGTATTTTACGAGATCGTCGTGATCTGGCGTGAGCCAGGGTAGTAACCTTGAACCTCTGCAGTTCATAATAATGATAAACGACCTTCCAAATATAGTGCAAGATGCCCAATGCTTATTGTTCGCTGATGATCTTAAGCTGGCGTTGCCTATAAGAAGCGTCGAGGATTGTATGAGGTTGCAGGGGAACATAGATAGGGTCTTGGCTTGGAGTCAACTAAATCGGCTTTAGTTTAACACCTCGAAATGTGCAGTAATTTTACTCCCTCGAACCCGCACTCCTTTCCTGTATGAGTACAATATTGGCAGAGTACCGATACCTCAAGTCGCGGAGATTAGGGACTTGGGGATGAATCTTAATTCAGAGTTGACGTATTACAACCACATTACCAAAATCTGTAATTGTAACATGCACTAATTAAAAGATAAATGTGCAGGCACTTTTTAACATTTATTAAGTTTTATCTTCAAAACAATATTCGATATTTTCAGTTATTCAAACAAGAAGCATGCGTCCCATGACCCTGCCTATCTTATATCTAAAATATTGTATCTAAGGTCCTATCAACAAAGTCTGTATTATAAGAGAAAAAACAAATGGCAAATGCCAGTCATATTAACTGTTGATTGATACTTTACAATTTTAGGTCTTCTTACTGTTTATGTTGAGCCGGTATTTTAGAAAAACATGACTCATGATGTTAACCTGTTCTGCTACTCCTTTTCATTTTCTGCGATTACAGCAATGTCATCTGCAAATCTAATAAATTTAATATTCTTTCCATTGAATTTACGCTCCCCCCGGCCCACCAGAACTCTTTAATTTCTGTAATTGCAATTAATAGGTTAAATATCAATGGTGCCAAGATCCCTGCTTTCTTCATTTACTTACCTCAATTATTGTTTTCGCATTCCTTGTCTTGTCCACGCAGGCGGAACTGCGATCATTTCTTACATCTGGATATTACCATTGGCTCAACGATTAAGAAGATTGCCCCTGACTGCACAACGATTTCATCTTAACGTATCGAACTTCCCAATAACAGTTTTAAATCCACAGATTCGGAGATATTCTGAATACTTTCCAAGGCAAGTTAGAAAGCAGGTTACCGTTTATGGGCATCCGTCTACCTGAGGCATTGAAACGAAGACGTCCAAGTGTACAGTCGGCGCTGGAATGGAATGTAAACGTAATAACGACTCCTCACGACATTCATGCGACTTTACTCGACGTGTTGGACTTGAGGCATCTCGGTAACTCTTACAGGGTTGAAGGAGCTGATGTGCCGAGAGCCATGACTTTATTGGAGCCGGTAAGTGTTCAGCCATCGCAAAACGGCCCGCATCGGAATGGATTTTCACAATATTTAAACGAAATTAGATCTTATACAGGGTATATTTTTGAAACCGGGCAGTAAGGGCAGGTATCTTAACAGTTGTAGTTATAGCAAAATGTTCATAGGAGACCTTCCTTACCTTTTTGAGATATTTTAAATTGCATTCACAGATTTTGGCAAAATCGTACAGTCAGCAAGAAAGTTCGTTTTTTTTGTGCCAGTCGATCCTATTTCATGTAATGACCGTTTTAGCTTTGAGTACTAGATAAGACAGAAATCGCCAAAAACGTTTCTCATACAATTCATCAATAGATTCAAATTTCCATAATGGTCAAACTTTTTGCTTTGGTAAGGAGTAAGTAGGATTGACCAATCTGCCAATTTTGAAATCGCGATATCTCCGAAACGAAGTTACAATAAAAGTATAGGATCAATTCTGTAGACAGTTGCATGATCTACGGGTATAACTTGGTCGAACCTATATTTTGCTATAACACTTTCTGTATACGAGAGAAATGTGAAAATTCAATATATTATATTTGACCTTTAATCTGGAATAAAAATAATCCGCACAAGTCTAATCGATGGGCACTTCCTTTTGTAATAGTGTATTTAAGTTCCCCACCAATTTTCAGCTCCATGCGTATTTATGCAAGCTTAAGAGCGTTTTCACACTCATCCGATATCCGATATCGGTGTCGGACGCCTATAGCCGACCTCCGATAGCCGACACCTTGTGCTTTTTTCACATTTATCCGATAATATCGGCCCTATACGGCGATTTGCTCGAAAGCACAGACTAGTTAGGGATGCTACAGATAAAAAAAGAAGTGCAAGCAATTTTCGACCTTATTGACATGACATGGCATCGAGATTTTTTCTTAAAGACACGTAATAAGAAGATGTCATTAAGGTCGAAAATTGCTTGCAGTCGCTGTTTTAGTCTCTTTGTGATCCGATATCGGGCCAAAACAGTGGAGTTGGCTCCGATAACCGATACGAACCGGACAATGTGAAAGAAAGATACACGTGTCGTACATTTGACTTCCGCCGATATCGGATGTCGGATATCGGATGAGTGCGAAAACGTACGCTCTAACTCTTTATTCCGAGATCCGATACGGGCTGTTAGTTCTCTTAACCCCTGCGTTGGTCCTGGTTGTGTCCAATCTTTTCACTTTGGAGCACAGCCATTGTTCTCCTACGGTTTCTAGTCCTATTGTGCCCTACCTAGTTTTAAAAAGTAGGAAAATAGACCAATTTATTGCTGCCCTAGCCTATGCTCCACCTGCGTTGATGTCCGCTATCGCAACTTTAAGTCATATCTGCAGTTCTACTCAACCGATTGTGATAAAACTCACGTAAGATTGCCCGTGCAACGCTGTATTGTAACCATGTTCTCAGATCCCCCACAACCGCTCCTGCAGCGAGGCCGGCATACAGCCGCACTGGTGCTCGTGCCTCTCTTGGTTCAACGTCTCCGAGAACCAGCCAGTCTACCGGAAGGCGGTGGAAGTGTTCGTCAACTATATCAACGCATATACGGAGAAATTTAGGTCAGTATAGTAGTTTGACAACTTCATATTAGTTATAGGTATACCTCGGTTAATTAGGTAATCTACCAGGAGAGTTTCTTGTCATGATTGAGGTTGTGTAAAAATTCTCCACACGATCGCAAGATCCCGAGTTCGTATCACGTCACACACTACCGACTTGAACCTACTTTTAACACGACTATCTTTAATTATCAAAAAACTGACTTTAAACTCGACCTTTTTGATTCTGCTCTAATAAAAGATCTGCAGTCTAAAAAGGCCATATTGTATGTTTCGTTTGCTGATTTCATATTTATAAAATTTAACAGTTTTGTATGAAAATATGGAAAATGGTCCACATATTTTGTACTAGCTTTTGACCGCGGCTCCGCCCGCGTGGATGTCGGTTATCGCTTAGTTTTGAGCCGACGCTATTGAGCATTAAATTCACCTCTCTACTCGACTTTGTCTTCTTCATTTTTAAATTCTTACTATTTGTCCCCTATTCACCCCCTTTTTACGCTATTGAAAAATTACAAACTTTAATACCAAATTTCAGACGGATATTTAAAAATAATAAAATTTTCATACAAACTTTCATCCCCTATTAACCCTCCCCCCTTTAACCCCTTATTTCGCTATAAAAAGTAGCCATATCCGTTTCCAAGTTCTAATCTGTCTCTGTGCCAAATTTCATCAGGATATCGTCAAAAATGTCAAACTATCATCCCCTAGTCCTATTCCCAATTCCCCCTCTTCTATCCCTTTTTTCGCGTTAAAAGGTAGCCTATTTCCCTTTCCAAGCTCTAATCCATCTCTATACCAATTTCAACAGGATATCTTCTAAATTGACAAATTGACATCCCCTAGCATTATCCCCCTCTTTACTACCTTTTTCGCGATAAAAGGTTGTAACCACTAAACTAGTCAGGTGGATACTCACCGGCTTACTCAGAGGAGCTGACAGAGAACTCTTACCCAGGGCGCCTTCCTACAGAGCTAGATGGGTGTGTGCACGGGTAAGCTAGGGCTCTAATGAAAACAATGGGTAAGGTGTACACACATATATTTGGAAAGATAGAATACAGAGCACAGAGATAGATGATTAAGCTATATAAAGGTAGATAAAAGTATGGAGTAGATTACAGTGCTAAGACACACAAGTACGAACACAGGTAGACAGACAGAAGTACAGATTATGAAGTCACAAGAAGCAAAAATATAGGCAGAAGGACACACACAGTAGGCATGAGAATTACGGTTAGGGAAGGGTGTCCTCGTTGTCTCAAGTACTAGTTGTCACAAGTTCAATATTTAATAAGCTACAAGGGCATATGGAACGCGACTAGTTTTAAATCGGAACGTACCCCAATACCACCAACATCAGACAGTGTCATGGTCGTGTATTGGAGCTGGTGAAAAAAAAAAAAAAAAATACGTTTGGTGAGTAAATTTTAGTTTGTAAAGTAATGTATTATGATCTAGCTCAAGTATTTTGTTTAGAAAATAGTCAGTTTTAACGTACCAACGAGGTATTGTTATTTGTGATGTTTTTTTAATAGGCTATTTGTTTGTCTAGTATTTTACTACCTCTGGTACATGTTGTCACAATTATTTTGGGGCTAGTTGTCACTGTGACAACTAACCCCAGTTATAGGCTTTAAATATTTTATTAACAAATATATATTTTTGTTCCATGTAGCCAACATGCCTAGAAATAGAAAAAGACTCACGGAGCGCGGTCAGACCAGTGTCGAAGTTATGATGCAAGCTGTGAGTGCCGTAGGACCCAGCAATTCCATAAGAAGTGTAGCCAATGATTTCAATATCAACTATAGAACACTTGCAAGATATTATAAAAAATATAAAAGCAAGGAAAATACTATTCTGTCTGTAGGGTATGTAAAAGTAAGGCAAATTTTCAAAGACGATGAAGAAAAAAGCTTGTCAGAATATTTACAAAAAGCTGCAGATATATATTTTGGACTGACCCCGATTGAAGTTCGTAAATTGGCATATCAATATGCTGTTGCTTTAGATCGTAAATTTCCTGAATGTTGGGCAGATAATGCTATGGCCGGTGAAGAATGGTTGAAGGGTTTCATGCGGCGACATCAAGAATTGAGTGTTCGTAAGCCTGAAGCAACTAGCCTGGCACGTGCAACTAGTTTTAATTCCCACAACGTGAATTTGATAATTTGGGTAAAGTTTTAGATAAGTACAAGTTCGAAGGGCAAGACATATGGAATGTAGACGAGACAGGTATTACTACTGTCCAAAAGCCACAAAAAATAGTTGCTCGTAGAGACATGAAGCAGATTGGCGCCTTGACTTCTGCGGAACGTGGTACGCTTGTAACATTGGCTGTCGCAGTATCAGGTGCCGGGAACAGCATACCTCCCTTTTTCGTTTTTCCTCGCAAACATTTCATTTCCTCGCAGGATTTCGTCGTTGACAGTCATACAAGTTAGACGTGTGCCGGTGTTTTTCTAAAATACGCCAATTGAATATAACCTGTGTCTCACTATAAATAAAGTTCAAAGTGTGAAAGTTACTGTTTTGTAATTACAACATTACGTTACAAGTGTACTGCAACTGAGCACGGGCAGACCGCGCGAAGCGACGCCCTTTCCACCTTCACTTCACCTCCGTACCACAACATGGTTACCCTTCCTGACTCGCTGGCACAGTGACTCCGTGTTTCGCCGATATCCTCGCTGCTTGGACAATTACGCTCTTATTACGAACTATTTAGTACCTTTCGATAGCATTCACTTGCCCTGACCACAATATGTCCGTACAGAGATCGCCACCACGACACCTGAGCGATAGCACTGCAAGCACGACCGGTGGTTCGCATCCTGATTTATCGAAACTGAGTTCCCTTAATGTTGATTCCCTAATAACTTTTCGAAAGAGAAAACAACCCGATCAGGATTGTGAATGCTCCAATGATATCAAGGATATTAGATCGGAATTGGCGAATATCAGTTCATTGCTAGAGAAGTACGTTGTATCGAACGAGCAAATTATGAACAAAGTGCAAGAAAGTTTGTCTGAGGTCAAATCTCAAATTACTGAACTGAAGTCTTTTAATAAACAAACTGCACACTTGATCCGTGAAAATGCTACGCAGATTACTGACATTAAATCATCTATGTCCAGCATGGCAAACAAACAAAAGGACTTACGTACACATATGTCGCAATTGCAAACGCAAATTTCACTGGACAGTAATAAAATAAAATCTCTCGAATCAAGTATCCAAGCACTTGAGTTGCCTACTGACAATCACCTGAATGAAAACATAGTCCAAGAAGTACTAGATCGCAATAATAGAGAAAAAAATGTTATTATTGTGGGATTACCTGAGCAATCTACGGCAGATGCGGCAGAAAGAGCCATAAAAGACGAATCCGATTTTATAAAATTATCTAGATCGGCTGGTCTTGATCTTCCAAAGCCAACTAAATTTTTTAGACTAGAGAAATATGTGCCTGGCAAAAGCCGCAGAGTAAAGGTTTGCTTCGAGTCTTCAGTGCCAGCTAAATATTTTCTCCGTAATAGGGAAAAATTGCCTGAAAGCTTAAAAATATTCTCGGACCAGACTCCAGCTCAACAAAAATACCTTAAAAATCTGAAGGAGGAACTAGCACGTCGCCAAAATGAAGGAGAAAGTGATCTCCCAATAAAATATACAAAAGGCACTCCTATTATAACAAAAAGATTACCAAAAAACTAACAACACCAATAACCAACACTGAGGATATGTTTAGTATTACCTATCAAGTAATTATCAACTACCACGACGTTAAGACCAGCAAATCTCGTCTCAGATTTCTATACCTCAATGCTCGGAGCCTACGCAAAAAAAGGAAAGCTTGACGAGCTCAAATGCATTCTTCAATCTTTGCCCACCACAATACATCTTATTTTAATTACCGAGTCATGGATTAGCACTGAATCTCAAGCTAGCAATTTCATATAAACAACTACACCCACTACTACAACTACAGGACAGACTCGAGAGGTGGAGGAGTCTCTGCATTTGTCCATAACGATCTGAGACATAGCTTATCAATTACCAAATATGAAGGAGGAAATAATTACCTATGGATTCGCTTAGAGAGATACGCTCTTGAGGTGGGTGTAGTATACAACCCTGGCAATACTAATTTCAAAGACTTTTTACAAGTTGTCGCGAAAAGAAAAGGAATTCGTAATTAGCCTTTATCGCGAAACTGAGGGCTTCTTTCAGGGTTCAATAGCTTGAATGCATGGGATGTCTATGATTGCTGATTACCAGTGATTCTGTCGTCTCGCACCGTAGATCTCCTCCTGTAGACAATGTAGATTATCTGTTACTCTTCAATCAAGAGTAAGTTGGTAATCCTTGGTATCTTATGGCATACAAGTGCCTAAAAGTCCATAACTACCACACGCTGATTAGCGTCTCCATTGTGTCCCCTCCGTGGGACAAGCAATGGATCTCACAAAATTGGTATATATCTCACCGCAAGTTAGTTCTAACCTTATGAGTTGCGGGTATTGATCTTCTAGCGCTGTAGGGCGAAAGCTCTCAACCCCTAGCCAGCGTCGGGATGTAAACGTCAGGCAGGTTATGAGATGCGTAACTGGTACAGGACAAAATTGCTACGATGCAAACTAAATATACAAAAGATTACCAACCTTCTATTTCTTCGTACAGACGCGCTATCTCCTAGACACGTAAAATCACACCGTTTGCTTTTGATTTACTCATTGACATAAGTATTTATACTTGACAGTAAAGAAAATAGAATTATATAGATTGAGCTGCCAGTGAAACCAACCAAAGAGTATGAATCCTAAAAAGTTTGTATTTCGTGAAGGAACTTCGCGACACAAGTCTATGAAAATCAACTACAACAAATGAAACGTGCTATAATTTTTGGTGACCTCAATATTGATCTACTAACTAAAGACAAAGAAACAAAACAATACACAAAACTCTTAAAGGAAAACGGACATAAACTTTTAAACAAAGTTAACAAGAAATTTTGTACAAGAGAGTCAAAATCTAGAAAATCTATACTCGACCATGTCAGCACTAATCTGAAAAATGATTATTTTCATATGGCAATTATTAATTAATCCATGTCCGATCACAAACAGATATTTGTAGAAATCAAAAAAGCTAAATCCCCACCAAAAACTAGAACCCAATATGAAGCGATAGACTACAATAAACTACAGAACCTATTAGAGACATCAAATGTTGAAAGCCTAAGTGATGACTATGGCCTACTCGAAAAAGAAATCAAACAATTGATACACAAGAGCAAAACAGTCAAGACGAAAATTCTAAATACTCCACTAAGTGACTGGATAAACAAAGACATAATAAATAACATCAACCAAAGGAATGTGCTGTGGACAGCATTGAAAGATAACCCACACAACAATAGCCTTGAAGAAGAATTTATTACAAAAAAACAACAAGTATCTACACTATTGTTCGTAAAATATAGCTTGTGACTTTAGAGACTTCGTTTATAAAGACTGCAACAATAAATTTGTTGTTGGAAAAGTTTTAATTTTTTCAATATTAATAAGACATTTGTATAGAAATCTAGAACACTTTTTTCAAATAGAACTTGTTATCAAGGAGATACTAGTAAAAACAAAGGTAATTTAAAATATTTATTATATTTTATTATTTATATTTTTTTGTTAGCTTACTTCGTAAACTCTTTTCGCAGCCTTGTAGGGATGTGTAATCGACTGGCCAGCGAATATCGATAAAATAAATGTATGACAATTTCATTAATATAAATTGTATAAATGATTATATCTAATAATTTTTTCACAACAAATTCGTATTTTTTTAGTCTTGCAATACCTACTGCTTTCGCATGCAGCGAACAAGCGGGCGCCATCTTTTTTGAGTGCCCACGCCTTGTATACGCTATCGCTACGTGATTAATATTGTTTTGTCGTTATTACTGTTGCTTTGTTAAGTTTTGTTGTTATTTCTAGTTATTTGTTTTTTTGCACCACAATGCCGAAAAGAACAAAAAAAACTGTTTTGAATAGCGAAAGTCGCGAGTTTGTGATTCGTTTGCGCGAGTATTTTGACCGCGAGAATCAAAATGGCGGACCGCTACTACCATTGGAGCAAGTGTGCAATAGAGTTGCTGACGCTCTTGGTATCGGACGAGCTACAGTGTCTCGAATTAGCAAAGAAAAGTATGGAGAATCGTCAAAGGAGATGGTGGCCGAAGATGAGGGAGGTAAAATATTATCGACTCCTAATAAAAAAAGGAAGAGAGTTTCGCCAGTCACCGAAATTGACGACTTTGATGCTGCCGCAATTCGAAATCATATATATGCGTATTACGCACGTGGTGAATTTCCCACGTTAAAAAAAATATCCGTTTCGCTTAAAGACGCGGATTTATTTAAAGGAAGTCCACCATCGTTGTCCAAAATATTGAAAAAAATCGGCTTTGCTTATAAAAAAGCGATAAAAGAAAAATTTTAATGGAGCGAACAGACATTGCTTTGACCCGAATTGACTTTTTGCGCAAAGTCAAAAATATAACAGATTGGCATAAAGTGGTTTTTCTTGATGAAACATGGCTCAACGCAAACCACACTGTTTCAAGATCGTGGACAGACGATAAAGCGGAGTCTACCACCAAGGTGCCCGAAGGCAAAGGACAAAGATTAATAATTACTCATGCGGGGACATCGTCTGGTTTTGTGCCCAATTGTTTACTGGCGTTTAAATCAGTAAAAACAACAGAGTACCATGAAGAAATGGATTTTACAAAATTTAAGGAGTGGTTTCTAACTCTTCTAAATAATTTGAGTGAACCACATTTTATTCTGATGGACAACGCTCCGTATCATTCAGTACAAAAAGATAAGGCGCCTACGACAAGCAATCGTAAAATTGAAATTATTACTTGGCTGCAAAACAAAGGAGTAAAAGCCGACAACAGCATGCTCAAGAAAGAATTGCTAAGATTAGTAAGCATTCATAAGCCCCCCACTCCAAGATATATTATAGACGAAATTGCAAAGGAAATGGGCCACACCGTCATCCGTTTACCACCATATCATTGCCATTACAATGCAATAGAACTAATCTGGGCTCAAGTCAAAGGTTCGTATAATCTAAAAAAAACATACATAAAAAGCTTACAAAGAATTTAGTAGGTTTTTTGTTTGATCGGATACCTTTTTTTTCTAGGTTACGCTGCCAGACATAATGTAGCACCGCCTTTCACAGCAAACAAAATGTTGACATTACCTACTACATGAAGCTTGTGTACATGTAAATGCTGATGATTGGAAAAAGGTAGTTGAGAAGACAAAAAATGTGATTCAAAAAGATTGGGAGCGCGATATTCAATTTGACAACATATGCGATCAAGAATTAATTATTAATCTACAGGACTGCTCCAGTGATGAATCAGAATTTGACTTTGAAGTTGATCTCGGCTGTACACCATTTGACAATTAAACTTTTAAATACCTTCAAATTCATCTTTCATTTCCTTTTTTCTTTCTTTCAATATCTTTAAAATGTATTTTTTTAATAAACTCATTCTATATAAATATCGATAAAATACTAAAGACGTCCCATACCTATTACATGTCATTCTGACAAACGTCAGAGGTATCAAGCTATATTTTACGAACTGTAATAATTCAGCGAACAAAGAACTCCTACTTTTATAAGAAATTTTGTAACTGTATTAATAAGCCCAAACCAATGTGGAACCTAGTAAATGAGTTATCAATTAATAAGATCAAACAAAGTAGTGCTCCTTCAAAACTATTAGTAAATTCAAAATACGTCACTGACGAAAACGATATATGTAAAACTTTTAATAATTATTTTGCTACTATTGGCCCACTATTAGTAAATGATATACCCAAACACTTCCATGATAACTTTGCCTGCGCTCTTTCTAACGATCTCCATAATGACATTCCAGTTTTGTCCCAACTATATCCATGCTCTGAAGATGAAATTTCTAAGATAATAGCAAACCTTGACTGCAGCTGCAGTACTGGAATAGATGAGATAAATACAAAATCAATTAAATGCATAAAAAAACAAATAGCTGGTGTCTTGAGTGAGTGCTTTAACAATCTCCTGTCCACTGGAAAATTTCCAGATTCCTTAAAAATGGCTAAAGTTACACCCATCCACAAATCAGGTTCAACATCAGACCCAGGTAACTATAGACCCATCTCAGTCCTGCCGGTTCTTTCAAAAATACTGGAAAGACTTCTGTATTGCCGTATAGAAAATCATTTATCTTCTTTCAACTATCTATCTAACAGACAATATGGATTTAGACCAAAAAGCAGTACGCTTGCAGCAACAATTGATCTTGTTACGAAAATTAAACATAATATTGACAACAAAAATATAGTCCTAGGCATTTTTATCGACCTAAAAAAGCATTCGATACTGTTTCCCATAAAATACGTAAAAAAAAATTAGAATCATTAAATATTACCGGAAGTGCCTTCAAAATTTTACAGTCATATCTAGAAAATAGGTCTCAAATAGTGAAATTAAATAAAGAACATCAAAGTGATGCAATACCAATTACGTGTGGAGTTCCCCAAGGATCGATTTTAGGGCCTTTACTCTTCCTAATCTACATAAATAACATTCAAGATCTCAAACTACACGGTCATCTCACACTTTATGCAGATGACACTTGTCTGTTTTATTTCGGATCTTCTATTCACACAATAATCTCCCAAGCTCAAGCCGATTTAAACATATTGTACTCATGGTTTCAACACAACCTACTAACCATAAATATCCTAAAATCATGTTACGTCATCTTTAAAGCAAAAAATAAAACTATACCTACTCATACACCGTTATTAATAAAGAACGAACCCCTTCAAGAAAAGTCATGCGAAAAGTATTTAGGTTAAAGGATTGATAATCGTTTGTCTTGGAATGCTCACTTAAATCACATCAAAACTAAACTTTCATCCATACTTGGATCGCTTCGGAGTATTGTCAAATGCCTACCAAATAATCTGCGCTATAATATTTACAATGCTTTAGTTAAACCACACTTACAATACCTCATAGAAATCTGGGGAAATACAGCTAAGACTAAATTAGGTGAGATACAAATCATGCAAAATAAACTCGTTAAACTAATTTTTAAATATCCACGCCTTACAACAACAAATAAAATCTACGAAGAAACCAAAATAATGAATCTAAAACAATTATTTACATACAATACAAGTATTTTTATCTGAAAAATCTTGAGCAAAAATATACAATCTGACATTTCATTCACTAAAATTAAACAAACAACCCAACGCAGTTCTCGCCGAACTAGTTTCTTAGTTTTACCTAAAATTAGAACAAACTATGAAAAAAAAATGCTAACATATGAAGGGGCACAAATATATAACAGACTTCCAAAACAGATTAAACATGTAAACTCATTTAGTGTATTCAAAACTCGGTTAGCTCAATATGTACGTACATCAGTACAATAACTTGTATTCGAACGAACGATGCGCGATGCACTAAATTAGTGCCTACCCACATTATTATAATTATTGCGTGTTATCGCTTGTTTCTGTAACGAATATACTAAGTAACTGATTTTATTTATTTTTTTGGCATGTTGCATTCATGATCATTGTTATTATTTATTATTCTTAACTGGTCAAATGACGAACTTGTAGATTTATTTTAAGTTATTAATGTTCTCAAGTAAGTAACTATGTTTTTATTGAGAATAAAGAATCATTAAACGAAATGTTGTATTTCAAAGACTATTTCGTCAACAATGGACCAACTGGATCGACTGGTAGTGCTTGTCCATCCGGCTGGATGAATGAGGACTGTTTTTATATCTTTATCCAGCAATTTGTGCGATATACTCGTTGTAGTTCAGAACGCCCATTGTTATTACTGTTGGATAACCATGATTCACATCTATCGATTAAGACATTGGATTATTGCAAAGCTAACGGAGTTGTGGTGTTGTCATTCCCGCCACATTGCTCGCACAAACTTCAACCCTTAGATCGTAGTGTTTATGGTCCGTTGAAGAGATACGTCAATGTTGCCTGTGACGACTGGATCAAGAACCATCCTGGCAAAACGATGACCCTTTACGACATTCCTGCTATCTAAAACATAACTCCTCAAAACATAATGTTTGACTTTTCTGTGAGTGGCATTTGGCCCTTTAATCGTAATATCTTCACTGACATTGACTTTGTACCATCTTATGTGACCGATAGACCCGAATTTGACCAGGAAATAGATCAGGATGTACAAAATGAAGACAATGTCGTTCCAGATGTGGTATGTACCATGTCTTCAGCTACTTGTAGAACACCCTCCCCTACTCCAGGAACTAGCGCAATTACTCCTCCAACAAATTGACCAACGCCTGAAATTATACGACCATTTCCGAAAGCTCCAGCTAAGAAAACCACTTCAAATCGAAGGAAAAGGACTACCGCTATTTCGACTGACACCCCCCGGTTAAAAATGCGTTAGCAGAACAACAAAATATTAAAAAAACCAAGCCGAAGGTACGTACAAAAAAAACAAATAAGAAAAAAGAACGAGAAAGTTGTGGAGAAGAAAGCGATCCGGACGCTACATCATGTTTAATATGTTTTGAGACATGGTCAAGTAGCAAACCAAATGAAAAGTGGGTCCAATGCACAAAATGCAAAATGTGGACGCATGAAAAATGTGCCGGCAACAATCAATTACTTTATTGCTGCCTAAATTGTGCTTCTGACGATGATTGTGATGTCAGTAGCGACCTGTGACAACGAGGACCTTTCTCTGAGACAACATACCCCAGTTGTGGGGTAACTTGTCACACTCGACCTAATTTTTTGATCTCAATATTATTCCTACAAATTAGTGATTTAATTAAGAACAATGTGCAATTAATGAAGGCTGAACTGACTGAACCAAATATATGATTAGTAAAAAAAACTTATAGTTTTATTCAAGTTCTTTCGAGTAAAAATAATTATTTAAACTTTGAGACAACTCGCACCCACCTCCCTACAGAGCTACTTAAGCGGAAGCAGACACATTGTACAGCACGTCACAATTGCGGCTACACAGCGAGTAGATAGTTAGTAGGTGGTGTACTGGCCTTTCAATCGAGCTGAGCAGACACAGGGACGGTCGTCGGAGAACCTCTACTCTGCTGCTATAAGCGGCTGATCTCTGGCTCCGTGTTCCCAGCTCGTGGTTGCTATGTACTTGCGTGTGAGCCACAGATTGATCTATGAAATCGTGGTGACTTCAGTGGGCTCTCAAGCGCCAACTCAGAACCCTATAGTGAAATAGTACAACAAGTGAGTTGCGAACAAAACTACAGGCTTGGATTGAATCCTATTAACCAGAGATCTAAAAACTTACCAGTTTATCTGGGCAGGTTATCTTAAATCACAATGTGACACGAAGGTGACCACTTTTAAGAAAACAAAATTAAACTAGACTCAGAGAATGCTTCAAGCTAGATGCGAAGACAAGTCAGAAGCTCCGTGAATCGCGGAGCTGGTCTATTTAAAGCTTCGATTTCGAAGATTCCTGAATAATCTTCAAAATATGCTAATCACGTAAAATCAATATACCATAGACAACCTAATTAGCTGCTGATGATAATAGACAAGGAAGAGAAACCAATGAACAACCAACTAAGTACTCAAATATTTAACATATGAAATGCTTAAAGGTTTACCATAATTCTTGCGAAGAGAACTAACTTATCGGTCACCAGAGCCTACAGTTCCGAAGGGATATTATGTTAGATGGCACTGAAACACGAAAAATCGGTATGTTTCTAAATGTGAAAAATACAATGTTACAAGCTAGCCTATGTCCATTTCCAAGCTATAATCCATATCTATACCAATTTCATTTATTTATTTTATTTATTTATTTATTTATGTACACACACGAACAAATATAGAGATACATAGTTGGAAATAATAGTACAAAGGCTCTGCTTATTTCTATTAGAAATCTCTTCCAGCAGACCTGCGAGAGGAGAGTGTGAGAAGTAGAGAACTTAGTGAAAAGTGTGTAGGGAAGACGACAGACAGATATAAATACATAAAGATTTATATATATATATATATATATATATATATATATAAAGATACATAATATATATAAATATATGGATACATAAAAACAATATAAATATAATATAGATATGCAAGAGTATATACGGATTAGGGGAATGAGTTAGTCATAGGTGGAGGATAGATAGTGCTTACGAAGTTTGTATTTGAAACTATTAACTGTGTTGCAGTCTCTGATATCAGCAGGAAGCGAGTTCCACAGCCTCACAGCGTGAACGGAAAAGGAAAAAGAGTAGGAGTCGGATTTATGAGAAGGAAATTTGAGCATGGTACGTAGATGGGATCTACAGGGTACTTCGGGAGAACGAGCAAAGGAAAATCGTTCGCGCAGGTAGGAGGGAGCTGAAGGATTGTGGAGAATGTTGAAAAGTAGGCACAATACCCGAGTGTTCCTGCGAAGACGGATAGGAAGCCACTTGAGTTCTCTGCGATAAGACGAGACATGATCGTATTTTTTTAGGTTGTAGATGAAACGTATGCACAGATTTTGCAGTCGCTCAATCTTATCCAGGAGTTCTTCATTGGCATCCAAACAGCAGGCGTCAGCATAATCTATAATGGGCATTATGAGGGTTTGTGCCAAGTAAATTTTTGTTTTTAGGGGTAAAAAGCTTTGGAGACATTTCAGCGAGTGAAAGGCGAAACGTACCTTTTTACTGATTTCAGCAAAGTGAGTATGCCATGAGAGATAAGAGTCGATATGAACTCCTAGATTCTTTACCGAGTCTGATAAAGGTATTTGTATACCTTCTAACAGAATTGGGTCAACTGATGAGCCAGTGATCTCGTTACGCTTATACCTGCTGCCAATAATGACAGCTTGTGATTTGGCTGCGTTAATGAGGATACCGAAAGATTTAGCCCATTCGCTGAGGCACTGCAAGTCACTATTCATATCGGCAATAGCTGACTCCATGTCGGCTGCCACAAAGTGACGATATATTTGCAGGTCGTCTGCATAGAGATGGAAGCTGGAAGAGATGAACTGCGTGACAGAGTTTATAAAGATTGAGAAGAGAAGAGGAGAGAGGACACCACCCTGGGGTACGCCCGTCGTGAGGTCACACCAGTCTGACGTGGATTCAACTCCCCTGACACACTGTGAGCGTCCCCGGAGATAAGAGTCAAACCAAGCAATAGCAGTGTCTGAAACATTTATGGACTTTAGTATGCCTAGGAGAACGTCAAAATCAACTGAGTTAAAAGCACTACTAAAGTCTAGCAAGACCAAGAGTGTAAGTTTCCTATTTTCTATGGCCCAGCGGATGTCATCAGTAACTTTGAGGAGTGCTGTTGTTGTACTGTGGCCCGGGCGAAAACCTGATTGGTAGGAACTAAGAAGATTGTTGGTGAGTAAGAAATAGGATAGCTGTCGGTGAACAATATGCTCAAGAACCTTTGAGAGAAATGGCAAGATGGATATAGGGCGGTAATGAGATGCTATTGTGGGATTCGGCGTTTTAGGAAGAGGAATTATATGGGCTAGCTTCCAAGTGTCAGGAAATATACAAGAATACAGCGAGTAATTAAAAATATGTGTGAGTACAGGAAGTACAACGGGAAGAATAGGCGTAATCATCCTTGAGCAGATATTGTCGTTGCCAACAGCAGAAGAGGAAATAGAGAGAAGGGACTTTTGCACGTCAGCTTCTGTGACAGGGTCCAAGTCGAATGCAGGTATCTGTGGGATTGGCAGAGCCAAAAGAGACTGCAGTGTGGCATTTTTAATGTTTGGGTTTAGAGTGATAGGTGGATGTGAGAAATGTCTGTTTAATTCACCCAGATCAATTTTTGGCACCGCCGGGTCAGGGACCTTACCAATTCCCACAGATTTTAAAAATCTCCAGATTTTGGAAGAGTTACGGTTATCTAGATGTTTGTGGAAATGGCATCTTTTGGCATCTCTACACATCTTCCTGCAGCGGTTTCGAAGTGTCTTGTAGCGGTTCAGATTGTGATCGGACGGATTGCGCCTGCATCTGGCTTTGGCCTTATTCCTGCAAGCCATTAAGTTTTTAATGGCAGGTGTGAGCCATGGTGCAGGATCATGTTTTAATTTAACCTTATGGATGGGGGCATGGCGGTCGTACAGGTCGGTCAGCCTAGTGCCAAAGACGTTTACCATGGCATTCACGTCGGTGGACTCATAAATCGGGGACCAGTCTAAGCATGTTGCGTCATACCGCAGAGATTCCAAGTCGATGGCCTTGTAATTCCGCAGTAGGCGAAATTGTATCTTACGCTTAGGGGGGCGGATACGATAGGAGAGATAAAGTAGATCGTGATGGGAAAAGGGAGCATCACGTTGGCCGTGAGTGCTAACATAATCAGTAGAAGAGACGATAATAAGGTCCAACAGCGTGGGAATACGATTGGGGAGGTGATGAGTACTGGATAGAGGTAAAGAATGTAGGTTGAAAGAGGAAAGGAGTGATAAAAGTTGACGGGACCGGCAGTCATCTCTTAGTAGACACGTATTGAAGTCGCCCATTATGATTACGTGATCATAGTTAGAGGAAGTGTTGTGTAAAAGAGTTTCAAAAGAGTTAAAGTAGTTGATATTTTCATTGGGGCAGTAAAAGACTCCGAGTAATATTTTTGTGTGCTGCACTGAAATTTCCAGGAAAAGATGTTCAGCCGCGCCGGAATAGGAAGATGGAGATGCGTTGATAAGTTTAAAAGGAATATTGGCACGAAGATAAACTGCAACGCCACCACATCCCTTTCCGGTTCTATCGTTACGGATCAAGACAAACCCAGGAAGTGAAAAGTGTGTGGAAGGGAGACTAGGCTTAAGAAAAGACTCGGATATGAGAATGGCGTCGAGGTGAGCACCACTAAATGAGGCTAGAAGGTCAGAATAATGACCCGGAACACTTTGGGCATTGATATGGACTAGATTGAGATTTTTAGGATAGTCAGAGAAAATAGAAGAAATTTCATCATGCAGGGTGATTGGAACTGTGGCGTTGTCCATACTGATAAAACTGGCTGAATCAGATGAGCAGGAGTAGAAACTGTTGTCAGAATCCTCTATGTCTTGCATTAAATATAATAAGAAAATATGTATATATTATAATAAATATGTAAATACTATATTAACAGTAATTCCTTCTTTTTACTTTTTTCTCTTGCGCAACTCAACAACTCGCTGGTTTAGTGGCAGAAACTTAGCAATTAAAATATGCTTGCGCTAAGCAAACAAAAGAGAACAAAAAAAAAAAAGCATGAATTTGATATAAGAGAAAGTTCGTTCATAAGGACATAGCTTAAAAAAAAAAAAATATAGAGCACATTATATAACGGAACGCAAGTCATACTCAATTTGTTGAAGTGGTATGTGAGAACAACTTTAAGAAAAGATAAAAAAAAAATACATGTATAATGGAACGTGAAGTGATACAAAACGTAAAAAAAAAAAGTGAATGTGACAGTAACTGACACTGACAACTAAAAGCCGTACAAGTTTCAATTGTCAAATGTTGTCAAAAGTCATACAAGTGTCTATGAAGAAGTTGAAGTTAAAATTTATCAAAAGTTTTTAATATTACATAACTTATATAAAACTAAACTACCGGCAACCAAATTAAATGACATTTCAACAAAATTATAATAATATCTGAAGTGAATAACATTACTGTGGGTATTTTTAGTTAGCACGAGAAAGACGGTAGCTTTGATTGTCGGTGCAAGATCAAACTACAAGACTGACCCGATCACGGCGCACGACGTCTCGCAGCTGTCCGCGCGGTCTTCACTGAACTTTTCAGATCTGAGTTCTTAGGTGCTGGAGCTGGTTCACCTTTAGAAGCCAGGGAGTCGTGGGTCACAGCAGCAGAGGGTGGGTATTGGGCCATCAAAGCGTCGAGCTCCGCTTTGCATACTACTTTCCGACGATTTTTATCTGGGGTTAGAATGATGATCTTACCATCCATTGACCAACAACTCCTGATGCCAAAGTGCTTCCGGGCTGTAGTGAAGACTTGATGCCTAGCCTTAGTCAGAAACTCTGATATAGTGATCCCGGACCCCTTAAGTGTCGTTTTGTTATCCCACACTGCGTGCCGTTGTTCCAGTCTGTGAAATCTGACCACAATTGGGCGTGCCTTCCCCTGTGCCCCTCCCAGTCGGTGACAGATGTTAATATCAAGCTTTTGGACATCCAGAAGCTTCATGTCTGCAGCGATGATTTTGGCAATTGAGTCATGAAGCTTTTCATTGGGGACCTCAGGAACACCATGAAACAGTAGCACTTTTCTCCTCATTGCAGTTTCATGATTGTCTAGGCCCAATGTCAAAAGATCAATCTGGATCTTAATTTTAGATAAAGCATGCCAGGCAAAATGCTTAAACTCACCAAACTCACGGGACAATGTTGTAAGATCTGCGTGCACAGGTGTCTCCTCAGATGTTGCCTTCTGCAGCTTCTCCTCATAATCGCCCATACGGGAGCTGAACAGCTTCTCTAGCTCTTCTAGACTGCTAGCCAGCTTGAGGTCCATAATAGTGAGTTGTAACACCAAAAGAAGTGAAGTTATAGTGTGTAATATATTGGATTGCACTCGCCAGCAAGTGTAAGTTGATTTTTATGCAAGATTCTTACATTAATATTAGGTTTTAATAATAAAATAAATTTAAATTGTATAAAAAATATAGGAGCCTAAATTTGCGTGTATGTGTTGCGACTACCCACCCATCATCAGGAGATCTTCAAAAATGACAAACTTTCATCGCCTATTCCCCTCCTTAAATTCTCTTTTTCGCTATAAAAGGTAACCAATGTCCGTTTCCAAGCTCTAATCCATCTCTATACCAATTTCATCAGGATATCTTCAACAATAAGAAACTTTCATATAAACTTTCATCTCATAACCATATTTCCCCCTTCTACCCCTCTTTTCGCGATAAATGGTAGCATATGTCCGTTACTAAGCCCTAATTGATCCATGTACCAAATTTCATCTGGATATCTTCAAAATTTACCTTAAGCTTATTTCCCCCTCCTTCTACCCCCTTTTGGCGATCAAAGGTGGCCTATGTCCGGGCCCAAGCTCTAATCCACCTCTGTACCAAATTTTATTAGGATATCTAAAAAAATGACAAACTTTCATACAAACTTCATACCCTATTTCCCCCCCCCCCCTTAAATCCCCTTTTTCGCGGTAAAATGTAGCCTATGTCCGTTCTCAAGCTCTAATACACCTATGAACCAAATTTCATCAAGATCGGTTCAGTGGTTTAGGCGTGAAAGCGTAACATACAGACAGACAGATAGACAGACAGACAGACAGACAGACAACAGACAGAGCTACTTTCTCATTTATAATATTAGTATGGATTCGAATCATTTGTGATGTGAAATTGGTGAAATATGTGACCAATTTAAATTGTTAAATATGATTATTTACAAATAGAATATATGAAACATATAATGTGGTCTTTTAGACCTGCTGTTATAGTCTGCATTCAACTTATCTCGTTTTCAGGTCACAATGTGTCCTCCGAACCTTGGTGGAAATAAAGTGGGTGTTACGCCAGACGGCTAATGAGCGCCTTCTTAAGTTCACGGGGGCCAGAGACCTTGACGGGTACTTAGGGAACTTCGACGGGGAGCAGCTAATGTTCGGCAGCGAGGATTATCAAGTCAAGGTATCCACTGTGGTAGGGAAGTACGCTAGTAATTTGGGGGAATCGTAGCGTCTGCGGGAGAAAGGCGCTGTCGTCTCCGTTGACTAGGGTGCAACCGGGGAAGTTCCGGACCATTACAGTCTTAACCGCGAAGTAGTCCTAGTAGTCTTTATCTAAACACAACACCATGGTCTAGGGATATATAAAACTTATTTAAATAACTTAAAAAGTACTGGCCTTACAAAAAAACTATTGATGACAGATTATAAAAACATTAATAAGTTCCTTTTTGTAATTGAAATTTGTATATAATAGGTTTTGTTTTAAGATGAAATTCGCATTCATTGAATTTCATCCAAAGAAGTAAATCTTCACGAACTTCTTACTTGATTCATAAATTCTTATAAATCTTTGTCAAACGCATCTCCGGGGTTCATTTAATCATGCCACGTAGACACTTGACCAGGAACGAAATGTTAAGAGCAGTGGGCATGATTCTAGCTGGCGGTACCCAAATTGCGGTTTCTGAAGTCATAAAGACCAGTCAGAGCGTCATATCCAGGCTTTGGTCACGTTATCGTGTCACGGGGGAAGTAGTGGAACGGCACCGAGAACTTCAAAGCATTACAACACATGTACAGGAGCGATTCATACATTTGAAGTACGTATGTTAAGCATAATTAATTCATGCATGCTTTCTTTATTTTGTGTTGCACTAAAATAAATTGATTTTTCTTTCTTTCTTTCTAGGCCACTTCGGGTACCAGCGCTAAGGAGAGGCAATCGAGGAATATGATTACAATGGGCTACTGCACACGAAAACTGTAACCATTCTCAATGGTCACTTGTGCTTTTCACTGATGAATCCAGGTTTGGATTTCATCCTGATTTGTGAAGAGTACGCGTTTGGAGAGAACCTGGACGTTGGAATCGACTGCAGAATCCACAACAAGTTCATGCATATCAAGGTGGCACGATTATGGTTTGGGCAGGAATTCGCCTCGGCGGTAGAACGGACCTTGTTTGAATATAAGGCAATATGACTGCTCTAAAATACAGACAGCAAATGGGACAAAATTTCCACACAATGCACGACAATGCCCGTCCACATACGGCGCGTATCGTTACAAGTTGGTTACAACAGCATGATATCCAAGCTTTGGACTGGCCTGCACAATCCCCTGGCTTAAACCCTATTGAGCATGCTTGGGATATGCTTCAGAGAAGAGCTCTTAGGAATTTTCTTGAAGATATTGTGCATGAAAGCCAGCTTTTCTTGCATGTTAGCGGGACTTGGGACAGTATTCCACAACAGGATATTGACACCCTTGTTTTGAGTATGCAGAACCGTTGCAGATGTGTCAGGAGAGTATTAGGTGGATCCACGGATTATTAATTTTAAGTTCTAAACAATTTTTATTAAAAAATATAGTTGTTTTGTTTAGGTTTTGACTTTTCAAAAATAAAGTTAAGATTGAAATTTTGTCAGAGTTTTTCGTCTTCTTCTAAGTTTTTTAAAAATTTAACTATCTGAAAGTTTATTATCAGATTAGATAGGCTATTAAACGAGGTTTATTTTAATGTGAATGTGTCTTGACAAAAAGTTAATAGAATTTTAGTTATTTAGGTTTAATTGAAATATCCCTAGACCATGTTGATGTGTGTATTTATGTTACTGTGAATGCCCGAAATTAGTGAATGTTAAGACGCACCGGTGTATGTCACCAATCACCAAAATCGGTGGTGTAAGTTCGAAATTTATGCTAATTTATACTTGAATCGGAAAAACACCGGTGAATGTTAACTTACACAGAGGAGATACAGTGAATCTTAGATTAGGCGATTTACAGCTTCTGTGAATTTTAAGAAACAAAACACCAGTGTTTTGTTTATAAACTACCGATTTGTGTATAATAAATAATGACTGAAAAGGACGAGTGAAATGAATAATGAAATGACGGACTGATTTCCTGAACTATATTTAAGCGAAAACAATAGGCGAAATTCCGTGACAAACCAAAAACTAACCTTTATTTTTCTGACACTTATTTACAATCATTTTATAAAAAAGAATACATTACTATCAAAAAGAGGTATAAGTAAAAAGGAGTTGCTAACATCCTCCCCATCGTGCAGATTACTGCACTAATTTTATTAGCTTCTTGAGGGGGCAGCATAGCGTTCCTCTTGCCGTCGCAACGTCAACCACCCTGTTGACTCCATCTTTCCCGGGGTACAACTTCAATATTTGACCTCGAGGCCATGTTCCTCGTGGTAGGGACTCGTCAACAATTGTCACCGTATCCCCTAATCATATATCCTGGCCTTGGTCTCCTTTTGTCTGGGTCCGAGGTTGCAGGGTTGGGAGAACTTCACGTACCCAGCGGTTCCAGAAGAGATCCGAGAGTTTGAGAGCCTTCTTCCATTCGGACCGACCAAACAGTTCTCGTTAATGTGACGTGGATGGAAGGATTTGGTTAGACGATGATCCGATAAGGAAATGGAAAGGTGTTAGAGTGGTTGGGTCATCTGGTTCAGTGAATACGTGTGTTAGCGGACGGGAATTTACAAAAGGGAGACGGTTGCATAAGGCGGCTGTTTACAGGGATCGGCTTATGTTCAATAATATTATTAATCTCTTGAGGGAAACTATCCAGCTGTGTTTGCTGCAAAATATGCCTTTCAGCGGCTTTCATATGATCGGAGTCTAGGGGTATAAGAGTGGTGGACGTTGGGAGCGGTGATGAGTAACTTTACGGGTATTAAATTTGAATTTCTAATAAACGCCAAAACTTTACTAAACAATGTTGTAGCTTGATGCACACGGGCTGTCGCGCGCAACAGACGTAACCATTCACTGAAGTAAGAAAAATTTGCCGTGACTGGAGAGGAGATAATACGAGTTAATGTTAAAACCACCAATTCGCTTGGTTGGTACTTAAGCTCCTCACGAACTGGTGGAATATTTAATGGTTCAATGGGCCAGTCCTCTGGGGATTTTAAAAGAAATGCTGGACCACAAAACCATCTATGAGATGCGTTTAGAATTATTGGTCGAAGCCTTGTGGCATCATCAGCCACATTTAAATCTGTCGGTACCCATCGCCAGTCTTTTACCGAAGAATTTTCCAATATCTCGCCAAGACGATGGGAGACGAAAGGTTTAAAAGCTCATGTATCATTTCACAACCAATGCAGAACATCGAATCCGTCCAAAAATATGTTCGCGTTGGTTTCTTTCGATGACTGTCCTTTATGGTGTGAGCCAGTCGGGAAGCTATTTAAGCAGCTTGCAGCTCTAAACGAGGTATAGACGTTGGTTTCAATGGAGATACCCGGGCTTTACTTGCGATGAGAGCGAGTTTGACGACGCTATCGGGATATACTTAGCGCCAATATGCAACGCAAGCATAGGCAAGCTCACTCGCATCTGCACTCTATAAGATGGTTCATAACCCACTGACGCAGAGTACCAGCGTGGTATATTTAGTGAAGAAACTTTGGATAGATCTCGGAACCAGTCAAACCATTTTGATGCTTCTATTGGTGGGAAGTCGGTATCCCAGTCTATTTTTGATCTCCACGTTTGTTGGAATAAAATTCGCCCCAATAAGCCTAGCGGATCGTACACACGCATGACCTGCGATAATAGCCTGCGTTTCGTTAACGTTGCAGGAACTGTTTCATTTAAACTGGTGGGGAAAGCTAAATTATCAGAGGTTGGGTCCCATGAAATACCTAACGCTAGTAAACTCTCCGAGATCAACTTCCAAAGACTGAGTTAAGTGGCTTTAAGGTCATTAGGAATCAATTGTAAAGCCTCTGGCTTATTGGAAATCCATCCTCGCATTTCAAAACAAGCAGCACTGTGTACAGTAACTATATCTGCCGCTAACTGAGCAGCTTCGAGGACGTCATCTTGTGAGTCCATTATAATGGCTATACAAAATGGCATCTACGGCTTTTGGGTATAGTTGCGCGTGTTCTTGAGCATTTTTGTTTTTAATGAACTGGGCGATAAAAGGGCTACAGCATGCACCAAAGATAACAGATGTCATCCTGAACTCTTTAATGGGCTGCTTTTTGTTAGATCTCCACAAAAATCTAAAAGCATCCCTATCCTGATGTCTTACTCGAACCTGAGGAAACATCTGTTTGATATCCGCTGTTAGCCCAATGCGGCTCTCCCGGAAACGGAAAAGTATTTGTAGGAGTGGTTGGAGGAGGTCAGGACCTTGTAGCAATAATGAGTTCAGGCTGACACCCTCATTCCGGGCTGCGGCATCTCGAACGACCCTAACTTTCTGCTTCTGTGGATGGTAAACTCCAAAATGTGGAAGGTAAAGACGCAAATTATCCGACCTATACTTACCATTCGCATGACTTGCATAATAAGAATTCGGGGAACATTCCTCCGAGTAACCCTTACTTTCCATGTTGTTTATAAATGTGTTATAACTTCGAGAAAATTCAATATCCTTATTTAATCTGCGCTCTAAGTTTAGAAAGCGAGACATTGCTTGTACGTAACTGTCTGGAACCCGTTGTATGTCGTCGCGCCATGGCATACCTACCTCAAAACGGCCAGTGGGCAAACGCTTGGTAGTCGCTAATAATATATCAACTGCGCGTTGCTCCTCCTTACTGTGCAAGGTTTCAGCTTTCTTAATTCCTAAAGAGTCGAGCTTATATTGTTCTTTGATTAGAACTTCTAAATCCTCATTTATGTCTGTATAAGTATGGTTAACAAATTCTATAGTAGTAGCATCTTCGTATGACAGGACGTCGACTAAGCTTGACAAATGTGAAAAATGCTTTATGTCTTCACGCATAATAGACTGTGGGCGTAGGCACAAAGAATCCATAGATCGAGCGTTTTTGACATAAAAGGTTTCTTGTGCATATCTACCCTTAATGTAAAAATCTACGTAACACACTGTAGTTTTTAGTTCAAGACCACCAATGGCATTTACTGTTATCGTTTGTTCAGGCCCGGTTGCCCCTATATTCGTAGCGATGCTTGAATCTATAATTGTGGCAGAACTATCGTCATCAAGCAGAGCAAAAACATGAGCTCCCGAAGGACCGGAAACTGTAACTGGTATAACCTTAAGGTAAGCGCGAGGACGGGAAGCGAAGATCGTGTTCGGTGCTTGCGCTTTTGTTATAGTAGTAGACACGTTTTCTTCAGACGGTTCAAAAGTCTTTAAAGTCGGAAGTGTTTATACGGGTGTTGTTTGAGTGTCTTCTGAATCTAAAATCTGTTCATGGAGTGTGTTTACGAGCGAACTATGCCAAAAAGAGCAACCATCGACACCACACGGGTCCACTCTGCAAGTTTTCCATTGATGTGAAGTGGCTTTTAGACATCGATAGCAAACTTTTGATTCACGCAGCCACCGCCATCTGTCGTCAACACACAGCAAAACAAATTTCGGGCACTCTTTAATGTTGTGATTTTTTGACAAAATATACACTCCTAACTGCGTTATGTATACTTTCACGTTTCAACGGTTTTTCGACCGAGCTGCTGCTGCTGTGTTGCCATTGTGTAATCTCGGGAGATGAACCAAATTGTATGTGTTGGTTTAACTTACGTCTCAAAAAGTCTGATAATATTTCGAGTTTAGGACGACCAGTTTTATTTTGTGTTGCGTAATCTGTCCACCGAATTTTTATAGTGGGATTAAGTTTTCCAAGAACCGCATGGAATAATTCAGGTGAATATAGGTATTCCAAGTGATTCAATAATTTAATTGTAGTAAAAGAGTTACGTACCCGATTGGAGATGACTCCAAGCTCTTTAAGATCGTTACCCAAACGTGGAAGATTTTTCAGAGAATTAACTTCCTTGAAAACGATGAGCTCGGGGCGTGCGAAGTTATCTTCAAGAGCACGCAGGACGTCCTCCGGGTCCTTCGTAGACATCAGTAGCGCCATCACGGCATCACGCGCGGGTCCACGGAGCGCATTATTCAAACGATTTTTATTATCTAGTGAAGAAAAATTATTCTTTGTAGTATTGTAGGTACATTAAACTGTAACCATTGAAGTGTACTACCAAAAAACTAAGGTAGCTCTGGCTTCCGTGCATTAGAAGAGGACGCTAATGCTTTTGCGGCCGCCGCAGTGTCAGCCACAGCTGGCAAAAAAGCACCAGATTGGTCAAGCTCCGAAGTTATGTGCGGGGGCCTAGGGGCCACCGCCTCGGATGCTTTGTTGACCCTTGGAACGTTTGACCACGTTCCAAGGGTGCATGGCGCATGCATGGCGGTGCTCCGGAAAAATGAGCAGGGACTTACGACCCACGGCCTCGGGCGCTTTTGTGACATTTGGTAGTGTCGCTTGTCGAATTTTTGGGCCTAAGCACACCTCGGAAGCTCTCGGAAAAATGTATGAAACAATCGCGTTGTAATTACTACAAACATAGCTCGTGTACATGCACGGTAGTGTTGATGTGTGAGAAAATTAGAAATGTCATGGATGGCACTACTTGAAATTTGAGCTAATTTTCGAGTGAGATAGCGTGATTTTTCTCACTCCATCCCTTGGTGTCATGATTTACGTCACATCCGACGGAGGCGACAATCCTGTTGTTACAAAAAGTTATAGCACAGAATAGATAATAGTACTAGCGTACAGAATGGAAGCTCACCCCCTCCCACCGATTTCATTTCCTCTACCCGCACGTCAAAATCATGGGCGCTTTCATGGGCGCCTAAAACAAAGGTTGTCGCTAGTAAAATGTGTAGGAACGGCACTTCGGGAAGAAGAGTGAAAAGTTCGGCTAGCTTCGGTTTTTAAGGCGTCCTCTCTTTCACACATGACTATAGTGAAATTTAACCCTCAAATGCATCTTGCCTTTTTGTATAAATAACAAATGAACTACATATAGTAAGAACATTTGTACTTTTTCCACAGAATTTATTATTAAACCTGACCGGTTTCGCCTTATGGTAACTTCAAAAGTTTACATTGATGTTTTTGAAATGTTTCTAATCTTAAACACTAGAGGTGTTTACGACTAAATACTGTAGAAAAAGTACAAGTGATCTCAAAATGTGTAACAACAAGTTCCACCAAGGGTCATCAATGAACAGTATAAAAAAAAACTAATGAACTGGATGCCAGGTTCGCCCAGGAATAAATTCGTGAAAAATCTTATCAATTATAATAATTTTCATATAGTCCGGGTTTTTTTGGAAAGTAACTCTAGAACTAGTATGTTAAGTGACATTATGGTGGACCGATATTGATGATAAGTGTATTATTTTTTTAACATTATAAAGATTGTAACTCAAAAGCATATGATGCAGATTTAGATTAGTATACATTCTAGGGTTAAAAAATGGGCGGTACCTGGCAATGACGGAATCCATGATGGACGACATTAATTGTGATACATTGAAATCGAAAAAATGCCACACTTCATAGGCGTGAGCTGTCAAAATAATGATTCTTAAATTTTATAAAGTATAGAGCGGTTAAAACCATTTGTTTCTAAAAAATATAAATAGATATCATTCCGTGAACTTCCGTTTAGTATAAATTATGATTGATACTTAAATAAATTAACACTATTAAATTAAAGTGTGCTCAACTGCCATTTTTCTAATTTCCTACTCGCCGTTGACAATTCTAAATAAGTATTAGGATAGTTATTACAAAAACCGGGCATAAAATCCGTGTCATTCAGTTGAGGTTCAGAAACCTTGGTACGTAATAAAAACACTATTTATAAAGAAATGTTCGACCTCACTCTTGGCAATGGAGCATTAATTATTAAGGGATAAATACTAGTAGTTCTGTAAAGAGTTCCAGATCATTTTTTGGCATCGGGAGATCAAATCCTCACTTATATTTCTTTTATACGATACGTATCTTTATTTTATAGCTCCCTAGATATTTCACCAATAAATATTGTCAATCCGTTCTTAAAAAAGACACAACACACGTCTCCGCCTTTTCTCATGTTTTTTTCCACAACTACCTGTAAGGAATCATGTTCGGATATTTCAGCCAAAAATCATTGTTCGTTAATTCGGTGCTCTTCAATAAAAGTTATTCCACTGTTGTATATAAGTTTATTTCTTCAGTTTACATTATTTTGTACGAATATCTTTGGAAAGGTAATTAAGTTTTAATGCAACGCTTGTGTTCGCCGCCGCGGTCGAGATCGTCCATATTCTAACAATTCTCCCCGCGCGGGCCCTTCCCCTCGGTCGTCCTAGAGGAGCGTATACATCTTCCCCCCCTCTCGAAGGCTCCGGGATTCGAGTAGTCTCTCTCGAAGTTAAGTTTGCCCGTCAGATAGTGGGCAAATGTTTGTGATTGCGCGCCGGATGACACCCTTTGAAGTGTTGACGTCCGCCACGCGTGCAACGCCATCTGGTCCTTGGTACAGCCGTTGGATGCGTCCCAAGCGCCATTTCAGTGGTGGTAGATTAGCTTCTTTGAGCACCACCATATCGCCCTCAGCTAGTTGTCCATGACTCGTTCGCCATTTTGAGCGCTGTTGCAGCTCGTTTAAATACTCCATGCGCCATCTCTCCCAGAACTGCTGACGAATCTGCTCGATTCTCTCATATCGACTTAGATGGTTTGGATTTAAATCAATCAGTGCCGGAGACGGTAATGATGTGAGTGGCTTGCCGATCAGAAAGTGCCCTGGACACAAAGGATAGAGGTCTGTGGGATCGGATGATAGGGGAGTCAGGGGTCGGGAATTCAAAATTGCCTCAATTTGTGCGAATAAAGTCGTTAACTCTTCAAAAGTAAGGTTAGTATTCCCTATCATACGAGTCAAATGATTTTTAGCGGCCTTAACTCCAGCTTCAGTCAGCCCGTTAAAATGTGGAGAATAAGCTGGCGAAAATTTAAATGTAATGAATTCACTGGCAGCATATGACGAGATCGATTCACTGCAAGATTGAAGAAATTTCTTAAATTCGTTATTTGCACCCACAAAATTTCGGCCGTTATCGCAATGAATTTCGCTTGGTTTACCTCTGCGAGAGATAAAACGATTTAAACACATAATAAAAGCCTCAGAACTTAAGTCTGATGCGACTTCTAAATGAACTGCTTTAGTCGCAAAGCAAACAAATATACATAAATAGCTTTTAATAATCTTACAACCACGTCCCTTGCGGTCACGTGTTGAGAATGGTCCGGCAAAGTCAACCCCTGCAACCTCAAAGGCGAAACTAGGAGTGATTCGAGCTGATGGTAAGTTTCCCATTATGGGTACGATTGTTTTTGCTCTTAATATTCTACATATTCTACAGTTGTTAACTGTTGACCTAGCTAATCTCCTTCCTGCAATGGGCCAATACGTTTGTCTAACGTTAGCCAGCAGAAGTTGAGCACCACCGTGGCATAATTTTTGATGTTCGCAGAAGAATAACAATTTTGTAAAATTATTTTTCGATTCTAATATAATAGGATGTTTTTTACTAAAAATTTCAGGTGAATTTTGAATACGTCCACCCACTCTAAGGATGCCCCTTTCATCAATGAATGGCCTGAGCGCAAGAAGTCGTGATTTCGAAGGTAAGCATTTTTTATTATTTAACAGACTAAGTTCGGCTTCGAAACACTCCTCCTGATGTTGCTTGATCAAATGATGTAAGGATAATTGAAGTTCTTCTGCAGTCAAATGTCCTGTGATTTTAGTATCTGAATATTTTAAATTGTAGATAAATCGTAATGCATAAGCTAGACTTCGTAATAAAATTGTAAATTTTGAGAATTTCTCAAAGTTTATCAATTTGACACTGATAGTGTTTGTAGTTGAAGTGCTTGTTGTAGTGGTAGTGCATGTTATAGGTTTAGTGCATGTTGTAGTTTTAGTTTTAGTCTTAGAGTTGTTAGTATAAGGTTTTATTTCAGGTAGATTGATGGTAGGCCTGATGACATCGGGCCAGGCTGATGACCTGTCTCTTAAGAAGACCGGTCCATGCCACCATAACTCAGCATCATGTATTTGACTTGGATTTACGCCACGTGAAGCTAAATCCGCTGGATTTTGAACTCCCGGTACGTGCCTCCAGGTTCCAGTAGAGGTTAATTCCTGAATTTCCGCGACTCGATTTGACACAAAGGTCTTGAGATGTTGTGATGGGGAATTGATCCATCCGAGTACGACGGAGGAGTCTGTCCAATAATAAATGTTCTTAATAGTAAGTCGTAGCGCCTTCATTACCTTTGAGCTCAAACGGGCTGCCAATAATGACCCACATAATTCGAGTCGCGGGATGGTTTGAGCTCGCACCGGGGCTACCTTTGTTTTAGTACATAATAGGTTAACAACCACGTTTCCTGAACTATTAATGGAACGCAGGTACACACATGCAGCATATGCGTCTTGTGACGCATCACAAAATGTATGCATTTCAACGATAGCGTTAGGATCGTTGTCTAACACGAATCTAGGTATTTGGAAACTAACCAAACCTTTAAGCCCTGACACAAAATTGAACCACATTTTCTCTAGATCTGTAGGTATAGGATCGTCCCAATCTAGTTTGGACATCCACAATTTTTGGAGTATTATTTTAGGAACGATCGTACATAGGCTTAATAACCCAAGTGGGTCAAATAGTCTAGCCGAGTTTGATAAAACCGACCGTTTAGTCGCTACAGACGAGCATTTAATGTCGACAGGAAAGTTAAAGGTGTCTGTGCTTGGGTCCCATTTAAGACCCAACGCACTAGACTGTGAGCTGAAGTCTAGATTCTTTGGAATAAATGAATTTGCATTATCCTGGAGGACTGAACTGATATTTGTACGAAATTTCCGTAGTGGCAAGTGTGCCGAATGAAGAGTTTCAGTGACAGCGTTAATGATATAACATAAGTCCTCCTGGAAATTACTCCCAGTAATGACGTCATCAATATAGAAATCGTGCCTTATTACATTGGCAATCTTACTATCTTGGCAATCATCAGCTAGCTGAACTAAGCATCTTGTACAGAGGAAAGGCGCTGAAGACGTGCCATACGTAATTGTATTAAGTAAGTATGTTTTGATAGGCTGGTCCTCGTGTTCACGCCATAAAATCATCTGCAGATGACGCTGTTCAGGCTGCACTAAAATTTGGCGGTATGCCTTTTCAATGTCCGCCGTTATGACGTATTTATGCTGTCTGAATCTAAGCAAGATGGAGAAGAGGTCATCCTGGATAACTGGTCCTACATGTTGGATATCGTTATACGAAATACCTGTTGTCGTTTTAGCAGACGCATCAAAGACAACCCGTAAGCGTGTTGTTTCGCTGCTTTCCTTAATAACAGCGTGGTGGGGTAAAAAACATCCCCGAACTGGTTCAGTTACTTCACTCATATGTCCTAGGTTCTCGTACTCTTGCATAAATTTAACATATTCCTGTTTAAATTCAGGTCTAGTCTTCATTTTTCTTTCCATTTGAAGTAAACGTTTTTTTGCTATATTATAGGAGTCGCCTAGAACATCTGGTGAATCAGAAAGAGGTACCTGAACACAGTATCTACCAGTTTCGTCACGATATGTTGTATCCTGATAAAGTTTCTCACAATAATCTTCACTACTTGAGTAAGGTTTACTAGTGGGAACCTCTTCGATTTCCCAGAACTTGACCAGTTGTTGTTGTATGTCTTTGCTAAAGTTGCAATGTATTTTAGTTGAACGTTTACAGTATTTCCCCCCAATGGGGCCTGCCACGATCCACCCAAGTTGTGTTTCTTGAAGGATTGGCTTATTAGGACCTAGCTGCACTCTAGAGGAACCCATAATATCCCAAAAGATATCAGATCCTAATAATAGATCAATGTCTGATGGACGAAAGAAGGCTGGGTCTGCTAACTCGATGTGGCCGGGTATACCTAGCTCGTGAAGACGCACTTCTGTCTGAGGAAGGTTGTCGGTAATAACTGGCACGACATAACATTTGATAGAAGTGGTGAACTCGTTATACGTTGATTTAATTTGCAAGTTGCAGTGCTCGGCAATGCTTATTGTTGCATTATTAAGACCGGACACATATTTATACTGATTCCTATATTTAATGCATGCCAACTTAGTTTGTGCTGCCTCCGTAATGAAAGATGATTGAGAGCCGCTGTCTAAAAGCGCTCGTAACCTTATTATTTTGCCATTGTTTGACACCTCAACCAAGGCCGTTGAAAGAAGAGCCAAGTTTGAGGCGCCAGCAGACATTGTAACTACCGGTGGAGGGCACGGTTTAATAACGTCAGCAACATTCGACAAGCCTTCACTATCTGAAGGTAAGTGAGTAGTTGTAGGTAATGATGTAGATGTAGACTTAGACGTATCTACGTTGTTTTGTGTACCTTGTTGTGTTTGAGGTTGTTGAGTTTGACGTGAACTATTATCATTTTGTAATGAACTGGGTTTGTGTAATAGCGTGTTATGCCGTCTTTTACAGATGAGGCAACCAGCGAGTTTACACTGGTAGGATTGGTGATCATAACGAAGGCAATTACTACAGATTCGCCATTGATGAACCTTAGCATTGCGTTCTTCAATCGACATGGATTTGAATTTATTGCAGTCATACAATTTATGATCCTGTTTACACGCCAAACAACTACCACGGGCTGGTGAGTCTAGTGAAGATGAAATGAATGATTTCGACCTAGCAGAGTTGTGACGACCTTCACTTTTATTATTGTTATTCACTGTTTTTGCGGCGTAGACTGTTTCTAATACAGTTGCCCTTTGCCTAAGAAAAGTAAAGAAATCGTCCAAACTTTGTGTCTCTAATTTACTAAGAAACTCCTCCCAATTCCTCGCGGTAGTGGAGTCCAACTTTGATGAGCCAATATAAATAATAAGTGTGCTCCAACTATCTGTTGGTTCGCCTAATATTTTCAAAGCACTCAAATTTTTAGAAATTGTATCTACTAAGTTGCGTAATCCCCGGTCAGACTCCTTTGTAAGCGCCTCAATCGAAAAAAGACATTTTATGTGTTCGTTAATTAAAAGACGCTTGTTATTATACCTATCGCAGAGCAACGACCAAGCGATTTCATAATTATCTGCTGAAACATTGACGGAACCAATGACCGATAAAGCGGAACCCTCTAAATAAGATTTTAAATAGTGGAATTTACTAATGTTGTCTATACTTTCATTGTTGTGTATAAGGGACAAGTACATATCTCGAAACTGCAGCCACTTGTTTGTATCGCCACCAAAAGGAGGGAGTTTCAACGGCGGCAGTTTAATATGATGAGCAACTGATGTGGAACTGCCATGATACGAAACTTCGACCTCTCGCTTAATTCTACTACTGTTGTAAATGTCCAAGTACTCCTGAGCGGTCCCAATCAGCTGGAAGAACTGGTTTTTCGTTTGCTCCCGTTCTTCCATCTGTTTTGAGATATCTGGGTCTAACTGTTCGATTTTACATTGAATTTCATCGAAACTATAGGTTAATTCTTGTAATTTTGTTAATCTCAAACTTAATTGATTGTTTATAAGTTTATTACGCTCAGTGACACTTTCGATTTGCATAAGAGGCGATAAATACTTCTCAAATAACGTTATACGGCCCCTAATATTTCCTCTCAACCTTATAAGTTCCTTTAAATCAGTCATATTGTGGGCGAAAACAACTAGAAAATAATTAAATAAAGTGAATCCAACCTCGTACAATGCGCGCTGATAACGCAGTAAGTAGGTACCGCACGGCTGTCGCAGGCGCACCGACACGATGCAACACTGTGCTATCGCGGCGCGGCAGCTGGGAACCACTTCGCGGTGTCGATGCCCGACTTACTAATGATCGCCGGCTTATTCCCCGAAGAACCCCTGAAATAGTCAGCCAATATGTTTAACTATATGTCTACTATAATATTTTAGACTGGGAACTATTCCATAAAGGAACTTTAACCAAGTAAAATACGAGAGTTAGACACTGTGTTAGACACTGTGTTAAGACACAATTTATAATATTGAAATTTGCAGATAATTAATGAATTTTACGTAACTAACTGTATTTGTTTTAACATTTAAATAACCACAAAGATATTCGACTGCTAATTATAGTTTATATACACAGATTTACGAAAATTTTAGTAAAATTTAAAGTACGTAGGTACCTACATATGTCGAAAATTGTAGGTAAATAAACATTCGAATTTTCGAACTATATTAATACAAATTGAGCACAATTATGTGTAAGAAGGGAATTATGGAATAATAAGGAACGGGCGTACTTCCCTCAGGATCCAATGATGCACTTATTTCGGGATTTCTTCGCCTTCCAGTTGAGTAATCCAAATCACGTCGGGGTCACCAAAAAATGTTCGTTAATTCGGTGCTCTTCAATAAAAGTTATTCCACTGTTGTATATAAGTTTATTTCTTCAGTTTACATTATTTTGTACGAATATCTTTGGAAAGGTAATTAAGTTTTAATGCAACGCTTGTGTTCGCCGCCGCGGTCGAGATCGTCCATATTCTAACAATTCTCCCCGCGCGGGCCCTTCCCCTCGGTCGTCCTAGAGGAGCGTATACAATCATCAATATCCGTTCATAAATAACGCGACAGAAAAGGCACCCCTTTTCTTCTCCGATTAAAAAGCTCTAGGCAAAAATGATGTTTTAAATCAAAGAACATGTATGCCAAGTTTGGTGACAATCGGTTAAGAAATGTGCCCTATGGACCGAACGCAACAGAGACTATTTATAATTAATGAAAATTTCACGCGGGCGAAACCGTGAGCAACAGCTAGTTTTTATAAACACAATCGGTTTTAATTACTCTATAAACATATCAAAGTCGTGATGTAGTATTGTTTTGTTATTTGTGCCAATTCTGTTGATTGACAGGACCAAAATGTATCGCCATATTCTTTTCTTCCGAAGCGAAGAAAAAGATGGAAATACGTTTTAATGTAAAAATCATTACTATAACTTTTTGTAACAACAGGATTGTCGCCTCCGTCGGATGTGACGTAAATCATGACACCAAGGGATGGAGTGAGAAAAATCACGCTATCTCACTCGAAAATTAGCTCAAATTTCAAGTAGTGCCATCCATGACATTTCTAATTTTCTCACACATCAACACTACCGTGCATGTAAACGAGCTATATTTGTAGTTATTACAACGCGATTGTTTCATACATTTTTCCGAGAGCTTCCGAGGTGTGGTTATAGTAATGATTTTTACATTAAAACGTATTTCCATCTTTTTCTTCGCTTCGGAAGAAAAGAATATGGCGATACATTTTGGTCCTGTCAATCAACAGAATTGGCACAAATAACAAAACAATACTACATCACGACTTTGATATGTTTATAGAGTAATTAAAACCGATTGTGTTTATAAAAACTAGCTGTTGCTCACGGTTTCGCCCGCGTGAAATTTTCATTAATTATAAATAGTCTCTGTTGCGTTCGGTCCATAGGGCACATTTCTTAACCGATTGTCACCAAACTTGGCATACATGTTCTTTGATTTAAAACATCATTTTTGCCTAGAGCTTTTTAATCGGAGAAGAAAAGGGGTGCCTTTTCTGTCGCGTTATTTATGAACGGATATTGATGATTTTTGGCTGAAATATCCGAATATGATTCCTTACAGGTAGTTGTGGAAAAAAAACATGAGAAAAGGCGGAGACGTGTGTTGTGTCTTTTTTAAGAACGGATTGGCAATATTTATTGGTGAAATATCTAGGGAGCTATAAAATAAAGATACGTATCGTATAAAAGAAATATAAGTGAGGATTTGATCTCCCGATGCCAAAAAATGATCTGGAACTCTTTACAGAACTACTGGTATTTATCCCTTAATAATTAATGCTCCATTGCCAAGAGTGAGGTCGAACATTTCTTTATAAATAGTGTTTTTATTACGTACCAAGGTTTCTGAACCTCAACTGAATGACACGGATTTTATGCCCGGTTTTTGTAATAACTATCCTAATACTTATTTAGAATTGTCAACGGCGAGTAGGAAATTAGAAAAATGGCAGTTGAGCACACTTTAATTTAATAGTGTTAATTTATTTAAGTATCAATCATAATTTATACTAAACGGAAGTTCACGGAATGATATCTATTTATATTTTTTAGAAACAAATGGTTTTAACCGCTCTATACTTTATAAAATTTAAGAATCATTATTTTGACAGCTCACGCCTATGAAGTGTGGCATTTTTTCGATTTGAATGTATCACAATTAATGTCGTCCATCATGGATTCCGTCATTGCCAGGTACCGCCCATTTTTTAACCCTAGAATGTATACTAATCTAAATCTGCATCATATGCTTTTGAGTTACAATCTTTATAATGTTAAAAAAATAATACACTTATCATCAATATCGGTCCACCATAATGTCACTTAACATACTAGTTCTAGAGTTACTTTCCAAAAAAACCCGGACTATATGAAAATTATTATAATTTATAAGATTTTTCACGAATTTATTCCTGGGCGAACCTGGCATCCAGTTCATTAGTTTTTTTTTTATACTGTTCATTGATGACCCTTGGTGGAACTTGTTGTTACACATTTTGAGAACACTTGTACTTTTTCTACAGTATTTAGTCGTAAACACCTCTAGTGTTTAAGATTAGAAACATTTCAAAAACATCAATGTAAACTTTTGAAGTTACCATAAGGCGAAACCGGTCAGGTTTAATAATAAATACTGTGGAAAAAGTACAAATGTTCTTACTATATGTAGTTCATTTGTTATTTATACAAAAAGGCAAGATGCATTTGAGGGTTAAATTTCACTATAGTCATGTGTGAAAGAGAGGACGCCTTAAAAACCGAAGCTAGCCGAACTTTTCACTCTTCTTCCCGAAGTGCCGTTCCTACACATTTTACTAGCGACAACCTTTGTTTTAGGCGCCCATGAAAGCGCCCATGATTTTGACGTGCGGGGAGAGGAAATGAAATCGGTGGGAGGGGGTGAGCTTCCATTCTGTACGCTAGTACTATTATCTATTCTGTGGCCTAAGTTATTTTCTACATAGTATGTATCTTTACTTACATTATGTTGATTCTCTAACCAATTTTGTGTACGGCCCACGGTCACCCGTGTCGAGCTCCTAATGCTTGGGGGGCTTCCTGCCCGGCTGCATGCAGCGTCTGCGTCAATTGCCGCAAGCTCAGCTTGAAGCTCGCACTCCTCCACCTGCTGCTGCAATTTTGCGACCGCTCTCTCGCGCTCACGTTCACGCTCCTCACGCTCACGTTCACGCTCCTCACGCTCACGTTCACGCTCCCGTTCACGTTCGGCAAGCTCCTGCTCACGCTCGAGACGGCGACGTAGAGCGAGTGCTTCTGCCGCAACTTTTTGTGCTTTCACGGCCGATGATGAATGTGACGAAGCACTATGTCGTGAACGCCCACTACGTGCGACACTGCCGGGTGCGACAGAAGCAGCTTCAGGAGCCTACCGCGCTTTCAACGCCAACAGTCGATATAATTTTCGCTTTACTACGAGTGATTGGTGGTGTACGGGTGGTCATGGTCTACTTGTAAAATAATACGAATGATATGCAAAATGAAGAATAGGTAACTAGATAATTGATGTTCGAAGGACCAATGAAAAGGACGAGTGAAATTTGAAATTAGTTTTCAAAATGTCAAAGGATTCTAAACGCTGTTAGTAATTATAATCTGAGAGTACTAAACACCCTCTTGTTCAGTACTCTTAGATTATAATTACCAACAGCGTTTAGAGTCCTTTACGTACAGAAGTTGAACTGTTTTTTATTAACGATTAAAAAGGTATAAAAACGAGAATTAATTGAAATAAAACAAGTGTCCATTTATAGTAGATATTTTATGTAACTGTTGTATAATAAAAGTGTTTTCTCACTATCCGGCGCATCCGATATCCGATATTAGTGTCGGCTCCGATATCGAAGGAAATAAATTAAAATAGAAAAAGAACTCGATACTATGTTGAAAATAATTGCCAGTTTTTTTTTCTTTTTTTTCATCCAGTCTGTGTGATCGAGCAAATGGCCGAATCGGACCGATTTTATTGAATATATGTGAAAACAGCACATGGTGACGGCTATCGGTGTCAGACACCCAACATCAGAAAATGTGAAATCGCTTTAGGGATACTTAAAATACGAGTGCGAGTATTTTACACATATGAGACGGGTGTTTTAAGACCATATTACGAGCAATTTCATACACTACTTTGAAATAATTAATTTAATTTTCATAAAATGAGAAAAACGTAGAGCACCAAAATCTATTTGCTGAACGCGTATGTATTTTGCGCCGCGTCCACAAACTAAAAAATATCCAGCTGGAGTTGTTCAATTCGGAAGTTTATATATTTGTATGTTTGTACGCGCATAGCTTCGTCATGTGTAGATGAATTTGCAAAATTCCTTCTTTGTTCGAAAGAAGACGATTCCGAAATGATACCATTTAATTTTTGTAAAGATCCGATAAAGGGTTCCAGAGTGAGACCACGAAACTCTTTAATAAATACCAGGAAATCAGCAGTAATTGCTGCAAACGTATATTATTGCTATGTCTATGCTACTACACATTATAACATCACGCCCGTATCCTTTGAATCGGTATGCAGAAGTGTTCGGAATGTTCAAAAAAAAAAACAATAAAGCCATTTGACAAAAGTTTATAAATGTTCATAAAAAAAGTAGATATCGATAAAGTGTGACTAAATGAATAGCAAAGAAAGTTCTAGAATAAATAAGGTGACATGTCTATTGTGTGTAATCAAAAACAATCTTTATTGATATGTGGTAAGGTTGATTTCTTTTTGATTTTATTACTTTTCATTTTAATAAGATTTGTTATAAATTCTGCTATATCCTAACTTATTGATGGTATAAAACAACTCTATTTCGAATATTTATACTCCTACTATCATCTGTGCACTGCAAAATGGCCCAGTAAGGCATATTTCTATTAAATAGTATAAAATAACGCACGGTGCAAAACTGTCAAATACACGTGATGACAGATACGACTGAATGCGACTGAAGGTTGAAATTGTAAGATCTTGCAAATCTCCGCATAAGAATGACACGCGTGCCACGCCTACTTCACACTTCCACTGTTTTTTCTGTTCCGTGTTTATAATCATTTTATAAAAAAGAATATATTACTATCAAAAAGAGGTATAAGTAAAAAGGATTTGCTAACAATGACTTTTCGTAATTCTTTCTACTCAACATAATCATTTCCATCGGTTACGTATCAAAATGCCGAATTTCAAAGATTAATTGACGGGTCCTATTTAAAAAAAAAATCTTGAATGTACAAAATACCGAAATACGTTATACCTTTTAATAACCATTCAAAAAAAAAACACCCAAAATAGTAGATTGTTCAACAAGGGAGTAAAACAAGCCATAATGACACGAGATGTTTTAGCTCATAATATTAGCCACTCCTCGCTTCGCTCGGGTGGCTAATATTTCGAGTGTCATTATGGTTGTTTAGTCCCACGTTAAACACTCTACTTTTCACTTTGAATGCGAGGAAAAAAAAGAGACTTTTTATACAAAATTATAATATAAAAAAAAAATTAAGAAATATGCAAATATCTTTTTCAACCTAAATATATTAATTTCATCATATCGATAACGGGGTAAAGCCTCCGTGGCGTGGCGGTAGTGAACGCGGTCGCTACGCAGGAGGCGCGGGTTCGATCCCCGCTCAGTGCAAATATTTGTATGCATGGGTATTTGCATTGGTCTGGGTGTTTCTATGTATAATATGTATGCATTTACAAAAAAAAATAAAAAATTATCTAAGTATGTTTATCCGTATTCTAGATTCCATAATACAAGGTAGTAAAGCTATGCTTACCATGGATTTAGATAGCGTTGTGTGAAATGTTGTAGAATATTTATTTATTTTTATTTATTTATGATAACAAAGTTTCTAAGTTACACAATTAATTGGTGTAAGTAATTGGTGATTACAACGCAAGCTTATTACAAATAATCTATTCAAAATACAAATTGCAAAGAAATTTGTCCCGCGGTTTTTTTTTGTTAAGTGACGTACGGTTTATATTCTTGCATATATGATATTTAGCCAACAGATTCAAACTTGAAAAATAATTTAAAACTATTTCCAAATGGATAATAAAATGGACTTATCCTTAATACTTACATAATAATTAATTAAATTATTAATCGTGGTTCACGAAATTAAATGGGATATTTGATTCTTTCAAATGTCATTTTGAGGTTATTGCTATACACAATCACTAAAAAGGTTGTAATCCTCCCATTCACAAACACCATGATTGGCTGTTTAGGAGTTATCAAAGTAAATTAAAAAAAATTACTTTAGTCCCTAGAGATTAATAAGGAACTTTAGTCCCGATATGCAGGGACTAAGTAACATTTTAAGAGCTTGGGAAGTGAAAATCTTATTTTCCGGATTTTGAACTTCGGGAGTTTGAATTTCGGGACTTGTACTACTTTTGGTATTTTGAAAATTCGGTAATTTGAACATTCGGTATTTCCTTTCCTTCATATACAATTAGTCATTTATTAGTAATCGATGACGACGGTGCCCTGCTTCGCGAGGCTCCTATTTCTTTTTGCGTTAATCTATTCTTGTCGGGGCGCGAGGTGACCACGAGCTCGCTTCGTTCGCTCCCACGCATCTTAATTTAGCTCATAATGAATATTCATCAAGTCGTCGTGGTGTATGTCACCGGTAAATGACCAAAATCGTCATGGAAAGGATAAATAAAGAGAATTCATCAAAAATCTTTATGTTTGTTATCAGTCTCCAGTGTTCAGGCATTAACAGTAACATACATATAAAAGCGAAATGACACTCACTGATTAATCACGAAATATCAGACACTTGTAGGTATCCGCTAAGTACGAATTTTATGAAACTCTAACCCTAAAGGGGTAAAATGGTTGCACGCATACGAAGTCGTCGGTGCCCGCTCGTACCTAATAAATTGAAATACGCATTACATATATGCGTATGTCAATAACAACCGCGGTAGCCTAGTGGTATGGGTAATGGACTGCTGAGACGAGGTCTCTGGTTCGATCCCAGGTTTTCCATGGCACACACCAATGACTTTTCGATGCTTTTCGAAGTTATGTGTGTATTTATCGCAGGTTTATAAGTGCCCAGTTAATGGCAATAGGCTCGCCACCTATTACATTGGGACCTAAACATAAACCGGCGAATTGTGGGTGCTTAGCACCTCTGCCTACCCCTTCGGGGATAAAAGGCGTGAGTTTATGTTATGTTATGTATGTCAATTTAGAAGAAACTGTACCTAAGTATGTGCAGTCAGCATCCGATTGATCTTGACGCACAAATTACCTACTCACAATGATTTTAATGCTTTGGTTTCCCCTCTTCGTGTTGACTGATTATTTTGATATTTTGGTACAGTAATACAATTTAAATCAATGATTTACTCTTGGTACCTCGGTATTAAGATAATTTTGAGACTTTTTAGTCAAGATCGTTTTGAAGCTGACTGCACTTGTTTGGTCACAGGTGGTCTTAGCCCCCGGCCGTGCGGCGTACGAAGCCACCTTGAAGTACATCATCAAAGATGACAAATTCGTCATCAACAGCGGCGATATATCCAGAATTAATGCGTAAGTACTGCATAAAGTGGATACCTGGGCCTCGATTCTGCAAAAACAAAACCATTGTCATATCACGAACACTCTAAAACTATTTAATTTAATTTTAGACTTTAATGACGTTAAAGTTTAACCTTGGAGGAACTTCAGGGGAGGATTCGCAATAAATATTGTATCGAGGCGTTGTTTGGTCCGCACTTAGCTTGTTGACTCTCGGCTGCTAGTGTTGCCGGCGTGCCAGGGTCCTCTCTGGTGTGCCTCACCGACGGCACGGCGTGAAGCCCAGTGCGCAGACTCTGTAAAAAGAATAGTGCGGGTCAGTATGTTACGAGGGAAGTACGTCCAGAGACTCGCTAAAAAAATATCAGGTGAACATAATATCCCCAGTGACAGAACAGCGTAGCTAGTAGCTATAGGAAAAAATATATAACTAAGCAGTTCAAGCTGATTACGTGACCTCTGACCGTAGAGGTCATCGGTCTCGTGGCACTAAACAGTAGGCTGAAATAGCACATACAGTAAAATACAGTAAAATTAAATGCAGTAAAATTAAATAAAATATAAATAGACCATGCATTAGCAGGCAATAAGCTGGAACCACCGAGGAATCTTCACCTGTAGAAAGAGGTAGGAAATGTTGATCTCAAAACTCACCCGGAGCCGACAGCAATAGGCCACCGGGGTTAAAGTGACCTTCCTTGGTGAAAGGTAGCCGAAGAAAGGGACCACTTCAGCGCTGTGAATAGATACTGGAGTTAATTTTATTCAATCTCGCTCGCACAACCATAGACAAAATAGTATCTCGAGAAATCGATAAATACTAAAATATCGACTATTTTAGAGAAATTATATCCATTGATTTATAAAAACATCTACAACGTTACAAATCTGGACACCTAAGTACTTAAGTACTATATTCAGTTTCAGAAAGTGTTGTGCAGAAGCAAGGTGTTGTTGGGTTTGCATATGAGTGTGCAGTTATCGAGTTAAACTGTTGGGTGGTGCCAAGTTGCCAAGGCCAAGTTGTCAAGATGCCCAATGATAACATTACAACTGCATCTCCAGCTTCGAGCATCAACCTGAACTCAATCAACCTAGACCACCTGCATGAAATCAATACTAAGATGTCTCTACAACCACCATTACCTCTGAACGGTGCCACAGACTACAGACAGTCCCTTTGTACGTAGTCTTATTCGGTGCAAGCGTACTCGTCATAACCCTCTTATATCGAAGGAACAAACTAAAAGGGCGTCAGGCGGAACAAGTGCAAGAAGTCAGAATGAAACTGATCGACCCCAACCAGCCACCAGCTCAATTCACGACAAATGTCTCCCATACTCGCTGTTCTATGGGGGGAGGTGTTCCGGAACCTTAACGAAGTACGACATCTCTTACGGATCCCTAATAAAGTACGACGTCGCGACACTGGAGCGAAGAACTGCATCAATAGCACTTACAGGGTGGTCCCGATTGAGCAATCCGCGGACCGCCGCCACCGGGCACCGCTGAATTAACACGAAACAAAGATCATTGTTATACTAAACTTTATTCGTATTCTTGCAATCCTCCGACAGTAGAATCCATTATTAGTGTTCTGTCGAATTCTAAATGGAATATAAACAGTTTTTTATAGATTTCAAGTGAGAACAGTGTATTTTTATTTTTTTGTATGTATTTCAAGTGTGTCGTCGGGTAGTCGAGAAGTGGTCTCTATTTACATTGATATTAAAAATAAATTGTCTGATATAAATGAAACAAATCTGATAAAATGTTTAGTGGATACAAGAGATAAAGTGTTATCCAGTGCCAGTGTTTTGATGGAACTTAATTAAATCTTAAATTAAATTATGTGCTAAAACGGTGTCGTGAAACTACCCTAAACTTCATAAATGTTGCACTAAAGTAATACAATACATTACTATCATTGTTTTCATATCTCTGAGCGTGGGCCAGTGTATGCTAATCATAACTTTCAGAAAAACCTTTTAAGATATAGCTGGTACAGGCTGAAAAAGAACGTTACCCAATATTGACTACAACGCCATCTGTTGTCCAGTAGGAAGTGTTATCAGCAAAAAGTTTTACTGAACTGTCTCGTCATTTAATAATTGAATTATAATAAATTACATTATGGCTGGTAAATGTGCGGCATGTGGCAAATTTATCTCCACGAAGGGGGGTCCATCATGCTGTAAATGCTATAAATAAGGCGAAAGTCAATAAAGACATTACCCAACCCAACCCTATGAACATTGATGATGGTATGGATGCTCTCCCCGGCCAACGTGACACTTCTCTATCTGCCGGGGGCCCAGGAGACTCCGTCAGGGAGCGGGCCGCGCAGCCGGAGATCAACTCATCGGCTCCGTTTAATATTATGGTACACGAAATGCAGCTATTGAGGACGGAGATTCGGTCCATGAGGGATGACCTTAAGGCAGAGCTGAGGGAGTTCCGGCTTGAAGTAACCGATCTTCGTCAGTCAGTAGCAGCATGTAAAAATAAGGTTGATTCGCTGGAAAAATGCCTGGTACTAATTGAGAACCGTCAGGACCAACATCATCCATAACCACACGACCTGGAACAAACGGTTACTAAGTTGAAATTGGAGCTTAATGACAGAGAATAAGACCTACTACTCTCTGATGTGGAGATCTCGAACCTGCATGAATGTGCTGGAGAGAATGTTGTCCACACAGTGGAGCTAGTGGCGAGAAAAATAGGGGTCACACTGGACAAAAATGACATAGTGTATGCCGAACGAGTAGGCCATAGGGTGGAGTGTTCTAGGGAGTCTGGAGGCGTGGGGGCGGGTGGGAGTAGGCGCAAAGTGGTTCGGTTGGCGCGTCGCGGACTGCGGGATGAATTACTGCATAATGACCGGGTAAGGCGAGGTGCTACGTCAGCTGATCTACCTGGCTTTGATGCGCCCCCACGACGCTTCTACCTTAACGAAAGGCTGACCAGGGCAAACAAGCAGCTCTTTTATATCACACGACAAACTGCCACACACTTGGGCTGGAGGTTCACTTGGACAAAGCGGGGCAGAATACTAACTAAGGAAGCTGATGGTGGTCATACTCACACTATTCGGTCGGAAGCTGATATCGAACGGGTTTTTGGTAGTGTTGCAGTCAGGAAAGTCAAAGAGTAATTCTATGCTGTTGTTGTGTACATTAATTGTGTGCTCTTTATGTTTTGTCTATGATAAAATATCTTTGTTTAATTACTGTTTTATTAACAGGGTAAAGATTTATTTAGAAAATAGGAAAAATAAACACATGGAAGGAATAATTCACAATATTTATAAAACTTATATACATGTAACAGGTTACAGTGAACTAGTTTCCACCAACTTGGGAGTATTATGATTACCGAGAATACCGAGCCACCTATTGTCCCCAACTGTGGTACTTTTATGTCTGAAATTAAAATCACACAACGGGTGGTTCGGCGGGAACTCAAGTCCCTAGATGTTCGGAAGTCGAGTGGGCCGGATGGTATACCGGCGATGGTGCTCAGGCACTGTGCCCCCGAATTGTGCCCAGTACTTACACGGCTTTTCGCGCTCTCTTACTCCGCGAGACAAGTCCCAGCCTCGTGGAAGACTGCATTCGTGCATCCTGTGCCTAAGAAAGGCGACAGGACAGACCCGTCCAATTACAGGCCTATTGCTATAACCTCCCTTCTCTCAAAGGTAATGGAGCGTGTGATTAACGCACAGCTCCTGGGATACCTTGAGGGAAACGACCTACTGAGCGAACGACAGTATGGCTTTCGCAACCGTCGCTCCACTGGTGACCTTCTTGTGTATCTCACAAACCGATGGGCGCAAACTATCGAGAGTCGGGGCGAGGCACTAGCGGTCAGCCTCGATATAGCAAAGGCCTTTGACCGGGTCTGGGACAGAGGTCTTCTTTCGAAGTTGCCACGCTACGGACTCCCTAAGGGACTTTGCGAATGGATTGCCAGCTTTTTGTCCAACAGAAGTATCCAAGCCGTCGTCGATGGCAGCTGCTCACCGCATGGACATAAACGCTGGTGTCCCACAAGGCTCCGTGTTGTTCCCGACGCTGTTTCTGCTGCATATCAATGACATGCTGTCTGATGGATCTATTCATTGCTATGCGGACGACAGTACCGGGGATACGTGTTACACGGGTCGTGCAAATATCCCTCAATTCGAGGTGGAGAAGAGACGCGAACAACTTGTGTCTGAAATCGAGACTACTCTCTCGGGAGTATCCGATTGGGGTCGACTTAACCTAGTCCAATTTAACCCCACTAAGACACAAGTATGTGTATTCACCGCTAAGAAAACCCCATTTATTGTAGCGCCGCAATTCCTGGGCACACCACTTTCCATCTCTTCGAGTATTGGGATCCTAGGTGTCGACATTTGAAGCGACGTTCAGTTCCGCAACCATTTGGAGGACAAGGTCAAGCTGGCCTCAAAGAAACTTGGAGTGCTCAACAGGGCGTAGCAGTACTTCACTGCGGGGCAACGACTTCTGCTTTATTAGGCACAAATTCGGCCCCACATGGAGTACTGCTGTCACCTTTTTGCCGAAGCGCCTGCATACCAGCTTGGCCCCTTCGACTCATTGCAAAGACGGGCGTTGAGGCTCGTCGACAATCCCATACTCACAGGCGATGTGGAACCTCTCAACCACAGAAGGGACTTTGCCTCGCTGTGTGTGTTCTATCGCCTATACAATGGTTTGTGCTCAGATGAATTGTTTGACATGATGCCCACCGCTGCATTCTATCATCGCACCACTCGCCAAAGGCAGGGAATCCATCCTCACACACTGCGACCGGATGTGGTGCGCACCGTGCGTTTTGAAAGGAACTTCATCCCACGCACGCTCAGGTTGTGTAATGAACTTCCTGCCGTGGTTTTCCCAAGCGACTACAATATGGGGTTCTTCAAGAAGGGTATTAGAAGGTATCTACAGGGTCGGTAGCACGATTGTGACGCCCCTGGTGTTGCAAACGTCCATAGGCCACGGTAACCACATCCCATCAGGTGGGCCGTGTGCTTGTCTGCCACCTAAGTGGCATAAAAAAAAAACAGTTGCATGCGAGGTGGATAACTTGGAGACGCGGAGCCGGCGTAAGATGCTTTTATTGCATGGTGTTACGGAGTCTCCTGATGAAGAAGCAGTCGAGGCAGTAACTGCGGTTGTCAAAAAACACCTCAAAATCGACTCCTTTTCACCTCAAGATGTCAAACGGTGCCACAGGATGGGACGACAAATATCTAGTGAGCAGCCCAGATCGATTCTTGTAAAGTGGCACTCGGTGGCATCAAGGGACAGCATTTGGTTCTCGAAGACGAAGCTGAAAGGTACGGGAATAACTTTTTCAGAGTTTCTGACTAGGTTGCGGCACAGAGCGTTCATGGCTGCTCGAGAGAAGTTCGGGGTGAATCACTGCTGGACGAAGGAGGGGTCCGTGTTTGTGGTTGACTCGGATGGCAACCGGCACCGAATAGTATCCATTGGCGATTTGGCGAACATAAAGTACCCACATGCTGAAAAGAATGCTACAGTCAAAACTACAGCATCCGCAAGACCCAAACGTGCAGTAGAAAAAAAAACTTATTTGTGGTGACATCCGTACACAACCGGGTCATAATTTTTCACTTTTACATGCTAAAATGCTAACATATACTCACTACCTTCAATAATTCAATTTGTATTAATAACAAATGGTACTAATATTATGATTTTGACAGTTAACAATGTCATGCCATTTCATTAACTGCGCCTGCGTTCCATTTCACTAGGTACTTTATGTTATGACTTTCTTTTTTGTTTTTTATTAATATAAACACTAGTCTTTTAAGTTATTCTTATTTTATTAAACTGTTCTTGTTGTTTCTTTGTTAGTCTATCTTCGCAATCGTTTTCAGATGTACCGTACAATTTTAATGTAATCCATATAAATGCACAAAGTATTCCTGCTCATTTCCCGGATATGCTGGCTAACCTTCAATCTAAATTTATGTACACTATTCTTATTTCAGAAAGTTTTCTCAAACCTTGCTTGCCGTCTGAACCTTATTCTCTTTCTGGTTTCCAGCTTGTTAGGAATGACTGAGTTTGCTAGGTGTGGCTATAGATCTGCGCCCATTCATTCCATACAGTATTATCAGCAGGTCGTCACAAACGTCCAATTCGAGCGAACATTTGTTTCTTGAGTTGGAAATTAAGCATAAGAAAATTCTGCTCGGTGTATTTTATTCACATTGCTATGGGTGGACTACTTTTCTTCCCTGGAAAACTTGCTGGATACCCTATTACCTTCGTACTGTCATAAAATTTTAATGGGCAACTTTAACACTTGCCTGATTAAAAATGAGTCTCGTTCTTCCTCCTTGCGGCAAATCACTGAATCTTATAACCTATCAATATTACCTCTTAATCCTACTTACCATGTTCCAGATTGTGTCCCTTCTCTTCTGGACCTCATTATAGTGTCTTCACCTAGCCATGTCGCTAAGCATGGTCAATGCAAAGCTGACATGTTCTCGTACCATGACTTGCTTTGCCTCTCCTACAAAATTCGACCTCCAAAGGCAAAACCAAAAACTCTTATGCAACACAATTTTAATGGTATAGACCGTGACAGACTCTGAGAGGATGTTTCTGGGATAGATTGGGAACCACTCCTTGCATCAAACACTACCGACGCTGAAGTGCAAATTCTCACGGCTAACCTGAAAAATATGTATGATGTACATGCTCCTGTTCGCCCAATCAAGCTAAGGCATTCACCAGCGCCTTGGCTTACAGATGATATCAAAAAATTAAAGAAAAAGAAAGCTGCAGCCAAAACGATATACAAATTTCGAGCAACCCAGAAGAATCTAGAAAAGTATGTGGCCATCAGAAACCTTTGCAATGAGGTGTGTAGGAACGCACGACACCAACATATTCATACGTCGATCGAAGGCGAAGATCAGCTAAAGTCTGGAAATTTCTTAATGCACTGGGAGTTGGAAAATCACGCCAAGACTCAATTCCTAAGAACTTAGACATCAATACTCTTAATGTACACTTCTGTTCTTCGCCCCATATTGACGTAACTACAAGAATAAAAACATTGAAATATCTTTCATCTATTCCAACTCCCAACTATCCTCTTTTTGTATTTGAGCAATTGACCGTTTGTGATGTTAAGAAGAGCATAATGCCAATATCATCTAATGCTGTAGGTAACGATTGATCATTCCCATACTGGACGAAATCCTTCCCATCTTATGTTATATCATGAATCACTCCATCTTAAGTGGAGACTTTCCGTTCATTTGGAAAGAGGCTCAGGTAATTCGTTTACCCAAAATACCAAAACCGTGCTCCTTATCTGATTACCGCCCGATTTCGATACTTCCATTCCTATCTAAAGTCCATTATTCACTCCCAACTAAGCACTTTTCTCAATAAACATTCTCTTTTAAACTCCTTTCAATTTGGTTTCCGTCCTGGGCATGGCAGACAGCATTGGTAAACATCACAGATGATATAAGACAAGCAATGGATCGTGGAAACCTCACACTTTTATCGTTACTGAACTTTAGTAGTGCCTTTGACAGTGTGGATTTCCACATTCTGCTTAGAATACTAAGCTCTATTAACATATCTCCAACGGCTATTAATTGGTTTCGTAGTTACCTGTTTGGTCGGCAGCAGCGTATTCACATCGAAGAATCGTTTTCTTCATGGCGCGGTACTGAAACCGGTGTACCACAGGGTGGCGTTTTATCTCCCTTACTCTTCGCGACTTTTTATAAACTCCACATCTGAAAAACTAGTTTCCTCCTACCACCTTTACGCAGATGACCCCCAAATTTATACTCATGCCCCCTAAAATATGATATCAGTGGACATCTGCACCATAAACACAGATCTGGAGCGTGTTTCCGAATGGAGCAAGAAGTACAGACTCATGATAAATCCAACCAAAACCCAAGTCATTGTCGTGGGCAGCCCTTCCATGATTTCTAGACAGAACTTATCGAAACTGCCCCAAGTCCAGTTTGATGGAGCCAAGTTTCCGATACGTGACAGTGTCAAAAACCTGGGTATCCACTTCGACAAAAGCTTCTCCTGAGGCGTTCAACTTCAAGATATAAGTAGGAAACCATTTGCTTCAGCAGATTCCTTACGGAGACTGAAGAACTTTCTGCCGATTACCATTAAAATTACGTTTGCACAATCCCTTCTTCCTGTCCTCGATTACGCCGATGTCAACTATCCTGATCTCACCGAAGAGCAGCTTGATAAGCTTGGGGGTCTCCAAAGTTTCTGCATTAGATTCATACTTGGGTTGCGCAAATATGACCATATCTCTGAATTTCGAAACAAACTCAAGTGGCTTCCTATTCGACTTCGCAGTGACACTCATATTCTAGCATTATTATACAACACTTTGTACAATTCTTAGATCCCCACTTATCTGATAAAGCGTTTCACATACCTCAAAGATACGCATGATGGACATTTAAGGTCATACGAAAACCTGAAGCTGAAGATGTCAGCACACTCCACCAACTTTGCTGGTAAATCATTTACCGTCACTGCGATTCGCCTGTGGAATGAGCTGCCTTTGAATATTAGGCAGGCAAAATCCCTCAAGACTACGGTAGACGCTTGAAATATTCATAGAATATTTAGTTATAAATTCAATTTAAACATAAACCCTTCGAGCGGAAATCGCACAGAACCAATTTTTTATTTTTTATTTTTACCCATTTCACATGCTATCGTAAACTACTCGTCAAAGTGTTGCCAGAAGTGATAAATAAAGCATTGAACTTTGTTCTAGGTACGGCGAAGAGCCGAGTTGTGTGAGCGCCAAATGGCCGCATCTGAACCCGTACTGCTACTGTAAGGACTATATTGGTCCAAACTAATTCCCCAGGGGATCCTAACGGACGGAGCCATTATACATGTGAAAGTTTATGAAGATTTTTGGACGTTTGTAACTCATTCCCTTTTAAATGGCAGAGAGGATCTGTTTTTTATATCTACATAATATTATATCTGTATTTAACATGATATATTTAGATTGTTCCCAGTAGTCCCCTCTAGCTCTGTCCTCTGGGGTGACAGCTAGGAATTGTCTTCCCAGTTGTCATCGGGGTGACAATTTGTGCCGACTGTTCCCTTTGAAAGTTGACTAGAGGGGACAAATGAGAAGTTTGTTTCTCAGTTGTCACGGGGGGGAGGGGACTACTGGGAATATACTATATATTTGTGTATTCCCCTAATACATGGGACCGAATACTAATTCGTTAAATGTTGGTGTTTCCACCGGAAATTCACCTCTGCCTAACCCTATGTTTTGTATATATTACGGGAAGAAAACAAGATCGGTAAATTTTCTAAGAAATTTATAAACTATCCCGAACCTTTATAAAGGGGGGATGCCGGATTTCGTATGGACTCCGTCCCCACCCTCCAACAGAAATGGAATGCATGTCAGGTTGTTTGTTCCTACCCAAAAACGGACAAAACACCTGCTTAATTTGAGGGTTTATTTAAAAGGCTTTTCCAATAAATGTGTTGAAAAACAAATGAAAAATTGAACCCACTAAAAATAAACATAGTTGCAAAAAAAAATAACATTGAGGTGAATTAGATCGGTTATCATCATCAGTCATCACGTATTTTTTAATTTAATAAACAATGTAAACAGACGTGTAAACAGACGACCGGACGCCACCCTTGACGGTCCGATTCCACAGACTACTTAAGGATGCTTCCAGTTGTTCTCGATTACTTACTCTGTGATGAAATGGTATGTATTGTATTTTCCTTAGGAAGTATAGTAATCGGCATATATCTTGACACTAGTCATTTCAAAAAATGTACTGATCGCAGTTAAGTGTCTTTTGAGGATAGTGCGGAGAGCTATGCACTCTTAAAATATATCAAACCAATATGCACGTGCCAGGGGCTGATTCAGAGTAGACTATAGCAGACCAATTGCGTTTAGTGCATTTTGTGAAACCTGTGGAGTCAAGATAATATACCGGTAGGTAACTATACTTTCATAGACAATTCAATTCAAAAATTGCAGGGGTAACGGTCGAAAACAACTGGAAGTATACTTAGGAAGTATTTGGAACCGGAGCATTCAGTTCGGTCTTATGTTGCGCACATTACGGTGGGTTCGGTTCAGTATTTCGGGCAGTAACAACAAATCCGGTGTTCTATAAGGACTTTAAATGTCCGGTGGATTGCTCTCCAGAAGATTGGATTTGGTTCGGAGCATACCAAGTTCGGTGGTTCGCTCTGCACCAAATCCGGTGGCCCGTTTGGGGTTTTGTTAGAATGCTCTCACAGAATATATACAGATATATGCAAAGTTAGCAAACAACGAACGAGTGACGACTGCTTGGCGCGAACTGCACTACCTGCGTCTACGCACACCGTACTTGTTTTTGCAGCTTAATATGCATTGTTTTAATCATATTCGCGTAAACTATGGCACAAGAAAAATATTTTATTCAACTATTAGTATATCACCATAGTAAAAAACCTTTATCGTTCTAGACGCTCTAAAATCTAAACCCCATACATTTGTAGTATGTCGCCATTGTAAAAAATATCTATCCTACTGGACGCTTTGAATGACATATGTTTCAAATCTGTTGGAGGATGGGGACGTTTCATGCAATGTCCTTTCCTAGAATTTTTTTAAACTTGCCGATCTTGTTATTTTCTGGTGATATATATAGGTGATATACCGTAAAATGGGGTGGCTTTGATTAAGTTTAGAAATAAATCGTAATCTATTTCTTTTTAATTTGAGACAACTGCTTGGGTAAAAGAACTGAATAATGGGTTTTTTGAGTTCAGTACAAACTTAAAAAAAAAGTGTAACCGTTTTGCAGAAAATAAAATAAAATGTTGCTTATCAACTTAAAACGGTCGGTGGGGAGTTTGATGCCACCTGCTTTTTCAATCGTATTTGAAAGTAACCCGTAAAATGAGCAAATCATAGAAAATAAAAATTTCAATACATACTTTGACTTATCAATAGTTCAATTAATTTGGGGTGACATTGATTACGGGAGCTAATTTGATTAGTGAGGAGGTCAGTTAGGAGGAGGATATTTTAGGCGCAGTTTATACAGAAGAGACGTGGCGAAGAGTAGGTGGGGGATAATTTAAGTAGCACAATATAAACATTATGCAGTGTACCATAACGTCGTTTTTGTCTTAGAGAATTGTGACTGTGCCTCCAGGCGACGTCCCGCCACGTCTCTTCTGTATAAACCGCGCCTTAGGTTAAATCAACATTGAAATAACAAGATTGATATTAGAGAAATGTTTATTTAGGTAGTATGTACCTATATAGTTTTATAAGGAATATATTTTTGGATTCACCAAAGATCTAAAGGTACTACTATGTACGCATTTTTAAAATAAACTACTTAAACCAGTTTAATTGTCTTGCTATAATTAAACTACTCGACCAATGTTACACCAAACAAATTCCAAATTATCACCAAGATATAACACTTTTTTATTCTAGTGCGCTACAAATATTCTATTGTAACAATAATTATTATATTTTTCCACAAAAAATACTGATTGACTGTGCACCATGTTCTGGCACTTTATTTCTTCTGAATGAAAATTAGTGATAGGTATATTGAGAAAGCTGTACAATCCGACTTGAATAGGTTAGGTTAGAAGGCTTTAGGCCATCGTGGTTATTTTTTTATGACCATTCAGAATAAATTCTTTTTCATAGCTATTTCATTAAATGGCTAGGCAAGTAATTAAACGTCATCGATCCACGCTACGTCTAATCGAAATAATTCGAAAGGCCTGTTTTTAAAATTAGGTGTATGACTATTTTTACAAATTTACAACAATTCTTAAATAGGTGCTCATTATGAAATATGTTAGTGAATATATTTTAGTGCACATTCAGTATATTTGACGGAACAAAGGCAAAATTAGTTAAATTAAATGGGAATAAATTGAAGTACTTTTAAATACCATCCGTTTTATAAAATATTTAAAACGTAACCAAAATACTAAAAATATTATAACAATCTTCAAATATCAGAATTTTTATAATTTTCAATGTCATTCTGATTTATTATTATTAGTGTAAATTTCAAATTAATTTCGTGTCAATTCAATGAAATTTCAATTTTCAATTTGTCTTTTTTATAATGTGACATAAAATATGGTTTGTTAAAAATGCCTGAAATAATAAAATTTTATTTATTTATTTATTTATTGAAGCCAAATTAATTGACATCTCCAGTTTGGTTATTTTTCGACAGCTTCCTCTAGATGTTCTGCAGTGTAATTTTTGTACTTTGTTGAGCCTGGCTTTTTTTGTAATTACACACCATGTTAACTTTATTCCTGTAAAGGGGGTGACTTTGATAAGCAAAATAAAACCTGTACAAATCGAAAGCGGCATGCAACGGGGTGACTTTGATTTCTATCAATATCGCCCCGTTGAAATTATCTAAGAAACCCATAATAACTTTAACAATAGTAACCTCAAAAATCTCGCATAAACAAAAATGTGAAATTTGGAACGTTATCACCATAAACCATGAAATGTTTAGACATGAAGCTCAAAAAGAAAATAAAAGTAGTTTTTTGGGCATATTATAAGTTATTATGACCATGATTTACTTACGGATGTAACTTTGAGAATTATTTGCCACGATCTGGTGCGTCTGCGACTTGTGAATGAATGACAATATGGCTGAAATATCAGTTCTCCCAAAAAATATTAGGACGCGTTCGGATATTTCATGAGAAATTTAGGTAGAAGTATTTTTTTTATGTTATCATGAAATTCCTCTCATCGTTCTAAAGTCACTTCATTTTACGGTATGTAATAAGATACACAGACAAACTATATATTAGATATATAATTATGTTATACAAGTTTACTTTAATCTAGGGTCGTACATAATATACATGGTATACTTTAGAACTCCGTACTGCGCTAGTCACGAGTTGTACTTTTTTTCTCTCAATTTAAGTAAATGATTGGTACGAATTCAATTTATGCTTTTCTTTCACAAGGTTTAAAATTCCTTAAAGGAACGAAACTTCCTACTTTCAAGCAGACGGAAATACACACATCAAAAAAGTCTAAGCAAAATGTACTAATTTAAATTTTAGGATGATTCTTCACATTATAATGATGTATTTTATTTTTAAAATTATTATTAAATGAAATTTCTAAAGAAAATGAATTTATTGTGAAAGAATCGGACAATTTAATCTTCCTCTGCTATTCAGAACTTGTCGGCAACGATTATTCATTGAATTCATGAGACTGTTTATGTCATCTTGCGGTATTCGCTCCCAATGGAATTGTAGCAAATCCTTCAGCTGTTGGGTTGTTGTCACTCCGTCCAAGTCCTGCAAAACACGTCTCTGGAGCATGTCCCAAGCGTGCTCGATGGGGTTGAGGTCTGGCGATTTTGCAAGCCAGGGCAATACCCGGATGTTCTCCATTGCCAAGTATTCACTGGTTCGCCGAGTTGTATGTGAACGCGCATTGACATGCATTAACAAAAATCGGAGCCAAAGGTTTGTGCAAATTGATGGAGCTAGTTTTTGTTTCCATTAACAAAAACAAGCTCAGTTCACCTGTTTTTCATAATACCCATACACCATAACTGTTGAGCCGCTGTATGGATGAACATCCTGAACGCACCTGAGCCTTTCAGTATTTCCGGGCCGACGGTACACTCGCACCCTTCTTGTATCAGGCTTAAACCCGAATCGCGACTCATCGGAAAACATAATTTTATCCCATTGTTCCTGGGTCTATGATGCGTTCTCTACGCCTGTAACCACTGGACTAGGCAGATGGATACTCACCGGCTTGCTCAGAGGCTAGCAGAGTACTCTTTCCCAGGGCGCCTTTCTAGAGAGCTAGATGAGTGTGTGCACAGGTAAGTTAGGGCTCCAATGAAAACAACGGGTTATACACAGTGTACACACACACACATATATTTAGAAGGAATAGAACACAGAGCAGATATACAAATAGGAAAATAGATAGACAGACAGATACACAGAGCAAAGACATACACATAAGAATGTAGTTAGGCAGGCACAGGAAACAGAAATATAGGCAGAAGAACACACACAGTCGGCACATGAATTACAGTACAGTCTAAACAATAAACATAGTGCGGCTACAAAATAAGTACAGTGGCAGGTGTACTGGCCTTTGGGTTGCGCTGTGGAGAGCAGGGGACGGTCGCGGAAAACCCACTACCCTACTGCTGCCAGCGGCGGATCTCTCGCTGTACACCCAGCTCGTGTTTGCAGCGCACTTGCTTGTGAGATCGAGGTTGTTGCACGAAATCGTGGCGATCTCTAAGGGCTCTCACAGCTCCAACTTAGGTCCCTAAGTGAGACAGACACAAATGAGTTGTGAGAAATTACTGCAGGCCCAGAGCGGGTCCTCTTAACAAGCGAAATAAAAACTTACCAGATTATCTGGGAGTAAACTATCACTTATTGCAATGTGACAGGCTGATGACCAATTGTTAGTCCTCGAAGAACAAAGATTTACTTAGACACAGGGTGACGTTACGAGTCTGTCTGAGACAAATTAGAAGTTTTTCGCTGAAGGTCGGTGCAGGTCTATTTATAGCCGAAATTCAGAAGCTTCGCGAACAATCTTCAAAATACGCTGATCATGATCAATCTCATTTGACCAAAAAAAAACTCGTTACCAGCTGACAACCATAGACCAAAGCCAGAAGGCCCATAAGCAACAACTACGTACCAAACATCTATTATTATTGTAAAATGCTTATAGCTTATTAAGTAAAATATAATAAAATAATAACCTATTATTTTATTATATTTTAATTCAAGACATATTTAAACATACTGATTTAAAACTATGGGACAACTAGCGCCACCCCACGGTCGATATGATCAATCAATCCATCAGTCACCATTGCTTATAGTTGCTAGGGGATACGATAGATGGCACTGAAACACATAAAATCGATATGCCACTAAGAATGAGAAATATTATGTTACAAGCAAAATAGCTCCTATGCCAATCTTACTAGCGTCGGTGTGAATTTCCAACTCAGCTTCCGAGTCGTATAGAGCCAATACCGGCCGCGTTGTCAATTTAGTTTTTAAATCATTAAACGCATTAATCTGAGCTTTATCAAAACGCCAGGGAGTGTTTTTCTTTGTGAGAGATGTTAGTGGTTTTGCTATTATAGAATAATTTTGAATGAATCTCCGGAAATAACTTGTAAGGCCTACGAATTGCCGTACCTCGTGAACGTTTTTCGGTAACGGAAAGTCTATCACGGCGCTGATTTTGGCAGCCCCGGGGCGTATACCATCGGAACTAATTTCATAGCCCAAATAGTTTATACGAGTCTGAAAGAAGTTACACTTTTTCAAATTTAGTGTTAAATGAGAAGACCTCAATAATTGAAAGACTTGTGCCAATTTATCTAAGCCCTCATCGACCGACCGGGACATTACCAGTAGGTCATCCATATAAGCTAACGCCAGATTTTGTTTACCCTTAAGCATACAATTTATTGTCCTCTGGAAGACACTTGGTGCATTGGCCAGACCAAACGGCATTCTCTGGAACTCATAGAAACCATCAGGTGTAACGAATGCGGTAAGCCTCTTACTAGTCTCGCTCATAGACACTTGATAATACCCTGATGTAAGGTCAAGGCTAGTAAAGAACCTATTGCCACCTAGTCTATCCAATTGGTCTTCAATGCGCGGTAACGGATACTTATCCTTCAAAGTTTTTCGATTTAGTGAACTATAGTCAACACATAATCGCTTTTCGCCATTTTTCTTATTTACTAGGATACCGGGACTAGAATAATCGGATGTGCTCTCGCGAATAATACCATTTGTTAATAGTTCTTCAATAATTTTATTTAAATGATCACGCTCACTCTGTGAAATCCTATATGGGCGAGGTCTACTGTCAGTTAACGTAATAGTCATTTCTGTTAAATTTATTTTACCTAACTCTGCTAAATTCATTGCAAAACAATCCCTGTACTGTTCTAACAAGTTAAATAATTTGCACCTTTGTTGTTCTGTCACCTCAGTGCTAATCATTATATCGGTTAATGGTAGTTGTTCGTATTGTTTAGTTTCTGTTGTTAGTCCTACGTATTCGCTATTGACCTCCTGATACTTTTGCCCACGAGCTAATAACATTCCCTTATGAATCTTTAAATCATTAGGTGATAAGTTAGTTAACATTATGTATCCGTAGCCCTCTTTAAAGGCAAAAACCCCGGATAAAATAGCTTATCACTAAACAGTAACATACGTAGACTGTACTGCAACAATAAGCCACCATTATATTTATCGTCGACTAACATCTATTGGCATCGTAGTTTTGTGTTTAACAATTACATCACAATCTGCGTAAACTTTAATTTTATAGTCATTATCGGTTAAATCGAATGCATACAAAAACTTCAACTCATTTACCGTTTTTAATAGTATCACATTTGGTTTTTCCGTAAATGATTGACCTACTAAAATTGGTGTTCTTAAATAATGATTATCTACGACTAATAGTTCTGTTTCAACTTTAACCGATTCTATCTCTAGAGTTGCCATAAACTTCCCTAGAGGTTTTACTGCAGAATTTCCGAACCCCTGTAAAATCGGCAGATGCATTGTGTCCCAATTATTTACCAAACGTCTTGCGTCCGATTCCCGTATAAGAGTACATTTGCTGCCCAGGTCAACGTATCCTTGTAGAATAACGTCGTTGATTTTTATATCCTTGTAATATTTAGAATTACCAGACTCACCGTTAGTAATGCACAAGACAGTTTTATTAAGTTCCTCTGTGTTGCTATTTTTACTTATTTTATCGCTATTATTTCCTTTTTTTCTAAAACAGTCCTTGGATTCATGTCCCAATTTAAAGCAAAAATTACACTTTTTAATGGGTTTATTACATTTTAAACTTATGTGACTCGCTTCGTTGCAATTAAAACAACGAATGTTATCGTTTCTATGTATTATTTCATTAGTGGGTTTATTGGAATTACTAGATAATGTGTTACTTTTATTTCTAAAATTAGACATCGATGAACTATTCTCATGTTGGGAGATTGTACGCAAATAATTGAGGATCTGTTCCGGTTCATTAAACATCCAAGCACTCGCACCCATTCTTACAAATTTGTCATCAATCCCATGTATGAGGCAGCCCACGGCTTTATTACCCGTAATTTGATATTTATTTACAAGAGCTATTTTATCGTAATAATAATGTTCTAACGATTGACCAAACTTACATCGAAGTTTCAACATTGACGTCAATAGGTCCCCATAATTTTCATTAGACGGGAAAGCCAGTTTTAATTTTTGGACCCATTCGTTAGCTAAACCGTTTAATTTAGGGAGCGCGTAGTGAAATATCTGACGATCATTCCAACAATAGATCTGCGCACACTCATTAACTTTGTTTATCCAATTATCTATGGTTTGGCTATTATCGCTTGGGTCAAACTCAGGTACAACACTAAAAGCTACAGGAAAATTATTTTGAGCCCAGAAGTTGGGGACTGTTACTGACGTAGAGTCTCCGATGATCTTATTCGCTATCGAGAGATCATTTGTTGAATTACTATTGTTATGTACTAAGTTAGAGTCACTCAGTTGTGTTGTTGTTAATGGAGGTGTCTTAGTAAGTTCACGACTTTTCGTTGTTCTATATGATTGTCTATCGCGACGTTTAGTTGAACGGTTTCGTTTCCTACCTCTCTTGCCATGCTTATGGCTACTATGCCTTTTATCGCGACGGCTTTTGTGATGCCGCGGCCGGACACTGTCACTAGAGCCTACAGATTCACTGCTCTCACTTGAGTCACGTCGCTTTCTTTTATTATTACCCATGATTACAATTCAAGCAATACGAAAACAATTCACATTAAAATCTAAATACCGGCGACAACAAAATTAATCAGAGTATTTTAACCATAAGCAATTCACTTTTAATCATCCCAAATAAAATAAACTTATGTAAATAATTATTGCGTAATTATTACAGTAATATAACCTATAACATCAAGGTATTACCATCTTATGATATTCGTTAACGTCAGATAATTTATTCACAGTAAAATCTACATGCTATAAATAGCTATAAATTAAGCTGAGTATTTTAAATACAATAGGGTAGTGTCCTGAGTCAACCGATCATTACTAATACTGCTTAATCTCGTAGTTTATTCTCAGCAAATATGCATGCTAAACTAAAATATTGCCTACCTAAACTGAAACTACGACTTTTTATTATTTTTAATTGTCGAAATAGGTTTAAATATAAACAATCGAAATAAGACATAATTTATAACTTTTTAGATTCCTTATTAGATTTCAAATCAATCTTATTATGCATTGTACATGTGTAAACGCAACGTGAACTGACATAAATGCGGTACTCTCTTGCACTCCATACATTTGCACTACGCGCCAGCACGCTGTGACGTCACAGTGTGCTACGATTTTGTATGGAGCGTTTTCGGGCGACTCGAGAAATTGAAATTTCAAAATTAAATATCTTTTAAACTAATTATCATAAGAATATTTCACTTTAATAGTTCATTATACTATTGTCAAAGGTACAGTTTGCGATAATAGTAAAAAATAGGACACAGGCCTATTCACTAATAATTACACTTATTTGCAATTGCATTGCAATTACAAATTATTGCTTAAGTATTATTATTAATGATAGTGATTAACATCAGATTATTTATTTTACTATTCTTAGTTTACAGTTTGTAAATTACACCCTGTAATAACAACTCTCAAATTGTCACATCACACACATGTCAATTATAAATTGCTTGAAGATAGATTAATAGTTCGCGCTAGTATCACTTTATTTCACTGCACAACAAATTTGTATATCTAGTTCAGTAGCATTAAAACAACAGCAAATATATGAAACATTTGGTAGGTAGTTAAATTTATAACAATATATCGCAATTGTTAACTAAATCTTCAGGTGGGGTGTAATGCATTAAATTCTGACCTTAAACCATCGTTGTTGTTCAGGAGACAGCCACACCGGAGGACGTAGATGATTATCAACACTTCTGACTTGAAAGAATACTACTCCATTATTTGCATAATTCCATCACTTTATTTACTTGTATCAGAAGTAATATAATTTATGTAACTTGTAAGACAACCTTCAACGTCGGTAGCTCGAAAAAAAGTGAATAAAGTACAAAATGGCGGATATTTTATATTCGCTAGTTTAAGTCCGTGTTGCCAGACCAAAAATGAAAAAAAGGTGTATCAATAAATATTTTTGAACCCAATTATTGAATATGCTAACAGTTGTTATAGCGGCAACAGAAATCAGTTAAAATTTCAACTGTGTAGCTACGGACGGAAGGACAGCGAAGTCTTAGTAGGTAATAGGGTTTCGTTTTTACCCTAAAAAAAGTACAGTCAGCTGCGATCTTGATGAACAAAGTGTTCAAAATGATCTTAAATCCTTAGTTTTCCCCTCCTTCCTGTTGATATTTGGTACACACCTTTAGTGCCGACAATAATACAATTTAAATCAATGAAATAGTTTGATTTGCTTTTAATACTATAGTTTTAAAATCATTTTAAATCAAAGAAGAATCAAAGAATCATTTTCATTTATTCGGTACATAACACATATGAACTACAAAATTGTACAGTTATCTATGTCAATTATTGAGAATTTATAGTCAAGATATTTCTGGCGCTGACTGTGCCAGTCAAAGTCAAAGATTTTTATTAAATTTAGAACAACATGGTTGTTTGTTATTGACGTCAATAATAATTCTACCTAACCTAAGTTTACCACCACTTCCAAGGCGCTGGTGGAGAAGAAACGGCGCAACAAACTCCAGTGCGGCATAATATTATAAGACGTCAGCTTATAATATGTATATCCTTATGGCCAAATGTGGACGAATCTACATTTGTCACGTGTCTGAATGAACAAAAGAGTTGACAAAAAAAAGCCTTTATAATAAAATAATTAACCTAAGTTACAATATGACGAAAAGTACAGTATTAAGCCGTGCTTACAGCATTATAAGAGGTGCCTGCACCATGCTCAATAGGTAATCCTTTATTTGAATTATTACAATCAGGTCTATTATTATAATAATAGGGGTTAAAGTATGCAATTGCCGTTTCATTGTAATAGGTACTTCGAATTGACATAGAACCTTCATGGTTTGAGATTTTTGCGTGAAACTTTTTCCACATGGTACCTATGTAGTTCTTCATTTAAAAATGTGCAACATTCGATTATCGACTTTCAGTTGTTTTTTTATTCAGCTTAGACAAGAAAGATGGATACTTCGAAAATTCGAGTGATTTTTGAATACGAGTTCCGACGCGGAACTAACGCGGCAGAAACAGCTCGCAATATCAATGTTGCGTTTGGAGAGGGGACTGCTAATGAACGCACCGTGCGATTTTGGTTTAAACGCTTTCGTGATGGAAACTTTGATTTGAAGAACGAACCACGAGGAAGGCCGTCCACACAGGTGAATAACAATGAATTGAAAGACATGGTGGAAGCCGATCCGAGCCAAACTACCCAGGAATTAGCTGCATGGTTTAACGTTACCTTACCAACAATATTGACTCATTTGCGTCAAATCAATTAAATAAAAAAATGTGAAAAATGGGTACCTCATGATTTGACTGATCTGCAGAAAGAAATGCGTGTTGAAACTTGTGTTGCCTTGTTGAATCGATACAGAAATGAAGGAATATTGGATCGAATTGTGACATGTGATGAAAAGTGTAATCTTTACGATAACCGTAAGCGAAAAATGCAATGGCTGACCCCAGGTGAAACGCCACAACAGTGTCCTAAAGCAAAGCTTACCAATAAAAAGGTAATGGTAACTGTTTGGTGGTCTCAGCATGGTGTTATTCACTATAGCTTTCTACGATCTGGTCAAGCAATAACGGCAGATGTCTACTGTGCCGAACTCCGAACAATGATAGCAAAACTAGCAGTGAAACAGCCCCGACTCATGAATCGATCTTCACCATTATTGCTCCATGATAACGCGAGACCTCATACAGCACGAGAAACCGTTTTAACTCTACAGGAGCTGCAATTAGAAACTATCCGTCACCCTCCGTATTCGCCAGACCTTGCTCCAACAGACTACCATTTTTTTCGTGATTTGGACAATTTTCTATGTGATAAAAAGTTTTCTTCTCAGGAGGCAGTACAAAATGCTTTCACACAGTTTGTCGAATCTAGATCACCAGAGTTCTATCGCAAAGGCATAAAGTCATTTATGCTTACTAGATGGCAGCAATGTATAGATAATAATGGTAATTATTTTGATTAAATAAATACGTTAAATTAAAAAAAAAACGAATTTCAATTTGTCAGTACAAATCGGCAATTTCATACTTTAACCCCTAATATTAACTAAAAATTATGTACATTGGAAGCATTACCATATCTTAAATAAATTTTAATTAAATTAATAAAGTTACTATATAATTACACAATGCTGAAAAAAAAACAAAAGGTTAAAATGCGTCGTGGAATTCATCCGCATCGCATGCCTCTTGGAAGTGTTGCCAGAAGGCTGGCAGCATTGCCACGATGTATGGCAATGCTCAATTTTGTTTTGTAGTTTAAAACACTAATTTTTATAACGCCCGGCTAAACTTACAGGTAAAACTACTTAATGACTGTTCTAATCATAATCTTCTGACACTTTTAATAATTCTGTATGGGTCGACCTGCCAGTCTGACTGTGATGCTACTGAAATTTGATATTTTCCGTGAAGCGACTGCCATCTGACCTCCACAACCGATTTGCGATATCGAAGTTTTGTACGTAGACTAGTCGGAATTTGGAGGATTCCAATTACCCGTAACGTCTACCATAGATGTTTGTTTGGCAGCTTGTAACGTGCTCTTCGAGGCCCGGAAACTCCCAGACCAATACAAATATTATTCATGCAAACGATATGTCGGATTATGATCCGTCGTACTCTTGTCACCGCTGGTGTGCCAGCTGGGTCCTGTTTCTGCTATTATTTTTTGTCATGGCTATACCACTGTTGTATCACAGACACTGTAACCATTGCCATTTAACTTTAGACTTTATAATTAAAAGATTTAAGTCTGAAGTTAAATGACAATCTTGTAGAGTGAATGAAAAATATTATAAACTCTTCCCCTTTTCATTTTGGACTCTAAATCTCAGTTTTAATAATTCAATGACATTTTATGCAATGTCAGCGATATGACTGTGGTGTTGTTATGTCAGAATTGGGACTTAGGTGACATCTCATCCCCAAAATATTTCATCCTCGGAGGAAACGTCACCCTTCTCAAATTGCTAGGTGACGATTCATCCGCAAAATATTCGACCCTCGGAGGAAATGTCACCCTTCTCAAATGGCTAGGTGACGAATCATCCGCAAAATATTGCATCATCGGAGGAAACGTCACTGTTTCAAACTTTGATGTATCAAATGATCTGAAAATCTTTCAATCATATTGAATACTAATAATGGTCAAGACAACGGTAAGAATCGATTTTATTTTCATAATGATGAAGATATCTTTTGGTAAATCAGAATATTAAAATGTAGATTTTCTACAACAAGTTATAAACAACAATAAACCTGCTATAAAAAAACAGAACAAGAAATATAAATAATACTTATTAAATTAAATTTAATTATAATATATTTAATAAATTTAATGGTGGAATTCTAGACTTAATAGGACATTAAAAACCACCAAACCTAACATAAATGTGTTATTAAAAACTCTTATAAAAGATAGTTCCTATTATTACAGTTTACGTAGAAATCAAGGATATATATCTAAGAGAACAGAAGAAAGTATACTGAAGGAAGAAAAAATAAATAATAGTTTGAGAGAACTTATCGATGGTAAAATCAGTCTCGGACATTGCATCGAAAAGTTGGCTTATTAGCGAATCTTAAATTCGGTTTTATTAAAATATGTATGATAATTATGTATTTATCTTAACTGACAGTAAGCTGAAGGTAGAGTCTCAGGATGGAACGTCACTTAACGTTTTGTTCATATTTTCGATTTTTGCGAAAAGTGCGTATTAATTAATTATTAATTAGTTGCAGTTTAGAATATTTTTTTGTATTTATTTTTAAATCTGTTTTGATTTATGTTATCATTCGTTATTTTATTTATTTTTAGAAGAACGATTTATAATTATTTTATAGCTTTTGCGTTTTTTATTTATTTAGTTTAGCTTGTTTTAGTTTCTAATTTTAAATTTAATTTAATAAGTATTATTTATATTTCTAGTTCTGTTTTTTATAGCAGGTTTATTGTTGTTTATAACTTGTTGTAGAAAATCTACATTTTAATATTCTGATTTACCAAAAGATATCTTCATCATTATGAAAATAAAATCGATTCTTACCGTTGTCTTGACCATTATTAGTATTCAATATGATTGAAAGATTTTCAGATCATTTGATACATCAAAGTTTGAAACAGTGACGTTTCCTCCGATGATGCAATATTTTGCGGATGATTCGTCACCTAGCAATTTGAGAAGGGTGACATTTCCTCCGAGGGTCGAATATTTTGCGGATGAATCGTCACCTAGCAATTTGAGAAGGGTGACGTTTACTCCGAGGATGAAATATTTTGGGGATGAGATGTCACCTAAGTCGCGACGATGGCAAGGGACCGGATGGTATGTCATTAATGCCTTTGAAAATAGGTAGGACTCTGATGTGTTTGGATGGATTGCCAGCTTTTTGTCCAACAGAAATATCCTAGCCGTCGTCGATGGCAGCTGCCCGGACCGCATGGACATAAACGCTGGTGTCCCACAAGGCTCAGTGTTGTCCCCGACGCTGTTTCTGTTGCATATCAATGACATGCTGTCTGATGGATCTATCATGCTATCATTGACATGATGCCCACCGCTGCATTCTATCATCGCACCACTCGCCATAGGCAGGGAATTCATCCTCACACACTGCAACCGGAAATGGTGCGCACCGTGCGTTTTGAAAGGAACTACATCCCCCGCACGCTCATCAGGTTGTGGAATGAACTTCCTGCCGTGGTTTTCCCAAGCGACTACAATATGGGGTTCTTCAAGAAGGGTATTAGAAGGTATCTACAGGGTCGGTTGCACGATTATGATGCCTCTGGTGTTGCAAACGTCCATAGGCCACGGTAACCACTTCCCATCAGGTGGGCCGTGTGCTTGTCTGCCACCTAAGTGGCATAAAAAAAATGTGGGACGCAATATACGTCGACACCATTCCCCTTACCCATATACCTGACACGACTGCTGTCGATGCTGCACCTTCTGCAGAGGCTCTTAAGCTAATACTTCAATCTCATTGAAGATTATGAATTTGTATGCTGCCAGTCTTCTGCGAACGCTACCAAAAGAGGCATGCCATGCGGGTCGACATGCGATGCGACGACATTTTAACTTTTAGTTTTAGTTTTTTTTGTTTAGTAACTTTATTAATTTAATTTAATTTAATTTAATTATTACACATAACAATATAACATTTGGTTAACATTTTCATGCAAACCAATATTTGCGTTCAGCGGGAATCGAATCAGTGCGCTTTGCTTTCTATAAGTTTGCTGCCCTTAAAATTATTCAAAATACAAGTAGCACGCAGAAAATGTTCACAAACATTGCAAAACTCCATTACTACAGTTTTTTTTTACAAAATAACGTGCACAGGATTCGAACCGGAACCTCATCTCGCTCAAGTAGATGAGTTTTATAAACACATGCAGGAAAACATGTTGACATACTATTCATAGAGCATGTACGAAATTTGGGCACCTACTTGCACTTATACGAATGTTTATTAATTTTAATTTACCTAGGACACGTCTATATGACTTCACCTCGCCTGATGGTAAGCTGAAGGTAAATTCTCAGGCTAGCGGGTCACCATTACAGACACCAACAATTTTATAATAGTGGCTCTCAGCTTGACTGCCCCATCAGATGACTTATATCATATTTAAGAAAAAACTAGTCCTAATATAGTTCTTTGAGTATCTTGCTGGTATCTTCTCAGTAGAACCAACCTACCAAACCAGCGAAAGAATAATTTTCCAATAATTTATCTACTTACTATATATATTTTTATAATTTTTGACATCATTTTAATTTTTTTGACATTCATATGTGCTCTTTATGTGAACTGAATAAATGAAATTGATTATTTAGCTGCGTTTACACGTACAGGATCGGAACGAGGGATTTACCACGCGCCAGTCCAAAATCATCAGTTCGGAACGAGCGTGTAAATGTTAACGACGCGCCGGCAACGACAGTTCAATCTGACGGTTGGCGCGCGCAATTCGAAAATGGTTTCATAATTGTTTTATCATTAATGTGTGTCTATATCTTCGCCTATGTTTCTTTTCTCACATTCGATGTCTTCTGGTGCTGTCCAAGCCGACTACGAACCCTGCCAACGCTACTACCACATGGTATTCCATTTTTAAACAACACAGGAATGTGAAACATCTGCCGTTCCGAACTGTGGTCATAATTTTGTCGCAATATATCACTACAGTTGATCCTCAGTCCAAACCGACAGATCGAACCGGCAGTTTGGAACGCGGTACCGATGCGCGGTTAAAAACTGTATGTGTCAACGGTGCTTATAATTCTTTGACTTCGAGGAATAATACAAGTATCACCGCCTCGTCTCATCAGAACAGTGTCGCAAGAGGCGATTAACGGAAAGATACGCAAACTATAATATATAATATATCACTTCAAGAGAAGGAAATTTCGTAATAAAACCCTGAACCAACCCGTCTGGCCAGCGTGGAAACAGTAGGCCAATGCCTGTGAGAGGCCTATGTCCAGCTGTGGACAGCGATATATATTATGATTAATTGATTGGTGAACTGGCAACGAACGCTTCAAAAGCACAGTTTGGTGTGACATACGGCCTAAATACAAGTATGCACCATTAGTTAACTCCATATTGAGTGTAAAATGGAGTCGCGACTCTGCAACACATTCTGGCAAAGGTGTCGGAACTTTAACTGAGTTCACTACTTTATATTTGTTTACTGGGTATTTATACTACTATGGTAGTAAACAAGCTTAGGTCTTTTTAGCTTGGACTTCACCTGCGAGCTGTTACAAAAGGGTGATTGGTGGCTTAATTTATTTTTCGACACCCTTACTCATAAAGTGGTGTTTATCACATGGCTTTTACACTCATAAACTATGCTATTAAACACTTGTGCTTTTTTTTTCTTGATCGCACTAGTGTTTTATTTTATATTCCATCAAATTAAGTTGGTACCTCGCTGAAAGATATTATATATGCATTCTATTTGCTGTTAACTTAACAGGGTTATAGTTTTATTTTTAAATCTCGGCAAAAGTTTTGACTTAGATACGTTTCGTTTCAACGTAAGACTAAAAATAACACTATTTAAAAAAAAAAAGTAGTGTACCACCTTGAATATGATAAATTTTCAACAACTTATTTACTTTAATTAATAATTCAACTTGAAACAAATTTATAAATACATAAAAATTAGATTTTTTACATTTTGCGTTTTGGCTGTTTAGCGTAATTGCTCGTGCCTCGCTCCAATCTGCGCTGAAAAAAATATATTAGCGCGGCGTTTTCAACAAATTTTCCGTCTGTGCTGTGAGCATTGTTTATTAGTACGAATAATTGATCAACAAGTTTAAAATGTCAATGTCTAGTGTAGAAGAAGACAGTTACGTTGATTTGACGCCGCCGGAAATATTAAGCGTGGCACGAAATGCCAGTGATCGCCTTTTGCCTCCAAAATTCAGGGATAAGTACATGGCAGTTTATGAGACGTTCATTAAATATAAAATTTGTTGTTTTTACTCGTAAGTGTGTCGAAAAACTTTGTATGACACACGTGAGGTATGGTCATTACACTCTCGGTTTCCTTGCAGCCCTCGCCTTCGGCTCGGGCTGTGCAATATCACCTCGAGTGTAATGACCAACTTACCACACTTGTATCATAAATAACTATTAATTTTGCTTTATTTCAAAATACTGCAATTCGACGTCGATTCTAGTTAAATAAAGTTTACCACCGCTTCTTAGGCGCTAGTGGAGAAAAACGGCCCAACAAACTTCTCTGCGGCATTTCAAGACATCAATTTACAATTCTAAGTAATTCCTTACAACGGAATGTAGATAGGCTGACAGCCTCCGTGGCGTAGTGAACGCGGCCGCTTCGCAGGAGGCGCAGGTTCGATCCCCGCTCAGTGCAAATATTTGTATTCATGAATATGGGTATTTGCATTGGTTTGGTCGTGCCTCGGAGAGCACAGTAATTCGTCGGTCCCGGTTGCCATTCAAACATCTATAGCAGTCGTTATGGTTAGTTGGAGCCCTCAAAAGTCCAAAAAACTGATCTAACTGCAATGCTTCGATATTGCCTTTGGGTTGTGGAGGTCAGGTAGCAGTCGCTTCACGGAAAATGTCGATATTTAGCCAAATCCGCAGTTGGACTGGTAAAGCGAACCCCAACTCCAAGTTGATAGCTTCGAATGCGGGATTAATGCTAGGATGAAGAAGATAGACAGGGCTGAGATTCTGATAGCGTTGAGATGCCAGACGGCATTCTTCACGAGTAGATTATGATTTTAGTTCCCGGATAAAGAGTTATGGATAACCGGGATGGGCGAGTAGGAGAGAGGACCCTGTTTAATTTACATGGTGACGTAAACTGAGTTGTCTGCAAACACTACCCAAGCACAAAAACTATTGTAATCATAACGTAAACGTATCGAAAGAAAGGAGCGTTGCGATTGGTACATACCTACGTGCAAAGACAGCGTATATGGTGTGAGTGTAATAATAGTGTAATGTACATGAATGTAACTTCTTCTGGTAGTCGAGAAAACACGCGATCGGCGTAATAAGATTTGCCACGTATTCTATGCTGTTTTAATGACGTTTGTGACACGTCAACGACACGTGTCACAAACGTCATTTACGACAGCTGGGTGGGTCGATGGTCGATGTCGATCATAGACCATACAGGACTTTTGTTATCTTTTATTTTATTTTTTTATTTCTGCTTAGATTCAATTTGTAATCTGTGCCACTAGTGTTTTAAGTATAACAATTTTATTGTAATATGCGTTGTGTTGCAAATAAACGCGTTTTCTTTCTTTCTTTCTTTCTTATTGGCCGCCTGCGTACTGTGAACCTGTCTATCACACATATATATGCATGCCAATTGCAAGGCTTCGTTCTTTTAAGAAATTTATTTCACAGTTCCGATAGTCATTCGAGCTAGGGGTACAGAAGTTTGCCATAAAATCGAAATTAGTGATCGAAATTACGCAACTCACAGCTCAAAAATTACGCTCGCTTGCCTTCGGCCTTAAAAAACTCACGTAAATTCGTTATTGTAAGTAGATAGCTAGATTGTCCTTTGACAGAGTAGACAGTAGAGTTCTTATAGGTATAATAAGCGTTTTGTTTTTCGTTCATGAGACCTCGTTTGGAAACCTCACCCATATAAGGTGCAGAATATTCTCTCAAGAACCAAGCGGTTTGTTGACGCCTTTCTTTGTCGCACCATTAAGACCTGGAACTCCTTGCCAGCTCACGTGTTTCCTTCTTCCTACAGTCCCGGATCCTTTAAGCGGGGCGTGAAAAAGCATCTGATGAGGCCGTCAAGCTGAATGCCACCATTGTTAACATGGTATGTGTATATGTAATGATGACCCTCTTGCCTGAGACTTTGCCTTCAGCTTACCATCAGGTGAGGTGAAGTCAAATTGACGTATCCTGTATAAAAAAAACCATAGAGTAATTAATCGAGTTCTCTTCTAAATATCCAAATTCATTATTGCCATATTTCCTACCAGTGCACTATCCTTAATAATATTAGTTTTCATAAAAAAAATAAACTAAGTGGGTCGCACATAGCCCCAAGTCAACGCACTGAAATATGTCCCTGCAGCCTGTAAAGTGCGTTCAAATGTGTGCGCACATATGAAAGTGCGTGAGTGAAAGTGTGTGTGTGTGTGTGTGTGAAGGAGTGTGTGCTGGTGTGCGTGCTAGGGGAGCATAGGTAGCTCGTTAAGAATGACTGGTGACTGTTTTCATTGTAACATGGAGAAAAATTAGACGAGATTTTTGGCAATTATTTTTTTTAAACGATATTATCGCAGCGCTAGTGCCGATTGCTCTTGCACCGCTCTCTCAGTATGTTGATTGAGTTTACCTTGGTTTTTGCGGGAGCGACTACCGTCTGACCTCTCGACCCGTACAGGATAAGGCTGCGCCCGTTCGTCCGTTAATCAGCAGAAGTACCTGCTTGCAGGTGGTATGGCTTGGCTTTGAAGATCTTAATGGAACTCCCAATTCTATATAACAATTTTTTGCAATGCTCTCAATTATAAGTATTTATTTACTTATAGTAGCTGCTCCATGTTCACACAGAAAACAAAATTAAATCTTGATAACTCTATTACAGCTCCGCCCACACCGCATTCAATATGCGTGCTCTTGGGCATCTATGGTCATTGGCATGTGACCCTCTAACCTCATCAAACCAGGATTTCTTGGGTCTTCTCTTTGTACCGGGACCCGGCGGTGGCACTGGATGAACCAATATTTATATTTGTTTGAATTTATTGGAACTTACAATAAACCAACAACTAGAGAGATGAGTGATGGAACCAGGTTTTGAGGTAAAGTCTATACGCCTTTGTATAGCACCATGTCAATACTCATCTCCTCCCTTAGTATTATGTCTGCCAAAAATATTAACACCACTGTCAAATCCGTGATTCCCGTAATACAATGGAAACGCGAACTTGTCTTGAAAAGTGCGTGTCGCATATAGGATATCCCCTGACTTGTGTTTCCATGTACCGGTATATGTACTATATGTACTTGTGTTATGTACCCGTCCTCATTATGATTAGAGGGACAGACTGGTGTAATTATAAGTATGCAGCTTTTTCTACTAATTTATTTTACGCAGTGGTGAAATAGGAGAAGTTTTATAAGTTGTGATATGTATTTATGTTTTTTATACTATTAGGGTGGCAGACAAGCACACGACCCACCTGATGGTAAGTGGTTACCGTGGTCTATGGACGTGTGCAACACCAGGGAAGTCACACTCGTGCTGCCGACCCTGTAAACACAGAGATTCTGTTCCATCAGTGTAGTAGACAAAGCAGGAATATAGCCTTTGATCTTCCCACTGACAGCACAAAACCTCTCCAGTGAGCTCTGGCTACCCTACTCACCGCCGGGAACACAACACGAGGTTATTATGGCTGTATTCCCCGTTCTGTGTTGCCGACGTTGAGTAAAGTATTTAAGAAATTAATCCTAGGACAGTTGATGACCCATTTTGGTGAAAACAAATTGTTTCATGATAAACAGTTTGGGTTTACTAAGGGACGTTCGACTGCTGATGCTGGTATAGAATTGTTAAATTGTATTTACGAGGTCTGGGAGGATAAGCATGATGCATTGGGTGTATTCTGTGATCTATCCAAGGCTTTCGATTGCATCCACCATGACACATTAATTAGGAAATTAGAACATTATGGAATAAGGAACAAGGCTCTCGAGCTTCTGACTTCATATTTGAACAATATAATTTAGAGGGTCGATGTAAATGGTACACGTTCAGTGGGATCTCTGATTTCGATGGGTGTTCCACAGGGTTCGATACTTGGACCATTTTTATTCCTAATATATATTAATGACCTCCCCTACTACGTAAGGGATAAAACTAGTATTATTTTATTTGCTGACGATACTTCGTTAATATTTAAAATTAAAAGGCAACAAAATAATTATTACGAAGTGAATGGTGTTATCACAAGAGTGGTCCATTGGTTTAATACTAATAATCTTTGCCTTAATGGGAACAAAACAAAATGTATAAAATTCACATTACCTAATGTTACACAGGTGGAAACCAATGTACAACTCAATGGACAAGTGTTGAACCTTGTGGAATCAACAGTGTTCTTAGTTTAGTAGATTAGTTCGGCTTCTTACGCTGTAAAAAAGATTAGGACATTAACAGACGTGGATACGGCTAGAATAGTTTATTTCAGTTATTTTCATAGTATTTTAGGCTACGGAATTCTCCTTTGGGGTAATTCCGCGGATTTAAACACAATATTCAGTTTACAAAAGCGGGCTGTGGGAGCTATTTATAATTTGGGCCCAAGGGAAACCCTTTGAGAAAAGTTTAAAGAAATAGACATTCTAACCGTAGTGTAAGAGAGACGATATTCTTAGCAATCCATGGATTCTCCGTGCGGGTGCCGGGTCCATCGCGTTGCTGAGTTGGGAACTCAGGACAGTGCCTGGGACTTGCGACCCAAGTGTAGGTTTAGAAGGGGCCCCTTTTGTTGATGTACATCAACACTCACCTTCACTACCCAAGTTCCCCTCTCTGCCTAACCAAATTTGATACGAACCTACTAGTGCCGCTTTAGACATTCGTCCTAGCAATGAGCTTATTGTAGCTCTCGATAGGCCTAGATCTTTAAGTAGGTTATAGAGAGATTTAGCTGGTATACCTCTCGCTCCCACTTCTACTGCATACAAATTAACCACGTAACCGTTTTTGATTAATTCGTTTGTGAGATCATAGTATTTATTTTTCTTAAGTGTGTGGTCCTTCGGTATATTTGTTTCCCACGGTACAGTAAGTTTTTTTATTTCTTTTTTTTATTTCTCTACTCAAAAACGACTAAATATGTGGATATTTAGTCGTTTTTGAGTAGAGAAATATGTCCGGTCTAGATGACGAAACCCCAACATCCTCCGGAATTTTATAGTGCTTTTCATACGTGTCGATTAGGAGAGTCCAATCTGGGGCAGTATCTAAGATTGAATAAGGTTTGTTCCTGGATTTTATGGATGAACCTTCAGACACAAAGTTGATATGCCGTCTGTTAGTAGTCAATCCTTTTTGGGCTCTAGCTACTGCCAGACTCATTGCTTCGCGTATGATGAAAAGCACTTTATCGTGGCAGCGTGAGTATTGGCCTCTATCAAGAAGCACCCTACATCCTACTAATATGTGCCTAGCCGTCCCTATTGCCTCACCACACGTATAACATTGTTTTTCTGTGGCATTCCCCCACCTTACCAGATTACTCTGGTCTGGAAGGGTCATCTGAAAGGCGTTAAGATAGAATTTTAACAGGGCCGGCGACCACTCATAGATCAAGGTGCGCCACTTTAAAGCCATCGGTATGCAGAACTTTCCCATTGTCAACCATTCGTTTTGGATTTCCAAATTCATCGCGTGCACTCGATATTTATCATTTTCGTCTTGCTTCAGAAAGGACCTAAGTATATCCTGGTCCCTTTTTGGCTCTCGTAGCTTGTGATAGTGGACTCCATAAAATTAGTAATTCTTTCCGGGGCAACTGTATACGCTTTTTCAACAAACTCCCTAATGAAATTAGAGATTTACCTGTAAATAAATTTAAAAATGTAATTAAGACTAAACTGTGCCAAAAAGGCTATTATAAAATCCAAGAATATTTAGATGATAAACAAGCTTGGAAATGAGCTGTTCGCTCAACTATGCTACTCAAGCAAACTATTGTATTTGACTAACTAGACTAAGCAAATGTTTGTAAACAGACCAAAAAAAAAAAAATGCCCGCTGAGTTTCTTGCCGGAGTCTTCTCAGGTCGGGGCCGCGTTTCGAACCGGTAGTCCATTTGCTAAGCTAGTCTAGATTATTTTTTAAACTTGACGTTTTGTAAGTACCGTTTTAATGGTCTATACAGAATAAATGATTTTTGACTTTGACTTAGAACACGACGGTATTTCCGTCTTATTGAGCAGTCCGACCGCCAAGCCAGCCAGCATACGATGTCAAGCCAGCATTTTTTGGATCTACCTATCCCTTTTACTATAGAACTCGGTATTTTCCACCCCACGGATAATTCGGAACCGAAGGGGGAGGTTATGTCGGACTCGAACCCTCGGGAGGGGGGACCACGCGGTCCCCGACTCGCCCCCGGTATGGGGGGGAGGGGGGCGCATCGTCCTACGATACGCGCCGCCGCCGTGGCCTGCTTCTGCTAGGGTGACGAGCGGCTCCACCCGTCACCCTCAGGTCCGCGCTCATGGGGGGCGGAGGTCGGTTTGCGCCCTCCGACGTCCGAGCCGCCTTCGAACGCGGCCAGCGATGTCCGCGAGTCTTCCTCGCTCGTTGCGCCGCGCCCGCTATGCTGTCTCCGAGCATGACCTGCTCGCAGAAGGAGGCGCTGGCCGCCCACGCATCCGCGCAGCGGACCATCGCCGCGAGTAGGGTGGAGAGCGTGAGCACTCTCACCCCCAGGGCCGCCACATAGAACTCGGTATAGGCAGACTGGTCGCGAATCGCAGGCATGGGGGTTATACGTGCGACCGCCTGTCACCCCATCACCCCTGCAGACGCAGCTGCGCGACGTTTATTCCACTATCCGGGGTTCTATAGGTACACCGTGCTACCAACACCATAGGGGAGCTTTTTTTTAATACAACTGACGTGGCATCCACGTTCACGGACCACCTGATGGTAATTGGTTACCGTGGCCGATGGACATGTGCAACACCAAGGGAGTCACACTCGTGCTGCCGTCCCGGTAAACGCGGCGAGTTTCTGTGCCGTCAGTGAGAGTTTCTGTAGAAAATAAAACAGGACAAGCTTTTGGTCTGCCCACTGACAGCACAAAACCTCTCCAGTGACCTCTGACTAACCTACTCACCGACCGGGAACACAACACGAGGTTATTAGGGCTGCGATATTCTGCAGGTCTGAGGTACTGCTCCATTGGATAGGAAAACAATTGCCATACCGCTGACTTTACATAAAATATCATTAAATTTTAGACTTTATTCCTGAATATGAAAGTCCAAAATGAAAAGAGAAATAGCTTATAACATTTTTCATTCACTCTACAAGATTGTCATTTAATTTTAGACTTTAACAGTGTTAATGTAAAGTCTATAGTTAAATGGCATTGGTTACAGTGTTTGTGGTATCGCAGTTGTATTGCAATGAAAAATATCATAGCAGAATTAAGGCCCAGTACCTCTAGCACGAACAACTATTATAATTTATAATCTAATGTATTGAGAGAACGAAGCATTGCTATTGGCCGGCTTCTCATACACACAGGATCACAGTAGGCAGGCGACCAATCGCATTGCTTCATTCTCTCAATACATTTACGATACTATTACACTAGTCGTTCGTGCTTAGTGTACAGAGCGGTGGGCATCAGCTTGTAGCTATAAAATAATGTGCTAAAATCTATTTTATTTTTCCTATTCTTCAGAGGTAGGTAGTAATTGAAAATAGCGCCTGCAGCAAGCATTGGAGTGCTCTCGTTCGGAATTTATTGGAAACTGAAATACCTACATTTAACGATCAATTTTATTCCGTTTTCAAATAAAAATACGTATGATTTGAAGCAATTATTAATTGAATGTACGTATCTTCGGCTTCGCCCGCGTGGATGTCGGTTATCGCTTAGTGTTGAGTCAACGCTATTTTTCTAAAATAAAAGTAGCCTAAGTAACTCCTTATTACATCAGCTACCTGCCAAAAAAAGGCCCGTCAAAATCGGTTCAGCCATTCCAGAGATTAGCCGGGACAAACAGACAGACAAGAATTGTAAAAATGTTATTTTGGTGTATGTACCTACCCGTAATATATTCATATGCACGTAATAAAAACGGTTATTTCAATATTACAAACAGACACTCCAATTTTATTTTTATGTAGTATAGATGTATAGATGTAAAAGTTGTGAAGATGTTTGTTATTCAATTACGTTCCAACGGCTGAACGAATCTGGCTGAAATTTGATACAAGAATAGATTACAGTCAGGAATAACACTTAGACTTTTTATCCCAAGAATTATCTCCTATGTGTATCGGCAACAGAATCAGAATTCCACGCGAGCAATGCTGCGGATGATCTAGAAGTTTAAATGAAAAAAAAAAAACCTTTTTATTTATAACTAGCGACCCGCTCCAGCTTTGCACGAGTGGCAAAAACTAACTTTTTGCACATTCAATATTGTCTATGTTACTTATGGAAAATGTAGTATTCTAATGGTAACAGAATGTTTAAAATCGGCCCAGTAGTTTTTGAATTTATTTAGTACAAAAAACCTTACAAATCTTGTCAGCAAGCTCAAAGTTCCCGGTGGAGTGGAATAGGGCCACCCCTTAATCATATTTTGTCACAGATTTCTTTTTGTAGTCTTTCGTTGAATTGTTACTGTTGTTTTTCTTTGGTTTATATACCTCAAATTACTTCATTATGGTTAACACCCCGATTTAGAGCACCCCGACTCGGATAGGCTAGGTTAGAAGGCTAAGGCGGGTGCGAAGCGGAGCGGAGCGCCCGCTTTAGCCTTCGTGGTTATTTGTTTCTTAAACCACCCAGTAATAGTAGTATGATAAAAAGTCTGTCGAAGTAGTGGTCATTCGAAGATGTGACTTGTCTAAGTATTGTCTGTCGAATAATCGTCTGTCGAGGTAGTGGTAATTCGAAGGTGTGTGTTGTCTAATAAATTGTCTCTCGAAGCAATGACTTGTCGATCTATGTGATTTCGAAGTTCGCTACATGTCGAAGTATTTTACTGTCTAAATTCAGTCCGTAAGTCCACGATGGTTTTTCCGTCCAATTGAGCAGTGCGACTGGGAAAGTACCTCCGCCCTGCGTAATACTGCGGTCGTAATAACCTCGTGTTGTGTTCCCGGCGGTGAGTAGGGTAGCCAAAGCTCACTGGAGAGTTTTTGTACTGTCAGTGCGAAGACCTAAGGCTTGTCCTGATTTATCTTTTACACCGACGACACAAAAACTAACTGTTCTAACAGAGTCGGCAGTGCGAGTGTGAGGCCCTGGTGTTGCATACGTCTATAGGTCACGGTAACCACTTTACATCAGGTGGGCCGTGTGCTTGTCTGCCACCTAAGTGGTCCGAGGAGGGCCAGACCGAGAGGGATGGCCCTGGGTCAGCCGGGGTGCGAGGGATATGTCGCATGACAACCTCACCTTCGGCCTAGCACTACGACCCAGAGACGGCGTGCGGTTTAGTCGGTTCGAGTCCGACATAACGTCACCGGCTCCGGAGGGGTGGGTATCCGTTGGGATTTCCCGCACGTAAAAAAAAAAGCCACCTAAGTCGTGTAAAAAAAACACTACCGTATACTATTTACCCCTTATTAGGTAAAAAAAACTGGGTCCTAATCCATTCGATACTTTCTCAGCTTTTTCTTACACACACATTCATTTAGTTACACACATACACACACACATCTAAGCCATTGAGTGGTACGCGTGAAAATTCACGCGCTCCGTGTTACGCACTTTTTTTTAATTACTACCTTACGGCGCTATTGTTGTGCTACCCTACAGGGGTGTGTGTAGGGTTGGCACGTGGAATATATTTTCTAAAAAAACTTTGTATTTAATACCGTGTTGGTTTCCGGTGGAAAAAATAGAGCTTCAATATCTCCAACCGTGAGTGTCATAGAAGGCGAGAAGGCGACTAAAGGCGCCCACTCACTAACAGTTTACCGGACGATATAAATCTGTCAGTTAATCGCAATAACCCACACACTAACAGTTTCCGTAACGATTTTGGACTGACGACTAATACGATCCGATAGTGTGTGGCCGCCGAACGATTCCGGACAGTTCTAAGCCGGACAGTCCTGGCCGTCAGGGCGAACGAGCATATGTCGAACGGCGGCCTCTCGATCCACGTTTCGTGTCAGCTTTTTTACGTAATAAACTTAGAATAAAACAGTGAATTAATTTTATTCTTTTCTCTGAAGTAATAACATTATGATGACATGTACCTACATCACTATTTTTTACTAAGATTTTATTCATTTTTTGTACATAATCGTCTATATTTCTTATGCACATAGTCCATTAGATTCAAAATGGCTAACACCTATTTCTCACAATGTATGTGTGTGTACTTATATAAGAATAACGTAGTGCAAGCTAGTTTCAACCTTATTGACCATCACAACAAATATAGTTTTTTTTCTTATATTCGTGATCAGCAGCATTTATTTATGCGAAAAAACATGTAATTAAGAAAATGTCAATAAGGTCGAAAATCGCTTGCACTTTTTCGTAGTCTATGTAACTGATATCAGACCATTACCGGCAGGCGATCGTATGACCTAAAACTGACGACTCGCAACTGCTAGTGTGTGGTCGCAAAACTGACAACAGGGAATTACCGGCAGGCCAAAATCGCTTTAGTGTGTGGGCGCTATCGGCTTAGGACTGCAGGCCGCCGGACAGATCAGGAACTGCAGGTGGACTGCAGGCCGACTGTTAGTGAGTGGGCGCCTTAAGGGATAGGGCTGCTCTAAATCTGACAGCCCATGACAAAGTGACCGATTAATGGCAATAGGCTCACCTCCTATTAATGGGGATGCCGACGCAAAACTAATTGTAGATGGCAGCAGCATATGACCAAACAACAATAACCATCTGTTCTGTGACAATAACAAATTCATATATATAATCACGTCTTTATCCCCGGAGGGTTTGGCAGAGGTGAATTAACACCCACATTTCATCAATCTGTATTCGGTCCCACGTAATAGGGGGTGAGCCTATTGCCGTATTCCGGGCACTATTGTTGACTCGAGCCATGCATTTGAGGCTGAGTCTGGGCTGTACATATATGTCTGATGATAAAGTTAATCAGCCCTATCCCTTAGTCGCCTTGTACGACACCACGTGGGGAGAGAAGGGGTGGCCCAAATTCTACTCTGCCGGGAACCATTAACAAATTCATAGCTGTCAGATTTGAAGAGACAAATAATGAAATCTACTTAGATGACAGCTAACACTGGCCATTACAAGGCGCCCTCTGTAGGGATAAAAGCGCAGTCGGCATCCCCATAGGGACCCAAAAATCTAGTTGGAAAAAAAGGAGTTTTGAACGGATTCTATAGCGGTTTAGTGTTATTTTATTATTAACTGATCCCGACGTTTCGGTTGTATTTCCACCTCCGTATTTTTTTGACTTATTTTGTCTATTACGGAAGCGATTTTTAACTGACCTCTGAACATTGAGAGGGAAATCTGCACTAAATAGCAAAAAGCTTAACGTATGTGAAGTACGTACGTCAAAAAAAAGTATTTGATATCAAAAAAGTAAATGTGCTGAAAAGTTCTATAAAATCATTTTATTAAGATCGCCAGTTTTTGTTAGTGTAAGTTTTTTATAGGCTTGCTCCTAAAAAGCATAAAAATATGCAGATGTTCTTGTTGTGTATTCTAAATGACAAAGAACTTTGATTGACAGCCCTACGGTACATTTTATCGAACTGTGGGTTTGCCAAAGAGCGAACTGCAGTACCTACTACGGTAATATAGAAATATACGTAGCACGCCCGTATTTATAGGCGAGACAGATTTTTGCCCAGTTTCTGAAATCATCACTTCGATTATGTAAAGTTCTTCTACGACGTTAAGCCAACGTCAAGCTCGGTGGAGCGATATGGCTAGACATTTATTGATATCCACGTAGTTATCAAAAATCAAAGAATCAATCAAAGTATCAATTTCGTTCATTCAGTTTAGGCACATAAAGAGCACATATGAACGTCAAAATTTTACAATCATGCCAAGAAATTACTAATATAATATTAAATTAAGTAAATAAATCATTTGAAATGATTCTTTCGCTGGTTCGGTAAGTTGGTTCTACTGAGAAGATACCAGCAAGAAACTCAGTGAACAATATTATAGTTTCTTTTTTTAAAACAATTTGTTTTTTTTTTTTATAGGTTTATATTGTGCGAGCAAGCAAAAAGATGACCATGCATTTTTATCATTAAGGTATTCGTTTACTTTGTAATATCCTTTTGTCATTAAAGACTTTTTTACTTCGATTTTAAACTTATTTAGTGGCATGTCAACCAACTCTTGAGGAATTTTATTAAACATTTTAATACTGTTACCTACAAATGAATTACCAAAGTTTATGTAGGTAACACTTTTGCATTTTCACGGATATAAAGGGCTACTTGGGTTGCGAGATTACCCCACGCGATCCAATCTTCCGTAGCATAGGTATTAATCTCATAACTTCCGCATGTGTTATTTTAACACCGATTATACCATGTAAAGGAACAACCATGATAATGGTTTCATAGGTCTACTATTTCAAACTTTCCAGAATTTTGGGGTTACAAATAAGAGCAGTCACTACACGACACTCGGCTCACGAAGTAGTACGTGTCTTGTCGTTGCAATCGATGTTACCAGTTGCTTTTCAACTCGACATGCCGTATCAAAAGCTAGGCACTTTTAATTTCACGGATAGCCCGGTTGCGTTGGGGTAGATTTATCCGACTCGAACTGACTAAAACGCCATTTTCCCCGCACCCGCGCTGAAAAAAAAACCAGGTACCTACAGCATTCTATTTCATCTTCAAGCAAATTAATCAATTAGCATCATAGTCCACTGCTGGACATAGGGTTCTCTCAAGTTTTCCTTTTCTCACAGTGATATCGTCTGCGTATTATTCCGTTACTCGCCTCTTACGACACCCTGCGGATGAGATGGGGTGGTGATATTTATATACTTTCTCCATCACCACACGAATAATATTAAAAATTATATTATTTAATAATGTTTGATTTTAGATTAACTATAAATAGATCCCCGTACATCACTAGTGTTGTCATTAGAATTGTAAGTCACAAGTGGACGCTCATTTCGTGACGTCACACCCTATTACGTCATTAGTTTGACATCCTTCCATAGACTACATCCTTAATCACTGGCAACAATCGATCGTGTGAGCCCAATTATATTCGAAATGCAAATTAATTAAAATGTTTTAATGGCCTATGGACGTGTGCAACACCAGGGGCGTCACACTTGTGCTGCTGACCCCATAAAAACCTCATAATGTAGTCGCTTACAAGTGAAGGTTGACTAAGGAACTGGATTTGGATTACGTAGGAGGTAAGACACGACGGTATTCCCGTCCAATTGAGCAGTTCGACTGGGGAAGTACCTCCGCCATACAGAATACCGCGGCCATAAAAACATCGTGTTGTATTTCCGTTTATGAGAAGGGTAGCCAGAGCTCACTGGAGAGTTTTTGTATCGTCAGTAGGAAGACCTAAGGCTTGTCCTGCTTTATCTTCTATATTCACAGCACAGAAACTCTCTGTTATAAAAGGGTTGGCAGCGTGAATGTGACGCTCCTAGTGTTACACACGTCCATAGGCCACGGTAACCACTTTCCATTATCTGCCACCAAAGTGGTATGAAAAAACAATAATATTCAAACCTAAAAATGCCGTAGAGGCAGAGGCAGAGGTGTATTAATACCTAAATTTCGATTGTTTCGATTTCTGATCTCACGTAATAGGGGGCAAGCCCATTGCAGGCAAGCGGGTACTTTTTCATGGGCTGGGCCTCGATTCTACTAAAGTAAAACCATTGTCATACTACAGACACTGTAAGAATTACCCATTTAATTTTAAACTTTAAATTCATGTCTTTAAAGTCTAATATTAAATGGCTTTTTGTAGAGTGAATGAAAAAGTAAAATGTGACACTCTTCATTTAATTTTGGACTTTAGAATTATAGAAATAAAGTCTAAAATTTAATGCCATTTATCGCTGTGTCTGTAGTGTGACAGTTGATTTTGCTTTAGCAGAATCGAGGGCCTGTTTGTTTAATGTCGGATGGACAACAGCCCTTAGTCAGGTTCTACGACACTCACGGGAAGTGATGGAAGTCACCCTAAAACAGTCCATGAAGTACTTGCCTAAGTAGGTACCTATTCTGAAATTGCCTGATGAAAAGCCAGCCCCTCTAGACAAGTGGCTATTCGCTGGCAAGCGTTTGATGGAATAGAATGACGATTGTATAGGATTTGACGTATTTGAAATGCGTTAACGACTGTCATTTACTTCAAATCCCATATACCTATTCGTCATTCTATTCCACCAAACGCCGACTAGCGAATTGCCACTTGTCTAGAGGAACAGATGGTTTAAAAGCATATCTATTTTTAGAAGCATAAAATGCTTAGTAATGTTTCTTGGAAGTGTTCTCACTTTTAAAAATATTAATTAATTTATAAAAACAAAGCGTTTTAAGGGTGTGATTCCACTGGAGCGAAAATGCGAGGCATTGCGAAAAGGTGTACGGAAATCAATTGATTTTATGGTTCATTGTTTATACATTGGAAAATAATAGGGGTTAAAGTATGAAATTGCCGTTTCAATGTAATAGGTACTTCGAATTGACATAGAACCTTCATGGTTTGAGATTTTTGAGTGAAACTTTTTCCATATGGTACCTATGTAGTTCATCATTTAAAAATGTGCAACATTCGATTATCGACTTTCAGTTGTTTTTTTTATCCAGCTTAGACAAGAAAGATGGATACTTCGAAAATTCGAGTGATTTTTGAATACGAGTTCCGACGCGGAATTAACGCGGCAGAAACAGCTCGCAATATCAATGTTGCGTTTGGAGAGGGGACTGCTAATGAACGCACCGTGCGATTTTGGTTTAAACGCTTTCGTGATGGAAACTTTGATTTGAAGAATGAACCACGAGGAAGGCCGTCCACACAGGTGAATAACAATGAATTGAAAGACATGGTGGAAGCCGATCCGAGCCAAACTACCCAGGAATTAGCTGCATGGTTTAACGTTACCTTACCAACAATATTGACTCATTTGCGTCAAATCAATAAAATAAAAAAATGTGAAAAATGGGTACCTCATGATTTGACTGATCTGCAGAAAGAAATGCGTGTTGAAACTTGTGTTGCCTTGTTGAATCGATACAGAAATGAAGGAATATTGGATCGAATTGTGACATGTGATGAAAAGTGGATTCTTTACGATAACCGTAAGCGAAAAATGCAATGGCTGACCCCAGGTGAAACGCCACAACAGTGTCCTAAAGCAAAGCTTACCAATAAAAAGGTAATGGTAACTGTTTGGTGGTCTCAGCATGGTGTTATTCACTATAGCTTTCTACGATCTGGTCAAGCAATAACGGCAGATGTCTACTGTGCCGAACTCCTAACAATGATAGCAAAACTAGCAGTGAAACAGCCCCGACTCATGAATCGATCTTCACCATTATTGCTCCATGATAACGCGAGACCTCATACAGCACGAGAAACCGTTTTAACTCTACAGGAACTGCAATTAGAAACTATCCGTCACCCTCCGTATTCGCCAGACCTTGCTCCAACAGACTACCATTTTTTTCGTGATTTGGACAATTTTCTATGTGATAAAAAGTTTTCTTCTCAGGAGGCAGTACAAAATGCTTTCACACAGTTTGTCGAATCTAGATCACCAGAGTTCTATCGCAAAGGCATAAATGACCTTCCTACTAGATGGCAGCAATGTTTAGATAATAATGGTAATTATTTTGATTAAATAAATACGTTAAATAAAAAAAAAAAGAATTTCAATTTGTCAGTACAAATCGGCAATTTCATACTTTAACCCCTAATATAGTGTGTACTATGCCAAATCGAATGCCAAATAATCGAATATCAATTGATCGACCACTATAAATCGAACATCCAAATACTCGAACGTTCATGAAATCGAAAGTTTAATATATCGAACATTCAATATATCGTACGCTCAATACATCGAGTATTCAAAATATCGAATGTTTGTTTGATCGAGCGTTCAACGCATCGCATATTCATTCTATCGAAATATGAATATAGGTACTGAATACTCTTTATATGGTAGAATACAAGAAAAAAAAACAAAATTTACTAATAAATCACATGTAATCTTTAATTATTATCGTTTACAACACAAGGCAAACGCGGGATTCGGTAGACCTACTCCACAAAATAGAAACAAAAGGGATGATAATGTGATTGCAAAAATATTAAATAGTAAAAACAACTTGACTTTTTCGAGTTTCACAAAATTTATTAATAAATCACATGTAATCTTTGATTATTATCGTTAAAAGGTACATTTTAATATTTTGTTTGAATTGCAATTTTTTTTGTAGTCTTTCGTTGAATTGTAACCTTTTTTTTTCTTTGGTTTTTGTGTATTAAATTACTTCATTATGGTTAACACCCCGACTCGGATAGGTTAGGTTAGAAGGCTAAGGCGGGAGCGAAGCGGAGCGGAGCTCCCGCTTTAGCCTTCGTGGTTATTTTTTTTAAACCACCTAGTAATAGGAGAATGATAAAAAAAATCTGTCGAACTAGTGGTCATTCGAAGATGTGTGTTGTCTAATAATTGTCTGTCGAAGCAATGACTTGTCGATCTATGTGTTTTCGAAGTTCGCTACATGTCGAAGTATTGTACTGTAACTCCGGCTGTACATTCACCTCTTTCCAAGACGAAGGCACTGTACCAGAGCTGTAGGACCCCTGCGGCACACCAGCATTTACCTGCAAGAACTCCGAGGCGCGTCCATCACAAAGGACGCGAATACGGCGATCCTGCAAGAAGCTAGCAACCCAGTTGCATAGTCTAGGGGGCAGACCGAAGGCTGGTAGCTTGGAAAGAAGCGATTTGTGCCAGACTCTATCGAAAGCTTTGGCGATGTCAAGACCAATTGCCAGTGACTCGCCGTGCTTGTCCATAGCCTCACCCCAAAGATGGGTAACATACGCCAGAAGATCACCCGTGGACCGTTTCGGCCTGAAGCCATATTGCCGGTCATTAATTAGGGAGTGATCTTCAAGGTGACGCATGGGCTGTTTGTTAATTATGTGCTCGAACACCTTGCACAGCACTGAGGTGATGGCTATGGGTCGATAGTTAGTCGGGTCTGAGCGATCCCCTTTCTTGGGGATCGGCTGTACATTCGCCTCCTTCCAAGCCGAAGGCACTGTACCCGAGCTGTAGGACAGCTGGTACAGCCACGCAAGCATTGGGGACAACTCCGCTGCACATTTTTGCAGAACCACCGCCGGAATACCGTCCGGACCACTGGCTTTCCGGACATCGAGTGACTGCAGTACCGCTCGGACATCGCGTTGCCTGATACGAATATCAAGCATTGCATGGTCACTGATGGGCAGTGTCGGCGGCTCCATAACACAATCATCGACTCGGAAGTTGGCCGCAAAGAGATTAACCAGCAAATTTGCTTTCTCTTGCGGCTCATGGGCCAGGGATCCATCGGGATTGCGCAGCGGGGGCAGCGAAGGCTGGCAGAAGTTGGCTTGCACTGCTTTGGCCAGTCGCCAGTAACCACGGCTGCCCGTGGGATGCGCTACTAGCTCCTGACCAAACCGAGCTATGCGCTGGGCATCCGCTCTGACATAAGCCCTCTTGCAGACCTTTGTGGCTCTGTTGTACGCCGCCTTGAAGTGGCCCACGCTGGGATGGCACGTAGCGCGCGCCCTCATCCAAGCGCGGTGCGCAGACTGTTTTTTTTTATGATTAACAGCCTCAGCGCACTCGCGCCCGAACCAGGGACGCGCTCTGCGTACACCGGTGACATCAGTGTAGGGGATGTAATATTCCATGCCCAGACTGATCTCACCGGCCACAGCAGTTGCGGCCTCAGATGGATTCTTACCCTCAAAGCAGCGTTTAACCCACGGGACGGACGTAAAATAATCACGCAGTCCATCCCAGTCCGCTGACCAGTAGTGCCAGAGTCGCCGCTTCCCCTACGCGGGTCGTGGGGTCGCTATAATGGGCACCTCGGAACGGACCAGACTATGGTCGGATTCACCTAAAGCGGCGCTCACCGAAACACTGTACTGGTCCGGGTGACTCGTCAGCAGGAGGTCTAGCAGAGAGGGCTCATGGTCCGACCTTTTTGGTATCCTAGTGACCTCGTGTACCAATTGGGTCAGGCCATGCGCCAGAGCAAATGCATGGCAGCTCTTCCCGCGTGGGTTGTTTTGGCGGAGCCCAACCAGATCTCGTGGTGGGCGTTGAAATCCCCCAAAGACACCAGTTCAGCGTTCGGAAACCGCTCCTGCGCATCGCATCATCTGCCGCCTGACTCAGGTATTCAAAGAGTAGAGTTGTGTCGGTATCTCCTGTATGGGAGCGGTAGAGGCACACATAGATCTGACTCGTAGAGCCATGGTCTATGTGTACCCAAAGGGTGGAAAAGGACGGGTCCTCTAGGCAGCGCAAACGGCGACACTACCACAATCACCCCTGCCCGACTATAGACTTGCTGACCCCTGAACGCAATCCAACCGAGATTAGATTACTATGGAGTGTTTCTCGCAATCGTGCACGGTGGTAACCACCCGGCCGAAATTTATGTCAAATTTGTGCCATCAAATTTTTACCACCAGTAATGACTTCCTTTCTTTCTTTTTCAAAATGGCCTCTGTAGCAAATCGCTGCAACTCCGCCAATATCAAGTTATCAATCGATTATCACGTAAATGTACGCACGACGCCAATGTCAAGTGTACCAGAGCCACGTTAGCCACGCCAGTAAATTTGTTTCCGTGTGTCTGCCCCCCACGAGATTCAGGTGGACGATCAGGACGTGTGGTTGGATTTTAGGGGGCCCCACCAGTAATGAATGTATGCACCAAAATGGAATGTATGGGATTTGACGTTTATGACATGCGTTGACCCCTATCATATGCGTCAAATCCCATATATTTGTCACTTTAATCCACGATACGCCGGCGAGTGAATTACCACTTGTCTAGAGGGGCGGGAATTACACATGCAGCCGTGCTATTCCGAACAGTCATTTAACAAACTCGATTATGAATCCGCGGTGAGATTCAAGTTTCGTATTCCGAACACGTCGGTTAATGAGTGAGTTCGACACTAGCGCCACCGAGTGATGACTGAAGTGAGAAGAACTACTCCAAGTGAATATTTTGACGTTTTTCACTATTTGGTATTCCGAAATAAAATTAACGCGCAATTTCGAAAGTCATCTCGAACACACACACGAATTTATCTGCCAAATCAAAAGTTACTAATCCGCGAGTGAACTCTACAGAAGACATCGTTGAAAAGTGATTTTCCTGGAAAAATAAGTATTAGTACCTGTCCTATTTAAACTGTAGGTAATTATTAAAGTACCGTTTTTACTCTAGGTGGGTATTCATCCAAGAATTGTTTATTTGGGTACAACATTTTCTTGTTATTACAGATGTCTCGTTCTTTTTTGTTGTTGAGCTTGTTAAAAGAAGCTGATGTGCTAGTAACTATGTAGTGGTCTATCTATGTAAATATGTAATAATCTGTAAATAAAAGAAAAAACTAATATTGAGAAAGACAACCTAAATTGTTTTTTTTTTTTAAATAAAAAATACAATGTTAAAGTAAGTAAGTAAGTATTGGAGATGCATGCATAGCAAATGGTGAGATCGTAATTATCACATAAATTAATAGGTACTCACTTTATCCTTTCAAAGTTTCAACGAAATTACGGAAAATTAACACACGGATAAGTACCTACAGCAAAACATACACACAACTTTACAAAAACCGCGCCTTGCGACGACCATAGACACAGTTGGGTATTTTTTTTTTAACGACCGACCGTCTCCAAAGACAAAAGCCACAGCTTTTCATTCAGCCAAATATTTTCATTTGACATTTCTGTCTAAAATTAAATATTTATGTAATATAATGTATTCAACAATGCTTATACGGCTAAAATTAAATGAAATTTATAATTTTAAAGGCCTAATTCAGCCAAAATAAGCTAGTCGATATAAATCGTACAATATCGAAATTCAGGTGCAATGCCTAGTACCATAGAGCAATCTCACGCGAATTCTCGATAGTCACTTCACTTCACTTGGCCTTGGTTTTATCTTGAGAATACCAAAATAATCACAAGCGAGGTGAGTATCGAAGTGAGAGTGACTTGCGAGATGAGTTGCGAGATGACTTTCGAAGTGAGTTTACGTTTTTCGGAATAGCATGGCTGAACTACTTTTAGGCTTATGGGTTCGAATATTTTGCACGAACGAGATCATAATTCCAAGCGAAGGTAACTGCTTGGGTTATAAACGAAACTAAAAAAAAAAAACTTTTACAAAGATACACGTTTTAGGTCTCTACTTAGTTCTCCAAGGAAATATAGGCGTGATGTTATTTAAATTATTAGAGGTTGGTCTTATTTTCTTTCACTAAAAGATACTGTAGTCATTATAAAACACTTTAGGTCTCGTATCATATTTTTCTCAGAATTTTTGTTCCTAAAAAGTCCTTAAAGAAAATATTTTCTCTGCCCGAAAACATTCCACGCCTTAAGTGACCAACATACCCACTCAAACGGGTAGCGTGAAGTATTAATTTAACTTGGTAACATTTTTTAAGTGGCAACACTTCAACAGTATTGCCCCATTGAAGAAAGAAAGATGGCGATATCGCAGAGCGACTTTATTTTCGAGGAATATGCAATAATGCCTACATTATATTTACAGTGTTCAGGAGTTGGGGTCGCGGATGTGCGAAGAGTTAACTTTTTAATTTATATATATTTATAAACATTTTTTCTTTTTCATGCGGCAATTCCTTCAGATATCACCCCGTCGGCTAATGGCACCTCCATTGGCCGACGGGGTATAACGGACTAAACCGCACGTGCTTTTGGGTTTTCAGATGATGCTGGGGTGTAACGGTTGTCTCGAGCATATCCCTCGCACTCCGGCTGACCTTGGGCCATCTACAATTTAAGATGGCGCCCTGGGATGTGAGAAGCACGGTGCCCTTATCGAACCTTAGAAAGGGGGCGGTGTGGTGAAGGTGTGACAGGAAAACACACCTGTAACCCTCACGCCTACGCCAGGCGTGTGCTATGCTAGTCAGAGGGACATGTGGAAAGCCTCCGAGTAGCCTTCTAAAAGGGTCATCGGTGGAAGCGACTCTTTTGGGGGAGGGAGAGGCGCTGCCGTCTCCGTTGCCCATGGTGCACCGCTTGGGGGTTTCGGATCAAGGTTGACTGTGAAATATTCTTTAATTTGATAACAGTCTATTTTCACAAAGTTTCGTTTTAGTTATGTAGCAGTAGATATACAGATAAATAAGGTCTTCAAGCTGAGGGCTACTAATGTAACATTGCTGATATCTGTGATGGTGATCTTTTTCTGAAACTTTGCCTTCAGTGTACCACTAGGCAAGATGAATTCATATTGACATGTCCTATATAAAAAAAAGTGCCGCATCCATGGATTGTAAAATATTAGTCACCTGTCTTCCGTGCAGGAAAATCTTGAACTTTTTTCATGAGAACTCTTTTATATTTTTTTAATGTCCACGAAGGGCCTTAGTGGGGTCGAATATACCTTGGAGATGCTCTCGGAGGGCATTAGAAAAAAAATATGTTCTTTAATTAAGACCTGTTTGACGTTGAAAGCAATTCGTTTATTTTATTTACGATTTGACGTAAGAATTCGCGGGTATTGAAATGTCATTTAAAAAACAAAAAATGACCAGGTGTATTTTTTTTTCAATGTTTTTTATACCGCTTAGGTGGCAGACATTCACACAGCCTGCCAGACCTGATGGAAAGTGGTTACCGTAACCTATAGACGTTTGCAACATCAAGGGTGTCATACTCGTCCTGACAACTCTATATACCTACGGGTACTTTATTTATGTGTTGTGTATATACAAATAACGAAAAATAATTTGATCAGCTTACTCGTTCTCCTAATCTTAGTGTGGCTTATACGGCTTTTATCGGAGCGACTGCCATCTACCGTTAGACCTTTAAACCCTAAGAAAAGAGCTTGGATCAGAGCCTAGTCTGTTAGTCGGCAGGTGTACTTGTACCCTTAAAATTTTCATGAGAGTTCCAACTCTATATACCTACGGGTACTTTATTTATGTGTTGTGTATATACAAATAACGACAAATAATTTGATCAGCTTACTCGTTCTCCTAATCTTAGTGTGGCTTATACGGCTTTTATCGGAGCGACTGCCATCTACCGTTAGACCTTTAAACCCTAAGAAAAGAGCTTGGATCAGAGCCTAATCTGTTAGTCGGCAGGTGTACTTGTACCCTTAAAATTTTCATGAGAGTTCAAAAACACCTAAAAGGTACCATACCGTCATTATTTTCAAATTAATTCCCATTCCCAAGGGCATTCCCATCACAAGTGTCCATGACTACTTACTGGGAAGCCCCAACAATGTATAAACTAGGATTTTTTTGAAATAAATAAATTATTTGAAATAAATAAATAAAATTATTAAATTATTAAATTATTATTAATTTTGTAATTGTCATCGCCGTCGCAACAGCGGTGACAAGCGTGCGTTTTTGAAAGAATAAGGTGTTGTCGCCGTCAAAAAAAAAAAACTTAGAAAAGCGCAAATTCCTTTCCCGGCTTTTTGATCTGTCATTGATTTGTATTAGCAATACATGTTAATTATTTGTAATAATTGGTATAAACCTTGATTAAAGTGTTTATCTACTCTAATACTATAATACAAAGATTATAAAATTAAAATCAAAACTCTTATGACAAACATTACGCACAGGCCAAAACAAAAAGTTTTATTACGATACAGGTCTTGTATGGACACCTATATCATAAAATAACTTTTTAATCATAACGATACACCTATACAACATCCATCTGGACTGAACCTCTACTTAAAAAAAACGGCCAATTCGGAAGAAAAAAAAAAGAAACGCGCGTGCGCAATCGATGTTAGCGCCTTGGCTTGGCGTCAACTTTTTTTTTACATTTATATTAAATAAAGTTTGGTTTTGTTTGTAAAATAAATTAGTTTATGTATTATAGTATCAGAGTAGATAAAGTAGTGTATGACACTGTACATAACTTGGTCTTATAACACTCGTGTGATACAATAAAAAAACTCGTGTGTTCTTATAACCCTTATTATGCAACAGTATCATAAACTACTATAAAAGTACCGAACTTATTATTATCAGCAACAAAGAAGTGTAAATCCTCTTACATATACAAAATACTGTGGTGATAACAGGTTAGTGCCTTATATAATATTATTTATGAACTATCGGGCTGTAAACTAATTCGGGAAACTTACTTTATACCTACATTTCGGGGGCGTTGGTGCACCCGTGGTCACGATTTCCGAGTCCCGAATTAGCATATAAAATTTTGTAATTTGTAATCACTGTTCCCGCATGAATTAAAAAAAAAACTTTCTTTTACCGCTAAAATTTCAGTTCTATTTTCGAAAACATAATAGACCCTATTATTTAGCCCCCATGTCATAGAGGCGTTGAACCATAGAGAAAGTCTTTTGTCTATGACGCTCTATTAATAACGGTATTGTTCTCGGAATTTATAGAATGTGAGAAAAGGGATTATAAGTCTTTCGTGTTTAAAATCATTCTACCGAATATTTTCTTTATGTAATAAAAAAATATTGGTGTGAATTTCAATTTTTATATTTCGATTATGAAGTGTGATTGACAGTTCTATTATATGGAAACTAAATAGAGGGTAGTTCCAATCTGTTTTTTATTTCGTGAGGCCCGTGAGGCTAATACTAGATTATAATTATGAAATATTTTTTTTTTAAATAAAATCTCTTTTTAACGGGTTCTACCGTGATTTATTTGGTATTATGATTTATATTTAGCCGGACGTTTTGGATGAGTGATATTCGCATAAACTTTAGTAGTATTTTGTTTTTTTACATTATGGGGCAAGTTATTGACGGTGACCAAGTAATGTTATTGAAAAAAATATCGCAGAAATGAGAACAAGATGGGTTATATGGGTGTATGGGTGTAAGGGATGGGCGAGCGGAGCCCTAACACTATTCCATAATAGCATATTTTTGGTACACTTTATCGATTTGTGCTTTAACACAGTACTTAACTTCATATTCAGAAAGAATACAGGTATCATCACGTCTCCTTCTAAGGGTTTAGTAAGAGGCGACTGACGGAACAATACGCAGACGATATCACTGCGAGAGAAGGAAAACTCTAAATAAAACCCTGTACCAACCCGTCTGGCCAGCGCGGAAACAGTAGGGCAAAGCCTCCCAACATTGGGAGAGGCCTATGTCCAGCTGTGGACTGCGATAGACTAATTAATTGATTAATCTAGATGTGTTATCTGTCGAAAACGCTGTTTAAACATATTTTTAAGTGAAAACTTCTTTAGCGGCGTTGGATGGGTAAAAAGTATAAAACTCGCGTCAGGATTACTTGATCTTTGAACCGTAACCGACGACTGACGTCATACAACATTACAACAGCTACAGATTGTTTATTTTGTTAGGTGTGTTAAGAAGCTTCTTAGCGGCTTAGCGGTAAACGCTTCGACTGTAAGTCCTTATGGTTTCAGACAGTACCGGGTTCGAACCTGGGCTTCTGACACTTTTTGTGATTATTTTTTCTTTTTGTAATTTATTACATTTTATGATTATTTTTTCTATAATATGTAATTCATTAATTTCTTCTGACAGAAAATTAGTGATAGGTTCTATGATTGGCGCTGTATTATAGTTATGGTATGGTGTGTTCTTTTCATTTTTTCTCACGAAGAAAGAAAGTAAGAAAAAGTTTTTACGTTTGCTGGCACTCCCGGAGAGCAACCCGTCTTTGTTTTTCACGTCACAAAAACAACGCGAATCCGAGTCAGTGAGTTCATGTCCGGAGTTATTCGAATTACTGTACTTTAACTAAAGGTACGTAAACAATCTTATTACAACCTTTTATATATAAAAAAAAGACGGGTTGCACTCTGGGAGTGCCGACAGAAGTGAAAACTTTTTCTTTCTTTCTTCGTTATATTATACATAGAATATTATACATAGAATACAAAGTGTATATTATACATAGAAAAAGATAAAAAAACATACCATACCATACCATACCATACCTATAATACAGCGCCAATCATAGACCCTATCACTAATTTTCTGCTAACTTTCTATCAGAAGAAATTAATAAATTACAAAAAGATAATATAATCACAAAAAGTAATAAATTACAAAAAGAAAAAATAATCACAAAAAGTGTCAGAAGGCCAGGTTTGAACCCGGTACTATCTGAGACCATATACAGTCGAAGCGTTTACCGCTATGCTGCGAAGCTATTTATCGTATATTGCAAAATGGACAGTCTATAGCTAATATTGTATGACGTCAGTCGTCGGTTACGGTTCAAAGATCAAGTAATCCTGACGCGAGTTTTATACTTTTTACCTATCTAACGCCGCTAAAGAAGTTTTCACTTCAAAATATGTTTGAACAACGTTTTCGACAGATAACACATCTATCTCTCTATCCTCTCTATCCGGAGGGTTAGGCAGAGGTGAATTAACATTACACCCACATTTCACCAATCTGTATTCAGTCCCACGTAATAAGGGTTAAGCCTATTGCCGTATTCCGGGCACTATTGTTGACTCGAGCCATGCATCTGAGGCTGAGTCTGGGCTGTACATATCTGTCTGATGTTAAAGTTATTTAGCCCTATCCCTTAGTCGCCTTGTACGACACCACATGTGAAGAAAAGGGGTGGCCCAAATTCTACACTGGCGGGAACCACGCGGTTAGTCTTTAAAATGAGTTTTAAACCGAGAAATATAAATAAACGGAGTTTTTAAATAAAACTTATGTTTATTTAACTACCTAACTAAATGGATACTTTATCTTGTGTTATATCCATACTTCCATACTAATATTATAAATAGAAAAGTAACTCTGTCTGTCTGTATGTTACGCTTTCACGCCTAAACTACTGAACCGATTTTGATGAAATTTGCCATAGGGGTAGATTAGACCTTAATATAACCAACATCCACGCGGGCGGAGCCGCTGGCAACAGCTAGTATTGTATAAAGTTAAATATTCTCTCTTGTGTTAGGACTGAATTCTAGTAATTTCGTTTACATCTTCATCAAACGGCACCTCTATTTTGTGGGTTCTAACCCTTTTTTTTAGATAAGATCTAGCAAACCTAGAAACAAGAGGTTGTCGATTAAAACAAGAACACAAGTTAGAAAATCTCTTGAAATAAATGACCGTACAATTCTTTAGAGGCACCCCTTTCAAAGGTGATGGGGGTTCATGACTTAGTGTTGCCAGTTTTGAAAGCAGTTTGAGTTATCTACCAATTTTACACATCGATTTTATACGACGTTTTTAAATCCTATTAACATATTCGGGGTCCAAACCAGCCTCATCAGCTAGCAGGTACACTTTCTTGGTTTTGGGTGGCTAGACGGCAGTTGCCCCCGTTTTAGTCAAACATAACATGGAACAGTCAACCCGGAATGCAACTCGGCTCTATAGTGGTTGTCGTGTAATCAATACGGCAACCACTACTGATACCATGTAACGAATAAAATAGTTTAATAGATACTTCTTTAATGCAATTTTATATATAATTAATACAATTAACTATTATGTTTTATTAATATTCTTTAATATATTTGACATGGATATTATTTTATTATTCTAATTTTAATCATTTGACATTGATATCTACCTAATTCTGATTTTGAATTTGATTATGGCTTTCGTTCATTCCTGTTTTTAATTTGTCATTGTTTATTAATTAACTATTGTAATTAACATAGCCAAGTAAGAAATTGTTACTAACCCAATGAGCTAATATTGCTTTAATAAAGAAATTTTATACTAGAGATTCTTGTGAAGTTAAACTAAGTGTCTATCGAATCTGTGAAAAGTAATTAATATAAAGATGCCTACCGGCTACGGATATGAGCAGAGATGAATAAAAGTTTTGATTAACAATTAAGTACAATAATTGTATTCGATATAAAAGACGTTACATGAGTTTATAATAGTAATGTTATGAATCTCAGGGATGGATTCGCAATAAATTTTACGCCGAGGCGTTATTTGGTCCGTTGTGCAGAGATGATAGAAGCACTTAGGTAGATTAGAATAGGCTATCCTAACTCTTCACGTGTCAAACGATAGTAAAGATACGGTTCTCTATTTTTATTCCTAAAATTTTATGTCAAAATTTAGTATTGCACAATGTTACTTGTCATAACATTATTTACGCATAATACTCATTTGCCATAACTTTTTAAGCATAATTTTTTTACTCCTATTTACTATAAGCATAATATTTCATAGGCATAATATCCCAAAGCACTCCGAAAAATTCGCTACAAAATTTTTATTAATAAAATTACACTATTTTATACACTGCTCTCGTCAAACTTGTAGGCGCATCAAAGTTCATTTAACCTAATGTTCTTTTGACCTATTTGGTCGACGGAGCCCCGCTACGCGGGGCTCCTACTTCTGGGTGGATTATAAAAAAATAACCACGAAGGCCTAATGCTTCTAACCTAACCTATCCGGGTCGGGGTGCACTAAAGTCCAGATTGCATCCAGATCCTTGCTAGCTTGCTAGCACCATGTTAGCAGGCGTTTATCACAAATAACTAGAAGACAAATAAACAATATGCTTTACAACTTTATGCATATCAATGTTATGAATAAAAACATTAGGATATACAATATTTATACTTAACACAGTATGCTAAAAACCAATTATGGCATACTATTATTATGACAAAGAAAATTATGCTTAATTTGTTATGGCAATTTAAATTAGGACAAAAACCATTATGACAAAAGATGGAATCCCTAAAGATACAGCAAAGTACCGCTTGGAGACAATAGGCATACCTACCTCCTATTAGGTACGTTGGACCGAAACCCATAGTTAGCGAAATGTGGGTAGTATCTATTAATATACGTGTGCCTCCCTCTTTGGGGATTTACTGGCGTGAATATTAAAGTTAATAGAAAAAATATTTTTTGTTTATCAAAAATATGTTCACCGCACATTTTTATAATCTTAACGAATTTTTATTGGTACGTATTTTTAATTTTTGCACTGGCAACTAAATACGACTGACCCTTGGTCTAGGCATAGCTGTCATTGAATACCGGCCAGCTGGAATACTCGTCACCCTCCACTTACGATTTTAATTAATAATAAGTGTATATTGCTTGATTGTTTGTCGTCCGGCCATGCAAAGATTAAAACACAGACATGACTGTTTTGTAATAGTAGATTTTACAACAAGTGCACAAAACGAACCATTTTTATCCGAGACTTTTAGCAGCCCGAGCCGGAGGCGAGGGCTGATAGTAATGTCGAGGATAAAAATGGTTTTGTGGACGAGTTATAAACTCTGCTTTTCACTTCGATTGCGAGGAAATTTTAACAATTTTAGCAAATTGAATCAATTAATAAACGCACGAAAAAACAAGAGCTGTTTCCCGCCGCTTTATTTTTTTTAATCTTACGACATTGAGGCGTGGGCTGCAGACCTATACAGCCTACTATAAAATTAATTTTGTAATAATAATTTTCTTAAATGAATTAAATAACCTACCGTACTTGAATTTAAATTTTAATATCTTTTAAGTCTTAAAAAACACATAAGGCAAAATAAATTAAAGTGAATGTTATAAAATAACAAATTCTATCTATGAACTTCTTATTGTGTTAGGCTGTATGGCTCATTTTCTTTGCCTTAATATAGATACATTTATGAGTAGATACGTTAATGCCCTTGTGCACAAAATTCGATTTTGTGCAGCCTATATCCTGCACAAATAAGCACTTTCAGAGCATGAGAAGTGAAAAGATTTTTTTATAGGATAGTTTGGTATGATTATTCAACTTGTGTAATGGTAAGCAGAAGGCAAAGTCTCAGGAGAGAGGCTCACTATTGAAAATATCAACAATATTACAATGGTGGTCCTCAGCTTGGCGGCCTCGTGAGATGCTTTTTCACACACGGGACTGTAGGAAGAAGGAAACGTGTGCTGGTAAAGTATCGTAAGGAGCTGAACTGGGAGAAATTCTCAGTTATAACCAGCAGTTGTAGATCCGACAAGTTGTGCCTCGTGCCAGCCACAACGGCCGTACTACATAAAAGTATATTTGTAATGGCATCCAAGATCTACAATAAACTACCTAAAGCCATAAAATCGATCGATAAAGCATACTACTCAATTGATGATTATCTCAGTGACAAGTTCATTTAATTTAATATAATTTTCTCTAACATGCAACGAAATATTGACATTACGTTCCTCTTAATAGGCTGCGAAGTATGACGTTTCAGGCGCGGGTAGGACCAGAGGCCGGTAATGGAATTTCATACAAACCTTGCAGGCCTAGGCCGGCAAAGCCATCATTTTTATTTTCCATTCCAAATAAATTTGCGGCAAAGGCTATGCGTATATGCGCTAGGCTCTGCCACTATGCGTATTAAAAAAAACAATTAACGACTTGGTATGTACTTAGAGCAGTTTTATTTACATAAAAAATCCACAGTAACATAACTAATAACACATTATTATCATTGTTTTCTTAACTATACATATAAACATTAAAATATTAATATTTAATTTAGTTGCTACAAATTGACATTTATAACAATGACAAGTGTCACTGTTCGTTCAGAAACGTGCCTTTATATTTTTTTTTAATTAATATAATAATGAACATAAATGTAAATGTTTTCTGTTAAAATCAAGCTAAAATAGACGAAATAGTAATATACACGTGAGTTTTAGTTTTTATCTTGTTTACTTTTAATTTCTTTAAAAATAAATCCTTAATTTTTGTTGTTGTTTATTTCATTGCCTGTTTGAGAAAAGCACTATACATACCTCGGCAGGCAACAACAACTTAACAACTTAACTTTTGCAACTTTTGCAACAACTTAACTTTTTAAATTGTTTTACATTTTTGAGACTACTATTTCACTGACATTGCATGAATTGACATAGAGTACGCGCCACGAAATAAGTCCCTTGGCCGCGACGTATTTGGCGCAACATGTAATGTTGCCAGTATCGTCTTTTTATTTTACCCGATCTTCTATTCAGATATGAATATATAAGTTGAGCTACAGAATTAAGAAGTTATATTCGCGCGTTTCCGTTACTACAACGTTAGAATGTGATCATCTGAAACACTTAGAAGATGATTGATTTAAAAAAGATGGATTAATAGATGCAATATCATATCAACAAAGAGTGATAGTGATACAGAATCTGATTACGTATGTGATACTTAAAACAGCGACCGCAACTCTTCTTTACTGATGAATAAATTTTATATACCATAATAATGTACCATCAAAAGAAACCAAAAAAACACATACTATGCATTTAGAGTACCTATTGTAGGTATAATTCCCACTATAATAGTAAAACATAAAAGAATGTTCTTGCTACTCTGTCATGTCTTCAACCAATCAACAAATAGTACGGTGGCGATGTCATTTTTAGATCCGCGTTTTGTCGCGGGACTTATTGGCGTTGACTCTTTTTTTTTTTTTTGGGGTTATGTCGGACTCGAACCAACTAAACCGCACGCCGTCTCTGGGTCGTAGTGCTAGGCTGAAGATGAGGTTGTCATGCGACATATACCTCGTACCCCGGCTGACTCAGGGCCATCCCTCTCGGTCTGGCCCTCCTCGGGAAGGGGGGGCGGAGGTCAGTTTGCGCCCTCCGACGCCCGAGCCGCCTTAAAGCGCGTGCAGCGATGTCAGCGAGCCTTTCTCGCTCATCGCGCCGCGCCCGCTCTGCTGTCTCCTTCGCGAGTATGACCTGCTCGCAGAAGGAGGCGCTGGCCGCCCACGCATCCGCGCAGCGGACCATCGCCGGGAGCAGGGTGGAGAGCGTGAGCACTCTCACCCCCAGGGCCGCCACAAGCTAGGGCCGCTACAAGGTATTAAATTAAAATATTTATACATCACAAAATGTGGTAGACTATGGATATTCTTATATTATTATAAGATCTGTTACTAACCGATGTTCCACAAATAAATGATGATTATGATTATGTATTAATTTTTTGTGAAAGAAAGGAGTGGAAGATTGGCCCCTGGACTGTAAAATGCATGCTTTGGTTACAACTGGCTTTGGTGCTCGGATAAAGGAGAGAAGAAATGGAAAGAAGAGCTGTCTTGATGGTACAAGGTGGAGAAGAGTAGGGTCTCCTCAACTCTTCCCGTGGGTGTCGTAAAAGGTGACTAGGGGACAGGGCTGTTTTCCATCCGACATAACCATACAATAACAGGCTGGCCCCCTATTGCATGGGACCATAAATCATAGGTGGCAAAACGGTAAGTATAGGCAGGAAGTCAGTATAACAGCAATCTTTTGAATGGATTCTATCACTACCTCTGCCTGCCACTCCGGGAATTGAAAGATATAAATATATTATCTGTATTTATAATACATAACCGTCGGCTGTAAATGCTGTTAGGAGACAGTGTATAGTAGATATATATATATACATACAACATAAAACTCTAAAACGATACTTTATTCATTACTCAGTAATTTTCACGAAAGACAGAATATGATTTAGTAATTTTTTTTATTTAGTTTTTGTAACTAAAAAAAATTACTTTCACATGGATAGACTTTTCATCTAACTCAACAAAAAACCACAGAGTGCATCCAGTTACACATTGTACATTTTACAAAATTTAGTCTATGCCCGGCTAACTTTGACCCAACTAGTGGGCAGTGCTTTAAAAACTAAATTGTTCATTGTCTACCAATACACTGAATAGGGTTGAGTTTAAACAACCCTAGTTTGTTGTTTAAAAAATATTTTACGTGAACACATTAAATAAAGAGTTTTATTTTTTTCTTACATTTTAATTTAAGTACATACACACATATAATCACGCCTTTATCTCCGGAGGGTTAGGTAGATGTGATTTAACACCCACATTTCACCAATCTGTATTCGGTCCCACGTAATAGGGGGTGACCTATTGTCGTATTCCGGGCACTATTGTTGACTCGAGCCATGCATCTGAGACTGAGTCTGGGCTGTACGTATCTGTCTGATGTTAAAGTTAATCAGCCCTATCCCTTAGTCGCCTTGTACGACACCACATGGGAAGAGAAGGGGTGGCCCAAATTCTACTCTGCCGGGAACCACACGGCTATTAATTTGGGCGTCTGCCATTGCTTTAAAAACACAAGAAAGGGATTGATGTTTTTATAATTTACCCCTTCTTGAGTACTTCGGAGTCCGGAGTCACTTTTTCCAGTTTGAATGCGACGCAGTTTCGTAATTATCCGACTGCAATCTGATCTGTACAACGCATTGGCGATATCGCAGTATTCTAGTTAGACCAGTTGTACTTTTTAGGGCTCCAACTACCCATAACTACTGCCATAGTCGTTCGTCTGATAACCGGAATCGACGGTGTAACGTGCTCTCTGTGACACGGAAATACCCAGACCACTAAGTAAATAGACATATTCATGCATATAAACATTTGCACTGAGTGGGAGTCGAATCCGTTAGGAACCCCTAGGTTTTTGTAAGAGAAATTCTCATTAGCTGAAGGAATCCACCTGATTAACGACAAAAGGATATTATTTAACCTGAAAACTATGGAGACAGAAGGAGGAAAATCTCATATGGGAGAAAAGTTGAAAAAGTGTCCAGATGTAGGTATGCGCTAAATAACAGTTCAAAAACCTTCCAGAATGGGGCTGGTGGAGGCACAGGGTATGGTATCAATGTAGCAATTATTATTGAGAATTTGAAGAACTTACGTTGTACAAAATATTATAGTAATTATTATGATAGGAGCCCAGTCGAACAAAGTGGGGTTGGGAGTACGAGAGCCAAAAAGGGACCAGGATATACTTAGGTCCTTTCTGAAGCAAGACGAAAATGATAAATATCGAGTGCACGCGATGAATTTGGAAATCCAAAACGAATGGTTGACAATGGGAGAGTTCTGCATACCGATGGCTTTAAAGTGGCGCACCTTGATCTATGAGTGGTCGCCGGCCCTGTTAAAATTCTATCTTAACGCCTTTCAGATGACCCTTCCAGACCAGAGTAATCTGGTAAAGTGGGGGAAAGCCACAGAAAAACAATGTTATACGTGTGGTGAGGCAATAGGGACGGCTAGGCACATATTAGTAGGATGTAGGGTGCTTCTTGATAGAGGCCAATACTCACGCCAGCCCGCCACGATAAGGTGCTTTTCATCATACGCGAAGCAGTGAGTCTGGCAGTAGCTAGAGCCCAAAAAGGATTGACTACTAACAGACGTCATATCAACTTTGTGTCTGAAGGTTCATCCATAAAATCCAGGAACAAACCTTATTCAATCTTAGATACTGCCCCAGATTGGACTCTCCTAATCGACACGTATGAAAAGCACTATAAAATTCCGGAGGATGTTGGGGTTTCGTCATCTAGACCGGACATATTTCTCTACTCGAAAATGACTAAATATGTGGTCCTTGTGGAACTTACTGTACCGTGGGAAACAAATATACCGAAGGAAAATAAATTATATATAAAATAAAATAAAAGGAAAATAAACACTTAAGAAAAATAAATACTATGATCTCACAAACGAATTAATCAAAAACGGTTACGTGGTTAATTTGTATGCAGTAGAAGTGGGAGCGAGAGGTATACCAGCTAAATCTCTCTATAACCTATTTAAAGATCTAGGCCTATCGAGAGCTACAATAAGCTCATTACTAGGACGAATGTCTAAAGCGGCACTAGTAGGTTCGTATCAAATTTGGTTAGGCAGGGAGGGGAACTTGGGTAGTGAAGGTGAGTGTTGATGTACTTCAACAAAAGGGGCCCCTTCTAAACCTACACTTGGGTCGCAAGTCCCAGGCACTGTCCCGAGTTCCCAACTCAGCAACGCGATGGACCCGGCACCCGCACGGAGAATCCATGGATTGCTAAGAATATCGTCTCTCTATAACCTTAAAGAAAACGTGCATTTGGAGTAATTTTATTTCGCAAACTGTAAATAGTACGATTTGATTTGATGCTAATGTAGCGCCACCCTAATTTAATACATTTTGGCGGACACTTTTACATAATATACTAGATTGTCCTCCTTCTTTCTTGTCTTCATGCTGAAAACGTACAGATGACCACTACTGCAACTGCCTATCTCTTCAAGGATAAACGAAATGTTGCCAAATTCCCTTTACTTCTTTCCCAAATAAGAACAGTAAAATAACCTTCCCCACTGTGTATTTAAATAAGTATATTGAAGTGAAATAGGTATATGTAATGTAAAATGTATTCAAAACGGTCCTTTACACGCAGGCTTCAGGAATGCTTTCACGCATTCTATACATTAAGAGCATTTCAGTGTTACCACTTATGAAATTAAAATTACCCTAAAATTGGTTAAATTAATTTTATTCTAGCCGTGGTCCGTAGTTTCACACGTGACTCATTGGAACTTTTTTTAAATGTTCCGTTGGCTATCAGGAATTATATAAGAAAATAAAATTAGCAGGATGGGTCGTGCCATTCTCTGGTTTTGCGGTTAGCAACATTAATTTTTATTTATATATTAGCTGTATAGTATGCCGAAGACATGGCGATATGGCGCTCATTAGGGGACGGCTATGTCCAGCAGTGGACTAATATAGCCTGATGATGATGAGGTAGCCCGCGGCTCTATCGACTTAAAAAAATTTTTTTCACCATTCACAGGACTTTATATGCTCTCGCGATGTATATCATATCGTTATTTTCTATAACAAATTTCATCCAAATTCGTTCAGCTGATTCAGTAGAGTAGACAATGGTCCAGAGAATGATGATGTACCCGGCTGCAATGCTTCGCCTTTGGGTTTTGGAGGTAAGATGGCAGTCGCTTCACGAAATATATTGAAGTTTAGCCAAATCCGTAGTTGTCCTTCTAAAGCCGACCCCAGATTCCGAGCTTCGCATGCGACTAGGATTAACGCTAAGATATTGAAGAAGAAGAATGATCTTGCTCCACCTACTCTAGCCTGGTCGAGTAGATTTGCACGAGATATAAAATCATTACTTTCACTTGCACGTGCACTTGCTTACACTCACTAAGTACTAAATATTCTGCTGGTGGTTCGTAAGATGCATTACAAAAAAATATCTAAAAAGTTCTTTTAGGAAAAAGAAACACCCAAAATCTGAGGTATAACTCCTAAATTGGTCACACTACACAATTTCGCTTACAAACATTCAATGACCATAAAGAACGCAGGTTCTTTTTTTTCATATTATTTTTACACAGTTTATGACGAGTGGATGAAAGTACGTTGCCTTTACCTCGCACAATAAGAAAATGTTGCAGCTTTTTAGAGTTCCATACGCAAAGGATAAAAACCGAACCCTATTACTATGACTCCGCTGTCTGTCTGTCACCAGCCCCCTTAAACAAGTGGCGTTGGCCAGAGTATTGTAGAATAGAATGATAAATGTATGGGATTAACACGTATTTTGACTTTTATGCCAGTCGATTAAGATTGAAGGATTATAGGCGAAGTAGTCAAAAATCAATGTTTAAAAATGATTGATACATCATTCATTGGTTCCGATAGTTCGTGAGAATATCGGTAGACGCCTCCACTGTCGCCTCAAAGACAGTTATAAAGGATAAATTTGGATTGGTTCGGACGTATACTGGTAGCTTAGTGGTCAAAGCATTGCACCTGTAAGGCAACGCTCGCGGGTGGGTTCGAACCTCGCCTAGGCTGATTCAATAGTTTGCCTATCATAATCGATTTGATTAAAAGCATTCAAAATGATTTAAAATTTCATTCTAAAAATTTATGACAGTTTTCAATATGTCTATTCTGATCTATTCTACAAATGACTACTGACTACAGTTTTAGATAAGGGGCATGAACTGTGATGGCTAGACAGTTGAAATTTTCACAGATGCTGTATTTCTATTGCAGCTATTAGTATCTAGGATAACCGCAACAGATTACCGATTACAGATTTGAATGTTTACTATTATGTTTGCACGTAATTAAATTACTTTCAAACGGATCACTGGATTTGATTGAAATTTAGTACCTACGGAGGGGTAGATTGAAGTCTGAAATAACATAATTTTAATTCTCTGCATAGATTTTCTATGTGTAGCGGGAACAGAATTAAAATTTCGAACGGAGCCGCGAGCATCAGCTAATAACAACAATTATATAACCAGAATACCCCTATCTATGGCAGTCGTTTCTGGTAGTTGGAGCCTTCGAAAGTCCAATAACTGGTCTAGCTGCAATGCTTCGATATCGCTTTTTGGGCTGTGAAGGTCAGGCCGTCTCTTCACGGCAAAACAATTTGAAGTACATAGAAATCTGCTGTTAGACCGGTAAAAGTAGAACACAGACTTCAAGTTTGAAAGATTCGGATGCGACTGGAATTAACGTTAGAATGAAGAAGAAAAATAAACTGCTACAGAACCCATCGTTTGGGAGTTCGACTTGAAAATCGCCGGTTTTTTCTTGTCTATTCTCTTTGGAGTTGGCTTTTTCGTTTATCTGTGAATTGCTTTTATGTTCTGTTTTAGTTGAGAACGCTTTTATATTCTTTATTTAGAGTTTTAATACGTATTATAAACATTTACGATATAAGTTTTAGTGACGCGTTAAGAGTATTGCGTTATAATTGATTTGAGAATTTACATATCTTTATGTTTTTATTTTTATCTGTGCCAGCGAGGGTAATGTGTTACGCGCGTAGGTATGTATATTATGTAGTTTTCTTTGTTCTGTTCTATTTGCCTCAAGGCTGGATGTGTTTAAAATGACAGGTATTTGTCTCCCGAGTGTCATAGGGTAATAAAATGTCAATAAAATCATAAAATGTCAATAAAAAATTATGCGGTGGATTTTTGGTGCTAGTGCTAATAAATTTGTTGCGGGTTATCAATTTTTTTAAATGAATAACTTAGTGTAACACTCACCGGGATACGTACCATGTTGTTCGTTTAAAATTTATCGAGTAGGGTATCAAATTGAAGGCAATTTGAAGGAGATTACTTACGAAAATATATTCATGTCATATCCATAACTAAAAAGATTAATATAAAATTAATTATGAAAAAAAAACACGAAATGTGACAAGCTAGTAAATATCATATAAGTAATGTAACCCATCTTAAGAACTATTGAGCATTTTGTAAATAATTAAAAGGTAACCTAGGGGAGATCCATATATTACGCCACACGTTAAGGAAAGGGATGTGGTCAACAAAGTGTGGCATTGTGAAAGGCAGTGGTCATAAATTTCATGACGTCATATATTTTAATTTCATCATTTGTCGCAGTAAAATGCATGTCGTCACACCATGTTTAGTCCCACAAATGTGAACAACTGCTTTATGAACGAGGTGAGGTTAAAAAGATATGAAATTCTTCATCATCACCAGCGCTTAGCGCTTGTACTGATTGAATACTTTGCTCTCCAGTATCTTTATTTTGAACCCGAAAAAAGCCACAATCAGAGCCACTGCTGTTAATTAGTAGATGCGCCGTTTAGCAGCTGAAATTGATTTCAGGCTTTGTAGATATCCCTGGGGCAACTGAAATACGAGGGATATGCCTAAGGATATGCCTTAGCTGATCTCATATCCAGACATTTGTGGACCCAAGACGAAGTGCGGTTTTTGTCAGTTCGATTCCGACATGACCTATCACGCCGGGTGGCAGGATTTCAAATGTCTACTCGAATAATAGAGGTTGGTTTGAATCCTGTCAATCTTTATGAGTCCCATATACTTGAAATTCTTTGAACATGGTTAATGGATGCCCTCTTTTTTTTATATAGGACACGTTAATTTGACTTTACCTCGCCTGATGGTGAGCTAGCTGAAGGCAAAGTCTCAGGCAAGAGGGCCACTTTCATATACACGTACCATGTTAACAATGTGTATAAAGTAAATATCAAACATATACGATAAATGTTAATATTTAACAGTAGCCCTTTAAAAGATAAGTGGTCTATTATTTATATTATTCCAAAATAGTTGCTGATAATTTAATTTTATTAATTGGCACTTGTTTTCGCATTATATATTCATGTCTCACCCCTGCTCACAGATAATACGGCTTACGATGAAGCATTAATTTACAAGATAGCAGTGAACCGGTCTTATTTTCTTTTACCCGAAATTTTGATGTAGTCGCGATTCCCCACAAAAATTGTTCAGTTTTAAAATAGTGCTCAATATTCTAGGGCAAAAATATTTCAAGGTAATCGAGAACGGCAGGAATCGCGGCTAACCCCACAATTCGTTTCCAATGATGATGGAGTTCCAATGACAAGTCATAAATATACTCTTTATGCGCAGTATGCTGGGTATCTAATGAGTATGGCGGTGGACGAGCTCAAATCGAAATACACTAATCATAGTTTATATCAAACCAATCCGTGCGCGCCAGGGCCTCGCTCATTTAGTCATTCACCCAGTCACTTTTTTATTCATTCCTTAACCCATTCATTCATACACTCATTCGCTCATTCGTTCATTCACTCGTTCACTAATTCGTTCATTTACTCAATCACTCAAACATACGCATTTTTAATACTAATGGGAGCGAACCATTACCGCGTCATTCTCGTCCAATGCTTACTAGCTCGACGTGTTTGCGACGCAGAATCACATTAATGCAACGGTGTGGTCTAATTTAACTATAAAAGTGTATGCTTTCCCCAGCCCTAGTGTGATCAAAGGGTTCTACAGAACCAGGAATGTTTAGACACGGCGATATATACCTTGTAGACTAGGTGCATTAGGTTAGGTTAAGTTAGACCTTGTGGCAATAGTGGGCGCTTTACCGGCAAACCGGGCCGAGTGCACGCGCATTCTTATGCCTAATGCCGCCCTAGTGTGCCCGCGGGTTAGCTCTCCGGTGTGTCTGGACATCGCCCAATCAGAAGACGGGACCGAACAAAACCTTTGTGGGTCAGCGCTTGGGTGATCCGTCCACGGAGTAGTGTTTCCGACGGTTCATTCATTGCGTCGCGGCGTATGGCACACGGCAGGTTGTTTTAGTGTGGCGAGAGCCCCACATAACCACGCGGATTCTCCAAGCCCGCGAAATGCGGAAAAAAATCCTGCCTAAAAAAAGTTGATTGTGAAGTCGTCCTTCTCTAGACCTATTTAGCAGCTGGGCGGGAACGGAGTAGACTCGTGGCACGCACAGTCCGTAATGAGCAGAGGTGACTCGGGCTTCAGAGGTCGCAGAACAACCTCCGACCCCCATGAACGTGGGTCTGGGGGTGACCGGTGGATTTGCATATCATCCTAGCAGAAGCAGGCCGAAATGGATGAGATGTCCCTGGATCTACCGGGGTACGAGAGATATGTCTACAATGCCAATCTGGAAACCTACAACCTACAGACGGCGTGCGTTTTATTCGGTTCTGGTTCCGGCTTTCAGATCGGCTTTAAGATAGAGAAACAATGAGTAAACATTTCTACCGAATGTTTTAACATTGGAAATGTTTTTTTCGATCGCATTGGTAAGGGGCCGTTTTCAGCAAAACTGCGACATCGGTCTGGCGTCGTCAATTTAAGGCCTACGCAGGTCAATGGGATATCAAAAGACGATCCACAAGCTGGTGTAAAATATTTTTCGAAACAGTGCAAAAATGTTAAAATATGACATGATTTTTTTGCGACTTCTCAACTTGAATCGACAATATCTCGAAAACAGAAAGCGATATCAAAAATTCGAAAAAAAAACACACACTCGGGTCATATCCCTCGCACCCGGCTGACTCAGGGCCACCCCTCTCGGTCTGGCCCTGCTCGGGAGGGATGAACACGCGGTCGCCGACTCCCCCTGGTGAGGGGAGGCGCGTAAGGTGCGATGCGCGCCGCCGCCGTCGCCTGCTTCTGCTAGGATGACGGGTGAAGCCGCCCGTGACCAGGCCCCGCGCTCATGGGGGGCGGAGGTCGTTCTGCGCCCTATGACGCCCGAGCCGCCTACGAACGCGGGCAGCGATGTCCGCGAGTCTGTCCCGCTCATCGCGCCGCGCCCGCTCTGCTATCTCCTTCACGAGCATGACTTGCTCGCAGCAGGAGGCGCTGGCCGCCCTCGCATCCGCGCAGCGGACGATCGCTGCGGGCAGGGTGGAGAGCGTGAGCACTCTCACCCCCAGGGCCTCCACAAACTCCCGCACGCGCGCTTGTACTAGTGAGTTTCGTGTACTATAGTATAGTAAGTTATATATTTTTTTATTTAAGTTGTAAACCTTGACGTTTTTAGATTACATTAGACGAAATGTTAAGATTAAATTTAATTTTATTAATATTAGTTTCCACAGACTATTAGTCCGTTTTAAAAAATAACGGTACTCGCCGGTACCTGCCACTAACCCATTATAGTTAGCCCTATCTAAGTGCATTTCCAATGTACCAGAAGGTAGTGAAAGGCACGAGATCTGTGATTTTTGAAGTGAAAACTTTTTTAGCGGCGTTGGATGGGTAAAATTGTTAAACTCGCGTCAGTATCGCTTGACCTTTGAACCGTAACTGACGACTGACGTCATACAACATTAGCTACAGACTGTCTATTTTGCAAGATACGACAAATAGCTTCGTTGCTTAGCAGTAAGCGCTTCCACTGTAAGTCCTTATGGTTTCAGATAGTACCTACCGGGTTCGAACCTGGGCTTCCGACACTTATTGTGATAATTTTTTCTTTTTGTAATTTATTACTTTTTGTGATTATTTTTTCTTTTCGTAATTTATTACTTTTTATGATTATTTTTTGTTTTTGTAATTTATTAATTTGTTCTGACAGAAAATTAGTAGAAAATTAGTGTTAGGTTCTATGGTTGGCACTATATTATAGGTATGATATGGTATGGTATGGTATGGTATGTTCTTTTTATCTTTTTCTATGTTTATAACGAAGAAAGAAAGAAAGAAACGTTTTCACTTCTGCCGGCACTCCCAGAGTGCAACCCGTCTTTTTTTTGCACGTTAATATGAGTTCACCTCGCCTTATGGCAAGCTGAAGGCAAAGTCTCAGAAGGTCACCATTACAGGCACCAACAATATTACAATACTGGCTTCAGCTCGACCGCCTCATCAGATGCTCTTTGACGCCCTGCTTAATGTACCCAGGACTGTAGGGAGAAGAATATCGTGAAAACACTGTAATTACGTTGAATACTTGTGCTAACAACACGTTCAACGGCAAAAAGGTATCTACGAATTTAGGTTTAAAATACGTTTTTCTTTTTTTCTTTTTTTTTTTTTACTTGCGGGAAGTCCCCACGTATACCCCCCTCTTCTGAGCCGAAGGAGGAGGTTATGTCGGACTCGAACCAACTAAACCTCACGCCGTCTGTGGGTCGATGTGCTAGGCCGAAGGTGAGGTTGTCTCGTGACATATCCCTCGCACAAGGTTTAAAATACGTATAATACAAATACTAACATGCCTGTAAATCCCCGAAGGGGTAGGCAGAGGTGTTTTAACACCTACGTTTCGCCAACTATGATTTACGGTCTCACGTAAAATGGGGCGAGCCTATTACCGTCATGCGTGCACATTGTCTTGAGCTGTATTTTTACTATTTGATAGAGACCAGCCTTATCCCTAAGTCACCTTTTAAGACACCTACGGGCGCGCTTGGTGTAGATTTGGTCCTCACCGAACACTACATCACAGCACCAAGCTGAGAAGCGACCAGTTTTGGCAGCTGCAGCGCATAACATATTTTTCATTGTATCACAACACAAGAAATAAATAACCATCTTTCAACACAAAGCACGTAGGCCCCTGTACTAGATTTGTTTTGTTGTTGTTATCAATTTCACATCACATCACATCATGAGTCATAGTCATAGATAAGTAATAGGTAAGGTATGATGTCATAGATCGATATCATAGATTACGTAATGGCTGAAGAGGAATGATGGTCAATGTTGCCAATTTGCAAAATCAAATAATTAATGTAGGGATGGTTTTTTTGTAATGACTGTACTTAGTTACTTGAGTAATTACTTGTTGGTAGTTCAAACATAATTTTATATTTTAAAAAATGTATTACAAGTAACACTATTTAATATGTTTTTTTTTGTCATCAATAGGTATTTTGTTATGTGATTTGTTTTGTGTGCTGCAGTTAGCTTGAATAAACGCATTTTTCTTTCTTCTTTCTTTTCAAGAGCTCGAGTGCTCCTATTCTACTCTGCTAAAAACTGCGCCAGAAGGAGGGTTATGTTTTTCGAGTGTATGTATGTATGTATGTTCTATGTATAATTGTTTGGCACGCTCTGCAGCCCGAGTGGCTCGATGGATTTTAGCTTGAGAGGTGTCGTTAGATTCGTATTTACTGCGAGAGCGGCACTGGGTATATCAAAATAAAAAAAAACAAAATGGCGGACTTTCTTAAAAAAAATCACTCAAATTTATCGAGTGAGGTACCTAATGAAGGAAATTAATAGACGATTACAAAAAGTATAAAAAGTATTAAAATATATTATTAAAAATAAAAAATCCGATTGTTGCTGATAAGATCAAAACAAGCTGTATAGCAGGCGGTACCCATTTGCAAATCTCAAACCCGATGAAAATGAATGGGTACCGCCTGCTATAAAGCTTGTTTCGATTTTTTCAGCATCAGTCGGGTTTTTTACTTTAAATAATTTTTAAATTAAATATGATGTCAAGTCTACTACCACGAAGTCTGTGGCCCACAACAGGGTCTATGCCCGCTGTAGTGGCTGCGTGTGCCAGTAATAGGTGTTTAGCGGAGCGCACGCCCGCATAATGTGCATACTCTATCTAGCGTGTCCCAGTTCTGCTAAATGAACGACAGCACGAATAACATTGAATTCGTAACGTAACGTATCGAAAAAATGGAGCATTGCGATTGGTTGACAGTAGGCAGGCGGCCAATCGCATTGCTCCGTTCTCTGGATACGTTTACGTTACGAATTCAAATATTATTCGTGCTCGGGCATTGATAGCTATCTATCCGTCAAATCGCGTCTGCGGGAATGTTCGCGTATAGGTACCTATCGCTCGCGTGACAATTATTAAGATTTTTTTTCATTTATTTATTTTCTTTATTGGCACTTGATGTCTTTCGACATTAAATGCCAATAAAGACATACGATTTCATAGATTTCCCCGTGACGCGAGGTAAGTTTATTTCTATAATTTCAAAGTAACGTGTAGAATCTATCGATAGAAGTTACGAAAAATGTAGTTAAATAAACATCAACATTGAAAGAGTTTTAAATTCTTTGATGTAAATAATAGTTAGGTATTATGAATCTATAAATATGAATACATTTATTTCCTTTTTTTTCTTTTCTTATAACCCTTGCACATTTGCGACGAATAGCGTAGGTACTTACGCAAGCGGCGACATCGTCCGGCGTCTAAAGCGTTTCGCCACTGTATGCAGTAGTAACCCTGTGGTATTATGTTATCTGTGGTTGAGGTGAAAAGCTTCTGATACGACCGGGATCATCGCAATGATGATGATCATCCAGTTTCTTAAAAAATATTTTTGAAGTGAAAACTTCTTTAGCAGCGTTGGATGGGTGTACAATGTTAAGGAAGCGTCAGGATTAGTTGACCTTTGAACCGTAACTGACGACTGACGTCATACAAGATTAGGTACAGACTATCTATTTTGCAAGTTATGATAGATAGCGTCGTAGCTTAAACGGTAAGCACTTCGACTGTAAGTCCTTATAGTTTCAGATAGTATCGGGTTCAAACCACCTGGCCTTCTGAAACTTTTTGTGATTATTTTTTCTTTTTGTAATTTATTACTTTTTATGATTATTTTTTCTTTCTGTAATTTATTACTTTTTGTGTTTATTTTTTCTTTTCATAATTTATTAATTTCTTCTGACAGAAAATTAGCAGAAAATAAGTGATAGGTTCTATGATTAGGTATGGTATGGTATGTTCTTTTTTATCTTTTTCTATGTATATAACGAAGAAAGAAAAAAAGGAAATGTTTTCACTTCTGCCGGCACTCCCAGAGTGCAACCCGTCTTTTTTTTTTCAAAGTGTACCTTTTAGTAACAGAAATTACCAACTTCTTATTTTATTTAGGTTTTAATTTATTTATTTATGTACACTTATATGACATTTATACAAACAAGTGAAATATTATGTACAAAGGCGAGCCTAACTCAGATTGAGTTCTCTTCCAGTAAACCTGGGAGTGCACAGAGGAACCGCAATCCAATGAGAGAGGCAAAGTATTGTCTTCTTATTTTTGTGTGGTTAATGGCCAAACTGTGACAGTGTTGATCAGGTCGCCCATCTAGGCCTCCGTCTCGACCTAACGTCTGTTGAAAGCCGTTACCGACTTTTAACGTGCCCTCCAAAGCACGGAAGCGCTCAGATATAACACCACTAAACGGTCACCCATCCATTTTGTATTGTAATCTTATTCTTTGTTTTGAATGAAAGAATTTAAATAGAGGTAATATTTGCATGCCACTGAATGGTAGATGTGCGGAACTGTATTATATTTATGTAACATCATGTATGACCACATATCTGCAAATAAATTAATTTGAATTTGAATTTAATAAGTGTAACAATAATTTTTACTCTTGACTTGTGAGGACTTATTATATTATTGATTATATTATTGTATTTGACCATCGACATCCATTAAATTAAATATAAAAGGTTGTAATAAATTCCTAAGGACTCTGTATATTGACATTATTTTTTTCTTTTTAATTTGAAATATTTTTAATGTGTAATATTGCAATGCGTGAAGATGGCGCTAAGTCTTAAGCACTACTAATACTTGTAACACCAATGTACACTTAGTGAGCAATAAATGATTTGATTTGATTTGAATGGTAACCTTCGCCTAGGTAACTTAACCCACTGATCGTTTCCCGAGCAGTGAGCGCACCTGAGCACGAACGTTTCTGGTTTTAGAAGGGGTTCATGTCGGAACTGTAATAGCCCAGGGTTCGAACCCCAATGGATTATGGCACTCTCGATATAAGTCTAATATAACAATAGTTGTAAATAAGAATCTGTTGCAGAATAATACATTATATCCTTGGTGTGGTAACATAGAAGTTATATTTAGATATATACTATATATATAAACGTTTTAGATTTGAATATAAACGTTTCTATACACAGATATTTCATGTAATGTAGTGGGGTCATAGAATTAGCGGGTTGGGATGTCGTAACGTAACGTCGAAATAAATAATAAAACGAAAAATATTTTAATAATATTTATGTATACTCAACAATCAAAGTACCTACTCAATTAAAAAAAAAGGAAATTAGCAACCAAAATGATCGAAATCACTAATATTCCCTCTAACCCCGCCAACTAAGCTAAATTACTAGAAGTGGGTTCACGTCAGTAGTGTAATAGCCAGGATTCGAACCCAGGACCTCTCGATTGTAAGGCCGACTCCTTAACCACTAAGCTCCGACGCTTTGTAAATGATCTTAGGCTGAGATTCAGAGGTTTAGGACTGTTGGTTCCATTGGAAAGTTCCATTGATGGGTCCAACAGGACTTTCGAGTTTTCATGGCTCCATTGGTGGGTCCAACAGGATTTACGAATTCTGATAGTCCCATTTAGATCGTGGAGTCAATAATCGAAATTTTAACAGGTTTACATCCGGTCTCGTGGTTCCATTGTCAAAACTTACAACTTTTACTTAAAAGGTGTTAAATTAAACTTCATTCTAACAGGCGTTATGGAGTAACACATTAACAATCATGAAATAAGTAAATATTACAAAACAAAACAGTAATTAACTACTACATATTAAATAGGTATTTGTTATACAAAAGTGCAAAGTTGCTTTTTAACAATACCTACTTACTAAATAAATCCTAACAGCTCCACCTATTTCGAACAATGGAGACACGAGTCCGTCAAAATCCACGTGGACCCACATGGAGACATAAGTACCTACCGTCAAAATCCTGTTGGACCCACATGGAGACATAAGTACCGTCAAAATCCTGTTGGACCCACTCACCCAAATAGTGAGGACAAAAGGACTAGAAAATCCTGTTGGGCCCATCAATGGAGCCATGAAAACTCGAAAGTCCTGTTGGACCCATCAATGCAACTTTCCAATGGAACCAATAGTCCTAAACCGCTAATCGCAACTTCAAAATTCGTATTTAAAGACACAGTCCCTGTCACACTTACGTCGGTCTTAGCTTTTTTTACACTCTCTTCTCTATGACCATTTTTAAAAGCAAAACGTTCATCGGTGAGTTACGGTTTTCATGAAACTGTGTAGCCAGGCGTAAATAAAAATTGAAGCAGGATCGCAATAAATATCTACAAAATTTAATTTATGTAACGACCTCTGTGAAGAATGAAGAAATATCTTCGATATTTTCCATTTTATGATGATAATACGTAATTTAACAATGAAAAAGAGAAAATAATAGCACGCGCGCGATCAAATGATGAAGTTTATTCAGACTTGACAACTTTTTAATCACAGATAACATTGTCGATATTAATTACACCTTAGCCCACTTGGTGGCGCTAGTTCCGTCTTAAGTAGTCGATATTGACTACTTGGCTTATCTTAGTTTACGCTAAGTTTAAGTCGTGTTCCTGTCTTTCGATTACTTGTCTTTGGCGAAATTGCGGTAACTCTCGCAAAAGCCATAAACCAAAAGTTGAAGTTGAAGTTGAAGTCGTGTTCCGAACGTCTCTGAATACAAATTTAAGGGTAAGCCGTTGATTTTGACAGATGGAAGCGTAAGTTCAAGCTTAGACTCGTCTCTGAATCTCAGCCTTAATGCCTTGGTGTTCTCCCTTTCCTATTGAGTGGCTGTCCTGATATTTGGTACACACCTTTAATTCGGACAATAATACAATTTAAAACAATAAACAGTTTTTTGCTCTTAATTCTTTAGTTTTAAGATTACTTTGAGATTTTTTAGTCTGTACACACGAATCAAAAAATACACGAGTGCAAATAATAGTAGGTACCTATTGATCCGAAAACAGCATTTGGGTTGGTTCTAACAACTTTCCCGAGGCTCAAGCCAACCTCAGCTACTGCTCCTACGTAATCTCTCCTTCCAGGGTTCTGAGGTCAAACAGTAATCATTCTCGGAAAAGCCAACATACCAATTAAAAGCAACACACGGATATTTGGCTCTAAAGAGAAAGCTTTAAATGCAACTGGGAAATTAAATCGAAATGGCTATGAGAATAATGCCAACAGCTATTTTGGTGGCCCGACTTCTGTGTAGGAAACCAAGAAGCGAGAAAATGAGAGGGAACACCTTTTATCCGAAGATTTTCTTTGTTATTTATTGATGCATAGCAACACCGACGGTGTACCGCCAATGAAAGATAGTACCTTGAGTTTTATGAAAAAAAATCATGATTGTGTATCCGGAAATAGGAATAAAAAGGAGCTGTTTAATTAAGTGATTTTAAGAAATGGAATAAAATGTAATAAGGTTTGATTAAATACCAGCTCCGGTGCCAAAAAACCAGCCTTTATACAAAATTTGTTCCAGAGATAGGAAATTTTTTGTGGGATTTATATTTCAGGGCATTTAATTATCTTGGACCCAAAATATGCGCTCTATACATACATACATATGTATCACGCCTTTATCCCCGGAGGGTTAGGCAGAGGGTAACACCCACATTTCACCAATCTGTATTCGGTCCCACGTAATAGGGGGTGAGCCTATTGCCGTATTCCGGGCACTATTGTTGACTCGAGTCATGCATCTGAGGCTGAGTCTGGGCTGTACATATCTGTCCGATGTTAAAGTTAATCAGCCCTATCCCTTAGTCGCCTTGTACGACACCACATGGGAGGGGAAGGGGTGGCCCAAATTCTACTCTGCCGGGAACCACGCGGCGAATATGCGAGAATATGCGCTCTATGGGCGCAGTAAACGTTTTTTCAGTGCGTTTTGAGTATAACACGGGGTGCTACGGCCTTGGACGAACTCATATTCACCAATCATAGATTATTACAAAATATTGAACTGGTGGTAGAAATTTGATGGCACAAATTTGGTACAAATTTCGGCGGGGTGGGTACCACCGCGCACGCTTGCGATAAACCCCTCATAGTAATCCAATCTCGGCTGTATTGCGTTCAGGGGTCAGCAAGTGCATAGCCGGGCAGGAGGGATTGTGGTCGCACCACTAGTGGGACCGGTGGGTGTCACGCGGTGCTGCGACAACAATCCTCTTTTGATGAGGCCGTCAAGCTGAGTGCCATCTTGTTAACATGTTACGTATATGTAATGATGACCCTCTTTCTTGAGATTTTGCCTTCAGCTTATCATTAGGCGAGTTGAAGTCACAATGAAGTCAAACTTTTTGTCAAAAAAACAAAAAGAAAACAATCCGCTCGGACCAGGGTCTGCGCCAGGGCCTAGTTTCTATTGCGACATGGGTTCAAGATTATTATATGTCCTGATCCTGAGGTATATTATTGTCATAAATATATTAAAAAAGCGTCAGTAGCTTAGTGGTTAAGGAGTCGGCCTTACGATCGAGAGGTCCCGGGTTCGAATCCCGGCCATTACACTAACAACGTGAACCCACTCCGAGCTCAAGCAATTTAGTTTAGTAGGGGGAGTTAGAGGGAATATTAGTAATATAGATGAATTCGATTGCTAATATTCTTTTTCGATTACAATCGATCGATAATCAATGTATCATAGACTTATAATAATCTCTCCTAGTCGTTTTCGGCCACGGCGACTGTTTCAACTCCGTTCCTGGCGTTCCTGGGTTTTTATATGGCTTCCGTACACTATTTTGTGGCTAAAGGTGCGACTGCACATCAGACACATGAGCACACCATTAACAAAATTATAGCTGTATGCAGCTGGTGGTCTAGCTTTCAGCTCATCCCTACGGAAGTATAGCTCCTCACATCGTCGGATTCAAAGTTGGAGGTCTTGTTTTTCAAAGACAGCCTTCACTCTGCGCGGTTTGCTGCCTAATTCTCACACTGCGATGGATCAAGGTTGCAGTTTTTCAGTTTTCCAGTCACTATATGTACTGTTGATCGATGGCGTTTGGGGGAACTTGCTACACATACATACTAATATAATAAATACGAAAGTAAGTCTCTCTATGTGCTTGTCTGTCTGTATGCTGAGCTGATTCTCATGAAATTTAATTTAGTGGTAGATTAGACCTTGAGAAAGGACATAGGCTGTGTTTGGTCGCGATAATCGATATCCACGCGAGCGGAGTTGCAGGCAAAAGGTAGTATTCGATAAACAATTCTACTTTTTCACATTTTTTCAATTATTTTTATTTGAAACTGTCAATGTGAACCTTTGAGAAATGGTAAACCCAATAAACACACCTGCTAGATGTATAGGTATGTCTGTCCATGATTTTTGAAAGTTTATTTTTTAATTTTGTTTTATCTATTATTGTTTTCATATTTATGTGTGATGCTCCTGGTGTTGCACACGCCCATAGGCCACGGTAATCTCTTTCCAAGGTGCTTTTCCACCAGAGGGGCGAGACGAGACGAGGCGAGAAGAGAATTGAAATCGCACTGACCCTTTTCCACTAAAAATTGCCATCGCGAGCTCGCGCGTGACCGCCGCGCCCCGCCGCCCGTATGCTTCATATATAAATGTATTTTAGACAGCTCACACACAATGCTCGATATAACTTTATTCTAGCGTCAATGCCGAAAACTCCGAATAAAAATAAGCGGTTAATATTCACGTCAATCCACACTCTTTCCACCAAAGATGCACTGGCAGAGGATTGAAAATTTGTTATACAAATTTCAATTCTCTCCTCGCCTCGCCCCGCCTAGCCACACTGGCGGAAAATCACCTTCAGATGGGTCGTGTGCTTGTCTGCCTCCTTAGTGGTATCAAACTCTTTAGGCGCCCACACAGTAACAGTCCGCCTGCAGTTTCTGATCTGTCCGTCGGCCTGCAGTTCTTAGCCGATACACTTAGCGATTTTGGCCTACCGGCAATTCCCTGCTGTCAGCTTTGCGACCACACACTAGCAGATGTGAGTCGTCAGTTTCCCGACGTACGATCACCTGCCGGTGTGTGCTCATTAACCGAGCACTATTCGGCCTAGGACTGTCCGGAATCGTTCGGCGGCCACAAACTGGCATCATTTCTGGCAAATATTCCTAAACTTAAATTTAAGATTATTACAGTATTTGCCAGAATTAATGCCACTATCGGATCGAATTAGTCGTCAGTTCAAAATCGTTAACGAAACTGTGAGTGTGTGGGTTCTTGCGATTAACTGACAGATGTTTAAGGTCCGGCAATCGTCTGGTAAACTGATAGTAAGTAGGCGCCTTTATTTAGATTTTGCATACTTCAGATTTTCCCTGAGAATCTTTAGTAAAGCAAGGAATATCTTCAACTCCATAACCCTAAGTAAGCATTTCAACCCTTCACAGTCTAAAACCCATAACATAATGACGTTGTATGCAAACTACTCATACAAACTCATCCCTCCTAGAAAATATTCTATGAAAGTTCATATATTCATAGACTTTATGTACTCGTACCTAGGGGAAGACCCTCGGCTTCCCTTTGATCTAAATGAATAGAAATATGTCAAGAGTGATGCGTAGCCATCTTGCTTTTATCGTGTTTGAATGCAGGGTACCTAGTTTAGGGTCCTAGGGATGGTTTATATGCCTATTAGTGACTTGTGTACCAGACAAGTTAACTTAAATTCAAGGGTTTAGAAAGTGAATGTGCTGAAAAATACTAGAATTTCTTTTTTATAAACAGGACACGTCAAATTGATTTCACCTGATGGTAAGTAGAAGGCAAAGTCTCAGGAAAGCGGGTCACCATTACATAAACGTACCATGTTAACAATGGTGGCACTCAGTTTGACGGCCTCATCAGATGCTTCTTCACGACCCGCTTAAAGGACCCGGGACTGTAGGAAGAAGGAAACACGTGAGCTGGAAAGGAATTCCAGGTCTTAATGATGTGGTAAAGGAAAAATATTAACGAATTATTTAGTATGCGGAGTTTCGAGGTTAATATATTCCTGACTGTGCCTTCAGTGATAAACAAGCGTGATTATATGTAATGTTAGTAATCATAGATCGATACGGAATGCGTACAAAAGGCCTTTTGTCAAATTCCTTGATAACAAGCTAAGTTTAGTTGACTATGGCAACTCCGGTACCTATTGTTACCGTTATAATATGGTATGTTCACCATAGAGAAAGATTGAATTGAATATGGTATGTTATCCTATTATAATGTTGCCATGTAAATACATTTTGCGATATCTACATTTACACTACTATGATAAAGAGGAAAGATTTGTATTTTTGTATGTTTGTAATGAATAAAATCAGAAACTACTGTGCCGATTTCTAAAATTCTTTCACCATTGTAAAGCTACATTCACCCTGAGTAACATAGGCTATATTGGATTTCCACAGGAACGTTTTTACCACCCGTGCGAAGCCGGGGCGGATCGCTAGTTGTTTATAAATGAGCTGTTGGAAGGGTAAACAAATTTATTAACTACACACCGTATCTAGAGTCAGTGGAAATTGGGAAGAAGATAGGAGAAATAATCATTATCTTCTAAGCGAGGTTCCCGGTCTCGGAGTCCGGTCTATTTACTCCTCCACCGGTTGGTATAACTTACTTTTATGGGAGCTAAAACCAAAAAAAATTCTAAGTTGTCACCATGTCTACGCAGTGCTTTACGACGGAGCTAAAGCCACGTACAGACATCGCGAGGCATGGTCGCGAATAGTTCGTCTCGCATGCCTCGCGCTGTGTGGACGGGTGTGCTCACACTGAGTCTTCACGTCATTCGATCATCGTGAACGCTACCTCAGGGCGCGGCGTGCGCTTCGTAAGGACGGACAATTGCCTTGCGTTCTCATACGACACGGAGGCCGTGCTGAATTGTTTACGGCTCAGCTCGAGCATGTGTAGTTTGGGTCGCATACGTATAAATGTATAGACTGAGATCCCAGAGCGGTCAGACATAACTTATTATCAAATGGATGATACAACACGTTCTCAGTAGTATCTTATGTGCTTTGAATATCTGCATGCTTGTGAAGCCCTCCACTCAAGGCCCATGGGCAGTGAACGTCTAACTACTTTAGGATAATATTCTACAAAATATAATACAAAAATCAGCCATTTAAATGTGACTTAAATAGCTTCTATTTTTAGCTACTGTTCTTACCCGGTATCTACCCAGGGGCCACAAGAGGGGGCTCCACAAGCATTCAGGTATTCAAAGTACATAAGATGCAACTGAGAACATAGGGTCTCATGCATTTGAAAATATGTTATATCTGATCGCTCTGGGATTTCGGTCTAGTATTCCTTACGATGAGGCATGCGAGACGAACCATTCACGACACAATGTCTGTACGCAGCTCTGGATTTGTCTTTTCACTACAAAGTATAAAATAAAGTCGCTTTCTCTGTCCCTATATCCCTTTGTATGCTTAAATCTTTAAAACTACGCAACGGATTTTGATGAGGTTTTTTTTAATAGATAGAGTGATTCAAGAGTAAGGTTTATATGTGTATTACATGTTTAATATAGAAGACGATGCAGCGGGAATGGGATCTGACGCCACACGGGCGGAAAGATATTGGCGGTACGAAGTTCGCCGGGTCAGCTAGTTCTCTATAAGTCACAATTCCACCTTAACTGCGGTTATTATCTACAGCAGTTAGACTGCGGTTTGGGTTGATATACGATATTTTCCGTGAAGCGATGGCCGTCAGATCTCCACGTTATTGCACTTTTTATTTTTAATGGAGTACTGCTCTGCTGTCATCGCCTTTTTGCTGGGGCACTTGCAAAATAATTTGATCTGTTCGACTCGTTGCATTTATGGGCGCCGAGGATCGTCGATAATCCCCAGAAGCTCTCAGCCTCAGGAGGAACTTTGCCTCGCTGTGCGTGTTTTACCGCCTGTACAATGACGTCTGTTTAGATGGATCGTGCGACATGAGGCCCTCGGCTACATTCTATCATCGCACCGGTCGCCATAGGCAAGAATTTCAAACTCACACGTTACAACCTGAAATAGTGCGCAAAATGCAGTTATTAAAGGAACTTTAGCCGAGAAGTGATGTTCTTCAAGGAGGGCATTAGAAGGTCCGTGTCTTTGGGATCTGCCTCCTTCTTGTCGTACCTAATGAGGGCGAACCAATCGCCACCAACCGGACACTTTTTTCATACTCTATGCCTGGCATTAAAAATACCCAAAAACATATCCCATATCGATCCTCATAAATAAGTGTGATGACATGAGTATGTTTTTAAAAAGTCAATTTTAAACTACTTGCTGATGTCTATAATCGCGACCAAATATAGCCTGTGTTTTTTCTCAAGCTCTAGTCCATCTCTGGACCAATTTTTAGACGTTAAATCGTAACAGAGAGACAAGCAGACAAAGTTTTTTTATGGGTCTCTTAAACAAACTCAAAGTCGCTCAACGAGCTATGGAAAGGGCTAAACTCGGTATTTCCCTACGTGATCGCGCCAGATATGATGATATCCGTAGGAGAACAAAAGTAACCGACGTAGCCCAGCGGATTAGCTCGTTGAAGTGGCAGTGGGCGGGACACTACGCTCAGAACAGATGGCCGATGGAGCAAAAGAGTTCTGGAATGGCGACCGCGTACGGGCAAACGTAGTGTAGGACGCCCAACGGCCAGGTGGAAGGACGACCTCATCAAGGTCGCTGGGAAGCGCTGGATGCGGGCTGCTTTAGATCGGTCATTATGGAAGTCTATGGGAGAGGTCTATGTTCAGCAGTGGACTGTGTATGGCTGATATGATAATGATGATGATGATGATGATAATGAATACCTTCTTCTACATTCTAGTGTTAATCCCAGTCGTGTCCGAACCTTCACCTTAAATCCTGGGGTCTGCTTTTATTTAAGTTTCCCCACACCACAACCCAACGGCGATATCGAAGCATTACAGTTAGGCCAGTTGTTGGATTTTAAGGGACGTTCGTATGGCGACTGAGCGGGAACGAACCCGCGCTCCTCGCTTAGCAGTCCCGTTTGAAGACACAGACAGTTGACAGAAGCTGTTAAATTTTTATTATATATATTTAATATATTTTTAAATTCATATATAGATGGTGTTCACATTTCTCACCCTTTACGACATGATACGCATTCAACATTGAATACAGCGGGTATTCTTTGGTTTCCATTAAGCTTGGTTCATTATACAAATTATGTCCCACAGTTCTCGAGTGGCGTTCGTCACTATATCGGAGGTGTGAACGATTGATGTAGAGTTGGGAAGCGGATAGAGTAGGCACAAATTTTGAGATTGTGTTTCAGTCCGACTGGAGAAGTCCTTCGCCCTATTAACCTCGTGTTGTGTTCCCGGCGGTGAGTAGGGTAGCCAGAACTCACTGGAGAGTTTTTGTGTCCGCCGCGTGGTGCCCGGCAGAGTAGAATTTGGGCCACCCCTTCTCTTCCCATGTGGTGTCTTACAAGGCGACTAAGGGATAGGGCTGATTAACTTCGACATCAGACAGATATGTACAGCCCAGACTCAGCTTCAGATGCATGGCTCGAGTCAACAATAGTGCCCGGAATACGGCAATAGGCTCACCCCCTATTACGTGGGAACGAATACAGATTGGTGAAATGTGGGTGTTAATTCACCTCTGCCTAACCCTCCGGGGATAAAGTCTTGATTATATGTATGTATGTTTTTTCTATTGGCATAATTGCAATTGTATTTTAAGAATTGTAATTTCTATCGCAGTGATTGGCTGAAAACATTTTTTCAAATTGTGTAGGCACAGTCAGCAACAGATCGATCGAACAAAGTACTCAAAATGATTTCAATACTTTGGTATTCCCCCCATCCTATTGACTGATAGTTTTGATATTTATTACACACCTTTAGTACGACTTCGGACAATAATAAAACAGTTAGATTTGCTCTTAATACCTTCGTATTAAGATTATTTTGAGACTTTGTAGACTTTGTATAAACACAATCAATATAATCATTACTAACATGCTGTAAGAAATTTAGTTACTCGAAAAAAGAGATTTTCATTCATTCGATGTTGGCACTATTTCCAGGATAAAGAGTAGCCTATGTCTTATTCCAGGCTGTAATCTATACCTGTACCGAGTTTCAACCAAAACCACTCAGTAATTTGAGCGTGATTGAATAATAAACATCTATAAATCCTCACAAACTTTCACATTTGCAATATAAGTAGAATGGGATTGAAATGACAGAAATTACTTTGACAAATTAATTTTAATCCTCTATACTAACATAACTCTATATTGCAAATACCGCATTGGATTCAAAAGCCGAAGAGGTGTGAAAGAGGGTTCCTACACTCTTTGTCAACGCATAATAGGCATTGTACAGATCTGTCACGGCAGCCCCAAGCACCAGCCTACTGCGACCCTTACATTTTCATTTAAAATCCCTTCATTAGTACACAGCTTTTAGCCCGAGAGGGACAGGGGAGCTCAAGATATTCTGGCCAAGATATTCTATATATCATACACGCAGATTATTATTTTCAAAGTTAGAACCTCTTTTTGTTTCGAGTGCAAGGGGATCGGAGTGGCGGGAAATGTTTTAACGAATGCCCCTGTCTATGATTTTTTGTTATCTGTGGATATGTGAATTAATTTAAAGATGGCCGATGAACTGTCAATGTTTGGAGTAGTGCTTGAGATTAATCGTGAATTTTAATTTAGTCACGTGCCGATTTTCTTATAGAAATATTGTTACTACATACTACTATATACAAACATATATATTTTTTTTGAACTGTGGGAAAATACTATTGAAATTGTTATTCAATATAAAACATAAATGTAATCCTCCTGTAAATCCTCGAAGGGGTAGACAGAGGTGTATTAACACTCACGTTTCACCAACTATGATTTTCGGTCCCATGTGATACGGGGTGAGCCCATTGCCGTCTAGTGGTCCGTCCGTAAAGTGTATGTGTGTGTGTGTCTGTTTGTTTGTCCGTCTTTCAAGCCTAAACCACTGAACCGATTTTGATGAAACTTGGTATACGGGTAGATTACGCCTCGAGAAATGACGTATATAGGTTTACTTACTTACTTACTTCCATCGGGGGACGCCGCAGATCGGACGGGTGATCTGCCCTTTTTATGGGGGCCATTTCACCCAATTCCCCTATTCCTCCTGTTTGGAGGCCAAGAAGTGTCCGGCAATCACGGCGTTCCGTCGAACCTACCTGTCTCTTTGCAGAATCTTACGATCTGTTCCACCTTCAGATCCTCAAGGTCTTGTTCTTCTAGGGTGCTGGTTTCCTCCTCCTCCATGCACTCTGGGCATTTGGGGTCAGTTTTCACCCCTATAAGTGTCAGGTGCCTATTTAGTCGGCAGTGTCCCGTTATCACTTCTACGACCAGCCTCATGTTTCCTCGGGAGAGTTTTAACAGTCGGCTTGTTTTCTTTTTGTCAATGCTTTTTATGAAGATCTTCGACTGTCTCATGACTGGCGAGGACTTCCATCTCCGATTGGCTTCGGCCTCTATACTTCGGCTGATGACTCCCTTTGTTATTTTATGGGCAATGGGTAGTCTGGGCTCGGGGCCCACTTGATCTACATCAGCTCCTTTTCTCGCCAGTTCGTCCGCCGTCTCATTGCCCATGTTGCCCTCATGTCCGGGCACCCAGGCAAGTGTTACGTCGAGTTTCCTGGACAGTCTTTCAATGGTTTTCTTGCATTCCTTGACGAGCGCAGATGTCGTCTCTGCTTTTTCTAGTGCCCTTAGTGCCGCCTGGCTGTCGCTGTAAATGGTTACCTTGCCTGTGTCTCTCAGGCAGTCCACCATTTCCGCGCATTCCATTATGGCATAAATTTCCGTTTGGAAGACACTTGCATATTTGCCTAAAGGTATTGTTTTATTTATTTCTGTTCCGTTTTCGCGCCTGATATGTACGCCGGAGCCAGAAAGCTTGGTAGATTCTTTTCTAGAGCCATCTGTGAAGCAGATGATGCCTTCTGCATTCATCATCCAGTTTTCTCTTGATCCTATGTGTATTCTATATTTCTTATCAAAAGTCCTCTCCTTCTTGATCAGGTCGTTGTTTGACAGGACCATTGATAGTCTTTCTTCGTAGCCTTGACTGATTCTGGCATGGCCCTCATCAAATGTGTTGGCTGTCCACTGACCAGTGCTTCTCAGTTTGAACCATTGTTCTGTTGCTTTCCTTTTTATTTCAAGGTCTATAGGATTTAGGCCCAGTATGATTTCCAGTGCGGCTGTGGGAGTGGTCCTCATCGCGCCAGTGGTCATAAGAGCTGCCAGTCTTTGGACTTTGTTCAGTTCCTGTTTGTTCTTTCCAGCTTGGGCTTTGTGCCACCACACTAGAGCTCCGTGTAATATACTTGGCAATATAATTGCTTTGTATATCCACATCACTATGGATGGTTTCATCCCCCAGCTTCTGCCTACAGCTCTTTTGCATTGCATCATGGCCATTTTTGCCTTTGAGCATGCTTGGCTTATGTGTGTCTTATAGGTCAGTTTACTGTCCAGTATTACTCCTAGATATTTGACCTCCTTCACCACTTCAAGGTCTTGGTTATCTATTCTAATTGGTTCAGTCTGTCCTATTTTTCTCTTGTTGGTGAATAGGACCAGTTTGGTTTTGTCAGGGTTTAGGTTTAAGCCTTTACCCCTGCACCATTCTAGTGCTTCTTTTAACCCCCTGTTCATGATGTTACACATGACACTGAGTACTTTTCCTGTAATTAGGAGCACACCGTCGTCAGAGTAAACCTGTGTGTAGATGTGCCTCCTATTGATCTTGTCAACTAGTTCATCTATTAGCAGGCACCATAGTAGGGGCGATAGGCATCCTCCTTGCGGAAAACCTCTTTTTGCTATCACCGTACGTTTTGTTCCTGCTATTTCTGCTTGTATCAGCCGGTGTCTTAGCATGTTTTTCACCCATCCTGATATGTCTTTGTTTATTCCTTCCCGATTCAGGGTTTCCTCTATTGAGTCTGGAGTCGCTCTGTCGACGTCAAAGAAGCATCCCAGTGCGTATTCTTTGTTGCTCAGCGATCTCTGCACTCTGTTGACCAGGTTGTGAAGGGCTGTCTCAATTGATTTTCCCTCCATGTACGCATGCTGGTTTCTGTGCAGTGGTGATCCGCTTGTGGCCACTTGTTCTCTTATCAGTCTGTCTAGTATCTTTTCAAGGGTCTTTAGTAAGAACGAGGAGAGGCTTATACATCTGAAGGATTTGGCTTCTTGGTATGTGGCCTTTCCTGGTTTTGGTATGAACACCGCTCTTACTTCCCTCCATCTTGTTGGTATGTACTTCATTCTGATGCTGCAGTTATACAGCTCCAGAAGATCGTTGCCTATATATTTTATGGCTACTTGGATCATTTTTGGAAAAATCTCATCCATTCCAGCAGCTTTATAGGGCTGGAATGATTGGACACTCCACATTAAATGTTCTTTGGTGATAACTGTCCCCTCCTCCGTCTCCATTGTTGGGTACGTGTTCGTGGACCTCTCATGAGCCTTGTATTCTTCGCATTCCGGGAAGTGTGTGTTAAGCATCAGTTCCAGGATCTTTTCCGGGTCAGAGATCAGTTCGTCCCCGTTCTTAATGCTGCCTAGTTTGCAGGTGTTGTTCTTGGGGAACATCTTCGCTAGCCTTGCTGCGTCAGGGTACTTTTCTACCCCTTCGCAGAAGGGCTTCCAGCTATTCCTGTTCTCCCTCTTGCAGTCGTTTTTGAAGGTTTGTTGTATATAGGTTTAGTTTGGTCGCGATAACCGGCATCCACGCAGGCGGAGACGCGGGCAAAATTTATATAATGTTTTTTAAGTACATAAAATCACGCCAGAGCGGATGTACGGATCTGAATGAAATTTGGCACTGAAATAGATTATAATTTTAAATAGTATCTACTATAGAATATGTTTATCCTGGGAATATGTTTTTTATACTATTGAGATGGCAGACAAGCAGACGGCCCTCCTGATGGAAAGTGGTGGCCTGTGGACGTGTGCAACACCAGGGGTGTCACACTCATGCTGCCGACCCTGTAAACACAGAGAGTTTCTGTGCCGTCAGTGTAGAAGACAAAGCGGGAATAGCCTTTGGTCTTCCCACTGACAGCACAATAACTCTCCAGTGAGGAAAACTCTCTAATATGGGTTTCTGGTTCGCCTATTGTAATGAAATCAATAAGAGTAATTAAATATTTTTAAGGGTACAAGTATTATACATTTTTCACTGGCTCACCATGATCTTTAGACTTTCATAATATCAACCTGCTGATTAAGGGCTCCAAGCACAGGTTTACCTTTTAGGATTTGTAAAATAGATAGTAGTCACTTCCGTAAACGCCACACATTGTAGGTACATACTTATGAACGAAATTAACATAATCCGATACACTGCGACAGCTTTGTGGCGTAGCGGTAGAGTACGCGGCCGCTACGCAGGAGGCGCGTGTTCGATCCTCGCTCAATTCAAATATATGTACGCATTAATATGTATACTTTCATTGGTCTGGTCGTGCCTCGGAGAGCACGTTAAGCCGTCGGTCCCGGTTGTCATACGAACATCTATGGCAGTCGTTACAGGTAGTTGGAGCCTTCAAAAGTCCGTCTAATCTTTTTCATTTTAGCGTTAATCCCAGTCGCATCCAAAACTTGGAGTCTGGGGTCCGCTTTTACCAGTCCAACTGCGGATTTGGCGGAAGCGACTGCCATCTGACCTCCACAACTCAAAGGCGATATCGAAACATTGCAGTTTGGGCTGAGCATTGAGGGCTCAAACTACCCGTAATGACTGCCATAGATGTTTGTATGGCAACCGGGACCGACGGCTTATCGTGCTCTCCGAGGCACGACGAGACCAATGCAAATACCCATTATTCATGCATACAAATATTTGCACTGAGCGGAGATCGAACCCGCGCCTCCTGCGTAGCGGCCGCGTTCACTACCACCACGCCACGGAGGCTGTCTAATAAGAACTTCCATATCGCCAATTGGTTTTGGGGGTCAGATGGCAGTCGCTTCACGGAAAATATCGAACCGAAGCACGCTTAGACTGGAAAGCTGAACTCAACGGACTTGGGAAAAGGATCAGAGGATGATGAATATTTGTATGAAACAGGCACCCGTATGAGGCAGCAGGATACAAGATACAGGATACAAGACGCAGGATACAAAGATTTAACAGCCTCCGTGGCGTAGCGGTAGTGAACGCGGCCGCTACGCAGGAGGCGCGGGTTCGATTCCCGCTCAGTGCAAATATTTGTATGCATGAATATGTATATTTGCATTGGTCTGGGTGTTTCTATGTATAATATGTATGTATTTACAAAAAAAAAGAACGTATCTAAGTATGTTTATCCGCATTCTAGATTCCATAACACAAGCTAGTTAAGCTATGCTTACCATGGGTCTAGATAGCGTTGTGTGAAATGTTGTGGAATATTTATTTATTTTTTATTTATTTATTTATTAGTGTTCCAGTGATGAAGAAGGCGGTAAAATAAAGATACGCGAAAACATAACACTCCATTTTTAGTGCAGTTATGTAACTTGAAACTTGAAATATAACCCCCATAAAGCTGTCTGCTTAATCCATTTCCACCATAGCCTAGTCTAGGTAAAGTAAAGTGATTAAAAACCCAATTTTCGCCAATTACTTGAACCCTCCTCCTAATCCACTGAGAGTGCCTTGACGTAACTAACGGCTGTTACAGACGGTCTAACACAAGAAACTTTTCGTTTCATACAATTTCCAGTAAATTGCTAAATGTACCGAAAATGGTTTTACTGGTATACCTACTAGATTTTAAAACTACCCACACAAGAATGTTAAGCAGCGTAGTGTTTAAGATTAGAAATGTTCATGAACATCAATTTAAACCTTTGAAAATGCCGTAAGGCGAAACAGGACAGATTCCATTAAATACTGTGGAAGAAGTACAAGTGTTCTTTCTCAATATGCAAGTACCATTAATCAACAGTATAAAATAGTAAATAGTAAACTAACTCCACAGCTTTTTGAGATATTTTAATTATAAGATAAGTTTTTGTAATATTAATATATTTATTCATATTAAATCACTACTAAACGAGATTTATGGGATTTTAACCGTGTTTCTTTAACTTTACTGAGAGGTATGAGAGGAGAGAGGACCGCGAGATCTGCTCAAGGATCGAGCCTAATTTCACATTTGACTTCTTCAGTTTCTCGTATTGAAGAAGCAGGATGGATCCTTCATCACCATCACACTCCATCTGTCTTCCATCCCTTGTTTTTCACTATTATCTGAATTCATTTTTATTTTTTTATATTTAATAGAAGTGACTTTAATTTCACCGCAATTAGGAACATAATGAATCTGATATTATTGATGATGTTATTTTAAATTTTAAGTTCTCATTCCCTGGTTCCTATTACTAAAATGGAAAATATAAATGTGTGGCCTAACGTGTGTTTGTATGAACCAACCGTTAGCTTCCAGGATCTAAGTGATTAGTAATATAATTGAAACTCTTGGCTTACAGGATATTTTAAGTAGTGCAACTGTGTTAGATACCGTAGATAGAGCTAAAGGGGTTTGGGTTCCACGCCGAATGCAATATAATTCGCTGATAGTTGCAAAATTGAATGAACATAGGTATGAATGCATGAATGGTCAGTGCTTCTATTCTGTAAGCAAACTGCTCTGTGTTTATCAAAAGAGAGGTTTGTTTTATATCACTGCATTCCATGATCCAGGCAATGTGAAGACATGTTAGTGCGCGTGCACTCAAAGAGCGGTCGGGAGTTCTCAGACAGCGACGGTCAAATTAGAACGCCGCGTTCTAAACGTTATTCCCGCCAAAACAGAGAACGCCTGAACGCCGCGATGTCTGAGGTTTCAAACACGGAAAAGTTAATAGAATTGGTTTCTTTTTATACCTCTGAGGTGGCAGAGAACACGGTCCACCTGATAGAAAGTGGTTACCGTTGCATATGGAAGTGTGCAACACCAGGGGAATCACACTCGTGCTGCCAACCCTGTAAACACAGAGAGTTTCAAGACAAAGCAGGAATAGCCTTTGGTCTTCCCACTGACAGCACAAAACCTCTCCAGTGAGCTCTGGCTACCCTGCTCACCGCCGGGAACACAACACGAGGTTATTATGGCCTGTCGCGTTCTTTCGAAGCTGCCACGCTACGGACTCCCCAAGGGACTTTGCGAATGGATTACCAGCTTTTTGTCCAACAGAAGTATCCAAGTCGTCGTCGATGGCAGCTGCTCGGACCGCATGGACATAAACGCTGGTGTCCCACAAGGCTCCGTGTTGTCCCCGACGCTGTTTCTGCTGCATATCAATGACATGCTGTCTGATGGATCTATTCATTGCTATGCGGACGACAGTACCGGGGATACGTGTTACACGGGTCGTGCAAATATCCCTCAATTCGAGATGGAGAAGAGACGCGAGCAACTTGTGTCTGAAATCGAGACTACTCTCTCGGGAGTATCCGATTGTGGTCGACTTAACCTAGTCCAATTTAACCCCACTAAGACACAAGTATGTGTATTCACCGCTATGAAAACCCCATTTATTGTAGCGCCGCAATTCCTGGGCACACCACTTTCCATCTCTTCGAGTATTGGGATCCTAGGTGTCGACATCTCAAGCGACGTTCAGTTCCGCAACCATTTGAAGGACAAGGTCAAGCTGGCCTCAAAGAAACTTGGAGTGCTCAACAGGGCGAAGCAGTACTTCACTGCGGGGCAACGACTTCTGCTTTATAAGGCACAAATTCGGCCCCACATGGAGTACTGCTATCACCTTTTTGCCGGAGCGCCTGCATACCAGCTTGGCCCCTTCGACTTATTGCAAAGACGGGTGTTGAGGCTCGTCGACAATCCCATACTCACAGGCGATGTGGAACCTCTCAGCCTCAGAAGGGACTTTGCCTCGCTGTGTGTGTTCTACCGCCTATACAATGGTTTGTGCTCAGATGAATTGTTTGACATAATGCCCACCGCTGCATTCTATCATCGCACCACTCGCCATAGGCAATAGGCAATTCATCCTCACACACTACGATCGGAAATGGTGTGCACCGTGTGTTTTGAAAGGAACTTCATCCCACGCACGCTCAGGTTGTGGAATGAACTTCCTGCCGTGGTTTTCCCAAGCGACTACAATATGGGGTTCTTCAAGAAGGGTATTAGAAGGTATCTACAGGGTCGGTAGCACGATTGTGACGCCCCTGGTGTTGCAAATGTCCATAAGCCACGGTAACCACTTCCCATCAGGTGGGCCGTGTGCTTGTCTGCACCCTAAGTGGCCTAAAAAAATAATAAAAAAAAATGGCCGCAGTTTTCTGTAGGGCCGAGGTACTTCCCCAGTCAGACTGCTCAAATGGACGGAATGTCGTGTCCAACCTCTAGGTTAGGGAAAGGAATGTATTATACGATTTAAGTATAGAATATACACGATTTAATTAAAGAATCATTGTTCGTCTTAAAGTAAATTCTTAAAAATAATAAATTGCGTAAATACGCTTTGTTCTTCTCGCGTTGTATTAATTGGGTGCAAGCAATACTGTTTTTTTAGAATTCTTAATGAGCACATGAGCACAGCATGATGCACAAGAGCAATAATTTTCATCAGAAGATGATCTTCCTAGTAACATGTTGCATTACAAAGACACAAACGAAACTAGAACGCTAGAATTTGAACGCAACTTGTGTGCGTCGGAACTCTTAAGCGGTCAACGGTCACAGAGCGCAGAATGTTAACTGAACTCTGACAGACATCTCTCTGTGTGCGCGTACACTTATGTTTCTTGATTTCCATCACTACACGTCTCAAATCACACATTACATACATGTACCATGAATTCAAGAAGGACATTCGAAGTTCCTAACAGTGTTGGCAGCGCGAGTGTGATACCCCTGGTGATGTATACGTCCATAGGCCACGGTTACCACTTTCCATCAGGTGGGCCGTGTGTGTGCTTGTCTGCCACCTAAGTGATGAAGTAATAAAAAGTGAATTAAAAAGAAGTAATGCCATCAAGAATCAAGCAGTTCTGTGACTCTTTTCTTTGCCGCACCATAAAATTGTTGAATTCTGTACCAGCACACGTTTCCTTCTTCAGTAACGAGTCCTTTAAGCGGGGCGTAAAAAAGCATCTGCTGAATCCGTCAAGCTGAGCGCCATCATTGTTACATTGTTGGGGTCTGTAATTGTGACTGTCTTGCCTGAAACTTTGCCTTCAGCTTACAATCAGGCAATGTGAAGTCAAATTGAAGTGAAGCCTATGTAAAAAAAGAAAAATAAAGTCTTTGCTATTATTTGACACTGGCAAAATTTAAGCCATTTTGCTGCAAAAACCATTAACAGAAAAAGAGGAAGAAGAATAAACCGTTTTTCTTTGACATTGTCAAACCAATCCAACCAAAATGTAGTTGAACCAATAAAATAATAAAAATACCACAATTTTCAATAGTTTCTACAACAATGGAAAAAATAACATTACAGTCATAATGGAGCAATAAAAGAGATTCATTAAACAATAAAATAATATAATAACCAAAATAAGATTACTACGTACCGTACTTGAATCGAAAAGCAGCAATCATGTTTACTGATGAGGGTAATATATCATTTATTTTGTAGTTTTAAGGTTTATTATTGCTTATTTACTTTGCGGGACATACTGCTATTTAGGGATGGGCTCAACAAGTCACTGGCGATATTGAAGGTGTAGTTAGACCAGTTGTTAAACTTTTAGGGCTCCAGTGGCTCCAGTTACCTTTAACGTCTACCAAAGAAGTTTTGTATGCCACCCTGGAGTCTTGGATCAACGGCCTAACGTGCTCTCCGAGGCACAGTTGATTCTCAATATCTTGAAAATGGTCTCCCATCCTAAGGTCGACCTAGTGTTGCTTTACTTAGCAACATTATGATATTAGTAAGAAGGACCCATACTATTAAAGCGAAAGTGACTGTCTGTCCGTCTGTAACGCTTTCATGCCTAAAACACTGAACCAAGCTTGATGAAATTTGATACAGAGATGAACTAAAGCTTGGGAAAGAACATAGGCTACCGTTTATTGCGAAAAAAGGAGTTGGACGGGTTCAAATGGGGAATGAAATGTTGTGTGAAAACACGTTTTTGAAGATGACCTGATGAAATTTAGCACAATGATAGATTAGAGCTTGGAAAAGGACATAGGCCATATTTGGCCATGATAACCGAGATTTTTGATTCAGCCGCAAGCAACAGCAAGTAGTATAAAACCTAAAAATAACGGCCTGTAAGAGATTGTTTGTATCGATAAGGCCGCCATTTGTAATTTTTTTATATTTTGTCTGTACACGTATTGGTGTACAATAAACATTTATCTATCTATTTATCTAATTAACATTCTGCTGTTTAGAAGGGATGGAAGATGACGGTGCGGGGGGTCAAACCCGCTACCCCGTCATGCCGTCACTGGTAGCGCTTCAACAAATGAAGAACCGTCTCCATCTAGCCTTCCTGGGCAAGAAGCTAATGAAATGGACAGCCATGGCTACCAGCAAGGAGCTTCGGAAATTAGCGGCCGAAATTAACCTGTAAGTATTGGACTATATCCGAGGGGCCTTACATCTCCGGCATTTCAAAACATATTTAGGTGTGACGACGTGCGGTTCTAGTCTGTTCGAGTGCATAAGGGTGAAATTGGCAACCGAATTGTAGTAACCACAATTGTCAGCCAAAATTGCAAGCTTTTCATTTTTAGGCTTGTATTTTTTCAGAAGTAAATTGTTGAATGCTTAAAAAGATTAAAAGAATTAAAGAAAAGAAGAAAGAAAAATGCGTTTATTTAAGCTTACTGCAGCACACAAAACAGGTCAATATAAAAAATACCTATTGATGAAAAAATACATTTTAAATAGTGTTACTTATAATACGTTGTTTTAATATAATGTTCAAAGTTCCAATAAGCAAGTACTTAAGTAACTAAGTACAGTCATTACAAAACCATCTTTATATGAATTATTAATTTACTTTTGTAATTGGCAACATTGACCATCATAAATATTTAAATCGTAGATTTATCATATTTACTACCATCGAGACGGGAGTTTCCCACTTCTGTAAATTGTCTGGCACCGCGAGTATGTATTTAGCTGCTACTATTTGATTGCCGATTTTGACCCCTGAAATTTTGTTATTTTGGTGGTTACAATTTGGTTGCCGATTTTGGTTGATATAATTTGTTTACCCATTTTTACTGCAAATATTGGCTGCTTCAATTTTGGCTGCCAATTTCACCCTCATTTCGAGTGCAGTCAGGTCCGAGGGGATTCCCACATGAAATAAAAGGTGTGAAACTGGTATCTCTGAAGTCTCATATCATCATCATCTTCCTTGGCTTAGTTACTGTCGCATCCGACATAGTTAGGCTTGGTTTTTTTTCGACATGACTTGCAACAATCTTGACATGTTGAGTCGGTGTTTGCACTTTGTACCACCAGGCACCAATGGTATACATACTATAGATAAAGCAAGTAGTACTGCAGTACATCCCGTAATATGCACACATTGACAGACAATATTGTCATTAGTTAGTCATACATCGCAATTACTCACACATAATGGATACTCAATCTTAGGCCTGCTGAATAATTTCAGATTCCGAATTTCAGATAGGTTATGAATTTCATATAAGTATCTACTGAATTTCGAATAACTTTATTGTTATATAATCCATCCTACTAATATTACAAAATTAGTAGTTAGTAAATATGGATGGATGGATTTCACGTAAAAACTACTGAATGTATTCTAATCAAACTTTACAATAATATAGCTTATACATCAGAAGAACATAGGCTACAATTTATAATGATAACCGATATTATAGCGGTAACCGACATCCACGCGGGCGGAGGCGCGGGCAAAATCTAGTTATGTATTTTTTTTTTTTACGTGCGGGAAATTTCCACGCATACCCGGAGCCGGAGGGGGACCGACTAAACCGCACGCCGTCTTTGGGTCGTAGTGCTATGCCGAAGGTGAGGTTGTCATGCGACATATCCCTCGCATATGCGACATATCCCTCGCACTAGTTATGTATATTATTAGAGTATAAACATATCTACCACGACTTTCCTTCGCAGAGCAAGCTGTCAGGAGTCGTGTTGTAGGGACTTCTGGCCATATTTGGTGATACGACATACCAGACCAGATTCATTAGTCAATCAATCAATCATTTAACATACCGTAGTCCACAGCTGGACATAGGCCTCTCCCAATGTAGGGAGGCATTGGCCTACAGTCTCCACGCTGGCCAGACGGGTTGGTACAGGGTTTTATTTCGAGTTTTCTCTCGCAGTGATATCGTCTGCGTATTGTTCCGTTAGTCACCTTTTACGACACCCTTCTGACGAGATGGGGTGGTGATACTTGTATTCTTTCTCCGTCACCACGCGGATAATAATACCAGATATAGAAATTAATGCTATTTTTCTTTTTCAGCGCATTCGAAAACTACGGCGCAGAATTCTCCAAAGCGTTCATGCTCCTGGCGAGGTGTCGATATTACCATCCGGATATGAACGCTATAGTTGTACATAATGTTAGCAAGCAGGTAAGTACTTAGTATTACATACATACATACATAAAATCACGCCTTTATCCCCGGAGGGTTAGGCAGAGGTGAATTAACACCCACATTTCATCTATCTGTATTCGGTCCCACGTAATAGGGGGTAAGCCTATTGCCGGATTCCGGGCACTATTGTTTACTCGAGCCATGCCAGATGCATGCTGCATGCAGGCTGAGTCTGGGCTGTACATATCTGTCTGATGTTAAAGTTAATCAGCGCTACCCCTTAGTCGCCTTGTACGACACCACATGGGAAGAGAAGGGGTGGCCCAAATTCTACTGTGCCGGGAACTTCTATTATTCTTTTTATTTCATAAATTAGGGTCATAGCAGACATATTAACTTCGAAACTGACACCTAATAGAAACCTATGCTAATATTATAAAGATGTAGTTTGTTTATTTGGTTGATAGAATGCGAAAATCTCTGGAAATACTGGCTAGAATTGAATATTTCTTTCTCGTTGAATAGTTTCGTTTATCGAAAAAGGTTATAGCCAGATTTGTTTTATTGTCATAATGTACATTAGGATTTTCTAAATAAAATATAAGACAATACATATTATAAAGAAACCTGAACCTGCAGGCGTCAAAGAATTCCTCCCCATCGATGTCAACTGCATGGGAAGCTGGCCAGAAGGCTGGTAGCACTGCTACGTTTAATGACAATGCCAATCCTTTGTGCGAGGAATAAACCGGTCCTCTGGTCACGGGTAGCGTCTATTAAGCGTTTATAAATATCTTTTAAGACGGGCACTTGGGCCCCATGAACCCAGCGTCTTGACCCCAAACAGTTCAAATATGTATTTACCACTTTAACTACTATATTTGCACCGTTTGAGGGTCTCTGCCGAAGCAGCAGCAGCGCAGGCACAGTCTGTAATCGCTGCAAGATGAGACGGCGCAAAGGTGTCAGCACAATATCATCACGCTACTACTCAAGATAGTGGAGTCAAGATAGTGAAATCATGCAAATTCACATACATTATTTATGAAAATTAATAAATTGGGTCCCTAACTATGTTTTAAAGGGGTGATACGGGGCTTCGAAGCATGCTACGGGCGACGACATGTCTGCTATGACCTTACGTTGTGGAATTGTTTTGCCAAATATTAGTAGGCAATATTCTAAAAATAAGTTGTTGTGTATCAATATTATTATATCAAAAAAAAGCGATCGCCCCCGGGTGGGCTCGAACCACCAACCTTTCGGTTAACAGCCGAACGCGCTAACCATTGCGCCACGGAGGCGTTGATTTCCACAGTAAAAATTCTGATTACTTTGCATTGAAAAAAATTATTAAGATTTATTATTGGTATTTTTACCGCACAATCAAAGTTGTTGTTCAGATAACGCAATAATTATATTATAATCTTCTTATACTGTTGATTGATGGCACTTGGTGGAACTTGCTACACATCTTCAATGAAAACACTTGTACTATTCCACATTATTTATTAAATTCCTGGCCGGTTTCGCCTTACGGCATTATCAAAGGTTGATACATACATTCCTAGCACAAGCATTTTAGCATAGTTGGAGGGGTTAGAGGGAATATAAAAAAATATCTACAAGTACCTACTAGTTTAAAAGAAAATGATTTATGTACCTAGTACACCGCCCGATTACTATACAACTGTGATTGATGTGAAGTCCTTAACGGTATGGAATGTTTACTATCTGAAAACTGCAAGGGTGAATATTTATTTTACTATTATATTATTCACAAGTGATTTGAAAAAACGTCGTCTGATAATGTCTTCGGCTCTCTTTAGACCCTCGCCGTGCAGCTCCGGTCTCAATATCGCCTCATCCGTAATCACCACCAAGTGTGTAAAACACTTGTACCATAATCTAATATTGTAACAATAAACACTATCCATTGCTTTTTTAGGCGAGAATCTGAAGGAAAACTGAAATGTAATTAAATTATTTTTTTGCGGCTTCGACAGCCAAAACCACTGGCCTAGACCCGATCAGCTGACAGCCAGTTGACGTATCGTTTGTATCGTAAAAAAAGGTTACGCGTAAGGGGTGGCTTTTTTTTACGTGCGGGAAATCCCCACGGATATCCCACCCCTCCGGAGCTGGAGGGGGAGGTTATCTCGGACACGAACCGAATAAACCGCACGCCGTCTCTGGGTCGTAGTGCTAGGCCGAAGGTGAGGTTGTCATGCGACATATCCCTCGCACCCCGGCTGACCCAGGGCCATCCCTCTCGGTCTTTTTTTTAATGTAGGACACGTCAATTTGAGTTCACCTCGCCTGATGGTAAGCTGAAGACAAAGTCTCAGAAAAGAGGGTCGCCATTACATACACGTCCCATGGTAACAACGGTGGCACTCAGCTTGACGACCTCATCAGATGCTTTTTCACGCCCCGCTTAAAGGACCCGGGACTGTAGGACTGTAGGTGTGGCCCTCCTCGGGGCGTAAGGGATGGCAAGATCAATGGCTTCCTCTCGTGAGAGATCAATGGCCTCCTCTTTTCTTTCCTTTGTCTTCACGTAAATTTGTATTTCGCTCGCTCTTTCTATTGGTAGTGGCGTCGTCTGTCAGTATACATTTTCTAAGATATAGGCCCGCATTCTAAAATGTCACTCAGATGAATCTCGATTTGGCTGAGAAGAGATTGTATACACATTGTCAAATTTGACAGGTTGTCTGGCAGATTGTCTATACAATTTTTCTTTAGATAAATCACGATTCAGCTGAAAGTTATTCTAGAATACGGGTTTTTTTTTACGTGCGGGAAATCCCCACGGATACCCTCTCTCTCGCTGCGCCGCGCCCGCTCTGCTGTCTCCTTCACGAGCATGACCTGCTCGCAGAAGGAGGCGCTGGCCGCCCACGCATCCGCGCAGCGGACCATCGCCGCGAGCAGGGTGGAGAGCGTGAGCACTCTCACCCCCAGGGCCGTCACAAGCTCCCGCCTCGGCGCTTCAAACGCCGGACACTCGGTGAGCGTGTGCAGACCCGAGTCCACGCTCGCGTCGCAGTGATGGCACTCGGGCGTTGGCTCTATGCCCATCAGATGCAGGTACCGCCCGAAGTTACCGTGTCCGGTAATGACCTGCGTGTGACGGTACGAGAGGCCACCGTGTGGGCCTCTCTAGCCACTCCCCCATGATGGGTCTTACCGCCGCAATCACGGCATGCCCTGCGCGTGGTTGCTCAAGACGTATTCTAGAATACGGGTCTCAAACCCCTTTTTCAAGATGGCGGTCATGACACAAGGGTTGCAACCCTACTAACTTGGATTCTACTTTATACTGACGCCCTCTCCCCTTGATATAAATTTGCATCGTCTGACAAATGCATGCTAAGCATTGGCTAAACCCAAAAAATTTAAGATTTCAACGGACAATATTTTGTCTGTGTAATTGCCGCTAATCAAATGTTACCTGACCTATTTTAAATATTTATTTAGTGTACATCTTGTTGTATATCAGTATTGACCCATCTCTGCCTATACTATTGAGAAAGAAGCGTGTCCATACGTTTAGTGAAGTAGTAATTCGCCAATGGTAGTCGCAGGCGCCGTGGCTTAGTTGGTTAAAGCGCCTGTCTAGTAAACAGGAGATCGTGAGTTCGAATCTCGCCGGGGCCTTGTCTTATCTTTTTGACATTTTGTTGAAATTTTTTCGTTGGTAACAAATGTTTTGGTTAACAGTGTTCCAGTTTTTGAGAAATTGGCAGATAGCCAATTTTAAATTGGTATTATTCAAAACAAAGGTATAATCTCTTACTCAAGATGTGCTAATGTAGCTCAGTGGGTCAAAGCATTCCCTCTAAGAGACTGCTCACGTGTTCAAATCCCGTATTGAGCATTTTTAAGGATTCGAATAGTAAGCATGTGCATTTTTATTAAATAATCGCATTTGTATACTCAAATAAACGTTAACAATTTTTTTTATACAATTTAGGTAGCAAACAAGCACACGGCCTACCTGATGGATAGTGGTTACCGTGGCCTAAGGACATGTGCAACACCCGTGAAGCCGACCCTGTAGAAACAGTCTAATGCCCTTCTTAAAGAAAGTCTCGCAATCACGCGTACCTACTTGAGCGCCCAGGATTGCGCGGCGGAATTCAAATCAATTCAATTAAATTTCAATACAATTTGAGATGGAATTGGATTGAATTGAAATTGAATGCGAGCAACAGAAAAATTAAAAGAGCCTAAGATGAGAAATTGTTGAAACGGGATTATTTAAAAAAAACATGTGTATGCTCGTACCTACGTACGGTTTGATGCATTTGGTGCACATCTCAACGTGTACACCATGCTCAAATGGTGAACTTTGAATCTAGTGCACTTCTCATATGGCACATTAAGTAACTGGTGCACTTCTCCATCGGTGCACTTCGCAAAAGGAGCACTTTTTAAGATGAGTCGAGATTTGGAAAATTGTCTAAAAATGAAAGAATCTTTGAGAAGTGCACCAGTTGCTAAGTTCACTATTTGAGCATGGTGTACAAGTTAAAATGTGCACCAAATACATCAAAACCCCTACGTATAATTATGCGCGATTATCTTTTGAAGTTCAAAGTTCAAAAAATCTTTCGCGCGGTATAGACCACGCGAAACACAAGACGCGATTACGAGCGCACGACAGTTCAGAGAGAAGCGCTGAACGCACGTTCTTTCTCTCTCTTTCTCACATAATCGCGCGGTTATGCGTTCGTTCATTTCGCCGCGCTACATGGACGCTCTGACGAGGACGCTCTTTCACACGCGAATGCTTATTCTCTCGCCAAAGACTGTGAGTATAAAGGGTGCTAAGTATTACTGATCAAGGGTGGAAGGACTTTCAGTTCGTCCGATATTATAAGCACGAGTTTGTAACCGCGGGGGAAATCCCTGAAAATGAAGTTTAAGTTCAATTTTGATAGCTATTACGCAATGGTTAGCGCATTCGGCAGTTTTGGTGGTTCGATCCCACTCGGGGGCGACATGGCTCTTGCTATACATTATTAATGTAGATATTCTATGTGAATGCGCATGTATTTTGAAATTTTCCCATTTCAAAAATTTCTCATCTTATGCTCTGGTAGTTTTCTGTGCTTCCAAGTTTGCTCGCATTTATATTGTTTACTTTGCCTTCGATACATAATTTCCTAGTTTAAGAAAAAATTTCCTTTATTGCCTTTCCTATAACGTGTACAACATACTCATATGAAATAGAGACACTTTCTCATATGTAAAGTGTGGTTGATGGGCTCATCCGAAAGCGCTTTAAATTAATCATTGTTACGTTCATTAAAAAGAGAAAAATAAGTAATTTTTGACAAAAACTTCTAGAACAAAAACGTCCTGTAAAGAAAAAAAATAAATCAATCACAAATATAGCACAAAAAAAAAACAAAAAAAAAATACGCCTGTAGGCCTTTTGTTGAAGACGGTGCAAAGTTGAAATTTCATTTTCAAAAAAATTGGATAGAAAATATTTCTACCTAGATCAGTTTGGCAAAAATGGGACCGCCCCCGGGTGGGCTCGAACCACCAACCTTTCGGTTAACAGCCGAACGCGCTAACCATTGCGCCACGGAGGCTTCTGTAATGGGTATCAAAATTGAACTCAAATTTCGTTTACTTACAGTGGATTTATCGCAATTATTTGCTTGTAGCCTTGAAAAGTAATACACAATCTAATCTAAATTCTGAAGAATTCAGATATTACGTGCCAAATACGTTACTTATTAATTAAACTAATTTATGTAATTAATTATTGGTTACGGTAGAAATTGATGATGCTTTGTCTTCTACACTGACAGCACAGAAACTCTCTACGTTTACAAGGTCGGCAGCACGAGTGTGACTCCCCTTGTATTGCACACGTCCATATATGCCACGGTAACCACTTTCCATCAGGTGTACCGTGCGCTTATCTGCCAACTCAGTGGTATAAAAAAAAACTCTAATAAGATTGGATTAGTAATAATATGACGCATGAATGTAAAGTGAATGCAGTAGAAACGCGGAAGTAGAATACGGAAATTCGAGGAAGGTGTGGCCTGCAAGAAAATGTTGTGACTAGGATTGAAAAAGGTATTCAAAGATGGTTTGGGCACGTACAACGAATGTGTACGGAGCGAATGACACACCAGCCAATTCGTTGGCTGGCGTATGATGGAATAGAATGACGAAAGTATGTAATTTGACATGCGTCAACGACTGTCATATATCTACGTCAAATCCCATACATTCGTGATTCTAATAACACAGGTCAAATAAAAAAGAAAAATGCGTTTATTTCGGCTTACTGCAGCACACAAAACAGATTAACTTAAATATAAAACTTATAATATATTGATGACGAATACATTTTAGATTATCACCATTATTCACAATATCACCGCACATAGTCCATTGTTGAACATAGGACTCTCCTATAGACTTCCAGAACGAACGATCTAAAGAAGCCGGCATCCAGCGCTAATTTTAAATAATGTTACCCAATTTCATTTAAATATTTTTTAACCCATATTTCATGTATGTTTATGTAGGTTTATGATAATAATATAGGTATGCATGTATTCCTGAGGAGGGCCAGACCGAGAGGAATGGCCCTGGGTCAGCCGGGGTGCGAGGGATATGTCAATGACAACCTCACCTACAGCCTAGCACTACGACACACAGACGGCGTGCGGTTTAGTAGGTTCGAGTTCGACATAACCTCCTCCTTCGGCTTCAGTGGGGGGAGGGAGGGATACGTGGGAATCTCCCGCACCTTAATGCCTTTAGTCAGGAGTATACCTCCTCTTATAATTAAATTTCGACATTAATGTACACAAGACCTTGCCTCTCATTGGACTGCAATTTCTCTGTGGTTTATTAAAAGGGAAATTAATCTGAGATAAGCTCACTTTTGTACATAATATTTCACTTGTTTGTGTAAATTCTATGTAAGTGTACATACAATAAAGAATAAAATAATAATAATATGATAGTTTAAATACTTTGGAGTCAAGGGCTTGATCTACAGCACAGTTTCACAATATCACTTTAAGTGAAACCACTCTTTTGCTGTTATATTGATATTTATTGAGAATAAAACATATCATACCTATACGAGCTTAGTAAAAGGGGATTTTACGCGATAATTTTATACAATACTCGTTTGAGAGGATCGCGGAAACTAGAATACTTCTCTTAAAATCTTGAGCTTCGGGAGTCACGCTGGCTTCTTCCGAAGACCTCACTTCAACTGTCAGGAACTGTCCCGCACGTCAGTTTTTGACGTGACAACGTCTTATAAATTGGTTTGCCGGGCGACACTTCAAGAAACTGCGTTACGCTCCGCGTTATGCGCTTACAATGAGAGCGAGTGAGAGGCACGCGTCCCGCCTAAGAGCGAGAGAGACAGACATAAAAAGTGAAAGGCACGCGTCCCTTCCACTCGAGCACAGTTTTAAATATAATTCTTTGTATAAATAAATGTTTTAATTTGTTACTATTATTTCATCCTTCTTCCTACTATACGAATGAATATTCACATTAAAATTATTTTACCACTCAAAGTCGTTGTCACGTAAAACTTTCGCCTGTATACCGACTTTACAGGCAACCAAATTTTTTTCCTATCTTCTAAATTTAATATTTATTTTGAAATCGTTGATACATGATGTCCAGGCAACTACTAGTAATATCTGCCACGGGGGGCGGATACCACAATACCTATAAATAAGTTGTGATGTTTGTTTGTTTCAGGCTGCTAGCGTCGTGCAGTTCGACTACAGAAGTGTGGCTGGTGTCAAAGTCCTGGAACTGGGGCTTATCGAGGTAAGATATATTCTTCTTTTTAGCGTTGGTCCTATTCGCATCCGAAGTTTTCCTCTCGACGTCTGGGGTCTGCTTCATCAGTCAGCCGTACGAACATCAATGGCAGTCGTTACAGGTAGTTAGAGCCCTCAAAGGTCCGACTTGTTTAACTGCAGAGATCAGGTGGCAGTCACTTCACGGAAAATATATCAAAGCTCATCCACCTCACAGTTAGACTGGAAAGCTGTTGGGGCAAGGTTCAGAGAATGTCGATTTTGTCCACTATTCACAAGTTTCAATTGAATAAGCTTTTCTTTAAAAATCCGTTGAAAATAATGATTTTCTGCAAGGGTTGTACTGATTTCAAAATCTCGTATCCCGGTACTTCTTTCTCTACTTTCTGTTTGCGCTACAAGCTTTTGAAATCAGCACAACCATTGCAGGATTTCATTGTTTGTCGTAGTTTTTTTCCCCCTCCTTTAAACTTAGTTTTGGTAATATAATGTAGAACTTAGAGTACCTATTTACCAAGACCAAAACAAACCCCGACACAACTAGTCTATTTTGTGTAGTTCAGTATATCTCATGACCATTAATTTTATTTTGGTTTATGATTGGTAAATGGGTATCGCATGCCATCAAACTTGTTTCGTTCTTTAGACAGCAGTCGGGATTTTTATATTCTTTTTTCAATTGTTTTCTTTTTTTGACCACGAACAGAAAGGTTTCGACCCAAACGAACACCTGGGTATTGCGAAAGGTGGTTCTACAATACAAGAGACTAAGCAATGCTGGAGAGAGCTACTAAGGCTCGTGGTCTTGATGCTGCAGCAGCGGACTGCCTTCAGGATGTTGTACGACGCTAACAAATCCGCTACCAAGTAAGTGCAGTATGGATTAGTAGATAGTTTCATTTGCAGATGGCCCCATCTTAAATGGTTCCGTTTACAGATTAGATGGTCCCATGTGTAGATAGTCTTGGTTGCAAATGATCTAGTCTGCAGTTGTGAAGGGTAAGAAATTTAAAAGGGAAGCCGGTGTAGTAATGTCTCACTTTATAAAGACCGACCATAGCTGTTTTATATGGAATTAAAAAATCTGTACTACGGCTGCGCTTTGCAGAGCAAGCTGTCAGGGATCGGGTTTTATGGACCCTTTGCCACTGCTAGTCTGCACATGACCCTGTCTGCAGATTATTCCGTGTGCATATTGTCCCGTCTGCAGATGGTCCCGTGTCAAGATGGTCCCGTCTGCAAATAGTCCCATTTGTTTTAAAATTCAGTAGCTAGTGGTAATGATAATATTGGCATATAATATTAGTGCCCTAAGGTTTTATGAGACGAGTAGCATTTTTATGCTATTCAATTGAATTGTAGCATTTCATATGGCAATACTGATATCATTTTATTTTCGAGGAATAGAAGAAAGGAAATATTTTTTAGAGGCCCACAGCTAAGAAATTGGCTAAATTATTTACAATAGGGATGTATGTACCTAAATTGGTAGGGTTCTTAAGGTCTTGGTGGGGTCACCAAGACCTTTAGGGGCAGGCCAATCTCATCTGCTAGCTGGTGCATCTACTGGTTGACGGATTAGGCTTACTTTTCAGGGACAGGAGTAGGGTTTCCGGTTCCACCTTTTTGGCAAAGAAAATATAGTAGATACCTATTACTTTTCCAAGTCATGAAAATATTGTACTTTTATGCATTTAAGGAAAAACCTATTGTAAAAATGCCTTTTATATATTTAATTTCTGATTCCCAAGCACTGAAACCTCCGGTACTTCAAGGTCAGAAGGTTCTTTAAGATATTTTTCTCAATTATTGATTTAAAATAATTAAATATGAATTTTTAAAACTGTATAGCTATCTCATACATCTTCTCTTCATCCTAGTGTTAATTCAAGTCCCATCCGAAGCTTAAACTTGGAATTTGGGATCCGCTTTACCAGTCTAAATGCGGATTTGGCTGAATTTCGATATTTTATTGCAGTTAGACCAGTTGTTGGACATTTTGAGCGTACTCTCCAAATACCCGTAACGACTCCCACTGCTCGACGGCTTAACGTGCTCTCCGAGGCACGACCAGACCAATTCAAATACCCATATTCATGCATACAAATATTTGCATTGAGCGGGGATTGAACCAATACCTCTTGCGTGCGACAGAGGCAGTCAATATATATTGATGACAATATTTCATTTTGGTATCAATAGCCTCCGTGGCGCAATTGGTTAGCGCGTTCGGCTGTTAACCGAAAGGTTGGTGGTTCAAGCCCACCCGGGGGCGGGCACTACTTTTTGCAGTTCCTGTTAATTATTTCTGGCATTTAAAAAAGACACCTTGGATATAATTTAATATTAATTTTTGGTTTATGTATGAACCTGGATGTATTTGGTATACATATAATGTGTAATAAATGTTTATTTTAACTAATCTATTCAAAGAAAATAACAATAAAAAGATTAGCAAAAATTTAACAAAAGTATGATTGCTATATCTTTTTTGCAAGGCGCAATCACTACTGGATATGACCCTCTCCGATATGGGCTATAGCCCTGATCCTCTACCTTCTGCATCCATTCCACCTCACCCACCCTTTTCAGGTCGTAAGTTTATACTGAGATTTTGTTCTACATACAAAACTATTAAAACTACTAAACTAATTTTGATAAACCTTCTGCATTCTAAAATATTTTTAACAAGATAACCTGCAGGTGACAACTGCATTTCATATTTGTACTATTTTTTTTATTATTGCGGTTCTCAAAAGTAAGCATTTTTGGTAACTAAGCATCAATCCTTCTACGCCATATATACCTATTGCTTCCTGTTACCTTTGTTGATTACTTCATACATCGCAAGGTTGAAATCGCTTCAAGCGATAACGCCGCTCATTGTACATTCAATGTATGTGTCGCCGCCAACTAGCTTGATCAGCCGTCCAATTAACTGCCTAGACAGTTATCTAAATGGCGCCATTCAATTAACAGTCTGATTGATATTCAGCCGTCTCGTTTATTACATCATTTAATAACATGGCTGGCTAATGCTTAGGCCAATCATAAGATGATGCACTACCTCGAAATAAGATAGAAAATAAGGTGTAACATACATACATACAAACTTACATCTGTAAATCCCCGAGGGGGTAGACAGAGGTGTATTCACAGAAAATTAGTGATAGGTTTATTTTGATAGCTGTGCAATCCGACTTGGTTATGTTAGGCTAGAAGCCTTCGTGGTAATTTTTTTATAACTATGCAATAATAAGTAATTTTTCTAAGTGTTAAATTAAATGGCTAGGTAAGTAGTTAAACGTCATCGATCCAAGCTATTCGCCTAGCCGTTTAATTAAATGACTGAACACCATTAAGGCCGTTTATTGAATGGCGCCGTTTAGTTAACTGCCTGGGCAGTTAATTTGACGGCTGATTAAGCTGTTGGCGGTGACATATTCATGGTACCTACTTGTCTCTACTGTAAATCTAATGGTGTACAATAAAGTATTATCTGTCTGTAAATTCCCGAAGGGGTACGCAGAGGTGTGTACGTTTCGGCAACTAGGTATATTTTTCGGTCCCACGTACCCAATATGGGTCTAGCCTGTTTACTGTCAGATGAAGTACGGCCCTATCCCTTAATCGTCTTTAACCACACCCACGGGAAGAGATAGGGTGGCCCTAATCTTCTACACAGCATACCAACAAGTTTTGATTATAACTTAAAAAGAAATAAATGTTCAGAGTAATAACATAGAGCAGTAAATTTTTGAAAGAATATGAAATTATTAAATTTACCAGCCTCCGTGGCTTAGCGGTAGTGAAGGGCGCTGGGCAGGAGGCGCGGGTTTGATCCCCGCTCGGTGCAAATATTTGTATGCATGAATATGGGTATTTGCATTGGTCTGGTCGTGCCTCGGAGAGCACGTTGAGCCGTCGGTCCCGGTTGCCATACTAACATCGGGTTGTCGTTACGGGTAGTTGGAGCCCTCAAAAGTCCAACAACTGGTCTAACTGCAATGCTTCGATATCGCCTTTGGGTTGTGGAGGTCAGATGGCAGTTGCTTCACGGAAAATGTCGAAGTTTAGCCAAATCCGCACTGGTATAAGCGGACCCCTGACTCCCAAGTTGAAGGCTTCGGATACGACTGGGATTAACGCTAGGATGAGTAAGAATTAAATTAATAGATTCGATTCTATAACTATAGGAAGTATAGGAGCGATGCCGTCAGCATCGATATCAAAAAACCCGTAGAGCTTGCACCAGAGCCTCGTTCGTTAGTGAGCCGCCTTACCGGCTAGCAGGTGATTAGCTTGGCATCAAAATCCTTAGAGGTATATACCGCTAAGAAGTTTGTTTACCGGAGGTGGCAGACACCTTCTTCTTCATCCAAACAGCATCATTTTACGGTACCATTTAGTTCTTGGACATGGGAGCCCCAGGGTTCACGTCCTGTTAATCTGTTTTGGTTTGAGTAAGTTCTTATTTGGTTGGAAAGCCGTTCGATCTTTATAGTAAAAGTCTAGGTCAAAACCTCATTTGTCAGTTTCAACTGATGGGTCTAAAATTTAGGTAGTAGATACCTCTAACAGGCTTTAAGGCGCTTATTCTAGAATGGTACTCTGTTCTGAATCTTGATTTCTCTGAGGACGGATTGTTCAAATCCGTCCATCTGTTTATACAATCTGTGAAATCTGTCCTCAGTTAAATAAAGATTGAGGACTGAGTGTCGTACTAGAGCCTAAGTCTCGTAAACCTTGTTGATCAAGAATACAATAGTACTTACTAGTATAGTTTAGTCTACTAGCCGTCTACTAGTCTAGTTTACTTCTAGCTTGTAAATTTGAAGTAGTATATTGTTAAATAACACTGTTAAGGGCCAAGCTGCCGATGAACTCACCTTCTGATCTTTCCCACGGCTACCGTTTGCAATAGTATGGATACTTTAGCCAATTATTATTAATATTTACAATAAAATAATTAATACAATTTCTCTTTGAAATTTATTAACAGCGATTATGATTACAAAACTATGGTCAACCAAGTTTCTATTTAATATTTTTAAGGATGCCTCTTTTTTTGGTAATCAATTTCTAATACAATTTAAGAAATGATAACTAGTTTAATTATAGGTGCATTTACGTCGGTAGTACTTCACACCATCGAATTTGGTCATTTATAATTTATCGTTTGATCAAGGAGCACGGCTGCTTGTACATATTCATTATTTTGAACTTTTAAAACTATTTTTGTAATATAATTTACTTTTATTGCTTATTTGCTTATATAGTAAATACGTTTGAGGTTCGGAATGTAAATCAAATTCAAAACTAGAAACCTGAAGTTATACCTAGACGTCAGAGCCGAGTATAAGAGAAATAGAGTTCATCGTCAGAGCGGCTCTATACAGGGAGATAGTGAAAGAGAGCGAGAGAGAAACAGAGTAGTAGTTGAAGACCAAATTAGACAATAAAATAAAATATATGTTGACAGGCAGCATCGTGAGCTAAAGAGAATCAAGGTGCCAGAAAAGGTTAACATTGACGCACCAGAGAGGCAGAAAACTGAAGATATTTATAGATATATCATTCCCAATACAAGAAAACTGATTATTAGAGAAAACGAAAAAGTTAAGAGTGAAGTATTTGAACAACAAATTAACAAACTATTACCGAAACTACCTTTCGAGTCCTTGGGATGTCAAGAAATTTCTCTGTCAACTCTACAGCGAGCACTAAAGCATGGAAATGTCTCTACGTTATGCCCGTACTGTAATACCAGTGAAATAAGTCATTTTGGTGGTACTAATGTAAGAAAAAGATTAAAAGGACAACAGCTTATTAAACAACTGTGTGCTGTCTTAAGTTCAACTGAAGAGGCTAAAGTGAAAAATCAAAAACATGATTGTATTGAAATTTTTAATGCCCAGTTTAATTTTATAAATATCATACTAGCAAGAGTACTAGATTTATTATCGATGAACTTAATTAATAATTATAATATAGAACTTTGAAGAATTGAAACTGTAGTATTGAAAGTAATTAAATACTAAGAAACGAATATTTTTGGTAATAGTAAAGTCATTTTTATATTGATAAAAATGGCTAGTCAACAAGTAAACTCTGCAAACATAGGCGATGTTGCTGACAAACTAAATAACTTAGTACAGAAACTAAATGATGTAATTGTGTTACATCAAACCTTTTTTGAGACAATGACTGATAAGTTTACGAGAGTTTGTAAATATATTACATCTTCAAAGGATAGAAGCAATGTACAGAACACAATTGTCGAAGACAGTAGTTCAGATGAACTGAGTCCTTCATCTAGAAATTCTCCTTTAAGTACTAAAATTAAAGGGATAATGGGCTGTACGACTGATGATGTACAAAATTCTAATACTGAATTAGTAAAAAGACCATTAAGAAATGATACTAATAAAGTCACCAATGGTGTAGACGAATTTACGAATCAAGTACATGAAGTAATCACAATGGTAACAGACTATTACGACCAAGGATTATTGAACAATAGTGATATAAAATTTATAGATTTCTGTGAAAATGTAAAAAATGAGGTAGAACATTATGAACATTACCAGGAAAAGCTCAATGATTTGATTCAAAATGTCACAAAATTGGAAAATTTAACTTTACTGTTGAGTAAAAGCTTTAATAACAGTAGTTTCAAAGCATTTTTGAATAAGTGCATCGAATTTAAAAGTCGATTAGGTGTTATAAAGCCAGAAATAAATCCTAATAAACGTGACAAAATTGCTAGTTTCGAATCGTTTGTCAGACAAGTCAGCAAAACTGCACTATTAGGTAATAAAGCTATAGAATTGGGATTACTTTCTGATAGTACCGCAGACTTTATTGAAATCTGTGGCTACGTTGTAGAAAAATTGGACGCTGGTGTGGTTGTGAGGCAGAGAGAATCAACACAACCATCGTTGTTGAAAGACTTGCGGTCCAATATAGACGAAATAATTGCATATCTTGGTAGATATAAAGGAATGAAACTAATCTCACCAAGCGTTGAAAACTTTTTGACTAAATGTATCGAAGTTAGAAGCAAACTTGATAGACCCGAACATTTTTTTGATGAGAATAGGCCTAAACGTGAAAATATTCCCAATGTTAGAGTTGTTGAAGATTCATTCGCTTATTATCAACAATTTTCACCTGAAACCAGTTGCATATATTACAATAAAGAGCTTGATGCGCCTGGACCTTCACGAAAGCAATGTATAGATCATAAAAAAGCAAATACGCCAGGATTCAACAATATTGCTCAAGCCAAGTCTAAGCCTACAGAAGAAACTCGTCAATCAACGCCATTGGAAAATACCATATCTCCTATAACTCAACTCTCGAAGTCGAAAACAAAATTACCAGTACCTAATAAAAACCTATCTGACGAATTCTCTTCTCGACACAATACTGTAACAGCTGATAGTGCAATACATTATTTTGAGAAAAATCGTAAAATTGCGGAAAATAATGTAACATCTACAAATATTAAGAAATCTGACAGAATATTAGACATCAATAAGATAAAGATGGGTGAAGATTCAACATTAGGAATTTCGCCATTTAAACCAAAATCAGTACTTCTACAAGAAAATTGTATTAAAATATTACGAAAAACAAAATCAGATGAAAGCAATACATTATTATCTCAATTTGTCTTACCACTTTTGAGAAGGACAGAATCCTTTGATTTTGTTTTTTGTCATAAACATTCTAATTTAGAATTTCAATGATTCGGCTAATTTTAATGATAAATTTATTAAATTGACAGAATCATTAAACGTAGATGGTAATTTTATATAGTAAAATAACCATGATTATTAAGTTGAGATAATTGAATCTAGTAAACTTAATTAACCATTGCACTCAAAATGAATTTTATGAAGCAAATGGAAAATATAAAAGTTTTTTTATACACTGTGATGCTATATTTCTTTATCTAAATAAAAACCTTTTTAAGAATATATTTTTAATTCATTAAAAGGCGATGGAGTGCTCTTAATGTTATCGATTATTATATTTCATTGATACTGCTCAAATAACTAGCGGGTTAATATGAATTGAATAATTTTTGTAAGCGATGACTGAAAAGTAAAAGCAATTTACTGGCAAAGCACGTACTTATTATACAAACATTTTCATCTACACATTTTCGTACGGTCGGGGTAACAAAAGGTTGGTCTAGACGATATTTCTTTGCAATAGGGGCAATTTTTCTGAGAGTGACTACCGCCTGACCTCTGAATCTTGAGAGGAAAGCCTGCGTCAGTGTCTTTATTCGTAATTTAACAAGCCAATAGGTTGGTTTGGCCTCCAAAGGTATTGTAAGATTTTCTACAGTGTACTACTAAATAGGCAATATATTTAAAAATTCGTCGAGATAAAATAGGTTCGTCAAATTAAAGTCGAAATTTGCTTGCAGCAATGGAATTATAAGCCCTTTCAACGTTTCATTAAAACGAGACCAAAAAATTGCAACACATGAAATATTTATTAAAATAAATATGATAATATATTATATTATAAATGCTAAAAAAATATCACTAAACTGATCTTATTAAAATTTGCTACAAAGATGGGCTACAGCTCAGGCAAATACATATAATACCTTCAAGAGCGAAAATAGTTAATGGAATTCAAATAGGGGTTTGACAGTTTAAAAGTTCATTATTTTTGGAAATAACCTTATGAATTTAGTACATATAGAGCTTGGGAAACGACATAGACTATGTTTGGTCGTGATAACTGATATCCATGCGGGAAAAGTCACGGGTACCAGCTAGTTCTTCTTAAATATTGACTATGATGATTACAAAAAAATCGACAAGTTTTGAAAATACATAACATAGTGTTATTACATAGAATATGGGGTTTTTCAAGAAGGGCATTAGAAGGTTTCTACATGGTCTACGGCATGTTACTCATTGGGCATGGGAACCAAGTACAGTCATTATGTGTGATAACTGAACTTTTTTACTATTTTTTCTCAGTTAAGCTGGATAAACTAGCGTTCAATTATTTTAAACATAATTAGTAACCGAAATTACTAATATTAGTAACCAAAATTACTAATATTCTTATTGAATAACAATTTCACTTGTACTTTTCGTCTTTTTATTTTTAACCTGATCGGTTTCACCTCACGGCATAATCAAAGGGGTATTCTCTCTTACCTCTCCACCTAAGCTAAATTGCTTAGGGGTGTTAGGGGTGGGTTTACCTTGGTAGTGTAATCACCAGGATCCAAACCCGGGACCTATTGATCGTAATGTCGACCCCTTAACCACTCGCCGGACGCTCACCGAGTGTCCGGCGTTTGAGACGCCGAGGCGGGAGCTTGTGACGGCCCTGGGAGTGAGAGTGCTTACGCTCTCCTCCACGGGTGGAGCCGCTCGTCACCCTTGCGGAAGCAGGCCACGGCGGCGGCGCCCTCCCCTCCCATACCGGGGGCGAGTCGGGGACCGCGTGGTCCCCTCTCCCGCGGAGGGCCAGACCGAGAGAAATGGCCCTGGGTCAGCCGGGGTGCGAGGGATATGTCGCGAGACAACCTCACCTTCGGCCTAGCACAGCTCGGCTCCGGAGGGGGGGGAGGGTATCCGTGGGGATATCCCGCACGAAAAAAAAAACCATGACTGTACTTGATATTCTTACTCGAATCATTTTGCTTGCAAGACTTTACGTACCTTTAAAATTGTAATATTTATTTTAAAAAGTTTCTCTTCAAAAGCAGGGGTGAGTTTATCGGTACGCTTATAAATACACAAACAATCAAACACTGGTTTGTTTCGCAGGAAACAAAATGTGCTGGCTAAACTAGTAATACCAAAAATTCAAAAAGCAATTGCGTACATTAACGCTGAGTTAGAAGAAAGAGAAAGAGAAGAGACATTCAGGCTTAAAAGATTTAAGGAAAAGAAAGACAAGAAGGCTCTTAAAACAAAGGAGGTAATCAAATTAGACGAAGAACCATATGTGGAAGCAGAACCCGACATCATTGTTGAGAAACCACCTCAAAAGTCTTGTGCCTGCGCTATGGCTAATCCGAACCAATTCACTGACGAAGATGGAAACTTCGATTGTCCTATCTGCAAATTGGCTGATAAAAATGTAGCAATAAAAATTGCGCCGTGTACACTTTGCTTGCCTGCAGTCAAAGAAGCCGAGCATCGATTAAAACATCTAATGGCGCATGTGAATCAAGTCTTATTACTGTCCAAACAGTATCTTCTAGCTGAGACTGCTCCTTGCTGCAAAGAAGACGATAACGAAAATGAAGGTGGCGAATTAAACTACGCCGGTTTAAAAAAACAACTTGAATTCATTAGTGTTACGTGCACTTGTCCGCATAAAGAGCCTAGTATACAATCTGACGGTTCTTGTACATGTAAACCTCCATGTCAATGTGACGAACCACCAAAATTCAAAGACTGTTGTGGAGGACCAGAGAAAGCTGATGTTACGCGTAGCGGATCTGAGTTTCAAACTTATAATCTATGTTCAATTTATGGAAGTTCATCATGTCCGCAATCAATGGCAACTGGATCGAATTTCCGAAATTCTTCCAAAAATTATCCAGCGGTTCCGCCATTTTTTTATCTCTATTCTGGACCATACGTACGTTCAGAAACCGGTTTCCATTCAATTCAATCCAAAAGCGCTAAGACTTCTAAAAAAGGTTTAGATGCTGCGCCATGCAAAAACGAATTAACACAGGTAAAGCCACCATGCCCTTGCGCACCAATGGATGAAAAGAAGATTTGTAGCTGTGAAGCTTTATCCCCCCAACAGTCTGAACAGCCATGTGTTTGTAACTCTACAGAAATTCTACCTACTCAAAATCCTCCTTCAAGACAGTCTGAGGCCGTGGGGGGTAAAGCAACGTGTCCATCTTGTCAAGTTGTGGCTTCTTTGCACGCTCCAAAGCCTGCCACGGATTTGGCTAAACGAATCACTAGGTTATCGGAACCCTGTTTAAAAATCAAATTTTCTGTTAGCGGTTATTTACCTGTCACTAAAAGTGTCGACCCTGAAACTACTAAGGAATCTGAAAATAGTTTGAAGCCAGATACCCGTTTTAATCCAATTAAGAGAGCTAATGCGAATCTAGAAGTTACTACAAGTTCTTTAAAACAATTAGTAGATGACAATAAAATGCAGACTAAGACATGTTCTTGCAAATCAATGGAGGCATCCTCTGAAATCATATCTCAACAATCGTCCGAAGATCTATGTAGTTGTGCCTCTACAGACACTCTTGTACCAATCGTACTCCAGTCGTCAATCGACCATTACAATACTTTATTGTCACAGTCAGATGTCGTGGAAATGATTTGTAAAGGGATTTTTCAAACAGATCAACCTGCTACCTCTTTACCTCCTCCAACTCTCTCTATTGAATTAGCCGAACGAGTTGCTAAGGCATCTGAACCGTATTTAAAGAAAAAAATATCACTGAATAAAGCTTACCCTGTTGATGAAATTGAAGAGGTACCAAAGTATCCAGCATGCTATTTGAAATCTGTAATGTCTAAAAAATCCACATGTTCAAAATCCACATGTTCTTGTGAATCTCCGGAACAGACAAACTCATGTTCTTGTAAATCCATGCAATCATGTCCCTGTGGTGTGTCTGACGAATCATCAAGAGGTACAAATTCTTCAGAAGATCTTAGTAATACAACTTCTGGTCCACCTTATTTTAAGAGGCCTGCGACTTTTTTTACCGCTGTGCCTCAAAAATTTACCCCATTAATATCATACACGCAAGAAAAAAATATAGGGCCATATGATTGCTGTAATATGACCGATACAATACTGTTACGTGGTACATCTATTAGTAATGATTTTGCTGACCAGTATCTAACTTTTAATCCATATACACGGGACCAAAACTACAAAAACAACATTTTTTCCGAGACGAGCAGTATCACTGGCTCATTTAATAAAATTTTCTCTAAACAAGCCGTATACCTATCACCATACACTCGAGAAGGAAAACCTGGTCCCTGTGGTATTTCAGAAGTAAGTTATGTTGCATGTCCACTTAGTAACACAGTGTCTAAAAAATCCTCAGCCTACACAACATATTTACTAAAAGAAAATTCTGCATATTTTCCAACATATACCCAAGTTGGAAAACAAGCACTGTGTAGTCATTCTCAGGTAAGTAGTATGGGAGCTACTTTAGATGATATAGACTCACTGGCATCATGTATGGCTTCATATACAGGAGAATTGAAATCTGAATACTGTGACATCTCTGAAACAGGTAGTATCACAAATGAATTTTATGCTATAGACTCCAAACAATGTACAACTTCTTTAACATATACACTTGCTGAAAATGCAGTGATTACTGAGATTGATAAAACGTCTAAATCACTCGATGCTACCGTATGTAAGGACTATTCAATTTACATGTCAATGAACCATCAAAAAAATTTACCTTATATGGTATACACTCAACAATGTAACAACGCATGTGGTAGTCGCGAAGCAACTGATCTACCTGGTACTGTTAAAAGCAAAGACTGTTCAACATATGTGACTGTTATTCGTAAAAGACCAGTACCATATACGCGAGAGGGAAGGCCTGGGCCTTGTGGTATTTGTGAGATGGTTTACCAAACTTATTTCGTTATATCTGAGGACTGTGCAACATATGTGACCACCGTTCCTAAAAAAAACCGAGAAGAACAACCTTGTGGTAGTTTAAGTACAATCACCACATCTAGTTCCCCTTGTAGCATTACTTATGCGACATGTAGCAATTGTGACACTTTACTTCCACAAAAAGAAAAATTTGACGAATGTAGCATTTGCCGTATAGTCAAACTATCTCGGCAGTTTGAAGATTTTGCACCGTTTAGACAAAGTTCAGAGTACAGTGACAATCTTACGCTCAACAATGATATCGATTTGTCTGATTCTGAAATTTATAAAATCTGTAATGCATGTAACCCTATCCCTAAGCATATTGAACCCTATACACGAGAAGGGATACCAGGGCCTTGTGGTGTAGATGAAGAAAATCATAGTGTAGGTAATCAGGGTCATATAGACATAATACCTTATACGAGAGAAGAAATAGCCAAGCTCTGTGGTGTGTCTGAGACAAATACAATAGTACGTTCATTAACCAATAGACCGTATACGGGAGAAGGGATATCGGGACCCTGTGGTATTTCAGATACATGTAATATAGATAAATGTTCATGTAATTCGGACACTAAGCCAATCCCAATTGCCAAAACATGTATACAAGAAAGAAAACCAGGTTCCTGCAAAGTTCCTGACACAAATAATATTGCTGGTTCTCGTTGCAATGCCGTTCCTAAGTGCCTAATAGATGTTAAGCCATGTACGCGTGAAGCGACAAGACCCTGTGGTTTTACTAAAATAAATCATATAGAAGATGCTGATAGCATTAAGGTCCGTACAGATGTTGGGGGATGTACACGAAAACAGAAACCTGGACCGTGCTGTGGATCTTGCTGTATTCCTGAGACAGATCATCATGCTACTTGTATAAGTATCCCTAAGACTCCCCCATATGTTGGAGTTTACCAACAAAAAAGGACACCAAGATCGTGTTGTGCTTCTGAGCCAATTCCGAATGCAGGAGTTACCTGCATTAAAACCCCTAAGATTCTCCCAGATGTTGGAGCTTTTAAACGAGAAGGTAAACTAAGGCCTTCCTGTCTTTCTGAACCAAACCAGAATGAAGGTGCTATCTGTATGAAGACTCCTAGGACTTTTCCATGTGATGAAGCATACACACGAAAAGGAACACCAGGTCCTTGCTGTCTTTCTGAGACAAATCAGAATGCAGGTGCTACCTGTATGAATACACCTAAGATTCTCCCAGATGTTGGAGCTTTTAAACGAGAAGGAAAACTAAGGCCTTCTTGTCTTTCTGAACCAAACCAGAATGCAGGTGCTATCTATATGAAGACTCCTAGGACTTTTCCATGTGATGAAGCATACACACGAAAAGGAACACCAGGTCCTTGCTGTCTTTCTGAGACAAATCAGAATGCAGGTGCTATCTGTATGAATACACCTAAGATTCTCCCAAATGGTGGAGCTTTTAAACGAGAAGGAAAACTAAGGCCTTCTTGTCTTTCTGAACCAAATCAGAATGCAGATGCTATCTGTATGAAGACTCCTAGGACTTTTCCATGTGATGAAGCATACACACGAAAAGGGACACCAGGACCTTGCTGTCTTCCTGAGATAAATCTGGATGCAGATGCTACCTGTATGAGGACCACTAAGATGCCTATGGAAGTTGGAGCTTTCACACGAGAAGGGACACCAGGACCTTGCGGTTTATCAGAAGCAAATAGTAATGCAGGTGCTATGAGTATGAAGATTCCTAGGTCTCTCCCATGTGATAAAGCATACACACGAGAAGGAGCACCTGGTCCTTGCGGTGTTCCTAATAAAAATCAAATAGAAAGTCTTAACAGCATTAGGGTCCCTGAGACCGTCCCAGGTGGTAAAGTAAACACACAAGAAGGAACACAAGAAGGAACACAAGAACTGAAAGTTACTGAAACAAATAAAACTACGGAGACTCCTGACTCTCAGCCAACTTCAAATGACGAACCAAACACACATGAAGATACCCGTGAACCCAGCAGTGCTACTAATAAGGATCAGGTTATAGGATTTCTCTATAACACGACCCTCCATCCATCTTTAGATTTCAAATCGAATCGCAATGTAGGCTCTGTCCGTTACACAGTTCGAAAACTACTCTCTCATCTTAGACCAAGTACACGAGAAACTACACCAATGCCGTGCAGCATTCCTGAGACAAGCCATATAGCGGGTGTCAACAGTATTAGGATTCCTGAGACACTCCCTGGTATTGTAGAAAATGCACGAGAAGGAATTTCATCCGAGACAAATAAAATCACAAGTTCTGGGTGTTCTGAAGACTCTCAGCCTCCATCAAATGTAGAACTACATACACGTGAAGAGAGACGAGGACCTTATGGTATTTCTAACAAAGATCATATTGTAGGGTATTTTTATAATACACCACTCAAGCCATCTTCGGATTTTAGAGCATATACTCGAGAAGATATACCGGATCGCTGCGGTGTTTTTAGAACATATAGCAATGCAGGTTCAAGCTATACAGCCCGTGAATTTCTCTCAGATCTTGGACCATATACAGTAGAAAAAATACCAAGACTATGCGGTTCTTTGGAGACAAAAGCAGGGTCTCGCTATAATAGTGTCAATAATCCGATCCCAAATGTTAACCCATTTGCACAAGATGAACACCCAGGAGGTCCCTGCTGTATTTCAGATACAGATTATATTGCAAGTTCCCGGTGGATGACAGCCCCTAAAGTACCTTCAAACATTGAACAATATATGCGACAAGGAATATCAGTGTCTAATGGTAATTCTGAGACAAATGACATTACAGATTTTTTCTTTAATACGTCTCCAGAATCGTTCGGGGAAACTAGATCATACAAACGCGAAACGACACCAGGATCCCCAGATGTTTTTGACACTGATCATATAGCAGGTGCTGACAGTATTATGGTATCACAGCCACCTTCAGCTATTGGACCATACAAGCGAGAGGAGACATCAGGTTCGCGCGATATTGCTAAGTCAAATGGCGTGACAGGTTCTATGCGTAATATGATTCCAAAGTTTTTTTCTAGACCGTATACTGAAGAAGGAATCCTAGGACCCTGTGGAGTGTCTGAAAAAGGCTATAATCTAAGATCACGCGCTAATTCAATACCTAAAGGGTCTACCAACATTAAACCGTACACAAGAGAAAATCAACCCGGACCCTGTGGCATTTCTTATGAGGCAAGTAATTCCTCCTTCTCTGTAACATCTTCTTCAAATCGTGTGCTTGAGAACAAATCTAGTAGATGGAACAATTCAAGGATTTATAAAAATGGAACTTCTCAATTATGTAAGTTAGAGTCATACACTAGACAGGAAAATCGAGGGCCTTATTGTGAAACTCAATCTTGTATGATGTGTCTTACAACGCCATGTACTTTAGAAGGATTGACCAGGCATACAGGAAATCATAATACTAAGGACGCTGTAACGTATGTTACTTTAGTGCCGCGTCTTGTATCATGCACGCGAGAAGCAGTTCCAGGGTCTTGCAGTACGTGTAAAACAAAAAATACACATCAAGCAGAAAGTAGTAAGAGCTCCGCATATAGCTGCAAAGCCCGAGTGCCTCATATTCGCATTAACGACACACGTTCTTTGCATTCTATTTTTCCTACTTCATGCTCTTCCTGTAAGCCACCAGCAACAGCTTCAGAAGCTACTTCGATGCTTTTGCCTTCATATATTTTGGCGATACCATCATCTACAAAAACGTCAGGAACTTGTTGTTGTAAATCTAGTAGACTTTCTACTGCAACTTTAGGGTGTGGTCCATCATATAATGAATCTGAGCGTTATATTGCCCCGAAAAAAGGTTGCTCTATTTGTGGTCGCTCTGCTTCTAAATTAAATACGCATATGATGTCTGTATCATATTTAACATCTATAAGTCATGGAAATAGTGATACGGTTGGCAGTTCTTCGCTAAAATCTCAACCATGTTCTGGTTGTGGAAAGGCAACACTAGTTATGTCTTGTGCTAGCAACCCCTCTGTAAAATCAGTCGCTATTGGAACCTGTGAAACATATTTTGCTTCATCGAAACGAAATCCTATTCCTAAACTTTCAACAAAATCATCACACTGTCATTTTGGAAAGACAAAAGCAATTCAGCAATGTTGCAACAAAGATGTTCAAAATTCTTCTTCTGAAGAAAGTACTACCTCTTCTGAAAGTGAAAACTGTGCTTCTGAGGATTGTAAAACAAGTGAAAAGAGAAAAGAAGATACGGGAGAATTGGGTTTTGGATATTTTGAGATGGCATTCAAAAAAATAACCAAAATATGCAAATACAAGAACCCAGATGGTACAGTAACTGATGAAAAACGAATTATCACTGTGGAAACTACAAAGAAACGGCCTCAAACATCCGAAGATCTTGATATAGAGGAAGGAACTTCTATAGGTGGTTCCCTGGAAAATGAAACGAATAGTATAGCCAATAACAATAATTGTAAATGCAAATCTGTAAGAAATGCTAAATCAGAAACTGTACAAGGTAATGTTGAAATAGACGTTTGCCCCAAAATAAGGCGTTGTATATCTGCTCAAAATTGTAAGAACGTGAAAGATCCAATAATAATTGTCCCTAAAAGTTGCATAACTAATTCGTTACTAAAATGTCCTCATAGACCACATGATTCAGACAATGATTCAAAATGTAAATGTGATAAAAAATCAAATGAAAATGCCAGAAGATCGTTTGACAAATCAACTAGTGCATCATGTCTCAGTAAACAACAAGATGCATGTACCGTTGTCCGGACCAAAAATCACCAATCTAACGACAGTAAGACAAAATGTCAGGGTGGTAATGTTCCATGTCTTGCACCCACTCGTAAAATATGTCCCAAAAGATATAAATGTTTAGACGATACTCCAAAGAGTGACTGTGCTAAATTAGATCATAAATCCACTACATGTACTTGTACAGATGAACCACAAGATATTAAAAGTGAACCAAAGAACGACTCGCAACTTGAGCCCACAGAACCGGAAGATTCGGACGGTGGCCCAAAGTGCGACTTTACGAGTAGACAGGTGCAGGAATCACACGATAGAGAGCAACAGACACACCCTCCTCCCAACAAACCGGAAGATTCTGAGAAAGGCCCAAAGTGCGACTGTGTGACGAAATCAGAATCTAAGCCCACTCCTCCTGTATGTTGTAAGCCTACTCCCAACAAACCGGAAGATTCTGAGAATGGCCCAAAGTGCGACTGTGTGAAGAAATCAGAATCTAAGCCCACTCCTCCTGTATGTTGCAGACAGGAAGACTCAGATACTGAACCAAAATGTGACTGTGCGAAAGCGAGAAAATCATTTTCTAAGGCAACTGCCCCCATTTGTCCAAATTCTATTCAAGTCACGGATAGCAAGCCAGCCGATAATGTTGTATTTCTCGTTCCAAGTGGTCAAGTATGTACCAACAGTTTTCAAGTTTTGGATAATAGCCCGAAGAGTGATTGTGCATGCAAATCACTTCAAAAATTAATTGCACCAATTTGTGTCCACGATACGAAAAGTGGGCCGAAGTGTAGCTGTGCCAAGAAGGCAACTTCCAAGCCGGTGTGTCCAAAGAGATTGAAGGACTCAGACAGTAGTCCGAAGCATGTCTGTCCGAATTTACAGCCTAAACCTGCAGCAGTGTGTGCAAAAAAAGAGCACGATTCAAAAAGTGGTTTAAAGTGTAAATGTGAAAAATCACACAGGCCCTCTGATGCTGCGTGTAACAACATACTACAAAAGACAGACAGCGATATAAAATGTGAATATTTAAACAAAATGCTTCATAAATCAACTAGTCCAGTTTGTGCCTTGAAACAACAAAATGAGTGTACCGGTGTTTGTGGTAACCCTCAAAAAGATTCGGAGAACGAACCAAAGTTTAAGTTTGAGGATGGTAATGCTGTATTGATTGTACCGACTATCAAAACATGTACGGACAACTGTGAAAATAAATCACATCGTAAATCATCTACGCCAATTAGTACTGTTGAGCTACACGATACGAAAACCGAGAAGAAGTGTAGCTGTCGCAAGTCACAATCTAAACCCACTGTGCCAGTGTGTTCCAATAAACAACACGAATCAGATAGTAGTCCAAAGTGTAAATGTGGGAATAAATCCCCTCCTAAGTCCACCGTTACAGTATGTCCCAACAAAATGAATGATATAGGCAGTGAACCTAAATGTGCCTGCGCTAACAAAACGCCTTCTAAGCCATCACCACCTGTATGTGCCAACAGATTAGAAGATTCAGACAGTGGTCCGAAGTGCGACTGTCCGAACGAAACTCCTAAGCCCACAGCTCCTGGATGTGACCACAATCTGGATGATCCAAACAGTGGTGGCCCAAAATGTGATTGCGCGGCCAAAACGCCTCCTAAGTCTTTACCACCTGTATGTGCTAACAGACTAGAAGACTCGGACAGTGGCCCGAAATGTGACTGTCCGAATGAAACCCCTAAACCTACAACTCCTGAATGTGCCAATAGAATAGAAGATACAGACAGTGGTCCAAAATGTGACTGTGCAAACCATCCGTCAAATCAAGTAAGTAATAATAAAAAGAATTCAGGTTGCGATCCGATGTGTGAGTTAGCGAGCAAAATACTGCCTATGTTAGTTTCAAAGGGTCAGCCCGAAAATAACAAAGTTACTAACAGGAAAGCAAAGGGTACTGAGGATAATTTTATTTTTCTTGCTCTAACCGGTAAAGGATGTACGATCAATCCTCTTAAGCCCACTGCTCCAGAATATGCGAATAGACTAGAAGACTCAGATAATAGTTCTGAATGTAACTGCGAAAACCAATCACCTCCTAAAACCTCTAACTCACTATGTACTAATAAACTGGAAGACTCCTGTGAATGCGTGAGCAAATCACTGCCAGAGTTCAATAAGATAATTTGTACAAATTGTTATCAAGTTTCCGATAGTGAGCCAAAAAATTATGAGGGCAATAATTTTTATGTTATGCCCACCGGCATGACAAGTGTTTCGGACAATGACTCCAAAAGCAAATCACTTCCTAAATTGAGCACCCCAATTTGTACTACCTGGCAACAAGACAAGACGAAAAACTGTGCGAACAAATCTCTTTGTAAGACTACAACTCCGGTATGTACTAACAAAATAGAAGACACGGATAGTGGTTCAAAGTGCGGCTGTATTAAGAAAGCACCTAAGTCTATTGTTCCAATGTGTGGCGATAGATTAGAAGATTCGGATATTGGTGAAAAATGTGCCTGTATGGACATATCTCCTCCTGAGCCAATTGCTCCAATCTGTGCCAATAGACTGCAAAATTCAGATAGTGGATCAAAATGTGAGTGTGCTGATGTTACTCCTTCCGTTAAAGATACAGAAACAGAAACAGAATTAGATCTACGTAATGCGATAGAAACTAGTGATAATTCAAACAAATTACCTGCCGTTAAGTTACAAAATGATAAAGAAGCTGGCAGAGTATTAGACTTGCATGATGTGAAAGGTGACGGTAATCGTGAAAAAAAAACCCAAGATAAACAAGTATCTTCTTCTCCACAAAAAGTAGCAGGTGTATTAGATTTACATGATGAGAATGATAAGGATAGTAGTGAAGAAAAATTACCTTCAGCAAAGACCCAAGATTACAAATTACCTGCCGTTACGTCACAAAATGAAAAAGTTGCTGGTAGAGTATTAGACTTGCATGATGTGAAAGGTGACGGTAATCGTGAAGAAAAAACCCAAGATAAAGAAGTTTCTTGTTCTCCACAAGTAGAAGGAGGCAGAGTATTAGACTTGCATAATTTGAAAGATAACTGTGATCATGAGGAACCTTCGACAAAGCTACAAAACCAAGAACGTGAAGAAGGAGGAAATAAATTACTTTTAACTAAAACCCAAGATAGAAAGATATCTTGTAGTTCTCTACAAAGAGAAACAGGTATAGTAATAGACTTAAATGACTTGAAAGAAATAGAAAAAGAAGAAATATGTACGTGTAAAAACGTTTGTAAGTGTGACAAATCACATTCAAAAAAGCCAGAAGAGGCAGGTAGAGTGGTAAACTTAAATAACTGTAAATGTAAGACCGGACTACTCTCAGCAACGGCCCAAATTCAAGAGATATATGGTATACTTCATGGAATAGTTGGTAAAGTAATAGATACACACGGTATAAATGAAAATAGAAACTGTGAAAGTAAAGCGCGTTCGGCAAAACGCCAAAATAAAGAAGTATGTTGTTCTCTACAACCCGAAAAGGGTATAATAGTAGATTTACGCGATAAGAAAGATAAACGCAATTTAGACAAAAAAACACATTCCATTACGTGCCACGGTGGTTCAGGTATGGTGCTAAATTTAAATAATGCAAAAGATAATTGTGAAAACAGACTTAACGAATACACAGTACCTTCAAAAAGAACTCTATGCAAACCAATACAAAAGACCGATATCGCTATGTCTACTACAGATTTGCATACTAAGCCAAAAGCCATATGCGTGCCCACATCGACCAAAATTGATTCTAATAGCTGTTGTCCTGTAAAAATTATACCAAAACCTCGTAAAATTTGTTGCTGTACCGCAGCACATGATGCTAGCAAGCTCTCAATCTTCAAAAGAGTTAGTATGATGGATGCTTTGCGGCAACTATTCCAACATTCAAATTCACGCACTCAAAAAGTACAGGACAAAAATATTTGCAAAACATGTTATTCCCCATTAAGTAATTCTGACGAAGTTGAATGTCTATGCGATAACTGTAAAGAGAAATTAATCGATGAAAACGAACGACATTATCGCTGTACCAATTACAGTACTGAACCTGGAACACCTTGCAAAAGTGCTCCTTCTCTGAGTCATAGATTCTGTTTTTCGAAGAACAATTTTAAATCTAATACTGAAGATAGACACTGTTATCAATCTCCGTTTGCGATTAAAACACCCTCAATGGATAGCGATACATGTTTAAATTGTGCTGAACATGACTCTTGTTGTAATGATGTCGCAACGTCGACAAAATCAAGAGATATAAGCTATGTACGAATAATTAAGAAAGGTAAGATTGAACACGGATGCACTAAATGTGGGACTAGAGACGGTGAATCACATTCTCGACATAAATCATAAATGCGTTCTGAAGATTATTTAATTGTAAATCTTTCCCTTTCAACTAACAATTAAAGTTTTATTGAACTGAATTTCTTTTTTGTTATTTCTCAATTTTATTATTCGCCATGAACTTAACAGTCGTTATCCGCGGCCGCGCCCGCGTGAATGTCGATTATCACGACCAAATATAGCCTTTTACTCTTAGCTAAGCTCTAATCTATATTAATGATGTGTATCAAATTTCATCACTTTATCTTTCTAAGATAGCTTATAAACTTTTCACAGAAAATCAAACAGAAAACAAACTATCCCCTATTTCAACCTCTTTAATCCCTTTTTGGCAATAAAAGGTAGCCTAGATCTCTCGCGACTTGGGGTCAAGATAAACGCCGGTAAATATATCTGTGGCAACCTGGTATAATGCTCTCGTCTAAATATAAATTCGAGTAGTCACATAGTAACGTCTAGACGTTATGTAAAACTAAATAAAGGAATGATTAAATAAAAGAGAATAGTTGGAATTGATTGAATGCCGGGCATTGGGAGCGGATAATTAGCCATGTACAAAACAACGAGTTGTATACATTTTGTTTTACTTTTGTCTGTGCGTGCGTCTGCACAACTTACAAATTTGTAGTGTAGGGTTGTCAGTAACAGTATTATATCTATCTATACTATTATAATAATGTATAATTGTAAGATAGTCGTAAAACATTTGAGATAGTTAGTTAAAAAATATTTAACGATACTGATATTTTTTTGGAATTCTTGTCTGTTCGTTTCTTTTGTCGCGATTGATACAAAACTACTGAGCTGATTTTGATGCGGTGCTTTTAGAAACTCGACCCGTTTCCAAGACAACGCCCGGTTGTGACTCACACAGTGACATTAGAACTGTTATATGGAATACAACTCTGTCCTACGAACTAGATATAAATTAAAATATGGACTAAATATCGTGCTGTAATCCGTATACCTGTGCCTCAGAGGCTTAAAATCTTACTTAAGTTTGATCGCAGTCTTTGATTCATCATCATCATCATAGGCGCCACACATAGTCCACTGCTGAGCATAGGCCTCTCCTATGAACTTCAAGAACGGCCGATCTAAAGCATCTCGCATCCAGCGCTTCCCGGCGACCTCATCAAGGTCGCCGGGAAGCGCTGGATCGTTGGGCGTTGGGTGTCCTACACCATGTTTGCTCGTACGCGGTCGCCATTCTAAGACTTTTTTTGCTCCATCGGCCATCTGTTTTGCGCGCTATGTCAATCGTTGAGTAAATTCTCATAATATAATATGACTAAAAGTCGAGATACCCGACATTCTACGACACGCATACGCAGATATGGGGTTGCCCAATTATACTCCAACGGGAGCCAAATCAATTTGCCTATAGTGGTCTATTGCTGGACATAGGCCTCTACCAATATTAAGAGGCATTAGTCTATTGTTTACACGCTGGCCAGACGGGTTGGTACAGGGTTTTATTTTGAGTTCTCTCGCAGTGATATCGTCTGCGTATTTTTCCGTTAGTCGTCTCTTTCGAATGAGATGGGGTATAATTAAATTTTTTCTTCATCACCAAGACGAGTCTATCTCTGTTACTTCGTCACCGGAAGCCAACACAGCTCTGGATTTGTCTTTTCACTACATATTATAAAACAAAGTCGCTTTCACTGTCCCTATATCCCTTTGTAGGCTTAAATCTTTAAAACTACGCAACGGATCTTGATGCGGTTTTTTTTAATAGATAGAGTGATTAAAGAGGAAGGTTTATGTATAATACATGTTTAATATAGTAGAGGGTGCAGCGGGAATGGGATCTGACGCCACGCAGGCGGAAAAATATTAGCGGTACGAAGTTCGCCGGGTCAGCTAGTTTATTTTAATAATAATATATTTTATTCTAACAATTTGTATGTGCCAACCCTATATTTGTCATTTGGCTCGAGTCCACTGGTAGTACGCAGACATGACGTCACGGGGACATTCCTGTATGTTGTATTAGAGTATAATTAAATATAACACTGTTACTTGGTGCTGTGATAGAGTACTGCTTGGATCAAAAGGATTGTTACTACTGTAGGCAATTGAATATAGCCACCTATGGCCAAGTGTGAGTTGTGTAGTGAACAGATTGCACAGATTTATTGAGTCTGTGGTCTATTAACTAACGGTAGTTTAGTGGTTGAGGAGTTAGCCGTATGATGGAGAGGTTCCGGGTTCAAAACTTGGTCATTTTTGGAGAACTGATGGCACAGATATGTATTCTGTGGTCTACTAACTTATTAGCGTTGTCGGTAGCTTAGTGGTACCTCTACGATCGAGAGGTAGCGGGTTCGAATCCTTATAACCCATTCCTAACTTATTTTTTATTATGTAATAACAAAATGGCATTTATAAAGTATAATAAATATATACATATATTCACGCCAGCAATTCCCCGAAAGGGCAGGCAGGAGTATCTTACCCACCTATGTTTCGCCAACTATGATTTTCAGTGTCACGTAACGAGAACGAGCCCATTGCCGTCAACCATGCACTTCGTAATTACCATTGTTTAACTCAACAAAAAGGCATTACCAACCAGAGCCTGACTCATAGGCCATAATAACTTGAAACAGACTGACCGACTGTCCATTGCGAAAGGTAAATAATATCTAATAATAATAGGTGACAAATACATAAAGCGTGACTAGTCTATTTTGGTCCAGCTATACCAGTTTCATAATACACAGACAGACAGACGAAATTGCATTGTATTGTGACAATTCTATTACAAATAACTTATAAAAGTATGAACTTGGGTTATTATAAAATTAGCTTTGAAAGTCGAAAGTAAAACTCAGTTTACTGATTAAATTCTATCCTAAATGTTAGGTATTTATGTTTTTAAAATTTTGTTCAAAAGACGTTTTGTATATTTTTATACAACTATGGTGGCAGACAAGCACACGGCCCACCTAATGGTAAGTGGTTCTTCTTCTTCTTCTTCTTCTTTCGCGGGCTCTTTTTCCGCATGTGGTCCCTTTTAGTTGGGCCTTTTTGCGTGATTTTGTGGTTTTAGTATCCACTGCCCTACTCTAACCATCCAAGCTCCTTCCAAAAAGCGGCCAGGCTGTCGGGTCTGCTGCAGGCCTCTCGAAGTGTGCTTGGTGTTCCCAGGTGTTGCGCCCGTTAGACCTAAAACATACAAATGTTTGTTAAGATTACTGTGCCCTGTTATGGTCCCTACTACAAACCGTAGGTCCGCCCTATTTAGGCGCAGCAGTTTTTTAGAGAGCCTGTTTTAGAGAGCATGGTAAGTGGTTACCATCGCCTATGGACGTATAGTCACACTCGTGCTGCCGACCCTGTAATCACAGAGTTCCTGTGCTGTCGGTGTAGAAGACAAAGCAGGACAAGCCTTTGGTCTTCCCACTGACATCACAAAACCTCTCCAGTGAGCTCTGGCTAACCTACTCACCGCCGGGAACACAACACGAGGTTATCATGGCCGCGGTATTCTGTAGGGGAGGTACTTCCCCAGTCGGAGTGCTCAATTGGAAGTGAATACCGTCGTGTCCTACCTCCTACAACCAATTAAAGTTTCGGTGCTTACACTAAGCTTACACCAGGCTTAGTAGTTAAGACGGCATTGTGGTCGAGGGGTATTCATATTCATAGTCATTACACAACCGACTCCTAACATAAGCAATCTAGCTTTGCTAGAGGGGTTAACGGGTGATTTCGATTACTAGTAAAAAAGTATACTTATTTACGTTGTAAATAATTGTATATCTCAATATGAAAACCGGCTTTGACACAGTAGTTTTATTGTCTATAATTCGAAATTATAATCCCACCAAAAACATTTTCATGTAAAAATTTGCCAAGACGAGTTTACTTACCCTGTGAAAAAGTTATCAAATCTCGTATAAAGCCAAGCTCTAAACACTGCACGCTCTAAACCTGCTAAACCTACAAGCTCTACACTATACCTTAAGAATATTTTAAATAATATTGACTTATTTAGCACTAACTGTAGTGCAAGTCTAATATACAAACTTCCACCGTAGAAGGTAATCTGTGCTTCCACCTCCTATTCCCAGGGGATAGGTTAGGTTAAGTTTTTTAATTTTTTTGTTGTCTTTGTAGTAATATTAGCTTACATACCAAATTTTAGCTTTGTAAGACTTCAAGAAGTACCCTAACAATTTTGATGATCAGTGAGTGATGAGTCAGTGACGAAATTATAGGTTTTGAGACATTAATAAAATCTAAATTATAATAGCTACGACATTCAAATATTTTTATGTATAATGATTGTACCGATGGCATTCTATCTTGAAAATATATTTTTTCATTCGGGTGTAGGGGTAGATTAGACGTTGAGAAAGGACATAAGCTGTGTTTGGTCGCGAAACTCGACATCCATGTGGGCGGAGCCACGATCATAAGCTAGTTTAAAATGAAACAACTCTACAAACAAATAGGTATTAATACAATCAAAGTAAGAATGTTATTTGAGTTATTGTGAATTGGACTGTATTCGACTGCTCTTAGCAATTGAATTAATAAACAATCGAAGTTACTAATATTCTCCCCATAGAACATATTCACAGATATTGTAAGACATTCTTATCATTCAAGCAATCAATCAATTAGCCCACTGCGTCCACTGCTGGTCATAGGCCTCTCCCAATGTGCGCCATTTTGTACGATCCTCCGCCTTCCGCATACAGTCCGTCCCAGCCACCTTTTTCAGGTCATCGGTCCATCTGGGTCTATCATTAACAATTCGATAATTCTTCTTACCTTTCCAATTAAGCCAAATTATTTTTGATAACTCCTATCACAAATAATTTAGCTTATATAACGCCCAGAATTCCAATCCAGCACCACTCAATCGACTTAAACTACTTAATGACGAAACTTATGTTCACGGAATCAACGAGGTAAGTGTATCTAACGGAGACACGTAAACAATATAAATAAATAAACAATAAAGTTATTTGTCTGAAGCCTCGTAGTCTAGTTGTAAAGGTAATGGACTGTTGAGACGAGGTCTCGGGTTTGATCCCAGGTTTTACCATGGCACACACCAATGACTTTTCGATGCTTTTCGAAGTTATGTGTGTATTTATCGCAGGTTTATAAGTGCCCCGTTAATGGCAATAGGCTCGCCACCTATTACATTGGGACCTAAACATAAACTGGCGAAATGTAGGTGCTAGCACCTCTGCCTACCCCTTCGGGGGTATAGGCGTGAGTTTATGTTATGTCTGAAGTCCAAAGCTTACGTATACAACGCTAAAATATCTGGCCAATACTTATCTTTGAGACAACAATCGTGTTGCGGACTTGATTATTGCACGTGGTTACGAGCCTTTTAAGGCGAAGTTTGTTCCTAAGAGATTTCACTTTTGAACTTTAGTACATACATACATACATATACTTACGAGTTTCCTTTCGAGAAAAGTTTAAAGAAATAGTCTCAAAAAATATCTCAACATTTTCAAGAGTTTGTGACAGGCATAATATAATTATGCCTGTCACAAACTCTTGAAAATTTTGAGATATTTTTCCTAACATACATTAGGTTCTCGAAAATGTATTGTGACGAAAATGTGTTGTTAGGAACAAAACATAAGACATAAAAACAATCTTATGGCTTATGATAGTAGACTCCATAAAATTAGTAATTCTTTCTGGGGCAACTGTATACGCTTTTTCAATAAGCTTCCTAATGAAATTAGAGATTTACCTGTGAATAAATTTAAAATTGTAATTAGGACTAAACTTTGCCAAAAAGGCTATTATAAAATCCAAGAATATTTAAATGATAAACAAGCTTGGAAATGAGCTGTTCGTTCAACTATGCTACTCAAGCAAACTATTGTATTTAGACTAAGTAGACTAAGCAAATGTTTGTAAATAGACCAAAAAAAAATGCCCGCTGAGTTTCTTGCTGAAGCTACGGTGTCTTCTCGGGTTGGGGCCGCGTTTTGAACCGGTGGTCCGTTTGCTAAACTAGTCTAGATTTTCTTTTTGACTTGACGTTTTGTAAGTGCCGTTTTAATGGTCTATTTATGACTTTGACTTTTGACTTTGACTCACGCCTGTGAATCCGCGAAGGGGTAGGTAGAGGTGTATTAACATACACGTTACGCGAAGATTTTCGGTCCCACGTAGTCGCGGGCGGGCCTATTGCCGTCTATTGGGCACTGTTTTGGCCTGTATGTTTACCGTCGGATGGAGAAAAACCTATCCCTTAGTCGCCTTTTAAGACACCCACAGGAAGAGCTGGTGTGGTTCTATTCTACTCCACTGGGAACTAACACGGTGGATATAATTAATTGGACACCCCACGACCGTGGCAGCTGAAAAGTAGTCGAAATGTCGGGCTAAATGTACCTAAACAATACCAAATAAATATAAAAGAAGACGGGTTGCACTCTGGGAGAGCCGGCAGAAGTGAAAACATTTTCTTTCTTTCTTTCTTCGTTATATACATAGAAAAAGATAAAAAGAACATACCATACCATACCTATAATATAGCGCCAATCATAGAACCTATCACTAATTTTCTGCTAATTTTCTGTCAGAAGAAATTAATAAATTACAAAAAGAAAAAGTAATCACAAAAGTGTCAGAAGGCCAGGTTTGAACCCAGTACTATCTGAAATCATGAGGATTTAAAGTCGACTACGATGCTATTTATCGTATCTTGCAAAATAGACAGTCTATAGCTTATGTTGTATGACGTCAGTCGTCGGTTACGGTCCAAAGGTCAAGCGATCCTGACGCGAGTTGAACACTTTTCACCCATCCAACGCCGCTAAAGAAGTTTTCACTTCAATTATATATATATATATATATATATATATATATATATATATATAATTTACTGATATGGCTGCATAATTGCGAAAGGTTAAAATTTCTAAAATGTTGGAAAAACCTCATTTCTCGGTCCAGTTGCTGCAACATTCGTCCCACTGGGAAGCCGGCAGGAATAGGGTAATAAGAACCTCTCGTCCCTGGGCTACATACTAATCCTACCAATACAGGTAATTAAACTATCACGGTCACTATATTATTATTGGAGTTATGCTGCGCATTCGGCTGTGTTTAATATTGAACATGTCAATATTCAGCACCGTATCAAAGTCAAACTCAAAGTAAAAAAAAAACATTCAATTAGAACAACATTATTGTTTCTTATTGACTTCAATAAATTTTACGTAACCTAAGTTTACCACCACTTCCAAGGCGCTGGTGGAGAAGAAACGGCGCAACAAACTCCACTGCGGCATTTTTTCAGACGTCAATTTACAATATTTATATCCTTAAGGCTAAATGTGGACGAATCTACATTTATTTAATAACTTTACTACGGCTATACTCACGTCACTCGTCAGGATGCGCCCGACTAGTTTCGGACCCGACCGGAGTCCTTATTCATGAGCAGAGTATCCAGGCGCGGCGACGTCCGGTGCTTTACTTTATATACTCTGCTCATGAATAAGGACTCCGGTCGGGTCCGAAACTAGTCGGGCGCATCCTGACGAGTGACGTGAGTATAGCCGTAGTAAAGTTATCGAATTGTAAAATGGCTCACGATAGTTTCTATACAAGAATCTACATTTATCTCGTGTCTAATGAACAAAATATAAAATAAAATAAAAAACTTTAATAAACTATTTAATTTAAGTTAAAATATGGCTTAAGTTCAGTATCATGCCATAACTACAGCATTTTAGGAGCAGAGTATATAAAGTAAAGCACCGGACGTCGCTCGCCGCGCCTGGATACTCTGGTCATGAATAAGGACTCCGGTCGGGTCCGAAACTAGTCGGGCGCATCCTGACGAGTGACGTGAGTATAGCCGTAGTAAAGTTATCGAATTGTAAAATGGCTCACGATAGTTTCTATACAAGAATATACATTTATCTCGTGTTTAATGAACAAAATATAAAAAACTTTATAATAAACTATTTAATTTAAGTTAAAATATGGCTTAAGTTCAGTATTATGCCATAACTACAGCATTTTAGGAGGTGCCTGCGCCATGCTTAAGCCAGACGTTTTTGTCTAGATAGTCATATGTCCTATAGTATGCTTTTTTTATGTATGCAGGTGACATCTAAGCCCTGCTCGTGTTGTCCTGTGTAGGCATGGAGACTTTACAGACATTAACAATGGCGGCCCTCAGCTTCGCCTTAACAAAATCACGTTTGGCATCACGATCTGCGCTAGGTTCAACCCATGCCATTCCATCAGGCGGGAAATATGTCGCCATATTGTTCACTATATAAATATTATAAGTTAGTTTGTGTATGCTTCAAAAACCCAATTATTTCAGTTGCGACCCGTACCATCTTGATAGTTTTGACTTTGGACCTTATCTATAAATGGTCCTAAAATAAGGTTGTACGGTTACCTACATAGCACACATTTTGACATACTTCCTATTTCATTACGGTAGATGGCGATGCAATAACTTAATACGTTTTTTTACAGAGTAATTCCCAGCTGGCCCAGACCCGGGTCTCGGGTGTTCTATATATTTTGGTGTATTTTTTTTATAAGAATATTAGAACCGACGTTTTTTTTTCTTTTTAAAAGAATATTAGCAACCGAAAGTATCGAAATTACTAATATTCCCTCTAACCCCTCCAACTAAGCTAAATCGCTTGTGCTAGGAGTGGGTTCACGTCAGTAGTGTAATGGCCAGGATTCGAACCCGGGATCTCTCGATCGAAATTGTCGAAATTGTTTGTATTAGGAGTCGGTTCACGTCGGTAGTGTTTTTAGACAGGATTCAAACCCGGGACCTTTCGATCGTAAGGCCGACTCCTTAACCACTAAGCTACCGACTAAATAATTGGCCGCATTTATATATTTTGGGTCGAAATGAACCTCTTCTACAAATTGGTACATATGCTTATTGATAATTGGACCTTGGAGCTTAGGGACCACTCCCCTACGCTTTCACCTCCTAATGGAGCTGATATTGACTTTTACGAGAGTAACTGGTGGTATATCTCAGAACCTTGAGTCGAGCCAGGGAAAAAATTCCTTAAAATACCAACAAAAAGTAGCAATTGTAGGACACGACGGTTTCCCCGTCCAATTGAGTACTCCGACTGGGGAAGTACCTCCGCCCTACATAATACCGCGGCCATAACAACCTCGTGTTGTGTTCCCGGCGGTGAGTAGGGTAGCCAGAGCTCACTGGAGAGGTTTTGTGCTGTCAGCGGGAAGACCAAAGGCTATTCCTACTTTGTCTTCTACACTGACGGCACAGAAATTCTCGTATGTTTACAGGGTCAGCAGCACGAGTGTGACTTCCCTGATGTTGCACACGTCCATAGGCCTCGATAACCACTTACTATCAGGTGGGCCATGTGCGTGTCTGCCACCACAGTTGTATAAAAAAAAGTAATTGGAACCGGGTCTCCAAATTGAAAGACTCAGATGGAACCCGGAACAACGCTAAAATGCTCATCTAAGTTGGTCAATTATAGATAATGTGAGGTTCTTCAAGAAGGGCATTTGAAGGTTCTTTCAGGGCTGGCCGCATTAGTATGGTACCCCTGGTATTGTACACGTCCATAGGCTACAGTAATCACCTTCCATCCGGTGAGCCGTGAGCTTGTCTACCTCTTAAGCGGTATAAAAAAAACATCAAAGATCGTAATGCGAACTTCTCCTTAACACTGAATTTGGCACAAAAAACAGTCAATATAATATAGGTACCAACTGATACCATCGCCATATTGAATTTTTCAACAACAAAAGTTTAATAAACTTTGCAATAATCGATCGGTGTTGATTAAAAACAGCCGTTTAATAAGCTACGTACATTCAATTTGAAGTAGGCGGATCCTCGCGTCACAATACAACACAGGTATGTTCAGAAGGTTCATGTTTATACCCCCTCAGGGGTAGGCTGAGTCTGAGAGGGTCTGAGGGTCTGGGTTTGTTGTTTCCGCCGAACCCTTACATTTCTGCCTGTGCTGAAAATTAAAGCAACCGGAGTTGTCTTATAAATAACATCAGCTATCTACACTAAAAATCATGTCAAAATCAGTTCAACCGTTTTCGAGATTACTCGAAACAAACAGGCAATCAGTCAGATACATACATACATATCTACATACAATCACGCCTTTATCTCCAGAGGGTTAGGCAGAGGTGAATTAACACCCACATTACACCAATCTGTTTTCGGTCCCACGTAATAGGGGGTGAGCCTATTGGCGTATTCCGGGCACTATTGTTGACTCGAGCCATGCATCTGAGGCTGAGTCTGGGCTGTACATATCTGTCTGATGTTAAAGTTAATCAGCCCTATCCCTTAGTCGCCTTGTACGACACCACATGGGCAGAGATGGGGTGGCCCAAATTCTACTCTGTCGGGAACTACGCGGCTAAACGGTCAGATAACATTATAAAAATGGTTAAAAATATACATTTGAATGCAATCATTAAAATTATTTTAATGCAATAATAGTGCATTGAAATGTTACAATTTAAGGACCGAATATTTTTATTAATTTTTAGAGGACGCAATTTAATTTTTGGGTCAATAGAAGCTTAACCTCAAGTTTGTGGGGTCGCCACCCTTGCGGCGCGGCCCGGCCACCATCTTGAAAAACACTTTTTTCGCACAAACAAAATTTGGGAAATTATGCGTCTTAAAAAAAAATTGTAAAGTCATAATTTGTGGCAAATTATTTTGCCTACAAATATGTTTCGATAACTTTTTGCCCTAAATTAAAAATAAGGTCGGTAAAGTTTCTGCTTGTCCATCTCCCCTGCTAGGAATGATCTAGTTTTGATGTCTGCTCCCAGAAAGGGGAGACCCCAGAACTTAAAATTCTTGAAGGTTCCTGAGAGGTTTGATCAAAGGAGATATGGGTCTGAAACAATCGAATATACTAATATTCTCCCCATAGACATATTCACAGATATTGTAAGACATTCTTATCATTCAAGCAATCAATCAATTAGCCCACTGCGTCCACTGCTGGTCATAGGCCTCTCCCAATGTGCGCCATTTCGTACGATCTTCCGCCTTCCGCATACAGTCCGTCCCAGCCACCTTTCTCAGGTCATCGGTCCATCTGGGTCCATTATTAACAATTCGATAATTCTTCTTACCTTTCCAATTAAGAAAAAATATTTTTGATAACTCCCATCACAAATAATTTAGCTTATATAACGCCCAGAATTCCAATCCAGCACCTCTCAATCGACTTACGTTCAAGGAATCAACGAGGTAAGTGTACCTATCTAACAGAGACACGTAAACAATTTAAATAAATAAACAATAAAGTTATTTGTCTGAAGCCTAGTAGCCTAGTGGTAAAGGTTATGGACTGCTGAGACGAGGTCTCAGGTTTGATCCCAGGTTTTACCATGGCACACACCAGACTTTTCGAAGTTATAAGTTATGTGTGTATTTATCGCACCCGGTTAATGGCAATAGGCTCGCCACCATTGGGACCTAAACATAAACTGGCGAAATGTGGGTTCTAGCACCTCTGCCTACCCCTTCGGGGATATAGGCGTGAGTTTATGTTATGTCTGAAGTCCAAAGCTTACGTATACAACGTTTAAGTATCTGGCCAATACTTATCTTTGAGAAAACAATCGCGTTGCGGACTTGATTATTGCACGCGGTTACGAGCCTTTTAAGGCGAAGTTTGTTCCCAAGAGATTTCACTTTTGAACTTTAGTACATACATACATATACTCACGCCTGTGAATCCGCGAAGGGGTAGGTAGAGGTGTATAAACAGACACGTTTCGCGAACTATGATTTTCGGTTCCACGTAATCGCGGGCGAGCCTATTGCCGTCTATTGGGTACTGTTTTGGGCTGTATGTTTACTGTCGGATGGTCGCCTTTTAAGACACCCACAGGAAGAGCTGGTGTGGTTCTATTCTACTCCACTGGGAACTAACACGGTGTAGTGGTATAATTAATTGGGCACCCCACGACCGTAGCAGCTGAAAAGTAGTCGAAATGTCGGGCTAAATGTACCTAAACAATACCAAATAAATATAAAAAAACGGATTGCACTCTGGGTTGCACTCAGCCGGCAGAAGTGAAAACATTTTCTTTCTTTCTTCGTTATATACATAGAAAATTATAAAAAGAACATACCATACCATACCTATAATATAGCGCCAATCATAGAACCTTTACTAATTTTCTGTTAATTTTCTGTCAGAAGAAATTAATAAATTACAAAAAGAAAAAATAATCACAAAAAGTAATAAACTACAAAAAGAAAAAATAATCACAAAAGTGTCAGAAGGCCAGGTTTGAACCCAGTACTATCTGAAACCATGAGGATTTAAAGTCGACTATGATGCTATTTATCGTATCTTGCAAAATAGACAGTCTATAGCTTATGTTGTATGACGTCAGTCGTCGGTTACGGTCCAAAGGTCAAGCGATCCTGACGCGAGTTTAACACTTTTCACTCATCCAACGCCGCTAAAGAAGTTTTCACTTCAATAATAAATATATATATATATATATATATATATATATATATATACAATTTACTGATATGGCTGCATAGTTGCGAAAGGTTAAAATTTCTAAAATGTTGGAAAAACCTCATTTCTCGGTCCAGTTGCTGCAACATTCGTCCCACTGGGAAGCCGGCAGGAATAGGGTAATTTAAACTATCACGGTCACTATATCATTATTGGAGTTATGCTGCGCATTCGGCTGTGTTTAATATTGAACATGTCAATATGACTTCTCCTCTCGTGTTGGTAAACTGAAGGCAAAATCTTGAGTAAAGGAATCACCTTTATAGACACTTACAATGTTAATGTAGTGGCACTCAGCTTGACTCTCATTAGAAGATTAAAGCACGCTCCGCTTGAAGGACCTGGGATTATAGGAGGAAGAAAATACGTGAACTGGTAAGGAATTCCAGGTCTTAATGGTGCGGCAAAGAAATGAATCACCGCACCGCTTGGTTCTTGAAGGAATATTCAGCACCGTATCAAAGTCAAACTCAAATTCAAAGGTTTTTATTCAATCTAGAACAACATTATTGTTTCTTATTGACGTCAATAAATTGTACTTAAGCTAAGTTTACTACCGCTTCCAAGGCGCTGATGGAGAAGAAACGGCGCAACAAACTCCACTGCGGCATTTTTTCAGACGTCAATTTACAATATTTATATCCTTAAGGCTAAATGTGGACGAATCTACTTATTTAATAACTTTACTACGGCTATACTCATGTCACTCGTCAGGATGCGCCCGACTAGTTTCGGACCCGACCGGAGTCCTTATTCATGAGCAGAGTATCCAGGCGCGGCGACGTCCGGTGCTTTACTTTATATACTCTGCTCATGAATAAGGACTCCGGTCGGGTCCGAAACTAGTCGGGCGCATCCTGACGAGTGACGTGAGTATAGCCGTATTAAAGTTATCGAATTGTAAAATGGCTCACGATAGTTTCTCTACAAGAATCTACATTTATCTCGTGTCTAATGAACAAAATATAAAATAAAATGAAAACTTTATAATAAACTATTTAATTTAAGTTAAAATATGACTTAAGTTCAGTATTATGCCGAAACTACAGCATTTTAGGAGGTGCCTGCGCCATGCTTAAGCCAGACGTTTTTGTCTAGATAGTCATATGTCCTATAGTATGCTTTTTTTATGTATGCGGGTGACATCTACGCCCTGCTCGTGTTGTCCTGTGTAGGCATGGAGACTTTACAAACATTAACAATGGCGGCCCTCAGCTTCGCCTTAACAAAATCACGTTTGGCATCACGATCTGCGCTAGGTTCAACCCATGCCATTCCATCAGGCGGGAAATATGCCGCCATATTGTTCACTATATAAATATTTATATGTTAAGTTAGTTTGTGTATGCTTCAAAAATTCAATAAGTTCAGTTGCAACCCGTACCACCTTGATAGTTTTGACTTTAGACCTTATCTATAAATGGCTGATATTGACTTTTACGAGGGTAACTGGCGCTATATCTCTGAACTTTGAGTGGAGCCAGAGAATAAGTTCGATAACGAAAAGTAGCAATAGTACGACACTACGGTTTTCCCGTTTAATTGAGCAGTCCGACTGGGGAAGTACCTCCGCCCTACATAATACCGCGGCCATAACAACCTCGTGTTGTGTTCCCGGCGGTGAGTAGGGTAGCCAGAGCTCACTGGAGAGGTTTTGTGCTGTCAGCGGGAAGACCAAAAGCTATTCCTACTTTGTCTTCTACACTGACGGCACAGAAATTCTCGTGTGTTTACAGGGTCAGCAGCACGAGTGTGACTTCCCTGATGTTGCACACGTCCATAGGCCTCGATAACCACTTACTATCAGGTGGGCCATGTGCGTGTCTGCCACCACAGTTGTATAAAAAAAAGTAATTGGAACCGGGTCTCCAAATTGAAAGACTCAGATGGAACCCGGAACAACGCTAAATTGCTCATCTAAGTTGGTCAATTATAGATAATGTGAGGTTCTTCAAGAAGGGCATTTGAAGGTTCTTTCAGGGCTGGCCGCATTAGTATGGTACCCCTGGTATTGTACACGTCCATAGGCTACAGTAATCACCTTCCATCCGGTGAGCCGTGAGCTTGTCTACCTCTTAAGCGGTATAAAAAAAAACATCAAAGATCGTAATGCGAACTTCTCCTTAACACTGAATTTGGCACAAAAAACAGTCAATATAATATAGGTACCAACTGATACCATCGCCATATTGAATTTTTCAACAACAAAAGTTTAATAAACTTTGCAATAATCGATCGGTGTTGATTAAAAACAGCCGTTTAATAAGCTACGTACATTCAATTTGAAGTAGGCGGATCCTCGCGTCACAATACAACACAGGTATGTTCAGAAGGTTCATGTTTATACCCCCTCAGGGGTAGGCTGAGTCTGAGAGGGTCTGAGGGTCTGGGTTTGTTGTTTCCGCCGAACCCTTACATTTCTGCCTGTGCTGAAAATTAAAGCAACCGGAGTTGTCTTATAAATAACATCAGCTATCTACACTAAAAATCATGTCAAAATCAGTTCAACCGTTTTCGAGATTACTCGAAACAAACAGGCAATCAGTCAGATACATACATACATATCTACATACAATCACGCCTTTATCTCCAGAGGGTTAGGCAGAGGTGAATTAACACCCACATTACACCAATCTGTTTTCGGTCCCACGTAATAGGGGGTGAGCCTATTGGCGTATTCCGGGCACTATTGTTGACTCGAGCCATGCATCTGAGGCTGAGTCTGGGCTGTACATATCTGTCTGATGTTAAAGTTAATCAGCCCTATCCCTTAGTCGCCTTGTACGACACCACATGGGCAGAGATGGGGTGGCCCAAATTCTACTCTGTCGGGAACTACGCGGCTAAACGGTCAGATAACATTATAAAAATGGTTAAAAATATACATTTGAATGCAATCATTAAAATTATTTTAATGCAATAATAGTGCATTGAAATGTTACAATTTAAGGACCGAATATTTTTATTAATTTTTAGAGGACGCAATTTAATTTTTGGGTCAATAGAAGCTTAACCTCAAGTTTGTGGGGTCGCCACCCTTGCGGCGCGGCCCGGCCACCATCTTGAAAAACACTTTTTTCGCACAAACAAAATTTGGGAAATTATGCGTCTTAAAAAAAAATTGTAAAGTCATAATTTGTGGCAAATTATTTTGCCTACAAATATGTTTCGATAACTTTTTGCCCTAAATTAAAAATAAGGTCGGTAAAGTTTCTGCTTGTCCATCTCCCCTGCTAGGAATGATCTAGTTTTGATGTCTGCTCCCAGAAAGGGGAGACCCCAGAACTTAAAATTCTTGAAGGTTCCTGAGAGGTTTGATCAAAGGAGATATGGGTCTGAAGGCTCTGCGTGTGAGTGTACCTACATGTGTTTTTTTCACGTTGTATAAAGCTTTTTACTGTGCCTTTTAATTTATGATGTCAAAAGCAGACAAGTGCGAGTCGCCCATGAAGGGTTCCGTAGCAGCAAGTAGGTAAACTGCGGTTTACGATTTATGACGTATTAAAAAAAACTACTTACCTCCTAGATCACGTTTAGACCAATTTTCGGTGGAAGTTTGCATGGTTATGTACATCAAATATTATTTTTAGTTTTATCATTCTCTTATTTCAGAAGTTACGGGGGGGGGGGGGGGTTACTATTCAGTTTAGAAAAAAAATTATATTAGAAACCTCACTATCATTTTTGAATACCTATCCATAGATCACCACCCCACACGTATGGGTTAGATGAAAATAAAATTTTTGAGTTTCAGTTCTAAAATATGGGGAACCCCCAAAATGTATTGTTTTTTTTTTCTTTTTTTTGTGTGAAAATCTTTATGCGGTTCAAAAAGGGTACTGAAAGATTAGATGGGTCCCAATCTTGTTAAGAAAGCTCTAAGCTTGTTTACTACTAGTAATTTAAAGTCGCTCACAATATAGACGAAACAACCAGGTCAAATCACATTTAAGCGGACCCTGGATTCTGAGGAAGTCCTCGGAAGCGACTTAAGTACAGATGATGATGATTACTAATAGTGTGAGCTACTCCATTGCGTGAACAAGACCATCTCGAATTGTTTTTTTAAAGAATATTAGCAACCAAAATTTATCGAAATTACTAATATTCCCTCTAACCTAGTAAGCTAATTTAGGAGTGGGTTCACGTTGGTAGTGTAATGGCCAGGATTCGAACCCGGGACCTCTGGATCGTAAGGCTAACCCCTTAACCATTAAGCTACCGACGCCATATTGAATAACAAGTAATTCTACACTGTTCTACAAGTATAGTCACGCGATTCAAAATGAAGTCGTCAACGATTGTACATAATTAATAAGACAGGTGATACGATGTGGACGGAGCGAGGTTGCGTTAAGGAATGTTGATAGGGCGACGGGCGGATGGGTGACCACCGTGTTTGTAAAGAAACCGGGTTAGAGGAAGATTTTTTAGGATATTTCTAACTTTTTAACCGACTTCGACAAAGTAGAAGGTTCTCAATTCGATATGTAATTTTTTTTACATACATAATGTAGGTACACCAATTACTCTGAGATGTATTATTCGATTTATGTACTTATTTTTTTTAGTTCGATGAATTAGTAGAGAAAATTTTCTGAATTTACAGATTTACTGTTCTGTTAGAAGTCGGTGCCAACCGAATCAATTGGAATATGACCTCTCGGGCTAGGCACCGACTTCTAACAGATCAGTAAATCTATAAATTCGGTTATTTTTCTCTGAATTATTTTATACTTTTCAGTTTTTGAAGGCGGTTTTTTTAATACGTATTTTTGTCTTTAATTTAAACTATGGCGGTCCATGATATACCTACTTACAATAACATTAATGGGAATTTACCGCGGTCATGGTATAGGAAAATTCTTTTTATGTAAGGATGACTTCACCTCGCCTGATGGTAAGGTGAAGGCAAAGTCTTAGGGAAGTCAGTCACCATTACAGACACGTACCATGTTACCGTTAGTAATGTTAGTGGTACTCAGCTTGACGGCCTCCTTAGATGCTTTTTTTCACCCCGATTACAGAACCCGGGACTATAGGAAGAAGAAACTCATAAAAATCGTATAAACCAAACCCAAAGAAAGAGTAGAAGAGCTGCGGGCTCCAACAAATTTTGGATCCAATCGGGACCAATGCTGAGATGAAAACGAGTTGTAATAATTAAATAATGAAAAAGTCCAGTGAGATTTTTGCCGGAGTTTACTCACTCCGCGTTAGAAACCGACAGTCCATTTGCAAATAAGAAGGTTCTTCAAAAGTCGGCAGCACGAGTGTGACTCCCCTGGTGTAGCACACGTCCTTAGACCACGGTAACCGCTTTCCATCAGATGAGCCGTGTACTTGTCTATCAACTAAGAGAAATAAAAACCAATCCAGTTTTTACTTTCGACGTTTTGTAAGTGCCGTTGAAAGTTGCAGTAATGGTAGCCACATAACTACATTACATTGTTGCACAAATTAAGCCTACAACACCGTTTAATAAAGCATTGTAACATCATCACAGACGATCGCCCATGCTTGCGTGTTTCTCCCAACTCATCTTGAAAACTCATATGTCAATATTGATTATGTCAAACTCGTGTACAAAGTCTAGTCGGGTTACGTATCAAAATACTGGATACTTTTTTTAAGTGAAGTAGAATAGCGAACTTCCGTAGTAGGCATTAATCAAATTGAATACCGGATAGCCTTTGTGGCATAGCGGGGTGAGATGGCAGATAAGCACACGGCCCACCTGATGAAAAGTGGTTACCGTGGCCTATGGACGTGTGCAACACCAGGGGAGACACACTCGTGCTGCCAACCCTGTAAACACAGAGAGTTTCTGTGCCGTCAGCTCAAAAGACAAAGCAGGAATAGCCTTTGGTCTTCCCACTGACAACAAAAAGACTCTCCAGTGAGTTCTGGCGGCCCACTCACCACCGGGAACACAACACGAGGTTATTATGAATTATATTTGGAATGGTCTGGGTGTTTGCATGGTACCTCGCAGAGCACGCTAAGCCATTGGTCTAAATTGCCTGCCACACGAACATTTATGGCAGTTGGAGGCCTAAAAAGTCCGACCAGTCTAACTACAGAACTTCGATATTGCCAATTGGTCGTGGAAGTCGAACTGCAGGTGCTTCTTGGAAAATATCAAAGTCCAGTCAAACCCGCGGTAAGTCTGGAAAAATCGAACTATGGATTTCGCGGTCCAAGCTTCGGATGCGACCAGGATTAGCGTGAAAAAATATCATCATATCAGCCGCACATAATCCACTGCTGAACGTAGAGAGCTCTCTCTTTTAAACTTCCAGAACGAACGATCTAAATCAGCCCACTTCCAGCACTTCCCAGCGACCTTGATGAGGTGGTCCTTCCACCTGGCCGTTGGGCGTCCTACACTACGTTTGCCCGTCCAGATTTTTTTCGCTCCATCGGCCGTCTGTTCTGCTTCTGCGCTATGTGTTCCGCCCACTGTCGCTTCAACGAGCTAATCCGGGTGCGCCAAAGTTCACCTAAATTTTCAACTCCGAAAATTGGAACTCCGAAAATGTTCTTCCTAACATTTTATTTATTTATTTATTTATTTAATAATTCATTGCATATATGGGTTACAGACTAGTTGTTATAGGCAGTGGATACAGTTTCACCATATATCACCAATAGGCATGCAATTTTGGTGGCTAAATTACAAATTAGAACATTGTCACATCATTACATAAATAGTAATATCAAAATTCCTTCAATTTCAATTAACAATGTCAATAATATTAATAAGAACAATATAAAATAGAATAGAAATAATGTAGGTTGTCAGTTTAATTTGAGATTTTAATGTCTATGCATATTATGATGTCAAGATATAATTAATTTACTTTGTCAAAATAAAATTTACCTACATCGAATACTGTATGAACCGACCACACCACAACTAGGGCACCTTGTACTGCTGTAATGTCTTATCTGTTAGGAATTCTTTCACTGAGTAATAGCATTTTTCTATTAACAAGTCACGGAGTTGTTTTTTAAACAGTTGTAGCTTAGATGCGGTTCTGATATACTCTGGTATACAATTGAAAATCCGCGGGGCCAGGCAAAAGACGCTCTCATGCATCAATTGCGTTTTACTAGCAACTATATGTAGTTTAGTTTGATGCCGTGCACGCGTACGATATTCAAATAATTCTGGATTATTTTTCACGAATATTGCAACCTCGAGTATATATATACATGGAAATGTTGATAATTTCATCGATTTGAAATATGGTAGACAGGAGGCAGGTGCATAAAAATTAAACATTGCTCTTATGCAGCATTTTTGGGCTTTGAACGCACGTTCGTGGTCAGTGCTGTTACCCCAGAAGATTACCCCATACCTGAGAGTTGAGCTAACATAGCCGTGGTAGGCTGTTATTAAGGTAGGTGTATTTGCTACCTTCCTTAATTTCTGAAGAGCATACGAGAATTGGGCCAGTTTTTTACACACATATTCTAAATGAAGTTTCCAATTTATTTTATTGTCTATATGCAACCCTAGAAATTTTGTGCTTTCTACTTCTTCAACGTCATTGTTCAGGTAATGGATTTTTAAAGATTCTGTTCGATTAATTCTTATTTTGAAGTTCATTATTTTGGTTTTGTCAATGTTGATTGTTAGATTATTTGTCTTAAGCCAGTCCATAATTTGTACCAATGATTGATTAATGTCAGTTTCTAAATTTATTGTATTGTCATTATTAAAAAGTACTGTACTGTCATCAGCGAATAGCGTAATGTCATGTTGTGTTATTAAGGGCATGTCATTTATGTATATGAGGAAGAGCAGAGGGCCCAAGATACTCCCTTGTGGAACACCGAATTTTGTAGTACCAGTCTCAGAAGTACTTTTCATCCTAACAATCACAATTCCTAACTACTCTGTCTCTAATGTTTTAATTCCGAATCATTCAACTTCATAATGTCGGTAGCAATAAACATCTATTATACTATTATTTCTTTTCCAATATTTTGTCAACATAACCATCTTTTACACTATTATTGAAAGTCATACCTTTTCAAACTGTAGAATTATTTTTTAAAGAATATTAAACCACCTTTATAATGTTCCAAATCACATTTATTTTTAACTGTAACATTTACAATATAGTTAACACCCCGACTCAGATTACCCCGACTCGGATAGATTACGTTAGAAGGCTAATGCGGGAGCGGAGCGTAGCGAAGCTCCCGCATTAGGCCTTCGTGGTTATTTTATTATAAACCACCCAGAAGTAGGAGCCCCACGTAGCGGGGCTCCGTCGACCTTGTAGACGCATCAATTGTTTAGTTTACAAAATCACATTATGAAGGGGTTTAAAAATATAATTCTACCGACATATATTTTTATTACATTTGGTAGATAAATGTTTCTTTCTAAGTATGAGTGACAATATTATGGTAATTATGTTTAGGGATAAAAACGTTAGGATAAAAAACAGTAGGAGCTTTAATATTGTATGTTAACGATTTTCTTGATAACAATTTTCGGAAACATGAGTGTTATGAACATCGACGGTAGTACTACAAATAGTATGTATAAAAACTTAGGATGAAAAATTTTAGGAGGATCATTCGGATTACAAATCATTAGGAAGAACAATTTCGGATAAAGAACTTTAGGTGAGTCAATATGGACCCAGCTAATCCGCTGGGCTTTATTTTCACGTCTATGTAGTATATAATTTCTTTCAAATTTCACTGAATAAAATCCAAGAAAAAACAAAATAAAAAGACTTATCGACAGTGTGATCTCATTCCGTGTAAATAGTAACACCAACCACTTATATTTCAGGTACTTTAAGATTACTTACAATTCAAACGATGTAAAAACTCTCAGCTTTAGTCTCTCTATGGCTTCTAAAAAGCAGGCGAAACTTCGGGATCAGTGTAAATAATAAAATAACATCAAATAAATCACGATCAGGCGCGGTTTATTCTAAAGAGATGTGGCGTGGACATTTGACGGTATAAGTCACATAATATAAACCTTATCTAGTGTACATTAACGTCGTTTTTGTCTTGTTGGATTCGTTTTTGTCTTACTTAAATCTCCAAACGTCCCCGCCTCGTCTCTTCTGTATGAACGGCGCCTTAGTTTTATTTCAATATGGACTTTGATTCGTACCCATATTTAAGGGTTGTGTTGTACCAAAGTTAAGATCGTAATCTGATACCACAGCTTAACCTGTTAGGAACTGGGGTGATGTTTTTTTTATCTAATATGACACCTGGTTGCAACATAATACTGCTTGACTACTTACTGGATAGCATGAGGTTTTGTATAAAAGAAGTGACATTACAGGTTCTTCGTTTAAGAACATAAATCTATTTTATGCTAATATTATATTGCCTCGGAGTGCACGTTAAGCCGTCGGTCCCGGTTGCCATTCGAACATTTCTGTGGCAGTCGTTACGGGTAGTTGGAGTTCTCAAAAGTCCGACTATTTGACTTTAGATACATACAATTACCGGAGGGTTAGGCAGAGGTTTAATAACATCCACATTTCATCAATTTGTATTCGGTCCCTATGAGTGTATTGCCGTATTTCGGGAGCTATTGTTTGATTCGGGTCATGCATCTGAGGCTAAGTCTAGGCTGTAAATATCTGTCTGATGTTCAAGATTCAAGATTCAAGTTTCATTTATTTGCATAAACATGGGTTACATGGAAGTTGTTACAATGTAAATTGTCGTTTGTTACGGTGCCAACATGTTTTACCCAGACAGGCGTATAAAAAACATTGATAGTTGTAAAATTAAGCTATAAGTTACCTAGTTATTTCACAATTAAGAACATTAAATATCAAATCACAAAAATATGTCAATGTCAATGCCAAAAAATATAAAATGCCAAGTTCCTAAAATAAATTGTACAAATATTCTATAGTATGCTCTTAGATTCCTCCAAGTATTCCTTTACCGAATAGTACGTCCTTTAAACCATGATAGCACGTAATTAAAAAAAAAAATTAAGTGACTTTCATTTCGTAAGCCTAGCAAGCTTATTGTTTATTTTAGGACCCATGCAGAAGACACTTTTATGAAGTAAAGCAGTTTTAGAGGGTCTAATGCATAATTTTGCCATGTGAAGTCTTGTGCAATGCTCAAACAAATGTAGATTGCATTATACAAAAAGAGCTGTTTCGTAAGTATAAGTTAGTCTAGCTGAAGTCTAACCGCAGAACTTCGATATCGTCAATGGTGGGTGTGGGTGTCGAGGTCAGACGTCGCTTTGCGACAAATATTGAAGTACAGACGCATCACAGTCGGACTGGAAAGGCAACCGCAACTGACTTGGGAAAAGGTTCATATCAAATAAAATAAAATCAAATCAAATCTAAATAAATCAAATCAAATCATATTTATTTGTATTAAACATGTGTTATACATACATGTGCATGCAAGATGTAATTTAGTAGTTATGTCCAACATGTTTAGCCGCGCGTGTGCATACAAGTGTTATTAATATTTATATCCAAAAAAAACAATAATTCAAATAATACATATGAGTCAAAATCAAAATGTCAAGTAAGGTAATCAATTAAAATATTTCATTGCTTTAAATGTTATGTCAAAAAATGTCAAAATAATAATAATAATGGTAAAATGAAGTGCTAATGTCAATACATAGATATGCGTAAAATGTCAAATCTCATGTCATAACCTTGTCATCTAGAAATTCTTTAATATTGTAGTATGCTTTTTGCAGTAAGAATTTTTTCAATATTATTTTAATTGCGTTGCAACTCATGTCCTTCGAATCTTTAGGCAATTTATTAAATATTATAGGCGCCATAAAAATAATGCTATCGCTATGTGCTATGCGCAAAAAGTCCGTCTTTGCCCTGTGCAAACGAAGCTTTGTGTTCCTCCTGCCCTCCTGTTTCGGGGAACTGTTACTTGCATGGACTGAAATAAACGCAGGTTACATTTAACAAACCCAGCAACTTCAAAAATATACAGACTAGGTAGTGATAAAATTTTGTAGTCCCGAAAGTAAGCCCTGCAACTATCTGTAGTTTTCAATTTGAACATTGATCTTATGCATCTCTTTTGTACTTTGAACACAATTTCTTTATCCGTGGAGTTACCCCAGAAGATAACTCCATATCGTAACAGAGGTGCAGCTAGACCATGACACAGATAACATACCATGATAACCTATTATTAGAGCATCTCTATTAACAATGCTGGAGAGATGTGTAAGCTTGTGCAGACGACTGGATATTTTGTTTGTTACTCAAGCATTCTCAAACGGCTGTAATCATCTGACTGAATAAGATACAGACTCACCCTGGTATAGGTTCTTACGGCTGCGAATTCTTACAGCGAAGGCTCCTCTTTCCTGCAGCTTCTTTTTCAACCAGGATCTTATTGTTAGGATTTAAAAATGCTGTTGAAACATGTGCAGGGCTTAGATGTCACCCGCAAAAGTTGCAGAATATTACATCAAGAATTAAACGGTTTGGTGACTCCTTTGCCACACCGTTAAGACCTGGAATTCCTTGCCAGCTCACGTGTTTCCTTCTTCCTACAGCCCCGGGTCCTTTAAACGAGGAATGAAAAAGCATCTGAAAAGGCCGTCGAGATAGGTGCCACCCTCTTTCCTGAGACTTTGCCTTCAGCTTACATTCAGGCAAGGTGAAGTCAAATTGTCGTGTCCTACTTATTTGAAAAAAGAAAGTAATGATTAAGGAATACCCATATCTTAATATATGTTACGATTCCCACGGTTGGCACCATTGGGAACACTGGCTTGCTTCTAGAACCAAGTGCCAACTGATAATACGACAGAAAGTGTACCTGCCAAGTTCCGATTCAACGTTTTCGACTGTGATGATATTAAATATTCATTTGTTAAACTATCTTTTGATAACTGACTGACTATGACTTAACTGAACAAAACTAAATCTGTATTTTTATTTTAAAGCTTCTTATTTCTTGCTATCATTATTAATATGGTTTCACGGATGCAGTTTTTTTTATATCATTAGGTAGCCGACAAGCACACGGCCCATCTGATGCGGTTACTGCAGGCTGTGGAGATATGCAATTCTAGTGAGTTAACAAAATAACTCGTGCTGTTGACTTGAAGTAAAATTAAATTATACACACCCCGGCAGAATTAGCGGAACACAAAATTATGGTCTGGGGAGGGATATGTTTAGGAGCTCGCACGGAGTTAGTGGTAGTCGACGGCGGAAATCTGACTGTTGATTAGTATGTCAGGGAGATTTTACAGGGAACATATTATGCCATTTGTCCCATTTATTGGTAACGACTACATTTTAATGCAGGATAATGCTCAGGTTCACAGTGCTCGCTAAGTACAGGCATAACTAAAACCATGTTGGTGTTACGGTGACCGTGCTGGCCACTCCGGCCAGCACGGTCCTCGGATATGAATCCGTTTGAATACGTTTGGGACTTGCTAAAGAGGAGTGTCAAATCAAGAATGCCACTTCCTAACAATCTGGGCGAGCTGCGAAACATATTGGTTGAAGAATGGCAGAGGTTGCCCCAAGAAATCATTGACAACATCATTCGCTACATGCTCAGATGAATGGAAACCTTAATCAGGGCACGAGGGGGAAACACTCGTTATTGAACATGATGTTGTTGTTTCATGTTTAAAAATAAAGGTACCTATTTTATACTCTCCTTTTTTTGTGTTCCGCTAATTCTACCGGTGCGTGTAGAACTTGGCTCTATTTTACATTTCCGTTTTCAGTTTAAAATTTATGTCTACACCCACAATACGAAGATTAAAACTGAGAATACTTTACTTGAAATTTACAATGCACAATATGGGTTAAGTGAGGCATTTTTGGAGTAATAATAATAAATATTGTGCGAATGGGGAGGTAGACGGGAAGCGTGCCTTCCCAGGCCCAAGCCTTTCCCAAGATATTTCATTTCGACAAACGAGGTGGCTTTTAGTCAAAATATTCTGCTAGTTGGAAGAGATGTTATACTTTATATCGAACTGCAGTGGAGGTGGCTTTTTGTACCCTTAAGGTGGCAGAGCACGACCCAGCTGCTGGCCTTCCATCAGCTGGGTCGTGTGTGGTTACCGTGGTCTATGCTCGTGTGCAACGCTAGGGGTATCACACGCTGCCGACTCTGCATGAAACTTCTAATACTTATCTTGAAGAACCCCATATTGTAGTCGCTTGGAAAAAGAAATGTAGTTATTAAAAACAGTCGGCATTATAATCGAGACTTCCTGGTTTCGAATCCCGGCCATTACAATACCGCTATTAAAGGCAATCTCTAGTTATCCAAATTCTCCTATACTACCGTCTTAGGGCGACGGTGGGAGGCATCTACCGACATTCATACGAAATATCGAAAACAATGAATGATGTTGCAATCATTTTTAAACATTGTTTTTTGATGACTCCGCCCAAATAATTGAATGAAATTTTGAAGCATTTACTATGCTAACTTTTCAAATCGATTAAGATAGGAAAAAGTGAATGCCCAGGTCTGACTCGAACCCACGATCTTACCCTTACAGGGGGAATGCTCTGACCACTGAGCCACCGGGCCACACCTGAAGCTATCCAAATTCTCCTATACTACCGTCTTAGGGCGACGGTGGGAGGCATCTACCGACATTCATACGAAATATCGGAAACAATGAATGATGTTGCAATCATTTTTAAACATTGTTTTTTGATGAGCATTCACTTTTTCCTATCTTAATCGATTTGAAAAGTTAGCATAGTAAATGTTTCAAAATTTCATTCAATCTCAAGTTCTCTCATTTTGAAAAGAAACTAAATTGTGACTTGTATATTCATCTGCAATCTAGAATTCACATTAAAATCTTTGCTTAGTTAGATCCTACTAATATAACTAATAACTTAGTAAGTATGGACGGACGAATGGATGAATGTTTGTTACTATTTCACGTAAAAAACTACTGAATGGATTTTAATGAAACTTTACAATAATATAGCTTATACATATATCCGAATAACACATAGGCTACGATTTATAACGATCACCGATATACAGGCGGGCGGAGCCGCGGACGAAATCTAGAAGAATCAAAGAATTAATCAAAGAATCCATTTCGTTTATTCAGTTTAGGCACCATTGATATATACACACTAGATTAGCAATGGCCGCACCAAAATCAATGCCACCACAGGTCTGACCACAGTCAGACCTGAGGCGACTTCAGTTTAGTCGACGTTAGACAGTTCTGTCACACGTCCGAACTGAACCGAGCGCGCTAAAATGGTGAAATGCGCAGTAAAATCTTGTGATTCTAAGTCCTACATGCACAAAAATCAAAAGGAATTAGTTTTCACGCGTAACTATACTATTTATACATTGATATTGACGCAAATATCGCTATAATCCAGTTTTAAAATTAATAATTATGATTGCCATTCAGTGTTAGGTACCACTAAAACATCGTTTTGGTTTACCCACATTATTGGGAGAATTAGGAATTATGTCAATTATAGAATAATATTTTCTTTTCTTACTTGGGGGACTTGAAGTAAACTCGCGAGTGCATAATCCAAGTACCTTTAAATTTATATTGCGATCATACATAATTTAGGCTATATACACGTTGAACACAAATCAGTTTACAACAAGGTCTTATAGTAATGACCTTCACACACGTTAAATAATGTCAAAATACAATTACAAATAGCATCACGTTCTCGGGTTCCCTCGCAACAACAAAGGAGCACGCGTACCTACCCTTCGAGACGTTCTGGCTGCTACTGATTAGACCTAGAGTAGTTGACTTGTGCACCGTCTAACGCGAGCGCAGGCGCCTCGTATTGAGGTGAGTAGGGATTTAAGGAGCCACCGCACGCGCGTATGTTGTATTGTCAGTAGGTATACTAGGATATTATACTTATTACAATACATTATATAATATATATATATATATATATATATATATATATATATATATATATATATATATATATATATATAATATTATAGGATATTATTAGACCATTATAACTTAAGATTTTTGTTAAGGGAACTATTTTTTTTTAATAGATGTGATTTTTTTAATTATGATGATGATGGGAGGGATGTTAAAAATAAGTAAATTCTTGACCTACTTAGACCATTGCCGTATTTCTATGGTTAGAATTTCAAACAGTTTTATGTGATTGTCCACTTTTGGTGATAAGGATCAAGTGTTATATAATTGTACTTAAACTAAAAATATGTTAGTTTATAAAGACTTTATCTGCAAAAGTTAATGTCATAATGTTGTAGGAATTGAGAAAAGACGTAACGACCATTCTTCTAAAAACATAAATTAAGTAGTTTTGTATACCTATTGAAGTTTGATTTGTCCATAAAGTGTCGGCCATTGGTGCTTTTACCTTAATGGACGAATCTTGAAGGTCGATAATTATATTCAGTTGATTTCCTTTGGCACATTATATTTTCGAAGGTGAAAAATCATAAGGCTTATATTTACATACATATTATACGTTTTACTTAATTATAAACTATTTTCAAATATAAATAATTTGTTTCATAATGTACTAGTAGATACATACATACCTACATACCATTCAAAATCGAAACCCGCAGTCTGGGAAAAATAAACATTATATTAATGATTTTTATTACAAAATTGGTTTAGAAATTCTATATTATCGTGGGTAAATATTCATACGTCTGTAAACACTGACCCACGATCACATGTTAATACTTTTGTCTTAGTCTAATCCCAGCGACATTGGTGTTTATGCCACGCGTGCGAGTGAGACATATATATTTACCTTCATCATCTTCAATAGTTAAGTAGTTTTTCTCGTAGTTGCGCTTCTAAGCTCACAAGTGGCATTGCTTTTTGTGGCGGCGATTTGTACTGGTTTGCCACTCTATTTGTTTACCTCAGTGTTAGGCACATAAAGAGCACATATTATGAACGTCAAAAAATTTACACTCATGTCAAGAAATTACTAATATAATCCATACTAATATTATAAATGCGAAAGTAACTCTGTCTGTCTGTCTGTATGTTACGCTTTCACGCCTAAACCACTGAACCGATCTTGATGAAATTTGGTACGGAGGTATATTAGAGCTTGGGAACGGACATAGGCTACCTTTTATTCAGCAAAGGGGGGTAGAAGGGGGGGACTAGGGCCTTGGGATGAAAGTTTGTTATTTTTGAAGATATCCTGATGAAATTTGGTACAGAGATTGTTTAGAGCTTGGGAACGGACATAGGCTACCTTTTATCGCGAAAAGGGGGGTATAAGGGGGGGACATAGGCTACATTTTATTCAACAAAGGTATATTTAGTACAGAGATAGATTATAGCTTGGGAACGAACATATGCTACCTATTGACGTGAAAATGGGGGTATAGGGAGGGAAATAAGGTATGAAAGTTTGACAGTTTTGAAGATATCCTGATGAAATTTGGTACAGGGCTTAATTAGAGCTTGGTAACGGACATATGCTACCTTTTATCGCGAATAATTTGGTAAAAGGGGGGGAGGGGGGGGGGGGGTAAAAGGACTAGATAGTTTGAAAGTTTGTCGTTTTTGATGATATCCTGATGAAATTTGGAACAGAGATGGATTAGAGCTCGAAAATGGACATAGGCTACCTTTTATTGCGAAAAAGGGAGTTGAAGGGGTGGAAAGGGGCTAGAGGATGTAAGTTTGTCAATTTTGAAGATATCCTGAACAAATTGGTATAGAGATAGATTAGAGCTTGGAAATGGACATAGGCTACCCTTTGTCGCGAAAAAAGGGATAGAAGAGGGAGGGGGAAAGGGGAATAGGGCTATGGGGTTAAAGTTTCTCATTTTTCAATGGTACATAAAAAGAGGGTGAATATGGGATAAATAGTTAGAATTTCTTTTAAGATGTCCTCATGAAATTGGTACAAAGGTGAATTAGAACTTCGGAACGGACATTGTCGAGTAGCGAACCAAATATAAAAGCGAGTGGTGAGGCGAGTAGAGATCGTTATAGGGGCGAGTGGTTAGGCGTGTAAAGATCGAAAGTCGAGTAGAGTCGACTACAGGGGCGAGTAGATATGCGACTAGAGTGCCAGTGGAAAGGCGAGTATAGAATCAAATAGGATGCAGTAAAAGGTTGAGTAAAGAGGCGAATAGTGAGGTGGGTGGAAAGATGAATGTAGGGGCAAGTAGAGATCGAATAGAGAGTGTTATGTTCTAGACGGGAATGCTGGGAATATTCAGGAATCTCACAGAAACACAGCTTACTTGAGGAGACGTATATTTCAAGTGCCTATCTATAACCTACCCACAACTATTATAATATTATGTTCATACAAGTACCGTCAATACACTACATTCCTCCCCACTTAAATTACAACTAAATTACAACTAAATTACAACTAAATTAACACAATATTAACACAATATTAACACTTATAATTAACCTGATTATTTGATCTACATTGACGAATAGGTCTCTGAGCTTTATCGGGTTGTAATGTCTGAGGAGGTTCAAGGGGTTCTGGCGGCGGCGGATGGTTCAATTTAACTGGAACATCCGAAGCTTGGCTTTGAACGATCGCTGACGCCTCACCACCGTCTGACCGCTCCGACCGTAACCCCTGGCTCGACGATTTATCGGTATCAGCATTTGCTGCTGGACCCTCACATTCTACCCCCTCGCGAGCGATAGCCGCTGGTGCTCGCTCGGCCCGAGGAAGCCCCGGGCCTGGTGCTGCCAAGGAACTACGAGACCTCCGTTTCAACTGATCGATATGTCTATGTACTCTATGGCCATCTTTATCAGTTACTTCAAAGTTAGATGGACCTAAGCTAGACTTAATTATTCCAGGTAACCATTTTTCCCCTTTTAAATACTGTCTATACCAAACATCCTGACCTGGTTGCATAACCCTATTACCCCCACCTGCTTCGCCTATCTGACGTTTTTGAACCAGTCGCATCCTCTCTTCCCTGTCCGGCCTTAGTGCATCTAATCGAGTGAGTAACTGTCTACCTAACATTAATAAGGCGGGACTCTCACCGGTCGACACGTGACAGGTATTCCTATAATACAGTAAAAATGTGTTTAACGCGTTGTCTATATTCCTTTTATCCAAATTTGCCTTTTTTATTACGCTTTTTAAAGTTTTCACAGCGTTTTCGGCTGCGCCGTTCGACGCCGGGTGATATGGAGCCGTGAAAATATGGTCGATTCCATTGCATTTCATTGCGGTTGCAAATTCGCTACTAGTGAACGGCGGTCCATTATCCGTAACCATACGTAACTACGTGCGAGTGATTTTGACTTTACAATACCCTGCAACATTCCGGTATAATAACTCGATGACCCCACAATATGCATCCCAATTCTTCATATAAGTATTTCATTTTTCCTATTAAAATAAGGTTTAAAATTATCAATTTCACAGTGTGAAGGCCAACCGTTTCGAATAAAATATAACAATCTACTTAATATTGGATCTTTAATAGTACCTTTCTTGATTTCAAGATTATGATATTCGGAATATTCAAATTCGGGATTAAAATAGGTAACCTTTTTTACTTACTAAATATATTGATTAACTTAAAATACTTATACTAAACAATGTTAAATAGATGCAAAAAGGTACACGCGCAAGTACATTCTAAGAATTTCTTAAATAGCCTTAATTTTTTCCGGATCCGGCTTCATTCCATTTTTATCAAACACATGCCCTAAATACTTAACTTCCTCCACAAAAAATCTACGTTTTTCTTTATTGAATTTTAAATTGATTTCTCTCGATCTTTCAAGTAAACGTTTTAACTTCTGATCGTGAATTTCCTTCTAAGAACCCCATACAATTATGTCGTCAATATAACTCTCTACTCCTTCGAAGTCTTTCAGAAGTTGTCATATTTTAGCATGAAACACTTCAGAAGCACAGGTTACCCCAAAACAAAACCTTAGGAATTAGAATCTGCCGAATGGAGTAGCGAATGTGCACAGGTCTGCACTCTCATCATCCAGCTGTATAGTCCAAAACCCCGCGTTGGCATCCAGCACCGAGAAGTACCGCGCACCGTGCCTGCGGGTGGCTAGCTCCGCTACAGTGGGCAGTTGGAAGTGCGCGCGCTGTACCGTGCGGTTCAATTCACGTGAATCTAAACACACTCGAATACCATTATTGTTTTTTGCAACTACTACTAACGGATGCACCCAAAGAGTGGGGTGACTAACCTTGCTGATGTCCCCATTCTGTTCCATGGCATTCAATTCACTTTTTAAACTGTCGCGTAACCCGTGAGGAACTTTGTGAGCACAAATAACAGGTGGAACCGATTTATCGATTACTAATTATTATGATATTACCCTGGCAGACACCCTAAGCTTTTAAATAGATCACTGTAATCTGAAATCTGAATAGATCTAAGACGTTTAACGAGCCCCATAGTCTCACACGATTCAAAGCCCTCTGTGCCAATCAGATTCATCAACAAAATAGACTGCACACTCGCCGCCTCCTTGTCTACACCTAACGCCTTCACAAACAATTGAAATTGCTGTTTCCACTTTTTCCATACCTCGGCACGGCCAGCCGGTCCTCCGGCGCTGTCCAAACCTAATTCCGCGGGTGGTCGGGCGTGCTCCATTGCAATCACAAATATTGCGCATGAAAATGCTAATTATGATAATATTAAACCGAATACCGCTGTCACCATGTTGTAAATTCAATGGAACCACCAAGCACCGGACCACAACTGACATTTATTCAAAGACAACCTCGTTGTCGTTAGATATAATTATCACAACATTATGTAAATCCTAATCTGTGATAACATGTTGATCAAACTGTGATTTTAAACCATTACCGTCTTACTATAAAAATATAACTACACTTGATATGCACTTACCACTTTTCTCATCGTCTGTACAAATAAATAAAAGTTTAAATCAGGATCTACAATATGAGTATTAAGTACTTTCGCTCAGTGCTCCGAATCGACCCATTCCAAAAGATACCTTGGGCTATTCGCACCGCTCCAACCACTGCGGTGTGAATGGTCCTATTCAGAAATAGTACTTGGGCGATTCGAACCGCGGTTCGAAAATGCGTGGTGCGAAACGACTAAAGACCCGATAAAACGTAACCTAAATAAGTAACTTCATGGGTCAAAAAACACATTTTGATTTCTTTAACCTTAGCCCTTGGGATAGTAACTTTTGAAATACAGTTTCTAAGGCCTGTAAATGCTCTGATTTTGTTTTACCTCCAATAATAATATCGTCTATAAAAACTGCCACGTTAGGTATACCTTGTAGCAAATTGGACATTATACGTTGAAATATTCCCGGGCTAGATGACAAACCAAATACTAAACGGTTGTATCGGAAAAGACCTCGATGAGTGTTGATAACTGTATATTTTTTTGACTCATCCAATTCTATTTGATTATACGACTGTGATAAATCAATTTTACTAAAATATTGAGCACCATTTAACGTAACCAGTACATCTTCAATCCTAGGCAAGGGATACCTATCGATCAGCAAAAACGGATTCAGAGTACCCTTATAGTCAACACAAACCCTGAGCGATCCATCGGACTTGTTAACGGGAACCAATGGCGAGGCCCAGTCGGAGCAGTCAACCGGTTCGATGATGCCGGCACGCAGCATCGCGTCGAGCTCGGCGTCGACGCGCTCCCGCATCGCGTACGGCAGCGGCCGCTCGCGGTGGAACACGGGCACCGCACCCTCCCGCACTCGCAACGTCCGTCGCCTTGCCGCCTGTGAACCTCCCCAGACTGCCGTCGAACAATTGTCTATATCTGTCCAACAATAATTTCACATTAGAATCTGCATTAAAAACAGGTGTTATGACACGCTTGGGAACAATTTCCTATAGGTATATTTAATTCTGTTAACCACTGTCTCCCTAACAATGAAGTGGTTCCTTTTTGTATAACAAATAACTCTAATTGTTTATCCAATCCGTTATACCTTACAGAGGGTTTTATAAAACCTAAAGGTTTCACGGTACTACCGTCGTAAAATTTTAATGTTATATCGTAATTTTGAATAGGTAGATCACTAAAATATCGGTTGTAAGTTACTGCACTAATACAAGATGTTGGAGTACCGGTATCTATTTCCATAGGAATTATAGTTCCGTTAATGGAAATAGGCAAACTCACCGCCTTATAATCACTCAAGCAAAGTTGATGCAAATCGATAAGGTTCTCCTCCGTCTCCTGTTCGGGTGCGTAGTTCTCCTCCGCGTAGTGGAAACCTTGATTGTGACGCGCCCTCCCGCCTTCGGATCCTGTTGTAGACAAACAGACCAGTCGTAGGTGTCCCCGTATTCCACACCGGCTGCATACGTAGTCCCGGAACCGACAATCTTCGTATCCATGACTCACGGCTCCGCAGCCCCTGCAATTACCTCCCGACCTCTGGTCGCGCGCGGCAGGGAACCTCGCCGCTCCCCGCTGCGTTGCACTGGTGCCGCCGGCGCCTCCGCGGCCGCGCCCACCGCGCTGCGGGCCGGCCTCGCTTGCATTGCGTGCACCTCACCGACGCTCCCCGCTGCCGTCCCCGGTACGACACGTGCCTCCACCGCAGCAGCGTCTCGCTCCGCCGCCTCTAAAGAACTCGCAACTGTAACGGCGCGCGGCGTGTGAAAATTCCAATGTCTCATTCTCCGCAAAAAGTCGTTGGCGGGTAACGTCACCACGTAAGCCGCATACGAATTGGTCTCGTAGGTTTTCATTCAAATTTGTCCCGAATTTACAGTTTCTTGCTAGCTTCTTTAACTCCGCAACGTAATTGCTGACATTCTCCTCGGGTAGCTGTCTCCTTTGTCTGAATCTGTACCTTTCAGCCAGCACGGACGGGCTCGGTTGTAAATGATGACGCAATAATTCCGTCGCCTTCTCGTACGTCAATTCCGATGGTTTAGTTGGACTTGCCAGGTTTACCAGTAACTCGTACGCTTCATCCCCCATGACGGAGATCATGGTAGGGACCTTTAATTCCTGTTCCACACTATTAACCTTGAAGTACATTTCAAGGCGGTCCGCGTACGATGACCACACTCCATTTTTAACATTAAACTCGGAAATCTTGCCGATCGTCATTGTTTTTAATGTGTAAATGAACGCTGTATGTTCGCAAAACCACCTCGTCGCCAGTGTTATGTTCTAGACGGGAATGCTGGGAATATTCAGGAATCTCACAGAAATACAGCTTACTTGAGGAGACGTATATTTCAAGTGCCTATCTATAACCTACCCACAACTATTATAATATTATGTTCATACAAGTACCGTCAATACACTACAGAGAGTTGAGTAGAAGTGCGAGTAGATAGGCGAGTGGGGAGAGTCAAGTAGAGAGGCGAAAAGAGAATCGAATGGATAGGCAAGTAGAGAGGCCAATGGAAAAGCGAGTATAGATAAGAGTACAAAGTCGAATAGAGATGGGAACAGAGAAGTTAGTAGAGATTCGAGTGTAAATTCAAGTATTGAGGCGAGTAGAAAGTCGAGTTGAGAGTCTAATATAGAGGCGGGTAGAAAGTCGAGAACAGAGGTGAGTACATAGTCGAGGACAAAGTTGAGTAGAGAGGCGAATTTGAAGCTCAATAGCGTCGGATCAACACTAAGCGATAACCGACATCCACGCGGACGGAGCCGCGGGCAACAGCTAGTATTAAATAAAGTAAATCAATCATTTGAAAATGATTCCTTCGCTGGTTCGGTAAGTTGGTTCTACTGAGAAGAAGAAACTCTGTGAACAATATTATCGTTTCTTTTTAAAACAATTTGTTTTTTTTTAAATAGATTTATATTGTGCGAGCAAGCAAAAAAATTAGGATGACCATGCATTTTTATCATTGAGGTCTACGAATAATGTATCCTAATTGAGGTATTCGTTTACTTTGTAATATCCTTTTTTCATTAAAGACTTTTTACTTCTATTTTAAACTTATTTAGTGGCATGTCAACCAAATCTTGAGGAATTTTATCAAACATTTTAATACTGTCATCTACAAACGAATTACCAACCTTATGAAGTCTGAGTTTTGGCACTACAAGTTTATTTTTATTTCTCGTATTATAATTGTGTACGTCAGAGTTTTTTTTGAAGAGATCTTGGTTCTAGCGTACATATAAAACATTATCGTAGATGTATTGGCAAGCTAGTCTAGTATACCTATAATAATATCCTATAATATATAAAAATTCTTTTGAGCAGCTTCCTATAAATGACTGGGTTGTATTCACGTCGATATTTGTCGAGAGATTGAATAAGAGCATCCGAATCACCCGATATACAGCATAAGAAATAGCGCTGGTAGAAAATCGGCGCTTGACAAGTGACGCGAATATGTGCCGCGTGGTCCAAGGTACAAGAGGATAAATAAATATTATCATTATGTTTTCTAGTTACAGTGGTGAAAATTAGGATTCCTACCGGCTTTTCTTTTAATATTTTAGTGATATATTGTAAGTTATGACTACTATTATCAGAAACGCAATTAGAGTTCTAATATATGGAAAGTTTAATTGCTTTCTATCAGAAAACAGTCATCGCTACTGCTAGGTAAACAGGTGGGGGTAAGGGGTAATACTAATTCGCTTGTATGTACAAATAAGCGAACCAGTATTCCCCCTGACCTCCATCAGCTAAGCTAAAATTGCTTGTTAGAAGAGGGCTTACGTTCGAACCTAGAAACTCTCGATAGTATCTTATAGATCTCTTTTACATCAATATGTGATGTATGTATGGTGAACCAGGAATATTGATGTAAAAAGCCGTAAGTCCTAGTTGCCATACGTATATTTATTTATTTTTATTTATATATTTTATTTGGCTCACCAGCAACAAGTACACCAAAGCATCACAATTGGTAACATGAACAAACTTACGATAAGTGTCTTATTTTTATAGACAAGCAAAACATGAACAAGTAAAGGCATGCAATTAGTTACAATTTCTAAAGTTTTTATTTTTATACAAGAAAAACAGCACTAAATAAATCTGTGTCTACAGAAAGTGTCTTTAGGTTTATATCAAAAACTTAACAGTTATAAATAGAAAAACTATTATATGTTTAGATTTTTTTTTCTATACTGAACATGTTTTGATATCTTACTATTTAATATCCAGTGGTCACGGATAATTCGAGCCCTTAAAAGTTCATTTCTTCCCCACTACTTAACTAAACTGCACAAACGGTCGAGCAACGTGTCTAAATACAGGACTTCTAAAGCAGCAGTGGGTTGTTGAGGGTATATAACAGTTACTTCACGAAAAATATTGCAGTTTCGGCAGCATCCTAGTTAGTCTAAAGAGCCGAACCTAACCAAGTAGTAAAAAGTCTCGGAGGGTGGGAGCTGTTATATGTTGTACGATCGTAGGGATCCCTCCGTTCCAGATCGAATATCACCTGTCTGTTTGAAAGAAAAGAAAGAAAAATGCATTTATTCTGAAGAGTTGCAGCACATAAAAACGGTTCCATTTCGCAAATAAATTGGACAGTATACATAAAATGAAATAAACTTTATAAAATAAACTTATATTATTATGGAATTATAGGGAAAAAATTTAATCAGTCTAGGCGGGGTTTGAACCCACGATCTTTGCCTTACAAGGGCAATGCTTTGACCACTAAGCTACCAGACCTCGCCCTAACTAACTCAAATTATTCCTTCTATATCTGCCTTTGAGGCGACTTTATTTTGAGACTCTTTAATTCGATTTTGATATTTAGAAAAATGCTAAAAATTTAACATAACATAACATAAACTCACGCTTTTAGGCAGAGGTGCTAGCACCCACATTTCGCCGGTTTATGTTTAGGTCCCAATGTAATAGGTGGCGAGCCTATTGCCATTAACTGGGCACTTATAAACCTGCGATAAATACACACATAACTTCGAAAAGTATAGAAAAGTCATTGGTGTGTGCCATGGAAAACCTGGGATCGAACCCGACACCTCGTCTCAGCAGTCCATTACCCATACCACTAGGCTACCGCGGCTATTATATGGGACATTCATTGTTTCCGATATTCGCAAGAATGTCGGTAGAAGCTCCACTCTCGCCTCAAAAGACAGATATAGAACGAGAAATTTGGATTGGTTAAGGCGAGGTCTGGTAGCTTAGTGGTCAAAGCATTGCCCTTGTAAGGCAAAGATCGTGGGTTCAAACCCCGCCTAGACCAATTAATTTTTTTTCTCTTTAATTCGATTTAAATATTTAGCACGAGAAATGCCAAAAAAAAAAAACTATTTTTTATACAGTATTAGGAGTTTCGATAAATGCCAGAATACCGTATGCTAGTTGAAACCAAGTCCTTCTTTCTTCTTACAGTTCCGGGTCCTTTTAGTGGGGCGTGAAAAAAAGTATAATATATATCGATGCCGTGAAGCCGTGTCATCATTGCAACATTTTTGGTGTCTGTGATCTTCTTACCTAAGATTTTGCCTTCAGATTACCATCAGGTGAAGTCCTATATAAAGATACATCAGGTCTCTGCACTGTCTCTTGTGACATGCACCAAACAATAAGCTACCGTCGGGTGTTAATCAGTCCGCCGATAACCGGATAACTTCGGGTGATGTGATCATCCGTATGGGGGCTGGCAGAGGCGTGCGGTGGCCAATTGCTGCGCACTGACAGATTCGACTGCCGATGTTCGCTATATCGGTTTAGATAATTACAAATTCAACTAAATACGATTGGTTAACACATTCATGCGAACAACGTATATATTGTCCTAATAGGATTCTAATAAAGTGGCCGTTTAAGACCTGCAGGCGTTAAAAATGCTGTTGAAAGATGTGCAGGGCTTACTTACATCTAGAACCAAGCAGTTTGGGGACTCTTTCCTTACCCATTGAGAGCTGAAATTCCTTGTCAGCTCACGTGTTTCCTTCTTCCTAAAACCCGTTAAGATAAGTGCCACCCTCTTTCCTAAGACATTGTCTTCAGCTTATATATACGTCAAAGATTAGTGACGTTACCGTGGCACAAAGTATAATTACGGTCATCAAAAACTCGATGTATAAAGCACACTACTGCGGCCGCTGGCCATACGATTATTTAAAAGTTGGTTTAAAATGTGCCACACCACATCAAGTCATTTTTGGGAGGGTTGAAATTCAAAGTAGGTATTAAAAGTTAATTTTACTTTTTTTTAAATAAATAGTACCCGTTAACTCGACTTCACCTCGTCTGATGGTAAGCTGAAGTCAAAGACTCAGGAAAGAGGGTCACCATTACATTCACGTACCATGTTAACAAAGGTGGCACTCAGCTTGACGGCCTCACCAAAAGAGGATTGTCATCGCAGCACCGCGTGACACCCGTCGTTCCCGTGCGACCACAATCCCACCTGCGCGGCTATGCACTTACTGACCCCTGAACGCAATCCAGCCGAGATTGGATTACTATAAAGGGTTTTTCACAATCGTGCACGGTGGCGGTGGTACCCACCCGGCCGAAATTTGTGACAAATTTGTTTCATAAAATCTGTAACCACTAGTTTACCGTAAAAGTACCATAAAACATTAAGCTTTACTTAATTTTTTTTTTTTTTTTTGAAGTGAAAACTTCTTTAGCGGCGTTGGATGGGTGTAAAATGTTAAGGAAGCGTCAGGATTAGTTGACCTTTGAACCGTGACCGACGACTGACGTCATACAAGATTAGTTAAATACTATCTATTTTGCAATTTACCATAGATAGCGTCGTAGCTTAAACGGTAAGCACTTCGACTGTAAGTCCTTATAGTTTCAAATAGTATCGGGTTCAAACCATCTGGCCTTCTGAAACTTTTTGTGATTATTTTTTCTTTTTGTAATTTATTACTTTTTTGATTATTTTTTCTTTCTGTAATTTATTACTTTTTGTTTTTATTTTTTCTTTTCATAATTTATTAATTTCTTCTGACAGAAAATTATCAGAAACTAAGTGATAGGTTCTATGATTAGCGCTATATTATAGGTATGGTATGGTATGTTCTTTTTTATCTTTTTTTATGTATATAACGAAGAAAGAAAATAAGAAAATGTTTTCACTTCTGCCGGCACTCCCAGAGTGCAACCCGTCTTTTTTTTTTATAAATAGGACACGTCAATTTGACTTTACCTCGCCTGATGGTAAGCTGAAGGTAAAGTCTCAAGAAAGAGGGCCACCATTATATACACGTGCCATGTTAACAATGGTGGCACTCAGCTTGACGGCCTCATCAGATGCTTTTTCACGCCCCGCTTAAAGGACCCGGGACTGTAGGAAGAGGGAAACACGTGAGCTGGCAAAGAATTCCAGGTCTTAATGGTGTGACAAAGGAAAGAGTCACCGAACCGCTTGGTTCTTGAAGGAATGTTCTGCACCGTATAGGGGTGAAATCTAAGTCCTGCACGTGTCGTCCTGTATAGGAAGGGGGAGGGTGGGACTAATTGGAATAGCTCTTCAGAACATTCACCATGGTAGAGACGGTAAAAAACTGCCAAGGAAGCAACATCTCTACGTTACTTATTACTAGCTGTTGCCCGCGGCTCCGCCCGCCGCGTGGATGTCGGTTATCGCTTAGTGTTAAGTCAACGCTATGGAGCATTATTTTTTTCTAAAATAAAAGTAGCCAAGCTACTCCTTATTACATCAGCTACTTGCCAATAAAAGTCTCGTCAAAATCGGTCTAGCCATTTCAGAGATTAGCCGGAACAAACAGACAGACAGACAGACAAAAATTATTTTGGTGTATGTACCGTATTATATTCATATGCATGTAGTAAGAAATGGTTATTTCAATATTAAAAACAGACACTCCAAATTTATTTATATGAATAGACGATAAGCTTTTTTTTCAAATGGGCATAAATTTCGCTGATGGGCACTAGTTATTTAGAAGTTAAGTAAGTTATTTTTTTTTTTGTGGACTATGTGAATCAATTGAATACGGCTACCTTCCAGATTCAGCCTTATAAAATTAGTTAATTTTAAACACCTAAGGTCTAGGTCCTAGGGCGTTCTTTAAACAACGGTAATCTGGGTGAAAATCTTCCATTAAATCCGAGAGGAAAACATAGGCGAGTTCGCTAGTCAGTAGGTGTAATACAGATATTCCTAGTGGCTTTCGGTAAATAACCACACGGCCCACTTGATGGTAAGCAGTTAACGCAACCTACTGGTTTTGCATCACCATACACCCATACCCCTTCAACCTCACATAAAACTCAGACAAAACCTCAGAATTTTCTATTCACAGAGGTATTTAAAACTTTTCAGACATAAAAAACGACCACGACAACTCTCCAACTAAAACATAACTCGTCCAAAATTAACGTATTTTTTCCCCAATTAGACCGGAGTTTCCTTTAATTACCCACTTCTAAATATCCTTTACAATTTCCCACAGGCTAGCTCCTCGCCTATTAAATAATCTCACTTGGGCAAACGACTTAAATGTCCGTGGTATCGTTTGTGAGATTCGTGATAATCCAGTGACTTGTTTGTTGAAAGGCTTATTCTAAAGAAGTTAGTCGCGGAGCTCGTGGTGGATTAACTGCCTGATATCTTGTAATTTATGTTAATAGAGAAACGGAGATTTTGCATTTTTAAATATTAGGAGTAAATTCAATAACTAGTATTACCTCTGTTTAATTTAACTAAAATGTTAGTAGCCGCAATCCAAATAAACTACGTTCTTACTTTTTGTTGAGTAAAACGTTAAGATCCAATGTATGGAATCGTAATTCGATTAAGATCGGTGAAATTGAATCGGTTCGAACCCGCGATATATGCCTTACAGGGACCATGCTCTAACCACTCAGCCACCGAACCTTGCCTAAATCCATCCAAATATCCATCCTCCTATATATCCATCTTGAAGCGACGACGGTGGATTCCTATCTTAATCGATTTAAATAGTTAGAAGATTAAATGCTTTAGAATTTCATTTTATTGATCGTAATTATTTTCACTTGTGCAATCAAAGCTCATCAGGCCGGAATCATTTGTATCCGCATTTATTAAAGCTATATTACAAGCTAATGTTTAGTTGGGGTCTTGATAACGGTGTCTATTATATCCTAGAATTCACTTAAAATAGTACTAGTAACTGAAATTATTAGCTAATCCCTCCTACAAACTAAATTGCTTGTGTTAGGAGGGATTTATGTCGATAACATAATGGCCTGTATTCGAACCTGGGATCTCTCTGTCATACATACATACAAACATGATCACACCTTTATCCCTTGGACGCAGTGGTATATATACACCCAAATTTCACCATTTTTTATTCGATCCCACGTAATAGGGGGTGAGCCTATTGCCATATTCCGGACACTATTGTAGGCTTGAGGCTAAGGTCAAAAGGCCTTTAACGTTATTAATTAATGTTATATTTGCAACTGATAGTTTTATTATTTAAACCGTAAACAGCCATCGGCTCTTAGACTACTCAAGTTTATTAGATATAACAGTTTCCTAGAAGTTGACAACGACTGTAGAATCATTCCCTGGGATATTACGGGGACATTTATGTAATCTTAAGCGAATTGAATGGGATGGGTCTAAGTATCTCGTTTCTTGAAGCTCTGTGTTGTATTTATACCGAGTTTGTTTGAATTATTAGATGTTAAATTAGACGTGTTTTTGTTTTGTTGCCGTCCTCGCAGCCCATGGGAACCTTTTCCTGTTGTTCTAGTTTATAATCTAGGCTCTGTATCAAATTTCAGTCAGATCAGTGCCGCGAGCACGAAAATCATTCGAATTTCGAAATTCGAATACGTAACGTAAATGTATCCAAAGAACGAAGCGTTGTGATTGGTTCACAGTAGACAGGTAGCCAATCGTATTGCTTCGTTTTCTGGATACGTTTGCGTTACGTATTCGAACGTTATTTCATGCTCGGGGCACTGTTCAGCCATTTGAGCGTGATTAAGAAACAAATATCAACATCTTCACAAGCTTGTACATTTATAATTTTGTAGGATAGGTAATTAGAAAATAGAAATTAAAGTGTCTAATATATAAAAATCTTGTGTCACGGTGGTTGTGGTCCATTGCTCCGAAACAGCTCGGCCGATTATAATATAAATATCTGTAGGTATTTGATAGGTATTGAGAAATTCGTAAAATTATTTTATATTTTTTATACACCCATTTCATTCTAAGCTGGCATTATATATCTAGTGATCTCATAAGGCAATTTTTTTAGGTAAGGAAAAGGCTTAAAATACCTTCGTTGCGTACCTTTCATCCTGAAAAGTATTTTTATTTAAGTATAGAAGAGCATACCTACCTCTAACACGATTTTATATAACGCGAGCGAAACGACGGGCAAAAGCTCCTATACTATAAAAAAAACCTTAACTTTAAACTGATTTTTATATCAAATCTAAAATAACAAAATAAATAACGATAAAAAAAACGTATTATTTACAATAAATATTTTATGATACCCATAAAGAAAAACATTATTTATGGCTTTCATACAAAAAAAAATATTTTTCAACCATCCGATCTCATTTTCGCAAGTCACCCCATAAAATAGGAATCAAAGAGCCATGCGTCAGGTGAATGACCTCAGGGGTATCCCACCCCAGGTCGGCTAGACGGTGGTTTATTTATAAAACTAGATCGATCCGCACGGGGTGGGTTCGGTTCCCGGAGAAGGATGTAGATGGCGGTAATATACTATTTAATGTTATAACAACTGTGTATAATTTTATATTTTATTGGATTTCGACTTTTGAATTGTGAATTTGTTGAGTTCGATAATTTTATCTCAACTCTTCGGACCGTATTATAGAACGACACTCAATTGATTTTAACTTTCTCAATGAACCTATCACTAATTTCTTGAGAATATTTCTGCCTTCCCCGTATGTATATAGGTATGTATATAGTTTTCGGTCTTATTTCGGGGTGGTACCCCACCATACGAATGGCGTAAGCATTAGCCAGCTAGTTTATTAAATGTTTCAATAAACGTTACGGCTGAATATCATTCAGGCCGTTAATTGATTGGCTGACCAAGCTTGTTGGCGTCGACATATAGACAGATTGACAGAGTTGACAGATTGTCTCTCCTTACTCCTCAGTTAAGTACATCGGGATTCAGAACTTTTTACTTTTCTAGATTACGTGTCTAAGAGCTAGATTTGAAGTTCTATGCGCGGTAATTACACCCTGTAACATCACTGTCTACAGTAAAATTCCTGTAATATTCGGACCAGTCACTTCGGAGATTACCCAGCACAAACAAATTGACAGGTTAAGATTTTATGTGTTTCCTTCTTTGTAAAGTCGCGGGTCCTTTAAGCGGGGCGTGAGAAAGCATCTGATGAGGCCGTCGAACTGAGGGCCAGCATTGTAACATTTGTTGATGTCTGTAACGGTCATTCTCTTTCCTAAGACTTTGCCTTCAGTTTATCATCAGGCGAGGGGAAATAATATTGACGCATCCTATACAGTGACAGGAGGTGCCTTAACAGTTGTAGTTAAAGCAAAATGTCCCTAAGAGACCTTTCTTAACTGCATTCGAAGATTTTGAAAAAAATCGTACATTCAGCAAGAAAAATGCAAAAAAGTCGGTTTTTTTTCTCGTGCCAATTTTTTGTGGAGATCAAATGACTCTAAGAGACCATTCTAGCTTTTGAGTACCAGAAAGAAAGAATTCCCATACATTTCAGCAAGAGAAACAAATTTGTACAATGATCAATTTGTTTTAGGTAGGAAGTGGGTAGGATTGATTGAAAAGTGATTCAATAAGTTTTTTACGTACAAATTTTGAATTTAAAGCTAATATCTTTATGTCATTCAAAGTGAGAAAATTCTGGTAAACTCCTACTAATATTATTAACGAGAAAGTTTGTAAGTATGGATGGACCCTACTGGATGGATGGAAACTACTGAATAGATTTTAATGAAACTTTACAATAATATAGCCTTAACATTAGAATAACATATATATAAAAGACTAGCTGTTGCCCGCGGCTCTGCCCGCTTGGATGTCGATTATAGCTTTCCCGCTTTTCTGTTGAAATTTTTCCAGAATTTTCTTTGCTATAAACCTCACGGAGCCCGAGACCTTTCCAACGAATGCAGAAATCGGTTCGTGCGTTCTGGAGTTATAGCGTTAGGAAGGAAAACCCGACTTATTTTTATATAGTAGAAAAATAGCGTCAGGAAGGAAAACCCGACTTATTTTTATATAGTAGATGAGAAAAAGGGGGAAGTTAGATTTAGCGTTTTTTTTAAGAACGGATTGTCATTACTTTTTGTTGATATCTCCAAGGATGTTTAAGATAAAAAGATAAGTATCGGTTTTTTTAACGATAGCAGATTTGATTAAGAGTACCTACTAGAAAAACGTGGCACAAGGTATTCGCTAGGACTTCTTTTGACAGAAATACTAGTCCAGCTACACTATTCACTACTACTATAAAGAGGAAAGATTTGTATGTTTGTAATGAGTAAACTCAAAAACTACTGTCTCGATTTCAAAAATTTAATTCGAAGGCTACATTCACCCTGAGTAACATAGGCTATATTGGATTTCCACGGGTACGTTTTTACCACCCGTGCGAAGCCGAGGAGGATCGCTAGTACTCTATATTGATGTCTATATTTCGCTGTAGTTTCAATAGCCTCCGTGGCGCAATTGGTTAGCGCGTTCGGCTGTTAACCGAAAGGTTGGTGGTTCAAGCCCACCCGGGGGCGTAAATTACTTTTTGTTTTGTCAATAGAATTTTGTTATTGTTTGTAATATTGTAATATGTAATTGTAATTTGTAATATGTAATTGTAATATGTAATTTTAATATGTAATTGTAATATGTAAATGTAATATGTAATTGTAATATGTAATTGTAATATGTAATTGTAATATGTAATTGTAATATGTAATTGTAATATGTAATTGTAATATGTAATTGTAATATGTAATTGTAATATGTAATTATAATATGTAATTGTAATATGTAATCGTAATATGTAATCGTAATATGTAATCGTAATATGTAATTGTAATATGTAATTGTAATATGTAATTGTAATATGTAATTGTAATATGTAATTGTAATATGTAATTGTAATATGTAATTGTAATATGTAATTACTCATTTACAAGAAACATTTTAATCTCAATAGCCTATGTTATTTCGTAATTTTTCTGCAAATTAAGAGTTCCTATCCTCCCCAAGAAATCTAGACTCAAATCATTACTATGGAACATTCTATAAAATTTGAGAATTTTCCTCTATTTCCTTGAGATTTATCTGATCTAGAATTGTTGGCAAATGTGGCAGTGGGATCATATTTCTTGAATGTACAGACATGACCATTTTACAATCTATACTTATTAATTATATTTAATATTATAAAGCTGTAGAGTTTTTTTGTTTGTTTGAATGCGCTAATCTCAGGAACTACTGGTTCGAATTGCTTTTTTTTCGCGTTGAGTCCATTTTTTTGAGCGTCGGTAGTTGAGTGACTAAGCAGTCGACCTTACGATCGAAAGGTCCCGGGTTCGAAACCTGGCCATAATACTACCGACGTGAACCCACTCCTAACACAAACAATTTAGCTTAGCTGGAGGGGTTAGAGAGAATATTAGTAATTTCGATTCTAATACTCTTTTATAAAGAAAGCTATAAATTATCACCATACTATTCAATGGAGCGATGCAGTGATCATAAATGTCAAATGTCAAATTACGGACTCAAAGGGGTTCGCACTGGAGAGTTTTTGTTCTGTCAATGGGAAGACCAACGGCTATTCCTGCTTCGTCTTCTACGCTGACGGCACAGAAACTCTCTGTTTTACAGGGTCGGTATTGCGAGTGTGACTTCCCTGGTGTTGCACACGTCCATAGGCCACGGTAACCACTTTCCATCAGTTGGGCCGTGTGCTTGTCTGCCATATTCAGTGGTGTAAAAAATATATATGCCACAGTGGAACCGGTGTGGGTCAGCTATTTATATTATAGTATAGAAAACAAAAAAGGTGGAATTAAGTACATAAATATTGCACAGACTATTTCATTACCATATCAAACAAAAAATAATAACGCAAGGTCATAGTGTATAAAAAAACCTTTTTTCCTCGCCTAAGGGTCCGGCCGCACTTCAAGGAACAAATTCATTTATATTCGGGCCACAATAAGAGTAAAATCATTTCTCTGTGGCAGTTTTTATTCAAATGTGCTGCTCCGAGATGTATATAAACAAATGGTTTGGATAAAGCTTTCGTGCACTGTGCGACTTTTTTGTTGAATCTTTTTTTTTTAAATAGATTCCGGGTTTGGTCCATTTCAACTTCTAGTTATTTCATCTGCTAATGAGCAGACGAGGTGCTTGTGCTTTTTTTTTACAAAATAGTTATATGACTTCCAAAATATACTGAGAAGTAGAGTTGCCAACTTTTATTAGAAGAAAAAGAGAGTATCAGATTTCAAAAGGGGTAAAAAAAGTACAGCCTTAGAAAAAAAGAGTACATTTTATTTTTATAATTACAAGCTTTTATTTAACTTTCACTACTAATTTTATGCAAGGGATGTGCTCATTTGAAAATCTTATAGCATGAACGGAAAACAGAGAAAGCACTTGCGTGATATAAGCTTTTCAAAGCAGCACAACCCTTGCATAATATTATGATTATTAGAGATGTAACACCGAAAAAACAGAGAAATAAACGTTTGCAGAAATATTATAAAAAGTGGGACATTTTTTGTTCCTTGAAATAGGTTTAGCGTGTTTGTTAAAATTTACTTTCACAACATTACTTTCATCTGTTCTGAAACTATTAAATAATAAAAGTGTGTTACAAAATGTTTTGAACAGCGTTTTAGTGCAAACGGACCCTTACAGCGTCTGCAAACCGAATGAGTTTCACGATACCTACATTCCGGAAATTGAGTTTTCTGAAGTTGCGTTAAATTTTACTCCGAGACTGGTGTATATTATTATATATAGTTAGCTTCGAGTTTATTAACCGAAATGGCAACACGTTCTGCGTTTTAATAAGTGGCTTCAAATCGTATTAGTGTGGAAAATAGAACTTGGGGCTGCACACGCTCACCGAGCGTCCGGCGTTTGAGACGCCGAGGCGGGAGCTTGTGGCGGCCCTGGGGGTGAGAGTGCTCACGCTCTCCACCCTGCTCGCGGCGATGGTCCGCTGCGCGGATGCGTGGGCGGCCAGCGCCTCCGTCTGCGAGCAGGTCATGCTCGCGAAGGAGACAGCAGAAGCGGGCGCGGCGCAATGAGCGCGAGAGGCTCACGGACATCGCTGCCAGCGTTCGTAGGCGGCTCGGGCGTCGGAGGGCGTAGACCGACCTTCGCCTGCACCAGCTGAGCGCGTGCCTGAGGGTGACGGGTGGAGCCGCTCCTCTCCCTAGCAGAAGCTGGCCACGGCGGCGGCGCGCATCGCGAGGATGCACGCCCCCCATGCCGGGGGCGAGTCGGGGGCCACGTGGTCCGCTCTCCCGAGGAGGGCCAGACCGAGAGGAATGGCCCGAGGTCAACCGGGGTACGAGGGATATGTCGCGAGACAACTTCACCTTCGGCCTAGCACAACGACCCACAGACGGCGGCGTGTGGTTTAGTCGGTTCAAGTCAGACTTCGGAGGGGAGGGGGGGGGGGTATTCGTGGGGATTACCCGCACGTAAAAAAAGGAAAAAATAAATAGTCAAGGTAGCCATGGGGACCGCTTTTGTCCATAAAGCAACTGCCACTAACCTCCACAACCCATTGGCGATATCATATTGTAGTTAGAGCAGTTATTGTATCTTTTAGGGCTCCGCCCGCGTGCATGTCGGTTATCGCTTAGTGTGTGTCTGTGTGAGTGTGAGTCAACGCTATTTTTCTAAAATAAAAGTTGCCAAAGTTACTCCTTATTACATCAGCTACCTGCGAATAAAAGTTCCATCAAAATCGGTCCAGCCATTACAGAGATTAGCCGGAACAAACAGACAGACAGACAGACAAAAATGTAAAAAATGTTATTCTGGTGTACATGCACCGTATTATATTCATATGAATGTAGTAAAAAACGGTTATTACAATATTACAAACAGACACTCCTATTTTATTTATATGTATAGATGTTTTGATAATTTATTCTATTTTATACTTTTTATTAATGAAATATATATTTTTGTGATCGTCTTTTTATTTCCTTCATTTTGATACCCCACTCGATAAATTTGAGTGACACTTCTTTTACCAGAATCCACCATTTTCTTTTTTTATATATATTATACATACATACGTACAAACTCTCGAAAAACATAACCGTCCTTTTGGCACAGTCGGACATGGTCCCTGAATTCAAAGTCATAGTCAAATTTTTTTGTTCAATGTAGAACAACATCATCATCATCAGGCTATATACACGGTAGGTATTCAGGGTCTGAAGATGGAGTCAGAAGTCATAGGAACTTCTAAACTGACAAAAGATAAACCTATCGAACTGCTTATACTGTTGATTGATGGCACTTGGTGGAACAACATGGTTGTTCCTTATTGATGTCAATAATAAATTCTACTTAAGCTAAGTTTACCACCACTTCCAAGGCGCTGGTGGAGAAGAAACGGCGCAACAAACTCCACTGCGGCATTTTTTAAGCCGTCAATTTACAATATTTATATCCTTAAGGCTAAATGTGGACGAATCTACATTTGTCTCGTGTCGAAATGAACAAAAATATATTTAAAAAAAAAACTGTGCACTACGGGAGTGCCGGCAGAAGTAAAAACGTTTTCTTTCTTTCTTTCTTCGGTATATACAGAGAAAAAGATAAAAAGAACACATCATACCCTACCATACCATACCTATAATATAGCGCCAAGCATAGAACCTATCACTAATTTTCTGTAAGAAGAAATTAATAAATTACAAAAAGAAAAAATAATCACAAAAAGTAATAAATTACAAAAAGAAAAAATAATCACAAAAAGTAATAAATTACTAAAAGAAAAAATAAACACAAAATGTAATAATTTACAAAAAGAAAAAATAATTACAAAAAGTGTCAGAAGTCCAGGTTGGAACCCGGTACTATCTGAAACCATAAGAACTTACAGTCGAAGCGTTACCGTTAAGCCACGAAGCTTCTAAACGCACCTAACAAAATAAATAATCTGTAGCTGTTGTAATGTTGTATGACGTCAGTCGTCGGTTACGGTTCAAAGGTCAAGTGATCCTGACGCGAGTTTAACACTTTTTACCCATCCAACGCCGCTAAAGAAGTTTTCATTTCAAAAAACTTGATTATAAAATAATTGACCAAGTTAAAATATGACAAAACCAGCTGACCCTGCGAACTTCGTACCGCCAATATTTTTCCGCCCGCGTGGCTCCAGATCCCGTTCCCGCTGCATCATCTACTATTTTAAACATGTATTATATATATAAACCATCCACTTGAATCACTCTATCTATTAAAAGAACCGCATCAAAATCCGTTGCGTAGTTTTAAAGATTTAAGCATACAAAGGGATATTGGGACAGAGAAAGCGACTTTGTTTTATACTATGTAGTGATAATACAGTATTATGCAGTAACTTCAGCATTTTAGGAGGTGCCTGCACCATGCTCAAGCCAGTCGTTTTTGTCTTATGTCTGCATGTATTTAAAAAACTGTTATGCCATGTGTGGACGGATTTATAATAAAATACCTAAACAATTTAAAACTCTGCCTGTAAATAAATTTTGTAGACAGCTAAAGGTATGGCTGATTGATAAGAGTTACTACTCATTGACAGAATTAATTAAATAATGACATAGATATCCCACCTTAAATATTATTCCTATAATTCATCATCATATTATTTAATTATTATAAGCTTTGTAAGTCCATATATTGAAGGAGGTTATTCTATTTTTCTAATAATTGTTGTTTTATTATTAATAAAAATAAATTATAAAAAATTGTATCGATTCCGCTAATCTTATCTATTGTTAATATGGCGTTATAACAGACAGTCTTATACTATACCTGCTTGTAATTTAATAAAATTAAATTTAATTAAATATAAGTTAAATTTTTGCATGCCACTGTGATGGCTAAATAGGATAGGTCATTATAATGATAATATAACACCACTATGTACCCTATTTATTGCAAATAAATATTTGAATTTGAATTTGAATTTAAGATAATCATAACGTCCTATAAATGAATATGACGATATGAGAATCTTCATATCATCATCCTGCTTGCATTATTCGCCATCGCATCTGAGGCTTTAATCTCGATGTTTTTCGACTGTATTGGGAGCACGTACCAGGCCTTTATTAGTCGCCTTTTGCACCTTGCACTATCAATGGTAAGTGTACCTTCAATCAATTGGGCTCTCGCAGTCCACTAAACATAGACCTCTCTCAATGTGCGCCATTTTTTCTGATGCTACGCATTCTGCATCTAGTGGATCTGTCGCCACCAACTAGCTTAATCAGCCGTCCAATTAACTGTCTAGGCAGTTAACTAAACGGCGCCATTCAATTAACGGCCTGGATGGTGTTCAGGCATTTAATTGAACGGCTAGGCAAATAGCTTGGATCGATGACGTTTAACTATTGGCCTTGCCATTTCATTAAACAGTTAGAAAAATGACTTATTTCTGCATGGTTCTAAAAAAATTTTGAAATGGATTGCGCAGCTACCACAATAAACCTATCACTAATTTTCTGTAAAAACACGTCTGTCTACCCCCTCGTGGATTTACAGGTGTAAGTATATGTGGGTATGTATGTATGTAATTTTCTATCTTATTTCGAGGTAGTGCCCCATCTTACGATTGGCCTAAGCATTAGCCAGGCAGGTTATTAAATGATGTAATAAACGAGACGGCTGAATATCATTCAGGCCGTTAATTGAATGGCGCCGTTTAGTTAACTGCCTAGGCAGTTAATTGGACGGCTGATAAAGCTCGTTGGCGGCGACATATCTATTTCTGGTGGTAGAAATTTGATGGCACAAATTAGTCACAAAATTCGTCCGCGTGGGTGCGTGGGGATTGCGAAGAACCCTCCATAAAGCCAATCCAATCTTGATTCGATTACGTTCCGGGGTCAGCAAGTGCGAAGCCGGGCAGGGGAGATTGTGGTCGCAGCACTAGCGGGACCGGTGGGTGTCACGCGGTGCTGCGACGACAATCCTCTATTGATGAGGCCGTGGAGCTAAGTGCCACCATTGTTAACATGGTACGTGTGTGTAATAGTGACCCTCTTTCCTGAGACTTTGCCTTCAGCTTACCATCGGGCGAGGTGAACTCAAATTGACGTGTCCTATAAAAAAAAGGTTGTGTAAAATATTGATCACTCTGATTGCACTACCTTTAAAATAAACTTCAAAGGCATTTAATTTGATCGCCATACATCATTAAGTACGTAATTGTCTGTTCTTTGACAACACAACGATTGCATGGTAATTGTGGATCATTGGACAAATTATAGGGGGTACAACCCTAAGGGTGATTGTAGACAGAAGACTTTCATTTCAATATTTATTCTGTCAATTCGACTGCGCTCGTAGTTATGCAATTTTCTAAGCATACGGCGTCGAGCATAACCTGAAACGAGTCAACAATAGTGATTGGGACTTCCCCTTTTATGTAGGACACAATAATTGGTAAAGTGTAGGTGTTAATTCATACCTGCCTACCCCTCCGGGGATAAAAGTGTGATTATATGTATGTGTCGCCGCCAAATAGCCTAATCAGCCGTTCATTAATCAATAACTTATTTTATTTCAATTTTACATCGCGCTGTAATTGAGTGGCTGTTTAGAAAGTTGGTACATGGTTTGTACATTAAAAATGTGAAAATAGAATTAGTTTTTCACTTTTCATGCTCTTAAAATGTTACTATAGTCTCTGCATATCGGGACTAAAGGTCCTTATTAATCTCTAGGGACTTAAGTAATTTTTTTTTCAATTTACTTTGAAAACTCCTAAACAGCCAATCACGGTGTTTGTGAATGGGAGACTATCAACTTTTTAGTGATAGTGTAACCTCAAAATGACATAGAAAAAATCTAAAAATCCCATTTAATTTCTTGAAACACGATTAATGATATTAATTTAATTAATTATTATGTAAGTATTAAGGATTAACTCATTTTATTATGCATTTCCAAATAGTTTTAAATTATTTTTCTAGTTTGAATCTGTTGGCTAAATATGCAAGCATTTAAAGCGTACGTTACTAAACAAAAACAAAACCGCGGGACAAATTTCTTTGCAATTTGAATTTTGAATAGAATTTTTCTTAGGTTAGATTAACGATTAATACGTAATTTTAAGAAACTTTGTTAATATAAATATTATAATTTTATATAGAACGTCGCTTTTTTCCTCGCATGCAAATTGAAAAGTAGAGTGTTTAACGTGGGACTAAACAACCATAATGACACTCGAACTATTACATAAAACATCTCGTGACATTATGGCTTGTTTTGGTCCCTTGTTGAACAATCTACTATTTTTTAATAATTTGACAGCTGTCAGTTGAATCCGATTCTCCTTAGGGATGAAAAGTATTACTTTCATTCCGCTCCTCAGGCAACTTCAGACCTACTTTCAGAGTATGAGTAATGAAAATATATATTTAGGCGAGGTTAGATAAAGACCCATAATCTTACGAGCCTTACTTCTCAGTTGTGTTTGACTTCGAGATTAATTGAATGAAATTTTGAAGCTTTTACTATGCTAACTTTGAAATTGATTAAGATAGGAAAAAGGTTGTATGTTTTATGTTTCAATTATTTGGGCGGAGTCATCAAAAACAATGTTTAAAAATGATTGCATCATCATTCATTGTTTCCGATATTTCGTATGAATGACGGTAGATGACTCCCACCGTCGCCCTAAGACGGTAGTATAGGAGAATTTGGATAGCTTCAGGTGTGGCTCGGTGGCTCTTTGGTCAGAGCATTCCCCCTGTAAGGGAAAGATCGTGGGTTCGAGTCCCACCTGAGCGATTCACTTTTTCCTATCTTAATCGATTTGAGATTAATTACGAAACGGCTGCTTTTCTATATTTCCGTGAAGCAACTGCCATCAGACCTCTACAACTTACTGTTATCAAAGTTCTACTGGATAAACTTGCTAGATTGTCGTACTTTTTATGGCTCTGAAAACAAATGCCACGGTAGTTTGTGGTGCCTTACTTTCTTCTCCACTAGCGCCTAGGAAGCGGAGGTAAAGTAGAATTGACGTCAATACAAAGAATATATAATGTCACATGATGTTCGTATAGCAACCGTAACCAACAGTTTAATGTGCTCTTCAAGGCACGGAGGGACAAAGCGTCGCTCGTCTATACCCTATCTAATTGCCTTCTTTAGATATTCATAATGGTTACCGCTTGAAAAGGCACTGCCAAGCTTTCCTCGAAGGTGGTTCGAGTGGTGCCTTATAACGGCAATTTAATAGACATGCTTACTTAGAAAATAATAAATGGTGCTGTTGATGTGATTGCAGGGGTTATTTTTAGATTGCTTTTATTATAGTAGTTCAATGCAATTTATGTTATTGGAAATTATGAAAACAGTTCTTTATTTTAGTAATTTTATTTTTGACCTTTTTTTTAGTGTACTCTTTACTCTTATTATTATATTAGTTACTATATTATATTAGTTACTCTTATTGTATTTTACGTGTTTAGTTTATTCCTATAATTGTACGTAATACTCGCGGCTGCGTCTGAAAATCAGCGCTGTACCGCCTGCACTACAAAGCTGACAGCATTAAGCTGAGAGGCGTTCATTTATTCAGCACGGTTGTGCGTGATTTGCTTTAAAATATTTTTTGTTACAGTTAATTGTTGCTCAACGGTGTTGAACAATAAAACATTTCTTTCTTTTCTTCTATTTGATGGAAGGTATCGATAATTCGATATGGGGGAAGCCATATCAATTCAGATAGATTGGCGTAATATTTCGTCAATCTTTTCTACTATCATTACAGATCTCATATTCCCCAATTTAATACACACAAAAATGTCATCCTACCCTATGAATTATTGTTTAAATGTGATAGTTTCTGAAGATGTTTCTTACTCAATCCCGCTCAAAAAGCTGAATGGTATCTGACTGAAATTTGGTTCAAATATAGATAATAATAATTGAAGTAACACAAACTACTATTTATCCGGGGAATAAGTTTTCTTGGTTTGCAGGACTGGGATTAAAATACAAAGTGGGTGGAGCCACAGGCAACAGCTGATATGCATAGTTCTTTTAATATAATTTTATTAACATAATGTACGATAGAATTATCTAAACAATAATATAAAAATAATACATAATATATTTTCTAAAATTTCAATAGCCTCGCGGATCATTCCAAGATAGATACATACGATGAATAGGCTACTGAAATTAAAAAATACCCAAATTTTAATAGAGAAGATGGTTGGAGTGTACCAGCACCCTGGGACCCAGTCATCCTCTTAATCAAACCTAGTAAACAGCAAAATATAGCAAGACTTAACGACACAGTCACCTCAGTCTGCGTAAATAGTAACACCAACAATTCATCATTATTCGGGTACTTTGAGATAACTTACACTCCAACTATATGACAACTACCATGTGTAGTTAAACCGCGAACATGGCTGCTGAAAAGTACCCGAAACTTCGGTCAAAAAGTAAATAATAACAAATAAATCGCGAAAACATCCGTAAAAAAGTAGTTTTATTTCAATACATAATATTTAAAAACCTGCAGGTTCAGGCGTCAAAGAATTCCTACCCATCGACGTCAACTGGGAGGGTTATGGCCAGAAGGCTGGCGGTATTGCCCAGTAAATGGCAATACCGATCCTTTGCGCAAGGAATAAACCATCTCTTTGGTCACGGGTAGCGTCTATTATCCGTTTGGAAATATCTTTAAACTACCTTTTGCCCGCAGCTCCACTCGCGTCGATGTCGGGTATCGCGTATCGGTATCGGTACCAAACTTAGCCTATGTCCTTTCTCAAGGTCTAATCTACCCCTATACCAAATTTCATCAAAATCGGGTCAGTGGTTTAGCTGTGATGGCGTGACCAAGGGAAATAGCGATTCATTTTTATATATCTTTAAGTGATAGACGGGACTATAAAAATGTTACGAAAGATTTGGTCCCATTCATCTTTATTTTTTCATGTGGTTTCATTCTCGGATACGCTCACGGCAGGGGTTGGAAATCGGACTCGAACTAACTAACACCGCACGCCGCGCCGTCTTGGGTCTTTTGATGCGTCGGCGTGAGCGTGTTCGATTGTCTAAAACATATTCCTCGCACTCTGGCTGACCCAGGGCCATCTTCGGAATTCAGAATTCGGAATCCCCTTCCTGGGAACCATGGTGTTTCCATCCTGCCCCCGGAAAGTAGTAAATGATAATAAGTATTTTTAATGGCCGATACATTATAAAAATTAATTCCATATTTTATTTCTAATAACACCCCTCAGGAATTGAATACGTATGTACAGTTATTTATTATAATAATTACACCGAAGCAAACTTAAGGTATAATATTATTTATTCTAAGCCAGGGATGTCACTCGAGTTAGCTTTGACTCGTGTGCTAACTTCGCAACTCCCCAATGAATAGGGGTGGCTTTACTTCTAAATTCAGCTTTCAGTGTACTAATATATATATATCCTTAGCTTCAGTTACTAATTTATACTGAATACCTACTTTTCCTAAACTCAATCCGGGTTGATTCCCGGTGTAGTAGAATACCACCCCATTTCTTAATATGGGTGTCGTAGAAAGTGATTAAGGGGACTTACGTGGGCCCGAAAATCATAGTGGGCGAAATGTGGGTGTTAGTACACCTCTGCCTGGCCCTTTGGGGATTTACAGGCGTGAGTATATGTATGTATGTACCCACTTTTCGTTGGTGCGCTCACTAGTGCACGATCAGTAGGTTAAGTTACCCAGGCGCGGTTGTCATTTGGATGAGTGACCGCGTAGTGGTCTGAGCGCATCCGTGCTTTGGTTGGCAGGTTAAAAGTCGATACAGGCTAGTGTAATAGTCATTAGATCAAGACGGAGGCCTATGTGTGCGACCTGAACATCTCTCAGTTCTGTTTAGTGGTTTAAAACGAGGGCAGATGGCAGTCCTTCGTAATATGACCGACAAAACCAAGCCGCACACTGCTCTCCGAGGTGAAATCTTAAATCGTAGTCTGCTGAAAAATAAAAGCACTTTATAAATTTCAATAGATAAGTTCAAAATCAGTCTAACAACTTATGCTGGAAGAAATTGTCTCTATTCCAGGAATCTATAATTATAAAAGGTACTTTACAGGGTAAAACCCATACCAATTAAAATGCTTAAGTATTGACAATCCTGAGTATCGAACGTGGACTCCACCATACGTCATTTCTCACGAGAAAATTTAGCGCCGACGACATTTTGTGCCGGAAAAGATAGGCCTTATTTAGGTCACGTCTTTCTTTGTAATTAATTAAAAGAAAGGACCTGCCGATACATAGACGTTGAATCTTTACAGGGGTATATTCGTTTATTCAATTATATTTGTTTTATTAATGAAATGGTGGCCGTCTACTGACGCACTGGGGACATAAACTGACAAAAGGGGCCGTGTTTCGTCTACTTTTGTGCTTTTTCTCTTATATATAATTAAATTCGCAATATTCATATAAATACCTATCATTCATTTATTTGTAACTTTATACACAAAATTTTTACAGTGATATAGGAACTTACAGGATTCATTATGCCGTACCTCGGAGAGCACGTTAAGCTGTCCCGGTAGTCATACAAACATATTTGACAATCGTTACGGGTACTTGTAGCCCTGAAAAGTCAAATGACAGGTCTAACTGCTATACTTCGATAGTACCAATGGATTGTAGAGGTCAGATGGCAGTCGCTTCACGAAAAACATCGAAGTTCAGCTGTGAAGCAGTTAGGCTGGAAAAACCGGAACCCGGACTCCTAGACTGTAACCTTCGAAAGCGACCAGGATTAACACAAAAATGGTGATGACAGGATTCTTCATTTACCTGACTGTTAGTGAGTGTACTGCAGGGTGTAAAGGGTTTTACGAATATCATTGAGACCCAAGACAACTTCGCCTTAAAGTCAGTATATCTGATAAGCAACAGACAAGTGTCAAACATTTTCTCTCATTGTTGGGAGTTCAACATACTAATCAAAGACCCCAGACCCTGGACTCCCAACGTCTAACTTTGGATACTACTGGAATATAGGGTTTCCTCCACACCCCTGCTTTGTACCTAAACATACCTACAGCCTATAACTAAGTACCAGCGTGACGGTGTTAGGCTCGCCCCCTATTGCGTGGGACCGACAATCATAGTCAGTATATCTGATAAGCAACAGACGAGTTTCTATAATTTTCTCTCATTATTGGCAGTTCAACAAACTAATCAAAGACCCCAGACCCTGGACTCCCAACGTCTCACTTTGGACATTACTGGATTATAGGGTTTGCTCCGGACCTCAGCTTTCTACCACTGTTGGTAGGACGGGTAAAACTGATATTTCCCCTTGGCGGTACCACGGAGTCGTGTGGGAGTCGTGTGAAGAATGATGATAATATCGTGTCGTACGTTCAAAATGCTCGGTACTAGCTTATTCCGTCTGAATAGACAATCTGGACGAATCGTATGTAGGGCTACCAGGCGATTCAAATACCAAGGACATTTAGTGAAAAAGAAACTTTATGTAGCTATTAATAGATGTTAATGGAATTCAACTTTTTTTTATATGTGGTCCGTCAATTAACTGAACCACGGTAGATGGTAAAAAGCTGAGGTGCAGTCCAGAAGATACGGACCACCATTTATAATAATACTGGCCTTAAGGTGGTAGTCCCTAACTTGACGGCCTTAATAGATGCTTTTTCACGCTCCGCTTAAAGAACCAGAGAATGTAGGAAAAGGGAAACCCGTGTGCGGTCAGAGCATTCAGGCTCTTTATCGTGCGGCAGAGGAAGAAGGCCTCAAACTGTTTGGTGAGAGATGGTATGGATTCCACCGTATATGGGTGGCACCGCCGGCCAGCATGAATTGTTCTGGACAGGAAGGAAGAGAGTGGGATGAGTTGAAATAGCTCCTCACAACACTCGCCGTGGTAGAGGCGGTAGAATATGACCAGAGAGGCAACATCTCTATGCAACTGCAGAGAAGATGCAAAACAAACAGAAAACATGAAAATACATATTAATACATCTAGCAAAACTCGTGTAAACTACGCAGTGCATCCTGGACCACGGAGATGGCAGCGCCACTCTCTCGCATTAGACGCTGCCATCTTTGACAAATTCCAGCCGAGGCGGGAATGGCCCTAAAGAGGCTGGCTTGGAGGAACTTGCCGAAGTCATCTTTAAACCGTAGATGGCCAGTCAGTTGAGATGCGAGGAAATGCATTATTGGGTAACTTTACACCTCTGTAATTGAGACCCGTGATGGCTGACGAGGGTGGTATTCCACATAAATAGGGCTTCTTCAGATGCAACTGTGACTGACGCGCTGCTGATGTTAGGTACGTAGCACCAGGCAGCCTTTCAGGTAGATATAGGTAGTTTTACCATATAACTATCATGGATTCTTTTTTTTTATACCACTTAGGTGGCAGACAAGCACAAGGCTCACCTCATGGAAAGTGGTTACCGTGGTCTATGGACATGCAACACTAAGCGCGTCACACTCGCGCTGCTGACCCTGTTAGAACAGAGAGTTTCTGTGCCATCAGTGTAGAAGATAAAGCAGGACAAGCCTTTGGCCTTCCCACTGACAGCACAAAAACTGTCCAGTGAACTCTGGCTACCCTACTCACCGCCGGGAACACAACACGAGGTTATTATAGCCGTGGTATTGTATAGGCCGGAGGTACTTCCACAGTGGGACGCAAATACCGTCGTGTCTTACCTCCTACAAGATCCCTCCTAGTCCCACACTATGTCTATTAAAATCGTCAAAAATTATTAAAAATCGACAGGAAACGGTGCACACAGTGAGTTATGAAAGGAACTTCATTTCACGCACGCCAAAGCTGTGGAACGATCTGCTTGCTGTGGTTTTTTCAAGCGACTACAATATGGGGTTCTTCGTGAATGGCATAAAACTGTTCTTAGGGACTCGGCAGTGCGAGTGTGACGCCTCTGGTATTCCAAACGTCCGTAGGCCGAGGATATCGTTTCCTCTTAGGTGAAAACACGATTCAACTGCCACCTAGGTGGCATAAAAAAATGCTATTTTCCTGGAATAATTTCCTCAAAGATGGCAACCCTAGTGTATTATGAATATTATATCGGTACGGAGTATCGATTTGTACACAGATTACGGTGAATTGACGATGTTATCGATGGCTTCGTTAGTTTTTCATTTATATTAGTTGACATATAAACTACGCGGTGGCGAATTGCTTCAGGGTACTTTGTGGGATTAAATAGCCTCCTTGGGCCCATAAGCTTAATATATACTAGCGTAAAGTTGGACCGTTAGTCTTTGTGTCTATAGTATTAAAACTAAACGCCGTCATGGGTCTTCAGATGCCGGATGGCCGAGTGTAAAATTGTCGTATGTATATATCTCTCGCACCCCAGCTGACATAGGGCCATCTCCGGTTTCAAAATAGGCCCCTCGGGGTGTGGGAAGCTTGATGTCCCCATGGATACCGAAGTCTGTTTTAACTGATAAGACTAAAGCTTATATTTTAGAACAACGCAGAGTCGTGATTTGACTCTCACAATAACAAATTTGTCCTCAGATAGTGTAGTTTTAAATTGTTTTGCACGATTTAGTATCGTTTTGGAATACGGGCCTAATTTTCTAAGTCTAAGTGTTATCCTTGGTCCGTGGAGGGTCATTTCCAAGGGGGACATTCCTTCAAGAACCAAGCGGTTCGGTGACTCTTTCCTTTGTCGCACCATTAAGACCTGGAATTCCTTGCCAGCTCACGTGTTTCCCTCTTCCTACAGTCCCAGGTCCTTTAAGCGGGGCGTGAAAAAGCATCTGATGAGGCCGTCAAGCTGAGTGCCACCATTGTTAACATGGCACGTGTATACAATGGTGGCCCTCTTTCTTGAGACTTTACCTTCAGCTTACCATCAGGCGAGGTAAAGTCAAATTGACGTGTCCTGTTTATTAAAAAAAAAAAAAAAAAAACGGAAAATTCTGGAGTCGATTCCTGTGAAGGACTTATATATTGGTTTAGAAGTATAAAATACCGCTTTTTTCCAACTTAATTACAATCTTACATATTTTCTGTGAAGCGACTACCGCCTGACCGTCATGACCCAGCGGCGATATCGAATTTCCAAAGTTAAACTAGGCTGATTTTTCAGGCTTCCAATTACCCGGTACGACCGCCATAGATGTTCGTATGACAGTCGGAACCTATGGCTTATCGTGCTTTTCGAGGTATGGACAGTTCTCATTTAGTTCACGATGATCACCCGTTTTAAGCCTGACCTGACTAGCGTTGCTTAACCTTGCAATTTATTTAGCCACTATGTTTCTCTATTAATTATATCCATAATTTTCGTTCGATCAATGACCCGACAGTTGTTTTGCTCATCAATTTGTTACGAGGTAATCTCACGGTACAGATTTTCACACAATCTGTCACGTATTGTCGTTTTATCAGTACGGTTTGTGTCGTGCACATGGGTATTAAGACTTGGCTTCCTGCTTCACAAAGGGAAGTTTGAATAAGAACTTTATTCTCAATATTATAACATGCATTTTAGATTAGATATCGAAAATAATTCGATTACATTCTAGAGTATTTGCGTTAGGTAAAATATTGTGTGCAGGTTAATAATTGAAATTGATATTTTTATTTCTCACATTATTTCATTGGGGTCTACTGGGGTTCGTCCAACCAACATCCCAGAGGCCCAAGCCAACCACATCTGAGGTGACCTTAGGATCGAGGACTCGGGTTCGAACACTATCTACTGGCCATTAGATTCCCGACATGAATCTACTTCTTACCCAAGAATTTATCTCCGTTAGAGGAATTAGGAGAACAGAAGAACGACCTCTGTCCCCCATGAGCGCGGGCCTGGGGGTGACGGGTGGTATCGCCTGTGACTCTTGCTGAAGCAGGCTAAGGTGCAATACGCGCGTCCCCATACCCGGGGGCTAGATTGGGACACTGTGGTCCTCAGCTCGAAACAAGTGGCCCTGAGTCGGCCGGAGTGTGAGAGATAAGTATGTTTTCTTAAACATGCGCGGAAATATTGTCATTACTTTTGAATATAGAACACACGAAGAATCATATTTACGTAGACTTAAAAACCAAAATCACTTCCTGGCGCGTTCTTTGAATTTAGAACGAAGAGCGCGCCGGCAATGTTGTATGAAACGGTGTGTTGTTTGAATTTATAACTCTTTTTATTTATCGTACACATTGCGTTCTCGTGGCTGTATTGCCACAGATAAAATTTACCTTGCGGCGCAAACTGTAAATGAAAAATAAAATTGATGGTAAGGCGGAGTTCGTTGTTATTGTGTTAATAAAATAATTAAAACGAGTTTCGATGATTCTGAAAGTGAAAGTGAAATTAACATTGACTGCACTCCACCAGATTTAAGATCGGAAGCCAAATTAGCGATGGAAAACCTGATTCCAGCAAAATCAAAAGAAAAATATATGAAAGGATATGAAAATTGGTATGATATTGTATTGTATGACCTATTAATTAAATTTATTATGTAAAAGACCCTTTTTTATTTCCTTGCATTTTTTTTAAGAAAAGCACTATTCATCAATTGCCTGTCTCGTATCATTGAAGGCCGAGCCGCAGGCGAAACTCATACTCGACCTGCAATTGCCTATTTCGCTGCCTTTGCAATAATGTACTATTCCAGCAATCTCACCTCCGGCAACTGGAGATTCAAAGATGGCATGCGTTTACGTCAGTTCAAGTCCGACTCTACCACCCGGGGTTATCCGTGAGAATTTTGCGCACGACAAAAAAAGGGGAATATTAATAATTTAGTTACTAATGATGATTGATAAAAAAAGCTATGGGATACCTCCAATGATGTTTTATATACTGTGGACACATCATGCAGGAACATGGTCGCTTTTATAAATGGCGCAAGCATTATAAAATATAGCTACTTACTAATAATACGTAAATAATATTAATGTTTATGAATTATATTATTATTTATATATGAATGATAATTTGATTATTACGAATTTATTAATAAAGACGTTTTTTTTTCTATAGCGCATTGTCGCATCGCTGAATAGTGCATAAAATAATTATCAATCTTCATGTTTTTATCGCCATTTTTATAGTCCCCATCCCCAGTAGATGGGTCTACAGTTTATAATACGTCGTTGGATACTACCTATTCTTGATTTTATTTCTATTGCGTGGTTCAAGCAATTTACAGCCACAACTAAAATAAAACTCTTATCCCCTAATCGCTCGCGCAATTTTCGCGGCATTTTAATGCGTGATTATGTAAATCTAAAATGGCCGATACATAACGGGTAGAATTAAAAAAAATAATCCTCCTTGACTATGGACAACCATAAATAAGAGAGGGGAGGAGCGAACGAGGTCCAGGCGGAGTTGTAAGGTTGTGTATCTTAATATTATACTGATTACGGCATAATTTTTGAGTTTTATATATAGATATTTGTAAGAATTAATGGAATTAAACAAGCACTTATATTATGAAAATATAATATTATAACCGATATAAGTTTTAGATGACGACAAAAGGAATAAGATTTTTGATAGACATGAAATGTCACATAAAAACATTCTCATTATAAAATATGCTGCTCGATGGTGAACGTTCATATAAAACCTCCAACATCCTCCCTTGGACGTAAACCCATCTTTGCCGAGAAGTACTGCAGCTTCGCTTGTGTGGTTGCCTTAGTGAAGAGATCAGCAACCATCTCCTCAGTATTAACATATTGCACCACAATATCCTTGTTGTTGACTCGCTGCCTCACGAAGTGGTGCCGGACATCTATATGTTTGGTTCTGGAAATATATTTATCATGACCTGAAAGTTTAATGCAGCTTTGATTATCGCAATAAATACATATGGCATTGTTTTTAAGATGTGGCCAAAACTGTTCTTGAAGTTGTTTAAACCACAAAGCTTCTTGAGTACATGCAGAAAGTGACATATATTCGGCTTCTGTAGTTGACAGTGCAACAGTTGGTTGTCTCTTTGAGTTCCAGGATATAGATCCTCCCTGAAATATAAAACTATAGCCTGTGCATGACCTCCTGTCTTCTTCACAATTTGCCCAGTCAGCATCGCAGTAGGCATGAGGTACCTCTTCTTTAATACACTGAGTGTAAGTCAAACAGTAATCTTCTGTACCTTTAAGATATCTCAATATACGCTTCAATGTTACCCAATGTTTCATTTCTGGCTTGCTGTTATATTTGCTTAAATAATTAACTGCATAACAAATATCTGGTCTTGTTCCTTGAGATAAATACAGTAAACAACCAATGATTTCTTGGTAAGGAATATTCATCAGTACTGTATCATTGTCATTACTTGAACATAGTTTTGTAAGTGGATCCATTGGAGTCTTAACTGGTTTGCAGTCTGACATACCATATTTATGTAAAACGTCCTGTATGTATTTCTTCTGATCAACAAACATAATACCACTTTTTCTATCCCTTGTCACATGAAGTCCTATGAAGTATTTTAACTCTCCCATATCCTTCATCTTGAACTTTTCACATAACTTCTGTTTAACATAGTTTCTAGTAGATTTACAATTAGTAAATAATATCAAATCGTCTACATATGCTGCTAAAAACATTATATTCTGCTCATCCGAAATCTTATAGTAAATACATGGATCAATACTGGAACGGGAAAGCCCTATTTCTTTAAGTGTATTATCTAGCTTTTTATTCTAATTCCGACTGGCCTGTTTCAGTCCATATAATGACTTCTTCAATAGACATACAGTATGTTCATTGTTTTCATACATAGGTGGTTGGAGCATATAAATTTCTTCATCAACATCTCCTTGCAAGAAAGCTGAGACAGCATCCATTTGATCAATGTCCATATCATGCTTTGTAGCTAAAGCCAGTAAATATCGGAGGGACGCATACCTTATAACGGGCGAGTATACTTCGTCATAGTCGATTCCCTTTTTTGAGCACATCCTTTAATTACTAGTCGTGCTTTGTATCTTGTTATATTACCCTTTTCATCTGTTTTTGTCTTATAAACCCATTTGCAGGCAATTGGTTTCTTTCCAGGTGGTAACTTAGTCAATATCCACGTTTTATTGTCTATTAAAGACCTGTACTCTTCATTCATGGCTTGTATCCATTGCTGTGAATTTTTGCTTGACAAAGCCTCTTCTAAACTTATAGGATCATCGTATATAGCCATGTGTGCACAAAATGAATTATCAGCTTCATTTGCAACCTTGCTGCTCTGATTAAATCTTGAATTCTTATTTCTGAGTGTAACATTAGAAGTGCATGGTTCGAATGAACTGTCATGAGTAATTTCACTACTACTAGGTACATAAGTTGAATCATTAGCGTCTGAAAAAGAACTGCTGTCTTCAGAAGTGCAGTCTAGAGTGACAGTTTGATCAAAAACTTCTTTATCCTGACTAGATTCATCCGGAGTTGGTAAGACTGTGTCTGTGTTTACATCCAACATTAATGAAATCGTCTTTTTGTCTTTTTTTGTATGTACCAAACACTCTAGATCTTCTTCTATAAATATAACATCTCGACTCTTTATAATAATGCCTCTATTTTTATCTAACAACCTATAGCCTTTAGTATTCTCACAATAGCCAACAAATGTCAAATCTGTGGACTTCGGATCCCATTTTTGTCTGTGTTGTTTAGGGACATGTACCATTGCTTTACAACCAAATATTTTCAAATGACTAATGTTTGGCTTTTTACCTGACCACTTTTCCTGAGGTGTTATGTCACTGATGACACGAGACGGAGATCTATTGATAATGTAAGCAGCTGTTGACACAGCTTCAGCCCAATATACTTTAGGTAGTTTTGCATCTCTCAGCATACATTTGGCTCGTTCTACAAGTGATCGGTTTTTTCTCTCGCTGACACCATTTTGTTCAGGCGTGTAGGGCGTAGTGGTTTGATGCTTTATACCTGAGTCTGAAAGATATTTTGAGAAAACTTTGTTACAATATTCAGTGCCGTTATCTGTGCGAAGAACTTTGATCTTTGCATTTAACTCATTTTCTACTTGGCATTTAAATTTATGAAATATTGTTGTAATATCTGTTTTATCCTTCAAGAAATAGACATGAACTTTTCTCGAAAAATCATCAATAAATGTAATAAAATATCTTGCCCCTCCCATTGAAGTACATTCCATGGGGCCACAGAGATCAGAGTGAATGACCTCGAGTAGTGTTGTTGCCCTTGAACCTTCATCTTTAAAAGGTAGGCGCGTCTGCTTCCCTTCCATACAGGGAATACATTTTTTACTATCATTCTTTGAAATTTTTATCCCTTCGGTACAAGTTACCAACTTGTTTACATCCACATAATTTAAGTGAGCCATTCTACGGTGCCAAATATCTAAGCTCTCAGTGCTAACAGTAGTAGTGGCATATGCATCACCCCCAGCAATATTCAACTTGTACATATTATTCGTAAGTTTGGCCGTTGCTACTAATTTCCGTTCTTTATTGTAAATATTACAACCAGAAGAATGAAAGTTGATCTGACAACCATTTTTCACTAATTGGCTGACTGATAATAAATTGGTACTCAGTTCGGGTATAAACAAAATATCTCTCACCTGTACTGGGCTTACTTTACCCTCATGACTGCATAGATTGAGATCCAGGTTTCCCATCTTATGTACGGAAACTGAAGTATTATTGGCCACCTTTATACTTTGTATCGGAGGTGTCTTGAGCTCGTATAACCAATCTGATCTTCTAGTCATATGCATGGAGGCACCAGAATCTACATACCAGTCATGATCGTCCATAGCGGTGCTAGCTGAAAAAACTGCAGCATAATTTTTGTTTATATTAGAATTTTTATTTCTAAAACAATTCTTACTAAGATGCCCATATTTATTACAATTGTAGCAACGAGGGCCACTGGGTTTATTTTGTGAAGTATTAGGGATTTTCTGGTTTCTTTTAGATGTATATCTTTTGTGCTTTGTGTACAGTACGGTAGTATCAGATTCATTTTTAACTTCTTGTAACAATTTTGTTTTTATGAAATCTGCACTAATTCGTACACCGGAGCTCTCAATTCCCATAATCATAGGCTTGTACTGGTCGGGCAAACCTGCTAACATTAGGGTTCCAAGCCACTCGTCATCTACTTGAAAACCAATGTTTCTCAGCTTATGAGCAGTTGTAACCAATTTGTTAACAAACTCCTCAATGTCGGTACAACTATCGAGGTTAGTATTGATTAAGTCACGTAATAAAGCTACTTTCCTTGACAAGCCGGAGTCTTCAAAGGCTGACTGAAGCTTCACCCACACTTCTCGTGCAGTCGTTGCTTGTTCAATGTGATGGTAATTGACTGGCTCCACCAGCAGAATCAACTTGCTTTTAGCTTTGATATCTTTTTTCACGTCAACTTCTTTAGAGTCGGGATCAATACATGACCACAAATCCTCATGCTGCAAGTAAGCTTTTACAGCGAACTTCCATGTGGAATAGTTGTCTCGGCCGCTCAGTTTATCAATGTGAACACTATTTGTCGACATTGCTTCGGAAACTGAAGAAAAAATGTTGTGCTGAGAAAACAAAAGAACGCGATTTTGCATACACGGTAACTTTTTCCAACTAAAAAACTGTTATTGTATGAAAATTTTATAGCGTATAGGTCTCTGTACGGCCCATAACCTAATGGAATTAAACAAGCACTTATATTATGAAAATATAATATTATAACCGATATAAGTTTTAGATGACGACAAAAGGAATAAGATTTTTGATAGACATGAAATGTCACATAAAAACATTCTCATTATAAAATATGCTGCTCGATGGTGAACGTTCATATAAAACCTCCAACAAGAATTGAATCTGTAAAGTTTCTTAGAAAATAAATAAAGTACTGTTTAGGTAAAAAAGCTAAACAAGTCCCGCTTGCATCTGAAACTTGCATCTTGGCACCTGCCCCTCTAGACAAGTGGCAATTCGCTAGCAAGCGTTTGATGGAATAGAATGACGAATGTATAGGATTTGACGTATTTGACATGCGTTAACGACTGTCATTTACGTCAAATCCCATACATTCGTCATTGCCACTTGTCTAGAGGGGCTGGGGCCTGCTCTCACACATTTAAACGCTTTAATTTGACATTTGTATATTTGCATGCCGATAGATCGACGAGACACACAGCACTTTAAGAAACCAACATTATGTAACATCCTTCACACTGTTTTTCATGCAAATAAAGACTTCTATTCTATTCTAAAATCCAAGAATATTTAGATGATAAAGAAGATTTTAAATGAGCTGTTCGCTCAATTATGCTACTCAAGCATACTTTTAAAAAAAATGCCGGGACCGCGTTTCCAACCGATGGTCCATTTGCTAAACTAGTCGGGTTTTTTCTATTATTTTTTAAATTTAGTTTAAGTGCCGTTTAAATGATCTAAACTGAATAAATGATTTTTGACTTTGACTTTGAATCCCTTCCGTAAATTGGTTTATTTTAAGTTTAACGGGTCTTGTGCGCTGTGCTTTCTTCCTTTCGAGATGTTGAGGTCAGAAGGTTGTTGCTACCATAAAAAGTTATGAAAGCATGAGTAGAAATTCGGGCTCCAGTACAAGTTTTGAATAGATGCTCGGATGACAAGTTTTAGATTTTTATAACCCACATTCAGGTAAAAAAGTCGATGACAGTACCTATAAAAGTAAAAAGCACTACCAAATAACAATAAAAATAGTTTCATTACAAAACGAATACAACAAAGAAGCTATTAAAACTTTGATATCACTTAAAACGTGAAAATTCAAAAGTTTTGAAATCAATAGCGCGGTGTGTATTTTAAAATAAACACCAGGTTTTTAGGGTTCCTTAAGCCTATTATGAGAAATCCGTCGTATGTCTGTATTTCAGAGGGCTGGATAGTAAAATCAATAATTCTGTTCACTGTAGGAGGCTGCCACTTTCCTTACAATATTGTCAAATCGTGCTAGATTACCTTTAAGTTGCTTCTGTTGCCGTTTTACTGAATCGTTGGGTGACATTTTAACGCGGCGGCGCGCATCGTAGGACGATGCGCGCCTCCCCACACCGGGGTTGAGACGGGGACCGCGTGGTCCCTCCCTTCCCGAGGAGGGCCAGACCGAGAGGTATGGCCCTGGGTAAGCCGGGGTGCGAGGGATATGTCGCATGACAACCTCACCTTCGGCCTAGCACTACGATCAAGAGACGGCGTGCGGTTTAGTCGGTCGCATTGAGGTTTTCAATGGAATACATACAACATTAGGTTGACAAGTCATAACTAACATATTTTCTTTACCGCATATTGTTACTGTTAATTAATATGTAACGTTGTGGATTTTTTATAAATCAATTTAAAATAGGTACCTATATTTCTTTGTATAGTTATTATTTTAGTATTTTCCTATAGGTACTATTTTACTAAATCTATGTTTGCGCGAGTGCGATTGTACATCACTAACCGAATTGTCAAATGTCGACTTTCAAATCGGCCCATTCCTTGGTAACCTCCGCCAAGGAAGGTTACTTTTGACCTTGGCGGCCTACTGCTGTCGGCACCGGGTAAGTTATGAGATCAAAATTTCCTACTTCTTGCCAAAGGTGAAGATTTCCTAGTGGCCCTCATCACCTGCTGAAATGCATGGCCAAATCGTCTTTTATTATTTTATATTATTCTATGTGCTATTTCAGCCTCATGTTTAGTGCCACAAGACAGATGACCTCTATAGTCACGGCATCAGCTTGCACTGCTTAATTATATCTCTTTTCTCATAGCTTCTGGGTACACTGTTCTGGTACAGGGGAGATTATCTTCACCTGCTATATCACTGGGTCACTGGGACGTATTTACCCCAGGGTCTTCGCACCAGGCTTCACGTCATCAATCGGTCGTGAGGCACACCAGTGAAGGCCCTTCACGCCGTCAACATCAGCAGCCGGGAGTCAACGAGCTAAATGCTTTTACCATCTCAGCACTACGCACCAAATAACGCCTCGCCAGAATATTTATTGCGAATCCACCCTGAGATTCATTTGTATACCTAAATTGATTGCAGTTAGTTAACCATTGTAATCAACTTTTTTATTATCTCTCTGCTCTTACCCTAGCCGGTATAGACACATCATATTACTTACTTACTTTTACAGCTCTCATAGCAATTAAATTCACTTACAATAAAACCCAAGCATAAAGCTTATTTTTCGTTACAAATAGTATGCTCCATTCGGTTAAATATCATGATGTGTCTTTTAAATATGTACTATAGAGTCGGGACGTCGAACTCGACACTTTCCTATGATATACCAAATGAAATAACTATTTTTATTTTAAAGCTTCTTATTCCTTGCTATCATTATTAATATGGTTTCACGGATGCAGTTTTTTTTATATCATTAGGTAGCCGACAAGCACACGGCCCATCTGATGCGGTTACTGCAGGCTATGGACATATGCAATTCTAGTGAGTTAACAAAATAACTTGTGCTGTTGACTTGAAGTAAAATTAAATTATACACACTCCGGCAGAATTAGCGGAACACAAAATTATGGTCTGGGGAGGGATATATTTAGGAACTCGCACGGAGTTAGTGGTAGTCGACGGCGAAAATCTGACTGCTGATCGGTATATCAGGGCGATTTTAGAGGAACATGTTGTACCATTTGCCCCATTTATTGGTAACGACTTATTTTAATGCAGGATAAAGCTTGGGCTCACAGTGCTCGCTCAGTACAGGCATACCTAAACCATGTTGGTGTTCCGGTGATGGAGTGGCCAGCACGGTCCCCGCATATGTATCCGATTGAACACGTTTGGGACTTGCTAAAGTCAAATCAAGAATGCCACCTCCTAATAATCTGGGTGAGCTGCAAACCACATTAGTTGAAGAATCGCAGAGTTTGCCCCAAGAATTAATTGACAACATCATTCGCAGCATGCTCAGACGGATGGAAACCTTAATCAGGGCACGAAGAGGAAACATTCGTTATTAAACATGTTGTTGTTGTTTCATGTTTAATTATTACTTGTTTTAAAATAAAGCTAACTATTTTATGCTCTCCTTTTTTGTGATCCGCTTATTCTGCCGGTGTGTGTATTATGATATTTATTTGGAAATATATCACTCCTATACGATTTTAATGAGGTTTACGCGAGGTTTATTTTAAATATTACTGCGTAAGAGAGGATCGCGGAATCGGTTACACTTCATAATACACACATAAACATGGTCTAGGGATATTTCAATGAAACCTAAATAACTAAAATTCTAATAACTTTTTGTGAACAGGATTTGGGACAGTATTCCACAACAGGATATTGACACCCTTGTTTTGAGTATGCAGAACCGCTGTAAATGTGTCAGGAGTGTCTTAGGTGGATCCACGGGTTGATGTGTGTATATTCAATCTTCCACTTGGAGAACTCTGGCAGATTCTTCTATCAGCCCCTGACGCGAACTGTCTTTTATCGCTTGCTTATTTTCTCTTCTCTCTATTTGAAAATTATTCATGTGTTTTATTTTTTGAAGTGAAAACTTCTTTAGCGGCGTTGGATGGGTGAAAAGTGTTAAACTCGCGCGTCAGGATCGCTTGACCTTTGAACCGTAACCAACGACTGACGCCATACAACATTAGCTATAGACTGTCTGTTTTGCAAGATACGATAAATAGCATCGTAGTCGACTTCAAGTCCTTATGGTTTCAGATAGTACCGGGTTCAAATCTGGCCTTCTGACACTTTTTGTGATAATTTTTTCTTTTTGTAATTTATTAATTTCTTCTGACCGAAAATTATTAGTGATAGGTTCTATGATTGGCGCTATATTATAGGTATGGTATGGTATTTTTTTTATTTTTTCTATGTATATAACGAAGAAAGAAAGAAAGAAAATGTTTTCACTTCTGCCGGCACTCCTAGAGTGCAACCTGTCTTTTTTTATACTGTTAACGCGTGATGAATAGGCAACTAAGAAGGTTTGTAACGAAGGGCGAATGCTACAGTTCTATTTAAAAACTCCGTTTATGAATATTTTTCTAGTTAGAAACTCATTTTAAAGACCAAAAACCGGAATGAACCACTAGTCAGTCAGTTAGTGAGCCTAGTTAATTTGTTTGATATATGTTTTTATTTAAAGTCGCTACAATAATGTTTACTTTCAATTAATTACCATACCGAATGGAGTACATCCTAAACTTTGATACGGAACCCTTCATATCCCACACAGACTGCACTTTGCCAGTTTTTCTCGAATATTCCTCAGTCTGTTACGTTGCCTATTTACCTAACTGACATTAAATTTGTTTTCAACTTCGACATTTAAAGTTTTGTTAACTTTTATCATTTGGTTTATCGAGGGTTAAATATGGTATTCAAATGGTTTGGCTAGATTACTTAGCAGCTAAAACGTTTTTTGTTCTGAAATATATTTGACTAAATGTGTTATTGTGTTTTGATTGATTTCTTCGTGATTATGGTCACTATGAACCCCCATTCACTCCTTAGATCTCTGCCTGATACCAGCCCCTCTAAACAGGTGGCAATTCATTGCCCGGCGTTTGGTAGAATAGAATGACAAATAATAATAATAATGCATACTTACATATAATCAGGCTTTATCTCCGAAGGGTTAGGCAGAGGTGAATTAACACCCACATTTCACCAATCTGTATTCGGTCCCACGTAATAGGGGGTAAGCCCATTGCCGTATTCCGGGCACTATTGTTGACTTGAGCTATGCATCTGAGGCTGAGTCTGGGCTGTACATATCTGTCTGATGTTGACGTTAATCAGCCCTATCCCTTAGTCGCCTTGTATGACACCACATGGAAAGAGAAGGGGTGGCCCAAATTCTACTCTGCCGGGAATAATAATAATATAATCGTTTATTTTTCCTCTGTCTGAAGTAAGTCAATTCCCGGTCAATATATGAAATTGTACGTTTTTGATTTGTTAATGCATGTCATAAACAGCAAATCGCCTTTATTTATCATTCTATTCTACCAAAGGCCGGGTAACGAATTGCCAGTTGTCGTGAGAATCTGGGTAGTTTTTAAAGTGGAAATTAAGTCCTGGGCTATACCAATCGAATTAAAAGTAGATTGAAGAAAGTTCAACTGGAGAAGTACCACCCTACATAATACCGCGGCCATAATAACCTCGTGTTGTGTTCCGGGCGGTGAGTTGGGTAGCCAGAGCTTACTGAGAGTTATTGTGCTGTCAGTGGGAAGAGCAAAGGTTACTCTTGCTTTATCTTCTACACTGACGGCACAGAAACTCTCTGTGTTTACAGAGTCGGCTAGCATGAGTGTGACGCCATTTATGCATGGTGTTGCACGGGTACCCTACATAAATACGAAGACCTTAATTTCTAAAGTCACAGTGACGATTTTCAAAACTCCGAATTTCATAATTCCGAATGATTTGAATTCCAAATGTCAGTAATCCGATGTATCATAAATCCTATTTATTGAATACCCGAATTAAAAAAATCCTAATTTTCAAAACTACGAATGTGTCAGAATTTCGAATTTCAAGATCATTACAATTCCGAATGAATAACAATCCGAAATATCATAAATACGAATTCCGAATATCAAAATTCCGGTAAAACACAAACCCGACAATCAAACGCCCTGGAAACTTCTTTGTTGTTTCGAAAAAGGATTGTTGCTGTTCTCAGGGTACACGAAAAATACATGAAAATTGAATAGGCAGACAATTATCACGGCAGTAGAAATGTCGCAGCCAACTAGTTTAATCAGCCGCTCAATCACCTGCCTAGGCTTTTTACTGAACGGCGCCGTTCGATACTCGGCCTGAATGGTGTTCAGCCATTTGACTATACAGTTAGGCAAGTAGCTTGGATCAATGACGTTTAATTACTTGCCTAGCCATTTAATTAAATAGCTATTAAAATGGATTTATTCTGCATGGTTATAAAAAATGGAATGGGCACATTCCAGTGATGGTTCACATAATTTCAGTAGCATTTCAGCACTGGATTCGCTCGCTGAACTGGAATAATGGCATCAATTCTGGCAAATACTCCTAAACTTAAATTTAAGATTAGAGCTGTCACTTTCCTTCTTTTATAAACAAAAGAGATAGACGATTTAATTTTATTTTACGCTGTCAAATTAAATAATTTTCATCCGTATTTGCCTAGGAATCAGCACGGATTACTTGTGTTAGGTTATAAATTTAAATGACATCTTTTACACGTCGTCTAAATTTGACTTAAAACGCTTAATTGGACAGTACTACATTAAAATTAAGTCATCTGTCTCTTGTGTTTACAAAAGAGGGAAAGTGACAGCCCTAACCTTAAATTTATGTTTAGGAATATTTGCCAGAATTGACGCCAATGTGAAGAAGGCATCAAAGCCTTGTTTGCGGCAATGCACTAAACAATAATTAATGTACAACTCTTTCTTTCTATACTGTACCTCTAGCATGAACAACTATCATGAACGTATTGAGAAAACGAAGCAATGCGATTGGCCACCTACCTACTGTGTACGTGTGAAGCCGGCCAATCACAATGCTCTATTCTCTCAATACGTTTACAATATTTTTACGATAGTTTTCCGTGCTGGGGTACTGATAACGTTCTATTGTTTACAATACCGCACTTACGCTGCTTCCTATTGTAAATACTCTTATTTTATGAACCAAGAAACGATCTTTGCGCCTTTGTTGACACAAACAAGAAACGATAAATTATTTTCTTACTTTGTTCATTGAAAAAGAAAGTGTCGCCATTTCTGCGAAGTTGTTTAATGTGATATTTTTTATGAGGGATTCTTTTTTATATATATTTGTGTAGGTTACGTAACGAATAGCTAATAGATCAGTTGTAAAATTATAATATTAAGATGTCAAAACATGTAACACATCGTCGGCAAAGGAGATGCAGTTGCACATTTTGGCACAGTCATATATACGGATTTCACATCGGGATGAAAGATAGTAAGCTGTAAATTAGTAGTCGTAGTAGTCGTTTTAAATGTTGTCTCAAAAGTCACAAGTGCTATCGTGTCCGCGTCTTAAATTATTGAAGGTCAAAGGTCATAAAAATCGTTTTTCGTGAATATTTTTCTTTCTATTGCTTAAATGAGATTTCCACAAATAAATAAATATTCCACAACATTTCATACAATGCTATCTAGACCCATGGTAAGCATAGCATAACTAGCTTATAAATCTTATAATAAAATGCGGATACTTACATACTTTTTTTTTTTGTAAATACATACGTAATATACATAGAAACACCCAGACCAATGCAAATATATATACAAATATTCACACTGAGCGGGGACCGAACCCGCGCCTCCAGCGTAGCAGCCGCGTTCACTATCGCCACGCCACAGAAGCTGTCCTATTATACAAGTAGCGCCTATTATAAAAGTTGTAGAGTATAAATTTCTCTACAACCTTTTTCTGAACTTTTGGTAGACCACGAAGAGTGCGCCACGTACAGTCTCATAATATATGGCCTAATGCAAGGTCAAGCGTATGTTACGGTTATCAGTACGACAAAACAAAGATTTATACCAATTTACAGCTTATTATCTTCCATTCCGAGGTTTGACCCCTTTTTTTACCTAATAAGACTGGGTTATTTACATACAACTTACAACTTAATATTTGAAAAAGTGAGACCGTTATTCCATCGACGATTGTACAATGTATATATGTCGCCGCCAGCTAGCTTAATCAGCCGTCCAATTAACTGCCTAGGCAGTTAACTAAACGGCGCCATTCAATTAACGGCCTTAATAATATTCATCCATATCGTTTATTACAACATTTAATCACATGGATCGCTAATGCTTAGGCCAATCGTAAGATGAGGCACTACCCCGAAATAAGATAGAAAATTACATACATACATACCTGTTAATCCCCGAGGGGATAGGCAGAACTGCCCCTCTAGACAAGTGGCAATACGCTAGCAAGCGTTTGATAGAATAGAATGACGAATGTATAGGATTTGACGTATTTGACATGCGTTAACGACTGTCATTTACGTCAATTCCTATACATTCGTCATTCTATTCCACCAAACGCCGATTAGCGAATTGCCACTTGTCTAGAGGGGCTGTATTATTAATTTAAATTGTATTATTGACTGAACTAAAGGTTTGTACCCGAACAATCAGTCACAAGGAGGGGGGAAAACGAAGGCATTAAGATCATTTTGAGTGCTGTGTGCGTCAAGATCGATCTGTTGCTGACTGTATCAAAACCCCGAGGAGGGCCAGACCGAGAGAGATGGCCATGGGTCAGCCGGGGTGCGAGGGATATGTCGCATGACAACCTCACCTTCGGCCTAGCACTACGACCCAGAGGCGGCGTGCGGTTTAGTTGGTTCGAGTCCGACATAACCCTCCCCTCCGGCTCCGGAATCAGTGGGGATTTCCCGCTCGAAAAAAAAAACTGTCAAAATAGTAGTTACCTATTTTTTAGGATTCCTTACCCAAAGGGTAAAAACGAGACCCTATTATTAAGACTCCGCTGTCGTCCGTCCGTCTGTCAGTCACCAGGTTGTATCTCAAGAACCGTAACAGCTAGACAGTTGAAATTTTTACAGATTGTGTATTTCTGTTGCCGCTATAACAACAATTACTAAAAACAAAATAATAATAATAATAATTAAGGGGCTCCCATACAAAAAACGTGATATTTTAACCCTTTTTCATGGCTTTTAGCCTTTTTTCTGGTACGGAACCCTTCGTGTGCGAGTCTGACTCGCACTTAGCCGGTTTTTCCGCCTCGTTGTAGTGGCCATAACTGTGTCTATAGAGATTGGTTAAGTCGTAACTGAGTAGGTTTACATATTGTAAGGTTAAGCAACACTAGCCGAGTCCGTTTTAGGATGGGTGACCAATCTTGAGGTAAATAAATATTATTGCAAACGGTAGTTATGTATTAATATTCAGAATCTCTCTACTATTATAAATTTTTGCTTTAATTATTTGGGGCTATTCTTGATTGCAGGTAGTGGCCCAAACAGGAGTAGGGACGGGCCAATCCGGTCTTTGAATGCAACCGGTATTAGTGCTTTAATAAAGAGTCATAGCAGATATATTAACTCGGAAACCGATTGTCATCTTATCGCTTAAACTAAATTTAATGTAATAGCTGCGATTACACGTACAGGATCGGAACGCGCCAATCCAAAACCGTCAGTTCGGAACGAACGTGTAAATGCTAGCAACGAGCCGGGAACGACATTTCGATTTGACGGTGGGCGGCCGCGCGTTGCATCATAGTTTTATCCGCGCTCTAATAGCTATAAAAGATATTTTCGCGAAATGTTGGCTTGGAGAGCGCGGAGGCCATTATACATTTCATAAATTCCCATTTTCTCATTATATTTCTTTTACCTATATTTCTTTTTCTAAATTCGATGTCTTCTGGTGCTGTCCAAACCGACTACGAACCCAGCCAACTCTACTATCACATGAGATTCCATTTTTGAACAACACAGGAATGTAAAAGATCTGCCGTTCCGAACTGTTGTCATAATTTAGTCGCAATTATCACCACAGTTCGATCCGTAGTCCAAACCAACGGTCGAACCGGCGGTTTTGAACGCGGTCGCGGTTTAAAACTGTACGTGTAAACGACGACGATGAACACGCGCTTACGGCTATCCGTCGGCTACGTTCTCATACGACCTCCAAAATTTGGACCCACAACCGCGTTTACCGCTCTTTATTAAACATCGTGTTTCCTACATCCTTATTTATCTTCTCTATATATATATTTTTCTACATATCTGCATATGAAAAGCTAAAAGACAATCGCCGCAACAGCGCAAAAAATAGGTACTATGTAATAAACTCATTTCTCTGCGCCTCTTCCCAACTCGGGGCCGGTTATGTGTAGTCTAAGATAGGCTGAACTTCAATTTTTTCCGTGAAGCGACTGCCATCTGACCTCCACAATCAATTGGTGATATCGAAGTTCTGTAGTGAGACCAGTGGGACTATTGACTAACTACCCGTAATAACTGTCATAGATTTGACGTTCCCGAGGAGGGCCAGACCGAGAGGGATGGCCTCAACCGGGGTGCGAGGGATATGTCGCATGACAACCTCACCTTCGGCCTGGCACTACGACCCAGAGACGGCGTGCGACTTAGTCGGTTCGAGTCCGACATAACCTCCCCCTCCGGCTCCGGAGGTGAGGGTATCCGTGGGGATTTCTGAGGTACGACCAGGGGCCTTCTCTACTATAGTAAAACCATTGTCATACCACAGACATTGCAAAAATTATCCATTTAATTTTAAACTTTAATGTCATGTTCTTAAAGTCTAATATTAAATGGCTTTTAGTGGAGTGAATGAAAAAGTGAAATGTGACACTCTTCATTTAATTTTGACATCAAGGTTATAGTAATAGGGGTTAAAGTATGAAATTGCCGTTTCATTGTAATAGGTACTTCGAATTGACATAGAACCTTCATGGTTTGAGATTTTTGAGTGAAACTTTTTCCACATGGTACCTATGTAGTTCTTCATTTAAAAATGTGCAACATTCGATTATCGACTTTCAGTTGTTTTTTTTATTCAGCTTAGACAAGAAAGATGGATACTTCGAAAATTCGAGTGATTTTTGAATACGAGTTCCGACGCGGAACTAACGCGGCAGAAACAGCTCGCAATATCAATGTTGCGTTTGGAGAGGGGACTGCTAATGAACGCACCGTGCGATTTTGGTTTAAACGCTTTCGTGATGGAAACTTTGATTTGAAGAACGAACCACGAGGAAGGCCGTCCACACAGGTGAATAACAATGAATTGAAAGACATGGTGGAAGCGGATCCGAGCCAAACTACCCAGGAATTAGCTGCATGGTTTAACGTTACCTTACCAACAATATTGACTCATTTGCGTCAAATCAATAAAATAAAAAAATGTCAAAAATGGTGATTTGACTGATTTGACTGATCTGCAGAAAGAAATGCGTGTTGAAACTTGTGTTGCCTTGTTGAATCGATACAGAAATGAAGGAATATTGGATCGAATTGTGACATGTGATGAAAAGTGGATTCTTTACGATAACCGTAAGCGAAAAATGCAATGGCTGACCCCAGGTAAAACGCCACAACAGTGTCCTAAAGCAAAGCTTACCAATAAAAAGGTAATGGTAACTGTTTGGTGGTCTCAGCATGGTGTTATTCACTATAGCTTTCTACGATCTGGTCAAGCAATAACGGCAGATGTCTACTGTGCCAAACTCCGAACAATGATAGCAAAACTAGCAGTGAAACAGCCCCGACTCATGAATCGATCTTCACCATTATTGCTCCATGATAACGCGAGACCTCATACAGCACGAGAAACCGTTTTAACTCTACAGGAACTGCAATTAGAAACTATCCGTCACCCTCCGTATTCGCCAGACCTTGCTCCAACAAACTACCTTTTTTTTCGTGATTTCGACAATTTTCTATGTGATAAAAAGTTTTCTTCTCAGGAGGCAGTACAAAATGCTTTCACACAGTTTGTCGAATCTAGATCACCAGAGTTCTATCGCAAAGGCATAAATGACCTTCCTACTAGATGGCAGCAATGTATAGATAATAATGGTAATTATTTTGATTAAATAAATACGTTAAATTAAAAAAAAAAACGAATTTCAATTTGTCAGTACAAATCGGCAATTGCATACTTTAACCCCTAATATTAAAGTCTAAAATGTAATGCCATTTATTGCAGTGTCTGTGTTCTGACAGTTGATTTGGCTTTAGCAGAATCGACGGCCAGACCGATGCAAATAGCCATATTGATGCTTACAAATATTTGCACTGAGCGGGGATCGAACCCCTGCATTCTGTGTTGATAACACACTTGTACTTTTCCACGATATTTATTATAACGGTTTCGAATAGTTCTATTGATGGTACTGAGGCAAATTTTATTTGCCGTGGTACCATTACGTCGGACAACGAACCTGGCCCCCGATTCTGCTAATTTTATGACATAACATAACCACTGTCATACCGCTGACATTATATAAAATCTCATTAAATTTTAGACTTTATGTTTGAGCTTTAAAGTCCAAAATAAAAAGACAAAGAGTTTATAACATTTTTCATTCGCTCTACAAGATTGTCATTTAATTTTAGACTCTCACGTTATAAAATTAAAGTAAAATGGCATTGGTTTCAGTGTCTGTGGTAACGTAGCGGTTTCGCCTTACGGCATTTTCAAACGTTTATATTGATGGTAATGAACATTTTAATTCTTAAATACTACACTTAACTTCTAAATGGTACCTTCTTAGTAAGCTTCTAAATATATGTATATTCAATACATATACCATAACTCTTTTAAATTTAATTTTGTACTTTAAGTTTATATTAAGGAAGTCGTAGAATCGGGGTTTTATTGACGGCTAGGTCAAGTAAGCGCATTATCGCCTAGCTGAAAGCCGATACGGTGACGATCCCTTTTTGAGTTTATATGTCTGCTAATGGCCCTAATACGGTACCTTAAAAAATGAATTCAAACACAAGCATCGTAATAAAATTAAAACTTTTTCAGACGCTGTAATATATTTGAGCAGAGTATAATACCCAAGACCCTAACTACAATAACCTATATAAAAGGAGAACTTGAAGACAAAGAAAGAGAAGATATGTTTCGCATATCCATAGTAAAACATAAGAGAAACAAAGATCTAAATACCAAAATAAAACTAAAGGCTCCTATCACAAAAGAGCTTATGACAGAAGGTATATTAGCAAATACCACGATGCTTGAGACTAGCATTAAAAAGGAAGCGATAATAAGACCTTTGAATCCGATATCAAAATTCAATCTACTATGGATAAATTTAGCAAGACAACCATTCTCACAAATCGTTATGATATCATCAGAGTTAAAACGAAATCAGGTCATGGATCCAAGCACTTCTTACGATTATAAAATACCGAAAAGAAACTCAGGACATCTTATCATATCTGAACACGAGAAATGTCATCTGCCATCGCTAGAACCAATCTCAAGTATATCTAAAGGTAATTTAGTAGTTATAAAAACATCTGAAGAATCTTACAACGAGGACAAATTTATCCCTCCACTTGGATTTCGTATTTTAGGCGGACTAACAGAAGTTGTTGATTTGTATGACGATTTGTCAAAAGAATTCTTAGAAGAACTGAATAAATCCGAACTTTCTAAAGGAACTGTTGCTTTCCAATTCAGTAGTAATATTTCTACAATCACAGCTCCAATGTCTTCAGAAGTCGCTCAAATCTCATTTGATATGAATGGTTTAAAATACGTTATTATAACGTTAAGTAACTTAAAAGCAAGATGGAGTAAAGACATTATAAAAGCTATTCAATACGCGTTACGATTTTTTAGTTTAACAGATCCAGATTCTATTGAATTTTCTTTTGATGAGCATGAAAAACCACAAGAACTAAAATATGATTTGAAAATTGTTAATTCAACAGAAGCAAATACAACTTTAATCATTTCTGAATCAGATAATGAGACGAGAGAAAAGAACACAGCAACAAAAAGCATACGACAATTGAAGAAAATAGCAGATTCTGGTTTTCGGGGTCTCGGATGTGATCGGAATAAATACATAGATGACAATGATGATGAAGATGATGATAATGATGACGATGAAAAATTGAGGAGAAATTCGAGCGATTGAAACTTGATTAGACTTTAGAATCGTTAATGTGCAAAGAAACAAGTGAAAACTATGACTATATTGTTTAATATTGAATTTAAATGGATTGTAAATTATTTGAGTTTTTCTTTAAATCTGGGGGTTGTCACAAGACATCCGATACTTCTACACCACACGAAACAGAAAGACGTAGCATTTAGCCATGTAGCTACTATGAAGTCACTTCGTTCGGACGAATCGAAGTACTACGTACCGTCTTCAGATCCGATTTCCCAATAAATGTATTCCATGGCGCCGATTGTCCGAAATTTATCCATAATCACGGATGTTTAATAGTAGCCTAGCCTACAGTAGCTATACAGAAATCGTATATCCTACTCTAGGGTTTATATGAGGTTTCACTAAGATATTTAGGGTCCAATCACATCTGCAAGTTGGTTCACGTACTGATAAACAAACTAGGATGTTGGGCAGCCTTTCCTGCAATCAGTCCTAAACGCTTTCATGAAAGCGAACACAACGAAGAGCTGGTCCTCTCATGCCACAGGAACTGCAAAAAATCCGTTTAATTTTAGTCTTTAAAGATATGATACCCACTGGAAAGGTTTTGTCCTGTCAGTGGGAAGACCAAAGGCTATTCCTGTTTTGTCTTTTACGTTGACAGCACAGAAACTCGCTGTGTTTACAGGTTCGGCAGCACGAGTGTGATGCCCCTGGTGTTGCACACGTCCATAGGCCACGGTCACCACTTTCCATCAGTTGGGCCGTGTATTGTCTGCCACATAAGTGTTATAAAAATGCTATTAAAGTCCAAAATTAAATGGCTTTTCGTAGAGTGAATGAAAAAGTGTAATGATACTCTTTTCATTTAATTTTGGACTTTAAGCGTATAGAAATTATTTAAAATTTAATGCCATTTATGACAGTGCTTACTTTATCGAGGGCCTGGTTCCACGCTCCGAAGTGTCAGTTTTGAATACAACTGGATTTCTTATCATCCGTTTTTTTTCAAACGGCTGAACTTTGATATAATCTCTGAAGTGGCTACTATTCTGAGAATTGGCGAAGCAAAAGGAAGAGTAGCGATTACTCCACATACAAGAGCCCAACTCTTAATAACACGAGAGAGAGAGAGAGAGAGAGAAACTGCCACGTGACCTCCACAATACACTGACGTGTTGTAGTAGGGGAGGCAACGCTGCTAAATGTTCAGTTACTCGATTGTCACGGAAACTTATAAGAATTAGTAGATTAGATGATAGGAACCAATATGGTACGTTTTCAGTACTTTTAGTGATGGGGAAAGATCTAAATACATATGTCATACATCTTAATTAACATTTTGTATTACTTTGGTCTTATTTAATGTTTTTCAGTTATTCTAGTAAGAATTTTATTACCGCCTTGACAAGGACACAGCGCACCTGATGAAATGTGGTAACCGTGGCCTATGGACGTTTGCATTAGTTAGATGGTGTTTACCTCTGAAATATAAATAGCAAACGACCGCGCTCGAGTAAATCCAGACATCTTTTTTACAACTTTGCTACTTTCCTGCGCCCTTATACTACGTTTAAATCGTCAGATTAGTTAAATTTACACTTATTAGTAAATAACTAACCTCCCTTAGCTTAATCTGATGCTTACGTGTAAATCTCATGGTCTACGGATGTGTATATCCCACGCATATTAAAGGTTCTTACTGGCTGGAAGAATTGATCAACATATAAGGTATGCTCCCTTATATTAATCTGACGCCCTCGAGTAACTACCGAATTTCCTTCTACGCCCCCCTACTATTGTTTGCACAGCATTATCTAGTTTATCATTCACAATTCTAGGTCAGCATTTTTTCTACCAGTCTCTTCGAAGGACGGATCCCGAATTAATCAAACTGAGATAATCACAGTCCGTGCATTTTCCGCCCTATGCCTTCCGAAGGCACTATGTAATTACATATAAATACATACAAAAATGGCCCGGGAATTAAACTTTAGATAGAACTATAAAAATCATACTCACCACCGCTGCGGCACCATAGCAGTACTCTACACAAAGTTGTCAGATTCCGTTATTTATACATTAAACAGCTAATATTGTCCTTATTTCGCACCGACCACAACAATTTTCCTCAAAAAGAAGAAGATTTTTTCTAGAAAAATTCACGTAATCGGTTTATGATACAAAAATATTGAAATGTCATTGTGCTGTTAAAGAGATTGCCCAATTTCTCCTTTGTTGGCGTAAAAAGTGGTTTAGTGATGTGCCTTTCACGCATCGATACAATTTAATCATTATTATATTCAAAATAAAAACTGAAGAACCTACAACCAAATATTATAAAATAGAAAATAATTTATTTGATAATAAAATTTTTGCTCTATTTTTATTAAGCGAGGCTTGAAAAAGCATCGGTGCTTCATCGTAATCGTATCGATAGAACGGAGCATGGCAATTGGCAGGTTTCACACTTATAGATTTAAAGTAGGTAGGTACCCAATCGCAATGCTTCGTTCTCTACATACCGTCGTTAAAGAGACCATCAAGCTGAGAAAAGGTCAACGTTGTTACATTGTTGGTGTCTACAGTTGTGACCCTCTTTCCTAAGACTTTGCTTATCATCAGACGGGTTGAAGTAGTTGGATTGACGTAGTCTATATAAAAATAGGAAGCGCTTTCTTTCTTTGGGATCTAGATAAATACCTATTACAATTTTACTGAAAACTAAGTTAACAATTAAATGACATGTATCTCAATTTTTCCTATGAATGATAAAGTGAACATCCATGGCGGATGTAGTTCAGTTGGTCCAAGCATTCCCCCTGTAAGGTACTAAGTTCAAGTCTTGTCGAAATGGACAAGCTAAGAAGAAATGTTATTGCCATTCAATGTTTACTTCTGCATCTTACCGTTAATTCCAGTCGCATCTGACGTTTTCAATAGTCAGGGGTTCGCTTTAACAACTAACTTCGGATTTGGCTCAACTTCGATATTTTCCGTGAATAACTGCCATATATGAACTGCATTGCAGTTAAACCAGTTGTTGAACTTCTTAGGGCTTCAACTACCCGTCACGACTACCATAAATATTCGTATGGAAACCAGAACGGATGGCTTAACGTCCGGCACGGCCAGACCAATGTAAATACTCCTTCATTCGTGCATGCAAATATTTGCACTGAGCAGAGATCAAACCTGCGCTTCCTGTGTAGCGGCCGCGTTCACTACCACCACGCCACAGAGGCTGTCGAGTGCCTTACATGAACAACACAGAGTACTATCGATATTTAAAACTCGATACTTTCCCATCACTAATCTAAAGCCATTAGTGTCATAGCCTGTCAACTGACACAGATCAATCATAATCATCTTTTGTTACCCCAGATATCGGGACACGGGACAATGATAACTTGGCCAGGACACCATCCGGGACCTGAGTAATGGCGACATAGTGATGGCAAATTTTTGTGGACATTTTGACAGATTTTTAGCTGATTTTATATTTCTTGGGAGTTGGAATCGGAAGTCGTAAGAAATTGATAATATACTTGAGTCATTTGATGGGGCTGTGACTAGAGACCGAATAGGTTATTATAGCAAGGTTGAGCAAAAATACTTGTTGGATGGGTTCTTAAGAAATTGAGATCTCTTAGTCTAAGCCTTGGAGGAGCACGTTAAGCCGTTGGTCCCGGTTGCCATACGAACACCTAGGTATGGCAATCTTACTGCAATGTTTTGGACGCTAATGGGTTTTGTAGGTCAGATGGCAGTCGCTTCATGGAAAATATCTAAGTTCAGCTAAACCCGTAGTTAGATTGGAAAATGCTGACCTCAGACCCTGAGGTGAAAACTGGGATTAACGCTAACTTGAAAAAAAGCTACGTGGCTTCGTTATAGGATTGGTGGATTTACCTTTGCAAGGTTGCCATTTGGGTGAGTGACTTAGTCATATTTAATTTGAGCGTTTCTGTGCAAAGGCTAGGGGAAAAGTCGATCCTGACTATCAATAGTTGATAGGTCAAAACTGAGGCCTAATTGGGCAACCTGAACAATTCTGTTCGTGGTTGGTTACTAGCCCCAACTCAAGCTGGAAGACCATACGGAAGTCGCTTTTAAAGTCTAAGATCCCAAGCGGTGCGATCGCACCGCGAGTCTATTGTTTACCTATTGTGTCTATTATTTACTCACTTGACAGGTTATATAGTCGAAAAACCAAGCCACTTGATATTTAAGCGAACGCCGGATTCTGACGGTAAGTCCCGGGATGCGACCGGGACTAATGAAGATGATGATGATTTTAGTTGTTTTAGCGTTCTTTACCCATTGACTTATAACCATGGTACAAATTACCATGTCAATCTAAAATCATAGCTTGTCCAGTACCTATACATAGAAGTATGTTTCTTTGAATTTGACATGTGATTATTTCTATATTTATTAATTTATTTCGTTTCTTTAAATTAGACATTTAATCATTTCTGTATTTATTAATTTTTTAATTTGGCAATGGATTTAAAACTTTTTGCAAATGATGATATATTACATTTAATTTCTTTTGAATTTATAAGTGATAAATAGTTAGAAGCCATGGATATCCCGTCACCCTAGCAGAAGCAGGCCACGGCGGTGGCGCGCATTGTAGGATGATGCGCGCCTCCCCACACCGGGGTTGAGTCGGGGACCGCGTGGTCCCCTCTCCCGAGGAGGGCCAGACCGAGAGGGATGGCCCTGGGTCAGCCGGGGTGCGAGGGATATGTCGCATGACAACCTCATCTTCGGCCTAGCACTACGACCCAGAGACGACGTGCGGTTTAGTCGGTTCGAGTCCGACATAACCTCCCCCTCCGGCTCCGGAGGGGTGGGTATCCGGGGGGATTTCCCGCACGTAAAAAAAAAACAAAAAAGCCATGGATATACCTACTTAAATAAATAAAATATTCGACTTCAATATTGGAATGCCTAAAAGAGGCGCTAAGTCTTAAGTACTGTATTTTTTTTAAATTAATGTACACTTGGCAAGAAATAAATTATTTGTATAAGAATTTGAAGTAACCATTACTCGATAAAAAGGTTTCTAAATAGGAACTACGTTACACTGTCTACAAAAAAAACATGGTACCATTGAAACTGTACAGTCAGCAACATTTTCTAAACCGTAAAGTCAGCTGTAAACAGGAAGATGTTAAGTTTATTTTTAGCTGACTGTAGTTTTCCTGTATCGAGTTATTTTGTGACTCAAATTAGATGGCGATTGAGTCTTTAGATAGCATTGATTTTTTTATACAACTGAGCTAGCAGACAAGCACACGGCTCACCTGGTGGTAAGTGGTTACCGTGGCCTAAGGACGCGTGCAACACTAGGGGAATTACAATCGTGCTACCGACACTGTAAACACAGAGAGTTTCTGTGCCATCAGTGTAGAAGACAAAGTAGGAATAGCCTTTGGTCTTCCCACTGACAGCACAAAACCTCTCCACTACTCTTCAGTGAGCTCTGGCTACCCTACTCACGAGATTATTTAAAAAACAATTATTTTATATATTAATAAACAAAATATATCATAATATGAATGATTATTTGGACGGTACGATAACAATTAACAATATATTTTGATTGTAGCTGATTTTAACATAATATTATCAACATAAAATTTTATATTTGCACGCCGTACTGTAACATCTAATGTACACCATATTCTAGAAAATTAATATTGTATTTGCTTTGATTTAAGATCCCTTTATAGATTAGGTTTAGGCTACTGGGACGTACGGGTATAGCCGATGACTTGGGCTCCTCAAGATCTCCGTAGGGCCCGATATACCTTAGTAAATAAATTTCCTTGAAGGTATAAGTATAAGCTATATTAGTTCCCGGTGAAGTAGAATAAATAGCGCCACCCAATCTCTTACCATGGGTGCCGTAGAAAGTGACTAAGGGATAGGCTTGCCCGCAATCACTTGGGACCGGAAATCATAGTTGCCGAATTGTGGGTGGCAATACACCTCTACCTACCCCTTCGGGGTTTACAGGCGTGAGTATATGTTTGCTATAAGAATAAGAAACCATACCTACTAAAAGAGTACGACACAAGAATTGACAGCTTAAAACTACCCTCAAAATAAACACAAAAATTATTTAACTTGATGTAAAACATGACACTTTAACATATTTACTTGCCTAACATAAATTATTATACTTATTAATCCTAAAATACACCTTAATTCCACCAAAATTGGGTATATTATCGAACGAGCTCGTGCTTACCAACTATGGTAATCTGAAATACACTTTAATGTAATCGGAATAGGGTTGATTTTAGAATGATAACTAATCAATATGGCGGTGTATAATTCCTTAATCCTGATGTATCATTTATTAGCTTTTTGATTGATAACGTATGACGCATTACGTTGTGACGATAAGGGAAGACGTTGATGTATCAGTTACAGTCAAAATTATTAAGGTAAAGCCTTGATAGTATACATGTCGCGGCCAACTAAGCTTAATCAGCCGTCCAATTAACTGCCTAGGCAGTTAACTAAACGGCGACATTCAATTAATGGTCTGAATGATATTAAGCCGTCTCGTTTATATATCATTTAATAACCTGGCTGAATAATGCTTAGGTCAATCGTAAGATGGGGCACTGCCTCGAAATAAGATATAAAATTACATACATACATATACTTACACAGCCGTCTCGTTTATTGTATCATATAATAACCTGGCTGGATAATGCTTAGGTCAATCGTAAGATGGGGCACGGCCTCGAAATAAGATAGAAAATTACATACATACATACACATAACCTTTAAATTCCTGAGGGGGTAGACAGAGGTGTATTCACAGAAAATTAGTTATAGGTTTATTGTGATAGCTGCGCAATCCGACTTGGTTAGGTTAGAAGGCTAGAAGCTTCCGTGGAAATGTTTTTTATAACCATGTAGAAATAGGTAATTTTTCTAACTGTTTAATTAAATGGCTAGGCCAGTAGTTAAACACCATCGATCCAAGCTATTTGCCTAGCCGTTTAATTAAATGGCTGAACACCATTCAGGCCGTAATTGAATGGCGCCGTTTAGTTAACTGCCTAGGCAGTTAATTGAATGGCTGATCAAGCTAGTTGGCGGCGACATACATATATTTATTCACACATGTATTCCCGAACGGACAGCCAGAGGTGTGTTATCCCCGTGTAATCGGTGGTGAGTCTCTTGCAGCTAAGTGAGACTGATCAACTGTATGTTTTCTGCCGTATGGAGAACAGCCCTATTCATAAGTCCTCTTCAACGACACCCACAGGAAGAGCTGGGTTCGCCCTATTCTACTCCACGGGGTATCCGTATAGTCAGCCTTACAATCATACATATAACATAACTTTGATCACTTACGGACTGAATTTAGACAGTACAATACTTCGATATGTAACGAACTTCGAAAACACATAGATCGACAAGTCATTGCTTAGACAGACAATTATTGGACAACACACATCTTCGAATTACCACTACTTCGATATTCGTAATCATCTCATTTGACAGTTTTGTATGCAAATGCGTAAAATGGTTTTAATGTAGGAGCCATTCATAATAATAATAATATAAATATAACAAATTGGTATAGAACATAATAACTACCTATTAATTCTGTGTTAATGGCAAATTCTTATTTTAGTCAATACCGCACAATTACGATTCGGCTCGGCTCTATATTTTTTTGTTGTAGCAACATCAGTAACAAATGTCACTAGAATAATGAACGTTGCAGATGAAAATATGAATGAAATAATAAACAAGTCGCCATCCAACATCAATGTGCAATGTGCCCTTTTTAGACCTGCAGGAGATATTCAACAAAAGTCGCGATAGCCGATGTAGTAGGCATGAATTAGGGACACGATCGTTGTCTAGTCCGTTCGTCACAAGTGACATTCACGCGGGTGGAGCCGCGGGTATCGGATATGCGCTAGTTGCTCCTTTCCTACACAGGACAACACGTGCAGGGCTTAGATGTCAACCGCATACAGAACAGAACATTTCATCAAGAACCAAGCGGTTCGGTGACTCCTTCCTTTGTAGCACCATTAAGACCTGGAATTCCTTGCCAGCTCCCGTGTTTCCTTCTTCCTACAGTCCCGGGTCCTTTAAGCAGGGCGGGAGTGTCACTATTGTTAACATATTTCATATTAGCTGTTGCCCGCGGCTCCGCCCGCGTGGATGTCGGTTTTCGCTTATTGCTGATTCAACGCTATTTTTCTAAAATAAAAGTAGCCTAAGTTACTCCTTATTACGTCAGCTACCTGCCAATAAAACTCCTGTCAAAATCGGTTCAGCCATTTCACAGATTAGCCGGCACAAATACAGACAGGTACAGGTATTATGTTCATATGCATGTCGTAAAAAACGATTATTTGATAACTTCAAACAGACATAGATGTATAGATTCGTAATGGTGACCCTCTTTCCTGAGACTTTGCCTTCAGGATACCATCAGGCGAGGTAAAGTCAAATTGACATGCCCTTTATATAAAAGAAAGAATGAGCAAGCTGAAGTGGCGAAGGCCAATAGCCGGGGAGCAAACGAGTCTTACAGTAGAGACAGCGAATCGGTGAACTGTAGTTGGGATGCCCCTCAGTAATATAAACGGACGTGCAGAAAACTATGGCTGGAATAAACTCGATGTGCAAGGCGGAGGATCGGGTGCTATGTCATATTATAGTACAGCTATACTTTGTCCAAAATTTCCTAAACCATTTTTAGTTACCACCACTTCAACCTAATTTGGGTGGTCAATACTCAAAGACACAGAAATAGAATCTAGAAGGTTTCTAGAAACTCATCAGGATGAACAGGTATGGAATAAATGGATGTTCAACTCAATCCTTACAAATATCTTTTGTTTGTTTACCAAGAACTGAGTGCTGTGACCATGGTTCTGTAAAAATAGAGATAATCCTACTAATATTATAATTGTGAAAGTTTGTTAAGATTTTTGGATATGCTCAAACAAAGAAAGAAAACAGATCTCATTTTAGTACAACACAAACATACATAGCTTACCCTTATATACATTAGTAACATTTGAGATATATTATGTTAGATGAATGCAAATTTATGTTGCACCAGAAAAGGAGCCAGTTTAACATAATACTGGGCACGAGAACCCAGCGCTGGTGGTGGATGTTTGTTATTTAATCACGCTCTAAGAGTTAAACGGACCAGGCTGTATTTTGGTACAGAAATAGAATACAGCCTGGAATAAAACGTATTCTTTTTTATCCCGGGAGTAGATTCCATAGACATAAATAGACATCTTATAATTCATCATCTTGGGTTAGGCCCGGTCACATCCTAGGCCTTTATCTTGCTTAAGTATGACTTCGTTCTTTTGGCTATTTGGAGCGACTACCGTCTAATTTTCCAGCCTGAGTCGTGGTCAGTGGCCAATGACTGACAGAGTTGTTCAAGTCGCTTAATATTGGCCTCCGTCTTGACTTAACGAGTATTAACAAATGGGACCGTCGTTTAACTTGCCCTTCGGAGCACGGAAGCGCTCCGATAAAATACTATAATATAATACTATTGAACGAGTTTGACGCCCCAGGCATTGCACACGTCTATAGATCACAGTAACCACTTTCCATCAGGTGGGCGGTGTGCTTTTTTCCCGCCTATGTGCATAAACAAATCCCTATTTCTAACATAACACATGGTCACACTATTCGTCGCTTATAACGTCAGACTCGTAGGTAATATTTCGCGCGTGCGACACACGACAAACAGTAAAGCGATTGTTCCTGCGCATGTCGTCAAAGCGCATGCGTCATTTCATTATTTACTGCTTAGGTACATTCATTTACAACTCTATTGTTAAGTTTTTACGGTTTATATCTCAATATTTTAACAGAAAAGATATTGGAAAACCATAAAAATTGAATTTCGAATTGTGTTTTAAGTGTGGTAATGTTATTTTTCGCTTGTAATATAAAGTAAGAAGTAATTTCGTGTGGAAATAGCTATTGTTTTGAGAATTGAACTCTTGACGTATTACGTCTTCGGGCGGGAGCCGCCATTTTGGTAAATAGGAATTCGTGTTTGTTTATTTTAAGATGGTTTTTTGTTCAATAGTCAATTTCTTTGTGTGAAAGTTATTTCACTGTTTTATGTTGACGAAGTTTATGAGTTGTGTTGATAAACTTGTCATTTATGATTCCTGCGGTTGCGAAAATTGTGACTTTTCTCTGTGTAAGTCTAATCGAAACTGAATTTAGAACATATATTTTTATTGCAAGAATTGGCCTTCAGAGCTCATGAAATAGTTTTCACAAAATATTTTATAGTTCTTAAGACAGTGTCTTTCTTTGTATCTATTGTGGGACCTGATCTCCCCGTACATGACGGTATTTCCTTCCAATTGAGCAATCGACTGTGGAAGTACCTCCACCCTACAGTGTAACAACCTCGTGTTGTGTTCCCGGCGGTGAGAAGGGTAGCCAGAGCTCATCGGAGAGTTTTTGTATTGTCAGTGGGAAGACCTAAAGCTTGTCCTGCTTTATCTTCTACACTGACGGCACAGAAACTCTTTGTCCTTACAGGGTCGGCAGCGCAAGTGTGACTTCCCTGGTGTTGCACACGTCCATAGGCCACGGTAACCGCTTTCCGGGGGCCGTGTGCTTGTTTGCCACCTAAGTGGTATAAAGGTAGTGTCCCGGGGTGACAGGTGGATCTGCCTATGTTATTGGGCCACCTCATAACACACCCCGACATTGAAAACCTAAAACAGCTTTTTTTTTTAGGTTGCAATTTTAGTCGGTTCGAATCCAATATTACCACCACCGCTGGCCAAAGGTCGTACCCGAGAGGCTTTTAGGGAGAAAAAATAAGATAACTGTCCAATATTGTATATGTCGCAGAGATATGATAAAAACAGGGATTTGGTCAATTCCCTATGCGATTTGATCAAATCACGGAAGATGTTAAAATTACAACCCGGTTTTATCATTTACCTAAACAAATCGAGTGATTTGATCAAATATCAGAACTCGTTACGTGAAATGACAAAAATAAACTTTCTATAATATTTCAAAGATTATCATCATTCTCCTATTACTGGGTGGTTTAAAAAAAAACCACGATGGCTAAAGCGGGAGCTCCGCTCCGCTGCGCTTCCGCCTTAGCCTTCTTACCTAACCTATCCGAGTCCGGGTGCTCTGAGTCGGAGTGTTAACCATAATCAAGTAATTTGACGCATTCAAACCAAAGAAACAAAAAACAGTTACAATTCAACGAAAGAATACAAAAAATAATCTGTCTAAGTAGTTTTGTCATTTCACGTAACGAGTTCTGGTATTTGGTCAAATCGCTAGAATTGTTTAGGGAAATGATAAAACCGGGTTGTAATTTTAACATCTTCCGTGATTTGATTAAATCGCTTAGGGAATTTACCAAATCCCTGTTTTTTATCATATCCCTGCGATATATATACGTCGAACCAAACTTAATGGCAGCTCGGAAGTTCGTACGAGTATGGATTAATTCCAATCGGCGTTTGAATCGCTCTCTGTTCTTAAACGCAGATTGACCTGAACCTGCGAACGAACTTATGAGCTGCCATTAAATTTTCGTTCGGGGTATACCAAGATGAGTCATGATACCTTTTGCCACCTTAGGAGTACAAAAAGAAAGTTAAACCTAATTACTTTCAAAGGATAAGAGCAATAAAAACACGGTCCATCTACAATTGTGTAAGCGGCTATTATCTCTGATCCCGTTCCGGTTCTTTCTGAACGGAACACTTGGTCAATAAAATAATAAAATTGTCTATTGTCATTTTGTTTGCTAATGGCTGGAACCCTTTTGCGAAAAAGGGTTTTTTCGAAACCGTTAATGGAGATATAGGATTTTTTTGTCTATAACAATGCTATTTTTAAGAAAGGTGAAATACTATCATGTTTACGGATGTTTCGTAAATGTTTGTTATATGACATCATCTGTATTTTTCTGTGCCGCGTTCGTTTCCCAATGAAGGGGCCTGACATTATTTTCACGCCCGTTAATCCCTGAATTGGTTGAGCAGATATGTATTGACCCACATTTTACTAAATGTGATTTTTGGTTCTACGTAACAGCCCCTATCACTGTAGCCTGAGTAGTGTACTCAGGCTACTCAGGCTTCACACGCGTGTTCTATTCGTTTCATCTGTGTTATAAGGCCTTAAATATGGAATTGACGAAATATTTCTTACAGATTCATGAGTTCGTTATTCCTGTAATTTAAAAGCTATTTCCATTATTTATACTTTGTTTGAAAGTTTATTTCAAGATTTTACAACTCTGTATTAAATTTTGTTTTTATTGGCCGCTTGATAAATTAATTGCTATCCATTTTGATGATAACTTTCGTTTTAGATACTTTTTTACAGCTGTCACTTTTCAAAAATGTACCTGTTAAAAGTTGCTGTTAGCTTAATGTTATCTCATTCATACACAAAAGGAATCATAAAATTTGGATTTGTCATTTCTAAAAAAAATGCAAAAATGTTAGTACCTACTGCAAATTGGCTTTCCTTCAATTTCTTCAATAAAACGGCAATTTCATATGTAACGACCTATTATTATTTATAACCTATTACTAAACTATTACGGGGTTCTTCGTGTATGGCATTATAGGCCACCGGTAACCTCTTTCTATCAGGTGGGTCATATGCTTGTCTGTCACCTAAGTGATATAAAAAACCTCAAATATGTGTTCAAATGTTTGTGCTATGTGTGGCACCGGTATTAAAGGTTGTCTAGTAACCGCGAGCTATCGATAACATTGCCGATTGTATAGTCAAATATTGGTTATTTGTGTTTGTTTGTGTATTAATGTCAATAGCGTACGATAAACAGTATTTTATTAACTAAATATCGGTATTGTAGACAGCTGTTGTCAATTGGATAGTTATAAATACATACATATACTCACGCCTGTAAATGCTCGATGGGGTAAACAGAGGTGCATTAACACTCACGTATTTTTTTTTTACGTGCGGGAAATCCCCACGGTTACCCCCCCCCCCCCCCCTTCGGAGCCGAAGGGGGAGGTTATGTCGGACTCGAACCGACTAAACTGCACGCCGTCTGTGGGTCGATGTGCTAGGCCGAAGGTGAGGTTGTCTTGTGACATATCCCTCGCACCCCGGCTGACCCAGGGGCATTCCTCTCGGTCTGGCCCTCCTCGGGAGGGGGGACCACGCGGTCCCCGACTCGCCCCCCGTATGGGGGGCGCGCATCGTCCTACGATGTGCGCCGCCGCGCGCCGCCGTGGCCTGCTTCTGCTAGAGTGACGAGCGGCTCCACCCGTCGCCCTCGGGCCCGCGCTCATGGAGGGCGGAGGTCGGTTTACAACACTCGCGTATCGCCAACAATGATTTTCGGTTCCACGTAATAGCGGGCGAGTCCATTGCCGTCTAGTGGGTGCTTTTTCTTGGGCTGTATGTTGATTGTCGGATAGCACTATCCCTTAGTCCCCTTCTACGACACCCACAGGAAGAGTTGGGGGGATCCTATTCTACTCTACCGGGAACCAACACGGCAATTATTATTGGATGATTAACTCGTGGTCCCACCAATTTTACCCCACTAGACTCGTGGACCCACTACCGTTGGACTCGTGGTCCCACTGTTAATCCTCACTAACGGAAATAACTTCAGTCTGGTAGTGTGGGTAATGGACTGCTGATACGAGGTCTCGGGTTCGATCCCTGATTTTACCATGGCACACACCAATGACTTTTCGATGCTTTTCGAAGTTATGTGTGTATTTATCGCAGGTTTATAAGTGCCCGGTTAATGACAATAGGCTAGCCCACCTATTACTTTTTTTTTTTAATAAATGGGCACGTCAATTTGGACTCTACCTCGCCTGATGGTAAGCTGAAGGTAAAGTCTCAAGAAAGAGGGCCACCATTATATATATATTATATTATATATTACATTGGAAGCTAAACATAAACTGGCGAAATGTGGGTGCTAGCACCTCTGTCTACCCGGGGATACAGGCGTGTGTTGTTATGTTATATGCTGGTCTCGTGGTTCCACCACGGGTCTCAATGTGTAAATATGCCAGTTTACAAGTAGGTACTTACCTACAGTGTGCGGTTAGGAGCAGGTGTCAAACATTATACGTATGTCTCGTGGTCCCACTCAGCAAAGGACTACGAGTCATGAGTTTTTATGATAGTGACACCACGAGTACGGTGGGACTAAATTGATAGGATCACGAGTCAGAAACCGATTTATTGGCAATGATAATAAAATAAATGTAAAAATTTATTAGGATGAATGTATGTTTTCAACTTTTTCGCATGAAAATAACTAAACGGATTATATCCTCTTGTCGCAAGTGGCAATTCCTCGACTTGCGTATTGTAAAATCGAATGGTGAATGTATGGGATGGACACACATTTTAGCGTTTATATAATAGAATAGAATTAGTTTTTTTCAGATTTCTTCAATCCATATAAAATGTTAGTAACGTAATATGAGCTTAATCGAGTGTTATAGTATCTTAGCAGTAGTCAATGAAGTATAGATTTCACTGCATGCCATCACTGCTGTGTACAGTGACTCTGTACACAGTGGAGATGGCGGATTGTGGCAGACAATGGTGTACGATGGGCCAACGTGGCGCGCAATCGGTCGGTAATCGGTTGTCCTGACACAGTTTAAAAGAATCGTGGCGTAGTATTGCCTGTGGTGTTCACACAGTAACTCATTAGTGATGTGCCAATAAAAATCTCGACTCAAGCTTTTGCAAGCTTATTTTGAGTCTTGATGTCCACTATAGACTACAGCTCATTAGATTGATGTATAAAATAATGTCTGTATTAGTTGTATTTCCTTAAAGACTAGATGTAGGCCAAACAATACAATAGTAACGCGCTCATAAAAATTATGTGCAATTGTACTCGAGTTTGGACGAATTTAACTCGAGTTAGTTAAGTTGATGCAACTTGAAATTAATATCGAAGTAGACATAATATCAGATACTTATAGATGACGTAGGTATAGTTGCCATGGGCCATCACTGGCCATTGTGTACGAGTAGGTAGGCGATGGTATACAGTGGCGTACGATTGCGCTGTCGTGATCTAACTTTATGAGCAATGGGCCATTGTGGGAACACCTACTTGATCAAGGACAACCGTTGCGCATTGCAGAGCATGCGGCCAAGCACGGGCCATGATGTACTCGAGCCTTTAGACGCCTCTTACCATGAGACGGGGTGATGATACGTGTATTCTTTCTCCGTCACCACACGGATAACTAGTAGTACCTATAGGTATACAAAGAAATCACTGCTTACAACAACGGATATGCCTGAAATTGTTTATTAACGCAAAAAAATATGTGTATTATAAGATTATAACTCTGCCTACCCATTAAATTATAGGAAGACGTGAGTATACAAGTTTTGACCTGTCATTAAAGTGTGCATTTTGGTATCATAAACCTTTCTACACCGTAATTATAGTAAAAGTACTGTTGAAGTAAAAAAACCGTAAGGTCCGTGTGCGCAATAAAAAATAATTGACAATAACCAACTTTTTAAATGAGTAATATTTACAAAATAATCCTTTCCTGCCAATGTCATAACAAAGGAGTCGTAATGTTACATCATAAAGTGCCGGTTTGTTGAAGAAAGTTTTGTAGATATCGCACAAAAGTCTGATATTTCTTTGAAATGAATATGCTCCAAAATTCTTTGAAATTTATGATTGAAAGAGTTGTTGTCTGTTTGTTGGTTTGTGTCATTTTTATTATACTGGGCCCTAATTCTACTATTAGTTTTTTCATACCTAAACCACTGCGGTACCATAGACACTGTAACCAATGTCATTTGACTTTAGACTTTACCCTTGTAATGTTATAGACTAAAATTAAATGACAATCTTGTAAAGTGAATGAAAAATTTTACTCTTTCCATTTTGGACTTTATGGCTCGGATATAAAGTCTAAAATTTAATGACATTTTATGCACTGTCAGAGGTATGACAGTGGTTTTGTTAAATCTAAAATTAGCAGAATCCGGGGCCTGGTCGGTATGTTGTTTTAATAATAAATATTCCACAACATTTCACACAACGCTATCTAGATCCATGGTAAGCATAGCTTAACTAGCTTGTATTATGAAATCTAGAATGCGAATAAACATACTTAGATACATTTTTTTTGTAAATGCAGACATTTAATGCAAAGTAACACCCAGACCAATGCAAATATCCATATTCATGCGTACAAATATTTGCACTGAGCGGGGATCGAACCCGCGCCTCCTGCGTAGCGGCCGCGTTCACTACCGCTACACCATAGAGGCTGTTAGTGCGTGATTGTCCAGGAGAATTACAAATGCTCAAAACGTGGCCCAGCAGCTCTGTGGTCAGAGTATTTCCCCTGTAACGGAAAGGTCGCGGGTTCAAATCCTGCCTAAGTATTCCCATTTTCAAATCTAATTTCAAATTAATATACTTATGTTTTTTTTATATAAAATGAGACTCCGTGGGTGTCAGAATAAACTGGGACAGAATTAAAGCAACAACTGAAAGTTATTTATTCGAAATTTAATTTACTTTGCGCACTTTATAGTTGTTTGTTACAACTAAAGTAGTTGCTTTTTAACTGCGGGCGTTTAACCGAGCAAGCGAAGGATTCATTCAAAAATTTAAATCCTGAGCGTTAGTGAGGGAATCAAACGGGTACGAGGTGAAATATCTTTGCACTCGAGTGCAACAAGTAGCTTTTCATCCCACTGCAGCGAGTAAATGACTAATGCCCGGTGCATATTAATCCAGTCTAGTAATCCAGGGAATGAATCAAGTCCAGTATTATACTGGATTGTAGTGTTCACATTTTTTTACATTCCACTTAAATGGCAGATAAGCACACGGCCCACCTGATGGAAAGGGGCTACCGTGGGCTATGGACGTGTGCAACACCATTTAGAGGCGTCACACTCGCACTGCCAACTATCCTTATTTTCTAATCTAAATAATAAATCTAAGTTAATCATGATGATTGTGTTTCAGTAGCTTATCTTTAATTTCCAAGCTTGTTTGTCATATGTCTACATATTCATGAATTTTAAAATATCCAAGAAGGTTATTATAGCCGTTATAAGGTTTAGCCATGTGGTTGGAAATCCAGTCGTGACTGTTGGGTATTCCCCACGATATAATTTGAATAATATTGATGAGGAACTAGCCAGTGGCCGACATGCGCTTCGATGCTTTTTATTTTGATATTTTCTACTATATACCTATGAGTTTCATTAGAATCAGCCCCTGTAGACAAGTGGCAATTTGCTAACCGGCGTTTGATGGAATAGAATGACGAATATATGGGATTTGACGTATATGACATGCGTTAACGACTGTTAGCTAACGAATTGCCACTTGTCTAGAGGGGCAGAAAAAGGATAGAATAGAATACATGATTTTGTTTTGAAAGAATTTGATAGGCGTTATTTTTGTTTGTTTATTTTGTTTTAAAAACTGTTGCCCGTGACTCTGTCTGCGAGGAGTTCTGATCTTGTTATTAAAGACTGTAATCTAAAACTGTTTCAAATTTCAGTCAGATCCGTTTGGCCGGTAGAGCGTGATTGAAAAACAAACATTCAAACAGCTTCACAAACTTTCACATTTATGAGTACATATACTATTCAATCTAAGACTTTACCCGTGTTAGTACTATTAATTATTCTGTGCCCGTGATAAAAAGTATCCTATGCGGTATTTTAGATTATAAAATCCATAGAAGTTGTAAGTATAATACAATTTTTCACTTACATACTATTGTTAGTAAGGTACATGATTTCTTAGTAGTCCCATCAGTTTGACAACGACACCAGAATGCTGTTGGTTATTGTCTATCTCTCTTTAATTCAGCTAGATCCTTTCAGCAGTTCGAGTATATTTGAATAACAAACATAGCCCCAAACCCAAACTATCTTCACAAACTATCACATTTATACTACACACACAGGCAGAATTAGCGGAACACACAAAATTATGGTCTGGGGAGGGATATGTTTAGGAGCTCACACGGAGTTAGTGGTAGTCGAAGGCGGAAATCTGACTGCTGATCGGTATATCAGGGAGATTTTAGAGGAACATGTTGTGCCATTTGCCCCATTTATTGGTAACGACTTCATTTTAATGCAGGATAATGCTCTTGCTCACAGTGCTCGCTCAGTACAGGCATACCTAAACCGTGTTGGTGTTCCGGTGATGGAGTGGCTAGCGCGGTCCCCGGATACGACTCCGATTGAACACGTATGGGACGTGTTCAATCGATGAAAGTGTGTGAGTCTGTTTGTCCGTCTTTCACGCCTAAAGCACTGAACCGATTTTGATTAACTTTGGTATAGGAGTAGATTAGACCTTGAGAAAGGACATAAGGTATGTTTGGTCGTGATAAACGACATCCAAGCGGGCCGAGCTAATATTAAATACATATGTTGAAAACCCAAATCACTATTTAAAATATTCCCTCCGTTATTCGTAGACATCCTCCATTTTCTATTCTCACTGTAGGTACCTGTCAGGCTATGTCACTGTCCGAAGTTCCCTGTGAATACTATTTTCACTTAAATCCAGTGATTTTTCTGAGCTTAAACGGGGAGAGCATTAGATATTCATAATGTTTCACTATAATGTATGTATAGGAGACAGTTTTGCTCTTAATTTGGATTTAAAATGTGTCTAGAACGAGAACAGATCGGGTACGAACTAGTGGTATTTTCGAATTCAATGAATGATATATTTGGCATGATACCAGGGGCGTAATACGGCGACTCGGGCGTCGGAGGGCGCAGACCGACCTCCGCCCCTCCATGAGCGCGGGCCTGAGGGTGACGGGTGAAGCCGCCAGAACCAGTCACCCTAACAGAAGCAGGCCACGGTGGCGGCGCGCATCGTAGGATGATGCGCACCACCCCACACCGGGGACGAGTTGGGACCGCGTGGTCCCCCCTCCCGAGGAGGGCCAGACTGAGAGGGATGGCCCTGGGTCAGCCGGGGTGCGAGGGATATGTCGCGCGACAACCTCACCTTCGGCCTAGCACTACGACCCAGAGACGGCGTGCCGTTTAGTCGGTTCGAGTCCGACATAACCTCCCCCTCCGGCTCCGGAGGCCTGGGGAATCCGTGGGGATTTCCCGCACGTAAAAAATAGGGGCGTAATACTCGCGCTGCCGACCCAGTTAGAACAGGAAGTTTCTGTGCCGTCAGTGTAGAAGATAAAACAGGACAAGCCTTAGGTCCTGTATCATTTGTCATATTTACAAAGTTCATTTAACTTATTTTTTGTATCATTTAATTTATGTTTAAATAACTTCGATGCACAGACAGTCGGATAGGTATTGTATTTTATTGTAAAATTTTTTGTTGTTGCGAATTTACAATAAGCTAAACAGACATACCTAATACACAGTTTTATAACTGTATAAATAATACATATTATTATAATAGAAGAAAATTTAATACCTATCTCAAATGACCATATTAGTGTGTTTTAACAACTTTGATGAACTCTGAGAGGACAATTAAGAGTTTATGATTCAGAGATAATCGTTCTTATATGTTTTTAATGGTGTTTTAGCCTCTTAAGACAAACGATGGATGGGCCTTAAACCCTTTGGCACGTAGAGTCGCTAAACATACATGGTGTAATGACCATGGTAAAAGTTTAGCGACGTATTTTATAATAATAATTTAATAATAAAAGGTAGTGAGACATTAGAGTGTAATATTTTGGCTGGGACGAGCTGAACGCGGAAGGCGAAGGATCGTACGGAATGGCGCACATTGGAGAGGCCTATGTCCAGCAGTGGGCTAGTCAGTATAAGGATGGGTGACCAGTTTTAACACGCTGTGCTGATGCCTCCGTGCCTCGGAGAGCACGTTCAGCGGTGTTTCGGGTAGTTTTAGCCCTAAAAGTTCGACAGGTCTAACTAAAGAACTTTACCCAGTAGGTTGTGGAGGTAGGATAGCAGTCACTTTACAGAAAATGACATACCTACATCTATACATATAAATAACCCCCCCCCCCTTATGTCGGACTCGAACCGACTAAACCACACGCCGTTTGTGGGTCGATGTGCTAGACCGAAGGTGAGGTTGTCTCGAGACATATCCCTCGCACCCCGGCTGACCCAGGGCCATTCCTCTCGGTCTGGCCCTCCTTGGGAGTCTCTGTTTGTAATATTAAAATGAACGTTTTTTACTACATGCATATGAATATATAAATAAATAATACGGTACATAAACCAAAATAACATTTTTTTACACTCTTGTCAGCCTGTCTGTCTGTCTGTTCTGGCTAATCTCTGAAATGGCTGGACCGAATTTTGATGGGACTTTTATTGGCAGGTAGCTGATGTAATAAGGAGTAACTTAGGCTAGTTTTATCCACGCGGGCGTAGCCGCGGGCAACAGCTAGTATAATATAATTATGACAACGGGAATTACCTGGAGGGACCTGTGGCTTCTGACGGTCAGCCTGTGACCACGGCTGGTGTAACCTGGTCGAAACGTCAGGCAATCAAAGGTATGTAAGGACCTATACCATGATCAAGTTAATTCTCGTTCTCTTAATTATATAAGTATCAAAGATACCTACATATTGTACATAGAATCACTCAGACTAATGCAAATATTCATAATATACACGCATTCAATTATTAAATTAGCACTGAGTGGAAATCGAAGCCGCGACCTCCGACTTAGCAGTCAAACGCTCTGCCAATACGCTACAGAGGTCGTCTTATCAAAATGTGTCACCTAATTTTGTTACTGACTGTAGATAGATACATTGTCTACATTTCATTAGAACACCGTCTCTTTGCCAAAGGTTGCCTTAATTAGATTCGTGAGACACAAATATTGGCGATGTCAACAAATATTTGCGTCCAATGTTTGCGTTTACAACCTGTATAAGATACACCCAAGACTTCTGTCACCAATGTTACCCTGTATCTACCCTAATTGAAAGCTTAGTGGTTAAGGAGTCGGTTTTGCGATCGAGAGGTCCCGGGTTCGAATCCTGGGCATTACGCTACCGACGTGAACCCACTCCTAGCACAAGCAATTTAGCTTAGTTGGAGTGGTTAGAAGGAATATTAGAAATCTCGATAATTTCAGTTGCTATAGAATATGCTTAAAAAATCATTTTTAATTAAAGCCAGCGTCAGTACCTACCTACAGTTTTTTTTACGTGCGGGAAATCCCCACGGATACCCCCCCCCCCCCCCTCTTTGGAGCCGAAGGGGGAGGTTATGTCGGACTCGAACCGACTAAACCGCACGCCGTCTGTGGGTCGATGTGCTAGGCCGAAGGTGAGGTTGTCTCGCGACATATCCCTCGCACCACGGCTGACCCAGGGCCATTCCTCTCGGTCTGGCCCTCCTCGGGAGGGGGGACCACGCGGTCCCCGACTCGCCCCCGGTATGGTCCTACAGTATCTACGGTACCTACAGTCAGCATCAAATCGCTCTTGATGAAAAAAGTACTCAAAATGATCTTAATGCCTTGGTTCCCCCCCTCCTGTTGACTGATTGTTCTAATATTTGGTACACACCTTTAGTTCGGACGATAATACAATTTAAATCAATAACAGTTTAATTTGCTCTTAATATATAAGTGTTAAAATCATTTTTAGATTTCGTAGTCAAGATATATCTGACGTGGACTGTTCATTTTTTTTATATAAGTGATGTGGCAGACAAGCACATGGGGCCACCTGATAGAAAGTGGTTACCGTGGCCTATGGACGTGTGTAATGGGGGGACGCAGTAAGCCTTCCCGTAGAGCGCCACCTATGCTCGGGCCCTCCCCGTGAGTAGCGGCAAAAGCCGTGAAACCAATTACTGCACCACGATGGCAAACCAAAGACCAAATAGTCCGCTAAACAAGCCGGCTCTGTGTGTAGTCTCGGTAAACATCGAAGGGTTCTCTCAAAATAAATCAGAGATTCTCTCTGATCTTTGCCGTGAAACTAAATGTGACATTCTTTGCGTCCAAGAAACCCACCGAGATTTGCCACAGAGACGCCCTCAAATAGCTGGACTCACGCTTATCGCCGAGATCCAACATCCGAAGCACGGTAACGCAGTGTTTGCTGCTCCCGGCGTAAGCATCGTGTCCACCTCGAGCTCGTCCCATAACGGCATTGAAGCCATTACCATCGAAACTGGGAACTGCACTGTAACTTCTGTGTATAAGCCTCCTGGGACACTGTTACAATTCGACCCTCCAGAAAATTTTGACAACCAGCCAGTGAAAGTTTTGATCGGAGATTTTAACAGCCGGGGTTCCAACTGGGGCTACAGAGACACGGACTTGAGTGGACATGCGGTGGAGGAGTGGGCTGAAACAAATGATTTGAGTCTGATTCATAATCCCAAGCAACCGGCCTCCTTTAACAGCGGCCGATGGAAAAAAGGGTACAATCCAGACTTAATCTTTGTCACTTCTTCTATCAGCTCACAATGTGTCAAAAGTGTGTGTCCACCCATACCCCGTACCTAACACAGGCCCATCATGTGTATGGTACAGCCTATTGTCCGACCCATCAATGTCCCATTCAGACGCCGGTTCAACTTTGCCAAGGGAAACTGGGAGCTGTTCGCACAGTCCATCGATGATGCCCTTGTTAGCGTCTTGCCTAACCCGGAAAACTACAACCGCTTCGTGGATATCGTAGCAACCGTTTCGCGACGTTGTATACCTAGGGGGTGCAGGACGTCTTACATCCCGGGGCTATCGAGGGATTCTGCAGAACTACTAAGGCAATACGAGTCACTATATAACTCGGACCCTTTTTCAGAAGAGACCACCTTAATAGGCGAAGAGCTATTGGCAAATATTGGTGAAAAGCGAAGGGAGAGTTGGGTCAAGACAGTTACTAGTGTCAATATGACGCACAATAGTAAAAAGGCCTGGACTACTATCCGCAAACTCACAAGCGAACCCCCTCAACCCGCATCGCCCAGCCAAGTAACTGCCAATCAGATTGCTCACCAGCTTCTGCTTAGTGGTAAATCACCGAGCCGCCTCAGTAGGGTCCCCAAACTGAGAGGCATAATAAACACCTGTAACGATATCAGCAAACCCTTTAGAATAGAATAGAATAGAATAGATCTTTATTTGCTAGAACATTGTGATAAGGATGTTACAAATTATGTCTTATGACTAGGTAGGTACATCATGTTCTGCCTAAATTGGGCATGCAAATTTTCATTTATTTAAAGTCTAAGATCCCAAGCGGTGCGATCGCACCGCGAGTCTATTGTTTACCTATTGTGTCTATTATTTACTCACTTGACAGGTTAAAACACTTTAGCGTACAAAAGTATACGAAGTCAAAAGGAGGCTTATATCACCTAATTACACTTTTATCTATACTCTTTACATTTTATAGATAAAAAGTCTGTAACGGAGTAAAAACATTTGTTCAGCAACCAGTCTTTTAACGATTTTATAAATTTATTATATGGTAAAGCTTTAAATTCGCTAGGTACACAATTATAAATATATCCACACATAGACAGGCAATTCTTTTTATATAAAACTGTTTTTGGTACCTTAGATAAAACTATTCTGTCTGGGTCGCGTGTATTTCTCGGGTACATTTCCTTTGCTGTTGTAAAGAGGTGCTTATTCAGTCTTACAAATTTTGCACACTCAAAAATAAACATACAGGGCAAAGTCAATAGTTTAAGTGATTGAAATAGCGGTCTGCAAGATATCCAGGGGGCCACACCGCAAATCGCTCTGACGCATTTTTTTTGAACAATAAATGCCTTATTTATGTCAGTTGAGTTTCCCCAAAGAATCAAACCATAATTAAGAACTGCGGCCACATAGCCATGGTACGCGCTAAGAACCGTCTTTTGCGATGATATTCTACTTAACTTCGCCAAGACATATACAAATCTGTTTATTTTGTTACATATGTTATTTATGTGGGCTTTCCAATTTATATGTTTGTCCAAAACAATACCTAAAAATGTAGTGTGCTCTACCTCCTCGATTTGAATATCTTTGTACATAATATTAAGGTTTAAGTGTTTACGTCCATATGTGTTAAATTGTATATATTTAGTTTTTGTTAAGTTTACATTTAGATTATTTTCATCCAGCCATTTTATAATAGATTCTATTGATTTATTAATGTCACAGTTATAATTATTTATGTCATGCTTATTAATGTCATAGTTAGTAATGTCATATTTATTAAGGTCAGTGTCATATAAGTGATTGTCAGTTAATTTGGATTTAATTATTATTGAAATGTCATCTGCAAATAATGTACATGGATGTTCAGTAACATCCGGAAGGTCATTTATGTATAATAGAAATAATAGAGGGCCTAGCACACTGCCCTGCGGTATCCCAGAACCGTTTACTTTGTAACTTGAATTAGTTGCTTCTAATTCTTTTTTGTCATTTAGGGAGCTAATTTGAACGCATTGTTTTCTATTTGCTAGATATGTTTCTATCCATGACAACGCATTTCCGCGAATACCGTATTTTTCTAGCTTATTTAGCAATATTTTATGTGAAACCAAATCAAATGCTTTCGTCATATCAAAAAATATCACAGTTGTAGCGTTACCATCATCTACACTATCAGTAACTTGAGCCATGAGGTTGAAACATGCTGCAGTGGTTGACTTCCCTTTTTGGAATCCAAACTGTTCCTTCCTGAGAATATTATGTTTGGCTAGGAATTCAGTGAAACGTTTATACATGGCTGTTTCAAATATTTTAGAGATTACAGACACAAGAGTAATAGGTCTGTAATTTGAGAGTGATGATTTGTCTCCTTTTTATGCAGTGGTTTAACAATGGATACTTTCAACAAATCTGGAAAACAGCCTGTGGTAAAAGATAGATTTACCAAATGAGTTAGTACAGGAACTAGTTCATTTGTGCTAGACTTTAAAATTTCAGTCGTGATATTATCATAGCCTTCGATTTTGTATTCTTTAGGGACATTACTATCTTATTAATGTCATAACAATCGTACGGCTTTAGAAATATGCTATTGCAATTTGTTTCCACCTTAGTCCCACAACTATTCTTGTTTATATTACAACTTATGAAATAATCGTTAAAAAGTTCGGCTATTTCTTTTGACTTACTTATTATTTCACCGTTACTTATTATGTTATTTATAGTTTCAGTTGTACTATTTTTTCCAGATTCGGCTTTTATTAAATTCCACGAAGATTTACAAATATTCTTACTGTTACTAATTAGTTTGTCATTGTGCATTTGGATAGATTTATTTATACAACGTCTTAATAGTTTTGTGTATTTTTTGTATGTTATTTTGTTCACCACAGAGGTGTCCCTGTAATATGCAAAGCGTAACATTCTTTTCTGTTTACAACTTTTTCGTAGCCCTTTAGTTATCCACAGTGAGTATCGACCGTTGTTACATTTCTTAATCCTTAAGCTAGGAAAACATAGGTTGTAGAACAATCCGATTAAGTCGTGAAAATGTTTATATGCAGAATTTATATCGGATTCGATGTAAACTTCCTGAAAGGACAGATTTGATAAGCATTCCCTGAATTTCATGATATTGGATTTACTGTAGTCCCTAACGGTGATGTAGTATGCCAGTTCAGGTGCGTTTTTCCTCTTTAAGGGTATGTTAAGCACCTGTGCAGTATTGTGATCCGACAACCCCCAATGCAAAAGTTCCCCAGTTGCTGTTTTGAGGTTACTAATTATATGGTCAATACAGTTACTTTTTCTGGTTGGGTCTTTTATGTGTAATGTTAAGTCGTAGTTCTTTACCAGATCCAAAAATTCCAATGTGGCTTTTTCTAATTTGAGTGTGTTAATATTTAAATCTCCTGCCAGAATAATTTTTTTATCACATCTGTATAGAAGTTTCTGTAGTAAGCTATTGAGTTGTGTAAAGTAAATATTTATATCGGAGTCAGGAGTTCTATACATACAGACAATCATCATACCTTGGTCAGTGATGTCAATTCCGCAACATTCAAAACTGCTGTCCATTGCCAGGCTCTTTGTTAGTTGAATTTCGGTGTACTTAAGGCCACGTTTAGCCAGCACACAGACTCCTCCCCTTTTTTTGTGATTTTTCCTGCAGTAAGACGCGGCCAATTCATAACCATCAACACTGATGAGATCCTCATAACCTATCCCAACAAATGTTTCAGATAAACAAATTACATCTGGGTCCTTTTCGTCCTTTTTAAGTTCGAAAAGGTTTATTTCCAAAAAGTGTCTTTTTCCAAAAAGTCCGGCTACATTTTGATGCAGTATTCTAAAATAATTGTTTTCAACAGTATTAGTCACGAAAAAATGTGTCATTTTGATCATTTCTGAGTAGTGAGGGAGAAGGTGTTGTTTGTGTTGCTGTGTCGTACGTAGCTACAGTGTGTTGTGTATATTTAGAAGTACCAATGCTGCAAGATTCAACAACTGACTGGCATTTAGAAGTTACGTTTGCTCCTGAATGTTTACATTGACCTGATTTTTTTAATAATAAAAAGGTATCATTATAATAAATTTGATCCAGTACATAATTAATTTCGTTACATAGATTATTCCTATGGCGGTCATCATAATATCTACATTGAATAAACTGAGCATTTTTGAACTGAGTACATGTGAATTTCAACATATTATTCAATTTGAATTCATTTAAATAAATATTTCTATTTACCCTAAGAATTAGAACAGGACACTTTATCTGACCCACAAATACATTTAAATTACACATAGTGGTATGCGGGTTCGAGTCATGCTCACCAGCCGACAGAATAATACGATCATCTGTTGTTATGTCATACAACTTAGCACTCAGTAACACATCCGCAGTCGATGCATGTGGCTTTATAAAAGATATAAAGTTGTACTGTTCATATGGGTTTTTATATCTTGATTTTTTCAATTGTCTTGCTAGGCCTACACACTGCTGACCTCCAAAGATGAACACCCTTCGATTGCCTTTTTTTTGTGCACCTATTTCCTTTCGTTGGCTATCCTTTTCAGGTTGATTGCTGTTGTTAGATTGCGAGGGAGTGTTTGTCCTTTTTTGTGCACCTGTTACCTTTTGTTGGCTATCCTTTTCAGGTTCATTACTGTTATCAGATTGTGAGGTAGTGTTTGCCTTAAGTGATAGGTTGCAAGAGCGTGATATATTTTCAGAACATATCAGTGGACTATCGCTGAAACTGTCAGCCAAACGACGTTTCCTTAGGCGATTCTTTCGTGGGCTTTTTTTCGCTGATATTACTGGACTTTTGCATAACTGTTTCAAAATAGTAATTTCTTGATTTAGTTGTGAGATATGTTTCTTTAAATCATTATTCTCAATTATTACATTTTCCAGCTCATTTTGCGTTGTTGCGAGATTTGATTTCATACTATCAATTTCGTGTTTCAAATCTTCTAAATTCGTTGCCACACGAGTCGACAAATCCAGGCTTTTTGATAGTAACTCCTCCGACATAGTACTATCCAAAGAGCCACGCCTGCTTTCGGATGATTTTGCTCTTCGTCTTCTCACAGTGACGTTATTTACCTGATCCATACTTTATTGATTCAGGTTTATTATTGTTGTACTTTAAAATTCCTCCGGTTTGCTAGTATTATTCGCATACAAGAACACAAAAAGTGTACAAGTTAAAAGTCGGATTCGATCTCGTGCCTCTCGAACGCAAGTCCTATGTTTACCAGTTTGACCACAATAACAACTGAAAAATGTCGCAAATTTATGGTCTACTATAAAGTGCACGGAGTTTGAAACGTAAACATAAAATATAAATAATTGTTAGAAGCCACATCTATGCTTTGATTCAAAGGAGTTGTTTTCATAGCTTTTGGTGTTCACGTTAGTCCACGTGGGTTTGCATAGATGGCGGTATTTTGCATAATTTAGTGGCAATGATTTGACATTTTTCATTATTTATTGTTTAAAATATCACTTTCTTTCACAGTCTTATCTGTTGAGTGTCTCTTATTATCACCAATTCGTTGTAGTTTATGTATATTTTGTTTATATTATTATCACTATTTCACTTTTTTTTACGAGAACAATTTTGTATGAGCGAATGTCGTTATTTTTTATTGTATATCATGATTTGAAAATTATGCACTAATATCTTTGCACTTCATAATAAATGTCATAATTACTTATTATAATATGGTTTTTTGCACAGTTTGGTTTAATTTGAACACTTTTACTATTTTTAAAGCACAAATTACGTGGACTCGATGTAAACCGTGGCACAGTGGCGCCATCCATCAATAACTTGACTGATATCATTACCGCAATAAAACATCTTAAATGCGGTAAGGCCTCTGGAGTCGATGACATCTCGGTGGAGCAATTAAAACACCTCGGTCCTGTTGCGGTGTCCTGGTTGCTTCAAATGCTTAACCACTGCCTAGAGCACGCCTCTGTCCCCCGACTCTGGCGAAAGGCAAAGGTCATCGCGATTCCTAAGCCGGGCAAACCAGCAGACGACCCGAAAAACTATCGGCCAATATCACTGTTATGCCATACGTACAAGCTGTTCGAAAGGATACTGCTTGCCCGGCTAACCTGCTTGATTGACCCAAACCTGATTCCTGAGCAAGCCGGTTTCAGACCTGTGAAATCTTGCAGCAACCAGACTCTCAAATTAACGCAGCATATAGAGGACGGTTTCGAGGCAGGGATGGTTACAGGTGCTGCGTTTATCTGCAGCTTATGATACCGTCAACCTGAGACGATTGCTGTGGAAGGTTGATAGTATCACCAATGATAGTAAATTTGTCAACGTACTTCGCGAACTCCTGCACAATCGCCGGTTCCAGGTCCATTACCTGTCCGACAAAAGTCGTTGGAGAACACAAAAAAATGGTCTGCCTCAAGGCAGCGTCTTGGCACCCATCTTATTCAACGTGTATACCAACGACCAACCGTCCTCCCCCCACACCTCCCGCTTCCTATATGCAGACGATCTCGCTCTGACCTCCCAAGCTTCCAGTTTTGAACAGGTCGAACTCGATTTATCGAATGCCCTGCAAAGCCTGGGTGAGTACTATGATGCAAATTCTTTAAGGCCGAACCCGAGCAAAACTCAAACGTGCGTATTCCATCTACGCAACAAAGAAGCGGGCCGCAAGCTTGCCATCCAATGGCGTGGGGTGCCCATTGAGCATAACGACTTCCCGAAGTATTTGGGCGTCTTTTTGGATAGGTCACTAACTTTTAGAAAAAACTGCGAGAGCATTAAGCAGAAGGTGCATTCTAGGAACGGTCTCTTGCGTCGACTGGTTGCTTCAAAGTGGGGAGCTTCGCCTAATGTTCTGCGAACCACTGGCCTGGCGATCTCCTTCTCTGCAGGCGAATACGCAGGCCCAGTATGGAGCCGCTCAGCCCATGCAAAGTTAGTGGATACAGCATTAAACGAAACTTGCCGGATCATTACTGGTTGCCTAAAACCGACCCCGGTACAAATGCTGTATCCGCTAGCTGGAATAGCGCCTCCAGGGGTTCGCAGGACTGTGGCAGGCTCTTCCGAAAAGACCAAATTGCTAGACGACACTCGGCACCCACTATCCGATTACCATCCTGTGCCACAAAGGCTGAAAAGCCGCAACAGCTTTATGAAGTGTGTCTCCCCTCTTGAAGTCAGCGATCGGTGAAAGGAGAGATGCCGGTTGTGGCGGGAGACTGTCGGCCTTCCTAGCCCTTTTGTCCCACTGTCTGAGAGTCCGCCACCTGGACATGAGTTGCCATGGCCCACCTGGAAATCTTTAAACAGACTCCGGACGCAGGTCGGCCGAAGTAAGGAGAACTTGTTCAGGTGGGGATTCTCAGATGGCTCTAACTTGGAGTGCAAGTGTGGTGCCGTTCCCCAAACGATGAAACACTTGACATCGTGCCCTGCGTGCCCCAACAACTGCACGCAGGAAGATCTAATGAATGCTACTGACAATGCGATTTTGGTAGCAAAGTTTTGGGCCGATACCATCTAGGTTTGCTGACGACACGATAAGAAGAATAATAACAGGGGAGTCGCACTCATGCTGCCGACCCTGTAAACACAGAAAGTTTCTGTGCCGTCACCTTTGGTCCTTTGGTCTCTCTACTGACAGCACAAAAACTCTTCAATGAGCATCTCTTCTTCATGCAAAATGGAATTTCAAATCCTGAGAAGAAAGGCTGTAGCAGTCCTCATCTATTTGTCAGTTAGTGTATCAGCTTGCAGAGCACTTTTATTCACACTGGACCTCCCTTCCCAATCCTGGGAAGAAACTGAACTTGATAGATAAGTACAGAGATGGATTAGAGTTTGAGAAAGGACGTAGACCGTTTATAGAGTACAAGTGGATAAGTTCAAATAGGCTATGAATGTTTGTGGGAAAATTCGTTGGTTTTTAAGATAACCTGATGAAGGAACCCTGATAGGTTAGAGCTTGGGAAAGGTAATAAGGTAAGTATAGATTTTTTTTTTATAAATAGGACACGTCAATTTGACTTTACCTCGCCTGATGGTAAGCTGAAGGTAAAGTCTCAAGAAAGAGGGCCACCATTATATACACGTGCCATGTTAACAATGGTGGCACTCAGCTTGACGGCCTCATCAGATGCTTTTTCACGCCCCGCTTAAAGGACCCGGGACTGTAGGAAGAGGGAAACACGTAAGCTGGCAAGGAATTCCAGGTCTTAATGGTGCGACAAAGGAAAGAGTCACCGAACCGCTTGGTTCTTGAAGGAATGTTCTGCACCGTAAAGGGGTGACATGTAAGTCCTGCACGTGTCGTCCTGTATAGGAAGGGGGAGGGTGGGACTAATTGGAATAGCTCTTCATAACATTCACCATGGTAGAGACGGTAAAAAACTGCCAAGGAAGCAACATCTCTACGCATCTGCAGAGACTCGAGGGTACTCGTGACCTCAGGATTTCCGATAATGCGGACCGCACGTCGCTGCATCCTGTCGAGAGCATCTAAAAAGTACTTTGCGGATCCATCCCAGAGATGTGAGCAGTACTCCACGCAGGAACGAATTTGTGTCTTGTAAAGAAGACACCGTTGCTCCGGCTTGAAAAACCGTCTCACTCTGTTCAGGACTCCGAGTTTACGCGAGGCTGCTTTGATGATACTCTCGATGTAGTTTTTTGTAGGTTACAATTTTATTAAGCAGGGGTAGGACACGACGGTATTTCCGTTCAATAGAGCAGTCCGACTGGGAAACTACCTACAGAATACCGCGGCCATAAAAACCTCGTGTTACACCATCTCGGAAAGAGTATTTTTGCTCTTCAATATCTGAGTGCAAGCGCTAGAGAATAAAGTAAATTGAATTTAGAACATCAAAATTGACCTAATGTCACTTTGTGATGTAGTGATTGATATTCAATGTAATAATAATGTATTTAGTTCTCGTTCACTCATGGCGCAGCAGCGCTCCCTCAATTGTCATGACTTTCTTGACGGAATTAAAGAAGAATCAAAGAATCATTTTATTTTATTAGGATTTTCATAATCATTCACTTTGTTTCAACATTATTTTTATTTCATCAAAAACTGACAACCCAATAGACGTCAGCTCATTTCGTCTAATTAAAAATTCGACTTTAAGTTTGTGAATTCAAAACATTATTAAACCTTCTGCTACCTCCATGGTGCCGAATTTCACTTGCTAGTTTATTTTTCATTCTTTTTTAAGACTCAGACTCAGAACCCCATTGGTGTCATCATCATCATCATCATCATATCAGCCGCAGCTATGGACTTTCAGAACGATCGATCTAGAGCAGCCCGCATCCAGCGATACCCGGGGACCTTGATGAGGTAGTCCTTCCATCTGGCCGTTGGGCGTCCTATACCACGTTTGCCCGTATGCGGTCGCCATTCCAGAACTTTTTTTCTCCATCGGCCATCTGTTCTGCGCGCTATGTGTATCTGCCACTTCAACAAGCTAATCCGCTGGGCTACGTCGGTTACTTGAGTTCTCCTACGGATATCATCATTTCTGACGCGACCACGTAGGGAAATACCGAGCATAGCTTTCTCCATAGCTCGTCGAGCGACTTAGAGCTGGTGTACTTTTTTAATTCGTTTTGCGCGCGCTATTTTTTACATTTATGCCTGGCTTACATTATTCCAGTGCAGTAAACCAGTGAATCAATCCAGTGCAGTGCTACTGTAATAATATGAACTGGGCTTTATGTTCATATTATTCCAGTATCATTCAAGTCTAGCGAGCGAATCCAGTGCTGAAATTGGTATTCCGTTAATGATATGTTCCTTTTAACATAACATAACATAACATAAACTCACGCCTGTATCCCGGCAGGGGTAGGCAGAGGTGCTAGCACCCACATTTCGCCAGTTTATGTTTAGGTCCCAATGTAATAGGTGGCGAGCCTATTGCCATTAACCGGGCACTTGTCAACCTGCGATAAATACACATATAACTTCGAAAAGCATTAAGCAAGTCATTGGTGTGCGCCATGGCAAAACCTGGGATCGAACCCGAGACCTCGTCTCAGCAGTCCATTGCCCATACCACTAGGCTACCGCGGTTCCTTTTCCGCAATAAAAACCAATTTTCTTTCTTTCTTTCTTTCTAACCATCACTGTAATGTGCCCATATCAGTGAGCTATAAATTCTAGTCCAGCGGATTTTTGAAGCGCGTTTAAAACACTGGAATAATGTGTTCCCGGCAGTGAGTAGGGTAGCCAGAGCTCACTGGAGAGGTTTTGTGCTGTCAGTGGAATGACCAAAGGCTTTTCCTGCTTTATCTTCTACACTGACGGCATAGAAACGATCTGTTCTAACAGGGTCGGCAGCGTGAGTGTGACGCCTCTGGTATTGCACACGTCCATAGGCCACGGTAACCACTTTCCATCGGGTGGGCCGTGTGCTTGTCTGCCATTTAAGTGGTATGAAAAAAAATGTGAACACTACAATCCAGTATAATACTGGACTTGATTCATTCGCTGGATTACTTGATTGGATTCATATGAACCGGGCATTAGTCATTTACTCGCTGAAGTGGGATGAAAAGCTACTTGTTGTACTCGAGTGTAAAGATATTTCACCTCGTACTCGTTTGATTCCCTCACTAACGCTCAGGATTTAAATTTTTGAATGAATCCTTCGCTTGCTCGGTTAAACGCCCGCAGTTAAAAAGCAACTACTTTTGTTGTAACAAACAACTATAATGTAAATTAAATTTCGAATAAATAACTTTCAGTTGTTGCTTTAGTTCTGTCACAGTTTATTCTGACACCCACGGAATACCATCGAATGGTCGCAAGCGCAGGAAATAGAGTACGTTCAAAGTATTGATTGTTATTGCTCTATAAAATATATTTCTCACAACCTATAAAAGGAAAACTTGTGTGCTTTGAATCTCTAAGTGCTTTTAAAGTTTATAATCAGATTTAAGATAATATTATTTTGTCGTTTTCTGATCAGCCCCTTCTAAACAAATTGCAATATGATATCTATCATGTTTATATGGAATTAACTGAGATACTTTGAAAACTGTCTTAAACGTCAATATACGTGTCAATCCTATAGATTGAGCATTCAAAATGATGAACAACGAATTGCGACTTATCTTAGTGGTAGGAAATTTTAGTATGTAGGAAAATCTCTTTGTCCAATCGATATAAGATGTCATGTCCTAATAGTACATTGTTCATCGAGGGGAGAAAGTGACCGATTACCAACGCGGGTGCTGAGGGCCTCAATACACACAAGTTGGTAATCGCACTTTCTACCGAGTGATACATAGTGCTTTATACTACACCAATAAGGAAAATGAAAAAAAATTTAACTAACTAATATACTTAACTAATATACTTTCCTAAAAGGTGTAGTATAAATATATAATTATCACGCCTGCAGTGGTAGGCAGATGTATAATAACAAATTTCGTGATCAATGATTTACAGTCCCATGATATAGGGAGCGAGCCAATTTCTGTCAAGTGGGCACTTTGACATGCGCTGTATATTTACTGTCGGATGCAGAACAACTCTATCCCTTAGTCACTTTTTACGACACCCACGAGTTCTTTACCATTACTCCAGGCCCCCGATTATCCTAATTTTATGACATAACAACACCACTGTCATAAATAAATAAATAAATAAATATTCCACAACACACAAATTTTAGACTTTAAAGAAGACTTTTAAGGTTCAAAATTAAAAGAGAAACAGTTTATAACTTTATTTATTCACTCTACAAGATTGTCATTTAACTTTAGACTTTAACAGTATAAGGGTAAAGTCTAAAGTTAAGTGGCATTTGTTACAGTGTCTATGGTACGGAAGTGGTTTTGCTATGATAAAAATAATAGCAGAATCCTGATTCTGCTATTATTTTTATCATAGGAGGATTAGACATTAGAGGATAGACATATCCCACCTGATTGAAAGTGATTACTGTATGGACGTGTGCAACAGGGTGATATACTCGTTGACCCTGCAAGAATATAAAGATTCTGTACCGTTAGTACAGAAAACAAAGCAAGACAAACCTTTGCTCTTTCCATTAACAGAACAAGAAGTCTCCAGTGAGCTCTGGCTACCCTATTCACCGCCGGGAATACAATACGAGGTTATTATGGCCGCTGTATTCTGTACGACGGAGGTACTTCCCTAGTCGGCCTGTTCAATTGAGATGAAAATACCGTCGTGTCCTACCACCAATAAATATTACTACCAGATCATTAATAGCCACTATTGCTGAAGTAATCTCATGATTTATGAATACTTAACGATAAATATAGGAACATTAATTCGATTCTACGACTACCTACATCAATTCTATTCATGCACATGTAAGTCTTTGCCTAAAATCAGCCATTTCCTATCTTGAAAGGGCACTATTGGTCGTATATCGTAAATTATATCGACTGTAAAGGCCTTATATTGGTTTGCAGTCCTTTCATAGGGTTTATATTGCAATCCGGAGTTAGATAAAATAGTTTCCCATAATCAAAATAACAAGTTTAATGGTATATCCTAGGTAGACCGTAAGGGCTCGATAGCTTAGTAAAAAAGCAATTAAAAAAAAAGACGGGTTGCACTCTGGGAGTGCCGGCATTCTTTCTTCGTTATATACATAAAAAAAGATAAAAAGAACATACCAAACCATACCATATTTATAATATAGCGCCAATCATAGAACCTATTACTTATTTTCTGCTAATTTTCTGTCAGAAGAAATTAATAAATTACAAAAAGAAAAAATAATCACAAAAAGTAATAAATTACAAAAAGAAGAAATAATTACAAAAAGCAATAAATTACAAAAAGAAAAAATCTATAAGTATCTTGCAAAATGGACAGTCTGTAGCTAATGTTGTATGACGTCAGTCGTCGGTTACGGTTCAAAGGTCAAGCGATCCTGACGCGAGTTTAACACTTTTTACCCATCCAACGCCGTTAAAGAAGTTTTCAGTTCAAAAATTATTAAAGTAATAACTAGAAAATTATGTCGAATTAGGAGAAACATTTGAATCGGTCTAGGCGGGGTTTGAGGCAAAGATCGCGGGTTCGAACCCCGCCTAGACCGATTGAATTTTTCCTCTATAAACGATTTAAATATTTAGCACGATACATGCTTAAAGATTTAATTCATATAATATGGGCGAAGTAGTTAAAAAATCATAACAAACCATAAACTCACGCCTTTATCCCCGAAGGGGTAGGCAGAGGTGCTAGCACCCTCATTTCGCCAGTTTATGTTTAGGTCCCAATGTAATAGGTGGCGAGCCTATTGCCATTAACCGGGCACTTATAAACCTGCGATAAATACACACATAACTTCGAAAAGTATCGTAAAGTCATTGGTGTGTGCCAAGGTAAAACCTGGGATCGAACCCGAGACCTCGTCTCAGCAGTCTATTACCCATACCACTAGGCTGTTGTGTGTAATGTTTAAAAATGATTGAAAAATCATTCATTGGTTCCGATAGTTCGAAAGAATGTCGGTAGATGCTCCTCTGTCGCCTCACAGACAGATATAGAAGGAGAGATTTGAATTGGTTAGGGCAAGCTCTGGTAGCTTAGTGGTCAAATCATTGCTCTTGTAAGGCAAAGATCGCGGGTTCTAACCCCGCCTACTAGACCGAATAATTTATTTATCTTTAATTCGATTTAGGTTAGGTTAGGGCCCCAAGTACGAAAAACATTTGAACTCGTAACCTAAGTAGGCGACGCGATTGGTAGGCAGTAGGCAGGCGACCATTCGCAATGCTTCTCTCGATACGTTTACGTTACGAACTCGAATATTATTCGTGCTTGAGGCACAGGTTGAGCTACTTAGACGCGATTGTCATTTAGATGCGTGACCGCTTACTAGTATATTATCATCTGTGCGCTTCCGTGCCTTCCGAAGCCACGTTAAATGTTGGTACGTTAAACTGGGTTTTTAACTGGCTAATAAAATTATTTACTTTTTATATACATACATATAATCACGCCTTTATCACCGAAGGTAGAGGTGAATTAACACCCACTTTTCACCAATCTGTATTCGGTGCCACGTAATAGGGGGTGAGCCTATTGCCGTATTCCGAGCACTATTGTTGACTCGAGCCATGCATCTGAGGCTGAGTCTAGGCTGTAAATATCTGTCTGATGTCAAAGTTAATCAGCCCTATCCCTTAGTCGCCTTGTACATTGGCTTTGTTAAATAATTCATTTTAACCATAGGAAAATCCCCAACTATAGGTTACTTTAGATGGGTCAATACGGAGGTCTATAGGGGCAATCTGAACAACTCTGTCATTGGATGATCATTAACTACAAGTCAGGCTTAGAGGTCAGGCGGCAGGCGTTCCCATTTAAAGCCGAAAAACCCAAGGTAGACTAATTAAATTCCGAGGTAAAGACCTCGAGTGCAACTGGGACTACCGCAATGAATTATCCTACAATACATACGAGTACATAGTGTAAAACACGCTATCAATGTTTACAAAACACATTCTGGAATGTAAAATACATTTTGATGTTTACAGTACAACGTCAGTGCACCGTCACCCTTTTACGCTGGCTATCAATACGGCAAACAAACAAACAAACAGTATTAGGTTACTAATGCACTGTGGAGTTTTTAACAGGGCGATGTCCTGTCTGCGGGATAGATGGCGTTAGTTGTCGGTTTGGACGTTTTTATTCGACTTGTTGACGGTGGACATTTTATTGATTTGGTATGCATGGGCGATTTGTTTGGTCTGGTCAGGGAGTTCTAAGATTTGGGAAATTTATAGGACGAGAGGAAAGCTTGCTTGCTTCATCAGCAGGTGAATCGGCCTGCAGTTGAGGTTGCCTAGGCCCCGAAGGTCTTAGTGAGAACCCTCAAGATGTAGAAAATTAAGAGAAATACTTGGTATCTTCTTTCTTTTCCCTTCCCACTTTTCAAAGCCCGCCACTGCCGCTGCAGGACAATATCCTCGGTATGGTCTTTCGCTGCAAATTGAATAACAAAAACTACATCGAAAGTATCATCAAAATAGCTTCGCGTAAACTCAAAGTCCTATACAAGACACAAATTCGTTCCTGCGTGGAATACTGCTCGCATCTCTAGGATGGCTCAGCAAAGTACTTATTAGATGCTCTCGACAGGGTGCATGGACGTGCGGTCCACCTCATTGGGAATCCTGATGTCACGAGCACACTCGAGCCTCTGCAGATACGGAGAAATGTTGCTTCCTTGGCAGTATTGTACCGTGGTGAATGTTCTGATGAGCCTCCAATTAGTTCCAGCCTTCCCTTTCCTACACAGGACAACACGTGCAGGGTTTCGATGTCACCCGCATACGGTGCAGAACTATCCTTCAAGAACCAAGCGGTTCGGTGACTCTTTCCTTTGACGCACCATTAAGACCTGGAACTCCTTGCTAGCCCACAGTCCCGGGTCCTTTAAGCGGGGCGTGAAAAAGCATCTGACGAGACCGCCAAGCTGAGTGCCACCTGTTTCCTGACCACTCTTTCCTGAGACTTTGCCCTCAGCTTACCATCAGGTGAGGTGAAGTCAAATTGACGTGTCCTATATAAAAAAAGACTTTGCTTAAATAGTTACACACACAATTTTATACTTTGAGATAACTTATTATTTAGTCTGTGCTTATATTTGAAACTATATGACAACTGTCACCTATAGTTCTGTTACCCCACGGTCATGGCTGCTGAAAAGAAGCTGAAACGTCGTGCGAAATGTAAATAAGACGTAGGCCACACTAAAAGTTTTGCGTAACTTAAAAAAAAAACAACATGTTATGTTATAACCGAAATTATTTTTAATGCTTTTCAAAATACTCTTCTTTACATTTTAAACATTTTTTTTCATGCGATCGAACCACTTTTTAAAACAGGAGGACCATAGATCTGAAGGCATGTTTTTTAATTGCTGATTGATCGCTATCACTGCCTCTTCGGAGTTAATAAAAGTGAAACCTCTCATCAAACCTTTGATTTTCCGATTATCTAGACGTGCAAAACTTTGAGAGTGCCCCATGTACCAAAAAATAACGCACTACAGAATCCGTTTAAAAGTGCTTTTATTTCGACACTAGAAATATCAAACGGGTATAAGCCCAAAAGATGTGGAGTGGAGCTTTGGTCACAACAAAGTCATAAAAATGATGGACCTTTAGATATTAAGCAAACTCGAAAGATTGGAAGAATATTATAATTTTGAATTGTAGTTTTAGTGTTTTATTTTAGTTATTAGTGTTTTTTTGAAGTGAAAACTTCTTTAGCGGCGTTGGATGGGTGTAAAATATTAAGGAAGCGTCAGGATTAGTTGACCTTTGAACCGTAACCAACGACTGACGTCATACAAGATTAGGTACAGACTATCTATTTTGCAAGTTACGATAGATAGCGTCGTAGCTTAAACGGTAAGCACTTCGACTGTAAGTCCTTATAGTTTCAGATAGTATCGGGTTCAAACCACCTGGCCTTCAGGGATTTTTTGTGATTGTTTTTTCTTATTATAATTTATTACTTTTGGTGATTATTTTTTCTTTTTGTAATTTATTACTTTTTATGATTATTTTTTCTTTCTGTAATCTATTATTTTTGTGATTATTTTTTCTTTTTATAATTTATTAATTTCTTCTGACAGAAAATTAGCAGAAAATAAGTGATAGGTTCTATGATTAGCGCTATATTATAGGTATGGTATGGTATGTTCATTTTTATCTTTTTCTATGTATATAACGAAGAAAGAAACAAGTTCTATTTGAAAAAACCTTTTTAAAAACAATCTTTTTGTTTTTTTTTTTCTTGCATTGTCATCCGAACTGAACGTGCATACCAAATTTCAGCTCAATCGGTTGAGGGCAAGTGCCTTAAAATTGAGTTGTAAGATTCCATCCGAACAAACATACATTGCAAGTTAAATAAAAGCTTGTAAAAAAGAAAATGTTTTCACTTCTGCCGGCACTCCCAGAGTGCAACCCGTCTTTTTTTTTGTTTACGTAGTTAATTTTTCTTTGTTGTTGAATTTTTTGTGTATAATGTTTTCATTTTGTTCGTTTTTTTTTTGTGTTTAGTTATAAGTTCATTTTATTAATTGATTGTGTTTTTTTTGTCTTGTGTATATTTGAAAAAGAAAATTGTATTAATTAATTGTACTATGTGTGTGTAAATCCATCACTGTTTTGGGGTTATCCCTGTTAAGGTGGTGGATGAATGTTAAAAAAAAAATTGTAGGCTATAATTAAAACTTTATACTGTTTATTCACACCTTTAAAGCCCTGAATAGGTAGGCAGAGGTTTATAAACACTAATATTTCACTAAGTATGATTTTCTGATGGCCGTTAGAGCAGACAAGTCCTAGAGCGGAGGCCGCGAGAAGTCAAACGAAGGGTAGGACGCCCTCTAGCCAGATGGACCGATAACCTGAAAAAGGTGGCTGGGACGGACTGGATGCGGAAGGCGGAGGATCGTACGAAATGGCGCACGATGGGAGAGGCCTATGTCCAGCAGTGGACTGCAGTGGGCTAATGGGGATGCCGCCTGCGCTTTTATCTCTACAGAGGGCGCCTCGTAATGGTCACAGTTAGCTGTCATCTACGTAGATTTCATTGTTTGTCTCTTCAAATCTGACAGCTACCCAGGCAGCAGAGCACTGACGAATGACGAAATATGACGTCGTACTCACGTCCAATCAAGGTCATTTATGGCAAGGACGTCAACGGCCAAACCATAACGTCTATAAGACGTCTTTTTCTTGACAAATCAAAGACGTCTTTTTCTTGGACGTCTTTTAGAAGTAAAAATGACGTCTAATAATGTCGTGTCAGAAATACAATGTCCGAATACCGTCATTAAACTGACCAACGAGGGACGTCTATTGAAAGACGTCAATAAGATGTCGTATGGGCGTCAAGATATTAGAGTCCCATAAGGTTAAAATGGTGACGTCCGTACGACATCTTTTGGCTGACCAAAGCAAGACGTCTATTTAAAGACGTCAAAAAGATGTCTTATATACGTCAAGATATCAGAGTCCCATAAGGACAAAATGGTGACGTCCGTACGACATCTGTTGGCTGACCAAAGCAAGACGTCTATTTAAAGACGTCAAAAAGATGTCTTATATACGTCAAGATATCAGAGTCCCATAAGGTCAAAATGGTGACGTCCTTACGGCATCTGTTGGCTGACTAAAGCAAGACGTCTATTTAAAGACGTCAAAAAGATGTCTTATATACGTCAAGATATCTGAGTCCCATAAGGTCAAAATGGTGACACCCGTACGACATCTGTAAGCTGACCAATGAAGGACGTCTATATAAAGACGTCAAAAGGATGTCGTATGTACGATAAGATATCAGTGTCCCTTATGGTCACAATGGCGACGTCGGTACGACATCTGTTGGCTGACCAATAAAGGACATTTATTGAAAGACGTCAAAAGGATGTTGTATGTACCTTAAGACATCACCCATAAGGTCACAATGGCGACGTCCGTACTTGTTTTGTGACGTAACGTATATGTACGTCACATTGAGGTTCAAAGAAATATTTCCTTCGTCTTTGGTACGTTAAGCAAGATATCAAAGTCCCAAAATGTCACAATGACTATACGAAATGGTTTTAAATATTCTCTTCGGCGACCACTATAGCGACGTCTGTTGAATCAAATCTAGTTTATTTGTACCAATAATTTATTGGTACAAATAATAAAGCTCCTAAGGATCGCAAGAAAGCGATGACAGCAACCTCATTATGAAACCACCTAATGTAACACTAGCGTCACTTTACAAAAAAAAAAATATGACTGTAATAATACAAAATATTAAAAGTCTGGTTTGAGCAAATTAAGAAAAGGTCCCGTTGTTGATAACAATAATTTTTATTATAAAAATACTGCATTCCTGTTTTCCTGTTTAAGTTTGCAAGTAAAATATAATTTTCCCGCCTTTGACACTTGACCGTTAGGGTATTTCGTTCTTACTCCGCGTGGCGCTTGCGTTGGCTGGCATGAGTGCTGTTGATTTGTTGTTCGCATCGGAGTATCGGAGCATCGGAGTTTAATTTAGAAGGTTTAGTGGTATTTTGTTTATAAGCTGGATATTTCACAAACATGTAAGTATTTTATTAGTGGATAATTATTGTTGTTATAATATTTTTACATGAAGGAAAACTTGAGATTTGAAGGAAAACTTGAGTATTACCACAGAATAATTAATAGTACTAACGTACAGAAGGATCACTGCGCAAGAAGATTTAATTAATTCCAGTCTTGCTCCGACGCAATACGGTGGAATTCAGCTCGCACAACATTAGGTACCTATAATTTTATTCACCTACTACTTCGTCTCTTTCTATCGCGTACCTCTTATCTCTTCTTACGCCTGTTAGGGTTGCCTTCTTGTGAAGAAATGAATATTTGATTACCAGTCCAGTTATGTACCTGTTACTATTTTTCTACTTATGTGAAAATGACAACTTTAAACATACCTACCTAGTATTAGATGAAAAAAGTATTTTATTACAATGTCCGCATATTTTAACATAAGACGATAAGCATACTACTACATTTAGTATTCTTTACTACTACACTTTAGTGTATTTGCTAAATTGAACATACCATTTACGTGTTTAGTTACATGCCGTACGACGCAAACACGAAACGGCTTAAACTAGTCCGAGAGCCGACACCCAAAAATCATGTTGGTAAATTATTTTGATTTGCGCCAGCTAAATTGAATGCGCTTTGAAAGCAGTTCGTATTTGAATTTATATTATTGTTAGGAACTCGGTTCTCGGATACTATAAGCTTTGTTGGAACTGTATTTGGTTTCAGTTGTTTGATTTTCCTGATTGCAGAATCTTCAAAATGATGGGAGCAGACTTCGTAGCTTTTAGCTCTCAAATTTTCTTTGCTTAGTAAGTCCTCTCGTCTTATTAAAATCAGCCACTATTGGCGACTAAAATAAAATAGACAAATGGTAGTCAGTACGGAGCAAACACACATGTGCTTATGGTCTTTGGTTAGAGTGAAGCAAACGGGGCACTGAGGGAGCACAGTCACCGTAGTAGTCGCTCGTCGCCGTCACAGGAACAGTCCCCGTTGCAGTCGCCATAGTCCAGTCTCTATACAAGGTTAGGTGCGCCAAAAGTAGTATAACTTCAAAAATCGTATCTCCTAAGCTAGTAAAAATCACTGGACATACATGGGGGTGGCTCAAATACTCCTCAATATGGGGCGCCAAATTTTTTGGCCAGGAGAGCTGGCCACCATGTATTGTCAAACTTAACCTTAGCTCTCGGTCTATATACCCGTCAGACTAGCCAAAGTGCGCCAAAGTATCTAATTATCATGTTCAGGTGAATAATATTAAATATTATGCTATTCATTTGTATAACTATTAAATTTATTACTTCAGCTCTCGGACTATAAACAAAGAATACTAAATATTACCTATAAGCTATAAGGTAGCTTTCGAGCGCGAAGGTTCATATATTATGTAGTTAAGAACTAATAAATGACGGCGTTATGAAGGGACAAACATAAGAAATTAAAAAAATCGAATAGAGACCCTCCTCCTTTTTTTAAGTTGTTTAAAAAGAAGGAACTTGGAACTGCAGAAATTACGTAGGGTAGGTATCGTCAGTGGTACCTACCTACCTATAGTCAACGCGCAATGCCCGTCAAGGACACTCGAAATAAGAAAAATACGTCGAGGCGGGTGACAGCGGAGTACGTTGACCCCGATGGGTCCGATCCAATAACCCTCCCAGTTCAAAAATCTAGCTGGCTAGGTACCTACCTACTTCGTGGTCTACCTATAAAATAAGTAGTTTTAGTCTAGTTACGCATTTTGAACAGTAGTAGTGGTAGGTTGGGTTATGGGTAGGTAGGTAAGTACCTTAAAATTTAAAAATTTATTAATTTTGCAAAATTACCTTACAGCATCTTTGGGAAGCGAGAAAAAAGATAAATCCGGCATATTTCTATTCGAATTCAAACAGCCGAACGCCACACAATATCGTCTGTCATATTTTCTTTTCTTGTCCATTCTAAGGTAGGTACCAGTAGTAGGCACGATCAAGAGAGAAAAAAAATGTTTTTATAAAATCCCAGCCGAGCGCGAGCATAGAAAACACCTCAAGCGTTCACACGAGCGCGCGCGTGACACTCGACTAATTTTTAATCCGCTCGGCCGGCTACTTCGTTGTAGGTATATAACGGATGTACTGCGCGGAGTGAACCACGCCTGGTATTACTAAGTATGGAGTAGGTAGGTATAGAAAGACCTTGTTTAGATTTTGTATGTTTGGTAGGTATTACAAATGCACTGTTATGGCAGCCATTACACGCTCAATCTAGACCGCGATCCGTGGTCTGCCTATGTTTAATTAGGTTAAGAAATCATGGTCATAGGTGTGTTTTAGTTGCAGCTACATCAAGGGTAGTAAGTACCTGAGTATACAACAAACAAACAAAATGTACGGCATAATACAATTTGCTGCGAACGAAGGCGGAAGCATATCTGTTGTAATAAACAAGTGGTTTACTCCACAGAAGACGAGTGTTTATTGGCCACCCTGCAAAGACAATAAGGGCCTGTACAAAAACCAAGAAAGGTGCACAACACCCGACCCGGAGAAGTGGCAAAAATACTCAGTAGATCGAGTTTTTTACGAGACTGGTGAGTACCTACCAAATTATATACCTTGATAAGTTTAAAAAGAGCTTTTGGATATGTGTTCCAAATTCCTCGTGTTGGGTACAGATAACATAGCTTGGTACTTAATTAGACCTTGGAGGCCCCTTTAAAGTCTGCTCTGGGTTTCATTCTTAACACCTCCTCATCAAAAGAGACAGTCCAAGCAGTAGCTGTTACCATAAGACTGTTACCATTACTTGCTAAGCCACCATAAATTATTATGGTTGGAGAGTTACCTTAGGGGCACCTAAGGTAACTCTCCAACCATAATAATTCAATTGCACAAAAGGCCTTATTCCGCTGCAGGCATACTAGTGAATGTAATGGTCGCATTATAATAATTTAATTAAACAGTAGCAAATTGACTAATACATGAATATGTATTTGTTGTGTTTGTTTTCATCATGAAAAATATACTAATGAAAATGAACTTTTGGGTAATATAAACAAATAAATTTAAAACTTTCCTTAAATTGACCAAACATCATTTTATTTGTGTAATATCGTGGAAATTATTGGAAATATTTAAAAACTTATTCAAAATTAGGTGTGTTGTTTATAATGCGAAGGGGTCCTAAGGACAGAGTTTGTGAAACTGGTATAAACAAGAATTATTCATCTCATAAATTAGGTACTAATTCTTATTTCACATTTTTCTTATGATCAGCCTGTTTAATGCTTATATGTTTGAGTCTTATTCTTAAACTGAAGGGCAACTGCACACCTACCGGTTCGTTCTATTCTATCTAGAATAAGAATGGTCCTGAGAGGGGGACAGCACAATACTAGGAAAAGAGATGTAGAAAAGGTATCTCTTTGCCTAGTATTGCGTTGTCGAGGGACAGCAATCTTGAGAGAGGTCTCACGATTATTCTTATTCTAGAAGAACAGAACAGAACCGGTAGAGTGTGCGGCCAGCCTTTGTCCCTCATACATAAAGAGGAAAGGCCATCATCCACTATGCATACACAGTGCGGATTGTTGTTTTATATAACAATATTTTATAGAACTTTAGCCAACATTTATTTTATTTATTCTATTGTTTGAAACATTTGTCTAATTTCAATTAAGTTTTGACTGATGAAAAATGCCTTGCTCTTTAAAGCAAGATTATGCATTAAACCTAGACCCACTGTTTTGTCAGCTCTACTGTTAACGTAGCTAAACATCGAGCATTTTTGCATAATTGCTGAATTTGTCAGTTGTGATTGCTCGCCTTATGCCAGAATGAACAATGATGTTTTTGGTTATTTATTTTAGAACTAATAGAGTATGGTCATCTTTAAAAGTCACTGAACATATAAAGATTTTCAACTTTATTTAAAATGTTACAAGAAAATATTTAATGAAGACCAATTTGGTAAATAATAGTAATTTAGGTTTCATATTTGTATAACATTCTCTAAAAGTCGCTCAGCTAAGTCACAAGCTTAAAATTGAAGTTAGTTTAAAAATAAGAATGTGTTCAGTAACTTTTGAAGCTGACTGTATACTTATAGTTTCTACCCTGTGTGAACACTTTACATGTAAACTTGCTCAATTAATCTTTGATCCAAATAAATGTGCATTATGATCTGACATTATTATCTAACTTGTGTGTTACTTTCACTTATTAATAAATTTGTAGTGTATGTAAATTTTCTGCTTACATTTTAGATGAACTACAGAAGGCAAAGGAAAAGGTAAAATTGCTTGAAGCTACATCTGACATCCAGACTGAAGAAAAAGCGTCTATGAGGTGGTTGCAGATCATGTCGGATTTTTATTTATATTGTATTTCAATTTTTTTTAATAAATAATATGAAATGTATTTGTGTCTTCACGTTGTATGCGATAGGGCCAAATTCATCATAATGAGGCTGTCTTCAGAACGTCATTTATTACGACCTGCTTTTGTCTTACAGACGTCGAATCAACGTTCTTATGGTCGTCTAATAGACGTCGTTGACTCGCCCAGAAGACGTCTTATAGACCGCCATATTTGATCCCTCACGACGTCTTCGTAACGTCCCAGAAAAATGTAGCTATACGTCAATTCGTGACAAACTGATGACGTTATAACAACGTCACTTTATTGGTCTATACGAAGTCTTTGAGACGTCCCAAGACTACTATTACGTCAGTACCTGACGAACTGATGACGTTATAGTAACGTCATTTACTTAGTCTTGTACATGGTCTTGTATGACGTCTCAAAATTGGCACAATTATACGTCAATTCAATGACTAACTTTTACGTCATACAAACGTCACTTTATTTGTCCTAAGGACGTCCACTAAGACGTCCTGTAAGACGTCTTTTTTTACATCCTGTTGGACGTCGTTTGGATGTGACATATTGGAGTCTTTTTCGGGTCAAATAAGGTCCATTTTCGGACGTCATTTCATCATATTTTGACGTATCCTGGACGTCATTGCGACCAGTTTTTGCTGCCTGGGTATGAGTTTGTTATTGTTGTATGGACATATGCTGCTGCTATCTACAATTAGTTTTGTGTCGGCATCCGCATTGATTGATTGATTATGATTTTCTGTCCGAAGTAATAGTGGGCGAGCCTATTACCGTCTTGCGGGCACTGTCATGGGCTGTATGTCTACTGTTGGATGAAGAACAGCCCTCTCCCTTAGTAGCCTCGTACGACACCCACGGCAAGAGATGGGGTTACCCATTTCTACTTTTTTTGTCTTCTACTACTAGTTCCAGTGCAGACGCTGTTGACCGGACCGGTGATCAGTCTCTCTGTCTAGACCATTTTACCCATTTTCCCTATATAATGACTGCCATAGATGTTTGTATGACAGCCGGGATTGATTGAGGCACGGTAACGCCTAAACAAATGCAAATAGACATGTTTGCACTAAGCTGGAATCAAACCCGCGTAGCAGCCACCATGCCACAGAGGCTGTCCGACCGATGCTGAAAAGATCAAAACAAGCTTTTATAGCAGCCGGTACCAATTAATTTGCATCGCGTTTGAGATTTGCAAATGGGTACCGCCTGCTATAAGCTTGTTTCGATCTATCAGCATCAGTTGTGTTTTTTTATTTTTAATAATCTATTATGTTATACTTTCAGTTAAGAAACGTATATTTTTGTAATCGTTTTTTAATTTCCTTCATTTTGATACCCTACTCGATAAATAATTAAACTTAAGTGATTTTTATTTTACCAAAACCCGCCATTTTATTTTGATTTGATTGTTTATTTGTCAGAATATGGGTGAGTGGGTACAGAGATTTTGGATGTGTTACATTCTAGGTGCAAGCCATACTCTACCAATATGTGGCGTTTTTATATTTTGTTATACCCAGTGTCACTCTCATAGTAAATACAAATCTAACGACACCTCTCAAGCTAAAATCCATTGAGCTGTTCAGGCTGTTGAGCGTGCCAGACAATTATACATTCATGCATACATACTCTCGAAAAACATAACCCTCCTTCTGGCGCAGTCGGGTAACTAATAAATATATACATGTAGTTTACTTCTAATAATACATTCATACCGTAGTTCTCGATATTACAACGAGTAAACAAACTCACTAACTAAATACTAGACGGCCAATATTGACAGTGGCACAAACACCAGTAGCTTATCTCGTATGCTCGACGTGCGAGTCACGCTTACATTATCATAGGTAGGCAGAGAAGTATGTACCGTTATCTTAGGAATTGTGTCCTTAAAAGAAGGGATACTATAAAGTGTATAAATAAACTCGCTTTTGCCCGCGGCTCCGCGAGCGTGGATGTCGGTTATCGCAATCAAACATAGCCTATGTCCCTTATCAAGGTCTAATCTACCCCTATAACAAATTCCATCAAAATCGGTTCAGTGGTTTAGGCGTGAAAGCGAAACAGACAGATAGACAGACATAGTTACTTTCGCATTTATAATATTAAGTATGGATTGAAAATACCTGTTTGAAAACGTTGAAATAGTTATTTTTCTTTGATTAGGATAGGATTTATTAGGAGGCAGGAAAGGACGGTATTCCCGTCTAATTGAGGAGTCCGTCTTAGGAAGCAACTCCGCGCTATAGAATACCGGGGCAATAATAACCTCGTGTTGTGTTCCCGGCGGTGAGTACGGTAGCCAGAGCTCACTGGAGAGGTTTTGTGCTGTTAGTGGGAAGACCAAAGGCTATTCCTGCTTTGTCTTCTACACTTACGCCAAATAAACGCTGTGTTTACAGGGTTGGCAGCACGAGTGTAACTCCACTGTTGTTGCACATGTCCATAGGCCACGGTTACCACTTACCATTGGGTGGGCCGTGTGCTTGTCTTACCCTCCCTAGGCGCACAAAATATGTTCCCGTGGGTGCTGCAACGCACACGAAATGTCGGCAAAACTAGGTTTTCCAAAGTTTGAACACGAAAGTCCCGAACTGGTAAATAAAATTATGAATTGAAATAGTAGTGCGAAAGTAACGCGATAGTTGTTATTTGAGGAACAAAAGGTCCTTAAAAAGAGGTCCAACGGAGAAGGTCCAAAGGTATTTACATCAGAGGTCGTACGGGTGTTATGGTGATAGGGTCCAAACTTGGAATTTGAAACTTTTGTGGTTTAGGGGTAGTATCGCTTAGTATACCTATTTGATCATGTATATTAAAAATATACCCGACTCAGGATTGAAACCTGGGACGTCACGCACAGCAGTCGCCACTAACGCAGTTGTTTTAATTTAATTATAATTTTTGTAGACACAAATTGGCGAGCCCTACCTCACGGTACACGGGTTTGGATCCGTAATAGGATTTGTAAAACAAACGTATAAATAGGTATCACCATGACACTGGCACTAACTGGGGCGGAATAGTAGGGGCACCATGATTTAGGGATGTTACAGGATATTCCTGAATACTAGCCATTTTAAACCATTTAGGTTGTAATACTTCCTACTAATAATACTTCCTACTAAAATTATATAAGTATGTGAAAGTTTGTAAAGATGAATTGATCGCATAATACCAGAATCGAAATTTAGTATAGATGTAGATAATAGTTTTTTATCCTGGGTGTAGGTTTCATGTTCTGGGAATAGAATAAAAATTTCTAGCGGACAGAGCCGCAGGCATAAGCAACAGTAGCTAAGTGTCATATCATCATAACAGTACAGTATCATTTGCGTCCATAGTCTGCACCATAAAAAGTTATGCACCAATATCCCTAACAGGCATTGATTACCAAAACATAGTCAGCCTCCGTGGCGTAGCGGTAGTGAACGCGGCTGCTGCGCAGGAGGCGCGGGTTCGATCCTCGCTCAGTGTAAATATTTGTATGCATGAATATGGGTATTTGCATTGACCTGGTCGTGCCTCGGAGAGTACGTTAAGCCGTCGGTCCCAGTTGCCATACTAACATCTACGGCAGTCGTTACGGGTAGTTGGAGCCCTCAAAAGTCCAACAACTGTTCTAACTGCAATGCTTCGATATCGCCTTTGGGTTGTGAAGGTCAGGTGGCAGTCGCTTCACGGAAAATGTCGAAGTTTAGCCAAAATTAACGCTAGGATGAAGAAGAAATAGGCTTCACCTTGGAAGGCAGGGGTATGGTTTCTCGCTGATTCTTCTCGTCCATTGAATTAACCTTCCGACCGCAAGAGGAAATCTTGTTCCAGAGCATCGTCCATAAATCAGCAGGTATTTTGCAGGTGAAGTTCGATCGAGTCTTGGTGGACACCCAATAGTATATGGACATGTATATAATTAAAGCATAAATAAATAGAAGAAATTCTCTCTCGAAACCTAATTCATGATCTCCCTACACGCAGTAGAAACCGTATCATCGCTAATTAAATGGGATTTGTTTCATAATGCTAATGAGACGTGCCAGGATTGAACCTTGTACTGCGCAACACCACTTTATGATCGTTATATTTAGAATGAAACAAACTCACTCAGTTGTTTAGAGCGTGTTTCGGTATAAAATAAGTAAGGTTTTAATTTATATGAAGTAATTAGAGAGGATTTCTCTTAATTAATGTACGTAATTAGTACGTATTATTGTCTAATTTTGTTGTGGAGGTAAGATGGCAGTCGTATTACGGAAATATCGAAGTTAGACTGGAAAGCCAATCCAAACTGAGTTGGGATAAGACTCAGAGAACGATACTAGACGTTGCCCGCGGCTCCGTTCACTGATTAATCACGAAATCTGCGAAACTATAACACCTACAAACTTTAAAATGGGCAGGTGGGCTCCTTAACCCAGACGTCCGGTAAGCACGAATTTAAAAGGGGGGGTAAACTGGGGGATCGAAGTTTTATACATACATACATACATAAACTCACGCCTATATCCCCGAAGGGGTAGGCAGAGGTGCTAGCACCCACATTTCACCAGTTTATGTTTAGGTCCCAATGTAATAGGTGGGCGAGCCTATTGCCATTAACCGGGCACTTATAAACCTGCGATAAATACACACATAACTTCGAAAAGCATCGAAACGTCATTGGTGTGTGCCATGGTAAAACCTGGGATCGAACCCGAGACCTCGAATCAACAGTCCATTACCCATACCACTAAGTAAGAAGTAAGAGACTTGAAATTTGAAATGTATACTGTATAGTACTAATAATGCTTCATAGAAATCAACCCCCTTTTGGGGTTAAAACAGAGGATGGTAATTTGTATGAAGGTTTAACTCATTCCACCCGAAGTATAATATATTATTTTTAAGTTTAACGTGAACTATTTTGATGAGTGTTTACTGCGAAGCGAAGCGTGGGTGGGCCCATAACCTGTTAAAACATCTTTAAGTAACAATGGTATGCATAATACACGTATTTACGGGCTTAAATCATATTGTAACGGATTACGCTAATGTGACCATTATTCAAGCTTTCGTAACCAATTTAAGAGAAGACTTACTTGGTTATGGAATTTGATGGTTACGTACAGTTATAAACAAAATAGCTTAACCATAGAATTATTTATTATACACTAGCTGTAACTTGCGGTTTCACCCACGTAGGATTCTGTTTTTTCTTCTTCTTTGTACTACTTAGGCGGCAGACAAGCACACGGCCCACCCGATGGAATATGGGCTGATAACAGTCTGATACTTAACAGTCCCTATCTCTTAGTCGCTTTGTACAAAACCGCTTGGGAATAGATGAGGTGGCCCAAATTCTACCCTGCCGTGAACCACGCAAACAGGCAAACAAACAAGAAATAAAAATACCATGTTTATGGATTCAGTATCTTCAATGCTTTTTTTGTACCACTGAGGTGGCAGACAAGCATACGGCCCACCTGATGGAAAGTGGTTACCGTTTCCTATGGACGTGTGCAAAACCAGAAGCATCACACTCGCGCTGCCGGCCCTGTTAAAACAGAGAGTTTCTGTGCAGTCAATGTAGAAGATAAAGCAGGGCAAGCCTTAGGTCTTCCCACTGACAGCACAGAAACTCTCCAGTGAGCTCTGGCTACCCTACTTACCGCCGGGAACACAACACGAGGTTATTATGGCCGCGGTTTTCTGTAGGTCGGAGATACTGCCCCAGTCGGACTGCTCAATTGGACGGAAATACCGTCGTGTTCTACCTCCTACAATCCTACATCCCCACTGATACATCCCCCTCATTAGCGGGGACAGTTATGACGGACTCGTACCAACTAAAACCGCACGCTTTCTCAGGTGTACTTAATGCCAAAAAGCATTTTACTCGCACTGGCTCTGAATAAGGTAGGGCCCAGATATCGCGCAAATACCTACTTACTAGTTTTGTTTTTTGATTTGTTGTTTCTAAACAACCTTACATGGATATCCCCCACCCCTCTTCAGAGCCGGAGGGGAAGGTTATGTCGTACTCGAACCGACTAAACCGCACGCCGTCTGTGGGTCGCAGTACTAGGCTCAAGGCTGAAGGTGAGGTTGTCAGGTGATACCTATATCCCTCACACCCCGGCTGACCCAGGGCCATCCCTCTCGGTCTGGCCCTCCTTGAGCGCACCCCAGACTCCAAGGTGAAAGCTTTGAATAAGATTGGGATTAACGTTAAAATTAAGAGAAAAGAAAGAAATAAGCTATTTCTAAACCACCTGAACCATTTTATTATTACCTGTATAAGTACCATGTAATTACTTAAGTACCTACTTATTAGTAGTGTAATTTATGTGTCGCCGGCAACTAGCTTAATCAGCCGTCCAATTAACTGCCTAGGCAGTTCACTAAACGGCACCATTCAATTAAAGGCCTGAATGGGGTTCAGCCATTTATTTAAACGGCTTTTTTTTTCTTTTTTTTTTGACGTGCGGGAAATCCCCACGGATACCCACCCCTCCGGAGCCGGAGGGGGAGGTTATGTCGGACTCGAACCGACTAAACCGCACGCCGCCTCTGGATCGTAGTGCTAGGCCGAAGGTGAGGTTGTCATGCGACATATCCCTCGCACGGCTTAGTTAAACGGATAGGCAAATAGCTAGGAATGATGACGTTTAACTACTTGTCTAGCCATTCAAATAAACAGTTAGAAAAAAGACTTATTTCTGCATGGTTATAAAAGAAATAACCAGGAAGGTTTAATGCTTAAACCCTTCTAACCTAACCTAACAAAGTCGTATTACGCAGCTATCACAAAAAAACGAGACGGCTGAATATCATTCAGGCCGTTAATTGAATGGCGCCGTTTAGTTAACTGCCTAGGCAGTTAATTGGACTGCTGATTAAGCTCGTTGGCGGCGACATATGTATAATTAAGACAGGTTATAATTGTCTTTATTATCTCCTAATGTTTTGGGTCTAAATAGCGCCGTGTTGTATATTCTAAAATAATTTATTTAATTGCTTACTTAATTTTAACTGTAGGAACCTTTGTTAATAGGTCGACCTTAGAATAAAGTAGGTACCTAGGTATACTCTTACTTAAATTTTTATTTGATATTTGATTTAGTTGACATTATCTATCTTATAGTTAACGTAATAGTGTTACTAGCTGTTGCCCGCGGCTCCGCCTGCGTTGATGTCGGTTATCGCTATAGGTATATCGATTATCGTTATTAATTGTAGCCTATGTATTATTCTGATGTATAAGCTATAGTATTGTAAAGTTTCATTAAAATCCATTCAGTAGTTTTTACGTAAAAGATTAACAAACATTTATCCATCCATCCATACATACTTACAAGCTTTCGCGTTTATAATATTAGAAGCATAGTTTGCCATTATTAGTCACTTACATGATTATTATTTTTTTTAAATCGAAATTACTAATTAATTTCTGGTAACCCTACCAACTGAGATAAATTTCTTGTGCTAGAAGTAGTGTTACGTTCACGCTCGTGTCATTTTTTATATTCTTGTCACTAATATCATCTATGCGAAATAATATTTTAAATATTTGTAAGAAAATCATTTCTTTCTAGTAAAGAAAAAAGTTACAGCAAGTTTTGTGTATGACATGTAAAAAATGGCTTAGTCGTATTCTCCACATTCTCTATTCCCCCATTTTTTTTCGGTTTTATCACGCTATTATCAAACAGAAACTTTCGGGGGAAACCGAGAACGGGGATAAACTCGACTATCTCATTAAAATAATAACTTTGCCGGCAAATAAGAAAACGACTTTGTTTTATGACAAGACACTGTTTGTGTACCATTTTATAATTTATGTAAATGCGAAGGAATACTTCACATTTTGTATGTTTGTGATGTATAAACTCGAAAACTACTGTGTTGATTACAAAAATTCTTTCACCCTGAGCAACATAGGCTATAATGGATTTCCATGGGAACATTTTTACCACCCGTTCGAAGCCGGGGCGGATCGCTTTATATTATAAAATGGTACATTAACAGTGTTTAATAATTAGGTAGGTAAATAACTAATAGATTTTAGTTAAAAAAATGTAACCAATCCAAATTTATTGAATAACAAAAAATGCAAGAAAATACCGCCAAAATATGACTTTCGTGGTACCTTTCAGATCTTAAAAGACGATACAAGTAATTGAAACCGCTGCCCTGTAAAATAAACATTTTGCTAAAGTATCTTTAGTTGATGGATAGGACAAGGTACCCAGGTACGACCTATCTATATAGATCCTATAATACTCAAGAAGCTGATATAATTATTTAATCTTATAGATACTACTCAGGAAGTTGATTCATATAAAAGAAATAATTCCGTAAGTATCATACAAGTATAAAAAATAAATTTGTAACGAGATATTTGATTATAATTAATAAAAAGCACCCGAAAACGATAAACGCTATAACAAAAACATTCATTATGCCAAATGATTTCATTTTGCATAATTAACATAAAATTATAAATGATTATTGTGTGCAATATCGTCTTGTCTGCTCATACGGCGTCACAACCATTTACGATTATGGCTGTATACCAAAACCAGTTGTGGGCTTTTTTCAATGGCCGCTTAACGCTGCGTTCATATCGCAACTTAAAGCTCTAAATTTAAGTTTGGTTCAAAATACTTTATGAAATAGTCAAAAAAAAATTAACAAATTTAACAAAATTAATAATAGCTTAATCATTTTAGTATAATATTCATTATTAGGTAAGTTATAAAGTTTAAATCAATATGGTGACGGCTACGAAAGCTCGCGTAAGCTCTGAACGCGTCGGTTACTCGCGGGGAGAGGTGCGGGCTTAGGGAGGGGGCACAGCCGCATGCGTACCGGGCTTGTGAGCCGCATTCCAGTAGTTCGGCCGTCTACCGCGCGGCGCTATCGTGCCCCGCTCCGCGACGCCCGCTCCCAATACAAAGAACACCTCTGTATTATAAAAAATCTGTGATGTATTGATTAATTCCAACATCATCCTCATACTAAATACCTTCTACAATAATTAGTGTACAAATAACAGTGTTATAACGAACTGAAGCGTCGATTTTGACGCTTTTTCGTGCAGCCACGTCCTATGGAATTCCACATTTATCGTTGAATAAAATCTAGCGAGCGGTGTAATGGAGGACCCATCGCGTCGCCTTTGAATGGATTGATCGTGTTTTATATGTGAAATTGTGAATGTACAGTGATGAAAAGTGTTCGTAAATCTTTATAAATATGGATTGGTGTATGTGTTCGTGCGACAGTGTGTAGAAAGTATCTGTTTGTGAAGCGTCTTCGATCGGATAATGAGAGTCGAGTAAACCATTCAGGATGGTGTCTCTAACTTACTTTGGTCTGCGCCACACGCCCTGGACACTGCTCGTCCTCATTTTCTTCATCGAAAGCGTGATGGGGAACTATGCTAAATCCTTTTACATACACTGGAACACAACAAACAGTATATTCAGAATAGACAATACCGATCACGTCTTCGATTTGAATAAAGGAAACGCTCAGTTCGAGTACGACCAAGTGAATATAATATGCCCAGTGTACACACCAGGGACTTATGAGGAGGATACCGAAAAGTATATAATATATAACGTTAGCAAAGAGGAGTACGATACTTGTAGGATAACAAATCCAAACCCTCGGATAATCGCGATATGTGATAAACCGCACAAACTGATGTTCTTCACCATAACTTTCCGGCCTTTCACACCTCAGCCGGGCGGGCTTGAGTTTCTGCCCGGCAAAGACTATTACTTCATCTCGACGTCCAGTAAAGACGATTTACATAGGCGCATTGGGGGTCGATGTCTCAGCCATAATATGAAGCTAGTGTTCCGGGTGTGCTGCAAGCCGGAGGAGCAGTCTCCGGCGCCGCCACCACAGCCTACTTTACCACCTCCGCCACCACCACCGACCACCCCAGCGACAACAACTACCACCACAACCGCGAAGCCGGTAACTAAAAAGACGCACAAGTACGACAAAACGCCGAATGAGGTGATCAAGAGTGAGGAGCTGTCTCATAACCGCGGGGCTGCGTTGGCGTCTTCTCTCGCCCTGGCTTTGGCTGCGAGCGCCGTTTTAGCGCCTCTGGCTCGGTGAATGTGCGCTCGGGCGGCGCGGCCCCCGCGCGCGGATCTCCTCGCAAAGCCAGGCCCAGCCACCTCACAAACTTTACATACCCTGCACTTACGCCCTGATACTCTAATTTACACGTGAATTGTGTACGTGATGCGAAACTTTCGGTGTGGATGTACATGTAGTGTTGTGCCCCAAGGATTGTTGGATGAAAGCAGTGTGTAAGTAAGGTGTCGGATTGTGCAAAAACTAAAGTTCCGATATATGTTCCCCGAAGTTTAGTCTGTAAGGAACATGAAAGCCTAATATTATTATAAGGCCTACTGATGAATATAATCGAACTTACTTGTGAATTCATTTTTGATCATAGAGGAACATCAAACTGTAGATTACGATCGGTTAAATATATTTATATATAATGAAACGTTAACATGTATGATAAAAATAGGTTTCTTAAACCATTTAGGAATTAATGACTTTTTATATTTTTCATTATGCAAAGGATATGGCTAAGTATTAGGGTCCTTTATGGATCAAATGCAAATATAGGAAATCGTATATAAAAAATTAGGTAGCTTTTTAATTTTTAGTTCAAAAGACAGTTTTTTTTTAAATATTTTTCAACGAATACACATTAATTAGAATTTATTTATATTATAAATGAAAAACTTTGGACAAGTTGAGAATCTTGTCTAGAAAACTGTGATTTTGGTTTTAGTATGTTTTCTCTTAAATGCTTTTAATAATGTGATATATTTACGTTTTATGTATTAAAAAAAAGAAGCCTTTTCACCTCATTTCTGACTGATTTATGCATTTCAGCTTTTCCCTTTTTTTAAGTAAATAAGTAATTTACCGGTAATGCTTGTCACTATCTTTGAAATGGCTTCGAATAAAAATATAAGTTTATCCGCGATTTCCCCCGGTATTGATTCCCTCAGAAAATGTATGTTTGCTAATAACACCATTTTATAAGCGAAAATTTTTTTGGGGTTATCGAGAATGGGGGAATAACGACTAACTCCTAATAATATAGATAATAATAATATACCACCATATTGTTAAAAAATAAAACTCAAACCATAGATAGTGACTAGTTTTATCTTAATTCAATTAATAATTCGAGACCTACACCTATTCGAAAATAATTGAATTTTCGAAAATTGCAAAATGCAATGAAAATTCTGTACTTGACTACGGCGTAAGCACACTAGTGCCATTAAAGAAATGTGTAAAAAACATTTTGACATAATAAAAAAATAGACAAATAGTTGAATATCTAGTAGAAAAATAGACCGGTTTTCAGTTAGCCATAACTCAATAGTAACAGTTGGTATATTTTAGGTAGTTTTTAAGATTAAACGATTGAGTTTCAAATTATAACGATATTACTCTCAGTAACGATAAAAACAACTTTGCAACGATAAATATCAGCAAGTACGACAATTATTACTCAGAAACGGTAATTTCAAATGTTTTAATATAATGCTATTTTAAAAACAAGTTTGCCTATAACCACAATAAATCCATAATTAATATCATACCAGGAAAAGGATATCTAATGTTCAGCTTTCAATATTTCATCCCGAACGAGACAGCTAGCGAAATATATCTCCATTCCGTAAGATTTACACACATTAAATAAATTAACAAACTAGTATTTGAGCAAAAAGGCATTAACATTGTTAAACAGAGCGTCACTTTTACAAAGAAATAAAAAAATGTTTTAAACATCTGTTTTGATGTTTAAAAAATTAACTTTTAATTTAAAAACAGAATACGCTTCCATTGTTTCATAAACAAACCATAGTTAATTAAAGATGAAAGAGTAGTCCAGAAAGAAGGCCGTTTAAAAACGAAATAAAATAGTATACAGCCCTGTCGCCCGTTTTCTATGCATTGTTTTTAAAACAAATGTTTTAGTTTTAAATATAGCGCTATGTTTATGTCGTTAAGATGCAATCGCAGTGCATTTTTTTAACAACTTGGATTATACTGCTTTAATACTACGTGCGCTATCTTTGTTTTTATTACTATCTTATTAAATGCTCATATGATAACATCCTAATCACGGTATTTTTTGCGAATACAGTTAGATATAAATTAGATATTACAGCTAATGTTTCATCTTTCTGTAAGTATTTCATATGGCATCTAAATTATCAATATATTTGTCTTTAATACCATCAATATATTGTTCATATTAGAACACACAAAATTCTGCACTAAGCATATTTGTATTTGAGACCGTCGATATCTATATATTACTAGCTGTCGCCCGCGACTCCGCCCGCGTGGATGTCGGTTATCGCGATTCTCAGACCTACCCGATATGCCCACAAAATTTCATGAGAATCGGTCGAGCCGTTTCGGAGGAGTTTGGCAACGAAAACTGTGACACGAGAATTTTATATATAAGACTAGCTGTCGCCCGCGGCTCCGCCCGCGTGGTTGTCGGTTATCGCGAATCGGGGTATGAAAAATAGATGTTGGCCGATTCTCAGACCTACCCGATATGCCCACAAAATTTCATGAGAATCGGTCGAGCCGTTTCGGAGGAGTTTGGCAACGAAAACTGTGACACGAGAATTTTATATATTAGATTATAAAACTATAATTCTCCATCAGTCCATCTCAAAAAATTAAGAACGTCATCTACGTAGATGACATTTTATTAAATTATTTGTTAAACTTTTTAAACCAAATTTAAAAGAGCAAAATTACTTAAATTGCCTTATTATTGCAATAAAGTGATAATTACTTCCTTTTTTTATGTTTTAGCTCTTTTAATCTTAATCACCAAACCAAACACTAATTGCAAATGAATTGATAATAACAAGGTATGACGAAATACCTCGTTTACAAGTTTCTATGGATCGTTTAAACGTAATAAATCTGTCTTCACTTTAAATCGTAAACTATTTTAAATTAACTAATGACTGAATCTACAAACTATAAATCTTGAAAGTTTGGTGTAAATTATCCTGCAAAAGGAATTCTAACCATTTCTTTTTCGAATAATTTCAACCAATACCAACTATCCTAAAGAAGAAAGGCCAAAAGGCATGATGTACTTACCTACCCAAAATTATTATCAAAGTAGCAATAAAATAGTTACTATAATAAAATTTAAATCAATGCAGTCGAAACATAACATTTTCTGAATACATATTTCCTTAGAAAGGCGATCGATGCTACGGTTATTAACTTATTAGTTCGTAGAACAGCATTTAAGCTATGAGATATTTCTGTAAACCCGTTATTTATTTTAGCAGTAATTTCTTACTCCGAGCATTAAGCCTTTTCATGTCACCCTTTTCATATCGTACGGAGTTATATGACTATAGCATTTGCGCCTAATAAGTCTAGCATTTATGACTCTCAGCCGTCTAAGGTATTGCTGCAATTAGTGTCCAATGTGTCCATAGACGCTTATGGGTTTTTTGTAGAAATATAGACATCTCTAATAATCAGAAAGTACATCTTTTTAAGAATATCTCAGATAAATAAATGCTCAAATACGTTGTAATTACAGACATCTTAAACCGCTATGGTCACGACAATAAGCAGTCACTTTAATGGATGGATAGGTGCAATAATATGCCAATATCTGTACAAATTAAACCCAATTTTCGGTACGAAGACTTAAATTTTGTCGTGGTGATCTAAAACGATTTTCTCTATCGAAATCACGATCGCAATACGTAACAAATAATATTAACAGCTATCAATTAATAAAAAAAATATCATTAATAGTAACAGTTAATAATCTTTGATTTATCCATTTACAATTTAAACTTGTCTAAAAGTATCGTCAATTCGACAAAGCAGATAACTCTCGCCGAGTAAACTTCGAAAAGATGTTACTTTTCAATCTAAAGTAGTTGACACCAACAGAACTCGATCCGTACAAAGTAACAGTAAATATGCAGTCAATAGCTTACGCTGCCGGTATTGAGACAAGAGTTCAAGCATCGACCGAAATAGTATGACCATAAATTCATTGTGTAAAACCTTCAAGTAATGACGATAAACCTCTCACTTAAGCTCTACTTTGTAATTGCCCGTAAACACTGCTTGTGGTTCAATAAAGAGGTTACTGACTGTACTAACAGTTCTCTATCAATGACATTTAAAAGAAAAATTTATTACTCGCAAACATATTATCAGCACAGGAACCTTGTGACATGACTACTACTTGGTCCTCAGAAATGATTTATTATATCATTAGCTCTCTCTTTATCATTAGCTCCCATGGGCTCTCAAGGGATGGAGCTTATAATTATGCCAGGGATAAAAAGTAACCTATGTGCTATTTCAGACTATAATTTATACCTGTATTAAATTTCAGTCAGATTCTTTCAGTCATTTTTTGTATAGTCAGTATCAATTTTCCCCCCTTCCTGTTCACTGATTGTTCTGATATTTAGTACACACCTTTAGTTTCGATAATAATACAATTTTTATCAATAAAACAGTTTGATAATGCTCTTAATACTTTGATTTTAAAATCATTTTGAGATTTATTAGTCAAGATATTTTTGACGCTGACTACAACATTCCAATTGTTACAATGCTTTTACTTTCAATTATTTCCGTATATAGTCACCTTTAGTTATACTTTCGAGTTGGCCTTTTCTTCAACATTCAAGAATACTATATCTACAAAATTGGGAATACATTCATAATCAGTTACTGTGTGTCTATCTGGGTAAGCAGACGTTTTGGGATATATTTTTCACACTTGTTTTTACACATGGCTATGATGTGCACTGACGTTTTTAGGTTAAATGTTTACACAATTAACAAGCAAGGTATTATCCGTAAGATAAATAAGTTGATTGGTAATTACTTTCTTGTTTACACGAATGGGCAATTTAGCTCTTTCTGTGTTTTGAGATTCATTTACCTAATATTTTAGTCAATTTGTTGCTCTATTTTCTCGTAAATTTCAATTTAAGAGTTCTTTTGAAGAAGTATTTTCATTAAAGTAATAAATATTATTTATTTAAATAAGCGATCCTAATGGTAACTAAATTAAAACTTGACTCTTTAATTCATATTCCAGACTCTGCATTGATCAGTGTGCTCCAATAGGTACGTACAATAATTGATACCGAATAAATAGGTTCCATAACGTATGGTACCTTTTCCATGTCGAAATATAATTACAAGATAACTATATGAGATTTAGACAAGATTATGCAATTTCACATTTAAACATACCATTAAAAAGAAAGTTCCAAAGGCTCAGTATTACAAACTTTGAAGTTTGGGCGTTTGTTATTCAATAACGCCAAAACAGTTGAACGGGCTTATATGAAATTTGGGTCACAGATGGTGTACCAAATCAAACGCAAAATAATTTTCCTATCGATAATCAATTCTGATATTCATGAGGATGATCAAACAAAAACAGTTAGGGCCATGAAACAAATGATTAAAATCTTGCAAATTTCACTCAATCAACACAATCACAAAATAAGTGCTGCAGCAACAGAATTTTACCATGGATTATCGCAAAACTCAGGCACGTATCAGAATCTAATTCTGTCCTCATATAATGCACCAGTATTTCAACTCCCAGGGAAAATATCGGTGTTAAAGTTTCGACAGTAACAAGCTTAGAGCTTCCTCGAATTACCCGATATCCGGGTCAAATGACATATAATTGGATTTACCGTTCAAAAATAGCGAATTTCTATCACCATTGACAGTAGATAACTGAATCGCAGGCTTTTAAATGCACTGCAAAAGATTATTGATAGTGTGATATCATAGAATGTCATTGTTCGACGCCTATTTTCTTTGTCGCACCATAAAGACAACCAGGACACGCGTTTTCTCCTTCCTAAAGTCCCGGGTCCTTTTAGTGGGGCGTGAAAGAGCATCTGATGAGGCCGTTAAGCTGAGGGCCACCATTGTAATATTGTAAGTGTCTGTAATGATAACCTTTTTTCCTGAGATTGTACCTGAAGCTTAACACGTGGTGAAGGTAGGTGATATTGAAGTGACCAAAATAAATAAAACCGTGTTCGACTGAGTGGACACTAATAAACTGTAACAATCTGTATTTCACTCTGATTGACAGACGGTCAGACCGACAGCAACGTTCAGATAGATATAATGCTATTACACAATGGATAGTCTTATAGCAGGTTGTGATTTCTTCCAAACAACCTTTGTATAGACTTTATTGAATGATGAACCCTCATTTTCAAATATGGACAGAAAACATCTCAATAGCACCCAATATTAGAAGTATGGTGTCTTATTCCAGTAGCTATCAAGATAAAGAATGCAAGGTACTGAACTGTCAAATACATTGCCCTTACCTCTTTAGAAGGGTGAAAGCACTCAGGTATACACCATCTTCAGCTTGAGTGCTTCTATTTATACTTTAACCCAAACATTAAAACGTCTACTTAGCATTTCTGGGTATGTGCGTGTTTAAATCTGTTTTCCAGCTATTTTAAGTTACCGAAGGGATTGTGAACGACATAATCTTGTTGGTATGTTTATCATAATTTAGACTCGTCTTAACTAAAACATGTTTGATGTTTTGCTTGTCAGGCGTTGTTTTTTTAATTCGATGTTTACGGTGTGTTTTGTTTTATTAATGGGTAACTAATACTGTAAGTTGTAAACGTTTATTTCTGACATGGATAACATGATATTTGGTTATATGAATAGAGATTTTATGATTCTTTTGGATTGGTATTAAGTATGTCTTTTTTTCTTCTTAGGATTCTTCCTAATTTCTCCAGCTGAGCTAATTTACTTATGTTAGGAGTGGGTTCGCATCGATAGTGTTATGATCAGGATTCAAACCCAAGACCTCTTTATCGAAAGACCCGATTCTTTACCCTAAGCTAGTTGAAGATTTGAAGAACATGGTCGCTCCTATCCTATGATGACAAGATTCAAATGGTTGTTGATCTAATGTCTGAAATCAAAACTGTAAACAGATCATCGATGTATAAAACACAGCGCATCTTTGATATCCAAAATGAGCAAAGTGAGCATGTTTAGTATGAGAGTCAAGGGGATATTTACCATGTGCTGTTTGAGTGTCCGATATTTCGGCGCTGCGCCATGATTATGAAGGAACTGAACTATTGGCGGCATGAGTCATGCAATGGCTTTCAAAAATGTTTATAACGCATGTATTGCGATGATATTATGTATTTTTTTGTTTTCATTCCTTTGATCAGTAACAAAAAATTTCCGCAATAAAAGTTCCTAAAAATACCACCTACATTCAGCCTGACCCATTTTTCGAAACTAAAATCTCAAAAATAGCTCTCAAAGATAATCGTAAACCTACGCTACAAGATCAACGATATCCTAATTAATCTTAAAGTATATTCACTTTACCTAATAGGCAAATATTGGCGAAAAATATTTATCAAATGGATCTGCAAAAAAACTAATGCAAGATTGAAATAGCTAAACCAGCTTGTTCTGAGTAACATCGAGTTTCAAACGCAGTAGTAACGTTAGAAGACAACTGGTTAACATAGACGAGAAAAATGGTGTAAACCACCAACTTAAATGTGTTGGAGTTTGCGAGCGCTTGTAGTTGCAAAACGGTTTGTCACTTGGAATAAGGCATTGATTAGAACTGTAGACAGTATCGTAACGTTTAAATGACTAGCATAAACTAGGAGAATTTTAACTACCTGTGGCAAGATCATTTGCTATGTCACCGTTATAAGTGAGTAAAAAGATGTCCGCTTTACGTAAGAGAAATTTTTCTAGTATCTCACTGTCATAATTCATTGCAATCGACTGTGGATTTTTGATTGACATCGAGAGTACTAGAATACCATTTAATTTTTGCGTACAATTCGCAAACTGTGACACTATTATGTTCTAAATAGCTTATCTATTATACTAAGAAGTCATTGTTTTAGCTGACTTTAAATTTAAAAAGATTTCTTGTGACATATTCACTAAGGATATACTATGTCCATCATTATCAAATCTATATCTAATCTAAATCGAAATTCGAAGTGTGAAAGCATATCACGAACTAGAAATCTAAGTGCGAGGTTATGTTAACCAATATAACTACTCTATCAATTTTAACGGCCTAGAAAACAGTTAAAACCATAGTTATAATCTGAGCCTAATAAATGGTGGAGGCTATCTATCTATAGCTTAGCAAATCGGGTTGAAATCTATGAAATCAATTAAGTAGAGGCACAGATAACATAATACTAAAGTACAGATACCTCATCCCATACAAAAAAATGAGGCCATCATAACTCGGGCAATTTTACGGGCTAAATTTAAATATTAATATTCGCTACTAGATGTCAACAATATAGCCCGAGGTTCAGCTTACGGTTTATAGTAGTAGCTGCTAGATGGTGGTGTACTATATTTTCAACGATAAGAAGTGTCATACATAAATGACAATATAAATAAACATAGGTAGGCACATTATTACTACTATTTATTTAAGAAGATTGACTGTGAATGATGTTAGTATAGACCGCATCTCCAAACTCGCAATCGGGCTTTTTCCACAGCGGATCTTCGCAAGAAAAAAGGGTAATACCCTCGTTTGCCAGATAAGAGGGTTCTTGAGTGTGTTGATAACGAATTAGATGTCATTTTTGGAATCCATAATGGCCGCCACGGTGTCCTAGCTAAATTGCAATATGGGTATGGTTTTATGGGTTTTCGAGTATGCTGAGTTCGAATTTGACGTCAGTTTTGGCCTCCAATATGGCCGCCGCGCTGTAGATAGAAAATTGCAATATGGGTATGGTTTAATAGGTTTTTGAGTATGCTGAGTGTGAATTTGATGTCATTTTTGGAATCCAATATGGCCGCCACGGTTTCCTAACTAAATTGCAATATGGGTATGGTCTAATGGGTTTTCGAGTATGCTGAGTTCGAATTTGACGTCATTTTTGGCCTCCAATATGGCCGCCGCGCTGTAGGTAGAAAATTGAAATATGGGCACAGATAACATAATACTAAAGTATAGATACCCCATTCCTTACAAAAAAATTAGACCACCATAACTTGGGCTATTTTGCGCATTATTTTTAAATATTATTTTTCACCACTAGATGTCAACGAAATATCCCGAGGTTCAGTCTACATTTCGCAGTAATAGCTTCTAGATGGTGGTGTGCTATAGTTTGTCAAGAAGTATAAATAATTAATCTAATATTCTCGTGTCACAATGTTCGTTCCCATACTCCTCCGAAACGGCTCGACCGAAGTCTAAGAATTGGCTACTATTTATTTTACATACCCCAGTCCGCGATAACGGACATCCACGCTGGCGGAGCCGCGGGCAATAGCTAGTAATAATATAAATTACCAAAGAGGTAAAATAATATAGATCGCATCTTCAAACTTGCAATCGGGTACTTCACATTTCTTGTATGCTGAGTATGAATTAGATGTTAATCAAAGTCCAATTTATACAATATTGCAATACGGGTATGGTCTAACTTGTTTTTGAGCAGGTGTGCTGAGTACGAATTTTGTGTCATTTTTGGTGGTTATGTTGAACTCGAACCGATTAAAAACGCACACCTCATGCCAGACTAGGTATATCCAGTCGAGTTCAACATAACTGTTATCACCGGCAGCTGGCGCGGCGGCACGGCGCGGTGGTCGGTGGACATGTCGGCCTCGAACTCGAACTGACTAAGCCGTCGCGGATGCACCGCGTATATTTCGAGTACGACATAAGCAATCCCGCCTTACATATGTACTTATGAACGACGTGGGACGTCGGCATACCTAGAATGGGACAAGAATATGTAAATATCGTATGTAGGTATCTATGCACCTATATACACGAATAAATATGACTAGGTTCCTACTCTCACCATTTTGTTCCGGCACGACGAACGGCTCAAAACAAAGTGCCTCAGCCCCTTGACTTTTACATGAGCGACTGCCGTTTGACCTACTATCCTCAAGAAGCAAAATTGCACTACAGTCGCATCCATTAATCAGTGGGTGGTACGAATAGCTCAAAATGACTCAGCCCCTTGACTTTTACATGAGCGACTGCCGTTTGACCTACTATCCTCAAGAAGCAAAATTGCACTAGAGTCGCATCCATTAATCAGTGGGTGATACGAATAGCTCAAAATGACTCAGCCCCTTGACTTTTACATGAGCGACTGCCGTTTGACCTACTATCCTCAAGAAGCAAAATTGCACTACAGTCGCATCCATTAATCAGTGGGTGGTACGAATAGCTCAAAATGACTCAGCCCCTTGACTTTTACATGAGCGACTGCCTTTTGACCTACTATCCTCAAGAAGCAAAATTGCACTAGAGTCGCATCCATTAATCAGTGGGTGGTACGAATAGCTCAAAATGACTCAGCCCCTTGACTTTTACATGAGCGACTGCCGTTTGACCTACTATCCTCAAGAAGCAAAATTGCACTAGAGTCGCATCCATTAATCAGTGGGTGGTACGAATAGCTCAAAATGACTCAGCCCCTTGACTTTTACATGAGCGACTGCCGTTTGACCTACTATCCTCAAGAAGCAAAATTGCACTAGAGTCCCATCCATTAATCAGTGGGTGGTACGAATAGCTCAAAATGACTCAGCCCCTTGACTTTTACATGAGCGACTGCCGTTTGACCTACTATCCTCAAGAAGCAAAATTGCACTACAGTCGCATCCATTAATCAGTGGGTGGTACGAATAGCTCAAAATGACTCAGCCCCTTGACTTTTACATGAGCGACTGCCGTTTGACCTACTATCCTCAAGAAGCAAAATTGCACTAGAGTCGCATCCATTAATCAGTGGGTGGTACGAATAGCTCAAAATGACTCAGCCCCTTGACTTTTACCTGACCGACTACCGTCTGACCTACGGATCCTACCCCTACTGCCCTACCCAATGTACCCTTGTATGTGCGGTAGGTACTACTACTGACTACCCTATTCCTGTTGAGTAATTGATCTGATATTAAATTTGATAGGTAGATAGGTCCCTGGGTCAGCCGGGGTGCGAGGGATATGTCGCATGACAACCTCACCTTCGGCCTAGCACTACGACCCAGAGACGGCGTGCGGTTAAGTCGGTTCGAGTCCGACATAACCTTCCCCTCCGGCTCCGGAGGGGTGGGTATCCGTAAGGAATTCCCGCACGTAAAAAAAAAAAAAAAAGATAGGTAGATAGGTAAGCAGGAAGGCGTGTGTCTTTTCGGACGACAACATACCTGCCTGAGATGATACTTTCAATTAATAAAGCCGTTTAACTAAAAAGTATTAGGTAGATACCTACCTACCTTCTTGTTATTTTCACGGTCACCCATCCTTAAACCGACCTGGCTAATATCGCTTAAAACTTTAAATGTTAAGAACGGTCACCCAGGGTTGTGCAAAAGTAGAAAGAATACTAATTTGGATACGGAGTCTCAGTCGGGCGTCGGCCACCGGGGGCCTAAACTCCAAAACCCGGTACTTACCGATTGAAAAAGTAATTTTAAGAGTTCTAACTCCAGTGGAAACTGGAAAAATGCCAGTGACAAAATTAAATAAATTCATTATTTACACTACACCAACTCAGAAAGAACCCCAGTAGATAGGTTGTCTTTAAAAAATGAGGCAGAAAGTAGGTACGTACCGTTATTATTTCAGTAGAAATATGCGAGAAATATTCCAAATATCATTTTTTTTTTCAAATCCGTACTCAGCATGTTTAAAAGCCCTTGTTATTTCTAATAGGTAAGAAGTAGGTACTACCTACCTATCTAGTACTACCTACTTACCTAACCTAGTATTACCTACACAACACGCGCGCCCCAGGAGCGTTATTTTTCTTAATTTGTTTAAATTGCTTTAAATATTTCGGTTACCAAATTGACTGCTCCCCGCTTAATGGTAAGCTGGGGTGCAATCCATAAAATAGTGACCGCCATTACAAAATGCTGTCCCTAGTTTGACAGTTTTGACACCCTCAGAAGGTATTATGTAAGTGCCTTCTTTCCCCTTATTTTAATAACCTTATTGATAATTTAGAGCGAAAAAAAAACTTGACAAAATACATTCTGGCGCCAAAAATCCAACGTTTTGCTTTTGTTCACCCAAGTACTAATATGTGAACTAACATGAACAAATATGTACCCTACCCTAGAACACTGGGGAGAGTTATTATTATTTTTTTAATTTTAAACAAATAATATCATTATGACTTATCCTTTTCGCGTGGGGGTTAAAAATAAATAAGCATTCTAAACGTTTTATAGGATTGTTTAATTTTCACTGACAAAGTGACAACCCTAACACTCAAGTTGGCGGCGTTGTATGTTCCGAACAAAGGGCGATACCTACGAAATTTCGTAGATTATAAAAACAGCGGTTTTCTTCAACAATAAAGGTGGTACGTTAAATAAATACAGAACAGAAGTAACTTTTTAATTGTTGGTTTTAATCATACTCCTAAAATAATTAAAAAGAAACTAATCAATTGTTAATTGCAGTAAATCTCGTTCGATATGTTTTTTGTTTGAGTAACAGCCGTGAAATGTAGAGAATTGAATAACACGCCATCTATTGTGTGAATCCTAGTGCACAGAATCGGCAGTTTCATTATAGTAGCGATAAAAGACGCGAAGGGCGCTGCATAACTATAACAAATTGTCGAAATTAGGTTTAAAAGTTCATTATTTTATGTTTATGAGGAACAAATATTAAAGTTTTATGAAAAAATAATATTTCTAGGATTCAATTCTTATTCATTTAAAATTTTATGTGAAATTGATACACATAACGCCATCTAGAATATTTTATTAGTCACTAATAAAATTTGTTCGTAGTGGGGACCCAGTGGTAGAGGTAACAAAAAAGGCCGCAAATGAATCTGTTGGAATTGGGTTTCTCGTATACTTTAAGGAGATTGTCTTGGCTAAAATCTTTGATTGTAATTACTTTGTTAATGAGATCGTTACCAGTTTATTATAAAAGATTTTTGATATGTTTGATTTTGGAATAAAATGTTCCTTAAAAACCACTTATTTCAAAATTGCCAATCGGCGGCAAATGATGTTTAGCATTAATGTACATTTATTTTAATGTAAATAAGCTGTTTTCTTGAAATTAATATCTATTGCTCGTGAACCAATAGTTGCCTCTAGCTCCGTCCGCGTTAAATTATGGTTCCGTTCCAGATACCCATGGAAACTTATTCCACGGGTAAAAAGTACCTAGCCTATGTGTTATTCCAGATTATAATCTATTCCTGTCCAAATTTGAGCTAGATCCGTGCAGTCGTTTGAATGCTATTGAGTAACAAACAGTCAAGAATCATCATCATCACTATCTTAATTATTTATAATATTAGTAGGAAGTTAGATTATAATCCGGTGTAAGAAATAATTAATACAATACAAAACTTAACGCCATTTTGAATAAAAACACCAAATGAATCGTGATAAAATCCGTTAAAATTTGAAATTTCAAAATATTCACGGCTTCATTTTCTGTAGTTCAATGTATTCATGGAACGTTTGCATGCGAGCTCCGCCCTACCCACATAAATCATTACATTATAAGTACAAAACATGCGCCTTTTGATACGGTGTCTTGCTGCATAATATTTGACAGAAAGTAGCTCGGGTTTGATGTTGAAGTGTTAATAATAAACCGTTTGTCCTGGTCCGGACATGTAATGCGTAGGGATGAAAGTAGTGCCGTAAGGAAGGCATTAAGTATGGAAGTGAATGACTGCAAGGGGTGAGGAAGACCTAAGAGGAGATGGATGAACTGACAGACTCGTAAGGGTATTCATTTTTAACAGCATATCGAGCATTTACCGTTTTTTAATTTTTCAAACTGAACAACGAACATTTAAATGATCTTTCTAGAGAATGCACTAGTCAATGCAAGTTTACTGTGTGTACATTCGCAAAAATTCTCAGCAGAACAGATTCAGAGACAGAGAACACCAGAATTCACGCTAGTGGCTATACTTAATATACAATGTCTAGAGAGATTGACTATTTTTTTAATTCTCACTGTTCAATGTCTCAGTTTTTTTTAACATATCGTTACATCGTTATTTTATAATAACAATAAATATATCATCTCATAAACTTTTATGTTCACTTTAGATAATTAAATTATGCATAATATACGAGTATTAAAATGAGTTCTTGATAGATATATCGCGCTAGAGGGAACGGTGTAGACAGACATACTTATATTTGAGGAATGATATAATATTTTGTTGCATGAAATATGAATATGATACATTTCGGGATGATTTACACAGTTTTTGACTCATTAAAATATAACATAACTTAATTGGTTGACTGATTTAAGAAATATTAAGCTCTATTTTTGAGTAAAAAAGGAAGAAGAGGTATTATTTGAAACCATTAAGACACTTACTTCTACCGGGCCGAGATCTGATGCAGATTTTTTTCTAGATATTTGGAAGAAAGATGCAATGTGCAATTTGACTCTGAAGGTCAAAGCAATGTGCTCCCGTAAAACCAGAATAGGCTAATCAAAAGTACAAGAAAGAGTTTTAACACCTGGCTCCAAGGTGAAAGCCACGGATGTATCCAGGACCAACTCTAAGATGATTATAATCAACTTAATTGACAGGAAACAGTTGAAACTAAAACTCAGTTCAATCCAAACGTTTGTTGACATGTTAAACTCGATTTTTATCTATACGTCATTTATAAAGCTCCTATTGTAGTTATTTAGCTATTAATCACACGACACATAACCATGTTGGACTTAGTGATACTTTAACTTATGAATAAGTCTTTTAGCAGTTTTGGCACACTTAAGTTGGCTAGTATTTGACTTATACACTTTCTCCCCATGTATTGTATAGCATTATTTTCAAATGTATGACTTATAGTTTATGTCTATTGAACAAAGAAAACATAACAACAAAGTTAAATCATTTTAGAGAACTTTCGAGCATATTTGTCAACTAATCTAAACTGTATGCTTGTTTCTTACCAATGACTAATATGTTAAATTAACGCTGGCAGTGTCCAATGCCTACTGTTTTATGGCACATCAAAGACAGTTTACCACGATTAGACAATGTTGAAGGGACTGTCGGAGTCTCCATCAGTTCACGGAATTATTGGTTTTACTATAACAGTCACTTTTTGTAACTGGCTTATAATTGGGATAAGGACAGATAAATTTTATGATAATGATGATAATATTATATAATCACGGCCAGTCAAAATTAAGAAATGCATCTTAAAATCAAAATATCGCACAATCGATAAACTCAAACGTATAATTTGCCGTGAATCACGTATTTACATTCTAAGAAAACCACAGGTAGATAGAATTATATCTCCAAATGATTGCTGGAATACTTCAAAATTAGGGGAGGATCATAATTTCCTGTATGAATATTAAAACAGTAATATTTTAACTCACGATTTTTACGAGCCAGCAAGAACTTAAAACGGCACTATCAAACTCGATATTGCTGCAATAACCAAGTCACGAGCATTAACAGGTTTTAATGTAACTTATTAGATACCTACTAGCTGTTGCTTGCGGCCCCACACGCATGGATTTTTGCTCCCGTTAGAACCCATAGGAACCTTTGCTAGGGATAAATATAGCCTATTTATTTTTCCAGACGATAATCTACCCCTGTTCCAAATTTCAGCCAGATTAGTTTAACTGTTTCAGCGTAAATGAGTAAGTAACATCTATTCATATAAACTTCCGCATTTATAAAGTAATGAAATACAAAATGAAATCGAACAAAAAATCTGTTGATAGCCTTATCGATATTAACCGAAACATTAGCTAAATAACAACTGTGATCGAATGATATACACTTGAGAGTATGTTAGACATTAATAAGCTACAACAAGATAGATTACTGATAACTAAAACACGTTTTTAAGCAAGCAACCCCGCAGGCATTACTATCACAGTATATACTGAAATATCTAAGAACATGTTAGTTGCCGCACCTAGACACACCCGGGCGGTTAAGGCGTGTAAAATTGCAATTGACTTGTACAATACAATAGTAGTAACATTAGAATGAATTCATTCTGGTGTTTCTGGGAATCCAATTTATTTTTGAATACATAATGTCATCTGCTGACTATTTTGGAATATTGTCTCGGTGGTCACAACAAAATCCATTCATCTAGGATTTGGATGAATTTTAGCATAGAGATAGATTATAGTCTAGGACAGTACACAGGTTTATTTGTTTCGGGGATAGTTTCTTTTTGGGTCGTGGTAACGGGATAAATAGTTCACAAGTTATATGCCGCGGGTAATACCCACTGTATTAACACTTTCGCGGTTCAATATGGCTATGTCTGATATAATACAATTATCATTAGAATTTGAACCATTAGCTTACTTAATTGTTTTATTACTGCAACAGTAATTTTGAATCTCCGATACCCATATTTTGAAGAATCATGCTATGCATTGTGTTTCGTACTTTTTATTTTTCTATCACGTTACTGATTCAAATACATATGTGCGTTAACCTTAACGGTAAATTTAAGCCTACAATATGGCCTTTCAAACGCTGTATAGCACTCACCATCAGCTTTATTGTTAAACTCAGATTCTTGTCATATTGAGACTGGTTTTACTTTATTACGTACAACAGCTACCTCAACTTCGGCCTTTATTTGATGACCAATAAATCTATCAACATTTTTCACTAAAAAACTTTATATAGCTTGCGTGTTCTAATAAAATTTAATTATGTTCCATTATTTTTTATTTTATGCACATCTTGTGTTAGTTTTCGCGTTTCTAGTATTCAGATATATATTCATAGCATGGTCTCGATGATATTTGATATCTTCCAATCTAATATATGGATATTTGATGTCAGGATTATTGCTAACAGATATTTATTTCTCCAATCTTGGCTTTATATCATGCGGGTAGCGGGGTCCATCAAAGTAGTTTGATTTGATAGTTGGGGAATAACTGAGTACTGAAGAGTGAATTGAATTTATTTCATTTTCAACTCATTCAATATTGTTTTGTTTAATTTCTTTGTGAATTCCAAGACAGCTTATCTTTTCCTTGTTTAACTCAATGCGTTCGTGGGTCACTACACTGTTGGTTGACAGGACTTACAGCATAGGTTTGATTAGTCACCAGTCACATATAAAAAGAGTATCTTATTTGAAGTAGGTATAAAAACACAAATTTCAAATCACACAATTCACAAAGACATCTATCCAAAGATATACATTGACACACCTATTCAACCAACAGATATACCTACTATATCTATACGAACATAATACTGACGGCTGAGATTCTTTTGTTGTTTTTTTACGACATATTCAAATGAGTGGTGTTTAAGGATGTCTTCAGATTTATTGACACAGCTAAGCTAGCTGGTTCTGTAACTAAGTAATATATATTCGAGATAAATATTTGATAATATGGCTGTTAATTTAATTGGGTTAGCATATATCTTGTTTTCATTAGTTCGAGTTTCGCAAGAATTTGGTAGTGTCCTTTTTTCGTTCTAGATGATACGATGACTAATATTTTTTATAAATTCTGTTTCTGTATGATCTAATATACAGGGTGTATTTTTGAAACGGGGCAGTAAGGGCAAGTACCTTAACCGTTGCAGTTACAGCAAAACGTTCTTAAAAGACCTTCCCTAACTTTTTGGGACATTTTGAACTGCATTCACAGATTTTGTAAAAAACTTACAGTTAGCAAAAAAAATGCAAAAAGTTCAAAATTTTTTTTTTAATGCCAGTCGATTCTATTTCATGTGGGGATCAAAAAACTCTATGGGACCATTTTAGCTTTCAGTACTAGAAAAGACAGAAATCGCCAAAGACCTTTCCCATACATTTCGTACGGAAATATGATAAATCAACTCGAAACTCATAGGTCAGGTAAAATTTTGAACTTTTTTAAATAAAAAAAATCATTTAAACATTTAAGAAATTGGTTTATGAAATAAATTGCTCAAAATGATTTCCATTTTCACGAATACATAAGTCTATCCTTTTTTGCACTGAACGAATGGCGGCTAATAATGTTCTGGGATGAATATTATGTAAAATGGTCATTAATGCATCCTTGAGCTCTTGAACACTGGCGTACGTCGTCTTATACACCTCGTTTTTCACGAAGCCCCATAAAAAAAAATCAAGTGGTGTTAGATCGGGGCTACGAGGTGGCCACTGTGTTGGACCATGTGTACCTATCCACTGTGTACCGAATAGGCGGCTCAAATTGGAACGTGAAAGGTGACTGTTATGTGGCGGAGCACCATCTTGTTGAAAATGAACTTTTCGCAATTCCGACAGGGGCCATTCGTCCATCTCGTTTTCAAGATGGTGTAAAATGACTTCAGTATACATGGCAGAATTCAGTTTCCCTTCATAAAATTCCACCATTATGACTCGATTGGACATTATACCACACCAACAGTTGAATGAGAAGCGAACCTGATTATGACTTGCCGTAACTCTTAGTGGATTTTCTTTGGACCAATAGTGGTGATTTTTTCTGTTGTACATACCGTTATTGGAAAAATTCGTTTCGTCTGACCATAGTATGTAATTTAAAAATTCATGATCTCTGCTTATTTTTCCTCTTAGCCATCTGCAAAAAGTAAGCCTTCGAACATCATCACCCGGATGTAACACTTGAACTATGCGCCCATATCGATAGCACTTGTAGCCGTATTTCTTCCATATCTTTATCACAAGGGAGTGGGATACACCTACTTCAAGGGCGACTTGCCTGGACGATACCTCTGGATATGCTTCGACATAAGTTAGAACCGCAATCTCCGTGTCCATGTCCACACGAGGCTGCCGCTTTCTTTTGAAAGAATCCTGCAATTCCAGGTTTTTCAAAAGATTTGTAATAACCTTTCTTGTTGGCACATGCCGCAACGGATACTTATTGCGGTACCACACTAATGCAGCTCCCGCATTTCGATTATTGACAAAATACGCTTCTAATAAGTCAATTTTTTCACGATTAGAAGACATTTTAGCGAAAATCCTTAATTAATAACTCATACGAAGTTTCTCAGCTGAAACTAAGAATAACACACAGATCTTCGAATCAAATTCGAAATTTGAGGGTAAAAATTCTTTTTATTTACTTTACAGTCAATTCTACCCACTTCCTGGCCATAACAAAAAGTTAGACCATCGTAGAAATTTGTTTCTGTTGCCGAAATGTATGGGAAACGTTTTTAGCGATTTCTGTCTTTCCTAGTACTGAAAGCTAAAATGGTCTCATAGAGTTTTTTGATCCCCACATGAAATAGAATCGATTGGCATAAAAAAAAAATTTTGGACTTTTTGCATTTTTTTTTGCCAACTGTAAGTTTTTTACAAAATCTGTGAATGCAGTTCAAAATATGTCAAAAAGTTAGGGAAGGTCTTCTAAGAACGTTTTGCTGTAACTGCAACGGTTAAGGTACTTGCCCTTACTGCCCCGTTTCAAAAATACACCCTGTATAATGTCAACTATTTATTATATCATTTTAGGTTTAATAGGATATCAAAATAATGACATGAAAAGTTTATTATCATTTTTTTAAATCAGATAAATACAAATAAGATAAAAGATAGAAGTCAAAAGTAACATTATGAATATAAAGATCAATGCTTCTATATTTAAAGCCAGATTCGTAAGGCAATAATTAATACCCCCTTTTTTAATTGCCAATAATTACAAAGATGGTTAACAAAATTGCATCGGTAACTTTTCGATTCAAATAAAACCTTAAACACACTTAGTGACTGCTATTTACGTATTTTTGGTTCAAAATTTTCATTATTAATACCCTTCCTACTGCAAAACGTTAAATATTCAGCATAATCTTGAAATATATGCCTTATAATTTATAGCGTCAGGCATTTCTCACGAAATACCTCATCCAGCGCAAATATCGCTTCAGCGGTAACGTCGTTAGGAATGGATTCCTCTTTAGCAACACCTATTCTGCATAGAACTTATAGACATCAGTTAAACTCTTAGTCATAAATTTGGCGAGTAGCCACGTTATATTTAATATTAATTCACTAAGGATCTATTTCAGTGAATTGATTATAGATTGTGAATCAACTGTTGAATATTGAAATTTGATTATTTATAAGAGTTATGATAAAGTCACATCATAAAAATTAGGTTTCATTAACATTGGTATAAAAGCTATTACAAATATGAATGAATGAAGTGGCAAAGATCTTATAAATCAGCGAAGGCGTAGGATTGCAGATTCCGGTCTCCTTAGCAGAAGTGATGAAAGCTACTAGGATAAACACTGGGACAATGATGATACCGATGTACAAATGGCGGATAGATTAAAAAGTAAAATCCTACTGGTCATCAGTATTCAATTTAATTGAATCAGTATTCTAAGGTATCCTAATAAACAACTATTATTACAGAATATCTCATTTATTCGCATTACAGACAAAATGTTTTCCAAGAAAAAAGGGTAGGTAAGTAGGACTACGCTAGGCAGAACAAAGATAAAACTCCGCAAAAAGATTGCTTATCTTTATTACACAAAGTTTGAAACTAATTTTCAAGTAAGCGCACTTTGTAAACCATATTTGATAAGTGTATTTTACGAAAATATTACCATATAACGATTCGAAGACAGCATTGTTTGGTGTTGCAAAAAATACTATGTTATTAACAGTGAAGATGGGGATCGCAAGAAATACTAGTAAATTATATGAAACTAGACAATAAATCATAACAAGGCATTAATCTTCTGAATCAAACGTCTCCATCCGGTGGTTTGTTATTTTTGGATCTGAGATACTCAAAGTTTGTGTACGCTTCCATTTGGGCGGAGATTCGTGGAAAGTTGGCGATTTTAGTTGTTTGATTAATATTATATCTATTATTGGCAGTCATCTGATATTATACGTTAAGATTTTTGGTCATGACGTTCACTTTTGAAACGAATATGGGTGCTGGTTGGTCATCATAACATTGAATAAAGTCACTGTATATTTCTCTGTTACTCTTATAATTTCATCAATGATAGAAACTGTGATCTATGCCAACTAAATTACGCTACCGCATTTTACTCAATCAACATTGAGAAAGACGAGAGAACTCGGTTTATTTTTGTTGAGTTCACTCACACAGAATCGAGAATCCATGAAATTAACAAAGTAATCAAACAGCTGTCTCCGGGCCGCTTGATATTAAGAGGTCATCTACGTAAAAAATACAATTAACAATTTCACACAATACCAATTACGAAAATCTTTAGAGATTCATTGTTTTCTATACATTAACTGTTTCTGATTCATGACTCGAAATTAAGTATAAACCAGTCAATTAGACTTAGCGCATACATGAATGTCTATTTCTTCACAGTTCTCAATCCACCATTATATTTTCTCACGTCTTATTAGGCCCCGGGAGAGCTGTTAAAATCAGTGACTCAAATTAGACCCACTTGTGCTGGTAGATTTAGAGGCTATAGTTGATTCAGATTGATATCGAGTTTCAAACTACATTTCAATCTGTTAAATAAATGTTTCTTATTGAAATTGTAATAGTTTCATCTCATGTTCCTAAATACTTGTTTAGTAATTTGCAGTTAGATTTTAATGGATTCTTTTAAGGATATTTTGGAAATAGATTAAAATATTTTTACGTTTTTAGCAAAATCACAATCAGAAATTTCTCATTTCTTCTTATAAATTGTACGTTTCGTGAATACTATGAGTAATTACATAATTTATTTTATGAGTTTTTCTGTCATAAATTCGTTTTTTCTTCAATTCAAGCGAACCAGTTTAATCTAAAACATTAGGAAACATTTTTCAACATAAAACTACATTTTTCTAAAGAAATGAGGCGTGCCACGTGATCGTGACATCAAAGCTGCCGATTGATGTGTGTGTCATATTGTCAGAAGCTACGACGGGTATAGAGCTATTTCTGTCTCATAATGTTCGTCTAAATTCGGAGTCTTTGTATTAAATCTGTATGAGACGTGTTAAAACATCTGGTGCAAGACTATATAACGCCTATTAAGAAGCAGGTGGTGTTGTTAATTTTAATCTCAGTGTTATTATTAATGTTCCAATTTAATATTGCCGTTGATTCACTCAAAAGATCTCAGCATTTTAAGAAAAATAGCATGACAATAAAGATTGGAATAAAGCTTTTTATTGCACGTTGAATCAGCGTTTGAAATTGAGATTAAAACATAATCTTGTTTTTGTGGAAAAACTTATAACAGATCAATATTCATAGTAGGTTAATATAGAAAGTTCGCGATTGGATTTGCAAAATCGTGAGAACCAAAAGAAAGATTCTCAAAAACAAAATGTTCACAATTCAACATTTCATCAATAAACACCGTTTCTTTAAATCAACGTTATGCCCGTTGAGAATCATTTAAAATCAATGGCTGACATAAACGCTGGATAGACGAATAATAACATTTAACCAATGCAAGGCAATTTTACGGCACAAGAGAATACTGAACTCTAAGAAGGTCAAACGTTTTTTTAGAAGACACTGAGTTGGATAAACTTATAAAAAGGTTGTTATAAATCGCGTGTTTTAATGGATTACCCAAGAAATAGATTAAGACATCCAATTGAAATTTTATATTCAAACTTTCGACTCGAAATTTGAGAAGTAAAATTTTGGGGTTTTTGGTTTTTCGTTTTGATCGTGTGTGGTTATTAATCAGTTTTTTTTATGACAGACATCAATTTCAGATTAATGAACTCGAAGGAAACGTACAATTAGCAATAATATTTTTATTGCCAAATTGAGGAATCCATTCACACGGATTTCTCTTGAACTTGTAAATCTCATAATTATATCTTATTCACGATCAGAGAGGTAGATTTTAACATTAATTTACATGTTTTGAACTTACGGCGGTATTCATGTTTTGTGATAACCTATGGACATTAATTTGACTTAATGTTTTGCCTGTTGTATAAATAAAGCGGAAATTTTAAAGTCTAAGCGACGGTCTTTCTTTCTATGCCCTCTGTTTATCCCGTTATGTGGGGTCGACGTTCCTAATCATGTTACGTTATCTGGTTCTTTCCTCTTTAAGCCCCAATTCATGTCCTTCTGGCTGTCGTCCAGGTGGTTAGAGGTCTTACTCTTCCCCTCTTCCTTGTAGGCACTTTTTCACGACGTGGTCTAAGTCTAAGCGACAGTGACTCAATCAAATAGAAAGCTTCCTATCTTTCAATTTCAGTAATAAAAACACTTTGAATCTCTGAAGAAAGTAATTACAATAACAATATAAAAAGCAATTGAAATCTAAATCTAAAACTGCAACTAGCTTACCATTCCTCTAGAGTAACGAAAAAAATTGTTCCGGCTAAAAGTTAGGTAAAAAGTTGGCAGACACTTCGATAATTATTTTGTCTCGACAAATATCTGGGTACTGAAATCATTTAGATTAGACTAAACAAATTGTCAAGCTTTTTTTTTTACTTGAAATTCGTGTCAATTGTTTTGTTTTCTTTCTTGTTGTTTAGTGTTAACGGATGTCTGTGTATTCAAGTTTTCTTAATATCTTTTTGTGCGTCTTAAGAAATAGCTTCGTCACATGTATGATACTTACTAGAATATGTATGTTCCTTTCTTTTACAGCTTTCTACTTAAGCTCTAAAGCTATAAAGGCGTTTCACATATTACTATCATTTTCTATACTTGCCAAGTCGTCATTGCCTTTAAAAAATGTCAGCAAATAAATGAATTAGTTTGAATTGAAAAAAAGATTATATTATAGCGTTAGCTGTCGGAATCAATATCGCGAATATCTAATTTTAAAAAGGTGTTAATTACGTTATAAATATAGAGAAGAAAATCAGCTATAAAGTGGTCTATAGTAAAGATTATTCAACCTGATTCAAATCTATGTGAAGATTCCGTTGTATCCTGCTTTAAACATGACATAAGACTCATCAGTTAAGATCTTGTATGTGCATTGTAACATTGTTCCCGCGTCTATATAGAAAAGCCCGAAGACAAAGTGACATTCGATGAAGATAGAATCGCGTCGAAGCGAATCATTTTCTATTTGTTAAATATATATATTACTGCGGTGGTTATAATAATAATAATATGTGCATAATACATTTCGAGATACAAAGATTCAAATTTCATTGAATTTTTGTAGTCGTATTAATGATTTATGCCAATCCCGTACATAAGTAAGCGAATACACTGGCATGTTTGCCAATAGACCCCATTGGCTATAACGTCAGTGGCGTTCTCAAATGTATGAGAGTGACATTTCACGTCGTCCATAATGTTAAGGCTCCAGTAAACAGTGGAGAATACTCGACCATGCTTTAAAATCCACAATTGAAAATATATTAAACTGTTTAATATTTTTTCCCGTTAAAGCTACATTCCTTTGATTTTCAACAAGGATGAGGCTTCTTGAAAGGCTGTGGCTAAGTTTTCATTAAAAAAAAACAATCATCACTAGCTTACCTTCCACCAGAATTACTTGGAAGCGTTTACCTACTGTTAATCTAAGGGACCAGGCTCTTTTGATAGGGGCTATCAAATAAATTCGTTATTGCTTCGACTGGTGTGCACAAATTAAGAGTTGATGCTGAAAGGGGAGCGGTTAATACCCCTAATGAGAGGATTAAAACCATGAATTGAGTTGCAAAAGGGTCACAAGCTTTATATGCATGTAAACATTTTATTATCTATATCGTGTATTATGCTTGATTTGGGGTGATTCAAAATAATGACGCTTTAATGAAATGATATTTATCTATTTATTTAATTTATCAATTTTAAAGAGATGTAGGAATAATAAAGGACTATGATAAATAACCCTAACTCATCCGGTCACATTAATTGAATAAATTCTGAAACCATAAGAAAACAAACAAGACTTTGCCTTCAGTTTACCATCAGGCGAGGTAAAGTTATAATGGCGTGTCCAACTAGGTCCAAATACAAACAAGATATACCACAATCAAACTCATTCTGAATATACCCCATCATGTTTCTGAGAGTATTTCTAAAGCCTCGTTTTAATTTGAAACTTAAGCGTAATAAAACATTTTTTCTTAGTATGCTCTATCGTTAGTTTTCAATTAGTTGTGCTGTGTACTTAGATTAATAATTATTGCCTGATTGTTATTAATTACAATAATGACCTCATTCGCCGAATCTCGAAAGAAAATCAGTCCGCTAGGTTATAATGAGAATACATAATTATATATACTTAACTGATTGAGACGTTGCCCAAACGAAAATTGATAAAAAAATAATAAATTTCAAAATTATTAATTATTAAAAAATGATATTATTGAAATTTATTAAACGATTTCAGATTTTTTTTAATGTAAAAATGTCTTAAATTGCAATAATTTTTACTTTCACGTTGGCTGGTGTTGTCGTTTGTATTGACCATTACCTAATAAGACACGTTAGATAGTAAAATTGACTGGTCTTTTATCTATTCCCTGATTAAAGTGAAGCAGCTTTAAAGTTAATTATTTCTATAACTATTAGGTAATGGTGAAAGATCAAAAAATGCCATCATTGAAGTATGAGTTTATGATTATAATACTTACTCGTACTTAATAATCAAAGTTATGTTATTAAATGACCTAGTAACTACTCAACTGTAAACTTATGAATTATGCGAATGTTATTTATAAAATTGAATTGAAATTATATGTAAATTATGTGAAAAAATTTGAAATGAAAAAACAAGAATTTTAGATTTATCAAAAATAATGACACCAATGTTTTTACAGTGTAATTTATGTACTTGATTATGTCATTAATTAATTATAGTAGTGTTTTGCTGAATTACGTAGGTGTATTAAGTTTGAGTTAGGCCGTTATTGCCTGGCAATTGATCCATGCATAAGCGACCTAACTCTAATGCAAGTTTTCATATACGACATACAACGTAATAAAATATGACATCCATATCTTATGTTTGGGTAACGACTTAATTTTAATTAATAATGTGTAAGCCTAATATTATTATATCTGTGACAAATTTTCCTTTTACGCTAATGTTAGTTAATAAATTGTAGCTGATCTAGTGACTCAAATAATAAAGAAACAGTCCTATAACTCGTGCCTGATTTTGTCAATGGTTTGATTGAAATTTCACGAAGTGGCATTGTTAATTTGTGGAGTGTTAATGAAACCATAAGATAGAATGTTTGTTTGCTCAGTGAAGGTTGTTAAATCGAATGTTTTGTGACCTTATTTCTTTTTACGATAATAAGTTTATTTCTTCTACAAGAGCAATAATATTGTACAGGCTCACGTTAAAGTTAAAAATAAAAATATGGTGTACTAAATGAATAAATATAATAAATTTACTCAATCCTTTTACGTTAAGTTCTTTGATAAAATAAATATTTATATTCTTTTTTATTTACATTTGCTCTTGTATGTTTTCTTTTTATTACTATTTTTAATAAATGAAAGTTCCAGTTTTATTAAGAAATATTCGCATTGGTGCTACTAGCGATTGCTAATATAGTTTTTACATTTTAATTTATTTTGTAATATTGTACTTATTTCTGATCTTAATAGACCTTTTTTGATGTACTTAATTTAAATAATAGCGACAAAATTATAGATTTAAAAAAATTGTAAAGCTTCAGCTACCTCTTACTGTTCTAAAGGTATTTTTATAAAATAACTAATCTTAGCATTAGTCAAATAACTCTGCATATTTGAGTCACTAGTTTGGTCATTGTGATTTCCTAAAACGAAGAAAAAAATTATTCAAAATCCAAACATTTCCTAAAAATGGATATTAATAGGGTGCGTATGTTGGCACACAGGTAAAGGTTCCGCAGGTATTTTTTGAATCCTATTATCTATCTATGGCACTAAAATAATTCTATTTACCTACGGAACAACAGATTTGAAGATACTTAATAGGTTGTAGGTCGGTTATACCGTTAGTGTACTGTATGATATTCTTTGCAGCAGTATTGTTAATTAATACTGTAATTTAAAAAAAAACCGCGGCCATAATGTCTCTGGACTATTAAAAAAAATGTATTCTTTCTTGGTGAAGGCGAAGGTATAGAGCTCTTAATTCAAAATTTGTTATTGAGACAGTTTGCACGTGAAAACCAATTCCAATGCTTTTCGCCCGGAATTTTATATTATCATCAACAACAAAAGAAACAAAAGTAATTTATTCAAAAAACAATACCTTTGCCTTCCTACCTGAATTATGGGACGAATAGTAATAAAAAAAATTGTTATCGAAATTAATTTTAAGTCCTGCACGAACAAAATACGTATTGATTATGTTTTCAGAACTAAACTGCGCCATCTTGAAATACTTTATCATTTGCGCTTAACATAATATTGCGAATACTTAGCTCAATATTTATATGCATAATATATTGTACAATTTTTAGGATTAGTTTTGCTAGCATAATTGATGGCGTTAAATCTAAATATTGCAGGACTGTAAGGCCAGGGACTCGAAATCAATTTTATAGAAAATTGTCAAGATTGACAGTCAAATACACGTGTAAGAAAGGCATATTTAGGTAATTTCTGACACGTGTATTTTTCGTTTTGATAGGTCCAGTCCACGTTGTAGATATAATATATAAATTGATTATTGTATGTAGGTATATATAAGGCAATGAACTTTGAAAGTAATAAGTGTTTGGTAAGTTTTAGAGTTTGTGCTCTTTCTATAGCAATGATTTCGAGTCCGTGTCCCCAATGAGATTGTAAAAATATTACTGGAGGTTCGAAAAAATAATGTACCTACTAAGTATTTGGTATATAATAACTTGTAAATATGTTGTTAAAATAAGTGTAGACCCTGTAGGTATTTATTTGTACGATTTCGGGCCTTTGTTGAAATCCAAAGTTTTTAATTTATTTTTCGACCAATAAATGTTGGAGAGAACTATTTTTTTCGTTTCATTTATTACATATTTTCCCACGTAATAAGGGGCCTACTGCCTTGAACCGGGCACATTGTCAAGATCTGTATGCTTACTGTCGGATGTAGAACTGCCCTATCTCTAAATCGCCTTCTTCGTCACCCACTGGAAGAAATGGAGTGGCCATATTCTGCTGCACCAGGAACCAATTATTTTCCGCACCTCTAACAGTGTCAACATGACAGTATGTTGACACTGTTAGTATTACGAGCGAGAAAAAGAGATGGAGCTATATAAGGTGTTCATTGTACCACTTTTTTTTTTAAGAATTTTAGCAACCGAAATTATCGAAATTACTAATCTAACCCCTCCAACTAAGCCAAATTGCTTGTGCTAGGAGTGGTCTCAGGTCGGTAGTGTAATGGCGAGGATTCGAACCCCTCTCGATCGTAAGGCCGACTTCTTAGCGACTAAGCTACCGACTGCTGAGACGAGGTCTCGGGTTCGATCCCAGGTATTATCATTGCACACACCAATGACTTTTCGATACTTTTCGAAGTTATGTCTGTATTTATCGCAGGTTTATAAGTGCCCGGTTAATGGCAATAGGCTCGTCACCTATTGCATTGGGACCTAAACATAAACTGGCGAAATGTGGGTGCTAGCACCTCTGCCTACCCCTTCGGGGATATAGGCGTGAGTTTATGTTTTGTTATGTTATGCTACTTAGGTGATAGGACAGTACACGGTTTGCCCACCTGGTTACCGCGGTCTATGGACGTGTTTTACACCAGGTCCACACTCATGCTGCCGACCCTACCTTGCCCTTCTTGAATGCCCATATTCCAAAGTAATTTTCGAAACCTGGTTATTTCTACTCATGACCACACAGGTGAAGCCGCAGCCATCAGCAAGTTATCAACTAAGATTATTCAAATTAACAGCAACAAAACCGAACACAGATCCGTAAAACCTTTGAACAAATGGTGAAACTTTAATATAATTCTGTTACAAAGGACCTTTTGAATGATTCAAGAGCCATTTCACGGTGTCCATAGCTTTTTTTGACACCACACTAAGCCATAAAATAATGATAATGAAATGGCTTTTCGGATTTATGTGGAGTTCATGTTGATTAATGATTTAAAATTCTACATTTTAGAATAGAATCGACTTTTTTATTTACTTCGCTTTGCCAAAATCTTTTGTTTGTAAACTTTTTGGAATACTATTGTCAGCATGGCTACAAATCGCGATTTCAATCAATATTCCCAAATATCTGGAAGAATTTCAAAATAATTTATTTTTAGCAAAATCAAAAAATCAAGAATTTGATAATTTAATAACACGATATGTTAACACATTAAATATAATTAATTAATATCATATTTATTATAATTATAACATACTAGTTGGTAAAACTGGTATTGCCTGCGGTCGTAAAATTTTATTACTGTTATAAATGCGACAGTAAGATGGATGTATCGATGTTTGTTTGTTAATCATACACGCAAGAACGGCTGAACTGATCTTGAGCATTATTCTATTTAGACTAACCCGCGCATCCTGCGTAGCGGCTGCGTTCACTACCACGACTCCACGGAGGCTGTCATGCGTGATATGCCTTTTTTACGTGTAGAAACTCCTCGGATACCGGAATGGACGATCCAGGTGGGCCGTGGGTATGTCAGACTCGGATTGACTTGAACTGCATGGTGTGTAATCACATATGTAATGGCTATGTCGCCGCCAACTAGCTTGATCAGCCGTCCAATTAACTGCCTAGGCAGTTAACTAAACGGCGCCATTCAATTTACGGCCTAAATGATATTCAGCCGTCTCGTTTATTACATTATTTAATAACCTGGCTGGCTAATACTTAGGCCAATCGTAAGATGGGCACTACCTCGAAATAAGATAGAAAATTACATACAAACATACTTATACTTACACTTGTAAATCCCTGAGGGGGTAGACAGAGGTGTATTCACGGAAAATTAGTGATAGGTTTTATTGTGATAGCTGCGCAATCCGACTTGGTTAGGTTAAGTTAGAAGTTAATGGTTATTTTTTTTATAACAATGTAGAAATAAATCATTTTTCTAACTGTTTAATTAAATGGCTTGGCAAGTAGTTAAACGTCATCGATCCAAGCTATTTGCCTAGCCGTTTAATTACATGGCTGAACATCATTCAGGCCGTTAATTGAATGGCGCTGTTTAGTTAACTGCCTAGGCAGTTAATTGGACGGTTGATTAAGCTAGTTGGCGGCGTTGTGATATCGGTTATCGTTATAAATTGTAGCCTATGTGTTATTCTGATGTTTAAGTTATATATTATTTTAAAGTTTCATTAAAAACCATTCAGTAGTTTTTACGTGAAAGAGTAACAAACATCCATGCATCCACAAACCCATCCATCCATCCATCGATACTCACAAACTATCCCATTTATAATATTAGAAGGATGTATCACGAATTTACAAAATCAAAATTTAAAAGAATTGTTTGTAACACGATCAAGACTTTTTTCACTACCACAGTGATAATGTTACAAAAAAAAAAGAGTAAGGTCCAATTACCGCTGCCAAAGATGAGTGTTCTATTTTTCTGTCTGTCCGTCCGTGGGCTAAACAAACAGTTGTTATTGTGTAACTTTTGACCAGTCGTTACTTTCTAATGGCCGGGTATTGTAACCGGCGATCTGTTTGGTGGGGTAACGTTCAGAATCCATAATTTTCAAGTTTACGTAACTTTAAAATTAAGAATTCTGGTGAAAGTAATAATATTCTATTCCCGCTCAGTGCACATAAATATTTTAGGAAGTAGAATACTACGGTATTCCCGTCCACTTAAGCAGTCCGACTGGGGATCTAACCATAAATCAACAATTTCGGAATAGTATTGGAATTTGCTGATACAAGTACCTCCGCCTTACAGAATACCGCGGCCATAATAACCTCGTGTTCCCGGTGGTGAGTAGGGTAGCTAGAGCTCACTGGAGAGGTTTTGTGCTGTCAGTGGGAAGACCAAAGGCTATTCCTGCTTTGTCTTCTACACTGACGGCACAGACACTCTCAGTGTTTACAGGGTCGGCAGCACGAGTGTGACTCTCCTGGTGTTGCACACGTCCATAGGCCACGATAACCATTTACCATCAGGTGGGTCAGGAGCTTGTCTGCCACTTCAGTTGTATAAAAAAAAAATGTAGGCATGAATATGTCTATTTGCATTGTTCTGGGTGTTTAATAAAATTCTGCAAGGGTTGTGCGGATTTCAGCTAGTAGCGGCAACAGAAAACAGAGAGAGAACTTCCGTGATACAAGATATTAAAATGAACACAACCCTTGTAGAAAATTACTATTTTCGTTTTAGTATAACAGATTTTATAAAAAAAAACCTCGTTTGTAAAAAGCTTCTTTATGTATTGTACAGTCCGTCTACTTGGACCTATCGTAGTAAGCATAGAAGTCAATAGTAAAATCTAAGAATTCAGTGAGGCTCTTGGCTAAGAAATAACTTCGAGAAAAAAGTATGTGTGTACTTATGTACACACTCTAGACGTTATACTTCTTTTGATAAACTAAAATGTTGACTATAGCTAACTTCAGGATGTCCACTTTTCGTGACTGTTTCGCGCGCGTCGTTAAAATTTACTCTCATCGTTTTTTTTTAACGCGCCAAAAGAAATATAACTTCAAAAAAGGTACTATTGGGATACGGCTAAAACCTGCTAAAAGTAAGTATTAAAGGCAAGATTCTGGATTCTACATGTGAACCCTTTCGACTCGATATTTTCTGATCTATGTAATAACGACAGAACAATATGTTGTGAGCTTGTTTGGGAGTGGATTCTGACATGCTAGATTGCTTTGATGATGGTTAAATGGATCGTTGAATCACTGGTTAGTTTTCTAAAGACTGGTACATATCGACTGATGAATAACAAACATACAATAACGTGATACTATCTGAAGGTTAATCGAATATCATTCATTATAATGAAACTACTTTTTAACGAATTTTATGGCGATTTATTCGATATAATTTACTTTAAGGCCGATGTTTCGGTTACTTTTCAGTAGCAACTACCATATTTAGTCATCCTTGGATCATGGCTGCAGAAAAGTAGCCAAAACGTCGGGCTAAAAATGAGAATAACACTAATTTTATACAGTACCGTATCCGGTTTTTACTTGACACGTCGAGTAGAGTTCGACAAAATAGGCTTCGATTTTGTACAGCCTTCTCGATGTCGTAGATCAAACTGACTGTTTTATACCTTTATACTAAAGCCTTTAAGGGTGAAGCCTTTGATAGCTTTATAAAATACCTTTAAAGTGACGGTAGCTTAGTGGTTAAGGAGGCGGCCTTACGATCGCGAAGCCTAGGTTCCTGGAATCCTGGCCATTACACTACCGACGTGAACGCACTCTAAGCAAAAGCAATTTAGCTTAGTTGGAGGGGTTAGAGGAAATATTAGTAATTCTGGTTACTAATCTTGTTTATAAAAAAACAGTTATTGTGCACGCTCCCGGCCCAACACTCAACGCCAGACTTTTATCAGAACAGAAACGGCGGGTGCGCTGAGTAAGGCCGGGAACTGCTGGGATTGCAGAGTCGTCACGGGCTGAAGCCTGAAGACACCTTCGGCGGGGTACCTCGTTCGGTGTGGGCGAGCTGAGTGTGGGGTTCTTTCTTGATGAAATAAACACTTTTTGACAAAAATGTTGCAGAGTTTTATTCCGACTTGTTATTGTTACAAATTCTGTCCGACTACTGAGATGTTGTGCCAACATGGCACCTGTTTTTATATGGTTCGATTGACCTTGAAATATAGGCACGCGTCTGTTTCTGACTACTTTAATCTGATTTGTCAGTTGCGTTTAACTAACTCGTTTAGTGCCTATGCGGCCTAATGAAAAATCCTGACGTGCCTTTATTTCCTTATATACTACTGCTATGTACATAGTTTTTATATTTCTACATTCTTATGCTAATGGGATTCAATATTAATAAGATTCATATAAGAAATCAATGATAAAATTCTTACGACTAAATGTAAACAATGGCAGTTTGCTTAAGACTATTTACATTAGTGCCCTATTTTTCTGTTAGAAATGTCTTTATTTATTACAAATACCTTATATACTAACTTATATACTATTTACCTATTCTATTACACCGTTATTTATCATATAAACACAAACACAAATTGTCTTTGGTTCTAGTCACTGCACTTTCGTGTCTTTGTTCTGCACATTCTCCCCCCGTGGGACGAAGTCGCACTCTTTCGGTGCAGAACTCGCAGCTAGCAGCACTATCAGCTTCCTCACCGGTCGTCGCAGCACTCCTCCCTTGGTCTGAAGGTCGACGGTCCGCGTCACGCCGTCAGGTCCGGGGTAGGCGGCGATGACTCGCCCACGCAGCCACATGTTGCGGGGCGCGTTGGGATCCACCAGCAAGACCAGGTCATTCTGGCCTATTGTGGGTCCACGTCCATCTGGCACACGACGATTCTGAAGCTCCGGCAGGTACTCACGGAGCCACCTGGCCCAGAAGAGGTCGGCCAGGCGTTGAGCTGCTCGTCAGCTGGACTTCGAGGCGCCATCCTTTTCGTTGAAGGCGCCCGGCTGCTGCACACCTCCAGGTCCGCCCAGCAAGAAGTGGGAGACCACCGGCAGGGCTTCTGAAAGTTTATCTGTTATCTTACTGTTGATTTGATGTACCTTCTCTTCCGAGTCTTCTGTATTTTCTATTTTTGAAGTGTCTTGCGGCCATGACTCTTCTGGTAGGTATAGGAACTCAGGACCTCTATACCAACGGTGCTGCGTGCTGAAGTCGGTAGGTACATCTCGGGTGGCGTCGTCGGCGACGTTGAGCTTCGTCGGGACCCAGCGCCACTCGCTTACTGTTGAGCTGTCTTCTATAGCCGCTAAACGATGCGCTACATACGGCTTGTATGAGCGGGAACCTGTCTTGATCCAAGTGAGTACTGTACGGCTATCTGTCCAGAAGGTCTTGGAGTCGGGCTTACGTTCGTGTTCTTCTATTACTGTTTCGGCGAGTCTTGTACCCATTACTGCGGCTTGTAATTCGAGACGAGGTATTGAAGTGAGCTTCAGTGGCGCCACCTTTGCTTTGGCGACGACGAGTGACAGGTTCACTTCCCCGTTCGAGTCTTCTGTTCGCCAGTACAACACAGCTGAGTAGGCCGATTCACTGGCGTCTGTAAATACGTGCAACTGGAGGGACTTACAATCACTGTAGCTCAGATATCTTCTCGGGATAGAGATGGTGGCTAGGTTCTTCAGATGCTCTATCCAGTCCTTCCATTTCTCGGCTATGTCCTCGTTGACCTCTTCATCCCACCCGGTGCCACGCCTCCATATGTCTTGCAACAGCTGTTTGGCTCGAATGGTGACCGGCGATGCGAACCCCAGCGGATCGAACAGCGACATGACGATCCGAAGTGCTTCTCGCTTGGTAGGCGTCTTCTTGTCACATAGTGGCGTTGGAATGCGTGCGAGGTTGAGATTGAAGGTGAGTTCATCGGTGCCCGGCTTCCAGATTAGACCCAGTACTCGCTCGGTCTGTTCTTCTGTCTTGTATAGTTCTGTAGCTGTATCTTCTTGATTCACGCCGAGAGCATCTAATAACTGCGGTGAGTTCGATTTCCATTGCTTCAACTCGAACTTGGCTTCTCGGTGGATCATTCGGACGTCAGAGGCGATCTTAACGGCATCTTCTAACGTCTGAAAACTGTCTAAGTAGTCGTCGACGTAATGTTTCTTTACTATAGCTGAGACGGCTTCGGGGTGAGTGGATCTGTACTGTTCGGCGTTCAAATTCTTGACGTAGATTGCAGTCGACGGCGAACTCGCTGCCCCGAAGATAAGCGACGTCATTCGGTACTCTGTTGGTGGTTCGTTGTCTCGGCGATTACCACGCCATAGATATCGAAGCGCGTCTCTGTCATCTTCTCTGATTTTTACCTGTAGAAACATTTCCCCGATGTCCGCTGTAACTGCAACTGCATGCTGTCTGAAGTGCATCACCACCCCCGGTAATGATTGGAGTAGGTCTGGGCCCCGCAGCAATGTATCATTGAGCGATATACCTCTCGTCTTGGCAGCGGCATCGTGGACGACTCTGATTTTACCCGGCTTCATAGGGTTAAAAACAGCAAAATGCGGCAGGTACCAAGTCTTGTTCTTGGTTTTCGTAGATGGCGCCAGCTCTGCATACCCCTTGGATAATAATGCGTCCATCTGCTCTGTATACTTCTGATTGAAGTCGGGATCTCTGTCTAATTTCTTCTCAATGTTGTGTAGTCGTCTCAGAGTGGCTTCGTAGTTGTCCGGTAATGACACTTGTTGTTGTTTCCATAGCAACGCTGTCTCGTATCTTCCGTCGGCTGTGTGGACTGTATTTTGCTGTAGAATACAAGAAGCTTGCTCGTCTGGATCGGATTTCGGCTTTCTCGGGTTGAGGAGTAGGTTGTCCACCTCGAAGTGCTGCTTGACCATTTTCTCAAGATCGTTGTCTGTGTTCTGTTCTTCAAACATATGAGAGATGTACTCGTGGCGACGTCCCGAAGCTCTCGCGTCACTCCCATGCAGCACCCAACCGAGCGGCGTTTGTGAAGCCACCGGTTGGTCTTGTTGACCTATTCTGGTGTTATAGACGCGCAGCAGATGCCAGTTGTCTTGACCGATGAGAATCTTCGGGTTCGACTCCTCTTCATACGTAAGTTGACTTACCAAGTCTTTGAGGTGGCTACATCCTCTCAGCTGTCTGTAGGTGACACGTTGAGACGAAACTACCAAATTTTTCACTGTTCTAGCTTGAACTTCTGAATTCTGTTCTGTATTGATCCCTTTGATCTTCAGTGTGACACGACGAGACTGTTGATATCCTGTTTTCGAATTGTTAATTGTCTGCACACGAAGAGGGTCTGTAGGTCCCGACGCGCCGATTTCGTCGGCCACGGCGTCGTCGAGCAAAGTCACTGTTGAACCGTCGTCTAATAATGCGAACGTATTCACTGTACCTGTTGGTCCTGATAGTTGAACCGGCAGAATCTTCAGAAAGGTTTGTTTCCTGGCTGCTGTCCACGCCGAGTTGATAGCCTCAGTCGTGTTATTACTGTTATCTTCAGTGGGTTTTCTTCTGTAGTGTAGCAATGTATTGTGAGTCTTGCTACAGTTGTCTATTCCGCACCGCCGCTCTGTACACGTATGATTTTTATCACGATATTTCAAGCACCTGAAGCACAGCCTTTTTTCTTTAGCGATGTCCCATCTCGTATCGAGGTCCGCTTTTTTGAATTTCTCACACTTAAAAGCCGGATGCTGCTGTTCACTGCATATGAGACATTTCTTACTTGTTTGTGGCTCAGTTGCGTTGTTGACACGCTGAGGGCGCCTCTGTTGCACGCTGTGATGTTGCACTACGAAGTTTTCAGGTTGGGCGTATGGCCCACACAGATCGGCTTCTCTTCTGATGAATTTTTCGTACTTCACGAGGTCTGGCATCTCTCTTGGCTGTGTAGCGGCGAAATCGTAGTAACGGTACCTCAAAACTGGTGTTAATTTTTCTACTAATGATCTTGAAATTTCCGGGTTGTATAGATAATGCACACAGTTGAGAGTCTTCAATATTGCTACGGCGTTGGTGATCTTCGTAGAGTAGATGCAGATGTCTCTTGGCGTTTCTGTTAACTTCGGTAGGTTTCGTAGTGCTTCTAGCTCAGACGACGCGATGGCTTCTGGTCGCCCAAATCTTGACTCTAATGTTTTCATAACATCAGATGGCTGTGAACTGGTCATGAGAAGGCTTTCGACTGCTTCCTTGGCCTTCCCACGGAGATTTCTTCGTAGTCTGTTCAAGTTTTCTATGGCGGTGTAACTGTCTTCGGTTTCTGCATAAGCGGCTTTGAATGGTAGCCACTCCTGATGAGCCCCACTGAAGTTTGGAAGCTCTATGAGCTTCGGTCGCTGCGCTGCTCTCACCGCCTGTGTAATAGCTACGGCCAGATCGGTGATATTCTGCTGTGTCTGCTGTTGCTGCTGCTGCTGCTGCTGCTGCTGAACCGGTGGCGCTGTCGGCTGCGTCGCACTCGGCTCTTCTGTATGCGGCGTGTTTTCAATAGCGAGGATGGCGGGCTGGGGTGGCTCTTGACGGCTGAACCATTCCCCAACCTTTTCCTCTGCTGCTGCTGATACTTGTTCTGGATCATCCTGATCTTCCAGGTCTTCTTCTTCGCTGTCTTCTAAAGCGGCTAGCTTGGCGGCGGCTAGTTCGATGCGCAGACGGAGTAGCTCTTCTTTCGCCTTCGCGATCTTGACGGACTTCGCTTTAGAGTATGCTGAAGCACCCCCTCCCCCCCTCTTGCTGGTGGCTGGACGAGGTGCTGGTATCTTCAATTGCCGTAGGACTTCGGGACACGGCGGTGGCTCCGAAGCTGACGGTGCCTCTCTTGTGGTCACCGTTTCTGTACTGATGTCTGTCGGGGTTCTGTCTGAGGCGGACGTTTCTGTTGCGGTCTCCGCTGCCCCCCCAGGTCCAGCTGCCCCCACGACGGACGCTGCTTTCTTCTGCTCTGACCTCGTAGTCGGCATCTTCAGATTCTCGATTGCACACGAAACGGACTATACTCGCGCACTGCACTCGATTTTGCTACGCGCACTGTTCGGACTTACCGTCCACACCCAATTCACCCCCACAAACGGAGGGACCCTTTGGTGTCCGTGACGCTCCTTAATCCGGCTCGACAGGACCAGAAAATGTGCACGCTCCCGGCCCAACACTCAACGCCAGACTTTTATCAGAACAGAAACGGCGGGTGCGCTGAGTAAGGCCGGGAACTGCTGGGATTGCAGAGTCGTCACGGGCTGAAGCCTGAAGACACCTTCGGCGGGGTACCTCGTTCGGTGTGGGCGAGCTGAGTGTGGGGTTCTTTCTTGATGAAATAAACACTTTTTGACAAAAATGTTGCAGAGTTTTATTCCGACTTGTTATTGTTACAAATTCTGTCCGACTACTGAGATGTTGTGCCAACATGGCACCTGTTTTTATATGGTTCGATTGACCTTGAAATATAGGCACGCGTCTGTTTCTGACTACTTTAATCTGATTTGTCAGTTGCGTTTAACTAACTCGTTTAGTGCCTATGCGGCCTAATGAAAAATCCTGACGTGCCTTTATTTCCTTATATACTACTGCTATGTACATAGTTTTTATATTTCTACATTCTTATGCTAATGGGATTCAATATTAATAAGATTCATATAAGAAATCAATGATAAAATTCTTACGACTAAATGTAAACAATGGCAGTTTGCTTAAGACTATTTACATTAGTGCCCTATTTTTCTGTTAGAAATGTCTTTATTTATTACAAATACCTTATATACTAACTTATATACTATTTACCTATTCTATTACACCGTTATTTATCATATAAACACAAACACAAATTGTCTTTGGTTCTAGTCACTGCACTTTCGTGTCTTTGTTCTGCACAGTTATGTTTATGAATTACTAGCTATGGCCGTGACGTTGTCTGCATGGACTTCGAGGTTTGTATTTTTTGCACCCCTGGTGTTACACAAGCCTATAGACCACAGTCTACTTCCCATCATGTAGGCCTCGTTCGCCTGCCATCTAAATGGTATAAAAACTGAACTGTCATGGCGAAAACAAACAAGTGAATTGACGTTAAAACATGCGATAGTGATCAACGAATCCTATTAGTTTGCATATATTCAGCTGGTGTGTACCTAGCATTACATTTTCAAGTAAAAATGTAATTTATTTATTAACAAGCGATTTATGCTGACGATATTAATCTAATAAGGTGGCAAACTAACACGTGGCATTTAAGTAATGGTAACAGGATATTCACTCTCAAGTTGCGTATCTTTTTTTTTATACCACCTAGGTGACAGACAACACCCCACCTGATGGAAAGTGGTTACCGTGGCCTATATAAGTGTGCAACACCAGGGGCGGCACATTCACGCTGCCGACCCTGTTAGATCAGAGTGTTTCTGTGCCGTCAGAGTCGAAGGAAAAGCAGCACAAAAACTCTCCAGTGAGCTCTGGCTACCCTACTTACTCAATCTACTAATAGAAAGGAGTAGCAAAATGGTAAGGTAAAGGTGTGGGGACGCTGTTGACCGGACAGGTAATCAGTCCTATAGTGAGGGCCGTTTCACCCATTTGCTCTATAGAACGTCTACCATAAATGTTCGTTTGATAACCTGGACCGAGGGCTTTGGAATGCTGCCCCGACTTGAGGCTTCACTCTGAGCCTTTACCCGAGTTGGAGTCGGCTTTCCAGTGTAATTATGATACGACGATATAACCATCTGACCTCCACTACCTAGTGGCGATAGTGGTTGCTTATTCGAATGCATTAATTTGCACTGAGCGGGCATCAACCTCGCGGCTCCTGCGTAGTAGGCAACAATAAATTTCGCTACTTATCCTGATTTTACGCATCAATAAGACACAGTGAGCTACACAAAATAAAAATCATAATGGTAACTGAGGACGTACCTACACTTACCTATTCATCTCCCTGTAGTAACAGGTAACCCGTATGGTAGTATCACGGTGTTACTACTACATGCAGTGCAGAAACGCCTCCGATGTCGGACGATGCCGCCGCTCGTGTAAGTACCTACGTTATTCGTCGGAAATGTGCAAGGGTCGTCAGAAAAGATTCTTTTATTATTATTACGCAATCATTTATTTTAAATACATTTACATGTGTTGTCCTGCAAGATACTTTCGTGACACTTTAGTTTTGGAGTTTTTAGATTAATTATTATACACAATAAATCTAATAAATTGACGGATAGGTACGTATGTAAATCAGCATTCGTTTACATTCGGAAATGCGACGATTCTCGACGAAAGAAAATAGTTGTAGGTAGGTACTGAATAATTATTGATTTTTTATAAATTATATACCTACCTAATTATTATTGGTATAAAAGAATTAAAAACTTTTTCAATGTTGATGTTTATTTAACTACATTTGTCGTAACTTCTATCGATAGATTCAGGACGTTACTTAGAAATTACAGAAATAAACTTACCTCGCGTCACGGGGAAATCTATGAAATCGTATGTCTTTATTGGTACTTAATGTCAAAAGATATCCGTACGCGGAACAATAGTGCACCATTATGATATGAAATGAAAATAAATCTTAATAATTGTCACGCAAGCGATACCTATACGCAGCTACGGTAGCCCTAAATTAACTTTCCCGCAAAAGACGCGATTTTGCGGACAGACTGTGGAAGTATTTTCTTTCCCTGTCTTCAAGCGAGTAAGTAGGTACCTAGCATTTTTTTATATGCCTACTTAGATTTTGCGTCGCTTTTGAGACCCGCAATGTTGCTGCATACCGTGTCCATATACCTTATATACCTAATAATACATCACTGGTCCCACCAAAGAACTGTGACAAAAGTATTTCCCTCGTAAACTACCTAAAAAGTTATGCAATCTGTCATGTCATAATCCAACACAATAAAAAAAAAACAAACGAGCTATTGCATCAAACGTAATGCCTACAATGTAACATACACAATTAAAAACAAAACAATTCAGAAAACGTTCCATTCGAAACAAAAAAAAACGAATCGCTCAACAATTTATTCATTTCCGTCGTTCAGAAACCATTGACCTACTGCTAGCAAAAAAAAAAAAAACAAAAGGCTATAGGTATTCGTGAAACAGTAGGTAATTAATAGTATTGGATTCAATTCCCGGTAGGTACGAGGTATACAGAACTATTCACGTTTTTACAAAGGAGTTCTTTAGTTTTTCGATTGACCTGACCTGGATTATAACAATGAGGATAGGTAACTACATGCCTATCCAAGTTTGGCTATTTAAAACAAGCTGGAATTTTTAATTTTGAATTTGGAACAATACTTCATTCGGTTGGCTAAAGGTAAACAATCTTGTTACGTTTTTTTATTTAAACACATATTAAACAAATAAACTAGGCTAACTAATTCTGATACCAATCAATATAGTTATAGCGCACCTTTTTCTAATGGCATCTAAATGATGACACTCAAATAACAGCTACAAAATGTTATTGGTTCGTTTGTGGTCTTAAATCGATATAGGTATTTAGGCGTTTGGCACTGTTTTCATAGAACATTTTAGTCGTAGAAAATTTTAGGTGAGCTAAAATCATGAAACCTCTCTTCTGGTCCAGTCCCACTGTATACGGCCATTAATACCTATTTGAAAAATAGTGACAGTTGGATATTCGACTACTCGAATTAGTTACTTTTTACTGAACGTTAAAATGGTAAATTAACCGTTTTGAAGTCTAGTAAAAAGTAACTAATTTGACTAATAGTCGACCCGTATAATCCAACCACACGTCCTGATCAACCACTCTCTTTCGTGGGGGCGGACACGTGGAAACAAATTTAATGGCGTGGCTAAGTTGGCTCTGGTAGAATTTCTTTAAATACTGGAAATTGGCGTTTCGCTATTAATAATTTTATAATACATTTTACTTGATATTGGCGTAATTGCGGCGAATTGTTGCCAATAAGAAGAAAAAGAAGACTAGTCAGTCAAAAACCTAATTCACATGTGCAATTTTTTGTGAAGTAAATATTTTTCAATGTTTATACAGACAGTTTTCATTTTTGCCGGCACTCCCAGAAAACCACGTTTTTTTTGGTCCATATTATATACATAGAAATCATTCTAAGTATACATAAATCAATCTTTACGAGGGAAATATTAAAACTATTTCTAAGAACACCAAAATCAGACGAAAAATCTTGAATAATTGTTTTTTAAAATAGACAATCAGGTCTTAATTAGAAACTAAATGATTTTTATCACAATATCATTTTAATATCATGGACGTCTGTCACTCTTTATAGATTCACATTTATATCTATATCAAACTAAAAGCGGCTAATACCCGCCATTTTGTTTTTTTTTTTAAACCACAGCGTATCAAATTACACCAAAACAGCTACTATGAAATTTATACGATTAAACTTTAGAACGTATTACATCAATTTGGGCGAGATACTAGTTTTGGTTATATAATTATTCATTATTGGCAGAATTTGTGAAAATTAGTGAAGTTACGAACAGTCCCCGGACTCTGAGGTGCGTAGGCAGGCACCGGGACTAATATAAAATTGATGACTGAAGAAGCGAACGCATTTATTGCAACTTTTGGTCATATTTCTTATTTTGCTCTGAAAATTGCGAGTAAACATACGTACTTAATATATTAAGTCCTTGGGACTTATTATCATTTGAAATAAAAATAAGCAACAAATTCCATTATTACAAAGATAATAATTTCGATGTTGTATATGTTTGTGTTTAAATTGAATAAAAAGTACTTGGGTTACACAACTCTTTTTTTTTTCAATTTAAATCTAAGTTAAGCTCAAAAAATTCTTAATAGATTTTTCAAACCTACCTAATACATTAATTATATTATCTGTGATAAAGATAATAGGCAATTTCATTCAAGTCGATTTAGCCGTTTATGAGTTTTTTTTCTCGTTTTTTTTTTTGGTTCGTTAGGTTACGTAGGTACAGACAAATTATTTAATATTAAAATAGCAGTCAACATACTAATTGTTTCAAAATTGTATTCTTTTAATGTAGGTAATATGATACTATCTAGAACGAACAGAATTTCGCATAATATTAGCCGCTTAAAATTTAATATAGATTTAAATTCTGAAATCTACCATGTACCTACCTAAAAAGAGTGACATCAATCCATTATAATAAAATACTATTATGATAACAATCTTTTAGTTTCTAGTTAGGATCTTATGATTTTTTTATATAGGCAATTTCTTGGTTTATTTTTATAAAGGTAATCCGTCCAGAAAGGGGCGAAAATTCTACTAATAATAATTATCCTAAGGTGGCACTTCGCATGGCTATTTTACATTTACATATTTGACAAATAATTATCACGTGTGGACAGTGTATTTGACAAAGCATTGACCTTATTACCGTTTTGACAACTTCAATTTTTTCAAAATGTCCTCTGCAGCAAATCGCCACAATTTTGCTAATGTCAAATAAAATGTATTATAAAATTATTAATGGCGAGACGCCAATGTCAAGTGTACCAGAGCCACTTTAGCCACGCCAGTAGTTTCCGTGTGTCCGCCCCCCCACGAGATTCAGGTGAACGATCAAGACGTGTGGTTGGATTTTAGGGGGCCCGATTTGACAAATATGGCCATACGAACAATTGAGACGTTATTTAGTTTTTTTTTTCAATTCTTGACAGCCAATAGAACCTTTTAACGAAATGTGACAATTCACATGTGACACCTCTTGTTATTCCATGTCTCACCTTTGTAACTGTCTGTATTTGCGTCTACGTCAAATATTTTGTACAATATAACAAAAGCCTAATAGCAAACATAAAATAGCTATGAGAATAGCCTACCAATAAATGTGAAAGTTTGTGAAGATTCTTACATGTTAAGGCGCGGTTTATACAGAAGCGACGTGGCGAGGACGTATTCTGGTTACGGACTTTTTAAGTAGCACTCTATAAGCCTTATGTAGTGTACAATAGTAACGTCGTTTTTGTCTTAGATGACAATTGCGTCCACATTTAGTAACGGGACGACACTTTGAGGCAATACTCCTCTAAGGTAAAAACGACGTTATTGTACACCACATACGGTTTAAATTGTGTTACTTTAACCATCATACGTCCCCGCCACGTCTCTTCTGTATAAACCGCGCCTTAGGATGTTTGGTACTCATTCGCTATAACGGCTGAGCGTATTATGCTAAAATTTGTTACAGAGATAGATTATATTCTGGAACTTATTAGCTAATTTTTATTTTGATTTTCAAAATAAAAATAAAAAAGGTTGCGGAATTGAAATGTTGGTTGAGTAGGGGCCTTTCTCATGATGCCACATTTTTACTTTGCTGCAACCAGTCTACACACAGAAATTATTGAAATATATATATTACTTTTGTTTTACCAGTTAGGTGGCAGACAAATACACGGCCCACCTGATGGACAGTGTGGAAGACAAAGCAGGACAAGCCTTTACAAAAACTCTTCAGTGAGCTTACTTAGCGGTTCCGTCCGCATGATTCTCTGATCGCGATTACCTAGGCCTCATGGGTTTAAACAATAATTGAAACCTATTTTCAGAAACATTTTATGCACAAAAAAGTTCATAAGAATTGGTCAAGCCGTATTAGAGGTGATTGGATATTTTTTTTTACTGTCCCATACATTATTTCTACATTACATTACAATTTATTTTTTCGCCAACTATATTGTACTTCCAACCGATTTTGCAATTAAAACATCTTTCGTCCCTAAACGATTATGCTTAGGCAGTTAACTAAACGGCGCAACTCAATTAACGACCTGAATGGTATTCAGCCGTCCCGTTTATAACATCATTTAATAACCTGGCTGGTTAATGCTTAGGCCAATCGTAAGATGGGGCATTATGACGAAATAAGATAGAAAATTACATACATACATATATATACTTACACCTGTAAATTCCCGAGGGGTTCGACAGAGGTGTATTCATAGAAAATTAGTGATAGGTTTATTGTAATAGCTGCGTAATCCAACTTGGTTAGATTAGGTTAGAAGGCTTCGTGGTTATTTTCTTTTCATAACCATGCCGATATAAGTCATTTTTCTAACTGTTTAATTAAATGGCTAGGCAAGTAGTTAAACGTCATCGATCCAAGCTATTTGCCTAGCCGTTTAATTAAATGGCTGAACATCATTCAGGCCGTAAATTGAACGGCGCCGTTCAGTAAAGAGCCTAGGCAGTTAATTGAACGGCTGATTAAACTAGTAGGCGGCGACATGGGCACGGCCGCTACGCAGGAGACCCGGGTTCGATCCCTGTTCGATTATATTTATGTATAATAATATAAAATAATAATAATATGTATGTATTTACGGAAAAAAAGTATCTAAGTATGTTTATCCGCATTCTAGATTCCATAACACAAGCTAGTTAAGCTATGCTTACCATGGGTCTAGATAGCGTTGTGTGAAATTTAGTTGTCAAAAAATGTTTTTACGCCGCGTTGGAGTGATATTTACTGTGTCTATAGTGGTTGTATATAGTCTAAAAGATTAACATACAAATAAATAGCAAAAGGCATTATGTTTATTAGTCGAACAGTTACGACGCATGAGATATTCAATCTTGACTTTTATTATATCGTAACTTTAATGTGAGTTGATTTAATTAAAATCATTATTTAGTTCTACTATCGTAGTTAGGTATATAATTAAATATCAACGCACCTACTTGTAAGACGTCAAAGTTTAGGCTCCATCACAAAAACCTCCATACGCCCTCAATTATTATCATTACACACTAGATGTTGCCCGCGGCTCGACCCGCGTGAATCTCGGTTATCGCTTAGTATTGAGCTCACGTTATTGAGCAATAAACCTGCCTCCTACACAACTTTGTCCTCGACTATTTACTCGCCTCTGTTCTCGACTTTCTACTCGCCTCTTTAGGTATTTGACTCCCCTACTCGACTCTTTACTCGATTCTCTACTTCCATCGTCCCTCTCTACTCTGTACTCTCCTCTCGCCCATCCACTCGATTTTCTTCGCCTCTGTACTTGACTCTCTACTCGCCTCCCCACTCGCCTCGCCTCTTTACTCTAATCTCTACTTAACTCTCTATTCGGTCTCTACTCACCTTTACATTCGCCTCTCTATTCGACTCTCTACTGGATTCTACTTGATTCTCTCACCTCTCCACTGGCCTCTGTAGTTGCATATCTACTCGCCCCTGTAGTCGACTCTACTCGACTTTCTACTTGACCTCTTCATGCCTATCCACTCGCCGTATAAGAATCTTTACTAGCCCCTTCCACTCGCCTCCACACTCGGCTCGTTAATCGACTATAGCAGCTCTAATCCACCTCTGTACTATAATTCATGATATCCTGAAAAAATCATACTATCATTCCCTATCGTACCTTTTAAGTTATTTTTGCGCGATTAAAAAATGACAAACTTTCATCACCTAACCCTATTCTCCCCACACATTCTACCCCCCTTTTTCACGATAGATAAGGTAGTCTATGTCCGTTCCTTAACTCTAATCTATCTCTGTACCAAATTTTATTAGGATATTTTCTAAAATAACAAACTTTCATAATAACTTTCATCCTCTAATCGTTCTCATGATCTAATCTATCTCTGTACCAAATTTCATCAGGATATCTTCAAAAATAACAAACTTTCATCCTCTATTTCCCCGACCCCCCCCCTCCCCCTTAAACCCCCTCTCTCGCAATAATAGGTAGCCTATGTCCGTTCCCAAGCTCTAATCAATCTCTGTACCAAATTTCATCAGGATATCTGCAAAAATGACAAACTTTCACACAAACTTTCATCCCCTATTTCTTCCCCCTTCAACCCCCTTTTTCACGTTAAAAGGTAGCCTATGTCTGTTCTCGAGCTTTAATCCACCCAATTTCATCAAGATCGGTTTTGTGGCTTAGGCGTGGAAGCGCAACGTACAGACACAATGATTTATAATATTAGTATGAATTTATAGATGAGGTCGACATTTTTAGGTCGAATGGGCACATACCCAATTAATCATGAATTAAAAAGAAATACTGAAAAGGCGGATAGTTTTTTTTTAATATTAAGTTTCCACGTCATTTAAAAAAAGCTTTATAAGTATGTATGGGTGGATGTTTGTTACTCTTTCACGTAAAAACTACTGAATGGATTTAAATGAAACTTTACAATAATATAGCTTATACTTATATCAGAATAACACGTAGGCTACAATTATTTATGACGATTACCGATATAGAGATAACCGACAGAGCTAGTCATAAAATTTAAAAAAAAACGCCCAATAACAGCTTATGTATAACTTTTTATTAGGCACTTATTGCTTTGCACAGATTAAAAAAATACAATCATAATTTTCGCGCCTTTGCAGATGACAGCTCATTTTTTTTTTTGCTTACAGCAAGTATTAAATAAAGTAAGCATTAAAGTCTATACAAAACTTTTTGGTTATTATATCAATCTTCATCTCTTTATATCGTTGACAACCGTGAAAACCCTTTTACAAACAAAAATATCTATTAACATAATAAAATATGACATTTTATCTAACTTATAAATAAATAACCACTTGTATATTCCATTATAACGTTTTAGTACCTTTTTGCCAAGCCATCTTTAATAAATTAAAACAACATTAGTAATAAATTAACTAGTCTATTAGCATAAACTATAGCGAGCCGGTTGTCAATGTGTGTAAAAAATATTATAAAAAAGTTGTTAAAGTCATTCATTTTGAATGGAACATTTTCTGGTATCTATGTTATATGTCTAATATTGATTGAATACATGTATATACATAAATATAATATGTATATAATGAATGTTTTATATGTGTTTTAGTTAGATATTTATGTTTTTTAAACATTTACCATTTGGTAATAAAGTAATGAAATGAAAAATGGTTTAATTGACCCTTCGTGATCTATTCAAACATTATAAAGAGGCAAGATTTGATTGTATGTTTGTTTAGATTGAATAGGCACCGAAACTGCTGAACCGACGTTCCGCCACGAAGACGACCTTCCGACCACGTCACTAAGCACTAAAAGCTGGTAATATAATTATTTCACAATTTGACATTTGCAGTTGTCAATTTACTATCTGTATTTAAAAAAAGCGGACTATAACTGTTTGTGTTATTTTATACAGAGAGGTTATATTTTGTTGCAAAAGTAACTAGCAGGGTTTAAGAAATGTAAGAAATCAGACCAAATAAATCGTGTAGTTTTGAAATTTGGTACAGTTAATATCTAAGGTGCTCTGATGAACATAGCAATAGTCCCCGAGGGTGGGACACGAGCCGGTGGTGGGCGAGGTGAGGAAGAAAGGTACCTTTTTCAGTCTTTTGCTTGTATATTGAATACTAGCTGTTGCCCGCGGCTTCGCCTGCGTGGATGTCGCTTATCGCGTAGTATTCCAAAGCTCTAATTCACCTCTGTACCAAATTTCATCAGGATATCTTCAAAAATTACAAACTTTCATCCCCTATTCCCCCCCCCCCCTCCCTATCGCCCATTTTTTCGCGATATAAGGGTGCCTATGTCCTTTCTTAAGCTTTATCCATCCCTGTACCAAGTGTCAGCCCTTTGAGCGTGTATTTTTTGTATTCAAATAATTTGTGGCGGCCTGCATCCAACGATACTTACAAACTTTCGCCTTTATAATAATAAGTAGGATTTAAAAAAAACTGTATGGATTATTTTGTCTGGTCGTCATCAATTTTAACGTTAGTTTACCATACTAAACCACAGCTAACATATTTACAAATGCTCTTTACACTAAATCTCATCAATAAATAATAAAGTTTGAAGCATTTTAACTCCCTTCAAAGGACCAGGTTAATTTAATTCATGACCTGTTTAGCATTTAATGAAAGGGTTTAAAACTAAAGGGATGTATTAGTTTGAGTACCAGCTTATTTTATAGTCATTTCGTATTGCAAGATTCAAGACAAAGTTTCAATAGCAAAATTGTCTTTTTTCGTTTCGCCTAACTACCTAATACTTCTAAATAATTTTGCTATAGAAACTGTGCCTAAAATCTTTGATTCTGCTGTTACAAACGGCCAACATGAAGGAAATTGGATACCGTTGCCTATGGACATGTGCACCATCAAGGGGTTGTTCTATTGACGCTGCAGGAAACTTCTAATGCCCTTCTTGAAGCTACTGACGATAGAAATTTAATGACAGGAATTTTTCAGAAATTTCGACCGGGTGGGTACCACCGTGCACTATTGCAAAAAGCCTTCCATAGTAGGTAATCCAATCTCGCTTGGATTGCGTTCAGGGGTCAGCAAGTGCATTGCCTGACAGGGGGGGATTGTGGTCGCAGCACTAGTGGGATCGGGGGGTTTCACGCGGTGCCTCTTTTGATGAGGCCGTCAAGCTGAGTGCTACCATTGTTTTAACATGGTACGTGTATGTAATGGTGACCCTTTTACCCATATAAGTTGGCAAATTTGCCGCCATAGGTGCCTATATCTGGGACCCATAATGCGCTCTATGTGTAGGTATACTTTTGTGGATTACATGGGGTGATGCCCCACCAATCATAAATTATATCAAACCAATTTTCGACAAGGCCTCGTTTTTCACGCGATTTGGGTCAAGATATATGTCTTAAACTAATGACTAAACCTCATTATTCACGATGTAAATACCCATCCTTACATACAAATATGCACGTACGCTGCGGTTTGTGTTACTTCAACAGACATGTCTCCTTATTTATATTTTAAACATGTTTAACAAATGATTATAGAACAAGTTAGTCATTCATTCTTTGGTTTCGTTCTGAATGAAGTCATATGCAAAGACCAAAGACAAATATTAAGTATTCCGGTGTTGGTGTGGCTTCCGGCTGACGAATGTTTTGTTGATTTAAATATTAATAAGTACATTATGTTGATTCACACCTTTAGTTACCTAAAGGGGTAGGCAGAGATGTATTAACAACCAAATTTCTTCAACTAACAGCGCGATAAGGGATCTTTGTGGTATTATTGAAGAGGGGATGCTTAGTTTTTTTTTAATAATAGCTATCGAAATTATCGAAATTACTAATATTCCCTCTAACCCCTCCAACTAAGCTAAATTGCTGGTGCTAGGAGTGGGTTCACGTCGGTAGTGTAATGGCCAGTATTCGAACCCGAGACCTTTTGATCGTAAGGCGACTACCGACGCTTTAAAGGTATTTTATAAAGTATCAAAGGTTTCAACCTTAAAGGCTTTATAATAAAGGTATCAAACTGTCAATTCGATCTACGAATACTGTGAAGGCTGTACAAAATTGAAGCCTATTTAGTCGGACTCTACTCGACGTGTCAAATTAAAACCGGATACAGTTCTGTATATACTTAGTTTTATTTACATTTTCAGCCCGACGTTTTGGCTACTTTTCAGCGTCAGCAGCTGGAAGACTAAAGATGGTAGTAGCTACAGAAAAGTAGCCGAAACACCGGGTTTAAAGTACCACGACGCTTAAAATACTGTCGGATTGACAACTGCCCTACTCCTTAGTTGCCTTCCAGGAGACCCACAGGAATAGATAGGGTGGTCCTACTCTTCTCCGACGAGAACCAACACATAGGTACCATACCAACATATGCACTGTTAAAACCACAACTAGAATAACGCCTATTTATTAATTTCGCTCGTGTGGTCTTGAACTAAATTACACAAATGTATGAGGAGATAGAACACAACAGTATTTCCGTCCAATTGAGCAGTCCGACTGGGGAAGTACTGTATCATTATATGTTGGCAGAGTAATGGCCAGAATTCGAACCTGCGATCTCTCAATCGTACACCCGACTCCTTCACAAATAGTTACTGGTTATACCATGACCCCAAGTTGCGAGAGAGACGATATACCTTTATTTGAATTGGTGGATCTCGGCTCTTCCAACCCCCCCCCCCCCCGTGCTAACCTCAAAAAAATCCAAGAAACCCCGTACTGAGCATATAGGTACATTTCTCACTGAAGAGTTTTTGTGCTGGCAGTGGGAGGCTAGTTCTGCTTTATCTTCTACACTGACGGCGCAAAAACTCTCTGTTTTTAACAAGGTCGGTCAGTACGATTATGACTCCCCTAGTGTTGTACACATCCATAGGTCACGGTACCCACTTTCCATCAGGTGGGCCGTGTGCATGTCTGCCACCTAAGTGATATAAAAAAAATCTGATGTGACTAGGTCAAGATAATATGCCAGTAACTTTGGCGATGCTTCTAATGAGTCAGTCCGCAATATTTAAATCTTGTAGCCACATTCCCGAGAACCTCCTACAGCTATTTCCCTGTGGCCCAGCGTGAAGCAAGCATGTATGCACACAATGCGATGTTCGTTGCGCTGAGTTCGATTCTAAGAACAGGTATGGCAGGTAGGTATTTGGATCTGCGTGAATGTGTCATATGTTTGTGGTTTCTCGGTACTGTTGGTGTGTTAGATGCTATTGCTATATACTTAACATGTGAAAAACATTACTTGAAAAAAATTGTGTCGCTTTCCTGGGTGAGGTGAGAGAGGCTAGATTACCTAAAGGTAATACATTTTGACACATATTTGTACAGCCACAATGCGTATTTTTGTTATGACTACAAATAGTAGTCAGCTTAGGTCACAAGTTGATACCATTTTTTTTGTTCCGGACGGTTTTTTTTTTATATTTAGACAGCCAAGTTTACTGTACCCCGCCTGAATTAGAATACTGGTCCCTAGCTTGACGGCTTCGACAGATGCTTTTTCGTGCATGTAGTTCAGGAAAGGAGAAGGTGGAAGCAATGGATAATCACCATGCTATAGACGGTAGTACCTATACCTATATAGAAGTCATTGGCTTGTAGTAGGTATAACTGTGAGAGTTTGTATAATATTCATACTATAAAGATGATTGAACGCTGCGATCCGAAGAGATTTTTGTGAAACATTTGGTCTGTTGAATGCACCACGCTAGGTGGTGCAAAACTGAGATGTGGTCCAAAAGCCGCAAACCACCATTTCGGATGCTATTGGCGTTAAAATGGTGATCCCTACCTTGACGGCCTTGATAGATGCCTTTTCACACCTCTTGAAGACCCCGGGACTCTAGGAAGAGGGATACACGGGTGCAGGTAACGCAATCCAGTTCTGACATTCGGACGGTATAGATTCCAACGCATGAAGTCACATAAATGCATGCCGGGCATAATACCAGCGGAGTATGTGGAACAAACTACTGATTTATACCAACACACTAAATGTAATACCATACTTCAAGCAAATAAATCCCATTTCATTTCATTTCATTTCATAAACACCACATAAAAATTATAGTCATCACATTTACGAATTCAAAAATAAAAATTCTTAAGCGTCAATTCCCAATGCCGTACCGCGGGTCCGGAACGTACTCGTGTCGTACCGGCCAAGCTAATATCCGGTTAAATATTAGTTATTTGTTTAAAATAATGTTTCACATCAAATGCGCCGTGTGGGAATTGACGTGTTTCTTGAATGCCTAGTGAATAGGAAACCTTAAGAGATATAATGACGGTTTTCTAATCTTCTATATACAAAAGCGAAATACCACTCACTGATTAATCACGAAATCTCAGAAACTACACACACCGGCGGAATTAGCGGAACACAAACGAAGAGAAGTATAAATAGTTGCTTTATTTTTAAATTTAAATTAACATGTTTTGACATTAATTTGCAACAGCATACTTAAAGTTTAATAAAAAAGAAACTTAACTAAAAAAATGCAATTTTTTTAGATTTCGTAGTGACAGAGAAACTGTTGAAATTTTTAGACTTTATGACGGTTTAAAAATTTTAAATGAATGTTTAATAACGAGTGTTTTCCCGTCGTGCCCTTGATTAAGGTTTCCATCTGTCTGGGCATGCTACGAAAAATCTAAGAAAAATGCAGTTGGTTTAGTTAATTTTTATTTTGTTACTAGCTGTCACCCGCGGCTCCGCCCGCGTGGATGTCGGTTATCGCGAATCGGGGTATGAAAAATAGATGATGGCCGATTCTCAGACCTACCCGATATGCCCACAAAATTTCATGAGAATCGGTCGAGCCGTTTCGGAGAAGTTTGGCAACGAAAACTGTGACACGAGAATTTTATATATTAGAAGATAATGCAAATTAATGTCAAAACATGTTTTTTTTTCCGCTAAATCTGCCGGTGTGTGTATAAGACATACAAACTTGAAATTTGGCAAGTCGGTTCCTCACAGGGCGTAGACATTCGCTAAGAACGGATTTTACGAAATTCTACCCCTAAGGGGGTAAAACGGGGTTGAAAGAGTAGAAGTAAGAGACTTGCAATTTAAAATATATGCTTTACAGATGGTTTAGTGGTGGGTTAATAATGTATACTTAGAAATCAACGATTCGGGGGATCTACAGGGTCAGCAGCGCGAGTGTGACGTCCCTGGCGTTGCTACGGTTATCTCTTCCCATCAGGTGGGCTGTGTGCTTATAAAAAATATTCCCAGTCCACGCGGAGAAGGGTGGTGGTTAGATGCATTGGTCTGGTCGTGAGTCGGAGAGCACTTTAAACGGTCGGTCCCAGTTGCCATCCAAACTTCTATTGCAGTTGTTACGGGTAGTTGAAGCCCTAAGAAGTACAAAGTACAACAACTGGTCTAACTGCAATTCTTCAACATCGCCAAAAAGTTTTTGATAGAAGTTCAGTCAAACCCGCAGTTAGACTGGAAGATATGGTCCCCGGACTTATCTTACTTTATGTGACTGGGATTAACGCTAGGATAAATAGCGTATATGCCGGTAGCTACATACGACTCCTTATAGTAAGAGAGGCGACAATGCTAAATGTGTAATTATTCGAGTGTCACGTAAACCTACTAGAATTGGTAGATTAGATCTGTGCCGATCTATGTATTCTATACCTATAATACGAAAATGTAACCAGTATTGTTGTGGCATTCGTAATAAATGGTCGCATCGTATTTCCGATGGTAGATGGCCTTGCCACATAATTTTAAGAGTTTCATCCGGAATTTTATCACGTGCTAGATCTCGCATTCTTCGTAGGAGTTGGGAGGGTTTTTGATCCCCTAACTGCATCTCACTTAGTAATTTTTGAAACTGTCTCATTTCTGACTCCTCGTAAATTTTTAGTAGTCTCTCTTTTAATGTGTTAAATTTTCTGGTTTCTGGGGGCTTCAATAGGAGGTCGCTGACTTGCTGTACAACATCTTTCCCTAATTTGGTAATTACCATGTTGTACCTCGCCTCGTCGCTGAGTTTTTGCGGGCCAAGGACAGCTTCACATTGTACGAACCAGAGCCTTGGCTGATCCTGCCAAAATTCCGGAATCCTTGAAGATACTGAAACTAATGCGATCTCTGCTCCGTCAGCGGTTTTCGGGCTTTCTTCATCTGTCATCTTGTATTATTTTACAGGTAATCACGAGAACGAAAATACAATTCTGCACTTTGTACGCGTGTATCAGATCGAATGTCGGGGTCACCACTGTTCCTTATTTGGCGTTGAGTATTGGAATAAAAGAGGTGTTACGATGCGACCATTTATTACGAATGCCACAACAATACTGGTTACATTTTCGTATTATAGGTATAGAATACATAGATCGGCACAGATACATATAAAGAATGTTTAAAAATGATTGCAACATCATTCTTTGTTTCAGATAGTTCGTATGAATGTCGGTAGATGGCTCCCACCGTCGCCCTAACACAGTAGTATAGGAGAATTTGGATAGCTTCAGGCGTGGCTCGGTGGCTCAGTGGTCAGAGGATTCCCCCTGTAAGGGAGAGATCGCGGGTTCGAGTCCCGCCTGAGCGATTCATTTTTTCCTATCTTAATCGATTCGAAAAGTTAGCATAGTAAATGCTTCAAAATTTCGTTCAATAGTACTTATAGTAGTGGGAGAAGCGTCTGAGTAATATAATAATAAATAAGACCATATTTCATACATCTTAATGAACGTTCTATATTAGTTGGTCTTATTTAATATTTGTCAGTTATTATTGTAAGAAACGACCCCGCCTGAGTACATACAGACATAGTTTTTAGCAACTTTGCAATCTTTTCACGCTGTTACGTTACGCCTAAATCCCCCGATTTTAAAAATGGACTCCTGTTAGTTAGTAAGTAATCTTCCTTATCTTAATCTGACGCATACGTGTAAATTTTTGGACATTTTTTGGCGCATCCACCCGTTTTAAAAGCTCTTACTGGCTAGAGGTACTTGTCAATGTGTAACTAACCTCCTCTATCTTAATCTGACACGCTCGAGTAACTAACGAATTTCCTTCAACGCCTCCTCTACTATTACGTAAAGGCCAGCGTCTTGGCGCCTCAGTAGTTGTATATTTTATGACTATCTGTGGTACAATATAATTTTATATATTTTTTTATTATTTAATAGCGTGTGTGGCTACAAGGAGTTTTATTATATTTTCCTGGCTTGCTGTAATGTCTGTCGGTCAGTGGTTTTATTAGTTTTTATTACGTGTGTGTTTTTGTGGTGTAAGCAGAAGTATTGATAGCATCAGCTTTTATTATACAACTAATTGTTAACTTTAACTTAGCGTGGAATCGGTGGCCATTTTGTTTAAAAATTTATCATAGAAACACTATTAGCTATGTCACCAGACTCAAGCTGTAGAAAGAACTTCCTGGTTCTTCAAGAAGGGTATTAAAATTAGAATGAAATTTTGAAGCATTTACTATGCTAACTTTTCAAACCGATTAAGATAGGAATAAGTGAATCGCTCAGGTGGGACTCGAACCCACGATCTGTCCCTTGCAGGGGGAATGTTTTGACCACTTAGCCACCGAGCCACACCTGAAGCTATCCAAATAATTCTATATTACCGTCGTAGGGCGACGGTGGGAGCCATCTACCAACCTATTTGGGCGGAGTCATCAAAAAACAATGTTTAACAAGTTCTATTTGAAAAAACCTTTTTAAAAACAATCTTTTTTTTTTTTTTTTTTTTCTTCTTGCATTGTCATCCGAACTGAACGTGCATACCAAATTTCAGCTCAATCGGTTGAGGGCAAGTGCCTTAAAATTGAGTTGTAAGATTCCACCCGAACAAACATACATTGCAAGTTAAATAAAAGCTTGTAAAAATGATTGCAACATCATTCATTGTTTCCGATATTTCGTATGAATGTCGGTAGATGGCTCCCACCGTCGCCCTAAGACGGTAGTATAGGAGAATTTGGATAGCTTCAGGTGTGGCTCGGTGGCTCAGTGATCAGAACATTCCCCCTGTAAGGGAAAGATCGTGGGTTCGAGTCCCACCTGAGCGATTCACTTTTTCCTATCTTAAGGGTATTAAAAGGTTTCTATAGGGACTTTCATCCCTACGCATAACATGTTCGAAGCAGTATAAACGATTTCTCTAGTAGCTTTTCTATGATCGTCAATACTTTCAAACTGCCTCTTAAATCCTTCTGTTATCTAAACTCGATCTAATATTCTGATCACTCGTCCATCTCAAAATTCGCATCTCGGCTACATGCAGTTACCTTCATCCATGGGTCTATAACATTATTTTCTCAAACATGCAATGAAATATTGACATTACGTTCCTCTTAATAGGCTGCGAAGTATGACGTTTCAGGCGCGGCTAGGACCAGAGGCCGGCAATGGAATTTCATACAAACCTTGCAGGCCTAGGCCGGCAAAGTCCTCTTTTTTAATTTCGATTTCACATAAATTTGTGGCAAAGGCATCGACACTCTGCCACTATGCGTATTAAAAAAAAAAAATATCTTTAATTTTTTTGTTGTTTATTTCGTTGGCATGTTTGAGAAAAGCACTATACATACCTCGGCGGGATATATGGGGTTGCCTGCCTCAGACCTATCCGACTATAAGTCTTCGGCCGGCAACCCCTTTCATCCCGGCCTCTGTAGTAATGTACTATAAAATACATAATACTTACTAGCTTTTGCCCGCGGCTCCACCCGCGTGGATGTCGGTTATCGCTATAATATCGGTTATCGTTATAAATTGTAGCCTATGTGTTATTCTGATGTAAAAGCTATATTATTGTAAGGTTTCATTTAAATCCATTGAATAGTTTTTACGTGAAAGAGTAACAAACATCCATTCATCCATCCATCCGTCCATCCACCTATCCATACATCCATCCATCCATCCATCTATCCATTCATCCAACCATCCATCCATCCATCCATCCATCCATCCATCCATCCATCCATCCATCCATCCATCCATCCATCCATCCATCCATCCATCCATCCATCCTTCCATCTATCCATTCATTCATCCATCCATCCATCCATCCATCCATCCATCCATCCATCATCCATCCATCCATTCATCCATCTATCTATCCATCCATCCATCCATCCATCCATCCATCCATCCATCCATCCATCCATTCATTCATTTATCCATCCATCCATCCATCCATCATTCATCCATTCATCCATCCATCCATCTATAGTTACAAACTTTTGCGTTTATAATATTAGTAGGATTTATGTGCCTGTAGTCATTGGAATGTTCCAATGTAACTCAAGCTACCGTGTGAATCGATCAAATGTTTTCTGAATGAACAAAACTCGAACGACACTAAATGAAAACAAAACTCGCTGTGACCTTTTTTATTCAACGAAGCACACGAAGACATTTTCATTTCATTAGGGCTTAGACATATTGATTTCTTACTTATTTTTTAATTTCTGTTGTATTATTAACCAGTAGGTATTTGAAGTCGAACATAAAATGCGTAAAATACAATTTATTTGATTGTCTTTGTAAGTTTAATGGTCTGTTATGAAAAGAAAAATATAAAGATCTTTTTTAGAGTACCGTATAAGGTGCAAGCAATGGAACCCTTTAAGCACGAAACTGGATTTATCAGTGATAAAACGTTTACTGCATTGGGTTTTTACGTTTTAATAATTAAATTAAATGAGCTAACGTAATTTAAATAAAATTAAAATCCAGCCTCCACTGTTTTCTCCTTAACCGGGCAAGTACACAGTAGTATCACATTCGAGCGGTAGCCGGGCGTAAGGGATATATCAGAGGTCATTTCACCCTCGGCAATTAATGACTTAAGACGGCGTGCGGCTTTAGTCGGTTCGCGTCCGACCCGAAGGGGAGGGAGGGAAGCCTTCATCTAAGCTTTAGAGTCTCATCCATTAATTAGCAGGTGATGATGATTTTAGTATAGAAGGTATTGGCGGAGCCTCATATTACCCAAAAATATAATAGGTATATATTAAAAGTAACTACATAGCATTTTTCTTAAACAATGGCATGGAACTACGGAACCCTTAGAATGCGAGTCCGACTCACATTTGCCCGTATTTTTTATGGTAATGAAACAATTTTGTGGGTCCTATTTCTTATGATGCTCTAGTTATATAATTTAGGGTTTTATTGGACTCACGAATAAAATGCACGTTTTTGTACTACACACTATCATTATTCTGTGGTATTCGACTGTTTGTTGTTATATATAGCGACCAAATGGTTGAGTGATTTCCGTTAGTCAGATCGATATCTGACTGATCGTTTACCGAAGTTACATGGCAAAGTGCCCGAATGATGGCAAAAGGCTCGCCCTCTTTTACATGGGACCGAAAATCATAGATATTTAAATGCGGATGTCAATATACCTCTGCCTACTCCTTCGGAGATTTACAAGCGTGAGTAAGTATAATATACGAGTATGTATAAGTTACATTACATAATACTGATAAAGAAAATGAAAAAAATATGGTCTTAGTAGGTTGCCTTAATTAGCACTTAAAATGAAACCCGCAACGGTTGACTTTTTCTTAAATAGATTTAATTCGTCAAATTGACTGCACCCCACCTGATGGTAAGCTGGGCTGCAGTACAAAGAATAGAATGAAAGTTCCAACCTTGACGGTCTCGTTAGATGTTTCTTCACGCCTCGCTTAAAGGACTAAGCACAAATTTTTATTTAAATATTGAACAATTCAGTGTGACCGCACCCTAAGGCCTAAATTTAAAGGGATTCCCATTGATTTAGATAAAAAAAATGTAGAAATCAAAAAATATCTTCGGTCATCCAATCGTGACGATGACCTATGGACTTATGACCCGTGTGAAACTGACATCGTGACGTTCGGGTCGCGTTCGGTGTTCGAATTTCAAATTTCGTTAAAAAAAAGAAGGACGTCACGGCCCGCTGATTGGACAGAATGTGTTCCGCCGTTGACGAGTAATCACGAAGTTGACTAATATTCGAAAATTGAATTTTTTGAATGCACGATCTGTCGGATATGGTTTGTCTTACGAATTATGCTTGGGTTTATCGGTAACGATGGTGTTGTGAATGAAGCTTATTGTAATGCTAGTTCAGCCGCGTCGTAGCGTTGATTCGCCTATCGGCGAGTTTTTTTATACCAATTAGGTAGAAGACAAGCACCCAGCCCACCTGATGAAAAGCGGTTACCGTGGTCTATTGACGTATGCAACAAGGAGTCACACTCGTGTGACCATTTAAGAACAGAGAGGTTCTGTGCCGTCAGTGCAGAAGATAAAGCAGGACATGCCTTTGGTCTTCCCACTGACAACACAAAAACTGTACAGTCCAGTGAGTTCTGGCTGCTCTCGGCTCCATCAGCCTTTAGGTAACTGAAAGATTTTCCAAATTGTATTTGTAGTTCTCCAGAGCTTCTGTTTGTTTGCTTGTTTGAACGCTCTGAGTTCAAACGAGCGAAAAATCCTAATAAGCAACCCATGGTATGCCTCATCGGGTATCTGTCCCGTAAAATTTGCTATGCTAAACAGACAAAAACACAGTCAAAAAATATTTAGAATAGAATAGAATAGAATAGAATAATACTTTATTTGTACACCATTTACATTAAATCTTACGAGTGAGATACACTTAATACAATTGTTGTACAAAGGGCGGCCTTATCGCCATGATAGGCAATATCTTCCCGGCAACCTTTGGATGGACTAGAATTAGGTGTAAGAATAGGTGGTAGTTGGTGTGACTGGAAATGACAAAAAATGATATATGAATACACAAACAAACATATATATACACATATACCTAATCATATACGTACATATATACATCTATACAACATACATATATACACTCATACATACATACATACATACATACATACATATTTTATAATATAGATCATAGTGACACAAAATATTTATGTCTCTCCAGATCATAAATTTATTATTATTATTTAAACAAACTTTCAGTAGTTGGATAATTATATATATCACTAACGTGACAGAAAGTGCTCATGTAAAAGCTTTTTAAAACTTGTGATAGATTGTGGTCGTCTGATAGCAACTGGCAGCTCATTCCACAGACGAACCGCTTCTACGGTGTAGGATCGATCAAAGTAATTTGTGGAATGCGTCGACATTTTCAGTACTAAGTTCTCCGACGACCGCAAGGACCTCGAATGTGTGTCATGTAGAAACCTAAAACGTTCTTTAAGGTAAGTGGGGGCTTTGGGATTAAAAAGAATATTGTAAAGAAACATTAAAATATGAGTATTCCGGCGAAGGCGAATTGGAAGCCACTTGAGTTTTAAACGGTATTCTGAAACATGATCGTATTTGCGTAAGCCAAATATGAATCTTATACAAAAATTTTGAAGTCGCTCAAGTTTATCTAATTGTGCTTCTGTGAGATTTAGATAGCTGACATCGGCATAGTCGAGAATTGGTAGAAGGAGGGCTTGTGCTAGCGCAGCCTTTGTTGCCGTGGGCAGAAAGTATCGTAACCTTCGTAGTGATCCCCCTGAGGCAAACAGCTTGCGGCTTACCTCTTGCAGCTGGCGATTCCAGGACAACGTCCTGTCAAGGTAGATCCCTAGATCTTTGACACAATCAGATACAGGCACTAGTGTACCTTCAAATTGTATCAACGGCATAACGGACCAATCTATACCAGAGATCATTCTGGAACTACCGACAACAATTAGCTGAGTCTTTGATGGATTATTATTATTTAGTGCGTATTTTAAATAATATTGCATGTGTATACAGGACACATCAATTTCGATTATTTGTATATTATTATGTTGTCTCTGCTTTTTCTATACATAAAGAAGAAAAGCGTAAAAATGGAATTCATAAACGTGATTTACATTGCAGCGGAATATTTTTAAATTTTAGAACGAAACTTTATATAAAACTCGACGTCGACTTCGAAGTCGGAAGTCACGGCTGATCGGGAATATTGAGTTTATGCAGTAAGATGCGCGTTTTAATCTAATTTATATGTAACATAAAACACGACGGTATTACCGTCCAATTGGGCAGTTCATCTGGAGGAGTACCTCCGTTCTACAGAATTAACCTCGTGTTGTGTTCCCAGCGGTGAGTAGGGTTTTTGTGCTGTCAGTGGGAAGATTAAAGGCTATTCCTGCTTTTTATTCTACGCTGACGGCACAGAAACCCTCTGTGCTTGCAGGTTTAGTAGCACGAGTGTGTCTCCTCTGGTGTTGCAGACGTACATAGGCCACGGTAACAACTTTCCATCAGGTGGGCCCTGTGCATCCCTGCCACCTAAGTGGAATAAAAAAGGACATAGTTGAAAACTATTAAATCTTTGTAAATTGGCAATGATTGTTTGCGATGGACGCAAAAACTCCTGAACGAATTTTGATGCGGTTTTTATTTGTAAGAAAGGTCTTAGTCAAACTTATCGGAGATAAGAGATCCATGAAGGCGGCGCAGCGGACGAAAGGCTAGTATCAAATAACTTTTTTTTTAAATTGTAGCGAACAGCTAGAAGCATAGCTATCGGGGATATGGGTGAAATGACAAAAGGGCGGTTCACCCATCACCGTAAGTAAGTCAGTCAATTAGCCTATCGCTGTCCACAGCTGGACATAAGCCTCTCCCAATGTTGGGAGGCACTGGCCTACTGTGTCCACGCTGGCCAGACGGGTTGGTACAGGGTTTTATATAGAGTTTCCCTTCTCTCGCAGTGATATCGTCTGCGTATTTTTCCGTCAGTCGCCTCTTACGACACCCTTCGGATGAGATAGGGTGGTGATACTTGTATTCTTTCTCCGTCACCACACGTAAGTAAGTAACAGCTAGTATCATGTTTGTCTCTGAACAGTATTATATGTTGTACTAGCTGATGCACGCGGTTTCCTTTGCGTGGAATTTAGATCCTTTCCCGCAACCACTTCGTGGATTCCCGGGAAAAAAAAATAGCCTATGTGTTATTCCATTATAATCTCTCCCTGCCTAGGCAAGTGGTACGTCGTTCGCCGTATTGTAGAATAAAATGATGGATGTATATAGACGTTTTCGACAGTTGTCAACATATGTCAATACCCTAAATTGATCATTTACCAAGCGAGCGGCGCGAGCGAGAGTTTCCGTTTCGACAAGGTGGCCGATTTAATCCTTTTCCGTATGTCTGTTTGTCAGTTCCAGTCTAGAGTACGTATTTCTTAACTGATTTTAACTAAACTTTGATTTAAAACACAAGTTTTATCGAAAACTTTTTTGATAAGAGAGAAAATAAGCAAATGGTTGAATATTGCTATCGTAGTATTTATAAACGGATCTTGATGATTTCTGGCAGACACTTCTCACTGGTTGTTGTGAAATAAATCACGCCTCGCAATGTGAAGTGAATTTTGTTATAAAATAAACAGATAAGAAGAAAGGGGTAAGTTTGCTCCCGAGGAGGACCAGACCGAGAGGGATGGCCCTGGGTCAGCCGGAGTGCGAGGGATATGTCGCATGACAACCTCACCTTCGGCCTAGCACTACGGCCCAGAGACGGCGTGCGGTTTAGTCGGTTCGAGTCCGACATAACCTCCCCCTCCGGCTCCCGCAAAAAAAATTCGCTAGCCGGCGTTTGGTGGAATATAATGACGAATATATGGGATTTGACGTATATGACAGTCGCTAACGCATGTCAAATACATCAAATCCCATACATTCGTCATTCTAATTCTATTCCATCAAACGCCGGCTAGCGAATTGCCACTTGTCTAGACGCGTAGGGCTGTTTTAAATAAGATGATTTGTATCGCATCTCTTTCTTTTTTTGATACTCAATGCAGGTACCACAAAAAACACTCACACTTCATAGAACTACTAGTTCTGTTCTATTTTGCAAATGTATTATCACTTGTCTAGAGGGGCTGTGCCAAATTTCAGCCAGAACCGTTCTGACCCCAGAGCGTGATTGAATAACAAACATACAAACAAACATCTTTACAAACTTTCACATTTATAATATTAATAGGATAGGATATGATTAAGTTTATAATGCCGTAGTTAATTCACAATATTGACATATTTAGGTAAATAAATAATCTCTTAAACATTGTGGTTAGAAGTAATAATTTGTGTCAGTAATAAACTTATTATTGTCTCACTATTCAACAACTTACAGTTATGGCAATTGAATCGCAATTAAATTATTAATATAAAATAATGATTGAAACAGACGTAAAACCAATTAGTAATACTTGTAGGGTGAGTTGACACATTATCGTCTAACTTGATTTTATTAGATATTATTTCGCCTTTTTTAACCGACTTCTAAGAAGGGTTATTTAGGTTTTCGCGCGTATCTTGTATGTATGTATGCTTATAAAATTCTTTATTAATAGTTGAATCGCACAGACTACACTTTTAGTGTTTCAATGGCCTTCTTTATTCAAGTCCATGGATATCTATTACTTATAGAGTAAGTTCACCTTTTCGTACTCTTTTGATCAAAAAACGTTTGTACTTGGATTTGCATATTAATAAATGTAGGTAGGTGTTTACATAAACTATGTTTTTTAACACCCACATTTCGTCAACTACGATTTTCAGTCCCATAGAGTGCGAGTATATTGCCGTCAAGTGGACACTTTGTCATGAACTTTTTATTTATTTATTTATTTATTTATTAGGCTCTCAACATTGAGTACACCATTATACTAACAATTACATGCAATTTTGAAAAAGCCAAGTGTCACAATATTTATTAAAAAGCACTGCGTGCACAGGAGAATTGCGCGAACTTAAACTTAAATTAACAATAACAACAGCAAATTATGAAAGAACAAAATTATGTTATTAAAAATTATACACAATTTTGTTAATTCCTATGAGAATTGTGTGTAAAAATAACCTAGTACAAAATCAAAGTAATGCCCTTTTGAGCCTTGCCCTTGTATACTATTGGATAGAAAACAGCCCTATCCTTTAGTCTCTGTCTACGATGATGATAAGATGTCCTATTCTAACTCCACTGGGAACCAATACGTAATAAAATATTGTAGACTACGGACAATAATTGGGTAGTTTACCCTAATACAGTTTCATCCAATGCACCTGTCCGTCAATCTGTTATAAAGGGTTGTTACCAAAGGTAACCCTTACAACCCCCATGGTTGTCATGCGCGAATTAATTTATCTTTTAATGCGATGGGTATAACATTTTATTGGGGGCCGCATTTTATTTGGGGTTGAAGTTGTAAAAGGCTTGGTTGTTGTGTTTGAATGATTTTAATTTGTTTATTTTTGTACACAGTGAGATTTTATGTCAGATGGTGCTTGAATGAAATTTTTAAGCATTTTGCATGTTAAATAATAGGTTGTTCCAAATGAAATTGCCGTTTTATTGAAGAAATTGGAGGAAACCCAACTTGCAGTTTTTTGCATTTTTTTAGGAATGACAAATCCAATTTTTATGTTTTTTTTTTGTGTATGAATGAGACAACATTAAACTAACAGCAACTTTTATTACATTTTTGAAAAGAGACAGCTGTAAAAAAGTAATAGATACGAAATTTATCATCAAAATGGATAGCATTTAGGAAGTACAGTTTTTGAAGATCAAATTTAATTTATCAAGCGGCCAATAAAAACAAAATTTAATACAGAGTTATAAAATCTTGAAATCAACTTTCTAACAAAGTATAAATAATGTAAATAGCTATTGAATTACAGGAATAACGAACTCATGAATCTGTAAGAAAATTTCGGCAATTTCATATTTAACGACCTAATATTAAAATTGATTAAAATAGGAAAAGTTTGAATGGGTCTAGACGGGGTTTGAACCCACGATCTTTGCCTTACAGGGGCAATGCTTTGACCACTAAGCTACCAGACCTCGCCCTAACCAATTCAAATTTTTCCTTCTATATCTGTCTTTGAGGCGACAGTGGAATATATCTACCGATATTCTTACGAACTATCGGAACGAATGAATGACTTTTCACTCTTTTCCACACAATTTTAAATATGTAGTTGTAACAAAACAGTACTCGTAATTCGTTCATGATATTGTAAGGTTAACCAACACTAGTCAATTCGGTATTAAGATGGGTTGACCATTCTTAAGACATTGAAACCTCTCCGTACCTGGATTTCCGTCGCTATACCAACATCTATGGCAGTCGTTACGAGTAGTTATCGAAGTTCTGCAGTTAAAGTAACTAAAGAACTTCGATAGGTTATGAAGGTCAGGTGGCAGTCGCTTCACGAAAAGTAAAGTTCTGCCGCATTGCAGTTAGACTGAAAAAAGAGAACCCTGTTTTTTTTTAACAAAGAATATTAACAACTAAAATTATCCAAATTACTAATATTCCCTCTAACCCCTCCAATTAAGCTAAATTGCTCGTGCTAGGAGTGGATTCACGTCGGTAGTGTAAAGGCCAGGATTCGAACCCGGGACCTCTCGATCGTAAGGCCGGCTCCTTAACCATTAAGCTACCGACGCTTCATAATATCATAAGAATGGTCACCCATCCTTAAACCGACTTGGTTAGTGTTGCTTAACCTTGCAATGTGTTACCCTATTTAAGGTTATATGTAGGTATGAATTGAGCTTAGTACACAGACACAAAGAACCACTTATTTCCATTCATGGTCGGATCATGCCATGAGTCATGAAACCCACTGTAGATCTCAAAGGTCACGCCTTACTCATACAGCTGATAGCTACGCATTGTTGCATAATGATTTAATGAATATATATACAGAATGATTTGAATTATATTTCTAAGAATTTTAAATGCTAAATTGAATATTTTTCGATTTAAATAGAAAAAGTTGAATCGGTCTAGGCGGGGTTTGAACCCCCGATCTTTGCCTTACAAGGGCAATGCTTTGAGCCTAACAATCAGACCTCGCCCTAACCAATCCAAATTTCTTCTTTTTATATCCATTTAGATCTGGTAGCTTTTTAGTCAACTTAAATATATATTTATATATATTTTTTATAAACTCACGCCTATGTCCCCGAAGGGTTAGGCAGAGGTGTTCGCTAGTTTATGTTTAGGTCCGAATGTAATAGGTGGCGAGCCTATTGCCATTAACCGGGCACTTATAAACTTGCGATAAATACACACATAGCTTCGAAAAGCATCGAAAAGTCATTGTTAAGTGCCATGGTAAAACCTGGGATCGAACCCGAGACTTTGTCTCAGCAGTTCACTAGGCTACCGCGGTTCCTATATATATTTTATATGTTATATATATTATTATATACGCCTGTAAATCCCTGAAGGGGTAGGCAGAGGTGTGTTAACACCCACGTTTCACCAACTATGATTATATCGGTCCCACGTAATAGGGGGCAATTCTATTGCTGTCAAAGGGCACTTAGTCATGGTTAACTGTCGGTTAGGAAACAGTCCTATCCCAGCCAATATTTATCACACATTGGATTTACTCTTTGAAAGTATCTACTTACAGAATTAACAGTTTTATTAATTAACTAGCTGACCCGGCGAACTTCGTACCGCCAATATTTTTACGTCCGCGTGGCGTCAGATCCCGTTCCCGCTGCACGCTCTACTATATTAAACATGTATTATACATATAAACCATCCTCTTGAATCAGTCTATTATATCTACGAAAAAAAACCGTATCAAAATCCGTTGCGTAGTTTTAAAGATTTAATCATACAAAGGGATATAGGGACAGAGAAAGCGACTTTGTTTTATACTATGTAGTGACGCATGAATGCCATTAATTCATCCTGTATTATACCCATACATAAACTTAAACTCAGCTAAGTTATATTATAATATATAAACAATATTTCCCATTCGTGTATTATCACGCCTGTATGCCCCTGAAAAGGTAGGCAGACTCATATTACACCCACGTTTCGTTCAATTTATTTTTCTTTATACGTGGTTTTTATTGAGTAGTTAACTGGTATTGTCTTAACTAGGAAGTTCAAGTTCGATTCTCGGTCATACACCTACAATTTCTTGAGGTATAAGTATGTACTTTTTTAAATTACTATCATTTATTAATCTAGATCCAAATAGATAATAATACTGTGCGCTAACAAAATATATAACTAGAACTACATCATTATTTTCTATAGTTTTAGCAAAACTGTTTAAGTTAGAGATTTTTCAATTCACTTGCTTATAATATGTGCTTCACCTAACGGCTCGGGTCTCAATATTGCTTAAGTTGGTTCGCGTGGTTTTCTATCCGGATTTTAATTCTTTTTTCGTGAACTCTTATTACTTTTTCAAATACGCCTTATATTAGGTACTAGCTATTCGCCCCGGCTTCGCACAGGTGGTAAAACGTTCCCGTGAAAATCAAATATAGCCTATGTTACTCAGGATGAATGTAGCTTTCCAATGGTAAAAGAATTTTTGAAATCGGCACAGTATTTTTTGAGTTTATTCATTAAAAACATATACACAAAAATACAAATCTTTCCTCTTTTAGTGTCGAAATGTAGATATAGATTAAAAATGTTATCAAAATCGGCCCAACCACTTCGGAGATTGCCTACCGTTTAGAAACAGACAGAGATTTTCTATTTTATATACCTGAATCTTAAGTTGTTATTGTTACAAATAGACACTCCATTGCATTTATTTGTATTGATAATCTCAAATTTGTATTTTTTTTTTTAAACTTTGGCCCAACTATGAATTAACGGCACAACCCTGTATAATATCCGATTATACTCGTACCAAATGGAATAAACGTAGGTACCAACAAAATCCTATAAGAGGTGTTATATTACAATTTTATTCACTTATAAGTACCCGTTGCTGTGCGATTTTGAACTTTATATCATTATGGTAGTAGAATTTTGATGGCACAGTCACAAATTTCGACCGGGTGGGACCACCTGCACTATTGTGAAAAGCCCTCCATAGTAATCCAATTTCGGCTGGGTTGCGTTCAGGGGTCAGCAAGTGCATAACCGGGCAGGGGGGATTGTGGTTCCAGCGCTAGTGGGACCAGTGGGTGTCACGCGGTGCGCAGACGACAATCCTCTTTTGATGAGGCCGTCATGCTGAGTGCCACCATTGTTAATATGGTACGTATATGTAATGGTGACCCTCTTTTCTGAGACTTTGCCTTCAGCTCACCATCAGGCGAGTGAGGCAAGGTAAAGTCAAATTGACTCGTCCTACTTATAAGAAAAAAGAAAATATACTCTTTATTATTTACAATTGAAAATACATTTAACTAAAGGTAAACAATCTTGTAGCGACTTAAAAAAAAACATTTTATAACAAATAAACTATTCTAATTAACCACTGATAGGTTGATGATGGGATGGTTGAGTGGTTCAATTTTAGTTTTTAGTCTTCAAAATTAGTTTCTCCACATAAAAATATTTATAAACTGAGTTAAAAAAAAACAGGTAAAAAGATACATCCAGATTGTTCATTCCTAACTGAATGCCGTATAGGTCTTTATCCCCGGACCTCCGCCCCCCATGAGCGCGGGCCCGAGGGTGACGGTTGGAGCCGCTCGTCACCCCAGCAGAAGTAGGCCACGGCGGCGGCGCTTTTCGCGGGACGATGTGCCCCCCCCCCCCCCCCCCCGTACCGGGGGCGAGACCGAGGGGAATGGCCCTGGGTCAGCCGAGGTGCGAGAGATATGTCGCGAGACAACTTCACCTTTGGCCTAGCACAACGACCCACAGACGGCGTGCGATTTAGTCGGTTCGAGTCCGACATAACCTCCCCCTCCGGCTCCAGAGGGGGAGGGGGGTATGCGTGGGGATTTCCCGCACGTTAAAAAAATCCTTGGAGTGTTAGGCAGAGGAGAATTAACCCCCACATTTCACCATTCGTTGTATTTGGTCCCACGTATTAGGGAGTGAGCCAATTGACGTTTTCTTGGCACTATTGTTAACTCGAGCCATGCATCTGAGGCTGAATTTGTATATATCCCGTTGATGTTATACAGCCCTATAATTGAAATAACTTATTAAATAATTAAAACACCCTATTGGTGCTTACATAGAGACGCAGGTTGCCCGGCGCGGGCCTGCGCGATCGTATATATATTCTAATAATTTTAAACAAGAGCCAATCGCTGCCAGCTGTTTGAAGCAGGCAAACCGCTTCTTTATGTAAGCACCCTTTTCTCAATGTAAATAACACCATTACAAACAATTGTCGTGGCACACGAACTTATCAAGTATAGTCATATAACTTATCTACCAATCACAAACAAGTCTGTGAACAGAAGGAGGCCACCACCGTTCCCTCAATATTGTCAAATCGTGCTAAATTAACTTAGATCTATACATATAAATAAAATTGGAGTGTCTGTTTGTAATAGTGAAGTCATACTCCAAAATAACATTTTTTTTAAATTTTGTCTGTCTGTCTGTTTGTTTTAGCTATTCTCTGAAATGGCTGGACCGATTTTGACGGGACTTTTATTTACAGGTAACTGAAGTAATGAGGAGTCATCATCATTCATCATCATTTCAGCCGAAAGACGTCCACTGCTGGACAAAGGCCTCCCCCAAGGATTTCCACAATGACCGGTCCTGCGCCTTCCGCATCCATGCCCTTCCCGCGACCTTCACCAGGTCGTCGGTCCACCGTGTGGGAGGCCTGCCTACACTGCGTCTTCCGGCGCGTGGTCGCCACTCGAGAACTCTCTTGCCCCAACGGCCATCTGTTCTACGAGCTATGTGCCCCGCCCACTGCCACTTAAGTTTGGCGATTCTGTGTGCTATGTCGGTTACTTTAGTTCTCCTGCGGATCTCCTCATTTCTGATTCGATCACGCAGGGAAACCCCGAGCATAGCACGCTCCATCGCCCTTTGGATGACCTTGAGCCTTCTTATGAGGCCCATAGTAAGGGACCAAGTCTCAGTTCCGTAGGTCATCGCTGGAAACACACACGGGTCGTAGACTTTAGTCTTGAGACACTGCGGTATTTTGGACGAGAAGATATTACGAAGCTTCCCGAACGCTGCTCAGCCCAGCTGGATTCGACGATTGACCTCTTTCTCAAAGTTGGACCTGCCTAACTGGACTGTCTGTCCCAGGTAAACATATTCGTCGACAACTTCGAGTGTAGAGTCTCCAACCTTTAAAGAAGAAGTGGGTGCGACATGGACATTTGCCATAATTTTCGTCTTGTCCATGTTCATTTTGAGGCTCACTTGTTGGGAGGCTCTACTGAGGCCATCGAGCATTGTGCCTAGATCTTCCAAGGTCTCAGCCATGACTACGATATCGTCAGCGAATCGAAGGTGAGTGATGTAGCCCAGGAGCTTGAAAACATATTCCAGGCCGGCGGTGAACAGTTTCGGAGATATAACGTCTCCCTGTCTCACCCCTCGCTGCAACTGGATAGGTTTTGAGCTTTGGTCCTGGAGGCGGACTGACATGGTGGCGTTTTCGTACAAACACTTCAGCGCTTCGATATATCGATAGTCAATTTGGCACCGTTGGAGAGACTGTAGCACAGCTCAGGTCTCGATCGAATCGAAGGCTTTCTCATAGTCCACAAACGCCAAGCAGAGTGGCTGATTATACTCCTCAGTCTTCTGTATAATCTGTCGCAGCGTATGTATGTGGTCTATGGTGCTAAAGCCTTTTCGGAAACCGGCTTGTTCGGGAGGCTGGAAGTCGTCGAACCTGCGAGCGAGACGATTCGTAATGACTCTCGAAAACAACTTGTAGACATGGCTCAGAAGCGAGATGGGTCTATAATTCTTCAACAAGGTTTTATCACCTTTTTTGAAGAAGAGTACCACCACACTGCTGTGCCATGCCTTAGGCGTTCGTCCCTCGAGTATGACGGAATCAAATAGCTTCTGAAGAGCTTTAAGTACTGGTGTTCCACCAGCTTTCAGAAGCTCAGCCGTGATCCCATCATCACCCGGTGCCTTATTGTTCTTTAGCTGTTTAAGAGCCATTCTGATCTCGTACAGGCTGACGTCCGGGATATCCTCGGTATAGTGTCGGGTCAATCTGGCTCTAGAGGAGGAGTAACACTCACTTTTATTTTAGAAAAAAATAGCGTTGATTCAACACTAAGTCATAACCGACATCCACGCGGGCGGAGCCGCGGGCAACAGCTAGTATGCAATAAAACAGTATGCACTTGACAGTGACAACGATTGTTCCAATTTTAGCCATTTCACGGATTCGTCAATGATATTGGAAGTAGCTTTTGAACGCGGTTTCGCCCGCGTGGATGTCGGTTAATACCTCTAATAGTAATACATACTAATATTATGAATGGGAAAGTGTGTGTGTCTGTTTGTCCGTCTTTCACACCTAAACTACTGCATCGATTTTGATGAAATTTGGTATACGGGTAGATTAGACCTTGAGAAAAGACATAGGCTAGGTTTGGTCGCGGGCAAATGGTAGTATATTATATTAATCAATTAATCAGAGTGCCCATGTAGGATTTCCCTCTGCTCTTTACCCTTGGACCAAACGCGACCAAATGCTCTACAATGTTGTCAAAATAAATAAAATAATATTATTTAATTATTATGTAAATAAGACATGAAAATAGCTTGGCTGGCTCCATGACATTAATGTAATAACTTATATTATAAGTTATTAAATAAATAGTATAAAATAAATTCTATTCTTTATTCAGTAACCTTAGTAATAAAATGTTTTTAACTATAGGAATGTCCCTAATTTGATTTTTACCGCAGGTGCAGTGGACCTATTGGACCACACACAGTGCGGTCCGACATTCGAGTACTTGCTATATAATTAGGTACATTCAAGCTACATTAATGTTAAATATTCAATCAATTGACATAACTAAGTGCGTCTTAAAATTGATCGAAACTTTATATGAATGATTCGCAATATAAAAACATTTCTTTCTTTGCTTCTTTCTTGCATGAAAGTTTTAATGACATTGTAGAGGAAGTTCGAGAATCAACCTCTGTGGCAGTCTCTCTTCTTCTTCAGCCTTCTGTGCCGTCAGTATAGAAGATAAAGCAGGACTAAATTAAATAATACTAAATTATATATCATGGAACGCGAGAGTTTAAAAGTTAGTTTAAGCCCTAGGTGTTCCCACTGACAGCACAAAAACTCTCCAGTGAGCTCTTCTTTTTTAAAAAGGGAGTTTTGGAGACTTCTGTAGCAGTACGCTCCGAAGCACGGAAGCGCTCAGATGAAATTTCACTAAGCGGTCACTCATCCAAATGGTAACCACACGTAGTTATCTTAACCATATGCGTACAGTCAGCCTCGTAAGTTTATTAACACTAACATATTTACAAATCTTTTATAAGTTGTAAAATATGTATTCATTTTTCATGTTTTAGTTAGCGACAGCCTCCGTGGCGTAGCGGTAGTGAAGGCGGCTGCTGCGCAGGTGGCGCGGGTTCGATTCCCGCTCAGTGCAAATATTTGTATGCATGAATATTTATATTTGCATTGGTCTGGGTTTTTCTATGTATAATATGTATGTAATTACAAAAAAAAAATGTATCTAAGTATGTTTATCCGCATTCTAGATTCCATAACACAAGCTAGTTAAGCTATGCTTACCATGGATCTAGATAGCGTTGTGTGAAATGTTGTGGAATATTTATTTATTTATGTTTTATATAGTTTTGTAGTCCCCATAGTACTAAGTAAATATTTTTAATGTTTAATTTCATTAAATTATGAGAGGATTAGCAGCCACAGTAATCAATAAATTAGAATTTGTTAAGCTATTTTTGGAGTTGACTGAACGTCACCTGGACATAAACAAGCACTTCGATAAGCTTTATGGGGTTCTTCAAGTAGGGTATTCGAAGGTTCTCGAACGTAACTCCTCTGATGTTACACATGACCATAAGTCACAGAAACCACTTTCCATCTGGTGGGCTTTGTGCTTATTTACCACTAGATTGGCATAAAAAACGTGCAGGATGTAACCGAGATACTCATTATGATGATGAAGTTATTAAAATCCAAATCATAATTCTATCTTATAATTAATCTAAATTACAAATTCCTCTACCGTACTGATTTCATATCTGTACAATAGACTATTATTTATATGTACTGTATGTCCCAATAACTGAAGATTGGGTCATGGATTCCATTAATAATTCATATTCATGTATAATAATACAGTGACATCGGAGCCTATGGACTGTAATTCGATTCGGTATCCATTTTGGTGTGTAAGTACTTCACAGTTTCTAGGATAGTAATCTATACCTATTTTTCGTGTGGATATCCCCAGAGATTCCACCCCTCTCCTCCTCTCTCCTCAGATATCACTCTCTTCCTCCTTCAAGAAGGTTCTTAAAATGTTCTTACAGGTTCGGCGATCACTGCGGTCGACATCTTCAGTGGCGCAGGTCCGGGCGACGACGAGTTCGGAGCTGAAGACTTAAACTCTGTCACAGGTTGGCCAGTAACCACATGAAGACGATCACGTGGATCGTATGTTTGTCTGTTACCTGGTATATAAAACTTCTCCTGTTGTATGAGTCAGTGAGGGAGGTTATCATGGAGGCGTATTTAGCTGATAGCATTGGAGACCAGGGTGAACTCGGAGCTCAGGGGTCTGCTTGCAGCTCTTCCTTCTTCACTGTTACTGCACGTCAACCCGATAAGACCGTAAGCTGTCTTAGGTTTCAATTATCAGGGTCTAACGTGACCCGATAAGATTTTTTTTCGCACCCGATTAGACCTTCTTTTAAAGCGTCGGTAGCTTAGTGGTTAAGGTCGGCCTTTCGAGAGGTCCCGGGTTCGAATCCTGGTCATCACACTACCGACGTGGACCAACTCCTAGCTCAGTTGGAGGGGTTAGAGGGAATATTAGTAATTTCGGTTGCTAATCTATACATCTATGCTCTATATATAAATAAAATTGAAGTGTCTATTTGTAATATTGTAATAACCCTTTTTACTATATGCATATGAAAATAATACGGTACATACACCAAAATAACATTTTTTATAATTTTTCTGTCTGTCTGTCTGTCTATTCCGGCTAATCTCAGAAATGGCTGGACCGCTTTTGACGGGACTTTTATTGGCAAGTAGCTGATGAAATAATGAGTAACTTAGGCTCCTTTTATTTTAGAAAAATAGTGAGGCGGGCAACAAAGTGTAGACTCTAAAAAAAACTAGAGAAGTCCCCTTGGATATCCGGTGGAGTCGCCTCGGACCAACTAAATCCGCACGTTGTGTATAGGGTCTTGCCGGATTGCGTAAGGCATTATCCCTCTAGCCCCAACTGACCCAGTGATAACTCTCGTTCTAAACAAAGTGTCTAATAGGTTATACCAACTGCATTTATAGTCGTTTCAGAACGAAAGATTTTTGACACAGTTCAATACCCCTAGCACGAACAATTCTCCTAATCGTATGGTAAACGTATTGAGAAAACGGAGCATTAAGATTCATGCAAGCGGCCAATCGTATTGCTTCGTTCTCTCAATACGATCACGATAGTTGTTCATCCTAGGGGTACTGCGTCTCTAGACAAGTGGCAATTCGCTAGCCGGCGTTTAAGATAAGATAAGATAAGATATTCTTTATTGTACACCATAAAAGTATTACATGGTAAAAAGTATTACATGTATTAAATATAATGCACAATGGGCGGCCTTATCGCTAACAGCGATTTCTTCCAGGCAACCTTTGGATGGATAGAAGCAAAAGAGATGACAGGGTAGCGCACAATTATTTTTTTCCTTTTTTAAAGTAAAAGGAACAAGTAAATAAGTTAGATATATAAGCATCTTATATATCAGTCAAGTTTGAAATATATACATATACTACACAGTGTGTCAATACAATGTACATAAAATACATAATAATACATAATATTTACAATACATACTACTAAATATCTAAATTATATACTATAGAACATTTTAAATACACGAAATTACAGATCATAGCTGGTCAGGGGAAGATAGATAATATTCTTTTAACATTTTTTTAAAAGACTCTAAAGATTGTGCTCGTTTTATATGTAACGGCAGTGCATTCCACAGGCGAACTGCCTGTATAGTGAAAGATTTATCGTAGAAGCTAGTAAAGTGCAGCGGCATTGCTAGCCTCAAATTCTTCGATGATCTCAGAAATCTCGTATGTGTGTCACCAAGGAACTTGAACCGTTCTTTGAGATAATGGGGAGTACAAGGATTAAACAGTACGTTGTATAATAAAGAAAGTATATGAGTATTCCGACGAAGGCGAATTGGGAGCCACTTGAGTTTGTTACGGAATTCGGACACATGATCATATTTGCGTAAGCCAAATATAAATCTTATACAAAAATTCTGAAGACGCTCAAGCTTGTCAAGTTGCTCCTCAGTGAGATCAAGATAGCTGACGTCGGCGTAGTCAAGGATTGGGAGCAACAGAGTCTGCGCAAGCGCAACTTTGGTAGCAATCGGAAGTAATCCTCGCAATCTACGCAAAGACCCTGCCGCTGCAAACAACTTGCGGTTGACTTCCTGTATCTGATGATCCCAGGACAAGGTGTTATCCATGTAAATACCCAGGTTCTTTACATGATCACTTATTTCGACAACAGCACCATTGAAGATTATTTGGGGATATAGCGTAAAGTCAATGCGTGACATAATCCAGGGGCTTCCAATAACAATGACCTGCGTCTTATCTGGATTTACCTGTAGTCCGTAGTTAAGGCTCCATTCACATACACGTTCCAGATCCATATTTATGGTACTAAATGCTTCTGTCAGCTGACTTAAAGGCGCTTGGGTGTATAATTGAAGATCATCTGCATAAAGGTGGTAGGATGAAACTAATTGTTTTGAGATTGAGTTTATAAAAACAGCGAAAAGTAATGGGGATAGAACGCCACCCTGCGGCACACCGACTGTTATATCGCTCCATGAGGAGAAGGAATCCTCTATGCGCGTACGTTGCCGGCGGCCAGACAGGTAACTGTGAAACCAATCAATCACCGTTGGAGATATGTTAATTGAGCGCAGTATGCCTAGTAGGATTTCAAAATCCACTGTGTTAAAAGCATTGCTGAAATCTAGCAGTGTAAGTACTGTTAGGTTTCCTTTTTCCATGCCTAATCTTATTTCATCCGTAACATTTACCAGGGCTGTAACCGTACTATGACCAGGGCGAAAACCAGATTGATAGGAATTTAGTAGCGAGTTTCTGACAAGGAAACTATTCAGCTGTGTGTGGACAAGGCGCTCAAAAACTTTGGAAAGGAAAGGTAATATAGATATCGGTCGATACTGGGAAAAAGAAGAAGGATTTTGTTTTTTTGGCAACGGAATAATTTGTGCTTCTTTCCACGCAGATGGGAAGACGCCACTAGAAATAGAGAAGTTGACATGCCCTTAATAACACAACATGACATTACGCTATTCGCTGATGACAGTACAGTACTTTTTAATAATGACAATACAATAAATTTAGAAACTGACATTAATCAATCATTGGTACAAATTATGGACTGGCTTAAGACAAATAATCTAACAATCAACATTGACAAAACCAAAATAATGAACTTCAAAATAAGAATTAATAGAACAGAATCTTTAAAAATCCATTACCTGAACAATGACGTTGAAGAAGTAGAAACCACAAAATTTTTAGGGTTGCATATAGATAATAAAATAAATTGGAAACTTCATGTAGAATATGTGTGTAAAAAACTGGCCCAATTCTCGTATGCTCTTCAGAAATTAAGGAAGGTTGCAAATACACCTACCTTAATAACAGCCTACCATGGATATGTTAGCTCAACTCTTAGGTATGGGGTAATCTTCTGGGGTAACAGCACTGACCACGAACGTGCGTTCAAAGCCCAAAAATGCTGCATAAGAGCAATGTTTAATTTTTATGCACCTGACTCCTGTCTACCATATTTCAAATCGATGAAATTATTAACATTTCCATGTATATATATACTCGAGGTTGCAATATACGTGAAAAATAATCCAGAATTATTTGAATATCGTACGCGTGCACGGCATCAAACTAAACTACATATAGTTGCTAGTAAAACGCAATTGATGCATGAGAGCGTCTTTTGCCTGGCCCCGCGGATTTTCAATTGTATACCAGAGTATATCAGAACCGCATCTAAGCTACAACTGTTTAAAAAACAACTCCGTGACTTGTTAACAGAAAAATGCTATTACTCCGTGAAAGAATTCCTAACAGATAAGACATTACAGCAGTACAAGGTGCCCTAGTTGTAGTGTGGTAGGTTCATACAGTATTCGATGTAGGTAAATTTTATTTTGACAAAGTAAATTAATTATATCTTGACATCATAATATGCATAGACATTAAAATCTAAAATTAAACTGACAACCTACATTATTTCTATTCTATTTTATATTGTTCTTATTAATATTATTGACATTGTGAATTGAAATTGAAGGAATTTTGAAATGACTATTTGTAATGATGTGACAATGTTCTAATTTGTAATTTAGCCACCAAATTGTTTCTTATTAATATTATTGACATTGTTAATTGAAAATGAAGGAATTTTGAAATGACTATTTGTAATGATGTGACAATGTTCTAATTGTAATTTAGCCACCAAAATTGCATGCCTATTGGTGATATATGGTGAAACTGTATCCACTGCCTATAACAACTACTTTGTAACCCATATATGCAATGAATTATTAAATAAAATAAATAAATGAAGATATGGGTTAGAATAGGAAGAATCTGGTCCAGAATTGGTACGATCATGTTACGGCTAACACAGTCATATCCGACGGCACTTGATGTTATAGACATTATGCTCTTCTTAACACCACAATCAGTAAATTGATCAAAGACGAAAGGAGAAAAGTTAGGAGCTGGAAGTGATGAAAGACGGTTAAGCGTATTCACTTTAGCAGTCCCTCCGAAATCGGACGAAGAAGAGAAATGCTGATTTAGTGCCTCGATGTCAACGTTTTGAGGAGTATTTTTAGACTTTCCAACTCCCATGGTTCTCAGAAATTTCCATACTTTAGATGGTTCACCACCCTCGATGGAGACATGGATATATTGGCGTTGTGTGTCCCTACACACCTTATTGCAATGATTTCGTATAGCGACATATCTTTCCAAATTGGCGGTAGTGGGTCGGTACTTGTATTTGCATTTTGCTGCAGCTTTTTTGGCAATTAAGGCCTTGATGGCATCAGTAAGCCAAGGAGCTGGTGGATGTTTTATTTTGATTGCACGCACCGGTGCGTGCTTATCAAAAAGTTTGACCAAGTTTTTAGTAAAAATATTAACTTTGTCATCAACAGACTCCGATACAAGTAATGGACCCCAGTCAATATCGTCAGCGTCCTCACAAAGCCCCTCAACATTCACGCCACGAAAATTGCGCTGCATAAAAATTCTCGCCTTAGTGGAATAGAATGACGAAAATATGGAATTTGACGTGTATGACAGTCGTTAACGCATGTCAAATACGTCAAATCCTATACATTCGTCATTCTATTCCATCTAACGCCGGCTAGCGAATTGCCACTTGTCTAGAGGGCCTGATAGCAAAATCGTAAGTGCTAATTTAGCAAAAAAAAAATATGTATAGAAATAATGTACCTACAGGTGAACGGAATATTGGAAGTATGGGTGTTAAATTTACCGAATTCATACTATTTTACTATCGAATTTGTGCCCGGAATCTTTTGCTTAATAACGGCAATATTTGCTGGTATATTCAACGCCTTTTGTCATTGTCTATATCACTAAATAGTATATAACAAAGTCGCTTTCTCTGTCCCTTTATCCTTTTGTATGCTTATATCTTAAGAACTACGCAACGGGTTTTGTTGCGGTTAGTTTAAAAAGATAGAGTGATCCAAGAGGAATGTTTATATGTATAAATACATGTTTAATAAAGTAGAGGGTGAAACGGGAATGGGATCTGACGCCACGCGGGCGGAAAAATATTGGCGGTCCGAAGTTCGTCGGGTCAGCTAGTATACTTATAAATATTATGATTTATGAGCAATGAAACTTTTTGACTGAATAAGTACAAAGAAACTAGTTCTTTCGTTACATTTCTGTATAATACTAATCTAGTATAGATGAGCAGATATCTTATTACCATAACAATATAAGTTCGTGTTATTGGACCTAAAAAAACCGGCCAAGTGTAAGTTGGACTCGAGCATGAAGCGTTTTTAGTCATCATTCACATATAGACATGTCTTCCTAATTGCATCTGAAGCCAAGATGAACTGGGTACTCAGGTTCCACCTTCCGGTTCTTCCTCCTCACCTTCGCTCGATCTTAGGCTCCATGGTAGTGAGGCCATTGGCACGCATGTCCACGACATCAAGCCAGGACTTGGGCCTACCCCATCTATCGGGACCCGGCGGGAACGGTACCACCAGGCATTGGTTTGCCACGTAGCCTGATGGTTTCCGCAAGACATGACCGCACCAGCGACGGCGGCTCTTTTGCATCTGCAATGTTACAGATATGAAGGATTTTTAGTATTTATTGTTATAGAGGCAAGAGAAATACATAATCTGTGAAAATTTCAAGTGTCTAGCTATCACGGTTCTTGAGATATAACACTGATTTTGCAAATTTTTTTTCATAGCAACACACAGACACTATAACCAATGTAATTTAACTTTAGACTTTACGTATTTAGTTTTAAAGTCCAAAATTAAATGACAATCTTGTAGAGTGAATGAACAAATGTTAAAAACTCTTTGTCTTTTCATTTTGGACTTTAAAGCTCAAATATAAAGTCTAAAATTTAATGATATTTAATGCAATGTCAGCGGTATGACAGTGGTTTTGTTATATTAAAAATGATAGGATTCTGTTTTTAACCTTTGAGTATTGAATTCTAAAAATTTTTCAATGTGTATATTCAATCTTTTTCTAGAAAAATCGACGTTCAGCTGCGTGGCATACCAGAATACGGGCCTAAAGTAGCAATCCATATGTGTCTGTTTGTCCGTCTGCGTAAAGCACTGAACCGATTTTGATGAAATTTGGTATACGGGTAGATTAAACCTTGAGAAAGGACATAGACTATCTTTGGTCGCGATAACCGACATCCACGTGAAAGGAGCAGCGGGCAAAAGCTAGTATATTATATTCAAGCTAATACTCGTGGCTCCGTCCACGTTCATGTAGGTATTCACGACTTTTGGTCATACATATGTCCGGTTCTACTCGATCAATTAATTTAGTACAATAGGGCTACCCCATTTCTTCCTGTGGGTGCCGTAGAAGGGGACTAAGGGTTCTACATCTGACAGTGAACGTACAGCCCAGGACAAAGTGCCCGCTAGACGCATTCATAGTTCATATAGAACACTAGCCGACCCGGCGAACTTCGTACCGCCAATATTTTTCCGCCCGCGTGGCGTCATATCCCGTTCCCGCTGCACCCTCTACTATATTAAACATGCATTATACATATAAACCTTCCTCTTGAATTACTCTATCTATTTAAAAAACCGCATCAAAATCCGTTGCGTAGTTTTAAAGATTTAAGCATACAAATGAAAATGGAGACAGAGAAAGCGACTTTGTTTGTGTGTATGTAGTGAAGGTGGCAGACAATCACACGGCCCATCTGATAGAAAGTGGTTACCACAGACTGTGCACGTGTGCAATACAAGGGGAGTCACACTAGTGCTGCCTAAGAACAGAGAGTTTCTGTGCCGTCAGTGCAGAAGACAAAGCAGGACAGTTGACGAAAAGTGGGTGATAATATACCTTTCGGGGATTTACAAGCATAAATAATTCACGGTCCTAGTTTTCACGGATGCATTTTCCATGATAATAGATATTTTTTTTATAGATACCACTTAGGACGGACGTGGTCAACTTGATAGAAAGTTGTTACCGTGGCCTATGGACGTGTGCAATACCAGAGGAGACACACTCGTGCTGCTGACCCTGTTGGCACAGAGAGTTTCAATGCCGTCAGTGTAGAAGATAAAGCAGAACAAGCCTTTGGTATTCCCACTGACAGCACAAAAACTCTCCAGTGAGCTCTGGCTACCCTACTCACCGCTGGGAACACAACACGAGGTTATTATGGCTGCGGTATTCTGTACTTCCCCAGTCGGACTGCTTACTTGGGACGGAAATATCGTCGCGTTATAGCAACCCTACAAAGATACCGCACTGCATTCAATCGCGCAAGCTCCGTGAAATCGCGGGCCGTGGTAAGGTGGCTTTACAGGCCTTCTACACCTTCTCCTCATTTTGTATTCCGTGGTTAACTATTATATTATTCATGACAGTAATGTCAACTTTATTGTTTGTCTTAGTACACAGTCTATTGTTAATGACTGCATACACATACTAAATTATTATGTAGTATGTTTGTCCACTCTATCGGGCATGCATCAAGGACATATCGAACTAGGCCAGGAGTCGTACATCAGTCATTCGGTCAGTCGTTCGCTCATTGCTCATTATTGACCGATCACTGTGTGAATGAAAACATAAGGGTGTAGGTTGTGACGAGCTTGTGTGATGTTAAAAATGGATTTAATATTTTTGACTTCTAAATAATTCCTAACAGAGTTGTCGTATTTACTTACATTTTTGGTGGTGATTAAAAAGTTCACGTCAGTGAGTTATTTATTTTCGCGAAGCGGCGCATGATCTATCGATTTTGTCACACTGAAGATCATTATTTTACCATTGGTCAATTTTGAGCTCTATAATAGCAGGTTTTGTTATCTTTACTTCCCTTAAAACTTACTATAAGGAGAGGATGTCACATGGTTTTTCAAGACTCCCACATGTCATTAAAACATTTGGTCATTACTTTTTATTTTTTCTAATTTGATCTCTACAGGTCCAACTTCTCATGTCGAAACTAATTTATTGAAATTGCCAGACCAAAAAAGTAGTAATTATCAGGTGGGGTGCAATCATATTGTCATCCTTCTTCATTGGAGTGCCAACACATGTACCGACTTACAAAAACTATCAAAAGTAATGGCTAAGCATACTAAATGTACTGGACACAATACCGACCCGTATGTTTCCTCAACCACAGATAAATGAAGATATAGAAATAATCACAATGGCGGCCTTACTTTCGAACGTAACTGTGCTTGCGACACAAGTAGTATTGTTTTAATTATTTTTAACTAGTATGTCCCCAGGCGGTGCGTTTGTTTCTTTGGTACAATCAGCATCACATCGATCTTGACGAACAAACTGTTCAAAATGATCTAAATGCCTTTGTTACCCTCCCCCTTTCTGTAAATGGATTGTTCTCATTTTTGGTACACACCTTTAATTCGGACAATAATACAATATAAATCAATAAAACAGTTTGATTTACTCTTATGACCATTTTTTAAAGTTTGAAGATCATTTTGAGACTTAGCTACAAGATATTTCTGTCACTGACTGTGCAAAAACTAATTTTGACAACTTGTTATTTTCGTTTCGTACTTATTGCTTAATAAATTTGTGTGAATGCAATCGATTACCTATTAATTACATATACTCACACCTATGAGAGTTTTTACGTGTGGGCAATCCCAACTAGCCCCCCCCCCCCCCCCTCTGGGGCCGGAGGGGCAGTTTATGTCGGACTTAATCGCACGCCGTCTGTGGGTCGTTGTGCTAGACCGAAGGGGAAATTGTCCTCGACGCACACCTCGCACACCGGCCGACCCAAGGAGACCAGTAGGTACCCAATACGTAAGGACTTTTATTACTTAAGCCTTTTTTTTTACGTGCAGGAAATCCCCACGGATACCCACCCCTCGGGAGCCGGAGGGGGAGGTTATGTCGGGCTCGAACCGACTAAACCGCACGTCGTCTCTGGGTCGTAGTGCTAGGCCGAAGGTGAGGTTGTCATGCGACATATCTCTCACACCCCGGCTGACCCAGGGCCATCCCTCTCGGTCTGGCCCTCCTCGGGAACCTTATTACTTAAGCCTATGCGGTTTGTTCGAAAGCAGCCATTAAAATAGCGCCAAGTTATTCAGAAAATAACTATTTAAACATCGTTATTGATAAAAACATAATAGATGCCGCGAATCTTGTGCGGTGGCCATCTTGTGTCGTTAAAAATACCTTTGCTTGTTTAAAGAAAAAAAGATCAAATTACATTCATTATATCCTGTGGAGATAATTAATGTATTTTAAACAACACTTGCCACTAGGTACAGAAAGTAACGTATTTATATACTAACTGGCCTTCCCAGGCTTCGCTTGTATATTTCGAACCCCTGATGCACTCATTTTAAACCTTAAGCCATCTCTAATTCATTTCCCAACCCAATTGGGATCAACTTTCCTGTCTATCTATGTAGTACTAGCATTTACCTGCGGCTCCGTCCGCGTGGATGTTGGTTTTCCCGACCAACCACAGCCTATAATATGTCCTTTCTCATGGTCTAGGCGTGCAAGCGTAGGTACCTATCCCTTTCGTTAACATAATATATGTAATACTTTCTTTGGCATAATTGATTTTTATTAGTATACTAGCTGTCGCCCGCGGCTCCGCCCGCGTGGATGTCGGTTATCGCGAATCGGGGTATGAAAAATAGATGTTGGCCGATTCTCAGACCTACCCGATATGCCCACAAAATTTCATGAGAATCGGTCGAGCCGTTTCGGAGGAGTTTGGCAACGGAAACTGTGACACGAGAATTTTATATATCAGATTATGTACTGTGGCATAATTATATTTAGGTCTAATATATTTATGCATAGTTATAATTTGCACAATGTTTTTTATGATAACAAGTATACAATACAACATCATCAATTAATAAGGTAGGGAGCGAGCGAAGCGAGCTCGTGGACACCGCGAACCCCGCCACGGATAGATATTGGTTAGAAGGGTATATGGCCGAGATCTCGCAGAGACCTTCGCTGTTTACCCTTCGTGTTAGGTTTCTTGTGCAAAAGCAAGTAGAAATAGGAGCCCCGCTAAGGGGCTCCGTCGACATAGTTAAATTTTATGCTTAAATATGATTATGCTAATTTTACATATGATTAAGACAAATATGCTAAATTTGTTATGGATAAAAAAATTAAGCATAATATCATTAGTCTAAATGACCATATGCCAAAATGTTTTATGGGTTTTTTTTATGCAAATGGATAGTGAACCAAAAGCATACCTAACATACAGACAGACAGACAGAGTTACTTTCGCATTTATAATAATCTAGTATTCTTAGCAATATTATTGTTAATTTTGGAAGTGAAAATTCTTTAGGTGGTTTATGGATATTTCGTAGAAGTTTTTTATCGTTACCGACACTTCTTGCGACAAATTGTTAACTACGTAAATCCCCGAAGGTATAGGCAGTAGGGTGGAGTGAAAGTGGAAAAAAAATTTTTTTTTTGGAATTTCGCTCTTCCTGTGTCATTAATCGATGACCGTACATAAAGGCTTTATTCAGGCCAAAAATCAAAACGTTACGACTTTATTTTGAGGTGGCGCGCTATGAGAGTAATAAAAAAAAATCAATTTTTACGTCTATCACGTCAATGTTATTGTGTATATATATGTATTAAAACTTATATTTCACGTTACTTTAAAGGGTTAGCTTGTTCTTCTTTGTATAGTTTTCTTAAACTTTCGCCTTTAAGTGGTAACGAGTTTTCGCCTACAAGTGGAAAAAAGTCTGATTATTCGTCAATAAAATGCCAAAATCTCGAAAAGACTTGTGATGCCCCTTGTTTGGCGATTCAATAAAGCGTAAGTGATAATGTGTTACCAACCTTTTGTGAACTTATAAAATATTACTTGTGGTTAAGAAATGACTTACTGGAACTGAATAATGGTAAAGATCCTGCAGTGAAAAATTTGTGTGAAATGACAGCCGCTGATATTGAGATTTAATTAAGTTTCTAAAGTCAAAGTTTCAATATACGATATAAATACAGGATATGAAAAAATTGAGTCATAACTTTATTAGAAAAACATCTGCAATGACCTTTGCAATGATTTGTGTGCTTGTTACATGCTTATGAACTACCACTTCGTGATTTATTTACCAGCCTTGATGGTACAACTACAGGACCAAATAGTTTGTCTGGGACCATAAGGAAAATTTAGAAAAATTCCAAAATTGTCAAATACAGGCGTTCGAACGCATTCCCATAGAATTACCTGATTTGAATACTAATACCCTTAGCACTAATCAAAAATATTTAATAGAAATATGCTCTGCCATTTCGACAGGTACGGTCCCACAAAACTTAGCCAGCAAAGATCCTGGTAAACTTGCACATTCACAGTGGTTGACTTGCGCTAATAGAATTTTTCGTTTCCACGTTGAAACAACGAAACCTTCTAAATCTTTAAAAAATCTTGCAACTTTCATTATGAAAGTTTATGCACCTACTTGGTTTGACATTAAAACAAAACCTTCTTGCAAATATGGTTTAATTCATATATTTAACATGATTCAAAGATGTTTGTATCTACCGGATGACCAAAAAAGCCTTGTTATAAAAACTTTTCAGAGAAATTCCTTTTTTGCACACCCAGAAAATATGTTATTAGCAATGTTACAAGTTGATGAGTCACACATAAGGTAATCAGGACTTCGTAGAGTTTTAAAAGCAATAAAAGAGTTTAAAGTAAAGAAAGTCAGAGAATTTCAATTTCCAAATCTTAAAATCGATGCATCGAATTATGCTTTATTATGCATGAAATATTATGATTTGATTGACTAGTCAAATGAAAAAATAACAGAACCTCCGATGACCATGAAATATAGTGACGCAGAAATTTCAAGCGTGATCTAATCAGGTGGCAAGTTATTTGAAATCGAAAAGTATCCTTAGCAGTAGAACGGTGCTTCAAGCTTGTTACTGTGTCTTCTTCATCTGTTTGTGGGCCAGAGGCAAGTGATGGATCGCCAAACCCATTCACACGAGGGTAAAGGGAAGGTAAGACATACCAGTGTTTGACACAAAATCACAACTTTTTTCGCAAAAAGGAGAGTCTGTAGCTTCGGCTTCCGAATGTTAAAATGCTTTTATTTAATATATTTTGTATATTTATAAGTACAATACTTAATTTCAAGCTTCAATATTTTGATTTTGATAAATAGTTTGTCTCAAATAAAAACTTTATAAAAAACGTATTTTGTTATTTTCTTTAACTTTTAAATTTGATGCGACACCTTAAGATGTTAACGTAGGAACTTGAAATTTTATTTTTGTATCTCTAAGAATGTCGATCATCCATTGGTGATACAGGAGTAACAAAGTTTAAAATTATTTTTTTTCACTCCACCCTAATAGGCAGAGATGTATTAGCACCCACATTTCGTCAACTATATATATAATAATATATTTTCGGTCCCACGTAAACAAACATAAACCGCATTAAAATCCGATGCGTAGTTTTAAAGATTAAAGCTTACAAAGGAATATAGGGACAGAGAAAGCGACTTTATTTTATAGGTACTATGTAGTGATTTTACTTGACATTAGCAAAATTGCGATTACTTGCTGCAGAGGCCACTTCGAAGGAGTTTTCGAAGGAGAATTATCAAGTCATTCAAGTCTTTTTCGCGGTATGTTGTGTCTGCAGTGTTATGGTGCAATATGCAATTGACTACGAATTTGTAGCCTTATAAAAACTTGTACAGTTTCCTCTGTTAAAATGACACTGCATCGTTTATAAGCTGCTACAATGTAAAAATAAGCACTAGACAGGTTACCTAGGTATACATAATTACTGGCACCCTCTCACACATCCTTCATTCACATAAAGTACTTAAACGACAACTTTTAACTTTTTCTTTGGTTTAATCAACATTCTGTGAAGCTTCGTCTCCTAGTTTGTACCTTATTACAACATACCCGTTCGACCTTACACTAGAGCCCTTTAGACCTTTTTTAAGACTATTAATATGTACCCGTTGGAAGTCTTTTTCTGTACCCGTTGGACCTAATCATAATGTATAAGCACCGCCTCAAATTAAACTAACAACAAAAATGTGGTCATATCATATTCCTCCGATTTTGTTTATTCATTATGTAGATAGCATACCAAGACCATTAAGTCCAAACCGACCTTACCTGTTAATCGATGCATTTGATAAACAACTAGACTCTTTCGCAGGCTCTCCTCTCAGGGATGGTAGGTCAGAGTGCAGTCGCTCCCGGAAAAGTTGACAAACCAATCAAAATCAATAAGCATCGCTTATCTATTACCTAAGTCGCTATCGATAGGAGGTAAGACGTACTCTCTGAGGTACGAAGGGGTCTCAATATGAATAAAAAAGGAATGGTATCCGTGCTGTGATTTTTCTAAGCGACAACACTACTTCAAGAATTTCTTTAGAAGATTCATACAGGTTTGGCAGCAGGAGTGTGACAACCCTGGAGCTGCACACGTCCATAGACCACTGTAACTACTCTCTTTCCATCAGATGGGTCGAGAGCTAGTCTGCCACTTAAGTAGTATGTAGATCTGATATGCCATCGAAGTGGTATAAACAAAAATATGATACTAGTGTCCCGCCTCGGCTTCGCAGGGTTGGCAAACCTCGAAGGCGGCTCGTACTCGAAGGCGGCTCGGGCGTCGGAGGGCGCAAACTGACGTCCGCCCCCCATGAGCGCGGGTCTGAGGATGACGGGTGGAGCCGTCCGTCACCCTAGCAGAAGCAGGCCACAGCGGCGGCGCGCATTGTAGGACGATGCGCGCCTCCCCACACCGTGGTTGAGTCGGGGACCCGAGGAGGGCCAGACCGAGAGGGATGGCCCTGGGTTAACCGGGGTGCGAGGGATATGTCGCATGACACCCTCACCTTGGGCCTAGCACTACGACCCAGAGACGGCGTGCGGTTTAGTCGGTTCAAGTCCGACATAACCTCCCCCTCCGGCTCCGGAGGGGTGGGTATCCGTGGGGATTTCCCGCACGTAAAAAAAGGGGGTGGCAAAAATGTTTCCGTGGCTTTCGTACGGAACTCTAAACTTTTTGAAAATCCATTAAAGCCTATGTTACTCAAGAAGAATGTAGCTTTCTAACAGTGAAAGAATTTTTTTAAACGGCCCAGTAATTTCCACAAATTTACAAATCTTTCCTCTTTATAAGGTTAGTATATTTAGATAGTATAGAAGACTTTATTTACTCTGCTACGTTGTCACTCATATTAGAAAGGCTAGGATATGTTCGGAAACCTTGATTTTGTCACCATCAGCTTGGTATTGCATATTGCTCAATCATGAACAGCATTGGCCTCGGCTGGCCGGATATTACTGACAGACAATAATATGGTAATTATATCAATATAGGTACCTACTAAAAAATAGGCAGTATAGAACAAAAAAAAACGTGTCAATTGACCAGCAATAATAAGTTTTATACAGTTAACACACCTATAGCAACTATTAAGGTAATCTTTGTGCAATAAAACAGTATAAATAATAGATCAAATGGAAGGTGGGACGCCGCCTAGCCAGATGACAGACGACCTGAAAAGGTAGCTGGGTCTGATTGGATGCGGAAGGCGGAGGATCGGGAGTCGGGAGCAATGGCGCACATTGGGAGAGGCCTACGTCAAGCAGTGGTCGGCAATAGGCTAATTGAATGAGATCAAATAATGTTGCAACATAGATAATTATATAGGTAATAAGTGAGAGGCTGGTAAGTAATTGTCCACTTTGTATGTGCCTAGTCGAAATTGTCCACCTCTCAATTAGTACTGGCCATTATTAGCATTACTAGCTTAAAACCGAAAACGAATAACCATTAAAAAAATATATAAATGAATTCTTTTGTAATAATTTAAAATTGGAAGGTGTTGACATTATCCAATTTAAAATTTAATAAAAGAACATTGCCGTCGAAAATGGTGTAGTCCACTTAGAGCACCCAGCCGAATAGCACCTGAGCGAATAGCACCTAGCCATGTCCATGAACAGCACCTATCAAAATTTTTGGCAGGTGCTATTCGTGGACACTAATTTATTTTTACAATGTTGTCCACGAAGAGCACCTATGACGCAGCGAGCTAGTGCTGGGATGTATAGGGTGCATGCTGACTCCTGACACGTGTTGGAGTGACCCCGATTTAGAATATAACTGATATTTTTAGTCGCTATTGCTGTCAGCAAACCTAATATTAAGGTTTATACCTATCCAGTAACTCCCAAGAAATAACAGTGTTACTAGTTAAGGGAAAAAACATCAGTCATTAACAATACCCTCACCGGGCATGGCTGCTTTGGGTGCATGGTTCCTGCATCATAAGTGCGCGAGCCAAAGCCGAGTGCCACCATTATCAGGATTGTACCATGGATACACCGCGTCATACACTCGTAGAATATCTAGTGGATGGAGCGGAGTACTGACTTCGAAACACCCCACCTCACGCTCTGGGCCTAGAGGCTCTTCATGAATATTAATAGCTTATGAAAGTACATGGAATACTCCGGCCTTGTTTTACGAGACGAGTCTGCCGGCCCAACTTAGAGTACTATAGTCATCTCTTTGAAAGGGCACCCGAAAATCAACTGGATCCATTTGATTTGACTCGGTGCTAAAACGGGCACTGTGGACACGGACACGCTCAGCTGGGACTGATCCCCCTGCTGTAATTTCCTCAAGTGACAACAATATGGGCGACTTCAAGTAGAGCAATAAAAGGTTATAACAGGAATGGCAGGGTGAGTATAACGCCCCTAGTGCATAGACTACGGTAACCGTTTCCCATCAGGTGAACCGTAATTATATGGCTATTTTTTTAACGTGCGGGAAATCCTCACGAATACCACCCCTGCCGGAGCCGGAGGAGGCGGTTATGTCGAACTCGAACCGACTAAACGGCACGTTGACTGTGTCGCAGTGCAAGGCTGAAAGTGAGGTAGCTATAGAGCATGTCCCTCGCACCCCGGCTGACCCAGGGCCATCTCTCTCGTTCTGGCCCTCTTCGGGTGGGGGGACCTCAGGGTCCCCAATTCGTATCGGAGGGGGGGGGGGGGGGGGGAGCGCCACTGGCGCCACTATCGTGGCCTACTTCTGCTGGAGTAACAAGCGGTGATGGCAATCTGGCGTTGGCTCGGTCCTCTTCTGACTCAGATACCGCCCGAAGCTCCCGTGCTCGGTGATCATCTGTGTCGTAAGTATATGGCTTGCCCACTAAGCACCCGTACAATATTGGGGATTCTAAGCAATACAGAACATTCTGAATTAGAATTTCGAATGTGCTGCTCTATCAAAAGATTTTTTTTTATATAGGACACGTCAATTTGACTTCACCTCGTCTGATGGTAAGCTGAAGGCAAAGTCTCGGGAAAGAGAGTGAGCATTACATACACGTACCATGTTAACAATGGTGGCACTCAGCTTGACGGCCTCATCAAATACTCTGGACCGGAATGCTGCGAAGAACGCTATTCATTTCATTCTGTCAGACCGATCTAAGAAATTCCGATTCTGATTTATTCTCAACTAGCTGTTGTCCGCGGCTACGCCCCCGTGGATGTCGGTTATCGCGACCAAACACAGCCAATGTTCATTCACAAGGTCTAATCTACCCCTATACCAAATTTCATCAAAAGCGATCGAGTGGTTAATAGTATGTTAGTCTTAGTATGGATGTGTGAGGATTGTGATTATTTATTATTAAATGGTATTTTGGGCATTCCAATTTTAGAGTATGAAATTTGTATGGTCCAAATCCAAAGCTTATGCCATATATCATCCAACATTTACTTCCATTCATAAGTGTGGAGTCCAGTACTTCCTTATATACAGCCAGTCCTGTTTTTGAGAGATTCGGGCTTCTCACAAAGTCATACAAACCGTCGGACTTGTGCACGACATTCACGACCGATGTTCAGGAGCACAATCGTAGAGAAATCACGAATGTTTCAAGGGCGCCATTAGTTTTTGCAAAAATAAAATTCGATATCTTCCACGACAAAATCAAGAGTGACAATTTAAATAATTCGCTAATTGATTAAATTCTCCATAGAAGTACATAATGGTAGACCTATAGAGCGCACGATGGTATGTCAGTTAATTGTAATGTCAATGTCATCTTGTTTGTTCTGCTAAAAATATATTTTCGTCAATATTTCGTACGTAACTATATAACAGTGCGAGAGTAAATTTATGCTGCTGTATGTTATTTTCTGTGATTAGTTTTCTCTGTGAATACCGGACTCATATGCAGAAACTCATTGCTTGACTATTGAACACTTTATCAATTTCGGCTGAAAACTTTACTGTAATATATATATACATCTAGATCAATGATCTACACCATGAATTTAAAGATGTACTTCGGACTGGTGGGTATTTTACAGTGCCACCTGCACAATTTTTCGATTGCATAAATGATCTTTTCATGATATTAATGCTGTAGGTATAATAAGAATAACAATAAAACATTATGCTATTGCAATTGATTTTAATTTCTTTGTGTTGATTAGATTCCTTTCCTCCATCAACACATTGACAATGCGGAGGCCTGCGGTGGCGAGCGATTTTATGTCGTATCTCATTTTTACCTATTATTTGTTCTATGGGATAAGCGGTTGTGTGGTAAGTTCGTCACTTTCACATTATGAAGAATGGCTACAGAGGTGCCTTGCTAGCCTCTCCTGCTCACCGACGCAGGAATTCACCGGGCATGGCTGCTTTGGCTGCATAACCATTCAGCATATACCGTCACGCCTTGTAACAACGTATACCTGTCAGGGTTAAGTACAGAACCTTCAGTGCGCGAGAAACACGCCATTTAGTTCCTTGCATCTTAATAAACTATTCCGTTATTATAATCTTCCATAAACAACCTTTAAACAGGGATATGAGCCTGTATAAGCTTTATTGTAGTTTACCTACCCAAACCTTGTGTCATAATGATGTTTAGTTTTTTGCGTGCGGGAAATCCCCACGGTTTGCGGATACCGGAGCCGGAGGGGGAGGGTATGTCGGACTCGAATCGACTAAACCGCACACCGTCTGTAGGTTGTTATGCTAGGCCGAAGTTGAGATTGTCTTCGACATATTCCTCGCACCTCGGCTGACCCTGGGCCATCCCTTTTGGTCTGGCTCTCCTCGGGAGGGGAACCACGCAGTCCCCAACTCGCCCCGGTACTAGGAAGCGCGTATAGCGCAATGCACGCGATGTCGTGGTTTGCTAGGGTGACAGGCGGCTCTACCCGGCTCTAGCCTCAGGCTTGCGCTCACGGGGGGCGGAAAGTTCTACCTCCTTCTTCCATTTACGTCTTCAATTATATTATTATTATTTGGGGTATCTATTTGAAGCCCTACCAAGATCTTCGTGGCTAGCGTACAATGTACAGTGCGTACAGTGACAGTGAGTGAGGTGGCAGGGGGTAATATCTGGATCTACTGAACCGACTTTGAAAATATTTCACCAGTAGAAAGCCAGATTATTTTTTAGTATGATAGGCTATGTATATATATATATATATATATCACGTTATATATGGGAGCAGATCAGTAATCATAAATATCAATAAGCGCTGTAGACTAAAACCATTAAATTACGGGTATATTATATGGCTTACAGAAAGTCATAGGGTCAAATTTCCACGCAAGAGGAGCCCCAGGCTACATTTATTACTTCATAGAATTCCTAGGACCTATGTTCTATACGATGCAATATTTATATCAACGCTTGTTCAAAATAGCTACGTGACCATTGATACGATACTCCTTTCTGATTATGTTAGACTCTTTTATTGAGGTTCGTAGAGAAAACTTAAAACGTGGTGGAATTCTCTTTGCTTTATATTATAATGTCATCAATGTTATTCTGTCATTGTTTTATGACGGCTTTATACAATAATAAAAATTAGTATCGGAGGGTCCCCTGAAATCCAACCAGACGTCCTGATCGTCCACCTGAATCTCGTGGGGGGCGGACATACGGAAACAAATATATTGGCGTGGCTAACGTGGCTCTGGTACACTTGACATTGGCAAAATTGTGGCGATTTGCTGCAGTGGCCAGTTTGAAGAAGTTGAAGTTATTATAAGAGGCCTCAGTTATATTCTGCGCGTTTTCTTGATATATGTCAATCAGCTTCATTACAAGTAAAGTGGAACAGTTTCTGAGACCGGCTCGCTTTACTGGACCAGACGGCAGGTGCAGACAACAAACTCTAGTTACTGACGAGTCATATTCCACAACGTGTATATAGCTCAGTGACTGCATGACATATGCCATGGTGATGATAGCTATAGATGAACTGTATGCTGAGGCTAAAAACCATATCACAGCAATTAACGATGTCCATCCAAGTGCAATCAATTCTTACTTAAAAGCTCTCAAATGTCTATCAATGACGAAACAAATATGAAAAGTCACATAAGAGGTGCCTTCATAGTTGGAATCTTTTCACCACAAATGCGCTAACACCCAGAAAACCTCACACTCTCTCGACGTGCCATATAATAAGGGGTCGCAGAAAACAATTCACAATACTTCAACTTACCAGCACACAGCAAGCGCAGTGCGCGCCTCTGAATCGAACTAAAAATGACTACCATACTTTTGGAAAGACCGAACGGCTGCGACTACAGTTGCATAATGTTCATAGTAGATATAATTATGAATTATTATTATTTTAGGTGATGTAAGTAATTATAAGAAAAGACAATAAATATAAATACTATGATTTGGAATAATGTTCTTTTATTTTCATTTTTAGGGTTCCGTACCCAAAGGGTAAAAACGGAACCCTATTACTTAAGTATCGTAAGAACCATAATAGCTAGACAGTTGACATTTTGTGTTTTCACAGATTGTGTATTTCTGTTGCCGCTATAACAACAAATACTAATTAGGGGGGCTCCCATACAAAAAATGTGATATAGTTCTTTTTCATGCTCATTTTCAGTCGCCGAGCTAGATTCTCAAGAACCGCTAGAGAGTTGAAATTTGCTCAGATTATGTATTTATACTGTGGCTACAACAACAAATACTATTCCATACAACAAAAGTATTTTTTTAAATTGTTTTTTTGCTCGCTATTTAGGTATAATGGCTACACGTAGACGCTAGAAATAATTACAAATTATTAAGGTTATATATTTACTTTCAGCCTTTTTTCTGGTACGGAACCCTTCGTGCGCGAGTCCGACTCGCATTTGGCCGGTTTTTTTTGGCTAATCACATAGTTATTTATCACTAAATTCAAAGAATTACAAGAATAATTAAGCACTATATGTTGAATCGGTACCTCCTCACGCTTCTCCTTACCAGGGCTAACGATTAGGTGGTCATACCATGTTGGACTCGAACCGATCGGATCGGATTAAAGGTGTTTTCTTACACCGGCATGTGGCAGGGCACGCCGTGATTGCGGCGGTAAGGCCTGTCATGGGGGAGTGGCTAGAGAGGCCACACGGTAGCCTCTCGTACCGTCAGACGCAGATCATTATCGGATACGGTAGCTTCGGGCGGTGTCTGCATCTGATGGGCATAGAGCCAACGCCCGAGTGCCATCACTGCGACGCGAGCGTGTACTCGGGGCTGCCAAACGCTCAGTGTCTCTCGCTCGAGTTTCCGGCATTTGAGACGCCGAGACAGGAGCTTGTGGCGGCCCTGGGGTTGAGAGTGCTCACGCTCTTCACCCTGCTCGCAGCGATAGTCCGTTGCGCGGATGCGTGGGCGGCCAGCGCCTCCTTCTGCGAGCAGATCATGCTCGTGAAGGAGTCAGCAGAGCGGACGCAGCGCGATGAGCGAGACAGACTCGCGGACATCGCTGCCCGCGTTCGTATGCGGCTCGGGCGTCGGAGAGCGCTGACCGATCTCCGCTCCCCATGAGCGCGGGCCTAAGGGTGACGGATGGAGCCGCCCGTCACCCTAGCAGAAGCAGGCCAGACCGAGAGGTATGGCCCTAGGTCAGCCGGAGTGCGAGGGATTTGTCGCCTGACAACCTCACCTTCGGCCTAGCACAATGACCCACAGACAGCGTGCGGTTTAGTCAGTTCGAGTCCGACATAACCTCACCCTCCGCCTCCGGAGGGGGGTAACCATGGGGTTTCCCGCGCGTAAAAAAAAGCCTCCCTGGGTACGCAAGCACTATTATCTGTTATTCTGTTGCTTCTGCTAGGCCCTAGCAGCCTTGCTTTTGGTTGCTTTAGCCATTGCCATAGCTGCTAGGGCAATGGCTAAAGTAACCAATTTGTACCCAAAACTTTCACTTTAAAGTTTGGACTCAGTACGTAGGTAGTAGTACAAATCGTCTTTTCATTGATTTGGTCTAGATTAGGAAGGGGTATTTAACAGTCAAGTCACACAATAGCGACTTATAATATCAGTTATATTCTAAATCGGGGTCACTCCAACACGTGTCAGGAGTCAGCATGCACCCTATACATCCCAGCACTAGCTCGCTGCGTCATAGGTGCTCTTCGTGGACAACATTGTAAAAATAAATTAGTGTCCACGAATAGCACCTGCCAAAAATTTTGATAGGTGCTGTTCATGGACATGGCTAGGTGCTATTCGCTCAGGTGCTATTCGGCTGGGTGCTCTAAGTGGACTACACCGTAAATTGTCCTAAATTTATTTTAAAATTAACGTTGTCCATCGTTATATTCTCGTCATTCTAAATGAGCCGGTTTATACAAGTCATCGGACAATGGCGCGTATTCTGTGCGCTTTAGACTAAAGGATGTCTAAAATAATTTTAGAAGGAATTTCGAGTTTCTATTTGGGCATATTGCATAGGCTAAGTAGCTTGAGATGATTGGTGTCATTTGTTACCCAAAAATACCGATTAGATTACAAGGGCAGGTCTATAAAACTATCTTGGGCTTATTTTTGCTTGGCCTTTACTAATGCTACTTAAGCTGGAGTGTGTGTCACGGAGATGAATTATGCTGTGGTGGATGTATTGGAGTCACGCGTAAGGATCGTGTGATGAACTCTCGCATTCGGGGTAGTCTTCAGAACCAGGACAAAACGAACGCTGATAAATAATTTTAATTATATTTTTTTGAATAATTGCATTCGTTAAATGTTCGATGATTTACATCGTTTTGACAGTACTAAACAAAACGTCAGTGATATTAAGTCTAATTTATAGAGTCTAGCAACACCAGAATTGGCACTTACATATATTAGTCGATTAAATAAAAGTGGTGGTTATTAATATCAATCAGATAGTCGATTTTGTATTTCGAATTTTGTTGGGTTATTATCACTGGTGAAGTAGTCAATTTATTGTCGGACGAATCTCTATTATTCGATTTGTAATGCAAGAGTGTCAAATGTCGGATTGGATTGCATCACTGGCGATCAACCAATAACAATATTTATCAACACTGTCGCAGAGAATTGCACAACTGGTGCAGGCTTTCGACTGATTGGGAACTCAAACCAAGCAAAGCCAAAATAATCAAAATCAAATTGTGAGACCCCTGACTCTGGGCTCGAAAGTACAATCTTTGAATGCAACCCAGACTAACGCAAATATGATGATTATTCATATTTTTTAATACCATTGCATAATTATGCAAGTCATACCTACCCGTCCACCATAGACCACCATGATAAAAGATAAAACACATTGTTTTTTAGTTGATTAAACGGGGGAATACCCCCCGTGGAGCCGTTACACGCACAAAAGTACCGGTTTTTTTTTCAAGTTTGGATTTAACATTGGTTACGTTTCGTCATTTTTATAAATGCGAAAGGTTTGATGGATGGATGTTTAGTACTCAATTACGCTAGAACGGCTGAATGGATCTGTATGAAATGTGGCATAGAAATGTTTTCCTGTAAGTCGCGGGTAGAAGGTAAATATTTCATGCGAGTGGAAGCGTGTTTAACTAGTACATGCAAACAATGTCTATTTTTTGTCGGGGTGGGCAGATACTACAAAATATATGCTCAGCTGTGCAATTCTCTAAGCATTCAGTATCGAGCACAATGCTGCGACTGCCTTGATACAGATTGTCATTGGTTGGACTGTGTGACGTCACTGGAGATCGACCAATGACCATCTTTATCAAGGTTGGCGCAGCGTAGTGCTGCGCCAGCGCTGCGACTGCCTTGATACAGATTGTCATTGATTAGACCAGCAGGGCTAACATACGCGCGTCGTCAAATATCTCGAATCGAGATGAGATGTCATCTCGAGTCTTCTCGAGCGAAGTAACGTCGACATATTTTGTCACGTCAAACTTTTTCAATTATTGTCTATGGCATACACATTTTTAAAACATGTTAGTTGCTGTTTTCACATTTATCCGATAAAATCGGCCCGATACGGCCATTTGCTCGAAAGCACAGACTAGTTAGGGATGCAAGATATGAAAAAAGAGAAAAAAATAGTGCAAACAATTTTCGAACTTATTGACATGACATGCTATTGAATCTTTTTCTTATATTCGTGATCAGCGTCATCAATTAATGCGAAAAGACACGTAACAAAGGAAATGTCATTAAGGTCGAAAATGGCTTGCAGTCGCTGTTTTAGTCCAAAATGAACCGAGCTCAAGAAAAGAATACACGAGATAACTTCTCGTCGACCAAATGAACGACGGGAGACAAAACATTTTAAATGTCAAAATTCGAGTAAATAAGGGCACGTATGTTACAATTTGCAGACACCAAGTAGAGATGATTTCTCGAAGTCGAGTTATGTCGACATCTGACAGATCGCCATGAAATTTGCCATGTTACCAACAGTCGATATCGACATAAAACGGCAAAATGCCTCGAGATAGCTATCTCGTGGCGCGCATGTTAGCCCTGCAGGTAACGTCACTGGAGATCGACCAATTACCATCTCTATCAAGGTTGGCGCAGCGCTGTATTGCACAACAGGTACTTCTCTTGATTCCCCCATTATCATCATCACCCTAACATAACTCCCGGTATCGTAGGCTTTCACCTCGAAGCCCAAAATCCCAGGGTTTACTGCTTCTCCGCCTTTTGGTTACATTTATATGACTACTAAGATAGATAGAAGCCATAATGGCCATGAGATCATAATTAATAAAAAAATTGTCGGTCCTAAAATCGTGTGCTTCTAACCAATTGAAAAAAGTTAATTTAAAGCAGACATTACGACGTTACGAAAGGAAGATAGAAGGTTACAGAGAAAGGGGTAGGCGGAGAAGAACGTTTATGAAACTGATAAAGGAAAAGTTACAGTTCGCATTGGAAGATTGGCGATTGCTTCACTGACAAGAGTACAGCTCTTCAATTTATAGAGAGAGAAAAGCTAGACGGGTAGTTACTAGGTACCTATAAATAAGCACTATTTATTCATGTTTAAATACACGTCTACATTCTAGACTTCCATTTTAAAATTCAAACTCAACCCAAATAAACGTATTTATTAAATCATCACTTTTTGATCGATAAAAAATCGACTACGTTACCTGGTTTTGAATAAAAAATCGACTAACAGCGGGGTGTCGGGCCGAGGGATACCACACACGGCACAGAACATAATAAGCTTTAATGAACGCTGATAGCCAGTTATAAAAAAATTAGACTAAATGTATGGAAGAATTATTCAGTAGGTATTTTAATATAACGGTTTCTTATTTGATATAAAAGGTATCATCACATTTAAAAATAATTGTACATATGTTATGTAAGCTGATACCAGCGATTGTTTATAACAATAGTTTTTAAACTTGAGTATACTGTCTTGCCTGAAATAGCTACTCCATCTAATTGACGGAGGAGGCACTGGCATAAATTTTCGGAGACTCTTTCCTCTACTGCACTATTAAGACCTGGATTTCTTTACCAACACACATGTTTCCTTCGTTCAACAATCCCGGGTCCTTTAAACGAGACATGAAAAAGCATTCGGAATAACTGTCACATATTATTATGTACGTCTAGCTCGAACCTTACAGGATTGTTTATTTACCTTTACTGTCATTTCATAAATCTAAATGCCAGTATTTTAGAACGACGCTGTCCTGTATCACGATTTATCTAAGGACAAAATGTATAGACAAGAAAACCTGTCAAATCTGTTAATCGGTCTGTACAATCTGTCCTCAGATAAGTCGTCATTGTGAGAGTCAATTAACAACTGAGCATTGTTTTAAAATACTGGCCTAAGTGGCATTATAATGTAGGCATAGGTTGATTCTTACTTAGTCTGTTCCTTCCACCATCGCAATCTAAATAACTTCATCCCACGCACGCTCAGGTTGTGGAATGAACTTCCTGCCGTGGTTTTCCCAAGCGACTACAATATGGGGTTCTTCAAGAAGGGTATTAGAAGGTATCTACAGGGTCGGTAGCACGATTGTGATGCCCCTGGTGTTGCAAACGTCCATAGGCCACGGTAACCACTTCCCATCAGGTGGGCCGTGTGCTTGCCTACCACCTAAGTGGCATAAAAAAAAAAATTAATGGTAATTAGGTAGATACAAAATGTAAGAGCCCATCTAAATGGTAAGCACGTGCTTATACACCAGATGCGCAACACCATATGTGATAGGCGCTCACACATTGCCACCTGCAGTGAGAGTATTACAGGAAATGGAAAAGGCATTTATGGCCAAGATTTTGAGTAGACTAAATACTGAACTGACAAGGTACTAGCCGTCCGTCCCTACTTCCTGCGTTCTTACTTTAGACTACATTCCAACTTGCCGGTCGAAAGATTACATAAAAATACCGAATTATACCGGTCGGTGCGTTGAGAGTGAATCATTTACGACGAATATACTGAATGGGCACTAGTTAAGGAGTCGGCCTTACGATCGAGAGGTCCCGGGTTCGAATCCTGGCCATTACACTACCGACGTGAACCCACTCCTAGCACAAGCAATTTAGCTTAGTTGGAGGGGTTAGAGGGAATATTAGTAATTTCGATAATTTCGTTTACTAATTTTCTTTACAAAAAAAATGGATTGAGACGTCATCGGTAGTACTTACTGAAGAAATAATTAATATGATACACTAGCGACTTGGTATAAACATGATAAATATTAAAACACACTTTAAACTCGAAACTAAAACTCTAATTATAAACTAGTCTTCTTCATCTTGGCGTTAATCCCAGTCGCATCCGAAGCTATTTCACCTTGAAGTCTGGGGTCCGCTTTACCAGTGTAACTGCGGATTTGGCTGAACTCCGATATTTTCTGTGAAGCGAGTAATTTTGGGATCATAATTATAAACTCATTATGAGCCCAAAAATCTAAAATTAATAATATAAATGCAATTGACAAGTAGAATATACTGCTTCCGGGCTGTTTGGCAGTGGTTTTATTAAAAGTTTTTGTGACGGCTCGCACTCTATGTATGGATGTGATTTTATTGACTCCGCGTTCAGGTTAACTATAGATCCTTATTCACACCATTTCCGTGTAGGAAACTGTATGCACTCTCCTCTGTTTTATAATGTTTGGTATAGAGGTTGCATATTCATTGTAATATTTGACAACCATAAAGCTCTTTTGCGAGGGTTTTAAGGCCCGAGAGGGTGGCCTATAATACAAGGTAGTAGATATGTATGTAGGGGGTGTCTTTAAAATGGAACGCAAGTTTCACATCGACCACGGCCAAACAGCCCAGAAGCAGTATATTCTGATGAAAGCCTGAAGACCTGCAATTGACAAGTATTTTTCATTTTGTGATGTTGATTTGGTAGGTAGGTACTTATTTCCTAGGTAAGTACATAATTGAAGATATTTATAAAAGCGAAAATTTCTAACGGTGTGTTAAGCACTTCTTTCTCAATTTATTCTGATTCTAACATACTATACACACCCGAAACAATTAAAGTCTTGGCCGTTTTCTGTGAATACACAACAAATAAAATTATACTAGTTTATCATTCAAAATGATATTTGAATGTCGGACGAACCATTTATGCGTATACAAAAATTCAAACTACGGATCAACGTAAATTATACAGTATCAAACTGAATCAAACATAAATATCGAATTAAAATCGACTAAAACGTTATGGAGTAAAAAAAAAGTAAATGATAATTTTACGAATTTAGAATTCGCATTCCGTTTATTGTAACGTGCCTTTTGCCAGCGGGCGTCAAATGATTTTAAATTAAGAACGTATAATTTTTTTTAATATGCTAACTTTTTAATGATTGAGGTACTAAACTGTATGGCCGGTGGATTAAGGTTGTAGTGTACTGCCTCACCGTGAATTTTGAATAAAAAAGTATAGTTGTCATTAATTTTCTATCTTTATTTACACTGTTTTGCACATTAGTACAGTACATTGTAATGTGAGGTTTTCTTTTATTTCTGCGTGGTCATCCGTCTAATAAAAATTAAATATCAATCTGTTAAAACAAAATGAAATGTCAAAACTATCACGATTTCAATGAAAAGAGGACAAATTCTCTTTTTCAAAATTTATTCATTACTTTTGCCTCGATCTAATCTTAAGAACGATCGTGAAGTCAAAAAATGTCTCTTCAAAATTGTGTTACAATGATACCTTTCTACATTTAATTTAATTTTTACATATTATTGAGATGGAAGTACTAATTGGAGAATTGTTTTCTTAATTACATTCCCAAATGACAAGTGACAATAGTCGGTCTCAAGTTGTAACATGAGTTAAAACTAAAGAAATAATTTATTTTCTAAGACTACCTGGCATCGTCTATTCAGGCAAAGACAATAACGTAAATATTCATGTCAAACGAAGTATACCGAGGCGCATAAACAAATTTTTATTAAACCCTTCATTTTATGCGCGGGCGCTCCCGGTATGAGACAACCTTTATCTATTTATGCAGATTTGCGCCGATACGTTTTGTTTCGAGAAATCGTTAATAATTTAATATTTTATTGTTTCAAAGAGAAATATAAAAGTTGTTGACATTATTATAGACTACCGTTTTATTTTGTATCTGTTGTGAATTTTAATTTTAATTTTGCTGATTGACGGTTGGCATAATGATTTGATTTGTGTTTTGCGTATTCGAAATATGAAATTCGCGCTCAATCTTTCTATTCCCGCATAATATTTTAAACACTTCCAATTTCAAACTATCGTGTAGGGTGATTAACTAAAGTGGTCATGATTTAATTTAATAACAAAAGATTTCGGCAAATTGAGACTTTTTAAGTTCCCAGAAAACACATCACCTAAAAAGTTTGCCATGGGTAAATCGTGACATATTTTGTTCGACAAATCCAGATTGGTTGTACGCAACAAAAAAAATTGTATCGTTATAAGAGACGATATTCTTAGCAATCCATGGATTCTCCGTGCGGGTGCCGGGTCCATCGCGTAGCTGAGTTGGGAACTCGGGACAGTGCCTGGGACTTGCGACCCAAGTGTAGGTTTAGAAGGGGCCCCTTTTGTTGATGTACATCAACACTCACCTTCACTACCCAAGTTCCCCTCCCTGCCTAACCAAATTTGATACGAACCTACTAGTGCCGCTTTAAACATTCATCCTAGTAATGAGCTTATTGTAGCTCTCGATAGGCCTAGATCTTTAAGTAGATTATAGAGAGATTTAGCTGGTATACCTCTCGCTCCCACTTCTACTGCATACAAATTAACCACGTAACCGTTTTTGATTAATTCGTTTGTGAGATCATAGTATTTATTTTTCTTAAGTGTGTGGTCCTTCGGTATATTTGTTTCCCACGGTACAGTAAGTTCCACAAGGACCACATATTTAGTCGTTTTCGAGTAGCGAAATATGTCCGGTCTAGATGACGAAACCCCAACATCCTCCGGAATTTTATAGTGCTTTTCATACGTGTCGATTAGGAGAGTCCAATCTGGGGCAGTATCTAAGATTGAATAAGGTTCGTTCCTGGATTTTATGGATGAACCTTCAGACACAAAGTTGATATGACGTCTGTTAGTAGTCAATCCTTTTTGGGCTCTAGCTACTGCCAGACTCATTGCTTCGCGTATGATGAAAAGCACCTTATCGTGGTGGCGTGAGTATTGGCCTCTATCAAGAAGCACCCTACATCCTACTAATATGTGCCTAGCCGTCCCTATTGCCTCACCACACGTATAACATTGTTTTTCTGTGGCCTTCCCCCACCTTACCAGGTTAGAATTTTAGATTTTAGATAGAATTTTAACAGGGCCGGCGACCACTCATAGATCAAGGTGCGCCACTTTAAAGCCATCGGCATGCAGAACTCTCCCATTGTCAACCATTCGTTTTGGATTTCCAAATTCATCGCGTGCAATTTATCATTTTCGTCTTGCTTCAGAAAGGACCTAAGTATATCCTGGTCCCTTTTTGGCTCTCGTACTCCCAACCCCACTTTGTTCGACTGGGCTCCTATCATAAATCGTTTATGGAATATAAGTCTAGATTCAAGCTCGGACGCGTAATTAACTGACTTGACATATTTTAGTTATCTAATTTTATTTCAAAACTTTACCTAAACACAACCTAAAATAATATATTCATAACACGATAAATCACAACACAAGCCCATCGGATGCCATATTTTTCGAATGTCATCCCACCATTTTGAAAATTTAAAAAACAAATCGCGTTCGTTCGAAAACGGCCGTGAATCTGCGTATTTTGGGCGCGTTCCGTTCCACGTTCATTGGTGTTTAATGTCTTGGCACTAATGCTGTATCAATGGGACAGATAAGAATTTCTACGTAATTAACGCGAATACGATTTTGCCATTCAAAACCGTTTACGGGGGCCATATTTTTGTTGTTATATAAATTATTTTGGATGTTTTTGTATGTTTTCGAAATAAAAGTCGATTAAGATCAAAGGGGACGAAATGAAATGTGCATTTGAAATATTGAAACGACAATACGGGTAATGCTCGAATTCTGTACTTAAGAAAAGCTACCATATTTTTTTTTCATTTTCCTTTCGGTGTTTCATGGGTATGGACAGCCCAAAACTTTGGTCGGGTTTTTCATGGACCTGCAGGTTTTTTCAATGATGGAACAGAGATCAATCAAAACTAAAATGCTTCATTATATTTTACTTTTTTTTAGTACAACTAAGTTGGCAGACGGGCACACGGCCCACCGGATGGAAAGTGGTTACCGTGGCCTATGGACGGTGTGCAATACCGTGTGTGTGTGGGTTATACTTGTGCTGCCGACCCTGTAAACTCAGAGACTTTCTGTGCCGTCAGTGTAGAAGACAAAGCAGGAGTACCTAGCCTTTGGTCTTCCCACTGACAGTATAAAAACTCTCCAGTGAGCTCTGGCTACCCTACTCACCGCTGGGTTGCTAAATGTTGATATGAGATCCCTGTGCGTCGGAAGTAGGTACGGGATCAGATTTTTTTTTAATGCCATGTTGGTTCTTGGTGGTATAGAATATGGCCACTCTATTTCTTCCTGTGGGTGTCGTGAAAGACGACTAAAGGAGAGGGCTGGTCTCCATCCGTCAGTAAACACACAGGGCTTAGATGTCACCCGCATACGGTGCAGAACATTCCTTCAAGAACCAAGCGGTTCAGTGACTCTTTCCTTTGTCGCACCATTAACACCTGGAATTCCTTGCCAGCTCACGTGTTTCCCTCTTCCTACAGTCCCGGGTCCTTTAAGCGGGGCGTGAAAAAGCATCTTATAAGGCCGTTAAGCTGTGTGCCACCATTGTTGACATGGCACGTGTATAATAATGGTGGCCCTCTTTCCTGAGACTTTGCCTTCAGCTTACAATCAGGCGAGGTAAAGTCGAATTGACGTGTCCTATTATAACACTAGCTGACCCGGCGAACTTCGTACCGCCAATATTTTTCTGCCCGCGTGGCGTCAGATCCCGTTCCCGCTGCACCCTGTAATATATTAAACATGTATTATACATATAAAACTTCCTCTTGAATCACTATATTTATTAAAAAAACCGCATCAAAATCTGTTGCGTAGTTTTAAAGATTTAAGCATACAAAGGGATATAGGGACAGAGAAAGCGACTTTGTTTTATACTATGTAGTGATGATAGTGATTTAAAAAAAGCCCCTCAATAAAGTGTCCACTAGATGACAATAGGCTTGCTCCCTATTACGTGGGACCGAAAATCATAGATGGCAAAACGTGGGTGTTATGGTTAAAATATATTTATAATTTCTCGTACTCCAATATTCTAGAAGAAAATATTATCATTAGTAAAGTGTTTCCATCTTTTAATAAAACGTTCAAAGTAACCTTTGATGATACGCCATACATTTCCGTCTGAATGGATTCCTTTTATATCGAGACACCCACGACATTTTCTTTATATTTATGTACATAATTAAATAATTTGAAAGGAATATTTTTAGCTAGCAAGTATACACCTATGATGTAATCTGTCAAAGGAAGTACTTCCTCACAGTTATTGATGATGAAAAGACCTATTGGTACTGATATTTTTTGTATGTATTAATTAACCTCGTCTGATGGTAAGCTCAAGGTAAATGTTCAAGAATTAAGGCCACTAATTATAGATGCGAAAAGTCACTGAGAGAAAAGGAAAATTCTGTACAGACCTGTCTGGCCTGCGTGGAAACAGGAGGCCAACGTAAACCAACGTTAGGAGAGGCCTATGTCCATCAGCTAATTGATTGATTACTGAGTACCACAATCGTGGTCAATTTGGTATTCTCCTGCAAATAAAATAAATTATTTAGCTGAACTTATTAAATTAAGTTGAATGAAATTTTGAAGCATTTACTATGCTAACTTTTCAAATCGATTAAGATAGGAAAAAGTGAATGCCCAGGTGGGACTCGAACCCACGATCTTTCCCTTACAGGAGGAATGCTCTGACCACTGAGCCACCGGGCCACACCTGAAGCTATCCAAATTCTCCTATACTACCGTCTTAGGGCGACGGTGGGAGGCATCTACCGACATTCATACGAAATATCAGAAACAATGAATGATGTCAGAGCATTCCCCTGTAAGGGAAAGATCGTGGGTTCGAGTCCCACCTGGGCATTCACTTTTTCCTATCTTAATCGATTTATTAAATTAAGAATAGTAAAATATATTAGTTAAAACAGTTGCGGCGGTTCTTATTTTATCGTTCTTATTTATTTTTAATCATCCACTCAACCTGTAATAGTACATTATTTGACTACTAAATAGTATGACGTCACAAATAAATTTTTCATACAAATTTCCTAATAGGTTACCGTTATGACGTTTAGTAAAAAGTACTTAATTTGACTAGTCAGTCAAATACCCAATTGTGAAAATTTGTGAGTATGTTTGTCACGTACGGGTACAATTACAGGAACGAAGGTACAAAAATTATATAAGAAACCTCAATATCATTTTTGAAGACCTATCCATAGATAACCCACAGGTATGGGTTTTATGAAGAAAAAAAAAACTTTGAGTATCAGTTCTAAGTATCGGGAATCCCAAAATTTATTGTTTTTTTTTTTACTATTTTTGTGTGAAAATCTTAAAGCGGTTCCCAAAATATAATACTTATCAAGTTTCAACAGCATAGTTCTTATAGTTTCAGAAATAAGTGGCTGTGACATACGGATGAACAGACAGACAGACAGACATGACATGACATGACATGACATGACATGTCATAACATGACATGACATGACATGACATGACATGACATGACATAACATGACATGACATGACATGACATGACATGACATGACATGACATGACATGACATGACATGACATGACATGACATGACGAATCCATAAGAATTCCGTTTTTCCATTTGGCTACGGAACCCAGTTATCCTATAACCCCAGATAGGGTTTTACATCCATACATAAAGTCTCACCTCTCTCACTTCCCTTTTTTGTCCGCAGAGAGTTCTCTGTGTACGTTACATGGTCATTAGTCAAGCGTAATGGTATCGAAACAGTAGAAGTATTTTAGAATTTAATAGATACATTAAATTCTGTTAATCAATTTTGATTCGCCTACGACAGTTTGTGGACGTGTCGCTTTAGTGTTAGACCTATAAAAATAAGAAAAATGCTTCCTGAAAAACTCGAGAATAGTAATTATTACACTTTTATCACACATTATAAAAAAAATGGTTTAAAAACTACGGGCCACAGTACGGTGCCTTGCGGGACATAAGTGTTTATAGCCATGCACCCTGCGCAGATGTGTACTGTAATAGATTTGTTAATCAAAATATAACAACTGGCATATATGTTGACCACAAACACATCACAAAAAGTACTCTATATGCGCAGTACGCGTTTATATATTAAACTAATTCATACGCGTCTAAGCCTCGTTTCTATCACGATTTGGGCTCCAGATATATGCCTGTAATTATAATGAGGATATTACAATGGTATTGATATATATTTTTTCTAAACAGAATATTTTGCACGAGAGTCACTTCCAAATTGGTAAAGTGTGTGTCGCCCCCTGCAATTTCTAAAATAAGAGAATGACAACCCTAAAAAAATATGATGTACATTACCATGTAAACTGCCAGCGAAAATTGGTTTGAAAAAGATCTAGTAATTATTTTTTTAATACGTCATCAATCGTATACCGCACACTTATTAAAACATCGATGAAAGTAATAATGAACTACAAGAACTATTATATTATTTTACTTGCTGCTACGGGACCCTTCACGGGTGAGTCCGACTCGCACTTGGCCGCTTCTATTTTTAACTGAATCTTATGAAAAGTTGTTGTAATTAAATGAATAAAAAAACTAGGATCAGATCTAGGATGAAGAAGAAGATATTTTTTGTCAGACAAGTGTATATTTTGTGATTTGTTATGTACTTATTGATTTATTTATGTAATTAAAATAATTTCTTTTTTATTGTAATTAACAAATTATTAGTTTAAACTTTTTGATACTGGCGGACTGGCGCGAATAATAAAAAAAATACACTGGCCACAGACTAAAAGAATGAGGTTACTTTTTTATCACGTTAAAAATGGTGAATTTACTTAAAATTTTAAATAGAGAGAAAACAAAAGTTATATTTGAGTAAAAGTTTTGTTTATTATACACTAACAAGATGTTTTTTTTTATTAAATAGGTACGAAGTTGCATGAAAGAAACAAGCACTACCTATTGCTTGCTTTGCTTTAATTTATTTCTTCTATTGAACACGATTGTTTATATCTATTTTTAGAAAAAGGAAAAAATACAACTCATCCAGTAAAATAAAATAAAAAAATCCCACTCGTGATTTGATAAAAATAAAAAAAACACAGTTTAATAATAGGTAATTGCATGCCTCATTGCGGTGAGATTAGAGCCACATTATGAGCAAATGAATTGAAAAATATATTTCCCTCAAAAAATATAATCTGTCCCTGTGATCTAACCAATAGCAGATTGCAAACTGACCACTATACAATCCCTTATATTGTTGTCCCGAATACTGCAATGGTATCAAAAGGCCTGATACCGTACCTATTCGGAAAAAAACTATTTGATTGTCAATTGGATTCGTTTACCTGCAGAACTTTTTATGCAAAGCTTACTGTTACAAGTATGGTCTAGTTATCAGCTTATATTTTGACCCAAACACGTCACAAAATGTACTCTTTATGCGTAGTATTGCTAGTTCTTGGCCCTAAATCGCGATTAGAAAAGGCCCTGGCGCGCGCGAATTGTCTTCTAATTAACTATACTTGTAATTATCTATATGCCAGCGACTCAAGATTCCATATCAGTCGCAACGAAGCCGCCGACGAGGCAAGGTCTCCGAACTCGTCGTCGCCCGGACATGCGCCACTGAAGATGTCGACCGCACTGATCGACGAAACGTCTGGATCGCAAGTTTCAAATGGACCACGGCCAAACAGCGCGGAAGCAGTATATTCTACATATACTTGGTGAATTTGAACTCGCCCACGGTCGTAAGACCTCGTGTTATACTCGAAATAAATCCAAGATACCTGTAGGTGCTGCAGGTGTGGAGCGTTTTTTAGGTCCAATATATATAGAACGAGTGATTTTGGGTGTCCTTTGTGGATAGCGCTGGGTGCAACGGCGTAATGGATGTATCAAACTAATTGGCGCACACCAGGGCCTCGCTTCTCTCGCGACTTGTGATCAAGATATGTGCCGAGTACTATAAATAATATGGGTTCCATCCTGACGACACTGACCTTATAAGCAGTGGCGTAACTATACCAGCTGAGGCCCGTGGCAATTTTTTTGGATGGGGCCGTCCAGCGTCCTAGTAGAAAATAGTCACGTTAGAATTTAATTTTAATAAACCACTGATGTAAGTAAGTAGTTACCCAAAACTATTAATAATATTGTGTGCATTTTAGTTGAATATCTAATAAGTTTTATTTTCAAAAGCTTAGGTTTATACAAATATTTATTATGCAATAACAATTTACTTTTAATAATATTTTTTTATTAATTAAATACTTTTATCCGAGCTTTCTGTTCCGCAAAATTGATGAGATACATCAAGGTTTAAAGATCGAACCATAGAATTTTCAATAGATAGAATAGCCTAGTTACGACGCCTGTCTTGTGCCGTAGAGTTTTTTAAATGGGTTTTTATTAATTTTAGTTATTTTAGTTTCGAAAATAACCGTTCTATGTAATCACAGGAATGGTATTAAATAACATTAATACAGTACATATTACTGGAAAGCTGCACGACATAAAATGATTCTTCATTAGTAATAAATCAGCAAGTTCTCTTATGCATGAAGACTTTTTTATTTCATCTCTGAAAGTGGACCGAAAACTGAGCATTTCCCTGGCTGGATTCAGATATTTCTTTTTTATTATCATTTTTTATCATCTGGCCCTTTGGTTTACTTAACAATTCTTGTAAAATCGGATCGTATTTTCCTAATAACTCAACAATACTCAAAAATTTTAGGTAACATTTAATTTTTTTTCTCCCTCTTTCTCTTTCGTTTTTCGCTCCCACTTAAATATTTTCTTGAACCAGACTTGTTGAAATTTAACTTTCTCGATTAACTTTATTTTACATCCTTTTGCATGTTCAACAAAACAAAAACTATGAAAAATAAAAGATAAGTACAGATGACCAACTGAATCAAACAAAGAATGCGCAATAGAGCTCTCCATAAATAAAAAAATACAAATATACGGTATTCCCCTACACTGAGAAGGCTGTCATACAAAAGAACTGTTTTAGCCCGTCAACTGATGAAACCAAAAGTTCCGTCACGTGGATTTGAAAAAATGTATAGTTTTAATGGTACGCGTTGATTTAGTAAGCTGAAAATATGTTAAATAAAATTTATTAAAAAAAATGTTTTACTTTACCGCGCTTTTTGATGAATTTTAGTACATTAAATAGGAAATTTCATGATTGAAGAGAAAAACATTTTTACCTCCTATCACACCGTTTAAATAGGCACGTTATACCCTTCCGACCAAAAGAAGTTTGTCAGCAAAATTTTCGGGTATATCGCAAAATTTCGTATCGAAAGAACTAAAACTTATCGAAATCCACGATAACAACAAAACACATTTTTGCTTTCATCATAATAAATTTTATTTAACATATCGATACCTCGGGGCTCAAAAGGCGTAAGCACCAAAAGTCGATTTTACAGGAGAGCAAAAAAACAAAAACAAAATTCCTTTTTTCAGCATAACTTTTTAAATTTTTTCCTAAATAAACCATTCTAAGACCAAAAGTCTTAAATTTTTGTGATGGTCAGGTCACTGTAAAATTATATTTCGAATAAATTTAAAAACAACGAAAATAGCTTTCCTATACGCCCCGAAAATATGTTTGGGGTGTTCACACCCCAAAAATCAATGGATGTATGATGAGTGATGGTTGTAACCGTCAATTTCAGGAAAGTGGACCATTAGGGGAAAGTAGACCGAGTGGGAAACCGAGTAGACATTTTAGGAATGTGGACCATTAGGTCCATTTTAACCTTTTTATCAACTTAGATAACAAATGAATAGTAATAATTATTGATTTACCTGTACCTAATTGCCTGTCTTACCTATAACCTATTCAATAACTCATTATAAAAGTAGGAAAGCGGACCCTGGGATCTCCCGCGCTAGGCGGGACGAGCAACCAGGAGACACGCTAGGTTGATGATGATTGTTTCCCAAGAGAACGGTACGTCAGTGAGCTTCTAACCTAACCTATCCAAGTCGAATTGTACAGCTTTCTCAACGCTCACTGACGTACCGTTCTCTTGGTGAACAGTCCATGGGCCAATTGTTCTTTGGGTGAAAAGTTATTGTTCAAAACATTCTGTTGGTTAAGCATTCACTGGCGTAGAGTAATGCTGGCGCAACGTTCGTGGATGAAAAGTCTATTGGACGAAAAGTTTATAGTTTAAAGATAATGTTGACCAAAGGTTCATGGACCAATCGACTGTTGGTAAACCGTTTCAGAGCGATTTCTCAGGTAAACAGTTAGGTATCCTCACAAAATTTGGCGCTAATAACATTTAATGCTAATGGAAACAGGAACTCTTGAGATCAATTATAATCATTTTAGTTTTCTGATAGTCTATAAAATGTATGATGTAAAATGGTAGGCGTAAAAACATTTGTATCATCTACGGTGTCGTTTACTACCCTCGCGTTTATAAACAGTAACAGTGGTTGCTGTTACGACACAAAAACTAAAAATATCTGTTTTATTTCCTACAAAAAATGGGGTCGTAAATACAATTTTTTTGAATTGGAAGGCTTTAAATATACAGGTCGATAGAGGAGAAAAATATAAGTAGGACTGCATTAAAAACTCAATTTCCCCAAAATGGCGGTTACGCCTGTTGAGCCCCGAGGTATCGATATATTCGGCTTACTAAGTCAACGCGTACCAAGTTGATTTTATTAATATATTTGTTAACTATCGATTTACATAATTTTTTTTCAAATCTGCAATGACAAGACTTTCAGTGTCACTGGCTCCTAGCCTATTTGTCGACCTACAAAATGAGGGAATTCCCCGACCGTCACTAGCTCGCCGCGTTACCAATGTACCGCGGCAAAAAATGAAGCAATCAATGGATGCGTTCCAAAATTCGACATTTTTTGTTTTGAATGTGTGGACATTTTATTGATTAGTTTGAATTTCTATATGGCCTTTAGTTGTGCCACACTTTGATTGATTTTAAGTACTTAAAAAAAAAAAATTTTTCAAGTACTTAGGTACAAAAATTTGTTAAAAATGTTAGGTTATTTCTGAGCTCGTGGCCTCGTGGTCCGGGGCCCTCTTGGGTCGGGGGCCCGTGGCATTTTTCCAGCCCTGCCACCCTATAGTTACGCCACTGCTTATAAGGATTATGAAAATAAAAAGATTTTGTTATACTTTCGGACAAGAAAGTTTCAGGTAGTTAAAATCTTTATGCAAAATATTTTTGTTTGCTTAGAGTAAAGTAGAGTTAGAGTTTTTTTTTAATACCACTGTGGTGGCAGACAAGCACACGGCCCATCTGATGGAAAGTGGTTACCGTGGCCTATGGACGTGTGCAACACCAGGGGAGTCACACTATTGCTGCCAACCCTGTAAACACTGAGAGTTTATGTGCTGTCAGTGTAGAAGACAAAGGTAGCCTTTGGTCTTTCCACTGACAGCACAAAACCTCTCCAGTGAGCTCTGGTTACCCTACTCACCGCCGGAAACAACACGAGGTTATTATGGCCGTGGTATTCTGTAGGGCGGAGGTACTTCCCCAGTCGGACTGCTCAATTGGACGGGAATACCGTCGTGTCCTACAGAGTATTTTAATTCTTGTCCCAGAATAGACAAATAGTAGTCTAGTAAAAATATTAGGTTAGTTTTACAGTTACACACCTCACCGACCGCCTCTCACAAGTTATAGGAAGGCGTGATGTTCCTCTATAATAATTTATTATTGTTATAGACCTGGGCCCCATTCGACCCCTATATACAGAAAGAATTGCGCAGTCACCCGAAGTAGGTATACAATAGTCAATCTCATTGAAATGAACGGACGCACGCATTGACATTATAATATATAAACAAACAATTGATGCTGTACTGTAAATGAAATGAAATGAAATGAAATGAAATGAAATGAAATGAAATGAAATGAAATGAAATGAAATGAAATGGGATTTATTTGCTTGAAGTATGGTATTACATTTAGTGTGTTGGTATAAATCAGTAGTTTGTTCCACATACTCCGCTGGAATGATGCCCGGCATGCAAAATTTTACATTAACCTAAACACATAATGGTAAGTGTACAATGAAATTATTAATCAATTACTATATATAAGTACCTACTAAATTCTACCTTGTAATTGCAAGATAAGGACGTTGATTGTTAAACATTTATATTAATTTTATCATCTTTTAAAAAACTCATTCACACTATAAAAACACTTGTCAATGAGCCACCCATACAGCGTTGGGTACTCGTACTAGACAAATGCGCGAATGAATTAACTAAATCAGTTAATAAATTTTGGCATCAATCTAGCACGCTTCTATGTGTTATCTGTATAAGTTGATGCCAATGTCATACCAATATTATTTTACCCATTGCTCACCTCACCTTTTTTTAACGTTCGAGAAATCCCCACGGATACCCCCCGGGGCTCTCCCCCCGATGTAGGTACGTCGGATTCGAACTGACTAAACCGCACTCCGTCTGTGGGTCGCAGTGTAAGGCCTAAGGCATAACCCTCGCACTCCCTCACCTCACCTAGTTGGTACGGTTCACCTGCTGAATAACGGATTATGCTTTGACGCCTTTCCTCTTGAAGTTCGGGAGTCAGGGGTCAGATGTTGGGTAGACCTCCTTCCTCTATGAGCGCGCGCCTGGAGGTGATAAGTGGATCTGACCCAAGAAGACCAAAGATGGCGTGTGGTATTAGTCGGTTTGAGGCCAACATAACCGCTCCAATATGACGGCTGGGGAGAGATTTTCGAACAAAAAAGGGCCAGTCAGCCTGTGACCACGGCCGGTGTAAGAAGTCAGTTGGCAGTTGCTCCTGCAATCAACATAAGCCAAAGGCAAGCAAGTTTTGGATATGTACATTATGTAAAACTAGGACAAACGCTGTGTTGATGATGGTATGTAGGTACTAGAAATGGACGCGCATAAAACTAATCTATTTTTTTTTTAAATCGAAAATAGCTTGTTATGAATATATTTTAATTCAGCGTACAAATTCATCATTAATATTTGCAGATTAAATGCTAGATAAATATTTACGATATTGAACAGGTTTTATACATTATTATTATAAGATACTAAGTAGGTATTATAAAATTCTAACTTTGTTGTGTCTGTACATTACTGTATATTTACTTATTTCTGTACATGTATATGCGCTCGAAATAAATACTTTATAAAGAAATTGAAGATCACAATTCTTTAAACCTTTTTTCCCAGTTAAGTTCGGGTCGGTTTCCCAGTCTTACTGTGATGCGGCTGAACTTTAATATGTTTCTGTGAAGCGACTGCCATCTGACCTCCAATGTGCGATATCGATGTTCTGTAGTTAGACTAGTCGGACTTTTTAGGGCACCCGTAACGACTAAAATAGATGTTTGTATGGCAACCAGGACCAACGGCTTAACGTGTTCTCCGAAGCACAGAAAACCCCCAGACCAGCGTTTCCCATTTACCGGGTCGCGACCCGGTACCGGGCTATTATAATAAAATACCAGGTCGCACAATTCCCGCCCTTTTTGTTAAAAATAATAGGTACCTACTATCGATCAACGCATTGTATATTAATTTAAATGAAGCTAGGCTTTCAACATTAGTTTACCTTAAAAGTTAATGTAGAAAACGACTTGAAGTGGAACCAGACCTTTTAAGATAAAACTTTCGTCATTGCTTGCTTGTTCCATTAATAAATGTAACCGGCTTGGGTTAAAAGTATTCAGTGGGTCATGAAGGTGCAGTGTGTAGCGGAGTCTTGAGGGGCGGTAGAAATAATTAGACTTATACTGAATTTAAATATGTATAACTTGTATTGCGAGTTTACAAGAAATTAATGTGTGTGGCAGCCCGTACAATGATTCGGTAGAAACGTAAGTTTTGTAGTGTGCCTTAAGCTGTATGTAGCAGCTCCCTCCTCGCGTGCGCCGAGCCGTCCTATTAGTGCGTAAATATCACGCCATATTACAGCCACCAATCAGCGTGATCGCACTATGACGTGATGTGTGTAGCTGGTGCGCGAACACAGTGTAAAAATTACCGGGCCATGGTAGAACAATGTTTGGGAAACACTGACCCAGACCAAGGTAAATACATATTCATGAATAGAAATACATATTTGCACTGAGCGGGCATCAAACATGCGCACGCTGCGCAGCAGTCGAATGCACTACCACCATGTCACAAGGACAGAGGAAATTTGGGATTCTAAATTAACGATTTTGTACTAAAATTATTTCTGAGAATATTTTCAATTTCATATCTGTTTTTTCGCCAAAACTACTAATCGCATTTTGATATGGCTTTTTTTTATTAGAAAAGTGTTTCAGACTAAAAATCTGCCGTACTTGATCGCAATCAATCAGAGATATAAAACTACCACGCAGGCAGAGCCGGAGTAACAAGCTAGTAAGCAATATAATTGTCTGTAATTATATATTAGGCATCGTTTCCATAGCTTAGATTTAAGATAAAATGAGAATATTTCGTTCGCAAATTATAATTATAATGTCCGCCATAACGATGGGTGATTGATACGATAAATAACTACGGTGTGTGTTTAATTTTGTTAATGTTTTTTAGATGGCATTATTATTTTGTAATACAATGGTCCTGTCTGATCGATGTTTAGTCAAATCCGTAGTTAGACTTGTAAAGCGGAGCCTAGACTCCAAATTGAGAGCTTCGGATGCGACTGGGATTAACGCTAGCATGAAAAAGAAGACAAAAGACCCCGTCTTATCATCCATATTAACGCCTGTAGATCCCCGAAGGGGTAGGAAAAGGTGTTTTAACATTTACATTTCAAGTCTTTTGGTCCATTGTAAGTTGTAGGCGGTACCTGTTTGCAAATTTCAAAACAGATGAAGAATAATAGGTAACAACTGCTATAAAGCTTGTTTCGAACTTTTCAGCATCAGTGGTGATTTTTTTTATATAGGACACGTCAATTTGACTTCACCTCGCCTGATGGTAAGCTGAAGGTAAAGTCTCAGGAAAAAGTGTCACTATTACATACACATACCATGTTAACAATGGTGGCACTCAGCTTGACGGCCTCATCAGATGCTTTTGCACGTCCCGCTTAAAGGACCCGGGACTGTAAGAAGTGGGAAACACGTGAGCTGGCAAGGAGTTCCAGATCTTGCGACAAAGAAAGGAGTCACCAAACCCCTTGGTTCTTGAAGGAATATTCTGCACCGTATACGGGTAACATCTAAGCCCTGCTCGTGTTGTCCTGTATAGGAAAGGAGCGGGTGGGACCAATTAGAAGAACTCTTCAGAACAGTCACCATTATTATCTAAAGTTAGGCAAAAAAAAAATATCGCAGGAAATTCACACGAACTTCTGGTTCTAAAGTTCAAGCCTGGATGTCAGTATAACACAATTTGGCCTGGATGATATTAAAGCGCACATTCGCTTGGATGCCTGTATAATGAATATTGGCGGGGAGGCCTGTAGTGCACATTGGCCTGAATGCCTGTATAACACTCATTTGCCTGAATGCAAGTACCGATAGCGCGCGTTAGCCTGGATGCCTGGATAGCTCGCATTGACCTGGATGTCTATATAGCGCCACATCGGCTTACCTTAACCCAACGTGTCTTTGTAATCCAGTTAGGGGGCAGACAAGCAAATGGCCCACCTGATGGAAAGTGTAACCTATGAACGTGTGCACCACCATGAATATTAAATATTCTACAACGTTTTACACAACGCTATCCAGATCCATGGTAAGCATTCCAGATTCCATAACAATCTGGAATGCGGATAAATATACTTAAATACTTTTTTTTTTGTAAATGCCTACATATTAATAGGAAACACCCAGATTAATGCAAATATACATGTTCATGCATTCAAATATTTGCACTAAGCGGGAATCGAACCCGCGCCTCGAATGTTCTACCGCTACGCCACAGAGGCCGCCATAGGACTCACATTCGTTCTGCTGACCCTGTAAACACAGAGAGTGCAAAATTAGCATACTATTAAATAATTAAGCGGTAAAATTGTACAAAAAAAGATATTAAACATACCGATACATTTACAACTTTACAATACACTTTCACTAAACCGAAACTATTAGTTTTCAAAGACAAAAAAAACATTCTCATGAAATTGAAAATAACCTAACCCTATTATAACCTAACCCTATTATAAAAGTTGTAGGCTATAAAATTCCCTACAACTTTTGTTTAAACTTTTTTTTCATACGACCAACCGTTTTGAAGGTAGAGCGCGAAGAGTGCACATCGTACAGTCATATACGGCCTAATGCAAGGTCAAGCGTGAGTTATGGTTATCAGTACGTTATAAAGTCAATTATTTACTTGGAAATTATAATTATTAAACAATGCCTATTATTTATGTACTAACTATTAATTATTTATATTTAATTAAAGTAAGTAACTTGATTATTTATATATAATTATTCATATTTAACTATTTAAGTATAAAATATTATTAATTCTGGATTATATATTTTAGTTTTATTTTAAGTTAAAATGATAGTAAGAGTATATATTTTACACATATTTTTATTTATTATTAAATACGGCATAATATACATTTATCAAAATGTGAGTTCAAATATCAAAAGTATCTTTGTTGATTTTAATTGTAATGAAATTGGAAATGGAAGCTAATTATCTTCTTCTTCTTCGTCGTCTTCTTCTTCTTGTCGCTCAAAAATGTTCGATTCATTGTCATCATCCTCATTATCTGTCATGTTCATCTCCAAACCTTCCAGAATATCGGGATCATATGTATTTTTTTCATCGGGATTACTTGGATACAGTGAAGCGTTGAGGCAAGCTTGTCCGTTGCACTGGCCGCAAGCTAAAGAACATTGTAGCCCTGATTTTCTGCATCCACAGCGGGAACCACAACCATTTTTGCAATTGCAACACGCGTTTTTGCAACATAACATAACATAACAATGTACATTGGTTATCTGTCTATCAAATAAAGTCGCTAGGTACATGACCGATCTTACATTATTTTTCAAATATTTATGAAATCCGAACTCTCTACCGCCACGCTCCAATCTCGCGAATCACGTGATTGTCGCGGCACGGTAGGAACATTTATCATACAGTAGGTCAGGCAGCTGAGAGGTGAATAGAAAAGGGCATAGGGTAGGGACAAGTATTTCCAGGTATATAAGTATTGAGAAATTTACGCGTTTTAAAGAAAAGATATATAATGTCGTGTTAACTTAAAATAAAACTAAAATATATAATCCAGAATTAATAATATTTTATACTTAAATAGTTAAATATGAATAATTATATATAAATAATCAAGTTACTTACTTTAATTAAATATAAATAATTAATAGTTAGTACATAAATAATAGGCATTGTTTAATAATTATAATTTCCAAGTAAATAATTGACTTTATAACGTACTGATAACCATAACTCACGCTTGACCTTGCATTAGGCCGTATATGACTGTACGATGTGCACTCTTCGCGCTCTACCTTCAAAACGGTTGGTCGTATGAAAAAAAAGTTTAAACAAAAGTTGTAGGGAATTTTATAGCCTACAACTTTTATAATAAATGCAAATCTCATTTAACCGATAGGAAGCCAGATATTCGCGAAAAACCGATTTTTGTGACCTTTGACCTTGAATATCTTGAGACGCGGACACGATAACGATTGTGACTTTTGAGACAACATTTAGAATGACAAAACAAAGGTTCATACCAATTTGCAGCTTATTATCTTTCATTCCGAGGTGAAAGCCCTAATATGACTGGGCTATTATTATTTCACATCCATTGCTTGCGACGAAATATCACAATATTTTATTCTACGAAAGTAATCAGCAATGGTTTTCGAACAATATAGAATTGACGTTCATTTTTGAATTTTAAATTTCGAACGCCGACCGAATGATATACTGATGACACGAAATCATTTTTATATCGAGTATTTACTTTGAGTGAGTCATAGCCGACGTTGGTTTAAATTTTGTTCTTTATTACTATGGGATAAGGTTTATTTTTGATTTAAATGAGTATTCAATAGAGTTGGGTGGGTTTCTGTCAACACCTGTACTATAGTTTTTATTATAATCTAACTTTCTCGATTCGTTCGTTAAGTAAGTAAGTAAATTTCATTTATTGCACGAAACATGGTCAGGTATAAAGATGTTAACATATTATTATAATGTGTACAGCATGTCTCACAGAAATTTCCGCAGGCAACATTGTCTATCAATCAAAACTATATAAGCGTTTTCAACAATTATTATGCCTAAGAAGTTGAAAAAAATATGAAAAATTAAGGCAAACATGTCAAAAGTTAAAATGAGTCAAAATCAAAATGTCAAACTTACATATTGAGCCTAAGATATTCAACTTCAATTTTTGGTTTATGGCGAGCCTAAGATATTAAATAAACATGAAGATTAAAGTAAACATGTCAAAAGTTAAAATAAGTCAAAATCGAAATGTCAAACTTACATATTGAGCCTAAGATATTAAATAAACATGAAGATTAAAGTAAACATGTCAAAAGTTAAAATAAGTCAAAATCGATCGTTAGTCGATAATCGTTAGAGAATACTATTTTTAGTGCCGTGTTGGTTCCCAGTGGCGTAAAATACGGCCTTCCCATCTCTTCCCGTGGGCGACGTAAAAGGTGACTATAGGGACAGGGCAGTCCTCAACCCGACAGTAAACATTCGGCCGATGAGAAATTGCCTACTTGACGGCAATAGGTCGCACCCCATTTACGTGCGTTCGAATTAAAGTAAAAAAACGAACGTACCAGTTTTGCGGTAGTGAACGCGGCCGCTACGCAGGAGGCGCAGGTTCTATCCCCGCTCAGTGCAAATATTTGTATGCATGAATAAAAATGTATATTTGCATTGGTCTGGGTGTTTCTATGTGTAATATGTATGTATTTACAAAAAAAAGTATCTAAGTATGTTTATCCGCATTCTATATTCCATAACACAAGCTAGTTAAGCTATGCTTACTATGGGTCTAGATAGCGTTGTGTGAAATGTTGTGGAATATTTATTTATTATTATTAAAGTGAAAACTTCTTTAGCGGCGTTGGATGGGTGTAAAATGTTAAGGAAGCGTCAGGATTAGTTGACCTTTGAACCGTAACCGACGACTGACGTCATACAAGATTAGGTACAGACTATGTATTTTGAAACCTACGACAGATAGCGTCGTAGCTTAAACGGTAAGCACGTCGACTGTAAGTCCTTATAGTTTCAGATAGTATCGGGTTCAAACCACCTGGCCTTCAGGGATTTTTTGTGATTGTTTTTTCTTATTATAATTTATTACTTTTGGTGATTATTTTTTCTTTTTGTAATTTATTACTTTTTATGATATTTTTTTCTTTTTGTAATTTATTATTTTTTGTGATTATTTTTTCTTTTTATAATTTATTAATTTCTTCTGACAGAAAATTAGCAGAAAATAAGTGATAGGTTCTATAATTAGCGCTATATTATAGGTATGGTATGGTATGTTCTTTTTTTATCTTTTTCTATGTAAGTATATAACGAAGAAAGAAAAAAAGAAAATGTTTTCACTTCTGCCGGCACTCCCAGAGTGCAACCCGTCTTTTTTTTATTTTAGTACCTATTGAACATCAGTAGTACAATTTGAATGAAATTTTTAAGCGTTTTTCATGCAAAATATTTAAATAGAAAAAATTTAATCGATCTAGGGGGGTTTGAACCCATGATCTTTGCTCCAACCTCGCCTCAAAGACGGATATAGAAGGAGAAATTTGAATTGGTTAGGGCGAGGTCTGGTAGCTTAGTGGTCAAAGCATTGCCCCTGTAAGGCAAAGATCGCGGGTTCAAACCCCGCCAAGATCGACTTAATATTTTTCTATTTTAATCGATACCAATAGTGCAATTAATTGAAAAAAAACCGAATGTACGAAATAAGTTTTTTTTAAATAAAGAATATTAGCAACTGAAATTATCGAAATTACTAATATTCCCTCCAACTAAGCTAAATTGCTTGTGCTAGGAGTGGGTTCACGTCGGTAGTGTAATGGCCAGGATTCGAACCCGAAACCTCTCGATCGTAGGTCGACTTCTTAACCACTAAGCTACCGACGGTGAATACACCATGACTGCTGAAAAGGGCTACATATCTCATTTGATAAATGTCGTATTTCTTAACTCATTAATAAAATAACGACAATAACAATAAAATACTATTATTTTAAAGAATAACATTCAACAGTATCGTCTAAACAGTCCAAAAATAAAACCCTCCTTTTTCCTAGTCGGTTAAACAAACAAACTCAATCAGATACTGTGTGCATTCCCACGTCACCCCTATAGGGATTACTCTTAATGTTATTGGATCTACGATAATCTCGTGAATACATTACGTGATATGACCTCGCCATTGATATATATTGTGACCACGTCTTCCGTTTTGAACGGGACTGTCTATCGGATTTCTATTATCCTGTTTACCCCAACAACAATACCTATAAAAAATAAACGAGAAAAAAGAGGTTAATTGTAAATAATTTATATTAATGTTATGTGTCGTGTCTGTTTGTCTGTCTTTCAGGCCTAAATCAGTGAACCGGTTTTGATGAAATTTGGTATAGGGGTAGATTACTACTGCCTACCGCGGTTTCCTGCCTAGGGTATATCCAGATTTCAACATAGCCACTTTATTAGCTCCGAGGTTTCCACACATATAAAAACGGTCGTTCCTTATCGCGTAGTCTGCTACGTTGCCTAATAGTCTTCTCAAAAAGTGGTCATTCTGACTTTTCGGCTGCTGCTACGAACAGTATTAAAATTGCAAAACACGAACTTTTCAGGAGAGCAGTTGAAAGTTCTATTTTGACCTGTAACGGTAAATTCTAATGATACTGTAAAAGTTATACCCTTGTTAAGTAGCTCATTTTGTGGAATTTTGTTTAGACTACATATAGATAAGGTATTTGATTTGTATTTAGTAAATATTTCACTTTCAATGGTATTGAATCTGCCAATTTATTCGAAAGTGGCAGATTCGATCGTATTCTTGGCTAAAAAAACATAGGGCATCCGAATCTACCAGTTTCGATCCAAAACTTCACTGTTTATGTACACGTATACTGTCGAAAGTGCCAGTTTCCTTACTTGTTAACTGTAGTTACACTTACACTAACTACGGATCTACCACATTCGATAGATTGCGTTCACTGAAACAACGGCGAACAGAAATGAATCAGTCTGGTATGGCGTGTACGTGCGGATAGACACGCATTAATACCATCCAACGTGTCACAATCGATAATGTTCGTTGCTCAAAGTATGTAGTATCGATTGTTTTCGACTCAAAATTTGCTTAAATATGGACTATTCCAAAAAAAATATTATAGGATCTAATGGAATATTATAAGCACTATAAAAAAATGGTGCATTAAAAACGATTTGATTTTTTATTTCAGTTTCGATACTGTTCGTAGCAACAGTCATATTTTATTTATTTTTTACCATTAATACAAAACAATACAAGATTATAGCACAAAAAACCACTAAGATTTATAGATTGTGGTATTGACTTAAAATCATCACTAGCTTGCTAAGCCACTATCCTGTTTTGAGTCTACAAATAAATGGCCACCTTATTGATATATATTGCATTATAATGCATGCGGGTCTTCCTGCTTATGAGACCCCCTTATTAAATCATACGGTCAGTTTTTTAACTATTAGGTCAGTATGATTGATCATAATGATGTTTTTGGTTTTACATCACTTAGGAATTAAAACTGTATACAGAAGGCTAATTCACCTAATAAAAAAAATATATATATCTGTCAAAATTAAAAAAAAAAACCTACAAAAACAGCTTTTTGAAACACAATTTTGAAGAAAGAACATAAATAAATAACGTCATCGTTTTTAACTTTAGATCAAAGTTTATTTTTCGATAAATTTGGTGCTGATATGTAAAACATGCTTTTTTATTAAAAAAATAAGTTTAAAATTCAAAAGCTTAACTTAGCTTTATAGTGTTATTTTCCTTTTCCTTGTTATTATTTTACTTTTTCTTGCTTAGCCTCCTGCCTGGCAATGCAATGGAACAATCTTGATCCGGTACCTGCTATCAAAGTTGTAAAGATCTTTCCAACAGCAATCGAGTTTTTAAACATCTTATAATTAATCTATTTAGATATGATGTTTTTTAATCGGTCCAGTCGGGACTAGAACCCACGATCTTCCTCTTACATTCAAATTATTTTCCTATATAAATCGATTTGAAATTTAGCTTGCAAAATGTTTAAAAAAATTACCCAATTATTTCGGCAGAGTACTCATAAATCTACTATATAAAAATAAATCGGGTTTTCCTTCCTCACGCTATAGCTCCAGAACCACGATCTCTCCTCCGATTTCCACGGTTTTGCATTCGTTGGAAAGGTCTCGGGCTCCGTGAGGTTTGTAGCAAAGTAAATTTAGGAAAAATTTCAACAGAAAAGCGGGAAAACGATAATCGACATCCACGCGGGCGACAACCGCTAGTCAATTTTTAAAAATGATTGAAAAATCATGCATTGGTTTCGATAGTTTATAACTATATCGGTAGACAGCTCCACTGTCGCCTCAAAGACGGATAAAAGTAAGTCTGGTAGCTCAGTGGTTAAAGCAGTCCCTCTGTGAGGCGAAGGTCGCGGTTCGAGTCCCGGCTGGACCGACTCAACATTTTTTCCTATCTAAATCGACATGAAATTTAGTAATTTTTTATACTACTTAGGTGGCAGGGCAGACAAGCAAACGGCCCATATGATGGCAAGCATGCAAAATGCTTAAAAAATTCATTCAATCTTATGATTAGTAATGTCTCTCGCACACTACAGTTTATGAGATCGATTAGCCTAGTTTTAAGTGACTATTTTTATGCACCAGTACCGTATTTACATTTTGAAATAAGAGCATTGACTTCAACCAATAAACATAAAAACTCGTTTTAAAAAACTGATAATAATCTATTTATTTACGGGTTTTTAAACGACAACCGTTCATTAACAGGTGTTCGAATCTTGAACTTATGTTCATATCTAACAGACCATCACTATTTTATCACACAGCTTATCACCAGACCTAATTACAGCACATACCTTTATCACTTTTGTGTATAGTCGGCATCAAAATCGAGAAGTACTCAAAATGATCTTAAGGCCTTGGGATTCCCCCTTCCTGTTGACTGATTGCTCTAATATTTGGTACACACCTTTAGTTCTTACAATAATACAATTTAAATCAATAAAACAGTTTGATTTGCACTTAATACATTAATTTTAAGATCATTTTGAGACTGTAGTCAAGATATTTCGGATGCTGGCTGTACATTGCCTGTTATATAGATGAGGCGATGTTGTTTGAGCTAAAAGGGCTAAAGGCCAAACTAGTCATAAGTTTCGATGACAGTTGAATGACAGTTGTCACTTCTGTAAAAGACGGGGTCTGATCGTCTGCGTGGACGCAGATATTAATCTTGAAGATTATATTCTTATGGGATAAGATTTGGGAATTTGTATACTAAAGTATAAATCTATACCGTCCGCGGGGCGAAGTGTGAACCGGAAGGGTTCCAGTAGTTACGTCTTGTGACGCAATAACAGTGTGCACGTGTGTGGTACTTCGTGAGGATTGCTGGTACGCTGGAAGCGGTTCAGCGGCGGGAGCCAACCAGGGCAAGTAAACACAAACGCATCACATTTACAAATACACACCTCACATTCAGACACGCCTTGGAAGGCTCTGCAGGTGCTGGGGTGACATCACATGGGTAAGTGACTTGATAGTGTAATATCAGGGTTAGGTCTCAAGTACTATTTAAGCGCTGCGTTACTTGCAGCCAGCTTGGAGCAGCAGAGCGCTGTTATCTCCAACAGATGTGATTATTTAACGAAATTAGGAACAAAACAAGACTTGTATAACGTACATAATGTTTTTAATTACGATTAAGATTACTTCTGATGCAAGCATTGCTGTGTCGGTTCCCGGTGGAGTAGAATAGCACCACCCCAGCTCTTCCTGTGGGTGTTGTAGAAGGGACTAAGGGATGGGCTGTTTGCCACCCGACAGGAAACATAAAGCCCAAAACAAAGTGCCCGCCTGACGGCAATAGGCGAAACTTACATTTACAGGTGTGAGTATATGTAAGTATGTATGTATTTTACTATTACAAATATACACTTGAATTTACTTTAATTCAAGTGTATATTTGTAATAGTAAAATAACAGCTTTATAATAAATATTTATTTGTTTTATTTATTTATTTATTTCTCTTTACAACTATCATTACAGGTTTTCCCAATGCAATAGTGTAGCTATCTTCTATCTAAGTGTGAGTCTTATAACTATGAGTCTATATTGTATATAATACTAAGGTACATTAAATTTTGGTAACATTAAACTCACTCTTAGTACAATGGGACAGATCAATCTCCGCAGCTATAAGATTCAAGGTGCGTATCGCACGCGTCAGGGGCGCCTCTTGCAGGAGGTTGGTTCGCCCTATGGGCTTCACCAGTAGGGGTGGTTTTCGGCGTCGCCATACGTACTCGTCCGACACACATAAACCTAGCAAACCTAATATATCTTTATTATACAGTTGCCCTCTAAGTATTGCGAAAACATACGTTGTAAGGGTTACCTTTCTCCTGACCTCAAGCTCATTGTATCCCACCATTCCTATCACAAATAAAGTAGGATACATTAAGGGATAAAAAGGGTACACCCCATACATACGTAAGTACAGAAACCTAAGAAATTTGTTTTGTACTCTCTCCAACATGATCCTATATTTAGTTTCATGTGGTGACCAGACGACTGCGTTAAATTCTAGGTGACTCCTAACCAAAGCATTATATTGTTACGAGCGTGGGGGTCGGTTTAAATTGAAAATGCGAGGACAACCGTTGAAGACAGATTTCATTCAGCTGCACTTAAATTACAGCAAAACGCGTAGAAATTTCGAAAAGTCTTCCTCACACAATACACAGTCACTTGTATAATCGCACTGTATCGCTTCGCACACTTTATCGCTTTAATCGCTTCGAATACTATTCGTAGAGTAACTTAAGCGGCGGCTATTAGCTCGCCTTTTATATCGGGCGCGGCCGAGCAGCGAAAGATCGAGAAAAGACAGGTACGTTCTGAAAAAGACAGGAACTTTCTGGAAGGTTCTATTGGGTCTTGTGTCTCTTTCTAGCCTGATGTCTCGTTCTATTCATTCGATTCCTTCTAGAACAGTGACGTCAAGGCATGCTGTCTCTTTCTATAGTGCCGTCTCGCTCACTCCTATGGAAATTTGGCCATATATTGAAGTGGCCAAGCGCCGGGCATAGCAATATAATGCTATAAATGGCGTTCACATTTTTAAAGCTATGAGCCCTACGAAGAATAAAGCCTAGGTTTCTATATGCTGTATGTACATGCAACCTAATGGAGGAGGGCCAGACCGAGAGGAATGGCCCTGGGTCAGCCGGGGTGCGAGGGATATGTCGCGAGACAACCTCACCTTCGGCCTAGCACAACGACCCACAGACGGCGTGCGGTTTAGTCGGTTCGAGTCCGACATAACCGTATACACGAGGATTTCCCGCACGTCAAAAAAAAACATGCAACCTAATTGTCTTCACTTTAATTTTCTTGACGTACAATATAAAATTATTAGAGCGAGCTAAGCGAGCACTAATACTATCCCACAGCCAAAGCATTTTTTTACTGCATTTTACCGATAAAGGAGGTATTCCCGTCCAATTGAGCAGTCCGACTGGGGAAGTACCACCGCCCTACAGAATACCGCGGCCATAATAACCTCGTGTTGTGTTCCCGGCGGTGAGTAGGGTAGCCAGAGCTCACTGGAGAGTTTTTGTGCTGTCTGTGGGAACACTAAAGGCTTGCCCTACTTTATTCTCCTACACTGACGGCACAGAAACTCTCTGTGTTTACAGGGTCGGCAGCATGAGTGTGACTCCCTTGGTCAAACGTCCATAGGCCACGGTAACCATTTTCCATCAGGTGGTGCATCCATGCTTGTCTGCAACACCAGAGTGGGTTGTGCATGTGATTTAAGCTTTAACATAGTAATTTAACTTCATGTCTAGATGAATTGCGTTATCTGTGAAAAAATATTACCTGGGCCCTGATTCTGCTATTATTTTTTACATGGTAAAACCACTGCGGTACTACAGACACTATCACCAATGTCATTTAAATTTAGACTTTACGCCTATACTGTTAAAGTCTTAAATTAAATGACTATCTTGTAGAGTGAATGAAAAATGTTATAAACTCTTCTTCTTTTCATTTTGGACTTTAACTCTCAGCAATAAAGTCTAAAATTTAATGACATTTAATGCAATGTCAGCGGTATGATAGTGGTTTTGTTATGTCATAAAATTAGCAGAATCGGGGGCCTGCTAGAAAAACTATGCGAGCCCTCACAAAGCCCAGCTTTTTGCTGGTCAGTCTATCTGCTTAAGTAAGCACAATACTGACATCAGAACATTTTTTGTCTGTCTGTCTGTCTGTTGTTGCTTGTTCCGGGTTACCGGTGACATGGCTGAATTATTACAACTGTTGCCAATTATATCTAATAATTCATTCTCAAATAACAATCTAAACTAATGTTATAAATGCCAAAGTGACTATGTTTGTCTGTGTGTCTGTTACGCTTCCACACCTAAACCATTGAACCGATTTGATGAAATTTGGTACAGAGGTGGACTAGAGCCTAGAGCTGGTAAAGGACAAAGACTTTTTTTTTACATAGGACACGTCAATTTGACTTTACCTCGCCTGAAAAAGTCTCAGGAAAGAGGACCACCATTATATACACGTGCCTCGTTAACAAAGGTGGCACTCAGCTTGACGACAGATGTTTTTTCACGCCCCTCTTAAAGGACCCGGGACTGTAGGAAGAGGGAAACACGTGAGCTGGCAAGGAATTCCAGGTCTTAATTGTACGACAAAGGGAAGAGTCACCGAACCGCTTGGTTCTTGTAGGAATGTCCTACACCGTATAGGGGTGACATCTAAGTCCTGCACGTGTCGTCCTGTATAAGAAGGAAGAGGGTGGGACTAATTGGAATAGCTCTTCAGAACAATCACCATGGTAGAGACGGTAAAATACTGCCAAGGAAGCAACATCTCTACGCATCTGCAAAGGCTCGAGGGTACTCGTGACCTCAGGATTTCCGATAATGCGGATCGCACGTCGCTGCAACCTGTCGAGAGCATCTAATAAGTACTTTGCGGATCCATCTCAGAGATGCGAGCAGTATTCCACGCAGGAACGAATTTGGGTCTTGTATAGAAGACACCGTTGCTCCGGCGTGAAAAACCGTCTCACTCTGTTCAGGACTCCGAGTCTACGCGAGGCTGCTTTGATGATACTCTCGATGTAGTTTTTGTTATTCAGTTTACAGCGAACATCCTTACCGAGGATATTGAGGTTGTTGAATACCTTTTATCGCGAATTTAAATAGAGGATTTAAGTTTTTGTAAGATAAGCTGTTGAAATTTAGTACACGAGAAAGATTAAAGCTTGGGAAAGGACATAAGCTAGGTATGTATAGTCGCGATAACCGACATCCACACGGGTGGAGCCGCGGGCAACAGCTAGTAAAATATTAAGTAATATTCTTAACAATCGTTTAGAACAGTTTTAAATAACCTGAAACAAACTAACTCATAGAACTGTCGTGCAAATCGTTCCAAATTCAAATAAATCATTTGTTCCAAATTCAAAATTATTCGATTTGATTTCAACGTTCTAAGAAGTCATCGACATAAAATTTGGCACTGATTCTGTTGTTACAAACTGTCTAAACTGAAATAAAGATGAACAAGTTTTACGTCTACTACTAGACTGGTTGTACGGCATAAAAAATGGCTTCGCAATGGCTTTCGACCAACAATGAACTACGCGCAATTTTTTTGTAGATATCATATAAATGACACTGTTATAAGGTGCCCTAAATATTCGTACAAAACTACAGATAGGCGTCAAATAGTTTCTGCATCCTGTGTCCCATGTAGTTACCGCGACACAAGCCTTTCGGGTTTTACTTTACACCCCGAGAGAGCGTGCGGTTTTAGTTAGTTCGTGGCTGACACAATCGCCCCCGCTGGTCGGCGTGTGGATTTCCGGACGAAATAAAAATTAAGGCAAGTATCGATCGCTATATAATTTTTATAATAATCTGTAAATATACTAATTCTTTCATTAGTTTATATTTATTAAGTAATAATAGGAGTTAAAGTATGAAATTGCCGTTTCATTGTAATAGGTACTTCGAATCGACATAGAACCTTCATGGTTTGAGATTTTTGAGTGAAACTTTTTCCACATGGTACCTATGTAGTTCTTCATTTAAAAATGTGCAACCTTCGATTATCGACTTTCAGTTGTTTTTTTTATTCAGCTTAGACAAGAAAGATGGATACTTCGAAAATTCGAGTGATTTTTGAATACGAGTTCCGACGCGGAACTAACGAGGCAGAAACAGCTCGCAATATCAATGTTGCGTTTGGAGAGGGGACTGCTAATGAACGCACCGTGCGATTTTGGTTTAAACGCTTTCGTGATGGAAACTTTGATTTGAAGAACGAACCACGAGGAAGGCCGTCCACACAGGTGAATAACAATGAATTAAAAGACATGGTGGAAGCCGATCCGAGCCAAACTACCCAGGAATTAGCTGCATGGTTTAACGTTACCTTACCAACAATATTGACTCATTTGCGTCAAATCAATAAAATAAAAAAAATGTGGAAAATGGGTACCTCATGATTTGACTGATCTGCAGCAAGAAATGCGTGTTGCCTTGTTGAATCGATACAGAAATGAAGCAATATTGGATCGAATTGTAACATGTGATGAAAAGTGGATTCTTTACGATAACCGTAAGCGAAAAATGCAATGGCTGACCCCAGGTGAAACGCCACAACAGTGTCCTAAAGCAAAGCTTACCAATAAAAAGGTAATGGTAACTGTTTGGTGGTCTCAGCATGGTGTTATTCACTATAGCTTTCTACGATCTGGTCAAGCAATAACGGCAGATGTCTACTGTGGCGAACTCCGAACAATGATAGCAAAACTAGCAGCGAAACAGCCCCGACTCATGAATCGATCTTCACCATTATTGCTCCATGATAACGCGAGACCTCATACAGCACGAGAAACCGTTTTAACTCTACAGGAACTGCAATTAGAAACTATCCGTCACCCTCCGTATTCGCCAGACCTTGCTCCAACAGACTACCATTTTTTTCGTGATTTGGACAATTTTCTATGTGATAAAAAGTTTTCTTCTCAGGAGGCAGTACAAAATGCTTTCACACAGTTTGTCGAATCTAGATCACCAGAGTTCTATCGCAAAGGCATAAATGACCTTCCTACTAGATGGCAGCAATGTGTAGATAACAATGGTAATTATTTTGATTAAATAAATACGTTAAATTAAAAAAAAAACGAATTTCAATTTGTCAGTACAAATCGGCAATTTCATACTTTAACCCCTAATAATATATTTAGATACAGGTAAGCATACTTACCTAATTGGTGGGTTAAGTTTAGGTTATCTGATTTTTCAGACCCAAAAGTGGATTTCTCCGAAATAAAATTTCAAATTCAAATAAATATACTCTTCTTCTTTCTTTCTTCAATCTGTGGCAGAGTTGTTCAGGTCGCCCATATAGACCTCCGTGTTGACCTAACGACTGTTGACAGACGGGATCGAATTTTTTACGTGCCCTCCGAAGCACGGAAGCGCTCAGATGTAACACCAAGAAACAATTACCCATCCAAATGGTAATCTTTTCCTAGGTACCTTAACTCACTGATCGCTTACTGAACGGTTAGCGCCAGGTGATTGAACGCATTAGTAATAATAATAATACATAATATATTAAAGATAGTTTAGATTACAAGATGCGCAACAGAATCGGGACCTACCATATTGTTACACGCAGGTAAAGCAAGATGGCCGCCTTTTCACACCTTATTTTTTTTACAATAAAATCTGTTACACCTTAATATATTATCTATAGAAATTATTGAGTGTAGTAGCGTCTTTGTGCTATTTTAGTTTTAAAAGTGTTTTGTTCTACATTGTTATAATCTGTTGAACAATATTATTTATTGTCGGGATATACCCGAGATTTATAAAGTGAACTCAATTGTTTAATGTATGGACCTATTTTGATATTTGTAACACGTACTGTGAATTGCATTCATATTTTTGATATTATAAATGCGAAAGTAACTTTGTCTGTCAATATGTTACGCTTTCACGCCTAAATCAATAAACTTATTTCGATGAAATTTGATATAGATAAGACCTTGAAAAAGGACATAGGCTATGTTTGGTCGCGATAACCGACATCCACGCGGGCGGAGCCTCGGGCAATTACTAGTTAATAATATAATTAGATATTGCATGGCTCATTGTATGGATGACCATTCTTAAGACATTGAGGCCCATATTGTACCTAGAATGTCACTCAGTTGAATCGTTATTTATCTTAGGAAAAATTATATAGACAATCTGCCAGACATCCTGTCAAATTTGTCAATGTGTCTTGTCCCAGCTAATTTGCATTCTAGAATTCGGTCATGAGACTCCTCCGTGCCTCAGAGAGCACGTGAAACCGTCGGTCCCGGTTGCCATACTAACATCAATGGCAGTCATTACGGGTAGTTGAGGCCCTAAAAAGTTTAACAACTGCCCCTCTAGACAAGTGGCAATTCGCTAGCTGGCGTTCGGTGGAGTAGAATGACGAATATATGGGATTTGACGTATATGACAGTCGTTAACGCATGTCAAATACGTCAAATCCTATACATTCGTCATTCTATTCCATCAAACGCCGGTTAGAGAATTGCCACTTGTCTAGAGGGGCTGGTCTAACCATTGGCGATATCGTACATCTGTAAGTTCGATATCGCTGTTGGTGTCAAGTAAATCAGATGGTAGTCGCTTTATGAAATTATCGATGTGCAGTCAGCATTATATCGATCTTGATGATCAAAACGATCTTATAGCCTTGGCTTCTACCCTTCCTGTTGAATGATTTTTCTTAAGTTCACATGCATTCAAATTCAAATCATTTATTACTTACTAAGTGTATGTACATCTTACAAAATTTAATTCAGTACTTAGGACTTACCGTCTTTTTCACATTGCAATATTGAGGGCGCATATATTTTATTATGGTTTTTTTACGTGCGGGAAATCTCCACGGATACCCCCCTCTCCTCCGGAGCCGGAGGGGGAGGTTATGTCGGACTCGAACCAACTAAACCGCACGCCATCTGTGGGTCGTTGTGTTAGGTCAAAGGTGAAGTTGTCTCGCGACATATGCCTCGCACCTCGGTGGACTCAGGTCCATTCCTCTCCTCTAGCCCTCCCGGAATACAATTTCAATTGAGTGTCAAACTTGAACATAGTGAATTTAAATACAGGAATTTTTTGATGTCAAATTCAAGCAAAAAAAAGTACAGAATAAAAAGAAAGAATATTTCGAACAATCGATGGTGCTTAAGAGAAGAAAAATTTAAAAAAATTACCGATGTACTCTAAAAATAACACTTTTCTATAATCCTATACAAACGATTCATAATTAATACTCCAAAGTCAATTTGAAAGTTAATACCATAATATTATAAAGTTCAGGTGTTTACTGAATTCAAATTCAAATCATTTATTGCTACTCCAATCATTTATGGTTCCGGGAAGGCAAAACAATTGAGTGACGCTTAATGGCTTAGGGGTGCTACGGGTTGAGGCGAAGCAGCCACGGGCGAAGCCGAGGCGGGTCAGCTAGTGATATAATATTAATCAATAAAACAGTTTATTGGCCTGGTTTGCACTCGGATGATGATAATGAGCTATTGAACAAAGTATTGTATTGAAGTATAACAAAAATAGAGAAAATATACTTAAAGACAATGTTAGGATCCTTACACTGTTCCATTGCCATAGGAAAAAAAAATATCTTTAATTCAAGTAAGGCATTTGTCGAGTCATTACAAAAAAAGCGAATGTGATCAGCCTGTATATAAAAAAAGCATAAGAAGTTATTCTTCTTTTGAAAAACTAAAATGTTGACTACAGCTAACTTCAGGGTGTATGTTGTTGACTATAGCTAATTTCCCTGGGTGTCGGGGTGCGAGGGATATGTCACAAGACAACCTCACCTTCGGCCTAGCACATCGACCCACAGACGGCGTGCGGTTTAGTCGGTTCGAGGCCGACACAACCCTCCGAAGGGGTGGGGGGGGTATCAGTGGGGATGTCCCGCACGTAAAAAAAAACTATAGCTAATTTCAGGGTGTCGGTTTTTGGTGACGATGTGCGCGCGCATAGTAAAAATTTACTCTCACCATTTTTACCTCACGCGCCAAAAGAAGTATGAATTCAAAATAGCTCGTAGAATCAGCAAGCTGAAGTGGCTGACCACATTTGTCGAAGGACTGATGACCAAATGGAGCAAACACGTCCCAGGGTTTAACTGCGAATCAACTCATGGCTAGGTGCGCTTACTGATTGGTAAACGACCAATAGGTTAAGTTACCTAGAGTACCATTGGAAGTGGTGTTACATCTGAGCACTTCCATGCTTCGGACAGCAAGTAAGTCAACAGTTAGGACAAGTCGGAGGCCTGTATGGACGACATGAACAATTCTGTCACAAGTTGGCCACCAGGAATAGGCAGACATGTATTAACATCGACATTTCGACAACCACGATTATCAGTCCCAGGTAAGTAATAGGGGATTAGCCTATTGCTGTCAAGCGATCACTTTATCCAGGACTGTTTTTATTTACTGGTGGATGGAGAACAACTATATCCCTCAGTCGATTTCTACGACACCCACGGGAAGTGGTAGGGTGGTTGGCGGCCCTATTCTTCCTTATCAGACAGCCTGTGTTGCGTGGCGGTAGTGAACGAGGCCGCTACGCAGGAGGCGCGAGTTCGATCCCCGCTCAGTGCAAATATTTGTATGCATGAATATGTAAATTTGCATTGGTCTGGGTGTTACTATGTATATGTATGTATTTACAAAAAAATAACGTATCTATGAATGTGTATATGCATTCTAGATTCCATAACACAAGCTAGTTAAGCTATGCTTATCATGGGTCTAGATAGCGTTGTGTAAAATGTTGTGGAATATTTATTATTTATTTATAATTCACCTCTGCCTAATCCTCTTACTAACTACTAACCTAACCTTACTAAGAACAATTATCATAATTATGTTAAATTTTATATACATACAGCGGCCATAGATTTTGATTTTATATCTTACATTAGAATGATGACATTATTATACAACCTAGTATTATTAATATCAAAAAAAAAACTAGACACATAATATTTAATGAAAACAAAAAGAAATGTCTAGATAGCGTTGTGTAAAATGTTGTGGAATATTTATTTATCGGCAACAAATCTGGGACAAACATTCCAAAATTCGTCTCTTATGATAATTCGCTACCAGTCTGCCAAAATGCTGAGTCGGATGCCATTCATTCGTGCTCACATAGCGAGCTAGTGACAGCCATTTCGCAGTTTGGTCCCAAATACATTTTTTTAGTCCAGTAGGTGCCTAAACACCGTAACCGATAGGGTAGGCAGTAATGGCATCACTCTCACGATAATGGAAGAAATAAAACGACCTTGTTTTATATCTATGATATCACAATATAGGGTTTTTCAAGAAGGACATTAGAAGAGAGTCTTTTTCTTCTTCATCCAAGCGTTTAATCCCAGTCGCATCCGAAGCTTTTAACTTGAAATCTGGAGTCCGCTTTACCAGTGTAACTACGACTGAACTTTGATATTTTCCGTGAAGCGACTGCCATATGACCTTCACAATACGAAGGCAAAGAAGCATTGCATTGATATATATTCATATGGCAACCGGGACCGACGGCTTAACGTGCTCTCCAAGGTACAAAACAACCCAGACCTATGCAAATAGACATATTCATGCATATTTGCACTGAGCGGGGATCGAAGCCCCCTGCGTATCAGTCGCGTTCATTCCACAGAGGCTGTATAGTCTTTCTTCACGCATAGTCTGTTAATAGCAAGCTAGTGTTTTAAAAAAGAAACGATAATATTGTTCACTGAATTTCTTGCTGGTATCTTCTCAGTAGAACCAACTTACCGAACCAGCGAAAGAATCATTTTCAAATGATTTATTTATTTAATTGAATATTATATTGGTAATTTCTTGACATGACTGTAAAATTTTGACGTTCATATGTGCTCTTTATGTGCCTAAACTGAATAAACGAAATTGATTCTTTGATTCTTCTTGATTCTTTGATTCTATTCGCAAAGGGTCATTCGTACATAAAAATTCGTTCTACTCGACTGCCTACGAACAATTTCTCATAATGGTTGACTGATTCTAAAGTTTACAATTACAGGACGAACTACGTATTATTATGTAGATATTGACATAAAAATTACTATTATTAGAGACAAGCAAACCCATGGAATCTATACTAATATTATAAATGCGAAATTAAGTCTTTCCATTTGTCTGTTACGGTTTCACACCTAAATTAAGACACCGAACTTGATGAAATTTTGTACAGAGATAGACTAGCAGTTGAGAAAGAATATAAGCTACCTTAGTTCGCAAAAAAGGGGTTGGAAGGAGTCAAATAGAAGTTGAAAGTTTTTTGTAAAGTTCGTCATTTTTTATTATAAGTATAATGTACACAAATAGATTAGAGCTTGGTAAAGTACAAAGGTTACGTTTGGTCGCGATAATGTTATATATATGTCGCCGCCCAATTAACAGCCTAGGCAGTTAACTAAACGGCGCCATTCAAATAACGGCCTGAATGATATTCAGCCGTCTCGTTTATTACAATATTTAATAACCTGGCTGGCTAATGCTTATTCCAATCGTAAGATGGGGCACTACCCCGAAATAAAATAGAAAATTACATACATTTACATTACATATATTATATATACTTACACTTGTTAATCCCCTAGGGGGTAGGCAGAGGTGTATTCACAGAAAAGTGATAGGTTTCCGAATCCGACTTGGATAGGTTAGGTTAGAAGCGGAGCGGGGAGCAGAGCTCCCGCATTAATTAGCCTTCGCGGTTATTTTTTTTCTAACCATACAGGAATAAGTCATTTCTCTAGCTGCTTAATTAAATGGCTAGGCAAGTAATTAAACGTCATCAATCCAAGTTATTTGCCTAGCCGTTTAATCAAATGGCTAATCACCATTCAGGCCGCTAATTGAACGGCGCCGTTCAGTTAATAGCCTAGGCAGTTAATTGAACCGCTGATTAAGCTTGTTGACGACGACATATATTATATAAGCTTGTCAATATGTGTATGTACAGTCAGTGTCAGAAATATCTTGACTACAAAGTCTCAAAATTATCTTAAAATTCTCGTATTAAGAGTAAACAAACTGTTTTATTCATTGAAACTGTATTATTGTGAGAACTAAAGGTGTGTACCAAATTTCAGAACAATCAGTTAACAGGAAGGGGGGGAACCAAGGCATTAAGATCATTTTGAGTACTGTGTTCATCAAGATTAATTTGATGCTGGCTGTACAGTAGAAAAACAAAATACAGTTGCACTTCTAAATATATATAAAGGTGACTGACTGACTGACATAGTGATCTATCAACGCACAGCCCAAACCACTGGACGGATCGGGCTGAAATTTGACGTGCAGGTAGATGTTATGACGTAGGCTTCTACCCGAAAGGGGATAAAATAGGGGATGAAATAGGGGCTGAGATTTTGCATGCATAAAGTTACTATGTTGACGCAACACAAAGCTATAACCGACAGCAACGCGGGCGGAGCCGCGGACAACAGCTAGTTTTTCATATAAAGTTGTATGTAAAAGTGCTACCGTATTTCCTTTGTCGACTTACGTTAACAAAAAGCCCTTTTTTCATAATATTTCAGTGTATATCTCGTAATATACACCTCAGTGACTTTTATGGGGTTCTGATGCTGTTGGAACTATAGAAGACATAAATATGATAAAAAACATATTGGTTATTAGTGTCTCGGGCATAAATAATATTCGAATTCGTCGTTACGTATCAAGAGAACGGAGCATTGCAATTGGCCGCCTGCGTACTGTGAACCAATCACAAAGCTCCGTTTTCTTGGTACGTTAACGTTACGAATTTGAATGTTTATCGTGTTCGGGGCACTGTTGTGTAGGAATAAGTAAAAGGATACATTTTTGACTATATCCTTACACACTTCACGAGTTTCCTCTGCTGTTATCAAGTCTTTCATGAAACTTCTAACCTGTCTTTTTTATAATGCAGAAATCTGTGGAACCGTTGTGACGGGTTCCAGCGACCGGCTAAAACCGCACGTTGTCCTTGGTCATCAGTTGCCGGCAAATCTCTCGCACCCCGGCTGGCTTAGGACCATCTCCTGTTTCTAGAAGCCCCCTCGGGTGTGGGCCACGGTGTCTCCTTCCTGCTCCTCGATAGGGCGAAGAGCAATGCTTATGCTATGGTGATATTTGATTCCACCTCTCACCCCTAGCCACGTGCTCACGAAGGACGGAGGTCTTCGAGCTAAGGGAAGGCATATAAGACCAGCATGGGATATTCAGTCTTATATACGAAAGAAGAGGGTTGACTAATTGGAAAAGTTTATTGGAATATTCGCCATGGTGGAGACGGTAAAGGACTGTCAAAGACCTTACATTCGAACGACGTAAAGAAAGAAATCCTTACTATTTAATATTATAAACTATCTGAAAGTACACATACTCACGCTTGTGAATCCCCGAAGTGGTAGGCGGAGGTGTATTAACAGCTTCTTAGCCATTTATGTTTTTCGGTTTCACGTAATAGGGGGCGAACCTATTACCTCTAACGGGCACTTTGTCTTAGGCTGTACTACGCGAAAGTTACTCTGTCTGTAGACGTGAAAGCTCCTAAACCACAGAATCGATTTTAAAGAAATTTCGTAGGGAGATAGATTAGAGTTTGGAGATATGGACTATTTTTGGGCACGATAATCTACATCAAGACCTATGTACCACCGGTTACCGTAAGTATACCGACTGGGGAAATACCTCCGCCCTGCAGAACACCGCGGCCATAATAACCTCGTGTTGTGTTCCCGGCGGTGAGTAGGGTAGCCAGAGCTCACTGGAGAGTTTTTGTGCTGTCAATTGGAACGTCAAAGGCTTGTCCTGTTTTGTCTTCTATACTGACAGGGTGGGTCGTGTATAAAAAAAGACGGGTTGCACTCCGGGAGTGCCGGCAGAAGTGAAAACTTTTTCTTTCTTTCTTCGTTATATACAGAGAAAAAGATAAAAAGAACATATCACTAATACACATATCAATCATAGAACCTATCACTAATTTTCTGTCAGAAGAAATTAATGAATTACAAAAAGAAAAAATAATCACAAAAAGTAATAGATTACAAAAAGAAAAAAATAATCACAAAAAGTAATAAATTACAAAAAGTGTCAGGAGCCCAGATTCGAACCCGGTACTATCTGAAACCATAAGGACTTACAGTCGAAGCGCTTACGGCTAGGCTAAGATGCTTCCTAACGCACTTAATAAAATAAACAATCTGTAGCTGTTGTAATGTTGTATGACGTTACGGTTCAAAGGTCAAGTGATCCTGACGCGAGTTTAATACTTTTTACCCATCCAACGCCGCTAAAGAAGTTTTCACTTCAAAAACATAATGTTAACATAAAAAAATTTTTACAACTCGACCTACATCTCCGGCCGTAAATCAATCTCATACAAGTATTACAGACTATGACGTCACCGATATAGTAAACAAGGTATATGTTTAACAAGAGCGTATTAAGCACAATACAAAGTGGAAATAATCACCCATTGTTTTGGCAAGCTTAAGGCGATTCGATATATTGGAAGAGTACGTGGACGCATAACGACTAGATGTGCCTGGAGAATCCTATTTATAGAATATTTCCTCATTCTACTAATGTTATAAATGCGAAAGTTTGTGAGTATGAATGGATGCATGAATGTTTGTTTGTTTCTCTTTCACGTAAAAACTACTGAATGGATTTTCATGAAACTTTACAATAATACAGCTTATACATCAAAATAACACATAGGCTATATATCATCACGCTACTACTCAAGCCAGCGGAGCAGTTATCATTAATATGAACAAATCCGGCTGGCATATACAGTGAAGTGACAGTTTAGTTATTTCTGTTGCTAAGCCACGGCGGACTTAGCGGTTGGCGCTCAAGCAGGCTGCCACAAATTATTTGAATACTTTTATAGGGATGTATAAAGCTTAGGAAAGGACATAGGCTCTCTTTTATTGCGATAGAAGGAGTTAAGGGGGGGGGGGGGAGGGGGTTCTATAAGTCTAAAATTTAATGACATTTTATACAATGACAGCAGTATAATAGTGGTGTTTTTATGTCATAAAATTAGCAGAATCGGGGGCCAGATCGTATCCGAGGCCTTCACCTTAAAGTCCAGGCTCCACTCTTTCCAGTCCATGCATCTGTACTGCGATCTTTTCCGAGTGATATAAGAAAATACCTCTAAAATTCGCCTATTGTTTTTTAAATTGATCGGCATTTCGGTACTTTCGAGAGCGACTGCCAGGTTCCGAGAGAAAATCCTTCGTTAGAGCTTCATTCGTTAGCAGGTGCACTGGCCTGCTGCTGTACAATTCTCTAAGCATACAGTGTCGTGTACAGCTTTGATAGAGATTGTGATTGGTCGGACTGGATGACATCACTGGCGTTCAACCGATGACAATCTGTATCAAGGATGTCGCATCGTTGTGCTCGACGCTAGCTCGACGCTATATACTTAGAGCAGTATTTCCCAAACATTGTTCTGCCATGGCCCGGTAATTTTGACACTGCCCCTTCGTGACCCACTGAATACTTTTTAACCCAACCTGGTTCCATTAATAATACGCATTTATCAATAGTAGAAATGTTTTATTAATATTAGGTAGGTAGACCTACATACAATATTTTGGTATTACCTATTTAGTCACTAAATTTTAATGCGATGTATGTAGCTGTTGCTTATTTTTTACTAAAGAATCTAAGTCGGTTTCTATATTTTTTTAAAGAAAACTAGTGTTGGATACCCAGCTTCATTTAAATTAATATGCCGATCGATAGTAGATATCATTTTATGAAAAAAGGGCGGGAATAGTGCGTCCCGGTATTTTATTTTGATGGCCCGGAACCGGGTCGCGATCGGCAAATGGGAATCGCTAACTTAGAGACTTACACAGCTGTTGAGGTTGACTTGGCTCTCGAAGGATGTCTCATCTGGTCTCTTTATATCTTTGTATAATAATATAAGATAGGCCGTATATAACCCGAAAACAATAGTTATATCCGTAGTCTCACTGATTCACTGATTGTATACAGTGCTGCCCTGCGGTGTTGCCTGCAATTTACGAGGTTATCGGCCACTTTGTCAGAAGCTATACTCAAGTATCATAAATTATAATATAATTTTTATTATATTAAAAATGTTGAGAAATTCAATTTGATGTTTTTTGTGTTGAAGCCAACCAACTTACGGGTGACGCTAACAAAGCTTTTACTCAAGGGTTTGGGAAGTCAGATGGTAGGCCCTAAATTTTAGTAGTACCTAGTATTATCTTATTCTGTGCTAATGTTATAAGGTGTGAAAGTTTTTGAAGAAATTTGCTACTTAATCACACTTAAGCAAGCTGAACGGATCTCACTGAATATTGTATAGAATCTATATATAAGGATATAATTATACCTGTACTGGATGCGGAAGGCGGAGGATCGTACAAAATGGCGCATTTTGGGAGAGGCTTATGTCCAGCAGTGGACTGCAGTGGGCTAATTGATTAAAAAATTGGTGCACAATATTCCTTCAAGAACCAAGCGGTTCGGTGATTCTTTTCTTTGTCGCACCATTAACTCCTTGCCAGCTCACGTGTTTCCTTCTTCTTACAGTCCCGGGTCCTTTAAGCGGGGCGTGAAAAAGCATCTGATCAGGTCGTCAAGCTGAGTGCCACCATTGTTAACATGGTACGTGTACGTAATGGTGACTCTTTCCTGAGACTTTGCCTTTAGCTTACCGTCAGGCGAGGTCAACTCTAATTGACGTGTCCTATATTAAATATATATATATATACAGTGGTGGACACATAATTAAAGACACTTGGAGGATATAAATTTTTCAAAGTTTACCTGTCCTATATTTTTTTATTATAATGCAATAGGAGCTTGCAATTTTAATTAAATTACTCTATCGGTTATCTTAACATGTTAGAAATGAAATAAACGGAACAAGGAAATCGTCTTCTAAATTTATTAAGTTTATCTTTATTGTAGATAGTATGAACTAATGCAAAGACTTGGCCAATTAATTAAAGACAGAAATTAAGTAACCATAAAAAAATTAATATTGTGGATATTAAGACGAACTTGACTTAAATTAGTTTTAGATGTACATATTATAATAAGAACATAAAACTATGTTATTAATATTTTGACGCAAGTCCTTTAGCAGTATTGACAGCCTGACACTGCCTAGGCATTGAAGCGATCAAATTATCACAGGTTTCAATCGAAATCTGCTCCCATGCCTCCTTAAATACCGTGTAAAGTTGATGCACATTACTTGTACGTTTTTTGCCACTATTTTCTTCACATAGGACCATAAGTTTTCGATTGGGTTAATATCAGGACTGTACGGTGGCCAATCTAAAACTGTTACTGATTGGCTCCTCAGGAATTCTTTGACCACAGCTGAAGCGTGTTTTGGATCGTTGTCATGTTGGAAAGTCCATATCACTGGCAAATTATCCTCGGCATAAGGTAACATCGTTTCTTCTAAAATATTCTTATATTGAAATTTATCCATGTTACCTTCTATTTTTTTTATAGGTCCCACACCATAACCAGAAAAACATCCCCAAACTTTAATATTACCCCCTCCATGTTTGGCTATTTTCTTTGTGTATTTTTGGTCCATTTCTTTTTTTGGAGGACGTCTCAAGTAAACTTTTCCATCAGAATTAACCATATTAATTTTAGTTTCGTCGGAAAAAAGCACATTGTTCCACTGTCGTTCTGTCCAATGTGCATATTTTTTGGCAAATTGTAATCTAGCTCTGATATTTTCTTTCTTCAAAAGTTGGACCTTACGAGAAACTCTTCCAAATAAGTCTGTCTCACATAATCGCCTTCTAACCGTTCTTGTAGACACTCCTCTAGACCCCCTGCACCGAATACTTCTAAGCAAATAACTTCTGAGCCTTTGAAAGGGTCTTTTTTAGCCAACAATGCTATTCTTGAGTTTTCTCGCGGGGTTGGTTTTCTCGGTCTAGGTTTCCTAGGCACGTTTTCCGTAGTATTAAACTTATTAAAATGCCGGATACCGTTCACAACCATATCTTTAGAGCATCGCAAGTGATCTGCAATTTTCCTGTACAACCAACCTTTGTCATGAAAATTGAGAATTATCTTTCTTGTAGAAGGATCGCAACTTTTGCTTTTTCCCATACTACGAGTATATTTCAATTTAAATTTTACAATAAAACTTAAGCCAGCTTTAAACTGAGCTAGTTTTTGCGTGTCACAATAATTAGCGGCAAAATGGAAAAAAATTAAATGCTCCTTTTATTTTTATTTTAAATTTAGAACACGGAATACGTACTGTCTTTAATTAAATGGCCAGCAGCAAATGCATCGAAAAAGCTTGTGTTACATTTGAAAAAGGAATTAAGACTAAACTATTGCTTATTTACCTTTTATACTATTCTCATTTTAAAAATACGACATCAATTTATGGAGAATAATAATAAGAACAGAATTTATTCATATCTTGGGTATATAAACATCATTTATTTTGATGTATATGTTCAACATAAATGGTGTCTTTAATTATGTGACCACCACTGTATATAAAAGCGAAATACCACTCACTGATTAATCACGAAATCTTAGAAACTATAACAACACCTACAAACTTGAAATTTGACAGGTTGATCCCTTAAAGTCTGTAGACATCCGTTAAGAACGAATTTTACGAAAATCCACCCCTTAGGGGGTAAAACGGGGTTGGAACTTGAAAGTCCTATGTTTTTGAAGTAAGAGACATGAAATTTAAAATAAGTTCAATATGGTGTGGAGGTGTACTAAAATGTGTCCTTAGAAATCAACCCCCTTTTGAGGTTATAACAGGGGACAGTAGTTTGTATGAAAGTCTAGCTTTATCCACATGTAGGAAGACGGCTGCTAGTACCATATATAGGCTTCAGGCTTCTTTTAATTCCTAAAATACGTTCCCATGGGCTGCGGAAACCGAGCCATATTTTTACGCATGTGGAGCCACAAGCATTAAATATCTTCTTTTTCTTCCTCCAAGCTTTAATCACAGCTTTCAACTTGGAGTCTGGGCTCCGCTTTACCTGTCTAACTGCGGGTTTGATTGGACTTCGATATTTTCCGTGAGGCGTTTACCAGCTGACCTCCACAACCCTAAGGTGAATTCGAAGAATTAATTGCAGTTAGACCAGTTGTTGGATTTTTGAGGGCTCCAACTACCCATAACGACTGTGATAGATGTTCGTATGGCAACCAGGACCGACGGCTTACGTGCTTAGACCTATGCAAATACCCATATTCATGCATAAAAATATTACGCGAGAATCGAACCCGCGACTCCACAGAGGCTGTAAGAGGAATAGAGGCATCAGATATAATTAACAAACTGTATATGTCTGGTTGAAGCGCTAATCTCCGTATATAACTAGTGGTTCGAATTGATGTTTTATTTTATTTTGTGTTGAGTAGTCCGTCTATTGAGGAAGGTTAACATCACGCCAATGTCCAAGTGAGTGGTGTAGGAATCATAAATGTCGATATTATCGGCTTAGAAATGATTCCTATGGTCTAAGAAAGTTTTGGTTTCAAAAGGTGCTCCTGGGTTTCGAAGTGTGTGAGGTTAATTATTAATTAAATATTAAAAAAGATTTAATGAAACACAAAATCAACTTAATCAATAAATAAGTATTTTAACGGTAATCTAAAAAAAACATATTTATAATATTACGTAATGCAGGCATTCCAAATCAATTGAAAAATCTTCAAACATCAAGTTTCTAATACTTTTCATTTCATTTCTTTTGCTGACATTGTTTATTTGAACGATCCGCCGGCCTTGGCGGGGGTGGTGCAGGCTTATCAACCTGACAAGGCAGGCGTTCTCTCAACGAAAAGTTCCTCGTTAAAGCAGCATTGTATAAAAATATTGCAAACTTTGCCACACTATATGACACATCTCGGAATATCTCGTCCGTTTCTTTTGGGAAACAAAGTGCTCCTGCAGCTAATGCGCCTATGGCACCACAAAACAATTTTCTCGTGAATCCGCGAGTTCCGGAGCCAAGATACACCCCTGTAGCAGTACCTAGTGCAACCACACCTTTCCTTACCGCTTCATTCTCCGGATGTCTCATATAGTCTATAAATTTCTTTTTATTTTTACAAAAACTACCACACAGTTCCTTTTTAATTGTACACAGTTCATGTATCATCCCGCCTACAGAATTTTTTATCTGTTTTCTGTATTTACATACTGAAGGATAGAGTGCTGTTTGGAGAATCTTGACATCGGCCTTTGGACATTTTCTTTTATCTGCTATATAATCTTTATACTCATAATGTGGGCCTTCATATATAGGTAAGTCTTCAAATTTCATTGGAGGAGGTCTTTTTGGAGGTTCTTTTGCAGCAGCTGCATGAACAGCAGGGAATAGGCAGAACTTGTCGATGCTAATAGCATTTTTCAATACCGAAGTTTTTCTTGTATTGAATAACTGTCCGTATAATAAATTTGCAAGGGCTCTTTGTGTCTGGTCTTCCAACTTGAATATGTTTTTGCCTTGCTTGAAAACAGTATCATAATTATCTGATTTTGGAGACGGTGCCTGATTGAGAGATTTTTGCATTTTATTTTTATTGATATTTGTGTGTTTACAAAAATTTTGACAATGACTGAGACATTTTAGGTTTTTTTTTCTATTTGTCACCATAAACAATATATACATTCCGCGCTTCATGCCTTCAATAAAGGTTAATATTGCTTATATGCTGATTTAACTGGATTTAACGTATTGGTGTTATCTAACTACCAACAGATTATTTTACCAGGTTGGTTCCTTTTGGGGTAGAACAGGGCTACCCCATCTCCTCCTGTGGGTGTCGCAGAAGCCGACTTAGGGATAGGGCTGTTCTCCATCCGGCAGTAAACAAGCAGCTGATGAGTATAAGTGCCCACTTGACGGCAATGGGCTAATACGGAGGTAAGACATGACGGTATTTCCGTCCAATTGAGCAGTCCGACTAGGGAAGTACCTCCCGCCTTACAGAATATCGCGGTCATAATATAGCCAGAGCTCACGGGAGAGATTTGTGCTGTCAGTGGGAAGACCTTAGACTTATCCTGCTTTATCTTCTATACTGACGGCACAGAAACTCTCTGTTCTAACAGGGTTGGCAGCACAAGTGTAACGTCCATGATGTTGTACACGTCCATAGGCCACAGTAACCACAAGGTAACTACTCAAGTTATCCGCTGTTTGCCATTTAAGGGCTATAAAAAATCCTCCACGCTACCCAACAAGTCCGTCTTGACCTATTTTTTTATACCACTTAGGTGGTAGACAAACACACGGCCCATTAAGTGAGGTTACCGGGACCTATGGACGTGTGCAACACCAGTGGCGTCACACTCGCGCTGCCGACCCTGTTAGAACAGACAGTTTCTGTGCCGTCAGTTCCGCCTTTTTCTAGTCTGTGGTCCATCTATGGCTAGGAAGTGTCCCAATAGTCTGTTTGACTAGGTCGTCGATTCTTCCCAATACTCTGCACTGAGAGCCACTCGGTATCACAGTGCAAACGAAGTCGATTCCCCCCTCCGACCGCGCCTATAAATACGCCAGCGACTCAAGATTCTATATCAGTCGCAGTGAAGCCACCAACGGGGTTAGGTCTCCGAACTCGTCGTTGCCCGGACCTGCGCCACTGAAGATGTCGACCGCAGTGATCGACGAAACGTCTGGAATGCAAGTTTCACATGGACAACGGCCAAACAGCCCGAAAGCAGCATATTCTACAACTTCCCAATACCGCTTAATATGTTAGATTTCTCTGAAAAAATATAACTTACAAAATAAGATATTGCTGAACTAAAGTGAAACTACGCCTTCATTATTTTTAGTTACCAAAAAAAGTCAAAATATAAAGAATCGGATTCACAGTTCAAATTTGTAACTTTTAGATTCCTTATTAAATATCAAATTACTTTTATTATGAATTATATATATCTACCATAGTCAGTATTCTGATGAGCACTTCCAATTAGTCCCACCCTCTCCTTTCCTAAACAGGACAACACGTGCAGGACTTAGATGTCACCCGCATACGGTGCAGAACATTCCTTCAAGAACCAAGTGGTTCGGTGACTCTTTCCTTTGTCGCACCATTAAGACCTGGAATTCCTTGCCAGCTCACGTGTTTCCCTCTTCCTACAGTCCCGGGTCCTTTAAGCGGGGCGTGAAAAAGCATCTGATAAGGCCGTCAAGCTGAGTGCCACCATTGTTAAAGTGGCACCTGCATGTAATAGTGGCCCTCTTTCCTGAGACTTTGCCTTCAGCTTACCATCAGGTGAGGTGAAGTCAAATTGATGTGTCCTATAAAAATATATCTATATATATATATATATATATATATATATATATATATATATATATATATATATATATATATATATATATATATATATATATATATATATATATATATATATATATATATATATACGAGTAAACGCTACGTAGATCTAGATAAATGTGATAATGCACTTACACTTGCTATAGTACTCTTGCACTCCTTACAGTTTTGCGCTACGCGCAACGGGCGTGTGTCGTCACATGCACGGAAGATTTTTGAAGTGAAAACTTCTTTAGCGGCGTTGGATGGGTGTAAAATGTTAAGGAAGCGTCAGGATTAGTTGACCTTTGAACCGTAACCGACGACTGACGTCATACAAGATTAGGTACAGACTATGTATTTTGAAACCTACGACAGATAGCGTCGTAGCTTAAACGGTAAGCACTTCGACTGTAAGGCTTTATAGTTTCAGATAGTTCAGGGATTTTTTGTGATTGTTTTTTCTTATTATAATTTATTACATTTGGTGATTATTTTTTCTTTTTGTAATTTATTACTTTTCATGATTATTTTTTCTATCTGTAATTTATTATTTTTTGTGATTATTTTTTCTTTAATAATTTATTAATTTCTTCTGACAGAAAATGAGCAGAAAATAAGTGATAGGTTCTATGATTAGCGCTATATTATAGGTATGGTATGGTATGTTCTTTTTATCTTTTTCTATGTACCTATATAACGAAGAAAGGAAAAAAGAAAATGTTTTCACTTCTGCCGGCACTCCCAGTGTGCAACCCGTCTTTTTTTTTACACGAGCCTTTTTGGTTTTTTCAAAATCAAACATCCTTAAAACTATTTGTCTTTTCACTTTAACACTTCATTTATAACAGTTGTTTTTTTGGTAGGCAAAAATTATTAGTCAAATAGACTATTTTGGTTCGTTTTAATAAACTTTCCGCTCTTTTTAATCACTACATCATTTTACACATTAACGACGTAAAGTCAGCTGGCCGTCCCTCGCTCTAATAGACAATAATAAATTAGCGTTTTGCAGAAAACCAATTCCATTTAATAGGTCTATAACTTTACCATCCAATAATTAAGGGTCCGCCTTTATGTGTACTGTGGGGTACGTAAGTAGAACATTCATGGTGTATAGTTACCGGCAGATATCTAGATCCCAGTCACGTCACAAAATCAGCTTCAGAAATATCTTGATTAAGTTTCAAAATGATCTTAAAACTCTCGTATTAAGAGCTAATCAAAATGTTTTATTGATTTAAATTGTTCACCTTATTTTTGAATACCACTTTGGTGGCAGACGATCACACTACCCACCTGATCGAAAGTGTTTACCGTGGCCTATGAACGTGTACAACACCAGAGACGTCACACTCGCGCTGTCGACCCTGTTAGAACAGAGAGTTTCTTTGCCGTCAGTGTAGAAGATAAAGCAGGACAAGCCTTAGGTCTTCCGACTGACAGCACAAAAAACTCTCCAATGTGCTCCGGCTACCCTACTCACCGGCGGCGGGAACACAACACGAGGTTATTATGACCGCGGTATTCTGTGGTACTTCCCCAGTCGGACTGCTCAATTGGACGGAAATACCGTCGTGTCTTACGTCCTACTAAAAAAACGAACTAAAGGTGTGTACCAAAAAAGGAAGCGGAATCCACAGAAAAGACAAGGTTTTTAGATAATTTTGAGTACTTTGTTAGTCAAGATTGATGTATAAATGTACTTATTTGAGCAGTATGTGGTTTGGGCCCCTTTTCAAGATAATACGGCGTGCTGCGACGGTTTAGGAGCTCAAATCCACTAAACACAGATTTATCAAACTAATCCGCGCGTGTCAGAGCCTCGTTTCTCGCGCGACACGTGTTCAAAATATATGACGGTAACTATACAACAGAAACGTTGGATTTGGTCCCTATTGCGTATTATTTAATCGATTTTATTTACTCATGTTTGTGGTCTTAAAAGTTAAACAGAGTTGAGAAACACCCAGGTTTAAGTATTGGCATTTTTTTTTCGCAAAATATGGATTAGGCAAGTCTGGTAGGGCTACCCCAGCTCTTCCTGCGGGTGTCGTTAAAGGCGACTATGGTATAGTTCCCCATCCGGCAGTATACATACAACGAAATACAACCCATGACAAAGTGCCCTATTGACTGCAAAAGGCTTGCTTTTATATGGTACTGCCCCTCCAGACAAGTGGCAATTCGCTAGCTAGCGATTGGTGGAATAGAATGACGAATATATGGGATTTGACGTATATGACAGTCGTTCATCATCATCATATCAGCCACACACAGTCCACTGCTGAACATAGGCCTCACCCATAGACTTCCAGAATGACCGATCCAAAGCAGCCCGCATCCAGCGCTTCCCGGCGACCTTGATGAGGTCGTCCTTCCACCTAGCCGTTGGGCGTCCTACACTGCGTTTGCCCGTACGCGGTCGCCATTCCAGAACTCTTTTGCTCCATCGGCCATCTGTTCTGCGCGCTATGTGTCCCGCCCACTGCCACTTCAACGAGCTAATCCGCTGGGCTACGTCGGATACTTTTGTTCTCCTACGGATATCATCATTTCTGACGCGATCACGTAGGGAAATACCGAGCATAGCCCTTTCCATAGCTCGTTGAGCGACTTTGAGTTTGTTTAGGAGACCGTGACAGTCGTTAACGCATGTCAAATACGTCAAATCCCATACATTCGTCATTCTATTCCACCAAACGCCAGTTACCGATTTGTCTCTTGTCTAGAGGGGCTGAAAATTATGGTTCTTTTTATACAACTGAGGTGGCAGACAAGCACACGGCCCACCTGATGGAAAGCGGTTACCGTGGTCTAAGGACGTGTGCTACACCAGGGGAGTCACTGCCGACCCTGTAAACACAGAGAGTTTCTGTGCCGTCAGTGTAGGAGACAACGCCGGAATAGCCTTTGGTCTTCCCACTGTCAGCACAAAACTCTCCAGTGAGCTAGCAGTGAGTTAGCGAAATGTGGGTGTTAATACACATCTACCAACTCTTCAAAGATCTACAGGTGTGATAATAACGTTCTAACAACCACGAGTCAATTATAAGTCATTGATGGATTATACTTATTATTTAGAACGAAACAGCAGATGTAAGATATCATAGGTCAAAGAGAGAAAAGATATAATTGAAAGATAAGTAGATGACGATGATAGGGAAGCCATTAATTTTGCACACATGATATATTGTGACAGGTCTCTGTGGCGTGGCCGCTACGCAGGAGGCGCGGGTTCGATCCCCACTCAATGCAAATATTTGTATGCATGAATATATATATTTGCATTGGTCTGGGTGTTTCTATGTATATTATGTATGTATTTAAAAAAACTACGTATCTAAGTATGGTTATCCGCATTCTAGATTTCATAACACAAGCTAGTTAAGCTATGCTTAACATGGGTCTAGAAAGCGTGTTTATGAAATGTTGTGGAATATTTTTTTATTATTTATATTTTATATTAACTTTTGAAATTAGCTATTTATTAATAAGGGGTCTTTTTATACAACTTAGGGGGTAAACAAGCACACGGTCCACCTTGAGGAAAGTGGTTACCGCGGCTTATTGACGTGTGCAATACCAAGGGAGTCACACTCTTGCTGCCGACCCTGAAAAACCACGGCAGGGAGTTCATTCCACAAGTTAGGGGTGCAGAGAATGAAGTTCCTATGATACCTATCATGACTTCTTACTAAAAAAGTGTTTTAACTGTAATTATCTCAAAATGTTAGGACTGTATAGTTGCCGGTACATATTTTGACCTCAATCATGTCACAATATTTGGAGGTTAAATGCGTAAAGAGTAAAGATTTGTAAGATTTTTTTAAATAAATAGATTCAGAAACTACTGGGCCGATTTTAAAAAATCTTTCACCATTAAAAAAGTTACATTCTTTGTTAGTAACATATATGCTATATGGAATTTTAAAAAAGGTTAGAGTTCCGTAACACATCTACAGAAACGTTTTTGCCACCTGAGCAAAGCCGAGGCCGATCGCTAGTATCTCATAATATCTTTACCTTATAGTCAGTCCATCAACTGATAATGACATCTCCCACATAGGACCTATTACCGTACCTACCACATCCAGTGAGCAGGTGAGTCTGACAACACTGAACACGTACCTAAATTACAACAGAAGAGGCCTGCCACGTTACATCGTGAACTATGTCCCATAACGGAGTTAAGCGGGCTATTCAATGGCCGACAAGTCGAGTTTTAAGTTGGGGTGATAAAAATAAAAGATAAATTCAGTACCACGTGTCTAATACCAGTGGTATTTATTTGTCTTCACATTTTCTTTGTAATTAGGTATTAACGAAAGCCATTTTTGAAGTGATTCAGTTATTAATAATAAATCTATCCCTTTTTTTTACGTACGGGAAATCCCCACGGATACCCACCCCTCTGGATCCGGCTCCGGGGAGGAGGAAGAGGGGGGAGGTTATGTCGGACTCGAACCGACTAAACCGCACGCCGTCTCTGGGTCGTAGTGCTAGGCCGGAGGTGAGGTTGTCTCGTGACATATCCCTCGCACCCCGGCTGACCCAGGACCATCCCTCTCGGTCTGGCCCTCCTCGGAATCTATCCCAAACGAATACCTACCAAAGGACTGTCATCTGAAAAGAGATTAACACAAAACAATGTTAGGCAATACTAGGAATTTAGGATGGGTCGCCATTCTTGACTAATATCAAGAAGTTAAGCAATTTTGGCCAGGTCTGTTTTAGGATAGGTGACCATACTTAATTGACTGTCGCGGGTTCAAACCCCGTTTGAGCATTCTATCATCATCTATTTATTTAATAGTCAGCATACCTATTAAATGCTTAAAAAATCACTAACCAAGACAAATATGATTGAAAAGATATACCAGTGTGGTATTAAAAATGTGGTATTGAATAGAAAACATCTTCACAAACTATGAATATTACTAGTCGTTGCCCGCGGCTCTGCCCGCGTGACACACTGCTCCTGTTTCCGCGGCCCAGGTAAAGTTCCTTGAAGTTTCTGTGAGCCTGGTACTTCGTACAAATATACCAGGGTCACAGAAATAAGACCCTGTAAACGCGACCCACAGGAACCTATAGGTACACGGAATAAAATAATTCGTCTTCTTGTTCTAAGCTACAATTTTCAGCCAATTCGGTACAGCCGTTCTCGAGTTATAGAGCAACTAATACGCCTTTTTTTATATAGTAATTTGTTTATTTTTATATTCCCAAGTATCTTGCCGTCTATGCCTCGCCTTACGAACTCATTACGTTACCATAGAGTGATGCATGAATAAGCTATGTGCTCTGAAAGCCGATCCGACGGCGCCTTAAGGTGTTTCATACCTTATTCGAGCCTCATTCCGTCGTTATCTCTACCTGAGATAGCGAATATAGCCTCGGCTAACAAATTTTGTAGAACGTTTCAGCAAAAATACGTTAATATAACCTCAAGAAAATACACATACCGGCAGAATTAGCGAAACACAAAAAAGGAGAGTAACTACACAATAGTTAACTTTATTTTTAAACAAATAATAATTAAACATGAAACAACAACATGTTTAATAACTAATGTTTCCCCCTCGTGCCCTGGTTAAGGTATCCATCCGTCTGAAATGATTTCTTGGGGCAACCTCTGCCATTCTTCAACTAATGTGTTTCGCAGCTCGCCCAGATTGTTAGGAGGTGGCATTCTTGATTTGACACTCCTCTTTAGCAAATCCCAAACGTGTTCAATCGGATTCATATCCGGGGACCGTGCTGGCCACTCCATCACCGTAACACCAAAATGGTATAGCTATGCCTGTACTGAGTGAGCACTGTGAGCCCGAGCATTATCCTGCATTAAAATGAAGTCGTTACCAATAAATGGGGTCCCTGATATACCGATCAGCAGTCAGATTTCCGCCGTCGACTACCACTAACTCCGTGCGAGCTCCTAAATATATCCCTCCCCAGACCATAATTTTGTGTTCCGCTAATTCTGCCGGTGTGTGTAGTATCTTAGGAAGAATTTTCTGGTGGACTAGAACAGGGCCTCCCTACCTTCCTGTGGGTGTCGTACTACAAGGTGACTAAGGGATAGGGCTGCTCTCCATCCCACAGGAACCATAGTCATTGTGTCCGAAGCAATAAGCTTGTGCTTGCCCACTGACAGTCTCAGTGGCGTAGTGATAAAATGTTCGACTGCTACACAGAGGGCGCGGGTTCGATTCCCGCTCTGTGTAAATATCTGTATGCATGAATATGAATATTAGTATTGGTTTGCGTGGTTTCTGTGTATATGACTGTGTACTTACAAAAGTAAATATCTAAGTATCCACGTTTATCTGCATCCTAGAACCCATATGTTAGAAATCGTGATTTATTTGGCAATTTAATTTATATTTGGAATAGCCTTATAGAATTTATATCTATTAAAAGTATTTCACTTGACTAATAGTATTGAAGGTGGGTGAATTTCAACAAATGCTATTTTTTTTATCATATCGGTGAACTTTTTCATTTATATGCTTTTTGAATATTTTTCAGGCTTTATGTAATCTTTATGATATAATATATCCCCAAATTTAATATCATCAATGTATCATTTAAGATTAAGGAGAAAATTCCGTTAAAATTTTTGTTTCCACCGACATGACGAACCGGCACCGATTATTTTTTCTGTACACCGATATGATAAGTTTATCCACCGAAATGACATGCATATCCAGCGATGTGATAATATATCCAGCGAAATGATAATCTATCCACCTTTGAATATCATAAACGAAATAGTTAGAAGGTACCTCATTTTTACAAGGGTGACTTAAAACTGAAGACCGGACCTGAAGAAGATCATATCCAGCGAGAACTGAGTTCTTGGCAATCCAATTAAAATCAATTTTTTGAAATTATATAGGTACCTATTTTATTATTTTTACTTTCTTCTTTTGTTATTATCGATAATTAATTTAAAAAAAATAACGTTTATTATATATTGACGTTTATTAAAATGAAGTATTATAAAAAAAAAATCGGGTGAAAAGAAATAAAATGATCAACCAAATTCTGCAGTTATTTTCTTTCTAATGAAACTATGGCTTAAATCAATGTAATACATAAATGACTGATTGGAGGATAACCCGATTCAAGTATTAGTAAATTTTTAATTGTATCTTTCATCAGCCTTTTCTGTTTTCTTTTTTATTCCATTTTATGTAACAGTATCATTTTTACCTGGGCAAAGAATTGATGTCGTTATTCTCATAAATCTGAACGACAATCTTAAGGATACGTTTTTGCAGGTCTGTATTATTTGGCTTCATCGGGATTTGTCTTACTTCTAAATTACTCTGTTTGAATTTCTTAAATTCTTGATCTAGTCGCATGTATCTCTTTTTGTACATCATTTGCTCTTTATTAGCCTTTGCCAATTGTTTTTTTAAATCGCATATTTGCTGAGATTAAAAATTTTGATATTTACGAGACTTCATTTGAATGTTTTGATTGAATTTAATAGTTGCAAGGGACGATTCTAAGTTAGGACTGTTTGGGCGTGCTTCAGTGACCAATGCTCGGTCACTGAAACACTTGTTTGGTTGTTTCGGGCAACATTTGCCTTAGCCTTCTGCTCTGATAATATGCACGACAATATATTCTTTCCAGCAAACTCTTTCTCTCATTTTCTCCTCCTCTTTTAGTTTTAGGCTCGGCATTCTTAAACATAATATATGTACTTACCTACTATTTTTTAACTAGAAAATATTTTATAGAGAAACCTTTATTGCGTTCAATTGCTCCACCTCACCATCATCATCTCAGCCTATAGACGTACATTCCCGAATACAGACCTCCCCAAATGATACTTTTTATCCATGTACGTATTTATATGTATGTTCTATTTTTTCTTTGCATACTTAACGAAATCACACGGAATCTACCGATATGATACAACGACTCACCGAGATGATAAAATGATCTACCGATATGATAAAGCAATCCACCGATGTGATAAAACTGTGCATTGATCATGAATCAAAACACCGATATTAGATGTAAGACACCGATTGATTTTTTCTTATCATTTTCGGTGTAAATTATCATATCCGTGGTAATAAAGACCACCGATTACAGCGATATGAGAACAGCGACGTGAGAAATTACACACCTTTTAGAAAATTAGAAAAAATGCATAATATCTAGAATAAATTCAATAACAGTCAATGAAGCTAATTCACTTACTACCCCTATTAGAACCAAATAACAATAATAAAACTGCTCATTACACTAGAAAGATGCAACCACCGATAGTATACAATAATTGTCCGGGAGCAACTTTAATGGCATATATACGTTATTGGCTGGAATATGCAACGATTTGACACCCATCCGTCCCAACTGCGCACTAGCACGGGCTAACGAGAGAAATAAAAGGTGTAAATTACTTTTGTCCAGCGATATGAGAACATTTTGCTGGACAAGTATGTTTGTGCCTCTCATTAATAGTAATCGTTAGCTATGTAATAAAATATGCCATATATTACTAAGAAAACTAATATTCTATGAAATACAATAATTTATATACCTAACTTACTTATTTTTATCAGTGTGTAAGCTTTTTTGTTTGTAAAAAAAGTAGAGGGACAGCACCGATGTGAAAAAAATAGAGGTTTATGTATTTATTTCTACCTTTATATATAGCCCTAGCCAAAATACATATATCCTTGCCACAACCCAATAACTACCTATTGAATACTAAAAAAAATAATTCAGATCAATATTCCTTTTTATAAATACTAATTTCACCGAAGACAATAAAAAAAGCCATTTGGGAAATTCACCCAGGTGTTGTTTTCGAACGAACGGTCATTCCTTTTTCGATTGCGCTCTGAAAACCAGTGTGATAAAAATTATGTATTGTTTTGGGAATTAAACTTATAATTACCAAGTAAAGTGTGGATTATTTCTATTAATTCAGAAGTGGGATGCGTAACGCCCACGTATAAAGGTTTGAATGTTCAATTTCAAGGTAAGATGCACATTCTTTGTTTGTCCTCATTTTCGGATAATATGGCCGACTGACCTATTAAACTAGATTAGTTTGATGATAACATGTCATATAATGTGTCTATAAATAGAAAAGTAGTTTTGAGTACCTACACGCAGTTAATTTGTGTTTATTTCATTTATTTGAAATCAGTGATCTGATTGTTGATTACGAATTAGTATTTCAGTGATAATTTGATAATATAATCAGTTAATATTACCTACCAGTTCAGATCTGCGAGTGTTTTAGTAAATCTAAGGATACTTTACGATACCCAAAAATCGATAATTTTGTCTCGTAAATTCATAAGAATATATATGTAAGTATGTTGTCCAGTTGTTATAATTTAGTACAGTTTCGGATTAACAATTACTACTTTTGTTGAGGAACATTTTCTATGCTTACCTACATTAGGTACCTATCTACTTATGTGAATTTATTTCATAAATAACGTACCTAAACAAGGTTAATCAACGATAAAATATTTTCGACCTTTACGCATTGTTCTTGAATCGAAGACTCATCATGTTTCTTGTGTGTATTTATGTGAAATAGATATTATTATTTTGTGTTAATTTTGACTCACATTCTACGCGTTGTTACAGAACTTTTGATACGATTGTTTCAGTCTCACGTTGTTTAGCGGCTTAAACTCTCTTATTTATGCAGTAATTTATATAACGTATGAAAAATATTTATATACTGATTTAAATCGATTCAAAACTTATTTATTAACAATCTACCTACTTCAACAAAAACAGTTATCTGTAATTATAAAATTATTATACCATACATAATATATTTGTATATTTATATTACCTGGTTTCTTACCTTGTGCTTGCCTACTTACAATCTCACTGGCCTTCGTTATGTCTTACCGTGGTCTTACCCCACCTATGGAAATTGACGGCAATCGTAGTGGACCTAAAGCTAAGAAACGAACAAGGGATAGTAGATCAAAGAAGCGGAGCTATCATGAGAGGCACGGTAGGAAAAAGTATCGCTATTCGAGCGATAGCGGTTCTCGTTCGCCCAGTCGCAGTCGTTCTCGCTCAAATAGGAAATGTTCGCATAAACGGCGTCGTTATCGCCGCCGTGGTTCCACAAGCACTTCCCCGTATTTCAGCCCCTCTCCCAAACGAGGAGAGAACCCGAATCCGAAATCGAATGATGACCTTTTACAAAGCCTAGTTACAGCTTTACAAGGGGGAAATGCTCGTGGGAACACGGCGACACATGTACAAGGGGCCCAAAATATTATAACTGAATTCGACCCAAAATCAAAATCGCAGACCATGAAAGATTGGCTATCCAAAATAAATGATTCAGCCGACATTTATAGTTGGTCAGAGAAGCAGACAATTTTTTATACCTTGCCCAAGTTGTCAGGATTGGCTAAAAAGTGGTACGATGGCCTAACCAGTGTAAAGTTTAGTTGGGTTGAATGGCAAGATAAACTACTCAGGGCATTCCCGTGTGACCAAAATTACGGGGATTTACTGTCGGAGATGCTAAATCGTAAAAGTAGGAGAAATGAAACGTTAGTCGAGTACTATTACGACAAGATAATGTTAATTAACCGTTGCGAATTAAAGGGCAGACAAGCCGTTGATTGCATTACCTACACACGGAGTTTTTGACTATAATATTCGAATGAACGTTCAAGGAGCACATTACGACGAACCAGAGCAGGTTTTAAATTACTTTCGTAATATTTCGACGAAGACTAACGATTCATTTCAACCTCATCGACAAAATAGTGACGTACGTGACGGTTCCCTATCACAACCTAGAAAATCCAATGAACCATCAAAAGATCGATGGAATAATAACAGAAACCAAACAGAATCATTGAATACTAGGAGGCCATTTAGTAGTGTAACATGCTTTAATTGTGGTGAACGAGGTCACACCGTTGTAAGGTGTACTAAGGAAATTATTAAATGTGGCAAATGTAGACGACACGGACATAAAGACGCAAATTGTACGTTTTCCTTGGACGGCAAATCCAATGATCAGACTGTCGGGAGTAATGCTGAACGTAGCAATCCAACAAAACAGATTTTGACAATTGAAGAAAGTAGCGATACTAACAAAAAATATTTTAAAACCGTTAAAGTAAACGATGTGCTAATGCAAGGATATGTCGATTTTGGGAGTGAGTGCACACTAATTAGTAAAGAGAAGTGTCAATCTTTATCGGTAGACTTACTGTCGGATAACTTACCTACACTTCGAGGATTTGGGAACAGCGCTATAGTTCCAGTAGGCAAAATTCAGATTCGTATTAGCGTAGATCTAGTTAACATTAAATTGACCGCATACGTTGTACCGGCCGCATTCTTGCCAACAGATATTCTTATTGGCCAATCTCTTACCGAAGCCCCATCAGTAAGAGTATATAAAACAGACACCGATCTCACATTATATCAAGTAACGGCAAATATAAACAATTCAATTGTTCTCAAAACTACGAATGATTGTACAATCAATAGAGATACAGTGGTCGAGGTGAGTTGTGTGTCCGATTATTCAGGTTTTGTAAGCATATCATCGGATCTAAGGCGTGATGGAGAGAATGAGTATTTTTTATTACCTGGACTGTACAATTTGGCTTGCGGTACCGGGCATGTTATTGTAGTTGGCCTAAGTGAAAATAATGTAATCATACCAAAAGATAAAATTTTAGCTAGGGGTATATCAGTCCCGAGGTCTGTGTTCTCGTCCAAAGAAACTGATACAAGTTATGTAATGTATGTTCGACGTGTAAGTTGCGAGTCTTCTCAGATAGTTTCAAATGATATTCATGTCGATGCGGATACCGATCCCTATGCGAAAGTAAAGTTAGTGGACCTCTTAAATCAATATAGAGATTGTTTTGCATTGTCCATGGATGAATTGGGGAAAACATCCGTCACCGAAATGCATATCAAATTAAACGACACTACTCCGGTAACTTATAGACCATACAGACTATCTTTGTCAGAAAGGGGGAAAGTAAATAAAATTGTCAGTGATTTGTTAGCTAACGAAGTCATACGCGAATCCGACTCTGATTACGCCAGTCCCATTATTTTAGTTGCGAAAAAGAATGGCGAGTCTCGTTTGTGCGTCGACTATAGGGCGTTAAATCGCAAAACTTTTAAGGATAAATATCCGATGCCCTTGATAGATGACCAAATAGACAGTCTGCAGGGTCAGAAGTTTTTCACCACCTTGGATCTGACTCAAGGCTATCACCAGATCCCCATGGCGGAAGACTCCAAACATCTGACTGCGTTCGTCACTCGGACGGCCATTTTGAATATAACAGAATGCCGTTCGGACTGACCAATGCACCAGCAGTCTTCCAACAGATGGTTCATTCAATATTAAATAAACACAAGATTCCTGGTATTGTAGCATATATGGACGACATAGTCATAGGATCGGAGACTATTAACGATGGTGTCGAAAAGTTAAAGTGTGTTTTAGACATGCTACGTGAGGCTAATCTTACATTAAACCTACATAAATGTCACTTCCTAAAGACCAAGATAGAATACCTAGGTTTCGAAATTACTGCTGATGGAGTGCGCCCCGGTACGGGGAAGACCGACGCTGTTGCCGCCTTCACTATACCTCGGAACGTACACGAAGTGAGGCAGTTCATAGGGCTAGCTAGTTTTTTCAGGCGATTTGTCCGAAATTTCGCCACTATCGCCAGGCCCTTGACTTCATTGACCAAAGCTAATACAAAATGGATCTGGGAAGACGAACAGGCTAGTGCGTTTAATGAAATTAAAAAAATACTCACGTCTCGACCCATACTTACTATCTATAACCCAGAACATCAAACAGAACTCCATACGGATGCGAGTCGATTAGGTTTAGGCGGAGTGTTACTTCAGCGGGAGAGCGATGGATCTCCCCTTAAGGCAGTTGGCTATTTCAGTAGACAAACGACGACAGAGGAACAACACTTTCACTCGTTTGAACTTGAAACACTTGCCATAGTTATGTCCCTTAATCGTTTTCGTGTCTACTTATTAGGAATATCGTTCAAAGTCGTTACTGACTGCAATGCCCTAAGGACCACCCTAACAAAACGTGATCTTGTACCGCGAATAGCACGTTGGTGGCTCCTCGTTCAAGACTACGATTTTACTGTGGAATACCGACCAGGCACCCAAATGCAGCATGCGGACTGCTTGAGTCGAAACCCCTTACCGATAGATGCTGACAACTCCGATGACCTTAACATCATGCGTATAGTTCATGACGAACGCTCTTTAATGACTGTACAGTTAAGTGACCCTCGACTGAAACTCATCAAGTGTATATTAGATAAAAACTGCCAAGAAGCCAAAGATATAAATAACAATTATGCACTTAAAGACGGTAAAATATATAAGAAGGTTGGGACGGAATTTAAATGGGCAGTACCACATGATGCTCGATGGAAAGTTTGTCAATTGTGCCATGATGAGAGTGGTCACTTCTCTTTCGAGAAAACCGTTGAAAAGATTCGCAGAGACTACTGGTTGCCGGGTATGACACGCTTCGTTAAAAAATATGTCCGTGCGTGTATCCCTTGTGCTTATGCTAAGGAGCCTTCCGGAAAAAAGCAAGGGTATCTACATCCAATAACAAAGCCAAGTGTGCCGTTCGAATGCGTTCATATAGACCATCTAGGCCCGTTCGTCCGGAGTAAAACTGGGAACACTTACATTTTAGGTATTATAGACTCTTTTACCAAGTTTATAGTATTGCGAGCAGTCAGGAATACCAGAAGCAGAACGTCTATTCAAGTCATGAGAGATTTCATTGGACTCTTTGGTTCGCCAAAAGTAATTGTATCAGACCGTGGAACTAGTTTTACTTCCGCGGAGTTTAAAAAGTTTGTAGAGTCCAATCAAATCAAACATGTCAAAAATGCGGTAGCCAGTCCACGAGCGAATGGCCAAATCGAACGGTACAACCGCTCAGTACTAAGTTCTTTGACAGCTTTGGGTATTGATAAGGATGATCGTAACTGGGATTCTGATCTTGGGAAGGTTCAATGGAGCCTAAATAACACCATCAATAAGGCTACGGGGAAAACCCCAGTACATGTGGTTTTTGGCAAGGAAACTGTTAACTTAGCAGAAGCTCACCTCCACGACATCTCGGAGCATTTGGCAAGTACTGATAATATTGAAGAGATCCGTGGGGAGGCTTCAGCTTCTATAGCTAAACAGCAGGAGGCTATGAAAGTTCGATTTGATAAAAAGCGATGCAGAGCTAAATGCTATAAATTAGGCGATCTCGTTATGGTCTTGAAAAGCGTTCGGAACATCGGTGATAGCAATAAATTAATGCCACCATATAGTGGACCCTACAAAATTTCAGCCGTCCTTGGCAACGATCGTTACGAGGTTAGTAGTATAGATGGGTTCTCCTCCAGAAAATATAAAAACGTGTATTCAGCAGATAGAATGAAGCCTTGGATACGACTAGGCAGTTCAGTCATTTCCGAATCAGAGAGCGAAAGTGAACATTCCCAAAGCGAATAAATAAAGATTCTTTTTATGCACATTTTGTATCCTATAAGTATATGATATCGTATTTATTTAAAAGTCTATATTCGGATATTATTTTATTACGTAATTTATACCAAATTATGGATAGTGTGTATCCAGCGGCGGACTGTAATAAAGTAATCAACGACATGCAACTGGAGACCGACGTGTCCGGTTGATATGAAGATAATTCAAATTAGTTTGCGAACGGAGGCCGATACACATGTGTGTACGCGGTACTTTGCAACTAAACCCATTAACTGAGGCCGATACACCCTGTGCGTGTACGCGGTATGTTTCAACTTAATATGTAAACAGAGGCCGATACACCCTGTGCGTGTACGCGGTATTTTACAAAACTATACTTAGAGGCCGATACACCCTGTGCGTGTACGCGGTATGTTCCAACTTAATATGTAAACAGAGGCCGATACACCCTGTGCGTGTACGCGGTATCATACGAGTGAGCACCCCGATCAGAGACCGATACACCCTGTGCGTGTACGCGGTATCTTACGAGCGAGCACCCCGATCAGAGACCGATACACCCTGTGCGTGTACGCGGTACCTTACGAGCGAGCACCCCGATCAGAGACCGATACACCCTGTGCGTGTACGCGGTATCTTACGAGCGAGCACCCCGATCAGAAACCGATACACCCTGTGCGTGTACGCGGTGTCTTACGAGCGAGCACCCCGATCAGGAACGATACACCCTGTGAGTGTACGCGGTATCTTAAGAGTGAGCACCTTGATCAGAGACCGATATACCCTGTGTAAATCAATTCTACATGAATGTGAATATATTTTGAAAGCAATAAGTGTTCCTATGAGAGTGTTTGTGCGTATATCCAAAAATCTGTGAGAAAGTGATCTAGTGCCGCGAAGGTAATTTAAACGGTCACCTAAATACAAATAGGTTTGAGTGAGGTCACTCAATATAATAAGGATGGCCGAAACTGTGAAAGTCAATGTGTAGATGACAGTGGATCGATACATTTATCATTTATCATTATAGATTTTTTGTTTCCTTTTTTTTTCTAATTGTTACAATGTTTTTAGAATAATACTTAAGTCATTAAAAATGTTGTATCATTTTTAGTTAGTCTGTTTGTTTACCTACGCTATTTTAGTTTGTATTCAGTTATGTGAATTATAATCTATTCTACAGATAGTCAAAAACAAGTATATCCAATTACAAACAAGTATATTCAATTAAAACAAGAGAGTTGTTAGATTTATAAAATAACATTTATTTTAATATGTCAAATTGTGCTTCATGTGTCTGAGGACAGACAATGTTCAGGATGGCCGATTGTTAGAAATCGTTATTTATTTGGCAATTTAATTTATATTTGGAATAGCCTTATAGAATTTATATCTATTAAAAGTATTTCACTTGACTAATAGTATTGAAGGTGTTGTTTTCGAACGAACGGTCATTCCTTTTTCGATTGCGCTCTGAAAACCATGTGTGATAAAAATTATGTATTGTTTTGGGAATTAAACTTATAATTACCAAGTAAAGTGTGGATTATTTCTATTACATAGCACAAGTTATGCCTAGATAGCGCTGTGTAGAATGTCCTACACTATTTATTTATTTACTAGCTGACCCGGTGAACTTCGTACCGTCATTATTTTTCCACCCGCGTAGTGTCAGATCCTGTTCCCGCTGCATCCTCTACTATATTAAACATGTATTATAATATATAAACCTTCCTCTTGAATGACACTATCTATTTAAAAAAACCGCATCAAAATCCGTTGCGTAATTTTAAAGATTTCAGCATACAAAGGGATATAGGGACAGAGAAAGCGACTTTGTTTTATACTATGTAGTGACATAGTGGTACAGTCTGCATCTGCTGTATTTTGACGAACTAATTAATCAAATGATCTTATAGTCCAAGGTATTTTCTCTAATTTAGGTATTTGGTACATCGGTACTTTAAGTTCGGACAAGAATACAATTTAAATCAATCTGTTTTATTGATTTTGTCAGTTTAACTATATACTAGTACGATTTTTTTAATACAGGACGTGTGCAAAACCAGGTGAGTCACACTCGTGCTGCTGACCCTGTAAGCACAGCGAGTTTATGTGCCGTCAGTGTAGAAGACAAAGCAGGGCAAGTATTTGCTCTTTCCACTGACAGCATAAAAACTCTCCAGTGAGCTCTGGCTACCCTACTCGCCGCTGAGAACACAACATAAGGTTATTATGGCCGCGGTAATCTGTAGGGCGTAGGTACTTCCCCAGTCTGAGTGCTCATTTGGGGAAAGAAATACCGTTGTATCCTACCTACCAATAAAGTGGCCTTTTAATACTTGCTGGTGAAGGCATTCTTCTTAAGATGTTGTGCTATGAGTAAACCATTATCTATTCTATTTTATAGTCTGTCTACATTGAAATGTCACTGAAAAATATCAATTGTTTCGTGAACATGTATGCGTATACCTTCCTGGTGCGTAGAACCTTACAGTCAACTAATCGCGTGATAAATCCAAGTACCCTTTGTCTACTGATTAGAGCTGACATATTGTATAAAATAAGACGTTCGCTCCCTTCCGCGTTCTATCACACTGTGACTAATTGACCAACAAATCTGAAAACAATCATTGTCAATTTGCAAGTAAGGTGATGGGGCGCGTCATTTGGGCTTAGACAAGGTCTAGTAAACCCTTTAGTAAGTTCCCTACACCGCCCAGGTGTAATATACGAAGACTGGATACCTTAACTCTTGCCGTGTTGGTTCCCAGTGGAGTAGAATGGACCACCCCATCTCTTTCTGTGGGTATTGTAGAAGGAGACTAAGGGATAGGGCTGGTCTCTATCCGACATTAAACATACAGCCCATGATTTAGTACCCGCCTGACTGTTATAGGCTCTCGCCTCCTACTACCGAAAATTGTAATTGGCGAAATTTGGGTGTTAATACACCTCTGCCTACCTCTTCGGGGATTTATAAGCGTGAGCGTATGTATGTATAGGAACCTAAATTATTAACAGTGCTAGGAATGATTTTATATCGATAATGTTGGGGTTTGAATCCGTAATCTACACTTGCTATCTCACAAGCTCGTTAGGGATCAGTGAGTTATACCCGGGAGCAAACGAGTTCCGCATCCTATTTTGTCTAAGCGGGCATAAAAATAGCTATTGCGCATAATGATTCTACAGATAACAACAATTTGTTGCATATGTTTAACCCTCGCATACTTGAGAATAGGTCTGTAGGACCAACAATATTCTTTTTAGATCATTTTTTTTATCCCCACGTATAGAACCGGAGGAAGAGATTATGTCGGACTCGAACCGACTAAAACGCACTCCGCGCGCCGTCTGTGGGTCGTAGTGCTAAGCCGAAGGTGAGGTTGGCAATGCATATCCCTCGCACTCCGGCCGATCCAGGGCCATCTCTCTCGATCTGGCTCTCCTCGAGTGTGGGAACCGCTGAGTCGCCAACTCGTCCCCGGTATGGGGAGGTGCACAATGCCAATATTGATAACCGAAATTACTCGGGGTAAAAATGGGTTCATTTCAGAAATGACGGGAAAAGAAAATGGCCTTTTTTATTTCCATGACAATCGATAACATTAAATGTGATGTTCTATTTCGTCTTCTCAATTTGGTTAAGTACTTAATTAAACGTAGCCACTTTTAAGTACACACTTAAAAACTTTGTTTATTAATATTTTTCTGTTTAGAAGCCTATTTTAAAGACTAAATAGCGAATTCGAAACACTAGTTAATCAGTTACGTAGACTGGTATATTTGTTTATTAATATGTGTTTTCATGAAAAACCAGATTGTTCATGTTGCTCGCTACAAGATTGTTTATTTTTAATTAAGTACTTAATCAAATCGAGTATAGGTATTTTACTTATACGTTGATGTTAAAATGGTTTTGCAGGGAGTAAACAAAAAGTTTCTGTGCCGTCAGCGTAGGAAACAAAGCAGGAATAGCCTTTGGTCTTCTCACTACCCGCACAAAAACTCCAGTGAACTCTGGCTACCCTACTCACCGCCGGGAACACAACACGAGGTTATTATGGCCGCGGTATTCTGTAGGGAGGAGGTACTTCTCAGTCGGACTGCTCAATTGGACGGCAATACCTCCTACAACAGTTACTACAGTTAAGCTGAATCAATACCCACATTCGGTCTGACAGATCAATGCGCCGAACGCAGGTTAAAGACGGAAGAATTATTGAATCATATTGTACTTTATTCTATAGCCTTTAGAGTAGCTATTGATTTAACAATCTAAATATATCAGTTTCTTCGCTCCGTTAATGTCGAACCTCACTAAAACTTAAAAAGGCCCGTTATAATTAAGTTAAAAGTAATTAAATACGAGAGTTTGAACCGAATGATTGATGGGGGAACACGCCTAAACGTATTGTGTTCGGGTTAAGTTTAAATTATTATAATTATATGCGTTTTATATACGTTTCTCGTTTGAAATAGTCACGACTTGTTAAATATTTTGAAGGGGTTTAGATAAAGACTTAGAATTTTAATTCTTGGATTATTAATTGTGAGTTCCTATATGTGGGTGTCGTAAAAGGTTACTAAGGGTTTAGGGCTGTTATCCGTCCGACAGTAAACATACAGCCCATAACAAAGTGCCTGGTTGACGGCAAAAGGCTCGCTCCCTATTACGTGGTACCGAAAATCATAGTTGATGAAATGTGGGTATTAATGCACCTCTGCTTACCCCTTCGGGGACTTAAAGGCGTGAGTGTATGTATGTATATATAAAACGTGAAAATTTTGAAAGTGTGGCGTGAAAAAGCATCTGGTGAGGCCGTCAAGCTGAGGACCGCAATTGTAACATTGTTGGCCTTTAAAATGATGACTTTCTGAGGCCTGAGAGTTCTGAGGCTGAGACTTTACCTTCAGCTTTCCATCAGACGAGGTGAAGAATTGATTTTTGCAATACAAAAATAGTTTGTTTAGCATATAGCTGTTCTTTAGTATAAATAGAAGCCGGATCAGTAGGAGATAGGACACGACGGTATTTCCGTCCCAATTGTCCAACTGGGGAAGTACCTCCTCCCAACAGAATACCGCGGCCATAATAACCTCGTGTTGTGTTCCCGGCGGTGAGTAGGGTAGCCAGATCTCACTGGAGAGGTTTTGTTCTCTCAGTGGGAAGACCAACGGCTATTCCTGCTTTGTCTTCTACACTGACGGCACAGAAACTCTGTGTTTACTGGGTCGGCAGCACGAGTGTGACTCCCCTGGTGTTGCACACGTTCATAGGTCACGGTAACCACCTACCATCAGGTGAGCCGTGTGCTTGTCTGCCACCTCAGTTGTATAAAAAAAGGTACCAATGGAACCTCATTAACAAGAAAATTATTCAAATACTTTTAATCAATCAATCATTTCGCCTATCCCGGTCCACTGCTGGTCATAGGCCTCTCCCATTGTGCGCCAATGATCCCGATTCTCCACCTTCCGCATCCAGTCCGTCCAAGCCACCTTTTTCAACACTCTAGGATTCGTTTGCTCCAACGGCCAACGATTCTTTGGCAAATGTGAGCAGTCTATTGCCACTTCAGCTTGGGCCTTAGGGTGACGGGTGGAGCCGCCCGTCACCCTAGCAGAAGCAGGCCACGGCGGCCTCCCCACACTGGGGTTGAGTCGGGGACCGCGTGGTCCCCCCCTCCCGAGGAGGGCCAGACCGAGAGGGATGGTCCTGGGTCAGCCGGGGTGCGAGGGATATGTCGCATGACAACCTCACCTTTGGCCTAGCACTACGACCCAGAGACGGCGTGCGGTTTAGTCGGTTCGAGTCCGACAAAACATGTGTCTGTGTCAACGTTTTGGCACCATAGGGACAGAACAGATAATATGCCTGTGGTTATAACTGGCAGGACACACTGGACGAAAACCTAAAAAATAATCACAAATTCAAATTAAAAACAATTCTCCATTCATCCTATGAAAGGTTATTCTCTCAATTTTAAACTCCACTATCTTCATAGGTACAAAATTGTACATATTTTAAAATTGTTCAACATACGCGTAATAGAAAAGTATGTTCGTTCGGAAACTCGAATGCCGTTCAACACATCTTTTGTTCTTTTTATCGTTCTGAAATCGAGGGTTGCCAATGTTGAAATATTATTTTTACTACTCTTTGTTTATTGTTGTTGTGCCTGAATGGCGGAAAGGCTTATTGGAAATCATTTAGGAATTGTAATTTTAAACGCGCCGTTTGTAAATGTGGTTTTGCCAGGCAGTTTAAATATTTATACGTATTTGACTGATAAGAAAATCATCCATTGTGTAACTTTAAATATTATTCGAAGTAGTCTTTCGTTGCGTAGTAAGTATTTCCTCAAAAAGAAACCCCAGATATTTTTAAACATCATTTTATGCTAGCTACCAGCTTAGTATCAGCTCCTCTGCTACCGTAGCGCCACCTGAGATCCTCAAGACACATCCAAAGGTGTACTGCGCGTATAAATATGCTGCTGCTGTACATAGCGCTCTTCATTTATAGTTATTAAATATATCCCAAAATATATGGAATAAAAAGACGAAAAGGAGTAGGGTAGCCAGAACATACTGGAAAATTTTGTGCTGTGAGTGGGAAGACTAAATTATATTCTTGCTTTATCTTTTAACACTGATGGCACAGAAATTCTTTGTGTTTGCAGGGTCTGCAGCACGAGTGTGACTCCCCTGGTGCTGCACACGTCCATAGGTCATGGTAACCACTTTCCCTCGGGTGGCCTTGTCTACTACCTAAATGCTATGAATGACAATGAAAATAATGATACTTATAACGTGTTTGACATAGTACAATGAACTGGTATCAACATTATGGATGGCCGTTGAAAAAATGAATGACGTCACTAGTCCATACAGTTACCCAAACCCTTTTACTTTTTTTTTTATATCAATAGTATTTTCGACAGCCCTATCAAAACATTTCAGATCATAAGCTGAGCTACAATGTGCGGTACAAAATTTACTTTTTTTTTCCTATAAAACAAAGACTACCTACAATGTGGGGAATATTCCTGACACCAGACGGCATACGGTTATCGTAGCGGAGTTAACATGGGGTAGGAATTTATGGGGTAACGTGTTCATTGGCACTGTGTTTTGTACTAGAAAGTGGGGTAATAAAATCTTTTGCGATACATTGATGTGGAGAAAAGTATTCGAAAAGGTAATACTTTTAATTATCTTTTCAAAATATGATTTTTTAAGTGATAATTTCGTTAGACGCATTCGGCAGTTTTTTTTAGAAAATTATAATTTAAAAAAAACTTTCTATCAGATGGGTCATGTGCTTGTCTGCCACCACAGTATTATAAAAAAACTGCACACATTTACATATATATATTATTAGTGGGATTAGATAATTGTTGGATATTGGATGTTTGGGCCTTCCCAAGACCTTCAGTGCCAAGCTGACCTTGCCTGCAGCCGCGTACAAAGGTATGATTCTGAAGCTAACTGAATACACCAACTGTCCACGCATGTAGCAAATACAGCGCATACATTACTTGTTAAATTTCGATAAGGATAAAGGAGACCATTGAGAACCAGCAATGAATATCATAACTTAAGTTAAACCAAAAGTAGTGCTTTTTTTAACGTGCGGGAAATCCCCACGGATACTCCCCCCCCCCCCCCTGGAACCGGAGTCACCATTACATACACGTACCGTGTTAACAATGGTGGCACTCAGCTTGACGGCCTCATCAGATGCTTTGTCACGTCCCGCTTAAAGGACCCGGGACTGTATAGGAAGAAGGAAACATGTGAGCTGGCAAGGAGTACCAGGTCATAAAGGTGCGACAAAGAAAAGAGTCACCGAACCGCTTGGTTTTTGAAGGAATATTCTGCACCGTATGCGGGTGACATCTATGCCCTGCTCGTGTTGTCCTGTTAAGGAAAGGAGGTAGGTCTTTGAATTGATAGTCTAGAATGCAACAGGGTATAATCAGCAGGTGTAATCAGAGCCTTGTTCGTCAGTTAGCAGTTGTATCAGCGTGCAGATGAGATTGGTTTAGCCCTGAAGGTTTTAGTGAGGCAAAACCCAAAGTAAATAAGACAACGAACTGTTGCCCGCGGCTCCGCCCCCGTGGATTTAATTTATCGTGACCAAAAATTAGTAGCTGTTCTTTAGTATAAATAGAAGCCGGATCAGTAGGAGCTAGGACACGACTGTATTTCCGTCCCAATTGTCTGACTGGGGAAGTACCTCCGCCCTACAGAATACCGCGACGATAATAACCTCGTGTTGTGTACCCGGCGGTGAGTAGGGTAGCCAGAGCTCACTGGAGAGGTTTTGTTCTCTCAGTGGGAAGACCAAGGGCTATTCTTACTTTGTCTGTGACAACACAGAAACTCTCTGTGTTTACAGAGTCGGCAGCACGAGTGTGACTCCCCTGGTGTTGCACACGTTCATAGGTCACGGTAGCCATCTACCATCAGGTGGGCCGTGTGCTTGTCTGCCACCTCAGTTCTATAAAAAAGGTACCATTGAAACCTCATGAACAAGAAAATTATTCAAATACTTTTTTTGCCCTGCTCGTGTTGTCCTGTTAAGGAAAGGAGGTAGGTCTTTGAATTGATAGTCTAGAATGCAACAGGGTATAATCAGCAGGTGTAATCAGAGCCTTGTTCGTCAGTTAGCAGTTGTATCAACGTGCAGATGAGATTGGTTTAGCCCTAAAGGTTTTAGTGAGGCCAAACCCAAAGTAAATAAGACAACGAACTGTTGTCCGCGGCTCCGCCCGCGTGGATTTAATTTATCGTGACCAAAAATATTTTGTGTCCTTTCTCAAGGTCTAAACTATCTCTATACCAAATTTTATCAATACCGGTTCAGTAGTTTGGGCATGAAAACTTAACAGACAGACAGAGCTACTTGGACATTTATATTATTATAGTATACATTCCATTTTCTTATACGTATTAAAACAGTGGCACCCTGGAAGAGAACACACTTATTAAATGTTGATGTATCGATAAGGGTAGGGAACAGTTTCACAAATTTAACATTGCTCAATGCAATTAAACAAGCTTTTACTTAAAAAAAAAAAACAAAGTTAAGCAATAACAGGTAACGAAATTCTAATCCAATTTACTCGTAACACAATAAAAACTTTCATATTTCAAATTCAGTCACTGTGAATCTAACTTAATATTTAGAATTATCGAAAGTCAGAAAAAATGTGGACCTCATTCAACAGCAAAGCGCATGTTGTTATTTAATATTAAAAAATACAAGTAGGTACGTATAAAGTTAATTTAACAACAAAGCGAGTCAACGCCAACAAAAATAACATATTAACCTACGCTCCCGTCAAAGATCTTACACTTAAAAGATCTCCATTGAATGTGCGACCCACAAAAAATAAGCCCGCCTCTTTTTTTACAATTAATCAAAGGCACAACAAAAAAAAACCTCTCTAAGAGTTTAAAAAGTTTGCACCGATGCATTGACGTACCTCCTTTCAACGAATATCAAAATGACAGTTGATTTATGATTTTCCATTGTGGCAACACAGCGTTCGTTATGGCGCGAAACTCATTTATATTGCTAATGACATTTGGAGATATTTAAAATGGCGGGTAGATAATAACGTGCGGCGTAAAAGTTTATTTTTTATAGTTTTTATTTTAGTTGAGTGTATTATTGTTATCATTGATTAATTTATGTGTTTGTCGAACTTTGACTTCAAATTGCAATTACTTTTCGTGGTTAATTATCTATTTAGGTAGTGTAGGTATTATCTGTAAAATAAAAATGTTAGGTGAGTAATTTTTGTACCTACGCTTAAATTTAACAAGTTCACGATAGATTGAGCTCAAAGCAATGATATATTATGAACAGTAGATGCGTTCTCCGTAAGGTAAAAGCACCAATGGTTGACACTTTATGGACAAATCAAATTTCACTCTACAAAATTACACATATTTTTAATGAATGGCCTTTACGTCCTTATATAATAACGCGTCCGAGCTTGAATCTAGACTTATATTCCATAAACGATTTATGATAGGAGCCCAGTCGAACAAAGTGGGGTTGGGAGTACGAGAGCCAAAAAGGGACCAGGATATACTTAGGTCCTTTCTGAAACAAGACGAAAATGATAAATATCGAGTGCACGCGATGAATTTGGAAATCCAAAACTAATGGTTGACAATGGGAGAGTTCTGCATACCGATGGCTTTAAAGTGGCGCACCTTGATCTATGAGTGGTCGCCGGCCCTGTTAAAATTCTATCTTAACGCCTTTCAGATGACCCTTCCAGACCAGAGTAATCTGGGAAGGTGGGGGAAAGCCACAGAAAAACAATGTTATACGTGTGGTGAGGCAATAGGGACGACTAGGCACATATTAGTAGGATGTAGGGTGCTTCTTGATAGAGGCCAATACTCACGCCGCCACGATAAAGTGCTTTTCATCATACGCGAAGCAATGAGTCTGGCAGTAGCTAGAGCCCAAAAAGGATTGACTACTAACAGACGTCATATCAACTTTGTGTCTGAAGGTTCATCCATAAAATCCAGGAACAAACCTTATTCAATCTTAGATACTGCCCCAGATTGGACTCTCCTAATCGACACGTATGAAAAGCACTATAAAATTCCGGAGGATGTTGGGGTTTCGTCATCTAGACCGGACATATTTCTCTACTCAAAAACGACTAAATATGTGGTCCTTGTGGAACTTACTGTACCGTGGGAAACAAATATACCGAAGGACCACACACTTAAGAAAAATAAATACTATGATCTCACAAACGAATTAATCAAAAACGGTTACGTGGTTAATTTGTATGCAGTAGAAGTGGGAGCGAGAGGTATACCAGCTAAATCTCTCTTTATCCTACTTAAAGATCTAGGCCTATCGAGAGCTACAATAAGCTCATTACTAGGACGAATGTCTAAAGCGGCACTAGTAGGTTCGTATCAAATTTGGTTAGGCAGGGAGGGGAACTTGGGTAGTGAAGGTGAGTGTTGATGTACATCAACAAAAGGTGCCCCTTCTAAACCTACACTTGGGTCGCAAGTCCCAGGCACTGTCCTGAGTTCCCAACTCAGCAACGCGATGGACCCGGCACCCGCACGGAGAATCCATGGATTGCTAAGAATATCGTCTCATAATTTAGACGTTAGCTTTAGCAGATAAATTCTTTAAAATGTAAGACATTTTTACTTTAAATACAATTATTAATATATTATTATACACATGGTCGTAAACACCAATCATCGACAATCACTTAAAACCACAGAACAGAAAAAACTATTAGAAGTGTGATAGGACAGATTCAATAGCGGAACCAATGTCGCCAAACTCACACATACAACCAGATAATAATACGTTGCACTACTAGTAAACAATTGTTTTGATTGGTCGTATATCTTTAACACCAAGTTAGCCTAAATTATGCACACTGCAGAACGAAAACATACCTTATTGATTGGCATTAGTGATAACTTTAATATAGATAAAAAAAGGAATTTTTGACGTTTTGTATCTGAATCAAACTTGCTTCGCACTCTAACTCTATTACGAAAAAGTTCAACTACTCCCCAACAGATGTCCATTTATTTTAAGAATGTTATTTAGAACCTTAACAGTTATGAATACGGTTGATATTACTTTGAAGTATTATCTCTCTCACTCTAACTCTCTTACATTAACGCTAGAGCGGTGAAACAAAAAGTTGGCAATATCGATAGATTTGTAATTTGTTTTCAAAATATCAAAGGATTCCAAACGCTGTTAGTAATTATAATCTAAGAGTACTAAAAAAGAGGGATGTTTTTATTTACGATTAAAAAGGTATGAAGACGTGTTCTGCCGCGCTAACTAAGAGTGCAATAACTCGATTTTTGTCGATTTTGAGTTACATATATATTCGGAATCAGCGAATCGAGATCTACAATTCTCTCTAAGAAACTTTTCGTGAAACCTTCTGGAACCCGATATTTCAGTAAGCATAAATACAATAACTATTTTTTATTACAAAATTTACTAATGAAAAATACAATAATCAAACTTGTGGTGACATTCACTTTTAACTATGATTACATTACTTGTCATAAGTACAATAATTTTTAGTTGTTCCACTTATGATATGTGGCACTTGAATTTTAAATACTTGTTTGCTCGTCATAAATACAATATCTTAGACTTATTGTACTTATGATTGGCGTCTTCCAACCATTTACAGAGATAATACTTATGCTTCACAAATAAATAGAGTTATTGTATTTATAATGAGTAAACTGATTCAAAATAAAGTTATAATGCAATTATAATTGAATTAACATTATGAGTTATTGTATTTATTATTAGTCAAGACTATGCAACGGGGTGTGTTGGGGGTAAGGGGAAGTGAACCACGCGACAACTTTCGACCAGTTGCGTCGATATCACCGGGCTAAATCCACGTCGTTTTAAACCTATTACCTACGAAATCCCGGGCGAAATATTGAAGGGCCTTTGAAAATTTCATTATATGGAAAAATAAAAAAGATGCGAAACCGTTTTCAGAAAATGTATTCTTGGCCTATTTTCAAGAATTGGCCAAAACTAAGCAACCTACTACCCTATGGAGTATATACTCAATGCTTAAGTCAACTGTAAGTACCAACAAAAATATAAAAATTGATAATTACTCAAAGTTACTAACTTACTTGAAGAGATTATCCGAAGGACACAAACCAAAGAAATCAAAAGTATTTTCTCATCAAAACGTCGAGACCTTTTTAAATGATGCGCCTGATAAGGAATTTCTCGCAACAAAAGTATGTATCATTTAGTTTTTTCATTGTAATCTATAAACAGAGTGTTTTAAAACGTGTACGTATTGTACCTACTTGTCTGATTTCCTTTCTGTTTTGTTACAGGTGGCTTAAATATTTGGCATACATGGAGCATGTCGTAGTAACGAATTTATAAAACTAACAATTGATGATATCAAAAAACATTCAGATGAATTACTTTTAGTCAATTTAACTGATACTAAAACAAAAATTGATCGGTCATTCGTTATTCGTAGCCAGTATAAACGAATAGTTGAACAATATCAGAGCCTACGTCCTTCTCAAACAACATCAAATAGATTTTTTATTAGATATCAAAGTGGAAAGTGTTTTAAACAAGTCGACTGCAGCTATTAACAAAGTCGGAACTACATTTTGGCGATTTTCTTTTTATTGCTCCTGAGGTCTTCAAACGTCTAAAACTATGTTCTCACAAAGTTTCAAATTTGAAACTAAATGCTATCATATTATTTCTAGATTAACAAAGTCGGATTTTATAGGAGCGTACGAATAATAATGTAGGTAAGTATGTTACTACAAAGTTCGCGGGGCTAAGAAGGGGAAGGGGAGCGCGCGCAACGGGCGGTTCTGCCAGTTCGCTCATTGTTAGCGGGGCGACTGCGCTTGCGTGTTATATATTTTTATATTATTGTTTTACGTAAATGTGCAGTATATAGTATAAAATAACAATGTCTCGATCTAGACGTACTTTAACGGTTAAGATTGTAATATGTGTCAAATCCCACATTGTTAACGGATTATTATTTTATTACCTGTGTCGAATGTACCACATTCTACATTATTGTGCGCTTTGAGTTCGTTCATTTTTGTTGGATATGGCACTACCGACTTTGTTTCTTGTACCTAACATTCCCGTTTTTGTCGGTTATGGTACTGTCGACTTTGTTACTCGTTCTTCTATTAAACGTTTTTGTCGGATATGGCACTACCGACTTTGTTATTCGTTCTTATAATGAAAGTATTTGTCATATATGGTACTACCACCATTTTTAATTGTACATTGCTAAATTTAGATGTTGGATGTGTTAGTATCGACTTTATTTCTAAAACAATTGTTGTTGTTTTAGAAGGTAGGACACGACGGTACCTCCCGTTACAACTGAGTAGTCCGACTGGGGAAGTATCTTCGTCCTACAGAATACCGCGGTTATAGTAACCTTGTGTTGTGTTCCAGACGGTGAGCAGGGTAGCCAGAGCTCACTGGAGAGGCTCTGTGTCGTCAGTGGGAAGACCAAAGGCTTTGGATGTCACCACTGGCTAGTGCGGGAGTGAAATGTTGGCGCGGCGGTCAGGGAGACCCGGTGAAACGGTTAACCGCTGGCCGCCCGCAGGCTGTACGGTTCCCGAACCCGGGGATCACAATCTCCGTTCCAGGAGGCTGAACCAGCAGCCTGTGTAAAGTTCCCGGTGCAGTTGTCTTGGCAGTATCTGGGAGGGGACCCGGGGCCCGTGCGCCCACCGCACCAGCCAATCACACAACCCTAGCTCGTTTGCGGTGGCGAGAAACCTTACTTTGTCTTCTACACTGACGGCATAGAGCCTCTCTATACCTCCCCCTCCCATTTTTATTATGGCCAAGAAAAATAAGAATAGACGTTCTACAGCGGCACCTTCATCCACAATGAAAGTTGACTTTTGTAACATCAGGGGCCTCCACACCAATCTTAACGAGGTCCATCACCATCTTGAGACAGCAAATTCGACCTTATTCTTTCTGAAGGAGACCCAAATATCATGCCAGGCCAATACAGCCTATCTTATGTACCCCGGGTACAAACCCGAGCATAACTTCCTGAGTAAAGCCGGGTTATGCATGTACGTCCGGGATGACGTTTGCTGTCGCTGTCTAAACAGCGACAGCAAACGTCATCCCGTGTCTAACCTGTCCACTCTATGGGTACGTATGGATCACGGTGGCCCTACCCGTATCTATGCGTGCGTCTACAGGTCCCATAGCGGTGACCTGGGCACGGCTCAACTGTTTGAGCACTTACAGCGGTCGCTGGACAGAGTAATTGAGCAGTACCCTGCTGCGGACTTGGTATTCTTGGGTAACTTTCACGCTCACCATATGGAGTGGTTGGGTCGCACAGAACTGATTTTACGGGAAGGGCTGCTCACTACGCCCTGACCTATCGGTTCTCGCAACTGGTGCATTCTATCACTAGAAAATCAGATATCGAGACCCACAGAGTCTTTATTGGACCCTCTGCTGACTACGTACCGAGTGGAGGCACCACTCGGTACTTCGGACCACAGCGTCGTCTAGGCGCAAGTGACTCTCGCGTGGCCAGAACCACCGCGGCCACCTCAGTGGTGGCATGTCGGGCACTACAAGTCGGTAGACTGGAACGGACTGCGAGAATTCTTCTCGTCGTACCCGTGGAGGCGGTTTTGCGTCACTTCAAACGATTCAAGCTCTTGTGCAAGAGCAGTCGCTGAAGCGATTCTAACGGGTATGGAATGCTATATTCCCAACCGCTGGATCGCATCAGGAGCGAGCAAACGGCTAAACTTCTGCCACTCTTGCCTTCCGCCGCCGCAGAAACTCGACGGTAGCCTTGCCCATGGCGCTAAGGAGAAAGCCGATCTTTTGGGTAACCTCTTTGCGTCAAACTCGACAATGAATGACGGGAATGCCGAGCCAACCATTCTCCCCAGCTTTGGTGTTTCCATGCCTGAAGTTAAAATCACGCAACGGGTGGTCCGGCGGGAACTCAAGTCCCTAGATGTTTGGAAGTCGAGTGGGCCGGATGGTATATATGGCGATGGTGCTCAGGCGCTGTGCCCCCTAATTGTGCCCAGTACTTACGCAGCTTTTCGCGCTCTCTTGCTCTGCCTCGTGGAAGACTGAGGTCGTGCATCCTGTGCTAAAGAAAAGAGACAGGACAGACCCGTCCAATTACAGGCCTATTGCTATAACATCCCTTCTCTCGAAGGTTATGGAGTTTGTGATTAATACACAGTTCCTGAGATACCTTGAAGGAAGCGATCTACTGAGCGACCGACAGTATCCAAGCCGTCGTCGATGGCAGCTGCTCGGACCCCATGGACACAAATGCTGGTGTGCCACAGGGCTCCGTGCTGTCTCCGACCCTGTTTCTGCTGCACATAAATGATATACTGTCCGATGACTCCATCCATTGCTATGCGGAAGACAGTACCGGGGACACGTGACGGACCGTGCAAATATCTCTCAGTCTAAGGTGAAGGAGAGTCGACAATAACAACTTGCGACCAAAATCGGGAGTATCCGATTGGGGTCGACTAAACCTAGTCCAATTCAATCCCACTAAGACGCAAGTGTGTATTAGTATTAGAAATAGCTGCATACTTGAAGTTGCCCGATTGCAAGTCATACACTGGTCATTGTTTTCGCCGAACATCTGCTACACTTTTGGCAGATTCTGGAGCGGATCTCACTGTTTTAAAGCGGCGTGAAGGATGGAAGTCCAGCTCTGTAGCTGAAGGTTACATAGAAGACTCAATTCAAAATAAAGAAAAAACTAGTACCCACGTTGTAGAAAATATTAAATTAAGACCTAAAAATAATTCACCTATACCATTGTCGCCACGTCCTTCTACATCAAAGGATTCTGTACCTTTTCTTGAGCACCAGTCAGATACTAAGATAACAAATACTCAAAATGTAAATGAATCGACAACAATATCGATCCCAAATAAAACAGTGACAAATTTTCAAAATTGCGCTAGCGTATCAAATATAAATATGAATTTGTAATTGTTTTTATACGTATATTCACGTCTTTGTTTAATTACATTTATTCATTATTTCCATAACACAGTCTCTTATTTAAAGCTCGGGGTTCTATTCTAGAAACCTTCGCTAGACTCGTGGTTCAAAGTGCGCCCTCGCAGTAAAAATACTATTTTGCTCCCTTGTTATACAATCTACTATTTTTTCATTGGGTTTCTTGATTAGTCGTATTTACATAATAGTACTTCAGTTTATAGGTTTACTAAAAAGAATACATTAAGTAACATTACATTACAGATCTAATTAAATGGCCAACCTACCATTACTGGTCATAAATACAATAACTACATTAGTTATCGTATTTATAACAAGTAAGGATGGACTGATTCTTTACTTAAAACTACAATAAGTACCTTTGCTAAGGATGAGTACAATAAGTAACGTAGTTATTGTATTTAAGACTAGTGATGACAGGTTGATTATTAAAACATTCCTAGCTATGAACATTATTTCCATGTTCAATGCCATAAGCTTAATTTTTTTGACGTTGAATTATATTTTATCTTGTTCTTTATTTGTTCTTCTTTTAATTGGTACCAGTTCCATGTAGATATGTTCACTGGTTCATGAGATACAAGAAAAACAAAGTTCAAAACTTTGCGCGCGTTTTTCTCGAAATCGTCAAAATCGAGTTATTGTATTCTTAGTTAGCGCGGCAGTGTTACTACGTATGTTCCTATTTAATTGAAATAAAACAAGTGTCCATTTATAGTAGATATTTTATGTAACTGTTGCATAATAAAAGCGTTTTCACATTATCCAGCGCATCCGATATCCGATATTAGTGTCGGCTCCGATATCGAAGGAAATAAAATAAAGTATAAAAAGAACTCGATACTAGGATTTTTTTTTCATCCAGTCTGTGCGATCGAGAAAATGGCCGAATCGGATCGATTTTATCGAATATATGTGAAAACAGCACATGGTGACCGCTATCGGCGTCAGGTACCCAATATCAGAAAATGTGAAAGTGGTCTAAGGATACTTAAAATACGAGTGCGAGTATTTTACAATATGAGACCGTGGGTGTTTTAAGACCATATTACAAACAGTTTCATACACTACTTTGAAATAATTCATTTAATTTGCGTAAAATGAGAAAAACGTAGAGCACCAAAATCTATTTGCTGATCGCGTATGCATGTTGCGCCGCGTCCACAAACTAGAAAATATCCAGCTGGAGTTGTTCAATACGGAAGTTTATATATTTGCATGTTTGTACGCGCATAGCCTCGTCATGTGTAGACGAATTTGCAAAATTCCTTCTTTGTTCGAAAGAAGACTATTCCGAAATGATCCCATTTAATTTTTGTAAAGGTCCGATAAAGGGTTTCATAGAGAGACCACGAAACTCTTCAATAAATACCGGGAAATCAGCAGTAATTGCTGCAAACGCATATTATTGCTATGTCTATGCCACTACACATCATAACATCACGCCCGTATCCTTTGAATGGGTATGAGGAGTGTTCCGAATGTTCCGTGATATTTAAAAAAAAATAATAAAGTCATTTGACAAACGTTTATAAATGTTTCCAAAAAATTATATATCGATAAAATTTGACTACATCACTAAATGAGTAGCGGAGAAAGTTCTAGAATAAATAAGAATGACATGTCTATTATGTGTAATCAAAAACAAGTTTTATTGATATGTGATAAGGTTGATTTTGTTTTGATTTTATTTCTTTGCATTTTAATAATATTCGTTATAAATTCTGCTATATCCTGACTTATTGATGATATAAAACAACTCCATTTTGAATATTTATGCTCCTACTATCATCTGTGCACTGCAAAATGGCCCAGTAAGGCATATTTCCATTAAATAGTATTAAATAACTAACGGTGCAAAACTGTCAAATACACGTGATGACAGATACGACTGAAGGTTGAAATTGTAAGAGCTTGCAAATCTCCGCATAAGAATGACACGCGTGCCACGCCCACTTCACACTTCCACCGTTTTTACTGTTCCGTGCTTAAAACTGATAGAAAATCTAGCCATAAAAATACGACAATGGTGTACGTAGGTCAACAAGTTACATATTTATAACATCCGTACTAAAAATAATGATAAGCATTATCAACAAATAAAATATCACACCTATTAAAAATCACTACCCTTAACAAAAAATCTTAAGAAACAACTGGTACCAATTCAATATTTAATCACGACAGTGTTGCGAAAGTAAATATTGACTTATTTGTAAACAAGATAGTTACTTTTCTTACAAAAAAGGTTTTTTTCGAAAGTGTCGACTATTAGGGCAGTGTCGACCCATTGGGTCTTTTATCTTACTCAAAATTGGTGATAAAAATGGATAACTTTAGTCGGCATTTTATGCACCAATCAGAGACGTGATGCGATCATAATTTATATCAATAATAATATCATTAATAATAATATTATTATTGATATAAATTATGACCTAAATTCATATAAATTACTAATATTGATGTTTTATTTGTAAGTAGCTAAGTTTGTTGTTTCTATAGCGCCATTTTTGAAAGAAGCCATGTTCCTGCATGACGTCTACTCGCGGCTCTGCACGCGTGGATGCCGGTTATCGCTATAATATCGGTTATCGTTATAAATTGTAGCCTATGTGTTATAATATAAGGTATACAGGGTGTATTTTTGAAACGGGGCAGTAAGGGCAAGTACCTTAACCGTTGCAGTTACAGCAAAACGTTCTTAGAAGACCTTCCCTAACTTTTTGACATATTTTGAACTGCATTCACAGATTTTGTAAAAAACTTACAGTTGGCAAAAAAAATGCAAAAAGTCCAAAATTTTTTTTTTATGCCAATCGATTCTATTTCATGTGGGGATCAAAAAACCCTATGAGACCATTTTAGCTTTCAGTACTAGGAAAGACAGAAATCGCCAAAAACGTTTCCCATACATTTCGGCAACAGAAACAAATTTCTACGATGGTCTAACTTTTTGTTATGGCCAGGAAGTGGGTAGAATTGACTGTAAAGTAAATAAAAAGAATTTTTACCCTCAAATTTCGAATTTGATTCGAAAATCTGTGTGTTATTCTTAGTTTCAGCTGAGAAACTTCGTATGAGTTATTAATTAAGGATTTTCGCTAAAATGTCTTCTAATCGTGAAAAAATTGACTTATTAGAAGCGTATTTTGTCAATAATCGAAATGCGGGAGCTGCATTAGTGTGGTACCGCAATAAGTATCCGTTGCGGCATGTGCCAACAAGAAAGGTTATTACAAATCTTTTGAAAAACCTGGAATTGCAGGGTTCTTTCAAAAGAAAGCTGCAGCCTCGTGTGGACATGGCCACGGAGATTGCGGTTCTAACTTATGTCGAAGCATATCCAGAGGTATCGTCCAGGCAAGTCGCCCTTGAAGTAGGTGTATCCCACTCCCTTGTGATAAAGATATGGAAGAAATACGGCTACAAGTGCTATCGATATGGGCGCATAGTTCAAGTGTTACATCCGGGTGATGATGTTCGAAGGCTTACTTTTTGCCCCTGTCGGAATTGCGAAAAGTTTATTTTCAACAAGATGGTGCTCCGCCACATAACAGTCACCTTTCGCGTTCCAATTTGAGCCGCCTATTCGGTACACAGTGGATAGGTACACATGGTCCAACACAGTGGCCACCTCGTAGCCCCGATCTAACACCACTTGATTTTTTTTTATGGGGCTTCGTGAAAAACGAGGTGTATAAGACGACGTACGCCAGTGTTCAAGAGCTCAAGGATGCATTAATGACCATTTTACGTAATATTCATCCCAGCCGCCATTCGTTCAGTGCAAAAAAGGATAGACTTATGTATTCGTGAAAATGGAAATCATTTTGAGCAATTTATTTCCTAAACCAATTTCTTAAATGTTTAAATGATTTTTTTTATTAAATGATTTTTTTTAATATTTTTTTTATAAAAGTTCAAAATTTTACCTGACCTATGAGTTTCGAGTTGATTTATCATATTTCCGTACAAAATGTATGGGAAAGGTCTTTGGCGATTTCTGTCTTTTCTAGTACTGAAAGCTAAAATGGTCCCATAGAGTTTTTTGATACCCACATGAAACAGAATCGATTGGCATAAAAAAAAAAATTTGAACTTTTTGCATTTTTTTTTGCTAACTGTAAGTTTTTTACAAAATCTGTGAATGCAGTTTAAAATGTCCCAAAAAGTTAGGGAAGGTCTTTTAAGAACGTTTTGCTGTAACTGCAACGGTTAAGGTACTTGCCCTTACTGCCCCGTTTCAAAAATACACCCTGTATTATTGTAAAGTTTCATTAAAATCCATTCAGTAGTTTTTACGTGAAAGAGTAAAAAACATCCATTCGTCCATACAATCTTTTGCGTTTATATATATTACTAGCTGTCGCCCGCGGCTCCGCCCGCGTGGATGTCGGTTATCGCGAATCGGGGTATGAAAAATAGATGTTGGCCGATTCTCAGACCTACCCGATATGCCCACAAAATTTCATGAGAATCGGTCGAGCCGTTTCGGAGGAGTTTGGCAACGAAAACTGTGACACGAGAATTTTATATATTAGACTAGCTGTCGCCCGCGGCTCCGCCCGCGTGGATGTCGGTTATCGCGAATCGGGGTATGAAAAATAGATGTTGGCCGATTCTCAGACCTACCCGATATGCCCACAAAATTTCATCAAAATCGGTCAAGCCGTTTCGGAGGAGTATGGCAACGAAAACTGTGACACGAGAATTTTATATATAATGAAGCAGGATAATACGTCATTGGCTCAAAGTTCAAATTTTGACACGTATATAGATTTAGCTTTAATAAAACAGTTTTTATGTATTTGTCACTTTTTTAGATGGCGTTAAAGCCTGAAGCCGGGCGGCTAGTACATCTTCAACCTGGTCGCATCCGAAGCTATCACCCCGGAGTTCAGGGTCCGCTTTTACTTACAGTCTAACTGAACCGGTTTGACTGAACTTCAATATTTTCCTCGAAGTCACTTGACGTCCAAAATCCATTGCCAATATCAAAATATTGCAGCTAGATTCGTTGTTAGACTGTTTAAGGTTTCAACTACCCAAACAATTGCCATACATGTTTGTATGGCAACCGGTACCGATGGTTCATATGCTCTACGAGGCACGGAGATACTTATGCAAATAATTCATGCATACAAATATTTGAAACTAGCTGACTATTTTTCCGCCCGCGTGGCGTCAGATCCCGTTCCCGCTGCACCCTCTATTATATTAAACATGTATTATACATATAAACCTTCCTCTTCAATCATTCCATCTATTAAAAAATAACACATCCGTTGCGTAGTTTTAAAGATTTAAGCATACAAAGGGATATAGGGACAGAGAAAGCGACTTTGTTTTATACTATGTAGTGATGAGCGGGATGGGAGTCGAACCCGCGTCTGCAACAGTACCTTTAACTACCGCTTCACCACAACGGCTGATGTAAAATATCTATTTTTTTAAGCATGTTCACAGCAAAAAGTTTACTGATTAAGATAGGAAAAATTTAATCAGCAGAGGCGGGACTGGAACTCACGATCGTTCTCTTTCAGGAGGAACGCTTCAGGAATAGCTTCAGGCGTGGATCGGTGGCTCAGTGGTCAGAGCATTCCTTCTGTAAGGGAACGATTGGTTTGAACCCCGCCTGAGTCGGTTCAGTTTTTTCCATCTTAACCGATTTTGAATAGTTATTATATTAGTGCTTAAAAAATTCATTCAAACCGTTTAATGTCCTTTAGGAATACAATTATTTTCCTTAATGTATTCATATATCAGGTGAATCACAATGTCGGACTGTAAACAGCGTCTTATCAGACACTATATATCGTACGTCGCTTCATCTGAGATTGTAAAGTTAGCATCAGAAATATCTTGCATACGAAGTCACAAAATTATCTTAAAACTAATGTAGCTTTGCTCTTAGAATTAATCCTAGTCGCATCCGAAGCTATCAACTTGGAGTCTGGGCTCCGCGTTTACCAGTCCAACTGCGAATTTGGCTAAACTTCGATATTTTCCGTAAAGCGACTGCCACCTGACCTCCACAACCCAAAGACGATATCGAAGTATTGTAATTAGACCAGTTGTTGGACTTTTGAGGGCTCCAACTACCCATAGATGTTTGTATGGCAACCGGAACCGACGACATAACGTGCTCTCCGAGGCACGAGACCAATGCAAATACCCATATTGATGCATACAAATATTTGCACTGAGGTTACGAACCCTTGCCTCCTGCGTAACGGCCGCGTTCACTACCGCTACGCCACGGAGACTGTCTATAATGAATGTATTAGGAGCAAATCAAATTGTTTTATTAATTTAAATTGTATTATTGTCCGAACTAAAGGTGTAAATATCAGGACAGTCAGCCTTTTTCAATATACATTTTGAGTATTTTTTTTTAATTCATTCGAGATTTGATGCTGACTGTACCCAAGACGATATCAAAAAAGCGTTTGTGAAAAAAATAAACTTTGTTTTTTTTTTTTGTTACAAAGAGAACGTGAACACACACAGACACATTTTTTTTTAAATACTGCGCAACATACGACTCGAAATACGCGGTATGTACGAGTGAGTTAATGTCCACATTATTTATTAAACTGTTAAAGTATAATGTCGTTGTTCTTTTTTACGCGGGAGTGGATAAACTGTGTCTATGGAGTTTGTATATAGTCTAATCTCGAAATTTATTTGTATACTGCTTTTGCCCCAAGGAGGGCCAGACCGAGAGGGATGGCCCTGGGTCAGCCGGGGTGCGAGGGATATGTCGCATGACAACCTCACCTTCGGCCTAGCACTACGACCCAGAGACGGCGTGCGGTTTAGTCGGTTCGAGTCCGACATAACCTCCCCCTCCGGCCCCGGAGGAGTGGGTATCAGTGGGGATTTCCTGCACGTAAAAAAAAAATGTATACTGCTTTTGCAGGACTGACTGATGTCTGATCTGCCAATCCCAAGAGGTAAGTTCTTCTTTTCTGTTATTTTTTTTAAGCAATTTGGAATCGAAATTCCTAATATTCCCTCTAACCCCTCCAGCCAAGCTAAGCTGCTTGTCTTAGAAGTGGGTTCACGTCGGTAGTGTAATTATATAGGCCAGGATTCGAACCCGGGACCTTTCGATCGTAAAGCTGACTCCTTAACCATTAAGCTACCAACGCATACAATGTCATATATACGCATATAAGTCAGCATAAAACCTCGTCCATTGGTCAATAAGTGTACTTACCAATTCTTAAGTGAAGCTTGGGTCTGGTTACCTATGTCCTCAGGTTTTGATAGATTATCAGTAATTGCCATACATTGAGCCATCTGCATGCTCCCTAAATACAAGCTTTGATGCAACCGGGATTCGTAGGAGGTAGGACACGACCAATCCAATTGAGCAGTCCGACTGGGGAAGTACCTCCGCCCTACAGAATACCGCGGCCATAATGACCTCGTGTTGTGTTCCCGGCAGTGAGTAGAGTAGCCAGAGCTCACTGGAGGGGTTTCAAGCTGACATTAGGAAGACCAATCCTGCTTTGTCTTTTACACTGATAGCACAGAAACTCTCTGTGTTTACAGGGTCGGCAGTACGAGTGTGACTCCCCTGGTGTTGCACACGTCCATAGGCCAAACTAACACTTACCTTCAGGTGGGCCATGTGCCTGTCGGCCACCTCAGTTGTATAAAAAAAAACTTTGGTGATGAATAGCTTTGATATTATGGTACAATCGTATGTACGAATCCCGCCCTGAATCCAATTCCAATTAAAAAAATGAGCACATAGAGTACTCAAAAAACTTACTTGAATAATTAAGCACTCAATATTCAACTTCACACAAGATTTCACCTTCAAGCTACCCAGTATGCCAATCTCATACCGGAATCGATTGAAAACCCATTCGAAACATGCTGCCTATTCGATTAAAATCGAAGCATTCGATTCAACCCCGATTGCAGTAAAAAAAAACATCATCGATTTCAAATCGTATGCCACGTATACTGTTCTTTGACACCAAAGTTTTATATTCCGATCTAATACTTACACAAACATCTTATTGTAATTAAAATACAGTTGAAATTCCAGTGACAATAATTTTTGTAACTGCATGTAATAGTTGTTAGTTTAAATCGCACGTACACAATAAGAAACAACTCTTTTAAAAGACGATAAGGTTCAAAATTGAATGTTTAGTACTCTAAAGGTGTGTTTATATACTTCGGTGTTTTGACTGTACTAATAAAGCCTCCCTAACACTGTTGCGTTATTATCGGGCAATTTTTTTTCTCAAAAGGTAAGTACCTATTAATATATCCATTCGATTAGGTACCTACTTTAACTAAACAGAAACAGTTATAGATGTGTCTTTTTAATATGTTTTATGTAAAAACTCAGTTTTAAAATATTTTACTATTTAGAAACTTATTTTGAAGAATAAAAACCGAAATTGAATCATTAGTTAGCCTAGATTATTTATTAAATATGTTGTTTTTGTAAAAAATTGCTAAAAGATTGTTTACCTTTAGTTAGGTAGCTAACCGTAAGGAGTATAGGTGTTTTACCAAATTTAGAGCGTATTCGCATTGTCCGATATCCGATATCCGATATCGGACGAAGTCAAATGTAAGACAACGTATCTATCTCTCTTTCACATTGTCTGGCCCGATATCGGTTATCGGAGCCAACGCCACTGTTAAGGCCCGATATCGGATCACAAAGAGATTAAAACAGCGATTGCAAACAATTTTCGACCTTAATGACATTTTCTTAGTTACGTGTCTTTTCGCTAAAATTGATCTGATCACGGATATAAGAAAAAAAAACTCGTTACCATGTCATGTCAGTAAGGTTCTTCTTTCATCCCTAGCATCCCTAAAATAATCTTCGAGTAAATGGACGCATCGGCCCGATTTTATCGGATAAATGAGAAAACAGCACAAGGTGTCGGCTATCGGATGTCGACTATCGGCGTCCTACACCGATATCGGATATCGGATGAATGTAAAAACGCTCTTACTAGTTGGTATTCCCGCTAAACTGCTAAGCTAAATTACTTGTTTTAAGAGTGGTTTATATCCGTACTGTAACTTTCAGAATTCGATCCCGGGACCTTCTGATCGCAAAGCCAACTGCAAAGTTACCGCTATATTAGATCCGCCCCTCTAGACAAGTTGCAATACGTTGGCCGGCGTTTTATGGAATAGAATGACGAATGTATGGGATTTGACGTATCTGACAGTCGTGAACGCATGTCATAAAAGTGTCAAATCCTATACATTCGTCATTCTATTCCATCAAACACCGGCCAACGAATTGCCACTTATCTAGAGGGGCTGTACAGGGAAAAGGTAAGTTTTATTATCTATATTAAAACTTCTGGCCGTTATCAAAATTTCGCACTCGCCAACTTTTGAAAACGACTGCCATTTCCCCTGGCTGCTGGCTGTCGGGACTGACAGTGATTATCGCTTCACCCCAGAGGAATGACTTAAGGCGAAGTACGACCTCAAGATAAAAAATGGAAAGGACCAACCTTTATATTTTTAGTAATTATAATTTTTGGGTCCAAACGGCACTTAGAAAGAGTTCCTAGAAGGACCAATGGGGCCTAAACATGAGGTAGGGTTTATGCATTACCCATGTTTAGTTTAAAAGGTATAAATATAATTATTTTGTTGGACTTATACATACACAATGATTTAAGGTGCAGTAAACCTTAATCGTTATTGTTATTACAGCAAAACGTTACGAAACTTAACCCTTTTAATGTCAAAATATTTAAAAGAAGTATGCAGTCAGTAAGAAAATAAATATACTACCATACCGAAAAAGAAATGTACCACTCGATCCAATTTCATGTAGACTTTAAAAGACTTTGTGAGACTATTTAAGAACCTACTACATATCGCAAAAAAAAAAACAATTTTCCATACATTTTGTGACGAAAAACAAGAAATCAACATAATTTTATTTATCGCCAAACAATACTACGTCTTACTATAATTTTTAAACCCTCTTTAATATATTGTAATCAAATCAATGCTCCCGTCGAAACTCTTTTATATAAATTGAATTAAATTTTGAAGCATTTTTCATGTCTAATATTTAAATCGATTTAAATAAGTAGTAAGAATGCTGGTTACGGCAAGGTCTGGTAGCTTAATGGTCAAAGCATTGCCCCTGTAAGGCAAAGATCGAGGGTAGAACCCCGCCTAGACCGATTCAATTTTTCTATTTAAATCTTTTTATGTGCCTTTATAAATAATGCAAGTTATAATGCAAGAATATTGTTACATTGATGCAAGACTTCGCCTTAACAACTAAACACAACACAACTGACCCAGATTAACTTGCAAATGTTTATATTTAAGCATAGTACTGTATGTGGGTCACTGGGTATATTTCAAATCACATTCATAATAAAATTATGCACCCAACTTGCTTGTGAACCCCATTCTATGTACGAGTAAGTTTCGGCCATCTTTATCGAATACTAGCTATGATGATTTCATCTGTGTAGAGTTAGATATATAATATATTTAGGTACCAATTAGGTAGCAGAGAAGCACGCGGCCCACCTGATAGAAAGTTTTTACCGTGGCATTTCGACGTGTGCAACACCACGGAAGTTTCTGGTGCCGCCTTTAGTGTTCCCAATAACCTCGTTTTGTGTTCCCGATGGTGAATAGGTTAGCCAGAGCTCACTGAAGAGGTATTGCACTGTCAGTGGGAAGACCAAAGGCTTGTCCTGTTTTGTCTTCTTCACTAACGGCACAGTAACTCTATGTTTACAAGGTCTGCAGCACGAGTGTGATGTTGCACACGTCCATAGGCCACGGTAACCTCTTACCATAAGATGGGCCATGTGCTCGTCTGCCACCTAAGTGGTGTAAAAAAAATACTCCAGTAGCTGTGAAAGTATATTTTCCCACTCACCATTTCCCCACTTACAAGTTCCCAGGTCAAAAGATCCCATAAAACCTACTTTAGTTTTTATCTAAACAACTCCACCATAATTATTGTGTGAAGCATTTAAGCAGTTAAAGCAGTAAGATCACAACTATACTATTATAAAATTGTAAAGTTGTTATGTCTGTACATCCATATCACTACATAGTATAAAACAAAGTCGCTTTCTCTGTCCCTATATCCCTTTGTATGCTAAAATCTTTAAAACTACGCAACGGATTTGGATGCGGTTTTTAAATAGATAGAGTGATTCAAGAGGAAGGTTTATATATATAATACATGTTTAATATAGTAGAGGGTGCAGCGGGAACGGGATCTGACGCCACGTGGGCGGAAAAATATTGGCGGTACGAAGTTCGCAGGGTCAGCTAGTACATACTAAATATTATAAATGCAAAAGTAACTCTGTCTGTCTATAACGCGTTCACACCGAAACCACTGAACTGATTTTGATGAAATTGGGTACAGAGATAGACTGGTGCTTGGGAAAGAGGCTTCCTTTTATCGCAAATAAATAAGTAAAAGGGTTAAAAATACCCGTCTCATGCTGAAAAGATCGAAACACGTTTGGTAGCAGACAGTACCCAATTGTCAATCATAAACTGGATTAAAATTAATGGGTACCGCTTGCTATCAAATTTGTTTCGATCTTTTCAGCATCAGTCGGGTTTTTTGTTTTTCATTTTAATAATTCATTATATTTTATTCCTTTCAGTTGTAACATATATTTTTACTTATAATTAACATATATTTATATTTTTGTAATCACCTTTTATTTTCCTTCATTTTGATACCCTACTCGATAAGTTTGAGTGAAAATATTTTTGACAACATACGTTGTGGCGCCAAAAATCTTTCATATAGCTTTTGTTCACATTTTATGTACCCTAGAACACTTGAGAGAAGAATACCTTTCGTTTGAGATATCAATCATTGAAATCCGTTCAGTGGTTTGGACGATATGAGATAATAAAGAATATTACAAATATACATACAAGATACCTACGCACGAAAATCATTAACCTTCTTGATGAAGGTTCGTCATTTTTAAAGATACCCTATTGAAATTTGGTACAGTGGTAGGTTAGAGCTTGGGAAAGGACATAAGCTATGTTAGACCGCGATAACCGATGGAAAATATTAAAAAAAAAATACTTTTTGCAAGATTTTTTCATTTTAAATTCATGTCTGTTTGTTCGCGCTGGACACAGAAACTACTGAACCGATATTGATTCAGATTTTTAGTTGAATATTTGATCCCAATTGGCTGAGTAGAACCAGAGATATGACCGAAAGTAGCAATAACCGACATCCTAGCAGGCGGAACCACGGTCCGCAGCTTGTGTAGCATTTAAACATTATTTTATGTGTTCACATACACTTTTTAAATGATTACTACTGCAATACGTAGAAATAGTTAAGTATTATAGCCATTGACAACCTCTGTGGCGTTGCAGTAGTGACGTGTGGCGCGGGTTTGATTCCTGCTCAGTGCATTTTTTTTATACCACTTAAGTGGCAGATCAGCACACGGCCCACCTAATGGAAAGTAGTTACCGTGGCCTATGGACGTGTGCAACACCAGGGGCATCACACTCGTACTGCCGACCCTGTAAGAACAGAGAGTTTCTGTGCCGTCAGTGTAGAAGATAAAGCAGGAATAGCCTTTGGTCTTCCCACTGACAGCACAAAAACTCTCCACTTTCCAGTGAATATTTGTATACATGAATATGTTGCGTTAGCCTAGTGGTATGGGTAATGGACTGCTGAGACGAGGTCTCGGGTTTGATCCCAGGTTTTCCATGGCACACACCGATGACGTTTCGATGTTTTTCGAAGTTAGGTGTGTATTTATCGCAGGTTCATAAGTGCCCAGTTAATGGCAATAGGCTCGCCACCTATTACATTGGGACCTAAACCGGCGAAATGTGGGTGTTAGCACCTCTGCCTACCCATACGGGGATAAAGGCGTGAGTTTATGTATGTATGAATATGTTATTTGCCTTTATTAGGGTAATTCCATGCCTTGGAAAGCTTGTTAAGACGTCGGTCCCGGTCGCCATACGAACATCTATGGCTGATGAGTTGTAGAGGTCAGATGACTGTCGCTTCATAAAAAATATTGAAGTTCCACCGAGACACAGTTAGACTGAAAAAGCGGACGCAAGGATGATTAAGGGTTCTAGAAGACAGATAAACACAGTTAGAAGATACATTCTTGGCAATAAATATTTTTATTATATATAGAAACACCCAGACCATTCGATAAACATACATATACTCACGCTTGTAAATCCCCAAAGGGTAGGCAGAGGTGTATTAACACATTTTATCAAGTATGATTTTGGTAATAGAGGGCGAGCTTATTGCCGTCAAATGGGCACTTAGCCCAGTACTGTATGTTTACTGTTGAATGGAGAACAGACCAATCCAAATTAAAAAATAAATATTCACACAAATATTTTGTACTGACCGGGCATCGAACCCACGACCACAAATGTTATCATCAAACACTACCGCCACACTATACAAATCAATATCAATTATCAATGGGTATTCCCCTCACGAAGAGAAATATTTCCTCTATCTCTATTCATCTCACACTAAATAGAGTATTAAACCGGTCCTGATGGCTCAGTGGTAATGAAATTAGTTGTTTGCCTGCACGGGACTCGAACCCTGTTAAAGGCGCTAATTTGAACACCGTAATGCATTTTATGATGTTGAGATATAGCGCTATAAATGCTGTAGACAGTGCATTTATTTTAATTCATCCTTTTTTCGTAATATAATCACGACTTTCTACATAGCTGTTTGGACTTAATAAAAGCATTGCTTACTTAGCTTGGAGTCTAGAATACGGATAAATATATTTTTAATTGAAATAAAAAATGCATGATGGCATCGAATCCGCGATCAGTGACTTAACAGTTGAACGCTTTACCGCTAGGCCATAGAACCAACGCCAAGTCCAAAGTGCAAATAAGTCGGTAAATCTACTAAGCAACGTACGAGGCTCAGGTAAAGGAATTTCCTCTCAGGGTTAGGAGGCCGGACGGCAGGTGCTCCGAAAAAGCCATATACCAATGAAAACGAAAATGTGTGAATTTTGGACGCAAATTGAAAAACCCTATGCGAATGATGCTGTACAGTAAAACTAGCAGTTTCAGTGGTTCCTTTACATAGGACATGTTAACATAACTGCACTTCGCCTGATGTTAAGCTGAAGGCAAAGTTTCAGGAAAGCGAGACTCCATTACAAGCACGTACTATTTTTTTTTTACGGGCTGGCAATCCCCACGTATACCCTCCCCTTCGGAGCCGAAGGGGGAGGTTATGTCGGACTCGAACCGACTAAACCACACGCCGTAGGTGGGTCGATGTGCTAGACCGGAGGTGAGGTTGTCTTTTGACATATCCCTCGCACCCCGGCTGACCCAGGGCTATTCCTCTCGGTCTGGCTCTCCTCGGGAGGGGGGACCAAGCGGTCCCCGACTCGCCCCCGCCGTGGCCTGCTTCTGCTAGGGTGACGAGTGGCTCCACCCGTCACCCTCAGGCCCGCGCTCATGGGGGGCGGAGGTCGGTTTGCGCCCTCCGACGCCCGAGCCTCCTTCGAACGCGGCCAGCGATGTCCGCTAGTCTTTCTCGCTCGCTGCGCCGCGCCCGCTCTGCTGTCTCTTTCACGAGCGTGACCTGCTCGCAGAAGGAGGCGCTGCCGCCCACGCATCCGCGCAGCGGACCATCGCCGCGAGCAGGGTGGAGAGCGTGAGCACTCTCACCCGTCACAAGCTCCCGCCTCGGCGTTTCAAACGCCGGACACTCGGTGAGCGTGTGCAGCCCCGAGTCCACGCTCGCGTTAAAAGCACGTACCATGGAAACAATGATGGCACCCTGCTTGACGGCTTCATCACATACTTTTACTCGGCACTCAAAGGACTGGGGCCTGTAGGAAGAAGGAAACACGTGTGCTTTTAAAAATCAGATTTCTATTTTATATATATTTTATATATGGATTTCTGATTTATTCTATAAAACGTCACGTCTAATTTGCTCTCAGACTATGGCGAACAACATTTGGCGCAGAGCTCCGCTTTCGGTAAATATTTACGTGTGATTCAGCGTCCGGCGCCGCTAGAATGACGCTCCGGGCTGCTTTCGAAGGCTTGTTAAGATAGGGAAGGGAGCTGTTTCATCTCGAACAAAAAAAAAATCTAATTTTTCAAGACCTAGGGTCCTTTGCCTGGGCCTGCAATGACCCTGGATCTGCCGGGGTGTGTGGAAATATACCAATGGGTAACTCACCTCTGACAACTGTGCCCCGAATAACATTCGAATTAGTAACGTAACATTATAACATAAACTCACGCTTTTATCCCCGAAGGGGTGGGAAGAGGTGCGAGCACCCAAATTTCGCCGGTTTATGTTTAGGTCAAAATGTAATAGGTGGCGAGCCTATTGCCATTAACTGGGCACTTATAAACCTGCGATAAATACACACATAACTTCGAAAAACATCGAAAAGTCATTGGTGTGTGCCATGGAAAACCTGAAATCGAACCCGAGACCTCGTCTCAGCAGTCCATTACCCATTACCCATACCACTACACTACCGTGGTTCTTTACGTAAATGTATTGAAACAATGGCGCGTTGCGATTGGTTCACAGTAGGCAGTCGGCCAATCACACTGCTCCATTCTTTCGATACGGTTACGGTACGAATTTAAACGATATTCGTGCTCGGGGCCGTGACGGCCGTGCGTTTTTGTTAAATCCAAGTTCTACATAACCGCCATTCGTAGAGATTTCCGCATGATAAGAAATAAGTCCCTAATTGTTTGCCAGTTTTATAGTAAAAAAAAAAGACGGGTTGCACTCTGGGAGTGCCGGCAGAAGTGAAAACATTTTATTTTTTTCTTTCTTCGTTATCTGTACCTAATCTTGTATGACGTCAGTCGTCGGTTACGGTTCAAAGGTCAACTAATCCTGACGCTTCCTTAACATTTTACACCCATCCAACGCGGCTAACGAAGTTTTCACTTCAAAAAAACATTGATCTTGTAAACCAAAATTAAATAATAATTTTAAAAACTTCAAAGAAAAAGAATCGCTTTATCAATAATCGAGAGATGATTTTGATTTTGACAGACAGTTTTGACTGTACCGTATTACAGTGACACCGGAGACCTGCGCGTGTTTTTCGCTAAAGGAAGGTAGAAACTTGAATGGGAACGGGTCTGCCCCTCTAGACAAGTGGCAATTCGCTAGCTGGCGTTTGGTGGAATAGAATGACGAATATATGGGATTTGACGTATATGACAGTCGTTAACGCATGTCAAATACGTCAAATCCCATACATTCGTCATTCTATTCCATCAAACGCCGGTTAGCGAATTGCCACATGTCTAGAGGGGCTGATGTTAAAAACGTGTGTTTTTATTGAAAATTTAAATTAAATTAAATTAAAAAGTAAATATTAGTCTAATGCAAGCACCATTTTAGCCTCGTGCGGAATAAAAGCGGGTTACGTATAGAGGCTATTGGCCGATCAGTCAGCGCCGACCGGCGACCATACAGAAACCTATATAATGTACAATAAAATGGATTCCAACTCTATTTTATTCGCAGCTATTAAATAGTATAAGCAGACTATCGAATTACGAACATAGTATCACCATCTTCCTAGCCTTTTTAAATGGGCTTTTAAAGTTAAACCGACTTTAAGAATCAGATGGAATATGATGAGGTTCGAATAAGGTAGAAGACGGCGGTATTCCCGTTCCAACTGAGCAGTCCGACTGGAGAAGTACCTTCGCCCTACAGAATACCGCAGCCATAATAACTTCGTGTTGTGTTCCCGAGTAGGGTAGCCTGAGCTTACTGGAGAGTCTTAGTGCTGTCAGTGGGAAGACCAAAGGCTTATCCTGCTTTTTATTTTGCACTGACGGCACAGAAATTTTTTACAGGGTCGGCAGTACGAGTGTGAGCCCCCTGGTGTTGCACACGTCCACGTAACCAATTCCCATCAGGTTAGCCATGTGCTTGTTTTTATTTTACGTGCGGGAAATCCCCACGGTTCGTTGTGCTTGGCGAAAGGTGAGGTTGTCTTCGCCATATCGCACCTCGGTTGACTCAGAGCCATCCTTCTCGATCTGCCCTTCCTCGGGAGGGTGCTTGTTTGCCACCTGAATGGTGTGAAAATCTACAAAAAAGATTTGGAAAAGCGTAAAATTAGTAAATTACAGATTGTTGAGTGATCTGTTAGAAGTCAGTGCCTAGCACGACAGGATGTGCCCTGATTGATTGCATCATATCAGCTCAGGCACAAGAAGCAAGGTTGGCACTGACTTCTAACAGACAGTAAATCAGAAATTTAAAAAAAAAACAGATAAATGTAAATATTGATATTCATGCACACATATATTCGTACTGAGCGGAAATCGATCCCGCAACCAACGAAGTAGTAGTTGAACGCTCTATCGCTATGCCACAGAGGTTATGTACCTAAAAAGTTTTCTAAAATCAACAATTACTGTCTTTTTTCAGGTGTGCATCATTCATATTTGATCAGGAATCAAGTTTTTTGTCCTAAAAATAGCTTTGATTATATTTCGTTCCGCCTCCACACAATTCGCGATATGTTTAGCCCATCATCTTCTACAAAGGCTGGCCTCACACATACGGAATGAGTCTCTAAATTCATATTCTGAATGCGCATGCAAATGCGAAAACGCCCGGAATTCCATAAAAAGGCACTACGTTGCACACACACCCCACTATATTACATATAATCAAGTCTTTATCCCAAGAGTTTAGACAGAGATGGATTAACCCACATTTCACCAATCTGTATTCGGTCCCATGTTTTAGGGGGTGAGCCTATTGCCGTATTCCGGGAACTATTGTTGACTCGAGCCATGCATCTGAGGCTGAGTCTGGGCTGTATATATCGTCAGCCTTATCGCTTAGTAATTATGTAACATAATAATATAATAGGTTCCCGTAGGTTTCGGGTACGTTATCAAAATTCTACGCCTTTAAAACCACAGACAACAGTAATTTCTGTATAAATCAGATTCTGACTTTCTCAAATCGATCTGTAGAATTAAATGACGAGCAAACAACACATCGACCCATCGAAAATCAGATTATGTATTTTATTGTGATCATAGAGGAAATAGAAGTGCTATTTTAGAAGACATTTATATGAACGTGTAATACGAGACATTGAATAATCAGATTTTTTAAGTATGTGTAAATCAAGGTATTCACGGTTGCCTGGAAGAGATCGCATTTAACGATAAGGCCGCCCATTGTGCATTTAACAATAGCTGCTGTAATCCGTACTACTGTCTCTTTTAATTTAATGTTGGTGTACAATAAAGAGTTATCTATCTATCTATCTATTTTAGGACTATGAATTCAGAGTGATATTTGCTTCACAGAAAATCTGCAGTTAGACTGGTGAAGCGTAACCCAGACTCCAGTTGAACGCTTAGATGAAGAAGATGAAGAAGAAACGACATTCCGGATGTGTGAGGCCCGCCTTATACTTACGTTCAGAAACCAGTTCGTTAATTAAACCTAACTATTGCTAAACACATAAATACATCACTCGGATCATTCAAACTAACATACAACATAATATTTATTTATATGTAAATATTGTTGAAATGATCATAATTAGTGGTATTAAGACTTGCACCACAGGCGGGCCCGCCGCACAAAATTATATCATACTAGTTTGATAATGCTTGTTCTGACGTATAAATTAATTTGGGGAAACATCGTTTTGGGTTCCGTAGCCAATAAATATCATCCTCAGTGAAATTTCATTCGGGTTGCTTATTGTTTTTGTGGTAGGAGGTTCGCCGTGACACTGCAAAGTCTTATCTTATTTTTTTTCTTTCGTTCAGTAAAGAGCCTAGGCAGTTAATTGAACTTCTGATTAAGCTAGTTGACGGCGACATATACATACAACAGCCCGCCATCTGCTTCTATCCTTAGAAACTTCTCGAGTTTCCTCTACCTACTTTGATTAAACTATTAGAGCCCACCAGTTTAATTTCTATCTATGTATGCCTGACTACCCCAGTTTGCCTGACCCCTACCCGTCAGTCAGTCCAATCGGTCAGTCCTCAACAGACCCATTCGACCACGGACCCCTAAAACGCACAGAGCTCTACATCACGCCACAATTAACATAAGTATACCTAAGCAATAATAAGAAATTTATTAATATATTCAAACTGTGACAACCTCGTACTAACATATTGAGAGGATTATCGCGAATTTATTCATAAGATAAATAAATAACCGGATTGGATCGTGATCGGATGGGTGACCATTTATGTCCGGGTTGCGCCTACATGTACATGCTTTTCTTAAAAGCGTACCAGTAAAGTAACCGAATGATTAACTAGAATGACCTTGCCTAACCACTTTCAGCCTCTGTAGCGTGGATACCTATGCATTTGACTACTAAGTACCTATTCCCGCTCAGTGCAAATATTTGAATGCATGAAGAGGCTACCTTGTATGTAGCTGAGCTCCCGGTGCGGGTTGATGCAAGTCATCTATGATGTACAATCCCGTAAAATATTGTAGTCCATGCAACAACGAGTAGAGCGTTTTCACATTCATCCGATATCCGATATCGGTGTCGGACGCCGTTAGTCGACATCCGATAGCCGACACCTTGTGCTGTTTTCACATTTATCCGATAAAATCGTCCCGATACAGCCATTTGCTCGAAAGCGCAGACTAGTTAGGAATGCTAGGAATAAAAAAGAAGTGCAAACAATTTTCAACCTTATTGACATGACATTTTTTTCTTATATTCGTGATCAGCGTCATCAATTAATGCGTGAAAGACACGTAGCTAAGAAAATGGCATTAAGGTCGAAAATCGCTTACAGTCGCTGTTTTAGTCTCTTTCGGCCTTATTACAAAAAACAGAATTAAGTCTGGTTTAATCCCGAACTATAAAGTCTAGGCTTAATCTCTAGACCATGGTTTAAACTACTTCTTATTACAAAAACTGAATAAACCGTAGACTACTTAGTACCATGGTTTAAACCTTGGCTTCAATAAAAACCACAGATTACTACAAATATTGTTCGTTCATTATGACACCATTCGTTCGCAACGTTCCGTATCCTCCGAAAGCAGAATTTTTCTGAAGTCATTGATAAAATAATATTTACTAAGATTGGTGAAAAATATATTTAAAACATATATTTTCATTAAATGCAACTTCATGGATAATAGTTATTCTTTATTAAGTAATAAAATATCACTATCATGCCTTTATTTTGCAATCATTGTTGTAAAATATTGGAAGATGTATGCATTGTAACGGAACGAAGTTTTGCACGATGTTCGAAACGAATTACGAAACTTTATACTGTAAGTTGTATGTTGTATGTAAAGTTAATTATGATGGAACAACAAAATAAAAGAAGAGCAGAAAGTTGGAGTTCTGAAGAAAAAGTAGGGGAGAGTCCCACAGTACCGAACACCTAAGCCTAGGTGACAGTTAAAAAAAAAGGATTTGGTATTAAACATTTTAATGAAGTTCTCAGTAACCTAACAATCATAGACATTCATATGCATAATCAGAACAATAAAAAATAAACATTACAAATGTTTTAACCTAGGTTCATCATTGGTAACAATTTTGGGTAAATTATTTTGTGGCACCTAGTACCGAACATTAATATTAATTGGCACATATGGCCGAACATTCCTAAAAAAGATGACATCGATCGCAAATATATAATTCTGAGCACTCTGGTATATCAGCACATGCCTCGTGTGCCCATTCTTTGCATGAATTGCACTGCATCATGATCTTCTAGACAAACCACACACGTAGTGTCCTTGGTTTGCTGCGAAGATAATATTTTTTGTGCTAATGGTAAAGTTTTAGTCTTTTTAATCTTTTCTACTTTATCTGTCTTCTTAAATGTACGTAGTTGTTTCCTCTCCTCCTTAAGCGTTTTCTCATTTTCTTTATCTTCCAAATTTGTATGAAGAAGAAGTTAGAATTTGGCTTTTCTCAGACTTTCGTTTCCTTGTTTGAGCTCTTTTCTTTTGCAGCGTTTGGCAACGGTGAGATGTTTAAAATAGATTGCCTTACAAAATCTGGACCTTTGCTCGTAGAAGGCTGCGGTGAAAAGCTTAGCGGTAAAATGCTGGCTGTAGGTGTTTGCTCCGGTATTATTTGAGGAACATCGGGTGGAAAATGATCGCCACTACTTTGCTCTTCGATAATTTCTTCTATTGGAATATTTGTGATGTCACTTGGCAAATAATCCAGATCGCTAAAGATATTTTCATTAAACGGATAGATGCTGGCACACTTGAATCCTGCTGCTGCTATTTCATAACGTGCTACCTTTTTAAAAGCATCTGAGGTATAAAATAGCCTGTAGCACTCATGCAAAATAAGATCGTAACGTTTTTTCCCCTCTCGGCTGACGTAAGCTTCCCAACTTGACGAATGTTTTTTTTTGCCATCACCTTTGCATGCTTTTGTACAGTTGTAACGCCTGTTTCGTCACAGTTATATATGTTTGATGGTGGGAAATTGTATTTGTCCAAAATAGTTTTTACATTAGAAAAAAATACATTCACCTGGGCTCTGTTGAATCCGACCGCATGCATCAAGCTGGTAGACTCTGCCGTACGTAGTGATAGGTCTGGATGACGTTTCATGTATTCGTAATAAAAGTGTTTACCAGCAGTTTTTTTTAACATTAAAACGATGTGGTATCTTAAGATGCACAGCTAAATCGAAGGCTAGCCTCAAAAACTCCTTTCTTATCAGTGGCATGCATCTGTCAGCTAAGTCTTTAACGTGACTTGCCAAAACATTCTCATACTCTGATGAAAAAGTCTTCGTAAACCTCCCTAGTATTGGTTTTAACTCCACCTCCTTACCGTTTTTAATCAGTTTCAACTTATCGTACAAAGTGGTAGTAGGAATGCCATATCTTGAAGCTGCTTCTCTAAGAGACATTATTTTCGAGCTTACTTTTTCAATGGCGATCTTTAGGTTTTCTGATTGCCATTGACCTTTCTTGATTTTTTCCATACCGTAAGATACGTTTGTTCCTGAAAGAATTCAATAAATTGATAACATGCACCGCATAGAATAACAGTGTGATCGACGAAACATTTTTGTTCGGTCATAGGAGAAAAAATATTGTTCGGTACTAGGGACTCACTGGAGAGAAATAATCATCGTATAAAACAAAAACAATAAATTTAATTTATATTTTAGATAGCAAAACGTAAAAAGTACTTACCAATTATAATTTAGAAACGTATCAAAATGAACCCACACTAATATTCAATCCACAACTAATACGTGAAGTTTGTAGGCGACGACAATTTCCCGCGTAAAATCCACAACGACCGTTCTTGCTCGCGTTGCGAGCGCCACTGGCCGCTCCCGCGCCACCCGCAGTCCTTCTAGTTGCGTCTCTTTCTGTTACATGCCAAAGCGTCGTCCTTGTTTGTTTATTAGTACGGTTACAGCTATCGTTCGGTACTACCTGCCGTTCGGCGCTGGGGGACTTCCCCCTAAGTCAAAATATGACATAGCCTCAGAATAATCACTAATTAAATCAACAAATCATATAGCAAAACGTTTTGAAAATTTCTGTTAGGCAAGCGTGGTATGTCCAGTAACTTCACGATAATAATATCTTCGATATCCATTTCATTAACTGCATTAATATCTATTACGAACAAAAATATTCACAAGCTATAAAAAAAACGACAACTCTGACGTATGCGATTATTGTGATTACACTTTAAACCAACGCTAAACTAGGGGTCACGCAGGTTTATCTTTAGACCAAAGATGATCTATGGTTTACTACTAAAACGCTTTTTGTAATATGATTTTATTTAGACCATGGTCTAAAGACGATTTAAACCTGGTTTTACAGTTAGTCCGTGTTTTGTAATAAGACCGTTTGTGATCAAATATCGGGCCAAAACAGTGGTGTTGGCTCTGATGACCGATATCGGGCCGGACAATGTGAATCTCTCATACATAATTATGTCATACATTTGACTTCCTCCGATATATAATGTGAAAACGCTCTACACACGGATAAATAAAATCACTTACCAGATGCTGCTTTATGATGTCTTGATGCTAGCATCTGTTGCTGTGCGCGACGAGTTGCTACAAAGAAGATCAAAGCGAGACTTGTTAGCTACTAGAGATAGCGCGCGCGGGACTGCTCATCTCATGTTATCAATCTACTCACATACCCTCAATACAGGTACTTCCAAGTTCACCAAGATATGCCCAACTAAACTATTGGATTGATACCCGCCACAACAAATATGTTTATCTTCATTGATCTAGGAGAGCACGTTAAGCAGTTGGTCTCAGTTGCCATACGAACATCTATGACAGTCGTTATACAGGAAATGGTTGAAATTGCCGTCACAGAAGGGCTGATCACCCTCAGGTCAACGGCTTGATCATCATCCTTGCGATAATTCCAGTCGCATCTGCTTTTTCCAGTCTAACTGCGACATGTCTGATCTTCCAAGAAGCGACAGCCACTGACCTCCACAACCTACTGTTCTATTTTCCGTCCAAAGTTCTATAGCTAATCACTCTAGCTTTGCCAAAAGACTTGTGCTACGAGTGGGTACGCATCCGGCCATTCCGGGCTAGTCACGATTCCCCCCGTTCTCGATTCCTCCCGAAATCTTTCTGTTATAGGTAAACATTAGTGGCCAACTACTGATAGGCCTCTGTCATGACTTTTAACTTGCCCTCCGAAACACGGATGCGCTAAGGTGAAATACCAACGATTATCTTAAGATGAGATCAGTATTTTACACGGATGTAATCACAGACAAAAGCTAGCCTTAAAGATAAAACTGATAAAATATTTTCGCAAAGTTTTCAAAACTTTGTGAAATCACATCGTGAATGGTGCTTAACTCGGTTTCATTACTTTCACAAATAATTTCCTCTAATATTGTAATTTTGACCTCAAAATGATAATAATGTCGTAGGACGAGGTATTATATTCCTCAACCCAGCTTAAGTTCCTCGGAGGGTCGGCAGAAATAGTTTATTGTAACGTGGATCTATATCATTTGCATAGACTTATAGAATGGACTTATAGGCTATTGTTAATTCTCGTTTTGTTTTTTAAGCACAACATATTGAAATATTCAATAGTTTATAGGACAGTAGCTGTTGCCCGCGGCTTCACCCGTGTGGGATTTAGAAGATCCCATAACCGCAACTGATGGAAACCTATTCTCAGGGAAACATTCCAGACTATATAATCTATCCCTGTACTACATTTTAACTAGATTCGTTCAGTCGTTAGAGCGTTATTGAGCAACAAGCATCCATACATACACCTTCATAAAATTTCACATTGATTATATTAGTAGGACACATTTCTTGTCAGCAAGCTATGTATTTTTCAACAAAATGTTAGCGCTCAAAATGGATCTATCGCAAAATATATATAGTCTTTTATCCATAGAATATGATAAATCTGAATCTCCTTATCTCCGAGATTTTTTTTTGCACTGAGAATCGCTCGTTATCACAGTGCAAACGATCAATCAGGATCGAGTACGGTAGGTTCCCCAGCTCTCGACCAATCACGATCGAGCACTTCGTTTCCCCCCTCCGACACAAGAGGAGTCGCTCGAACCTGAAGCGCCACTAGAGATGTCGACCGCAGTGATCGACGAAACGTCTGGAACGCAAGTTTCATATAGAACACGGCTACACAGCCCGGAAGCAGTATCATCTAAATGCAACGCCAGCCGTGAAACCCTAAAGACTAATGTTTTGTCTGCTTGTTCGAGATAATTCCAAGAATATTATTTGGTCTAGGACTTGACTCGTATTTGAGACTTGAGACTAGATTTGAGAACTTTGTTTACAACATGTACATTAGAATTAAAATATTAAAACAATACATAATATATACAAACCTGCAGGTTCAGGCGTCAAAGAATTCCTCCCCATCGACGTCAACTGGGAGAGTGGTCAGAAGACTGGCGGCATTACCATGTTGAATGGCAATACCGATCCTTTCCGCAAGGAATTAACCAGCTCTGTGATCATGAGTGGCGTTTGGAATCTTTAAATAACGGATGACAGTTTTCATATCATTGGGAGAGTTGATTCACAACTGAGCGTTGTTCTGGAATAAGGACACAAACAGTTGAGTAGAACCGGAGATTCTTCTTTATCCTGGCCTTAAACCCAGACGCATCCGAAGCTTTTAACTTGGAGTCTGGGGTCCGCTTTACCTGTCTAACTGCGGATTTGGCTAAACTTCGTCATTTTCCGTGAAGCGACTGCCCTAAGAACTCCACAACCCAAAGGCGATATCGAAGCATTGCAGTTAGACCAGCCCCTCTAGACAAGTGGCAATTCGCTGGCCAGCGTTTGATGGAATAGAATGACGAATGTATGGGATTTGACGTTTATGACACGCGTTAACGACTGTCACAAACGTCAAATCCTATACATTCGTCATTCTATTCCATCAAACGCTGGCCTCTCCCTGACTCTCCAGGGATTGTAAGAAGGCCTATCTTATAAGGCAGTTAATTAGGATCTTTTGCGTATATTGCTGTAGAAATATCATATTTGTATACAGTTTTATATATCTAGGTACACTAGTACACTAGTACACTAGTAGCATCTATTGGTTGAATTCGATCCGACCCTAACCATTATAAAACTAAATCATATCATTACACACACTTCAGCCCCTCTAGACAAGTGGCAATTCGCTTGCCAGCGTTTGATGGAATAGAATGACGAATGTATGGGATTTGACGTTTATGACACGCGTTAACGACTGTCACAAACGTCAAATCCCATACATTCGTCATTCTATTCCATCAAACGCTGGCAAGCGAATTGCCACTTGTCTAGAGGGGCAGGGGATCGAACCCGCGCCTCCTGCGTAACGGTCGCGTTCACTACAACTTCACCACAAAGGCTGTCAAACTATTGAGTCGAACCGGAGATTAGTTAACCAAAAGTCGTTATAATAGATATCCACGGGCAGAGCCGCTTACATAGCTAGTACGAAATAAGTTTTTATAAAAAATATTTTTATATCAAAATTTAAATCAAATAGCAATGATTGATCATGACTGACAATAAACTTCAGACTATGATGGACAGTTTTCATATAAAAAATATTCCACAATTTATCAGCTAATATTTAACTTTGTTGAATTTTTTTTTATCTTCACTTGACGTCATGGTGAAGGTTTTCGAATATGTTCTTTAATATTCATATTTTAATTTTATTGAGTTAAACCACACCCACACTCGAGCCATTGGGTTCGCGTAGTGTGTATATGTTGCAACCAACTTTCTTAATCAGCCGTTGTATTAGACGCCTAGGCTCTTTACTGAACGACGCCGTTCAATTAGCGGCCTGAATTAGCGATTTGATTAAACGGCTAGGCAAGCTTGGATCGATGACGTTAAATTACTTGCCTAGCCATGTAATCAAATAGCTAGAAAAATAACTTATTTCTGCATGGTTATAAAAAGAAATAACCACGAAGGCTAACGCTCCGCTCCCGCATTGGACCTTCTAACCTAACCTATCCAAGTCGTGTGCATAACTTTCTCAATAAACCTATCACTAATTTTCTGTTAATACATCCCTGGTTAACCCCTTCGGGCATTTACAGGTGTGAAAATAACATACATGCATATATAATGTATGTATATAATTTTCTGTCTTATTTCGGGGTGGTGCTTCATCTTACAAATGGCCTTAGCATTAGCCAGTTAGGTTATTAAATGTTGTAATAACCGTTACGGCTGAATATCATTCAGGCCGTTTATTAAATGGCGCCGTAACAGCCTAGGCAGTTAATTGAACGGCTGATTAAACCAGTTGGCGGTGACTTATATACAGAAGTTAGGGTCCTGTACGGCATTTATATAGCTTTTAAGAGGCTCGTTGATGAGTGTAGATCAAGCAGGTTAGCACATTGCTAGGTTAAGCAATAGATGCTAGACAGTCAGTCTTCTTAACATAAGTTCTTAACATATTGAGTCCCTTTGTGCTTCAGAGTACATTATAAGCTGTTAGTGCTAAACCAACATACTATCGAATAAAGAGAAAATATTGAATCGGTTTAGGCGGGTTTTGAATCCGCGATCTTTGCCTTACAAGAGCAATGCTTTGACCACTGCTTTGAATTTTTTTAATTGGTAAGGGCGAGGTCTGGTATCTTAGTTGTCAAAGCATTGCCCTTATAAGGCAAAGGTCGCGGGTTCAAACCCCGCCTAGACCGATTCAATTTTTTCTCTTTATTCGATTTCAACATTTAGCATGAAAAAATGCTTAAAGATTTAATTCAACCAAAATACTACGTTAGTTAGGGAGCGATTTAATACCAACCACTTATATATCTATATATTCCTAGCTTTTGCCCGCGGCTTCGCTTGCGTGGAATGTCTTTCCTCTAGGTCTAATCTACCCCTATACCAAATTTCATCAAAATCGGTTCAGTGGTTTAGGCGTGAAAGACGGAAAAACAAACAGACATATACACTTACCTATTCATAATATTAGTATGGCTACCAGCCTTACGGCCGCGGCACCACCCCGTGTGGAAGAGATCTTTGGGTCACATCACACAACTGACTGCAATCAGACAAACGTAAGATTTTAAGACTGACCAAGACCTTGCTAACAAAAAAACATTATGGGAAAGGGATGTTTCGGGAAAGGGACATTCTGGGAAATTGTATTGTGTATTGGAAACCGAGGGACATCTTAGGAAGTTGACATTGTGAGACGCAACGGTATAGATAGGTAGGATGACAGACACACTTCAATATTATTTATTTGTCAAACAGATATTATAAAACAACTCAGAAACTTAAGAGAAAATACAAATCTAGGTATAAAACATTTTAAATTAATGCAAATCGTATTCACAAAAACAAACATTTGTATAAAACGAGAAACGAACCCGTGACCCTGACGTTGTAGTTCGCTACCGTCAGGCCAAACAGGTCATTGATAATATCGTGTGGATTTAAATAAATTATTCTGGATGAAATAGAGTTTTAACTGTTTATTTAGACGTGGGTTTGCTGGGGTCGTTATTATTTAGGTAGATATTTCTTGTGGGTGTTTTTGAGTCTTTGAGACCCAAGACAACTTCACTTGCAAGTCGGTAGAACTGCTGATAGATGGATGAGGTTATAGAGTAGGATTTCCTTTCGGGGTTGGAAGGTCATATGGCAGTCGCTCTTATAAAAACCGCATCTGGAGTTTGCTTACTACGAAGGACTTTTTGATGATGCTCGACTGAGGTATGCCAAGTCAGAGGTCGCGGGTTTGATACCTCTTGAGACATAATATTTGTATGTATGAATGAGACCGACCAATGCAAATATACAATTTTCATTCGTATGGGTTTTTTATGTCTGCCTCTGTGACATAGCTGTAGTGAACGCGGCCGCGAAGCAGGAGGCGCGGGTTCGATCCCCACTCAATACAAATATTTTTATGCATAAATATGGGCATTTGCATTGGTCTGGTCGTGTCTCGATGAGCAAGTTATACCGTCGGTCTCGCTTGCCATACAAACATCTATGGCAGTCGTTACAGGTATTTTTTTCTTCATAATTTATAATTCGTTAAACAGAACCACACACGTTAAACACCAAATACCAAATGAGAAAGACGTTAAGACCTAATATAAAATAAAATCAATATAGGAGAATAGTGTTAATATTCTTATCATATGAATATGAACACTTTTCAATTTTAATTACAGTTCATAATCATATGACATTCAGACATAGACAGTCTATCTGAAAATATCGTCTTCCGCTATAAATTCGATATTGCCTTTGGGTTGTGGAGGATAGATGACAGTCGCTTCACAGAAAATATCGATGTTCAGTCAAATCCGCAGTTAGACTGGTAAAAGCGGACTCAGACTCCAAGTTGAAAGGCTTCGGATTCGACTGAGATTAATTCTTGGATAAAGAAGATGTGGTTTTTATGTCTAATCACAATTATAAGGTAGATTCTGGATCATATAACACAAGCTATTTAAGCTAAACTTGCTTTGGGTCTATAGAATACTGTAATATAATGTCTTAAAACATTAATATGTAACTTTCAATCTATCCGGTGACAGAGAAAGAATACAAGTATCACCGCCCCATCTCATCCAAAGGGTGTCGTAAGAGGCGACTGACGGAACAATACGCAGACGATATCACTGCGAGAGAAAGAATACTCGAAATAAAACCCTGTACCAACCCGTCTGGCCAGCGCGAAGACAATAGGGCAAAGCCTCCCTACATTGAGAGAGACCTATGTCCAGCATGGGAGCAACTGCCGCCTGAGCTACATCCGTCAATTAACAGATGTACCGGCTTGCAGGTCAGGTTTATTTAGCCCCGAAAGCCTTAGACTCCCATAACCAATCGGAGATAGAAGTCCTCACCGGTTATGAGACAGTCGAAGATCTTTTATAAATAGCATGGATACAAAGAAAACAAGCCGACTATTGAAACTCTCCAGAGGAAATATGTGTGAAGTGATAACGGGACACTGCCGACTGAATAGGCCTGACACTCATAGGGGTAAAAACCGACCCTAAAGTCAGAAGACCAGTCTCCATCTGCCACATGCCCCATGTACTCACTAATAAGATGGGAAAACATGGGGACGGACACCCTAGAAGCTCAAGAACTCGAGGATCTGAAGGTGGAACAGATCGTAGGATTCTGCAAAGAAACAGGTAGGTACGACGGAACGCCGTGATCGCCGGACGCCTCATGACCTCCAAATGGGAAGAAAAGGGGAATTGGGTGAAATGGCCCCCGCAAAAGGGTAGATAGATCACCCGTCCGGTCTACGGCGTCCCCCGCTGGAAGTAAGTGAGTAAGTAGGCCCCCATAAACTCTATAATACTCACCAAATTAATTCACAAAAGTTATTACAATGAAAATCAGTTACGATTACCATAAGCAATGAGGTAGACCTTCAAAGCCAGCCATATCAATTATCCCTTCACAACCTGATCAACATAAAATGAATCAGAAACAACACATAACTCGCTTTTATTCAAGTCGGTAATGAATCCTAGGCATGTAAAATTGAAAACGAAATATAAACCAGTATAAGTTGACCTCTTACAGTCTTATATATTTTCATTTCACTTACTCATAATATGGCTCTAATCTCACCTAAATTAGGCACATAATGATACCTACAGTACTATCAAACTGTAGTTTTTTGATTGTTACTAAATCATGAGTGGGACGATGACTTTTTTAATTTTATTGGTAGAGTTTCATTATTCTTAAAAAAAATGAGATACAAAAAGATCGTGTTCAACAGTACAAATAAATTAATATACCTACATATTGCTTGTTCATTTCATGCAACTTCGTATTTCAATAGAAAATTTTATCTTGTTCGTGTATAATAAACAAAACTTTTACTCAAATCTAACTTTTGTTTTCTCTCTGTTTAGAATTTTAAGTAAATTCACAATTTTCTAAACTTGATGTAAAAAAGATACCTCATTTTTTTAGTCTGTGGCCAGTATTTTTTTCATTTATTATTCCAGCTATATATAAATATAATTAAATTATAGTTAGTTATTTATTAAAATGTATTCAAGTACTAGTTATGAAGAAAACGATGTATGTATCTAGTACACCGCCCGATATATACACCGAAGTGATTGATGTGAAGTCCTTAAAGTTATGAAATGTTTACTATCTGAAATCTGCAAAGGTTAATATCTATAGCATTATAATTATTCACAAGTAAAATGAAAAACGTCGTATGATACACGTGTGTATTGTTAATTACCTTCTTCGGCTCTCTATAGACCGGCGACCTGACGACTCGGGTCTCAATATCGCCTCAGCGGTAATTCTGCTATTCTTCTATAGCAGTATGATGATATAAAGCTCATGCTACTTAGACATAATATAGGTAGGTTTCTAATGCTAAAAGATTTTGAAAACTGTCCAGTAGTTTTTGAGTAAATTTGTCACAAACAAAAATATTAATATTTCGTCTTCAATATTTTGAATAGCAAAGAAGTTTCAACTGTATACCATGTGTCTATCGAGACACATTAATGTTCATTACAACGAGGCGTAAAATAAAAGTTTGGTACAAGTTGACAAATAAATACTTACATTCCATGACATGCACACATTGACAGTTTAAAGAACAATATACCTCATTAAATAGCTTACTCACACATAACGCATATGTAATTTCATATTTATTTATTACTGGTGGAAGAAATTTGATGGCACAAATTTGACACATATTTCGACCGGGTGGGTACCACCGTGCAAAATTGCGAAAAACCATCCATAGTAATCCAATCTCAGTTGGATTGCGTTTAGGGGTCAGCAAGTGGATAACCGGGCAGGGGGGATTGTGGTCGCAGCACTAGTGGGACCGGTGGGTGTCACGCGGTGCTGCGACGGCAATCCTCTTTTGATGAGGCCGTCAAGCTGAGTGCCACCATTGTTAACATGGTACGTGTACGTAATGGTGACCGTCTTTCCAGAGACTTTGCCTTCAGCTTACCATCAGACGAGGTGAAGTCAAATTGATGTGTTCCATATAAAAAAATAAAAAAGTGTTGCACTCCGCGAGTGCCGGCAGAATGAAAACTTTTTCTTTCTTTCTTTCTTCGTTATATACAGAGAAAAAGATAAAAAGAACATACAATATGTACCATACCATACCTTTAATATAACGCCAAGCATAGAACCTATCACTAATTTTCTGTCAGAAGAAATTAATGAATTACAAATAGAAAAAATAATCACAAAAAGTGTCACAAGCCCAGGTTCGAACCCAGTACTATCTGAAACCATAAGGACTTACAGTCGAAGCACTTACCGCTAAGCTACGAAGCTTCTTAGTCTATCTAGCAAAATAAACAATCTGTAGCTAATGTTGTATGACGTCAGTCGTCGGTTACGGTTCAAAGGTCAAGTGATCCTGACGTAAGTTTAACACTTTTTACCCATCGAACGCCGCTAAAGAAGTTTTCACTTCAAAAATGTTAGAAACGCTGTGTCTATACGGTATATGGTCTAAGTATAGCAGTATATAAAGGTCAGTTTAGACTGGTGGTTATTTCGCGTGCTAACCAGCCATGGTGAAATCAGGTCAATTACTCACGCCATGAATTTTTGGGGGTGAGTGTACTTAAAATTGTTTTCTACTTTGCTATTATAAGATTTAAATGGTACAGTTATGGTCTATTATTATGGCCATTTTTATAAATAAGTATTTTTATTGTGTAAGTTTTTTAAACGAGCGCGTTCGTGACGTCACTATGTATAAGTACTTACCATAAATTGGTATAGTATTTTAAACTACGATTATAAATTTGGATAAAAAATATAATAATAAAAAAATATTCCACAACATTTCACATAACGCTATCTAGACCCATGGTAAGAATAGCTTAACTAGCTTGTGTTATGGAATCTAGAATGCGAATAAATATAATTGGATACTTTTTTTGTAAATATTATACATATTATAAATAGAAACACCCAGACCAATGCAAATACCCGTATTCATGCATACAAATATTTGCACTGAGCGGGGATCGAACCCGCGCCACCTGCGCAGCGGCCGCGTTCACTACCGCTACAGCACAGAGGCTGTCGGATGAAATAAGACTGGCCAAACTAATTTATTAAGCGAGGGCCGATGGGTAACCTGGTAGGGGTCGACCAAGACATACACATGTGAATCAGGGCATTTTAAAGAAAGGACATGTCAAGAGTACCCGAAACTGGCGAGCACGTATGAAAACAATTATGAAAGTAGAAGAAGCGTATCTGGTGGAAACATGTGATCTCTGCCTACTGCACTGGGAAAAAAGCGTGATTATATACATGTATGTAAGTATTTAAGAGGTTAAAGTCAATATTCTGGATGGGACTTGTTTAAATATATGACGAAAAACTTCATACCACGCACCAGTGGTGAAGCGTGAACATTTTGAAAAGGGAAATCTTCTCTTTTTTAGAACAACCATAGCAATTTTATATGGAATTCTACCACAGCTTCTCTTTAAGGAGCAAGCCGGCAGGAAACGGGTTATAGGGATCCCTCGCCACTGCCAAGCAAGTATGAGCTGTGAAATGAATCGGTGGATGGTATGGTTACCATAATCGCATCAAAATCCATTCAGTGCATCCATTCGTCAACTAACAGAATTACAACAAAAAGTATTTACGTTCAGTATCGTTAATATATTATAACATAACCCTTTTTTTTTACGTGCGGGAAATCCCCACGGAAACCGACCCCTCCGGAGCCGGAGGGGGAGGTTATGTCGGACTCCAACCGACTAAACCTCACGCCGTCTGTGGGTCGTAGTGCTAGGCCGAAGGTGAGGTTGTCATGCGACATATCCCTCGCACCCCGGCTGACCCAGGGCCATCCCTCTCGGTCTGGCCCTCCTCGGGAGGAGGGGACCACGCGGTCCCCGACTCAACCCCGGTGTGGGGAGGCGCGCATCGTCCTACGATGCGCGCCGCCGCCGTGGCCTGCTTCTGATAGGGTGACAGGTGGCTCCACCCGTCACCTTCAGGCCCGCGCTCATGGGGGGCGGAGATCAGTTTGCGCCCTCCGACGCCCGAGCCGCCTTCGAGCGCGTGCAGCGATGTCAGCGAGTCTTTCTCGTTCATCGCGCCGCGCCCGCTCTGCTGTCTCCTTCACGAGTATGACCTGCTCGCAGAAGGAGGCGCTGGCCGCCCACGCATCCGCGCAGCGGACCATCGCCGCGAGCAGGATGGAGAGCTTGAGCACTCTCACCCCCAATATAACATAACCAAAGTATTTTCTTCAAATATGTACAATGTACAGACATGACTACTTTACAATTAACTATAATTGATACATACATACATAATACTCACGCCCACAAATCCCCGAAGGGACAAGCAGAGGTGTATTAACACCCACATTTCGCCATTATGATTTACGGTTCCATGTAAGGGGGGACGAGCCTATTGACATCAAGCAGGCACTTAGTCATAGGCTATAATGATCTCTGTCAGATGGCCCTATTCCTTAGTCGCCCTGAACGTCACCCACAGGAAGAGATGCCTCTACTCCACTGGGTAGAAGTACTTCGTGAAATGTACGAGAATAGAAGCAAAGAGCGAGCTGTTAATAACTATTGATTATGATTATAATGTCTCTGCCTACCCCGAAGGTAACAAACGTGAGCATATGTATACATATATGTACCCAGATAAATGATTAACTTTCAACCCAAACATCCACACTAATTAATATAATTTCCACCAAGTTGCAGTTACGAAAACGATTTCAACTTTAAGTTGTTTATCCAACTATATCGGATACGGGTGTACCCCTCCGACGGTAGGAAAGTACCCCACGACCCACCAGTGGGGTGGACAGTGATGGATGAGCCGCTACCCAATATTTGCGGTGCGATGATACTCCAATTAAATATTATCAATTATTTGTTTTGGCGATTTTCGATTGGTTAGGGTGGGGTGGAGTTGTGTTGGAACAGTATTTTTTGTTATTGAATTTGATATTTGTGAGTGTATATATAGTTAAAAATACTACAAAACATATGTTACGAATATGTAATGTATGTAATTTGTGGTGGAGTGTGAACCCACCAATATTATTGTAGCTCAAACCAACCAAAAATGTATCTAAATAATGTTTATCAGCATTCTGGGACTTTGGGTCTACATATCACTGCGTAGAATGTCTTTCAATGGTAAAACATTTTGAAGTTCAGCGAAACTCACAATTATACTACAATAAGCGGACCCTAGACTCCGTGGTGGAAGGTTCGGATGCCCCGAGATTAACGCTAGGATGAAGTCATCCTATGTTGTCTTCATCTTACGAAGGAGAAACACACTATCACCACAAAATCCGCGCCTTATCAAGCCATATCCGTGCAATGTCCGTCCCACGCCTGCTGCACTTGTATCATTCACCTTCGCCGAATACCGTTTCTGTCTAAATCAGGCCTTAGGTCTTACTCTCCTTTTATAACCATACTCATCCATACTTATTCTACCTTTATTTACGTGCGGGATCCTGAGCCGGAGGAGGAGGTTATGTCGAACTCGAACTGACTGAACCGCACGCCGTCTATTTGTCGTTGTGCTAGTCCCTCGCACCCCGGCTGACCCAGGGCCATCCCTTTCTGGGCCTCCTCGGGTCACGCGGTCCCCGACTCGCCCCCGGTATGGGGAGGCGCGCACCGTCCCGCGATGCTCGCTGCCGCTGTGGCCTGCTTCTGCTAGGGTGACGGGCGGCTCCACCCGTGGCCCGCAACTTATTTTACCTCACTGTCTCGCTCCTAAACCCTAGTGTTAATATCAGTCACATGCGAAGTTTTTAACTCGGAGCCCTCGCTTTTCCGCTTTTACCAGTCTAACTGCGGATTTGGCTAAACTTCAATATTTTCCGTGAAGCGACTGCCATCTGAACTCCACAACCTAAAGGCGATATCGAAGCACTGCAGCTTGACCAGCTGTTGAACTATTGAGGGCTCTAACTTTCCGTAACGACTGCTATAGATGTTCGTATGCCAACCGTTACGGGTAATTAACAATATAAGAGGAAGTTTAAAGAAAAAACATGAATTTAGATCCACAAGTCGTTTATTTAGCCCCAAAATATAGGAGCTGGTAAGGGCCTTGGGCCATAAAACCCTCTACCAAACCCATATCCACCGTATCCACCAAACCCGTAGCCACCGAAGCCACCACCGAAAACGCGTGGATATCGAGGGTAGTAACCACCACCATATCCGTAACCACCAATCCAGTGAGATTCAGTGACCTGGAAAAGAAAACACTCAGTCAATTAACTAGCCCATCACAGTCCACAGCTGGTCATAGGCCTCTCCCAATGTTGGGAGGCACTGGCCTACAGTTTCCACGCTGGCCAGACGGGTTGGTACAGGGTTTTATTTCGAGTTTTCCTTCTCTCGCAGTGGTATCGTCTGTGGTCGCCTCTTACGACACCCTTTGGATGTGATAGGGTAGTGATACTAGTATTCTTTCTCTGTCACTACTCGAATATTATGACATAAGCGGAGAAGAAAACATTATTAAGAATCATTCAAGAAATGTATATGGTGTCCTACAAACAATACTTTTGTATACATGGAGTGTTACATATTTCTTTAGAAAATTTACAATACTTTTTAGGGTAAAAACGAAACCGAAAAATCTTAGTTGTCACAAAGTGTGGGTGGTTAATACACCTCTGCCTAGCCTGCCTCGTTATGAGCTGTGGTTAGTGGTCAACACTAACAGAGTTTTTCAAGTCATTCAAAAAGACCTCAACCTAACAGCTATTGACAGCCGGGACCGACTTTAAGCGTGCCTTCCGAACCTCAAGAGCGCTTAATGATATACCACTAAACGGTTACCCATCCAAATGGTAACCGCGCTTGGATAGCTTAACACACTAATCGTTTGCTGAACAGTAATGCTGGCCAGGAGCGCTTTCACCACAAAATTTATTATAAACTAGCTGACCCGGCGAACTTTGTACCGCCAATATTTATTCAGATCCCGTTCCCGCTGCACCCTCTACTATATTAAACATGTATTATACATATAAACCTTCCTATTGAATTACTCTATCTATTAAAAGAAACCGCATCAAAATCCGTTGCGTTGTTTTAAAGATTTTAGCATACAAAGGGATATAAGGACAGAGAAAGCGACTTTGTTTTATAGGTGCTATGTAGTGATTGATATTAAGAAGTACACACCTGGGTTATCACAAAAATCACTGCGATCAAAATCCAATAAGTTGAGGCGGACATTTTCAAGACTGACTATTCTTCAATATAGCTAAACAATAAATAATGTAACTTCACACATACTGAAATAATATATACTCCGAATCACTACCTACTATTTATTTATCAATAAAATTTTCATAGCTCTTATTACAACTGAAGAAGACTAAAAATTGCTTAATAATCTAGAGTTTTCAGAATGTTTGACTTGACATATAAGTGTGAAGTGACTGTTTTCAGATAGTTTTCCATAATTGTAGGGCTTATAGAGTATGTTAAGGCGCTAAATAATGTTAAACACTGATGTAATACTCTTCGTAAGAGGGGGATACCCCAGGGTAGGTAAGTCCTCAAATTTAAAGAAGTAAACAGTAAACAAATCTCCGAGAACAAGCCAACTTCATCTTGAAGAATATTGGACACGACGGTATTCCCTTCCAATTGAGTAGTCCAACTGGGGAAGTATCTTCGCCCTACAGAATACCGCGGCCTTTATAACCTCGGGTTTTGTTCCCGGCGGTGAATAAGGTAGCCAGAGCACACTGGGAGAGTTTTTGTGCTGTCAGTGGGAAGATCCTGCTTTGTCTTCTACACTGACGGCATAGACGCTCTCTGTGTTTACAGGGTCGACAGCGCGAGTGTGACTCCCCTGGTGTTGCATACGTCCATAGACCACGGTGACCACTTTCCATCAGGTGGGCCATGTGCTTGTCTGCCACCTTGGTTAGCACTCTAGGAAAAAAGAGGTAGGAGAGCGGACCGTAGGCTCCAAAATCCTCCAAGCGGGGACATTTGGCGGTAGCGGAAAATTGAAGTAACACAATATAAGCCTTCGATAGTGTACAATGACGTCAATGACGTGACGTGCGCCACTCGATGCGATATCACGTCACTTTGGGGACGAGACGTCGCCTGGAGACGCGGACGCAATTCTCCTCTAAGACAAAAACGACGTTATTGCACCTCTATAAGGTTTATTTTTTGTTACTTAAATTGTCCGCCACGTCATACGTCCCCGCTACGTCTCTTCTGTATATACCGCGCCTTGAACGCAATTGGAACTGGTTGACAAATTCAATTGGGCTCCAAATTTCTTATTAGACCCTAAAACTCCTCATTGTATGTAGCATGTAAGGCTAAGATATCAACCAAATACCATTCCATCAAGCACTAAGCCGTTCGGCGAATATTTTCTTTGAATAAAGTCTTGGGATACTTTACCAGTACACGTGTTTCATTCTTTCTACAGTCCCGGGCCCTTTATGCAGGGTGAAAAGCATCTGATGGGACTGTCAAGCTGAGTGCCACCATTGTAACATTGATGGTGTCTGTAATGATGATTCCTGAGAGCTTAGTATCAGGGGCGTTTGAAACGCCGAGGCGGGAGCTTGTGACGGCCCTGGGGGTGAGAGTGCTCACGCTCTCCACCCTGCTCGCGGCGATGGTCCGCTGCGCGGATGCGTGGGCGGCCAGTGCCTCCTTCTGCGAGCAGGTCATGCTCGTGAAGGAGACAGCAGAGCGGGCGCGGCGCGAAGAGCGAGAAAGACTCGCGGACATCGCTGGCCGCGTTCGAAGGCGGCTCGGGCGTCGGAGGGCGCAAACCGACCTCCGCCCCCCATGAGCGCGGGCCTGAGGGTGACGGGTGGAGCCGCTCGTCACCCTAGCAGAAGCAGGCCACGGCGGCGGCGCGCATCGTAGGACGATGCGCGCCCCTCCCATACCGGGGGCGAGTCGGGGACCGCGTGGTCCCCCCTCCCGAGGGGGGGCCAGACCGAGAGGAATGGCCCTGGGTCAGCCGGGGTGCGAGGGATATGTCTAAAGATAACCTCAAATCCGGCCTAGCACATCGACCCACAGACGGCGTGCGGTTTAGTCGGTTCGAGTCCGACATAACCTCCCCCTTCGGCTCCGAAGGGGGGGGGGGGGGGGTGTCCGTGGGGATTTCCCGCACGTAAAAAAAAAAGCTTTGTATCAGGCGAAGAGAAGTAATATTGACGTGTTCTAGCGAGCGCGAGTGTAACTCCGCTGGTGTTGCACACGTCCATAGGCCACGGTAACTACTTTCCATCAGGTGGACTGTGTGCTTGTTTGCCACCTCAGTGGTATAAAAAAAGCCGTCAGGTCAATTCTTAGTGGCAGTAGTACATAGTGGCATAAAACAAAAAAAAAACACTCTCAGTCGTCGACTCCATTCCTTTTGAACAAATTTCTGCTCAATTAAATATTTGGGTTGTGCGTTAATTTTTCACTCCAATTGATTGCCAAGTACATTGCATTCAATCCTTTGTGGAAAGAATTTGCTCCCGATAGCGTTTTTATAGAGAAAATTAAGAAATGGGTTAATGATTACTTGAATGAATATTACTGGTCGCAGAAATTTGATAGCACAAATCTGTAAGAAATTCCGACCAACCGTGTATTATTGCGAAAAACCTTCCATAGTAATCCAATCTCGGTTGGATTGCGTTCAGGGGTCAGCAAGTGCATAGCCGGGCGGGGGGGATTGTGGTCGCAGCACTAGTGGGACCGGTGGGTGTCACGCGGTGCGCAGACGACAATCCTCTTTTGACGAGGCCGTCAAGCTGAGTGCCACCATTGTTAACATGGTACGTGAATATAATGTAGACCCTCTTTCTTGAGACTTTGGCTTTACCATCAGGTGAGGTGAAGTCAAATTGACGTGTCCTATATGTATAAACAAAAAATGATTCTTTCACTATAAGTTAAGTATTTTTAATCAGAATTTTTATTTTTGTGATACTTCTTCTTCATCCTGTATGTACATCCTGTGGCTATAATAACCTCGTGTTGTATTCCCGGTGGTGAGTAGGGTAGCCAGAGCTCACTGGAGAGTTTTTGTGCTGTCAGTACGATGACCAAAGGCTATTCCTGCTTTGTCTTCTTTACTGACGGCACAGAAACTCTCTCTGTCTACAGGGTTGGCAGCACGAGTGTGACTCCCCTGGTGTTGCACACGTTCATAGGCCACGGTAAACACTTTCCGTCAGGTGGACCGCGAAAAAAGCCGTCAGGTCAAGACGGAGCGATCTATATTGGTTACTAAAGAACTCTGCTAGTGGTTGGCCACTAGACGCAACTGAAGCTGAGAGATGAGACGGCAGTTGCTATCAATATAACTGAAAAAACCGGGTCATGTCATCGATGGCAGCAAATAACAAACGGACATCTGAATATTCGTGAAAATCTTTTTTTTTTCATAATTGAATTCAGAATTACCTCTTCTATCAAGACATCATGTTTTTTTTGGAAATCGATATTTTTTTTTATTTTTGCAGCGTATATAAAGACAAATACAAACAAAATTTAAGAAATAATGAACATACGGACATTTGACACTTGTCCGCGTATGCATCGTACAACGCTTAACGTATACTAAGATATATTGCCGGTTTTTTTTTCATTACGAATATCTCAGTAACATAACTGACCTTTACTGTTTTCTTCCAAATATTATTTTATTAAAGTATCCCAAATTTGAAGAGGCTAGTTTTTTTTTTGACAAAGTAATAACGTTTTAACATTGGAAATGTGTTTTCGGTCGCGTTGGCCGTTTTCAGCGAAAGTGAGACTTCGCTCTGGTGTCGTCATATTTGAGGCGACGCGGGTCAATGGTATATCAAAAGATGTGCCTTGACGAGATCTACAAGGTGAAATGCTCTCCTGTAAGCAAGTGATTTGTCAGATATCCGTATGTAATTTGCTGCCATCGTCATTATTTCAGCGGTCCCGAGACTCCGAGGTGAAGGCTAATGCGAAGAGGACTAACGCAAGGATGTACACACACACGGATGTGCCTGTATCACATACGAATTGCTCCAATATTTCGTTCATATTATCGCTCATATTACTGCTTTGTCTTCTACACTGGCGGCACAGAAACTCTCTGTGTTTACAAGGTCTGCAGTACGAGTGTGACTCCCCTGGTGTCCAACCACTTTCATTAAGTGGGCAAAAAAGGTGAAAAACCTGGACCACACTTGCTAAAGTAACATGATACTATCCACCTCTTATTACTTTGTAAGGATTATCATATTCCCCATCCAAACCAGTTAAACTCAATAGTTTCCTTGCTTTTATAAAAGCTGTGGTAGTCATCACCTTACCTTGCAACACTGAGCCTGTGTGCGGCTAATAATTAAATATTTTCGTAACACGACAACACTGGCCCTTGCCTATAAATCACGGGTGTATGTGCGTTTTCATTGTTTAGGTTGATACGTTATGGTTTAAATTTTTTGGTGATTAACTGTAGCTCTAAAGCCAAATATTATAGGCCAAATAGAGTAATATTAAGGCTACTCCAACTCTTCTTGTATCTATGGGGCAAGAGATAAACGAGCTGTTTTTCATGCGACAGTAGTGGTCAAACCGTTACTTTTCCTCAGATTTTACTGAAAAAGTGCTGGGTTGACGTTAAAATGATAATTACTTCGTGAGAATAAAGAATATCTTGCACGAAACGTGAGCGATAATAAACTTTTTGCAACCCTTTCGGAATAAGAAACAAAAGATGTAAAGTAACAAAGTAAAGGGCAATGGACCAAAGGACAACACAGAACGTCAACAAATTGAATCTTATTAGTTTTTGAACGTGACTTCCAAACAAAACAAAATATTGATTCAAGCTTTGTTCGCACAACATGTCTAACCGTGTGTGGTTAGTTAGAGTCTACGTATACGATGCAAATTATCGAACGATTGAAAATTGCAGCTGAATATTACTCATTCCTTTCAAATAATAATATGCTTATCGTGCAAAATCTACTTCCATGAAACAGCAGTAGTAATTATGAGGACACAGGATCGATTTTCAATTCAGGTAAAATTTTATTGGGCCTTCACCGCGAAGGTTTGGGGTCCTGTTTAACTGCGACGCAGTTGAATTTTGTTATTTTCCATGAAGCGACTGCCATCTGACTTCCAAAATCCTGGTGATATCGAAGTATTATTTTTAGGGGTCTAACGACCCGTAATGAATGTCATAGATGTTTTTATGACAACCGGAACAGAAGGCTTAACGTGTCACACTTTATTGTACAACGGAAACACACTCTCATTAGGGGTAAATTCATAACGTTACAAGTTACTTATAAGCCCCGGCCGCCATTATGTCCCACAATACACCACAGACTAAAAATATTCTAAATATTCCATAGCAATTTGTCAACGTCTTTAAAAAATAATTTCGTGACGTGATTCAGGAGTTTTATTCATAATTGTTTATAGTGGTGTCTTTACTGCTATTATCTGTGGAACAATGTATAGCTCAGATAAAAAAGGAACCTTTTAAAAAAGTTTTTAACATGGTAATGGTAAGGTAAAAGCACCAATGGTAGACACTTTAAGGACAAATCAAACTTCACTCTACAAAATTATAGATATTTTTGAATGAATGCTCGCTACCCCCTTTAACTGTTAACATTAAATTTAGTAGAAATATTTTTGAAAATTAACATATTTTTACTTTAAATACAATTATTATACACATGGTCATAAACACCAATAGTCGAAATTCACTTAAAACTAATAGAAAATCTAGCCACAAAAATACGGCAATGGTCTATATAGGTCTAAAAGTTACATATTTATAACATCCGTACTAAAAATAGTGATAATCATTATTAATAAAAAAAATATCACACCTATTAAAATCACAATCCTTAACAAAAATCTTAAGAAACAACTGGCGCTAATTCAATATTTACTCACAACAGTGTTGCGAATTTTTAAACATGTATAAAATATGCAATTAGATGTCTTTTAAGTAAAAAGTCAAATAAACACTATAGTTACTTTTCTTACAATAAAGGTTTTTTTTTCGAAAGTGTCGACTATTGGGTCTTTTACCTTAACATAAGCTTAAAAATAACAATTTTTATTCTGTGTTGAGCCATTCATTTAGCAGTATCATTATCATTTGAAGTTTTATTTTTAAGACAGATAGGCTCGCGTTTGCCTAGCAGGTATCTATCCCATCTGTTGGTAAGTGGCGATGTGGCCGATGGTTAAGTAACCTATTCGCTCTTGAAAATATACAAGTTATAGCTGTCTAGAAATACTGATGTGGGCAAAGCATTCCACTCCTTGGCGGTAGGCATGATAAATCCAACAATATCTCAACTCAGATGGGGTTGACCCGTCTGGCAGTAGAACTGATGAATTTCGATATTTTCCTTGAAGCGACTACCATCTGACCTACTCAACCTACTTGCCTGACTCTGTAGTAAATTGGCTGTCGAACTTCTTACGGCTCCAACTACCCAATGCCAGAGATGTTCGTATGACAATCGGGAGCAACGATAAAAGTGCTCTCAAAGGTACGGAGGAGTCTCACGGTGTTGAGAATGGTCACCCATCTTAAGACTAACCTTACAATGTGTTAACTTTTTCAGTTACGATATAACCACGAGCTCCAACTAAAGGATAGGGCTGTTCTCGATTCAATGATGACAAAACACGTGTTTGTAGGCAATATACATATGGCATGGCAATAGTAAGCGCGTTGATTTGGGACAGATAATCATAGTTGGTGAAATACACCTCTGTCTACCCCTATAGGGATTTACAGGCGTGATTGTATGCATATGTTTGCTCCGAGAATGTACTGTAGTATACAAAGCGACGCAGGGAAACCACACAGTTATATATAGCTCGTACAAACTAATACCCCTGCTGTGTAAGTTACCCTGCGTGTCTCCCTTATTCTCTTACCTGGTACAGAAGCTGGCCATCGCCATTCAAAGAGGCAACGCAGCTAGCGTGATGGGCACTTTCGCACCGGATACAGGTCTGGGCGCACCAATTAAGGACTAGCACGGAGACGTGTAATCGCTGACTTGTTTTATTTCTTGACATTCAAATTTATAATAATTATTTTGGACATTGTGAATTATGTTGGACAATAAAATCTCTTTAACATCATAATAATATCAGGAAGCGATATCGAAGATATTACAGCCTTGGTAACAAATGGAGATAGATGGTATTACTGTCGACAGTGATAACTGGACCTAAAACTATATAAAGCTTTGTAATTTCGGTCCAAAAATGCGGCAAAGCCTACTTTTTTCGAACACAATCCCCACTTATAACTACAACAACTGTGCAATGGGGATGCCGACTGCACTTTTATCCCTACAGAGGGCGCCTCGTAATGGCCAATGTGAGCTGTCATCTACGTAGATTTCATTATTTTTCTCTTCAAATCTGACAGCTATGAGTTTGTTATTGTCACGCCCCTTAAAATCCAACCACACGTCCTAATCGCCCACCTGAATCTCGTGGGGCGCGGACACACGGAAACAAATTTACTGGCGTGGCTCACGTGGCTCTGGTCTCGACATAGACGTTTCGCCATTAATCTACTATATAAAAATAAGTCGGGTTTTCCTTCCTGACGCTATAACTCCAGAACGCACGAACCGATTTCCACGGCTTTGCATTCGTTGGAAAGGTCTCGGTTTATAGCAAAGAAAATTCAGGAAAACCGACATCCACGCGGGCGGAGCCGCGGGCAACAGCTAGTCTACTATATAAAAATTAGTCGGGTTTTCCTTCCTGACGCTATAACTCCAGAACGCACGAACCGATTTCCACGGTTTTGCATTCGTTGGAAAGGTCTCGGGCTTCGTGAGGTTTATAGCAAAGAAAATTCAGGAAAACCGACATCCACGCGGGCGGAGCCGCGGGCAACAGCTAGTAATTTTATAATACATTTTATTTGACATTGGCGAATTGTGGCGATTTGCTGCAGAGGACATTTTGAAGAAGTTGAAGTTGTTATTGTCACAGATCAGACGGTGAGGTATTGTTGTTTGGTCATATGCTGCTGACATCTACAATTAGTTTTGCGTCGGCATCCTCATGCTCTAAGCATTCAGCGTCGAACACGGCGCTGCGACAACCTTGATACAGCTTGTCATTGGTCGATCTCCAGTGACGTCACCCAATCTGTATCAAGGTTGTCCCAGCGCCGTGCTAGATGCTCTATGGTTAGAGAATTATGATTAAACGTGGTTATAACTAAAACCCTGTTTGTGGATCGTAGGTTGACGAAGGTGAGATTGGCAGAGACATAACTATCCCTCGCATCCCGGCTAAGATATATGTATTTTGAGGTTTTTTTTTTTAATTTAGGACACGTCAATTTGACTTTACCTCGCTTGATTGTAAACTGAAAGCAAAGTCTCAGGAAAGAGGGCCACCATTATATACACTTGCCACTTGCTTCTCCCTGTAAAAGGCTGATCGAAGGCACTCCACGTGCCTCTTTGTAGCCTCCCTAGCAGTAGATAGCAGGCTAGGGGTGGGCTGGTTTTCTGGACGCAGACCCGAAGCAGGTCTATAGAGCGACGCGTAGTGCACCCCTCTTAAAGATAGGGCCATCTCAAAACCATAGATGGCTTAGGGTCAGCCGAGGTGCAAGGACACACCGGTAATTTGACTGGGTTTGTGTCCAGTGGCCGGCAGGTATCAGTGTAAGGAAAAAAAAGTTGGTTTAAACCCCAAAGATCTTGATCATGCCCTTGACATTCATACTTTGAACTTTCTTAAATATATTTTTTTAACAATAATCAATCGTAAGATTCAACATTATTTTCACAACACATAAATCGGTATTAAAAACCTCTCGATCGTTTTAAAACGGAGGTGAATACAAAAGGCGAATATAATATATTATACAAGTTGTATATATATGTGTGTTGTATATATATATATCGCGTGTACATACATTAACATTATATTGTCGTCGCGTTGTACTAAACTCGGCGCACCGCTGTGCGATATGCGAGTGATGGTCGACAGGGTTGTCAGCGAAGAAAATGTAAAATTTATGTAGGTATGTAAATTAAAACTATACGTTTCAGCCAATAATTTTAATGGATACTAGTGGCTACGGAATTACCGTTTTGTAGCTGTCTGCGACCCGTTCGTAATTCTAAGCACCAATAATATTTTTATTTTAAACAGCTTGCCTAGTAATAAAGAAGCCATTGCAGTTTTTATTTTCGCAGCATCTTAAGGTTTTGAAATTATTTTCATGTCTTTATGGTCTATGACAGTTTATGGACGCGTATATGGACCCAGACCCAACAAAAAACTCACCTGCAAGCCGACATCTGATGATTAATAAACATGGGTCTAGTGTAGGCCTCATCTCGGGGCTTTTTCTTCGCTTCGCTCCAGTAAAAGTCAAAATAAACCAAATTATAAAGGTTACACGTGCGGAAAAAGTATATAAGTATTCTGCTAAGGCAATTGCTATAGGTATTATATACCTTAAGAATGCCCAAAGAAAATATAATCTTAATTTTAAGATCACGTGGCAACCCTGTATGATTTGTGGCGGCTACTCGAGTAGGGCGTATGTTGCACTCTTTTATTATTTTCGAACGAATATCATATTTTTGATACTCCTTTTACCATACTTATCTGTTTCGGACGCGTTTTTGCGATATATTATGAGATTTTATTTTTTATTTCACTCTTCACTAGTCTTGAGTGCGATTTAAGTGATTCCTTTAAATATTTTTTTTTCGTGTTGGAATACCAAATAAATAAGAAGTCAATTTCTTATTAATATTATAAAAGAAGTGAAATTTTATGATGGGAATTGTAGATGCCTATTTGGTTTGTGGGAACGGGATCACGGGCGAAACCGCGGGCAACACCTAGTTTCAAATAAATATGTCATTTGCGTTTATGTTTTATCACGATGAAGTATAAAATAAATTATTAATTACAAAAGTTATACTAGTAAGTAGGTAACAACTTATTTAATTTATTTTTGAAACTTTTATGTTCTTCTAGCTTTTGCCCGTGGCTCCGCCCGCGTGGATGTCGCTTATCGCAACCAAACATAGCTTATGTCCTTTCTCAAGTTCTAATCTACCCGTATACCAAATTCCATCAAAATCGGTTCAGTGGTTTAGGCGTGAAAGACTGACAAACAGACACACACACACACTTTCACATTTTATTTCCATGGAACTAAATAAACCAATAAAACCAAGCAGATTTGAATGAAATATCCTAGGAAACATTGTATAAGCATAAACGCACATGAATGTCATGTCATATACTTTTTATGGTATGTTCAAATGACCTTGTAACTTACTAACATTGGTAATCTTATTAATAGTACATACAAATTTAAGAAGTCATTACCCTCCTGGGTTTTTACAAGAGGAAAAGTAGTTTTAATTATATTATTTAGGTTTATAGATAATATTTCCTTACCCGATTGCTAAGAACACAATACATGCGGTATACGCTGCTTAGTCCTGTTTTCGATATCAAGTCTCATCTAAATTTCTAGCCTCAACTGGAAGGTCGTGCAATCCTCAAGGATACCACTCCCATAGGCCTCCGAGGGTGTTATAATCAGACTCGAGCGACTATAAATCTGCGTGATATCTCGGGTCTCTTTTACCGGGTGTAATGTTCCCTTATATGCTCTCTCCCCGGCCAACTCTGGGTCATATAATGTTTTGAAAGGGACCCATCTGACCCCGGAAATTGGGGGAGGGGGGTGAGCTCTGGTGGTGCAGGTGGAGTACAGGCAGCTTATCCCCCACTAATATTCACATGTTACAAACATATAAACGAAATTACTTTAGTTAGGATTTATCACTACAAGCTATTATCAGTAATTTATTGGTTTTAACCAATTTCATTCATAATATGAAATTATACATTTATTTATAAGTTTTTTGACTTTACTTGTTAAGACGCATTTCCATGGTGAGTGAAGCTGCCTTTATACATCACCATTTTAGGATCTTCACCATCTGCTGAATGGTGGAATGATCTTAGATGATTTTTCATATACCCCGTTAAAAGAACCCGGTACTATAGGAAGAAGGAAACACGTGTGTGAGCAGAGTATTCCAGTTCTTTACAATGAGTCAAAGAAATGAAGTCCCAAACCGCTTGGTGCGAAGCTGGTACCTATTGTTTGCGTTATGTGGGTGATGTTATTTTGTACAGGCGGAGAGATTATTTGTAGGAGTTCGTCAAAACAGAACTCTCACTATATTAAAAGACAATGGCCATGGCTATATTCTATCATCGCTCCGTTCGCCACAGACAGGGAGTCCTTCCTCACACGTTGCCACCGAAAACGGTGCGCACAGTGAAATATGAATGGAACTTCATCCCGTGTTCACTTAAGCTGTGGAATGAATTTCCCTGGTGTGGGTTTTCAAAGCCACTTTAATATGGGGTTCTACAAGAAGGGCATTAGAATGTTCCTACAGGATCAGCAGCACGAGTATGAGATCCCTGTTGTTGCATACATCCATGTACTTGTCATCACGCACCGTGGAGAACCGCCCTTAGGTATGTTTTAATCTCATTTTTTAAGGACAAACATAAAAGCACAGATAAATGTCCGCCTCACTCGATGATACAACATTATCAATAAAATTATATACCAAATAATGAGCATCAAAATATGTTCATAAAATTGTTAATCCTTACTAATGGAACACGTTGAGTCAAAAATGTGAATTTTTCGTGCGAAATTATTGACTGTTATTGAGTCTTAAATTTTGCATTTTACATTGAGCATCGGTGTTGTGTTCAAGGTTTTTTGATTATGAGTCTTGAATTTGATTTCAGTCAGGCAGGCAAGATTTTAAAAACATGCACTTGAAATCAATGACATCTAATTCTGACTTTAGGGTGTTTTCTGTCACCTAAAGTAGCACAGAAAAGGAGAAATAAATTTTATTGTCAGCATATAGGACGCCCTCCGATCAGGTGGGATGACGATCTAAGAAAGACTGCAGGCAGATGCTGGATGCGGCAAGCTGAAGACAGGGCGCTATGGCGCTCATTGGGGGAGGGCTATGTCCAGCAGTGGACTAATATAGCCTGATGATGAATGATGATGATTATACAACCTCGAACCAAACTTAATGGCGGCCCGGAAGTTTGTACAAGTCCAGATTCAGGCCAATCGGCGTTTGATTTGTTCTCTTTTCTCAAAAGCCATTGGCCTGAACTCGCCCTCGTAAGATCTTCCGCACAGCCATTTTTATTTTCTACTAAGGTGGCAAACAAGCACACGGCTCACCTGAAGGAAAGTGGTTACAGTGGCCTATGGACGTGTGCAACTCTCGTAGTCACACTCGTGCTGCCGACCCTGTAAACACACAGAGCGTTTCTTGACCGTCAGAGTAGAACAGAAAGCAAGAATAGCCTTTGGTCTTCCCTTTGACAGCACAAAAACTCTTCAGTGAGCTTCGGCTACCCTACTCATCGCCGGGAACACAACACGAGGTTATTATAGCTTCGGTATTCTGTAGGATGGAGGTACTTCCCTTGAGTGCTCAATCGTGTCCTACCTCCCTAAGTTTGGTTCGAGGTCTTGTCATACTCCTCCATGAATTCCCTTCACATGTCATTTCCTCAGTTACCGCCTTCTTTGCCATATCATCTTTTAAGCAATATACCCATCTTTTCTTGGGCTTACCTCTTCTCCTAAAACCCTATACATTCATACTTTGAACCTTCTTTACAACATTACTTACATCTCTTCTTATAATATGTTCATACCCCAGACAGTCGCTCGCTTCTCAATTTTTCATTCACTAGTGCCACTTTCAAACTGCCTCTATTACATTCATACATACGTATAATAGGCTACTTGACTCATACTTAATTTCATACATCGAATGAGTTTTTCCTTTAGTACTTGACTTAGGAAAACGTAAAAAAGCGATATCGTGAAATAAAAGTACATGATCAATAAATAAAATCAATTTGAAAAACACATTTTTATTTTTTTTTATTCAACGGGTGAGAACACTGTCGTCCATGTTATGACGTCATTAATATACGAAAACAACGAAACGTCAATTGTCATAATTATCATGGAGATGTGTGATCATTATTTGTACGAGTAAAACGGATTGTGATTTTGTGAAAACATCTTCCGTAAGTGGAAAAAGGTGATTGTTTTTTCGAGTTACTGAAGAATACAATGATGGACATCGGATTTGTAAAAGCAGAAAGCACAAATTTGCCGAGAATTAACTCGGTTATGATTGATAATTTTTTTGCTACGAATCCTGATTTCTGCTCAACCCAGCCAAGCAACGTCAAGACTGCTTTGTAAGTAGGTACATTGCATTTTATTAATATACTCATGGAAATAAAACAAAAGTTACCTAATTAATTTTTCAATTAATAAGTAATACTGAAGTAAAGGCTCATATCATGATAACATAACCTTCAAATAATTATAACTACTTACATATTTCTCATTATACTTTTTCAGATCTGCAAGAGAATCATACGGCGATGATGCTATAGGGTACGTGCAACTTAAACGGGAGGGAACAAACTGCACAAGAAAATGTAAAATATGTCCTGAACATAAAGTGCACGCAAAACAATACACGGTGTCAGTACTAGTGGACTGAGCTGCCAATGCCATATTGTTGTTTTCATGTATTTCTGACGTCACAGCACAGATGATTTATCGAACAACATGGCGGACAGCGTTTTCCCCGGTTTTTGAAAATCATATCTTTTAAATAAAGTTTTCAATATTTATAGGCTTAAAAATAAAATCTCATATTTTTTTTTGTATTATGGAATAATAATTAATCGTTTAGGACAGAAAAAAAATGAGTCAAGTTGCCTATTACGCCTTCATCCCCGGAGGGTTAGGCAGAGGTGAATTAACACCCAATAATATAGGTATACCTAAATAATTGGTCATCAATTAATGTTGATGCTCAAAATATGAAAATCTACCGCCAAATATGGTTGATCTGTTGCAAAAATTGTCCGCAGAATATGAAATCGCGAGACCGGGGCCCGGGGGCCTCAATGTACTATACATGTATAATAAAATTAGTGGTTTGTTTTGTCACCTATTCATCTTAAAAGTGACTTGGCTCGTTTTAGTGCTTAACCTACTCGAGATACGAATCCTATCTTAAAGAAACAAAAAAACGCATTCAGCTTATACCTAAGTCCCTACAGTTTGACCCCTGTGATCTGTTCTACGATTTAATTGCGAAGTCTTTCTCCTAACTTGTAAGTAATTTAATTCGTCGTGAAACAGCGGTTTAAAAATAATTAAACTTAGGGGTTAACGAGAAAGGTAATAAAATTTGACATACGTAAGTAACTAAGAGAATTAAAAGAACATTAAAAGCTGCTTGCGGCTCCGCCCGCCTGGATGTCGGTTATCCCAAAAATATTGGTTTTCGTTATAAATTGTAGACGTTATTCTGATGTTTAAGCTATATTGTTGTAAAGTTTCATTAAAATCCATTCAGTAATTTTTATGTGAAAGAGTAACAAACATCAATCCATCTATCCATACTAACAAACTTTGACGTTTAAAATATTAGTAGGATACCTTAGGGTGCTTACATAAAGAAGTTGCTGCTGGTTTGCCGGATTCGACCAGCCGGTGGCGATCGGCTTTTGTTTAAACTAGTAGAGTGTGTATAAATGAGGTATCATGCAGGACAGTCTTGTTGATTTCTTAAGGAATCTATCCATTATACATTTTTCACCTACTATGAACTTAATATAAAATATATATAACTCAAAGGTGACTGACATAGTGATCTATCATAAACCACTGGACGGTTCGGGCTGACATTTGGCATGCAGGTAGATGTTATGACGTAGGTATCCGCTAAGAAAGGATTTTAATTAATTCTACCCCCAAGGGGATAAAATGGGGGATGAAAATTTGTATGAAACTTTGTAAATTTTAAACCGAACGGGCTGAGACTTTGCATGCATAAAGCTACTATGTTGACTCAACACTAAGCGATAATCGACATCCACGCGGGCGTAGCCGCGGGTAACAGGTAGTATTATTATAAAACTGAAGAGTTTGCTTGTTTGTTTGTTTGGTTGGACGCGCTCATCTCAATACAAGAACAGTAGATTTAGTACAGTTGTTTTTATGTTGAATAAATAGTCTATTCATCGAGAAAGTTTATGGGTTAAATATCATTACTTTGCTGTTCAAAGAGCTGCACGTCAGCAAATAAGACATTTTCCCATAAATACATTGTTGTAGTATAAAACAAAGTCGCCTCCTACTGTCTGTCCCTATATGTAAGCTTAGATCTTTAAAATTACTTGTTCAAGTATACAAACAAACAAACTCTGCAGCTTTATAATGTTAATATAGCATAGATATATTATAGCATAGATACATAGCATAGATTTCAACAAGAAAGGATATCAACAAGACATAGGTACCATAAAGAAATATAAATCTGTCCACCACACAAACTCATTTACAGACACCCTACTAAGTTTAAACAAGCACCTATCTAGCTGGTTCGCGCTGGCTAACCTACGTGTCTATGTAAGCACCCTTAGAGCGTTTTCACACTCATCCGATATCCGACATCCGATATCGGAGGAAGTCAAATGTATGAGATATGTATCCCTCTTTTACATTGTCCGGCCCGATATCGGTTATCGGAGCCAACACCACTGTTTTGGCCCGATATCTGATTACAAAGAGACAAACAGTGACTGCAAGCAATTTTCTAACTTAATAACATTTTTAGTTTCGTGTTTTTCGCGTAGATCGATGACGCTCATCACGAATATAAGGAAAAAAGCTCGATAACATGTCATGTCAATAAGGTCGAAAATTGCTTGCACTATTTTTTCTTATTTTTCATCCCTAGCTTCCCTAATTAGTCTGTGCTTTCGAGCAAATAGCCGTATCGGGCCGATTTTATCGGATAAATGTGAAAACAGCACAAGGTGTCGGCTATCGGCGTACGACACCAATATCGGAAATCGGGTATCGGATGAGTGTGAAAACGCTCTTACTCGGTCACACAGACATCGTCGTCACTCTATTTTATTTCATCTAAATTTTATAATAGGTATTCATTGTTCCAATAATTACTATAAAATTAATAAATGTAAATTAAACACTGTACAATTTTTGACTATAACATAGAAAATGTGAGCCAAATCATTGTTTATATTGAATAAATTGAAAATTGAAATAGTCTCAAGTCCGCTTTTTCAAACTCACTGTGACGGGACTTTTTTGTCCTCTTATTCCTCTTAGGTTAATCCCAGTCGCATCCGAAGCTTTTGAACTTGGACTTTGGGGTCCGCATTTATCAGTACAACTGCGCATTTGGCTGAACTTCGGTCTTTCCAGTGAAGCGGCTGCCATCTGACCTCCACAACCCAGAGACGATATCGAAGCATTACAGCTCGACCAGTTGTTTGACTTTTTAGAGCTGCAACTGCCCGTAACACCTGCCATAGATGTTCATATGACAACCGTATAGAAATTTTGTTCTTGCAGGATCAGCAGCACGATTGTGACCCCTTGTTGCAAACGTCTTTAAGCCACGGTAAATACTTTCCATCCGGTGGGACGTGTGCTTGCCACCTGAGTAGTTTTAAAAAACACTTAAAAACTATTACCGTGTTGGTTCCGGATAGAGTAGAATAGCACCACTCCAGCTCTTCCTGTGGGTGTCGTAGAAGGGGCTAAGGGATAGGGCAGGTCTCCATCCGACAGGAACCATACGTCCCAAGACAAAGTGCCCGGTAGACGGCAAAAGGCTTGCCCCCTATTACGTGGGACCGAAAATCATGGCGAAATATGGGTATAAATTCACCCCTGCCTACCCCTTCGGGGATTTACAGGCGTGAGTATATATATGTATGTATTTTAGCAATTTCAAAACAATACTAGAACTAAAATGGACCATACTAGCGCTTAATAACCTTTAAGCGCGCATACCTTAACTTAACCTTGCTGATAAAAATGGACACAAATATTTCGTAATTAAGGTACGATATGTAAAGTTAACTTGGGACTATATATTTTATGCATGCATGCTATAAATAATTATGCGTAAGCACACCAGTAGCCGTTGTACAATCGGAAACAAGAGTGCTATTTCAATAAATAATAGCTTACCATTAAATGATAGTACCCTGACTTTTGATTCAAGTGATAACAAGCTGTGGAGTGATCTCCCTGTTGTTTTTTTCAAGTTACTATTACAATATGGGGTTCTTCAAGAAGTGCTTTACAAGGTGCTTTCAATTTCGACAGCGCGCAGCGCAACCCTAGTCGGTGAAGCTCACGTCCATACGCCGCGATTAGCAATTTTCATCAGATGGACCGTGTGCTTGTTAACCACCAAACTTTTATGCAGAAAAGGTCTATAAATAGTCCGCGAGCCAGAAATAATATTCTCTCAAATCAAAAATTGTGAACTGCTTCAGATATTTGCATTATGAAGTTCTGTGATTGTCAAATACGACTGTGTTGGTGGTTTTTATAGCTGTAACCTCTCACACACGTAAATAATTTCGTAAATTTACAGCTAACCTAATTTTTTGAAGGAAAAAATAATATGGTGATTAATTGTGTCTGCTGTTTGTGCACCACTCTGAATGTTTATTTTTCATCATTGATAAGAATTGCGTTTGATGATTACGTCACCTGCTCGTAAGTGATGACGTCACCTGCTGGTCTACGAAGACACATGTTTGTCTACCTACAAGGAGCCTATTTACTCGAGACCTCAAAATTCATCATTTTCTTAGAACATACAGATCGAGAGTTCTACTTCTTAGCTGTACATAATAAATGAATAGCCAAAACTACGGCTACCTACCCGTACGAATTTAAAGGTTCGACCCTATCGCAAAAACATCCGTAAGACCTCATTTTAGGATCTAATTATAGATAAGGTCTAAAGGTACGACCTAGACCGATTAATTTTTTTCCATTTAAATCGATTTGAAAAATAAACTTTACAAAATTACCGAAGCACTTGTGTCGTCGCCTGTACATAGCTAGACTTCTCATCCCTTATATAGTGCGTACGCTGAGCGCTGGACTTACCGTTATTTAATTACCTATAACTTATTAGCATACGTGAGAATATATTTTAGTGACTGTACTTATACTAAATATTTTGTATTAATCAATTATTCAATTATTGATAGTATATAGTTGTGTCTGTACATTTGCCCTACAGAATACCCCGGCCATAATAACCTCGTGTTGCGTTCGGTGAGTAGGGTAGCCAGAGCTCACTGGAGAGTTTTTGTGCAGTGGGAAGACCAAAGGCTATTCCTGCTTTGTATTCTACACTGACGGCACAGAAGCTCTCTGTGTTTACAGGGTCGGCAGCACGAGTGTGACTCTCATGGTGTTGCACACGTCTTTAGGCTACGGTAACCACTTTCCATCAGGTGGGGCCGTCTTAGCGTCAGCTACCTCAGTGGTATAAAAAAAATACTGGAGATACTGAACCCATAAACATGTTTTTTTTGCTAATTCATCTCTGCCTAACCCTCCGGGGATACAGGCGAGATTATATGTATTTATATTATTTGTTTATTCGAGAACGACGGAAAAACAACTGAAAATTTTAATGCGCTTTATTGTATGAAACGCTGAATGTCGCCAAAACCGCTTATGATTAAATTACTATATAAAAAAAAATACCAAAGGGGTACCGATACTAAGAAAATATATTTAGTAATATTCAAAAATGAATAGATGGCACTAGTAGACTCATTTAAAGTACTAAAAAAGTTAAAATCGTGTTGAAACGCTTATTTGCTGACTTACAATCACGTAAATTATTTCACAACAAAGCATAAAACTCGTTGGTAATGTAATAAATAAAGACTTCGTGACAATCGTGCCATTTATTTATATATTTATTTTTGCGCCATCTAGCGGCATGGTGCATTATGTCTGTAACTTTTACAATCACTGCAGAATCTGGCAGAATCAATATAGATTAAAATATTTGTAGTTTTATTCAGTCATGCTCAATAATCTGTTTAGTGTATGTTTTATTTTTGATAACTTAATTTTAATATTAAAAATTATGAAAAGTTTTCCAGAACAATGACGCCATCTAGTTATAACTCCTGAACTAAAAAGCTGTCTGCCTGCTTCTTGAAGTTACGAGTGTAACCATTTTTTTGTTCTTAATTCTTAATTCTTTATTGCACACACGCAGTACAGAGATCATACAAAAAACATTCTAAGGAATATGTACAAAGGCGAGCTTAACTCAAAATGAGTTCTCTCCCAGCAAACCTTTGAGTAGTAGAGAAGTATCTAGTTATAAAGGGTGATGTAAAGTGTACATAAAAAACAGACAATAATAAAAAATATTTTTTTTTTTATAAAAAATCATACCTAAACAGGTACATTATCTTAATATTGCATAAATACATACATACATACATGGCATACATACATAAACCTACACACATAAATATATATGTACCTACAATACATCAATAAAAACTAATACACATACATACGAGTACATATATAGATACTTAAATATATAGATATATATATACAGACTACATCATTGTGATAGCAAATGTTCCCTAGTTCTTTTCTTGAAGACGTCCAGAGAATTACTACTACGAATGGAGTGAGGCAGTGAGTTCCAAAGCCGTACAGCTTGCACCGTGAAGGATCCATCATAGCAGCTAGTACTATGTGACGGTGTGCGAAGCAGAAGAGAGGAAGAAAGACGACAGGGTTTGCCCCTGGGTACAAGATATTCAAAGCGTTCCCGCAAATAAGTTGGAGCGTTAGGATTATGAAGAACAGTATAGAGAAGAGTTAAAATCTGAAGTTTACGGCGCTGCCGAATAGGGAGCCAGTTCAGTTTTTTACGATATTCCGTGACATGGTCGTATTTTCGAAGTCCAAACACAAAACGGATTCCCAAATTCTGCAGGCGCTCAAGTTTGTTCAGCAGTTCCTCCGATGCATCGAGAAAGCAGACATCAGCATAGTCTAGTAGTGAGAGTAGAAGAGATTGCGCAAGAGTAACTTTAGTCTGAAGAGGTAGGAGTTTCTGGAGACGTTTGAGCGATTGAAATGAACAGTACACTCTCCTACTTACTTCTGCGATGAGAACATCCCAGGCAAGCTTGGAGTCGATATGCACGCCTAAGTTTTTTGCACTTTTGCAGTAATTAATTCCTTCAGAATCATACGTGACTGGAGGCAGAGAGTCATGATCCAGGTGGCGGAGCATGTACCTACCACCAACAATGAGCGCCTGAGATTTTTTTGGGTTGACCAGAAGCCCAAAAGATTGGGCCCAAGCATTGATATTTTCTAGATCATTGTTGATGGCAGCTACGGCCCCAGTTAGTTCATCAGCTTTGAAATGTCGATACATCTGCAAGTCGTCTGCATAGAGGTGATAATGTGAGGTTAGGACCTTCGTGATGGCGTTTATAAAAACAGAGAAGAGAAGAGGAGAAAGGACGCCACCCTGAGGAACACCTGCTACTAAGTCGCAATAGTCGGAGGAAACGTCATTCACTCTAACAGATTGTGAGCGACCCTGAAGATAGGACTTAAACCAAGTAATTGCAGAGGTAGAAACATTGAAAGATGAAAGAATACCCAAGAGAATGTCAAAATCAACCGAGTTGAAGGCACTGCTAAAATCCAATAAGACCAAAACTGTCAGTTGTTTGTTCTCCATGGCCAGTCTTATGTCATCTGTTACTTTAACTAGAGTTGTTACAGTACTATGGCCACGGCGAAAGCCAGATTGGAAAGGACTTAGCAGGCCATTAGAGGAGAGGTGATAGGTCAGTTGATCGTGAACAATACTCTCGAGTACCTTCGACAAGATGGGAAGGATAGAAATGGGGCGAAATTGGGAGTTTGTTGTAGGATTGGGTACTTTGGGTAGAGGTATAACAGAAGCTTTCTTCCATAATGAAGGAAAATAGTTAGAATATAAGGAATAGTTCATAATGTGGGTGAGGATAGGAAGGATCAAATCTACAATAGGGAGAAGCATTTGAAGTTGAAGGCCATCGTCACCGACCGCCCTAGTGGATATGGATTTTAAATGTTTCTTAATATCCGCTTCTGTTACCGGATGAAATGAGAAGGAAGTATTTAAAGGTAGTGGAAGAGAGGAGAGAGAATTTAGGGTAGAAGATTTGACATCACTAGGTATAGTAGTTGGAGGCGCTGAGAAATGGGCATTGAATGCATTGAGATCCATGTCTGTAAGGTTGTCATGGGTGACCTTACCAATACCCAAGGATTTTAGGAACTGCCATTGTTGAGAAGTGTTAAGGTTTTCAATTGACTTGTGAATATGGTCTCGCCTCGCATCCCTACACATACGATTGCAGCAATTACGCAGTTTTTTATACAAGTTCAGCCCCTCTTCAGATGGGCACTTCATATATTTACGCTTGGCCTTATCTCGCTTGGACATAATGTTTTTGATAGATGGAGAAAGCCATGGCGCAGGACGATGTTTATCCCTCACCTTTTTAAGAGGAGCATGCACATCATAGATGGCCAACAATGTATTGGTAAAGATAGACACTTTCCCATCCATATCATCGCAGTCATAAACAGACGACCAGTCAGTACTATCCACATCACCACCCAAACGCTCCAGATCAATGTCTTTAAAATTACGAAGAAGTAGAAATTTACTTTTGCGTTTCGGAGGACGCAGTTTATAGGAGAGATATAGAAGATCGTGGTATGAAAAAGGAGCAGATAACTGTCCGTGTGAGGCCACCTTATGAGGGTTGGAGACTAGAATGAGGTCCAGTAGTGAGGGCTGAGTATTGGGAACCTTATGTGTGGCTTTTAGGGGAAGAATGTGCATGTCCACAGAAGAGACAAGGGAGCAGAGTTTACGGCTGCGTGAATCTTTCTTTAATAAACAGGTATTAAAGTCCCCGAGAATAATCCTATGCTCATACAGTGACGAGAAATTTTCTAGTTGTATTTCAAAAGCAGAGAAATAATCAATGTTGCTAACAGGGCTGTAGTATACGCCAAGTAGTGCTTTGGTGTGCTTAAAATCTATTTCGATGAATAGAAATTCTGTAAATTTTGAATATACACCTGTAGACTGATCAACAACGTTATAAGAAATATCCCCCCGAAGATATACAGCCACTCCGCCGCCACCTTTACCAGTCCTGTCAACACGCACTAGCTTATACCCGGGTAGAGAGTACTGGGTGGAAGGGAGTGAAGGCTTAAGAAAAGATTTAGAGACAAGGACAGCATGAACGCAGTCAGAATTGAAAGAAGCTAAAAGATCAGAATAGTGTCCAGGAATGCTTTGAGCATTTATGTGCACAACATTAAAATAATAAGGAAAGGCTGAAAAAATAGAGGACAGTTCGTTACAGAGCTGAACAGCATTATTGTTACCGGATGCACTGGCAAAACTATCATTAGATGCAACCGAAGAAGAACAAGAAGCAAAACTATCATCTGAGTCTGAGGTATTGCCTGAATCTTCAGACATACAAAAAAATAAAAAAATAAAATATATATAAATTAATATAAATAGATAAAAAGTTTTCTAAAGTTAACTTTTAACCAATCCCCTATGCACTCGCTAGTTGCATACACAATTTACAAAAAGTAGAGACTACATGCAAAAATACCAATATCCAAACTTCGATAATTGACGTTTCCGAACGAATGACATAAATAAGACGTCAGTTACGTCAAAGCCTTACGTACAAAACAAATGTGTAACTGACCGCAAATATAAATTAAAGAAATCCTTGTGCATCTGTATAAGAATTATATTATATTATCTGTGCTAATAGTAACGTTAGATAAAGACGGTTTTACTAGACAGTTATTCCACGATATCACAGAATAGTTTCTTGTAATAAATACCTTGCATAATACAGTTGGAAGTATTATTAGCGACTGAACAGCCTACAGTCCGTCAAATCTAAGAAGTACCGTTTGACAGTTCTGACAATTGAATTATAGGGATGGGATGAAAAAATCGATTACTATAATATCCGAACTTTAAGAGATCTATTACTATAATATCCGAATTTTAAGAAATCAATTGTTATAATTAAATAAAAGAAATGTTTAGAATATTTTTTTATTCACTACTAGTACTAGTATCGTCGTCTTCGTCATCATCGTCATTTAAATTAATGACCAGTTGATTGTCCATTACATTATCAAAGTGTACGTCTCTTTTGAAGTCGTCCATTATTATTTTCTTTGTTTTTTGTACTACTTTACTCCAATCTTCCTGTGTAACTTGGGCACATGCTTCCTTTAATAAACCTTCCATTTTCTTGACACTGAAGGGTGGTTTTGTGTTGTGTCTTGCTGCATAACCTGTAAAACAATAATGTAACTATTTGATAGCAGACGAAAACCATTGTTTAAATTATAAATGTTAGAAGTACTCGTGTTATTATTATAATATTATAAAATATTACCTTTAACTTGGGCCCAAATCAGTTCAATGGCATTATATTGGCAATGGTACGGAGGAAGTCGTATGACTTTGTGCCCGTGCTCTTCGGCCAATTGGTCAATTACATATGTCGGTTTTGGTGGTTTATGCAATTTCACTAACTGTAATAATTCAGCTTTTAATAGTGACATGTCGGCATCCACTCCTTTTCTTTGCAGCCATGCCACCAAATCTGCTTTCTTATTGGCTGACGTAGGTGCTTTATCAATTTGCACAGAGTGGTATGGGGCATTATCCATTATAATTGTGCTGTTAGGAGGGATATTCTGTAATAAATTTAAGAACCACTCTCGGAACCTTACTGCGTCCATTTCTTCATGATACTCTTTAGTGCTTTTGGATTGGAAAGCTAATAAAGAGTTTTCTACGAAGCCTGTAGACGCTGACCCAGCATGGCATATTATGAGGCGTCCACCTTTTCCTATCGGCACCTTCGAGCACGAAGCTTCAGAATCATCAGTCCATGTTTTCGGCACAGAATGGTTGGAATTTAGCCAAGTTTCGTCCAAAAATATTACATTATCCCAGTTTATAATTTGTTTAACTTCGCGCAGGAATGTTAGTCGCTGCATAATTATGTCATGTCGCTCCATAACAATTTTTCGTTTGTCAACTTTTTTGTATCTGAAGCCAATTCCTGTTATTACCGTTCTCAACGACTCTATGCTTCCCTTATACAGCCCGGCATCTTTTAAAGTTGCACATAACTTTGCCAATGTTGGAAATTCGCCTCTTGTAAAATACCCGTATATATGGTTTCTAATAGCATGACTATCGAATTCATCGATGCCTGTCACAGGTTTATTTCTTTTTCGTTTTTTCGGTGTGTGAAGTACGTTACTGTCACTCCCCGAAGGCCCATATTTTTCACTTAATATTTTGCCAACGGTGCGGCTACCAATACCGAGAGCTTCACCGACGCGATCCCGAACTTGTGTAACTGGCAGTAGAAGTCCACCATTTTGAGATTCACGCTCAAAATACTCGTGTAATTTCACCACCAATTCACGAGCCTGGCTGTTCAAAGTACGTCCTCTTTTCGACATTATTAATAAACACTTGCTTAGTTCGGAGTCCAGTATAAATATTGCCAAGGTAAACGGATAAAGAATGATCAGTCCAGAAAAGTAATAGCCAAGTCACAAATTGTAAAACACAAACGAGAAAGCAAGTACGCGCACAGTCAGCTTCCAAGATGGCGAGAGACTGCTGACGCCGAACCGACCGAGCGGACCGCGTGCGCTTGTAGTTGGCAGTGTTGCCAGAAAAAAAAAATTGTAGAGACTTGGACACCTGCGATTTTGCCTATTGACCTAAAAATAATTAATTTAATTTATTTTAGGGTATCTGTGTATTCAGTGCATTATGCGGTCGCGCAGTAACGTCGTTAATTTATAACATCAGGCAACAACATTTTTGTGAATGGGTTCTACATACCTTATTTTTATTAGTTTTAGACGTAGAAATAAGACTTAGAAGAAAAAATTGTAATTGTAAAATCAATGGATGTGCTTGTTAAAAATTTGTTTATTTCTCTGTAATATGCAAACCCATACTATCATACACAAAAATAAATGTAAAAAACACTATCCCTGACTCCATTTACTATTTCGACAGCGTTAGCGCGAGAAACCCCGACTTATTTGGGCGCGAAAATCAAAAATCGACAAATCGCTTTCGACAACTTTTTAAAGAAGCAAATATATTTGATTTATAAATACGTATTTTTGGTGAATGGGTTTTATCTCATATTTTACGATTACATAACTATTTAGTTATGTAATCGTAATATGTGAGATAAATCCCATTCACATGAAAAAATATTTGTTTGGTTGTCAAGTGTAATTTGTAAATAATACATTCGATTTTTCGTATATGTAAACGATTTTTTTGCATACAAGTGTATCCGAAGAGTCGCAACACTACGTGCAGTGACCTAACTACGTAACTTTGTAATGCGGTCAAGAATATAACTATTAGAAATTATTTACTGTGTAAATATGTGTTATTTTGCTTTGTTTGAAAGTTTTCAATTACATTTAGATATTAAGAATTGTACATTTTTAGATACAATAATGAAATCTTTCTAAATTCATGGTTTTATGAAAAAGGTTATCGAAACTGAATAATGTACGTATGAACAAAGTTGTTTCGGTTTGAAAAATACGAAACGTCAAACGGTACCTCTTAGATTTGATGGACTGTAATTTACATAGGTCAGCCAAGGACTGAGGGTCTTAAATTATGAGACAAAGAGTATTCAAATACTTTAGAGTGAAAATATCGGCAAAGTTTTCTGCCTACGCTGTGCTTTAAAAATTCAGATCTCTTCCGCCTGTACTAGCTATATGTATACTGTATATTCTTTAGTAATATGCATTTAACTCTAAAACTTCTAACATCAGATATTATTTGCCAGTGAAAATACCTTCAAAAGTAGCCCAACCGTTCTAAACATCAGTCAAGTTAAAAATTATGATATTGTAAGTATCGTAACAGTGTTTTGCCATTACATATTTGATGTGTGTCATTCATATCTTTACGTTTTCCTTATCTTTCTCCAAGCTTGTGACAACTCATTTAAATTTGTCTGTTGTCTAACTACGAAGCGACTTCAACATATTGCATGAAGCGACTATCATTTGAGCTCCTCAACCCGCGAACGATATCAAAGTTCTACAATTGCACAGATAAATTAGAAGCGTAATAAAGTGTGTAAAATTCGTACAAAATAGGGAATTATTCACGTTATTTATAAGGTATCGAGATGCTTACCATGTTAAATCGTTTAGAGTTTTTTGTAGTTGTCGTGTCGGGAACGTAATCGAAATAGATAAGTAGTTCGAGTTTGTAGTGAAAGTGAAACCAGTGGTATTGCCGATATGCGTAGAAAGAGAACTCGAAACAGGGTAGATCTATATATTTACTCCTAGAAACGTTTTCACTGTTTACCGCGAATACTCTAGTTCCGTGATCATTGTGCAACAGTGCCGAAATATCGAAAACTCGGAACAATACAACATGGTGAATATCGCGATACCTCTTATAATAATAATGTAAGTGCCCGATAGGTTTAATACCTAAATTATTCATGAGTTAACCAGTGTCCTGTCTGCGAAACTTATCTTTGACAATATTACGGAATAGCATAGCGCCGGGAAATGACAAATTTATTCCTATCTACAACTATTGTTGCATTCAAACTGCCAATTTGCTCTCAGATGCCAGAATTAGACAGAAACCAAATAATATTCACATAAATAATACTATACTGAATATAAATATATCTTTCAACACAATGAATGGGATCAGTGAATATGGTACCTCATATGTTTCTATATTCCTAACAAAGCTACTTAGCTTAGGTTTTTTTTTTATAAGGTGATTTGTTAGCACGATAAATTCAGATATTTTTTTATAAAACTTAGGTTGGCAGATAAGCACACCGCCCACCTGATGGAAAGTGATTACCGTGGCCTATAGCCGTATGCAACACCAGAGGAGTCACACTTCTGCTGCCGACCCTGTAAGCAGAGAGTTTCTGCGCCGTCAGTGCAGAAGACAAATCAGGACAAGCCTGTCTTCCCACTGACAGTTCAAAAACTCACCAGGGAGCTTTCCGTATGTTCCAAAAGTTCAAAAAAAAATTTCCCATGAGTCACCAGAACGGGAACAAAGGTTACAAAGGGTACAGATAGTTTAATAATAATTTGGCTTGCAATCCACCGACAGCTGTAGAGATTATTTTATAAAATATAATATTTCAACACTTCCGTCTCATTACATTCTCGAGGTTGCATTGTTCGTGTATCACAATCCTCCTCTCTTCCAGCGCATCTCAGCTCCTCTAGACAAGTGGCAATTCGCTAGCCGGCGTTTGATGGAATAGAATGACGAATGTATAGGATTTGACGTATTTGACATGCGTTAACGACTGTCATTTACGTCAAATCCCATACATTCGTCATTCTATTCCACCAAACGCTTGCTAGCGAATTGCCACTTGTCTAGAGGGGCAGAGGTAGTTTTTTTTTTTTTGTCGGCTTCCTAATCACAATAATGACAATGAGCTGTGTTTACATAGTGCAAAAACAGCCTTGGTGGGAAAGAGCGTACTGTGTATGACACCTAAAATTTATAATAAAATACCGGACACCATAAAGTTATGCAACATGAAAACATTCAAGTTGAAGTTAAAAAAAATCCACCATAATGTAATGGTTTTATAAACCCATTTTTAAGACCATTTTATGTACCTACATTCAAGTAAATAAATGAATTTGATTTGATTTGATTTGAAAAATGTTTGTTATAGTACGAGTAGGTATAGCTAGGGCCCTAACAAGACTTTTGGGGGCAACCCAAACTCAAATGTGGGTTCATGCATATACTTTCCTATAGGGGTTGAGAGGTCTTATGGGGTTTAGATAGCAAACACTCCCTTATGAACCAAGGAGGACAGGGCTTCAAAAAAAAAACAATTTTATCCTTCTTCAAGTACATTTTAACCGTTGCCGTTGTGGGTATGGGCGTTTAAATCAATAAATATATAATATTATATAAAATTATTAATGGCGGCACACGGGCACACCAACCTAGAGGTTGGTGTGCCCATTATCGCTATTCAAAATATATCGAGACAAATTCAACACCTAAAAAAATAAATCAAACATAAAATATTTCAATAAGTGTAAATATTTAACCAATAATCCGACGTTCAGAAATTTCAACTTTGACATTTGTAATACATGGCTCCGACATTTTGTAAATTGATTTCGTGACACTAACAATATTAATCAAGATTGGCGAATTTGAATAACGAACACAATGATATTTTTTATTTAAAAATACGTTTTATTGATTTGTTTTTAAGTTTTATTTTATTCATTTATTTTTAACTAGCTGACCCGGCGAACTTCGTACCACCAATATTTCCCGTTGCACCCTCTACTATATTAAACATGTATTATACATATAAACCTTCCTCTTGAATTACTCTATCTATTAAAAAAAATCGCATCAAAATCCGTTGCGTAGTTTTAAAGATTTAAGCATACAAAGGGATATAGGGACAGAGAAAGCGACTTTGTTTTATACTATGTAGTGATGATATATTTCTAGCTGTTGTGCTGTGTTGATTCACGGTGGAATAGAATATTTAGGGATGGGGCTGTTTTCCTTCTGACGCTAAACATAGTGCCCAATACAAAGTGCCCGTGAGACGGCAATTGTCTCGAAATTATTGTTGCCGAAATTTGGGTGTTAATAAACCTCTGCCTACACCTTCGGGGATTTACGGGCGTGAATATATATGTATGTATGTAGCTATTGTTCGAGGCTTCACACGTTTTTAATAATTTACCGCGACCCATTGGGAACCGGTTCCCGGGATAAAAAAGCCTATGTGTATTCCAAGACTGTATTCTATTCCTGTGTCAAATTTCAGCCAGAATCATTCAGACGAAAGAGCGTGACAACATAACAAAATTCCAAATATCTTCAGAAACTTTCATAAATACAAATAAATACATTATAATCACGCCTTTAGGGTTAGGCAGAGGTGAATTAACACCCACATTTCACCAATCTGTATTCGGTTCCACGTAATAGGGGGTGAGCCTATTGCCGTTTTCCGGGCACTATTGTTGACTGGTGCCATGCATCTGAAGCTGAGTCTGGGCTGTACATATCTGTCTGATGTTAAAGTTAATCAGCCCTATTCCTTAGTCACCTTGTACGACACCACATGGGAAGAGAAGGGGTGGCCCAAATTCTATTCTGTCGAGAACCACGCGGTACAGACTTACACATTTATTATAATATTAGTTGTAGGACTATTGATTTATTCAAAGATTAATTTATAGTGGCAGTATTAACTAAATAATGTTCTGATGTGATTTATTATTTCTCAATATCTATATATCTCAATAATGAATTCTATCTAGAACAAGTTGTTTAGCCCTCTAGACGCATGCTACGCTTTCACGCCCTAACCACTGAACCGATTTTGATGAAATTTGGTACAGGGGTAGATTAGACCTTGAAAGGACATAGGCTATGTTTGGTCGCGATAGCCGATATCCACGCGGACGGAGCCGCGAGCAAAATCTATAATAGTAACAGCATAATCCGACAATAACGTTCAACCAACCAATAATAATTCACTTTTTTATACCACTGAGGTGGCAGACAAGCACACGGCCCACCTGACGGAAAGTGGTTACCGTGCCCGATGGACGTGTGAAACACCTGGGGACTCACACTCGTGCTGTCGACCTCGTAACAACTAAGAAGATCTGTGCCGTCAGTGTAAAAGACAGAGCAGGACAAGACGATCTTCCCATTGACAGCACAAAAACTCTTCAGTGAGCTCTGGCTACCCTACTCACCTCTTTTAATATTATATTATCGTTTCTGAACGAATCACCTTTCGAGTCTTTCAAAATATCATCGGAATTTGTTCTTTTATTTTCTTTGTACCGTAGTGTGAAGTTCTTTGTGCCGTAGGATGTATTGGTGCCTGTATAGTATTATTATTTCGTCGTCAGCTTACCGCGTGGAACCCGTTTCGAGCCGGGTTTAGGCCGTGACCTCAGGAGATGCGAAGTACAGATTGCCGATATCGATGTTTTATTCATCGAGTTTGAAGCTAATGTTGTGTTGAGTACTTGAGTGATGTATGTCCATTGTATTTATAGAAATTTTAAGAAATAAATTACTCGTGGAGACTGAGAAACACTGTTCTGTTAAAATTAGTTTTATTTGAATATACATGTTTTGTTGCATGAATAGACATTTACTTAATACATTTTCTCACGTGTATTTAAAATGAAGGTGAAATAACGTAATTTTATTTACACTAGGCAATAAATAAGTCGAAATATAATCTGAATACAATTATTTTCTTACATTAATGTAATTTTTTATATTACTTTCAATGTTGTACTTAGAACACTTAAATATCTTTATATTGGTAAATTATGTTTTCCTACTAAAGAACCGTCTTACTTCATGCATATTAGAACCTAGCCTTTTAACTAATAAGTAAATAAATTCCACTTTAATTACTTTTCTACCGTATTATAAGCAAATAATGATTATTTTAAGTTCTCGAAAGCGGAAATATAGCATACCTACTGGCTAGAATCATCATAATATAGAGAGACGATATTCTTAGCAATCCATGGTTGAGTGAGTTGAGTTGGGAACTCGGGACAGTGCCTGGGACTTGCGACCCAAGTGTAGGTTTAAAAGGGGCCCCTTTTGTTGATGTACATCAACACTCACCTTCACTACCCAAGTTCCCCTCCCTGCCTAACCAAATTTGATACGAACCTACGAGTGCCGCTTTAGACATTCGTCCTAGTAATGAGCTTATTGTAGCCCTCGATATGCCTAGATCTTTAAGTAGGTTTTAGAGAGATTTAGCTGGTATACCTCTCGCTCTACTACTGCATACAAATTAACCACGTAACCGTTTTTGATTAATTCGTTTGTGACATCATAATATTTATTTTTCTTAAGTGTGTGGTCCTTCGGTATATTTGTTTCCCACGGTACAGTAAGTTCCACAAGGACCACATATTAAGTCGTTTTCGAGTAGAGAAATATGTCCGGTCTAGGTGACGAAACCCCAACATCCTCCGCAATTTTATAGTGGTTTTCATGCGTGTCGATTAGGAGAGTCCAATCTGGGGCAGTATCTAAGATTGAATAAGGTTTGTTCCTGGATTTTATGGATGAACCTTCAGACACAATGTTGATATGACGTCTGTTAGTAGTCAATCCTTTTTGGGCTCTAGCTACTGCCAGACTCATTGCTTCGCGTATGATGAAAAGCACCTTATTGTGGCGGCGTGAGTATTGGCCTCTATCAAGAAGCACCCTACATCCTACTAATATGTGCCTAGCCGTCCCTATTGCCTCACCACACGTATATCATTGTTTTTCTGTGGCCTTCCCCCACCTTACCAGATTACTCTGGTCTGGAAGGGTCATCTGAAAGGCGTTAAGATAAAATTTTAACAGGGCCGGCGACCACTCATAGATCAAGGTGCGCCACTATAAAGCCATCGGTATGCAGAACTCTCCCATTGTCAACCATTCGTTTTGGATTTCCAAATTCATCGCGTGCACTCGATATTTATCATTTTCGTCTTGCTTCAGAAAGGACCTAAGTATATCCTGGTCCTTTTTTGGCTCTCGTACTCCCAACCCCACTTTGTTCGACTAGGCTCCTATCATAAATCGTTTATGGAATATAAGTCTAGATTCTAGCTCGGACGCGTTATTATCTTTCGGGAGTGCCCTGACTGTGTCATCTTGGGATTTGCCTAAGATGTGGGCTTTGGTAACTCTAAGGTGTTTATAGAGCTCCGATGGTTTCTTTAATTTCATCCCAAAATTATTCTGATCCCTAAATAAAGCAGAGGGATCAGCAGAGTGCGCTAGTCCAAGCCACGATTTTAGTGATTTTATGACAGTTGCATCTATTTTCGCGAGTAAGGTTTTGCCGAAATCGTATACCAGAAAAGGCCAAGTCAGACGTGATTTGAATTAATAATAAATAATCTACGACATTTTTTACAGCTATCTAGACTCAAAGCAAGCATAGCTTAACAAGCTTGTGTTATGGATTCTAGAATGCATATTAACATAATATATTTATAATATTATTTATTTATTATTTTTAAGAAGGCTTACAGACTAATCAACAAACGAACAATAACATTAAAATTGCTATTAATATTTAATATAACTCTTTTTCACCAAAATACTTGTCGATTAAAGTAATGTAATCGATAAGTACTTCTGGTGTCATTTTTTTTATCGATAGATTATTTCGCAACCAGCTCCCATCACTAAAGTGCGCGTCACTTTCATGTTTCATCTTTTACACCTTCCATGATGCACCTCGCGATATCCCATCTCTTTCCCACTCGGACCGCTCGCTCGCACTCTCTTTGCGTACCTCCACAGGCTTAGATTTAACGCAGTTATACTTTTTTATTCTTTTGGAATATTTAGTTTTTATACGTTGAGAGTCCATTGAAAGGTTTTTGTTGAAGTTGCAATGTTTAGGTTTGGTACTAAAATGTCTTTTCAACTGATAAAAAAATTACTGTGATATAACAAAAACACCTAACAACATTTGTAGATGAGGTCGAAATTTGAGGTCGAACGTATACCTAGCCTGAATCATCTACTTACTACTACTGCCATAGATGTTCGTATGGAAACCGGGACCAACGGCTTAATGTGCTCTCCGAGGCACGACCAGACCAATTATGCTAATACCCATATTAGTGCATACAAATATTTGCACTGAGCGAGGATCGAACTCGCGCCTCTGGCCTAGGCGCTACTATCATTACCGCTACGAAACATCCATACTTAATGCGAAAATGCAAAAGTAACTCTGTCTGTCTGTATGTTACGCTTTCACGCCTAAACCACTGAACCGATTTTGATGAAATTTGGTATACGAATAGATTAGACCTTGAGAAAGGATATAGGCTATATTTGGTCGCGATAACCGACATCCACGCGAGTGGAGCCCCGGCAAGCTAGTCGTCTATAACCCTACAAGTAAAACAGCTTAACCCACCAACAAATTTAATAACCTGTGCATGCTACTTTCAAAAATTACAGTATATCACACTTACGGTCCGTTCACCCATATTTACCTACCGGTGTCGGCGCTCGCAGGGTCACACTGTTAACCCGTCAGCTCTTTATAGCTGCATCTGTCATATTTAATTCTCAGAAATTGTCGACGAGCGATGCGGTACAGTTATTGAGGCTTTTTTTTTGTTGTTATTTATATAATTATGAATCATTGTTGTGTAAGCAATGATGTTATAAACTGTAGATAAGTTACATTATCATGTTACTTTTAATAATGCACCTACTGAATCTTTCTCTGCACCACCTTTGGTTGACTGGTAGCGAATGCCTGTTGCATTAAGACCGCCTATGTACGGTCAGCTGCAGAGTTAAGTTACCCCCTTGTATTCAAACGTTCATACAAAGGGGGTTACTTATCTCTGCAGCTGACTGTACTTGTGCATGAAGTTTTATAAATAAATAAATAAAATTAACACTGAACACAAAAAAAGTATAGCTGCTTACTAATCAGTCAATCAATTAATTAGCCCACTGCTGGACATAGGCCCCTATTAATGTGCGCCATTTCGTACGATCCTAATTACTAATAATAACTTATATGAATTATGTTATTATCCTTATTAACATTTATATTTATTGTTAAAAATTGATTATTATGTTTATTTTATTACGGTTTTTTTCCGTAATGCGCTGTCGCGTCGCGTCGCTGATTGGTGGTTAAAATAATGACTAAGTCATTATTTTTTTGTCGCCATTTAAGAGTCCGGACAACGTATCTACAGTTCATAATAACTCATTGTGTGTAAGTGTATATTTATTAGTAAATAGCGGCTTCACTCGCGTGAAATACTGAATGATCCAGTTTCTGCCACCCATAATAACTTAGACTTTCGGACATTGTCACCACCTGAGTAGCTAATAATTTATACATCACCGGTGATAACGCTATTATTTTTTGTTTGTTTGTTTATTTTTGTTTCGATTTTCCTTTTATATATATTACTAGCTATTGCCAGCGGCACCACCCGCGTGAATGTCGGTTATCGCGGATTAGGGTATGAAAAATAGATAGTAACCGATACTCAGACTTACTGAGTATGCATAAAAAAGTTCATAAGAATCGGTCGAGCCGTTTCAGAGGAGTATGGGAACGAACTTTATAACACGAGAATTTATATACCTACATAGGTATTAGAATATGTGCATGTGTTCATCCGCACTAAAAATCAATTTCTTCCTTTCTTTCCGCTTCTTTCTTTCGGGGCTAAGCCAACCTCATCTGCAAGTCGTTACACCTGGTGATTGACGGAAAACTGAGATAGATTTTCCCCTGGGAGTTAGGTTAGATAACAGAAACCCTTAAAAACCGTATATTTCTTGAGCAGTAAGTAGGCGAACCCCAGCTCTGAGGAGTACCTAAGCCTGAGTCGCAACCAGAAACAAATGAAACTCTAACTTGCCTCCAAAGGACAAAGTTAATATATATTGCACTAGCGATCCGCCCCGGCTTCGCACGGGTGGTAAAAACATTCCCGAAGAAATCCAATTTAGCCTATGTTACTCAGCGTGAATGTAGCGTCCCAATGGTGGAAGATTTTTTTAAATCGGCACCGTCGTTTTTGTGTTTATTATATACACATAAAAATACAAATCTTTCCTCTTTAAAATATGTAGCAGTGTGAAGAATTCCAAAAAATATATCTCCAATGCGAGGTATTCCTTTTTTTTTTTACGTGCGGGAAATCCCCACGGATACCCACCCCTCCGGAGCCGGAGGGGTAGATTATGTCGGACTCGAACCGACTAAACCGCACGCCGTCTCTGGGTCGTAGTGCTAGGCCGAAGGTGAGGTTGTCATGCGACATATCCCTCGCACCCCGGCTGACCCAGGGGGAGGTATTCCAGCAAAATCTCTCTATAACTTAATTAAAGATCTAGACCTATCGAGAGCTACAATAAGCTCATTACTAGGACGTATGTCTAAAGCGGCACTAGTAGGCATCAAATTTAGTAAGGGAGTGAGGGAAACTTAGGTAGTGAAGGTGAGAGTTGATGTACATCATCAAACCTACACCTTAGAGTTCCCAACTCAGCAACGCGATGGACCAAGCACCCGCACATAGAATCCATAGATTGCTAAATATAGGTCTCATAATAAATAGTAATTGTAAAAAATAGTGTAGATGTTCTGTTTATTTCTTTTGTTAACTGGATTAAAGTGATTTTATTAGAAGAAGAACTCGATACCGGCGTGCTTGCATGAAAGGCTTAATGCCAGTAGAGGAAAATTCGTGAAGTATTTTGTATTTATTTATTTTATTCATTAACAATTTATATTGTGTTTGAACATACATAACATTATTATCATACATACATAACATTATCTATTAAAAATAATAATAATTAATCAAGCAAGAAATATAAAAATGTCAAAATCAAATTCAATGAAGTCAGAACTCTCAATTATAAAAATAAATTAGTACATAAAGTCAGATTTATACATGTCGATTTCTATTCATGTCAAATTATAAATTACTTATGTCGATTTCTATTCATGTCAATAATATAAATTTCAGTAATCAAGTCCAAATACCAAATAATAGAAAATAAAAAAATAAATAAAATACAGCAAAATGTCGAACATAAATTAAAATATGTGTGTGCAAGGATAGAGTCAAATGGCGGGCTGTTGACTCTGCCTACCCCGGAGGGAAATACACGTGAATGTATGTATGATTTTCTCTTCCTCATAGCGTTTATCCCAGTCGAATCCAAAGCTTTCAACTTGGAGTCTGGGGTCCGTTTCACCAGTCTAATTTGGGTAAAATTCGATTTTTTCCATCTGTCCTCCAAAACCCAAAGACGATATCGAAGCATTGCAGTTAGCCCAGTTGTCGGACTTTTTAAAGCTCCAACTACCCGTAACGACTGTCATAGATGTTCGTATGGCGACCAGCCCTTCTAGACAAGTGGCAATTCGCTAGCCGGCATTTGGTGGAATAGAATGACGAATGTATGGGATTTGACGTAAATTACAGTCGTTAACGCATGTCAAATACGTCAAATCCTATACATTCTTCATTCTATTCCATCAAACGCCAGCTAGCGAATTGCCACTTGTCTAGAGGGGCAGGACCGATGGCTTAACGTGCTCTCCGAGGCACGACCAGACCAATACAATTACCCATGTTCATGCATACAAATATTTGCACTGAGCAGTGATCGAACTCACGCCGCCTGCGTAGCGGCCGCGACCGATTTCTCTCGTTGACTTTACATAAATACCTCCCAACCATTGACCTCTCCTTAACATCCGTAAAAATGCAACTTTTTGGTACTGCAGTAACAGAATAACGTTCTCGTAATCCTTGGTAGTTGTTCGTCACGGTTTATCTGACTAAAGTGCTGACGTGATTCGCAACGGACGAACGCATTTTTAGTCATTCCTCCTTTTTTTAGGGTCCCGTACTCGAATGGTAAAAAGCAACTCTCCATTCTTCCATCTGCCACAACACAAAATGAACTTGGGTGCACAGACTCCTCTGTTCAGGTTTACCATAACATATAATCGTAGTTAGCGACAGTTAGATCTTCATCTTCCATGACCATTCCAAGCATTTCAAGTCTAAATAGACTCAGCAGCATTGAATTGAATATTGCAAAGAAATTATATGTTATGTAAAATTATGTTATGATTTGTGAATTTATTTAACTTTTAACTTTGTCATTAATTAACTTTCAACGTAGACTATGACATAATCTTTCTACAATTTTATAATGTAACGAATTGGTATAGTAATAGATTAGATTTTTTGTTATTATCATATAATATTAAATTATGATACTTTATTCTCAATCTTTATTTATGTTATCGACTAATTTTAAAATGTATAATATTAATTTCTAATTATTGACCAAGATGTTGACATGTCTTAAGTAGTTCGTTAGTATAATTTGACATTTTTTTATATTTCATTTATTTAACTTTATTTTAATATATTAGTATTTTTGTAAGACAACATTTAATATATGTAATTTGTGTGTGCCTAATAATATGTGGCCATTATCTCTCATTAATGTTGGTGTTTATACTATTGATGTGCCTAATTATTAAATAAAATAAAATAAGTAAGTAAACCTATTACTGAGACTCTTAGACTGTATCTAGCTAGACAATTGAAATTTTCACAGACGATACATTTCAGTTGCCGCTATAACAACAAATACTAAGAAACTGAATAAGTCGTAACTCATTTATTTGTAAGAATATTACATGTCAGCTTACATAATTTGTCAATTTAGGTACTCATGCTTCCACTGGTGCCACTTAATTAAAATGATGAAATATAATAATCTACTAATAATGTCAGTTCCAATGCCTAGCTTTCTGGGTCAACAATTAATAATATAAAAAATTCATAAAATTGTACAATATTAATATTTCTTTTATGTTTTTTATTTTATGACATCGGGCGTAGGATCAGGGAGAAGTCGGGTGACTCCCGCGCCGGATCGTACCTGGTGCAGAGGCTGGCCATCGCCATTCAAAGAGGCAACGCAGCTAGCGTGATGGGCACTTTCGCACCGGGTACAGGTCTGGGCACTCCTTTATTTTAAGGACGAGCACGGAGACGTGTAATCGCTGACTTGTTGTAATAACATTAATTTTATTTAGTTAAATATTGTGACTGTCATTTTTCATATTAATATTTATTCAACATGATAAAAATAATAACCAATGCCCCAATCCAATCATAACAAACAATTATTTTAACATTATAACTAAATGTTTAAGCTGTATAACATACTACAAACATGATTTTAAGGGGGCTAGAAGCTAGAAAACGGTACGGAAGCCAAGTACGCGAGTCCGACGCGCACTTGACGTTTTTTAAAAATACTTCGTTACAAATAATGCTGTTGATAAATTATACTGCTGACATTTCAAAGTGAGGTATGGTATAATCGGATTTCGCGTTAAATTCGACTGGGAAAGAACATTCAATTCAGTACAAACTAAAATTTTAAGCTATCGTCAAAATAATAGGATGTTTTTTTATACCACTGAGGTGGAAAGTGGTTACCGCGGCCTATGGACGTGTGCAACACCAGGAAATCAAACTCTCGTACTGCCGACCCTGTAAACACAGACAGTTTCTGTGCTGTGTGTCACCAAAATGTGAATGTGCCGCCAAAATATTTTCGTTTAATCTCGAGCGACGTCGGTGCGGTGTCACCCGTAGAGTATCATTTTAAGAAGAAGAGAGAGAGAGAAGAAGACGAGAAGAATGTATTTCAATATGGGCTACATAATCGCGACGAAGCTCTTTCAATAAAGAATTAAAAAACAAAACAAATTATAGATGAGGTCCAAATTTCTTCAACGACTGCCATAAATGTTCCAATGCAACCGGAACCGACGACGGCTTGACATGCTCTCCGTCACACGACCAGACCCATGCAAATACTTTCACTGAGCGGAACCGAATCCGCGTCTCCTGGGTAGCGGCCGCGTTCACTACCACTAAACCACAGAGGCTGCTTGTGACCAAAAAAAGAACTAACCAAAATTAGTGTCTAATAATAGATCTGCTTACCCTGTCCTGGATAAAAAACTAAGTATTTAAAACTAAAAAAGAAAAGATGATGGTTCTTCTGAAACCCAGATTCCGAAACCAGTATTCACAATAAAGTACCATCGATTTTAGTGACCTCGACACCGTGGGTCGACTATGAACAGAACCAGTATGGACCCTTTGCTCACGAGTATAAATTAACACCGTACAATACGCTGACATTACGAATAGCTGCAGTTATTATGTAGGGTAAACACGCCAGTCATCGGTACGCCAGTCGTCAGTACACGGCTGTTGCTCGCTGCTTCGCTGGGGTGTAATGCTAAAACTGATCCTAATCTTGGTATAAAAATTGTTCTTTCAACATCATCGTTTTAAACATTCAATATTGTAATGATTGTTTCTTTCTATTTCATTATTTTTTCTTGTTTTTGTTACTTACCGTGTAGGTACACGAATTTAAATAGACGAATTAAAATAACCTTATATGAATTGTTAGGTATTGAAGAAATAATCACAGCTGCAGTTCTTGTTGCAATCAAAGTTTTTACTTTTGAGTCGCCCTTTCTTTATACTACTTAGATGGCGGACAAGCACATGGCCCACTTAATGGAAGTGGTTACCGGGAACTATGGACGTGTGCAATACCAAGCGACTCACAGTTGTGCTGCAACTGTAAAGCAAAAAGTTTCAGTGCCGTCAGTGTAGAAGACAAAGTGGACAAGCCTTTGGTCTTCCCACTGACAGTGGGACAGACAAACCTACTATTTTTGCCTTATTTACAGGAGGGACTACTATTTCTTATGCCAACCCCGAGCGGAAAGCCTCAAAAAGTCACTGTTAAAGCCTGTTAGATACACTTATATCACCGTGATAGCGGTAATTCTGGTTGCATTCGAAACTAGAACTTTTCAGCCCATGGTCCGTTTTCCTACACTCTTTTATTTGACTTTTCGAGAGTGAATCCCGTTTGACCTCCCAACCTCGATAAGACAACTTCCACCAGAGCCTCGTCCGTTAATCAGCAAAGTGTAACAACTAGTAGCTAGTCGCCATATTCGTTTTCTAGCTCTAAATTGTTGGTAATTTTACTTTTTTATTAAGTATAACATGTGCATTTTACGTGTTCGAAAAGCGTAAAAATAATTTATTTTTTCCCAGTGGGCGGTGTTGCAACTCGTTTGTGTTGCCGCGAGAATTGCTAGGTGCAGCGAAATAATGCAAGTAATTGATGGAACTTTCTGAGAAATATTATGAAGAACTTAAGTGTCGACAAGTTGAGCTATGTTGATTGTAATACTTGCTTAGTGTATGAAAAGAATGAGAAAACTATCCACTGCGTCTTGTTAATTTGTAAAAAGTTGTAAATTTGTCCGTGATCTGTGATATCCGGGGAACAAACAATCCTTACCTGCCGTAAAATCAGAATATCTGTGCTGTCAGTGCAGAAGAAAAAGCAGGACTTCGAACACCTAACAATCGAGAGGTGGGGGTTCTAATCCTGGGCATTACAACACCGACCTGAACCCACTGCGGGCACATGCAATTTAGCTTAGTTGGAGGCGTTAGAGGGAATATTAGTAATTTTGATAATTTCGGTTGCTAATATTCTGTAAAAAAAAGCTACCCTATTTATCGTCGGGATCACAACACGAGGTTATTATGACCTCGATATTCTGTAGGTCGTAGGTACTTCCCCAGTCGGACTACTCAATTGGGACGGGAATATCGTCGTGTCCTACCTCTATTAATATGGTCGACAATTGGTGATTATACCCTACGAGCTATACTATAAGTACGAAATGATTATTAACGCGCTCATGACTACGTTAATATGAAAAGTTGACTTTTATATCATATAGTTATAAACGCTGAATTTTAGTTGCAGTGCAAGTTAAAAGTAAAGAGCGGGACCTACTTAATTATATTCTGTCCTCCGTGAGCGGGACGCAGTTAAACGCTGCTTCAATTAATTAGTCTATCACACTCCACTGCTGGGCATAGGCCTCTACCAATATTAGGAAGTCAAAGTCAAAGTCAAAAATCATTTATTCTGCATAGACAATTAAAACAGCACTTACAAAACGTCAAGTTAAAAAAAAATCTAGACTAGGTTAGCAAATGGACCACCGGTTCGAAATGCGGCCCCGACCTGAGAAGACTCCGGCAAGAAACTCAGCGGGTATTTTTTTTTGGTCTATTTACAAACATTTGTTTAGTCTACTTAGTCTAAATACAATATAGTTTGCTTGAGTAGCATAGTTGAGCGAACAGCTCATTTCCAAGCTTGTTTATCATCTAAATATTCTTGGATTTTATAATAGCCTTTTTGGCAAAGTTTAGTCTTAATTACATTTTTAAAATTATTCACAGGTAAATCTCTAATTTAATTAGGGAGCTTGTTGAAAAAGCGTATACAGTTGCCCCGGGAAGAATTACTAATTTTATGGAGTCGACTATCACAAGCTATAAGATTGTTTTTATGTCTTGTGTTTATACACTCGAGAGCAATGAATCCGGGTCACTCAAAGAATCCAAAAAATCTCGGAAAGTAAGAATGCTAGGTTAATTCAATAAATTGTATTTAATAGACAATTTAATACTCCTTAAATGAAAGTTAAAAAATATGAGTCACCATACATTTTATTTACACAAAATTACATAAAGAAAAAAAACTGCTGATCTCTCCTTAAAACAAAAATAGGAAACATGAAATTTTTGAACTGTATGACGATTTTCTTGAATTTCAATACTTCGTATTACCTCCTCGTGCTTCCATTACTGCGTTTACGCGGTTTGGCATGCTGTACACCAAGTTCCTTATACGATTTTGGGGAATATTCTCCCATTCCTCTGTGAGAGCAATTTTGAGCTCAGGAAGCGTGATTGGGGGAGGGTTTCGTTGTTTTACGCATCTCCCTAGCTCGTCCCAAGCATGCTCGATCGGGTTGATATCCGGGCTGCGCGCTGGCCACTCCATACAAGTAATGTTCATCTCTTGAAGGTAGTCATTCACAATCCTACCTGTATGAGGTCGGGCATTGTCATGCATAAATATAGCATCCTCACCCAAATTGACCATAAATGGACCAACGTGTTCGTTGAGGATTTCTTCCACATATCTTACGCTAGTTAAAGAGCCGTTTTCTATGATCACCAGCTCTGTGCGACTTTCAGAGGAAATTCCGGCCCACACAAGTACAGACCCACCACCGTAGGCTACTTTTTCTTCGATGCATGCTTGCTTGAATCTTTCCCCTGGTCTTCTATACACTCTGTGTCTTCCATCGTGCTTGTAGAGCATAAATTTTGATTCGTCGGAGAACATAACTTTCGACCAATCTTCAATACTCCAATTTACGTGGTTCTGGGCATATCTTAGTCTTGAAATACGATGGCCACGCTCCAGTTTAGGGCCGTTTGCAGGTCTAAGGGGTTTTAAGTTAGATTCAGCAAGCCGACGTCTTACTGTCCATGCACTTGGGTTACTTCCTCCGAGGCGTCGAAACTGATTTGTGAGTTCAGTTCCTGTGAGAAAGCGATTTCGAAGCATGGTGTTCACCAAGTATCGGTCTTCTCGTGCTGTGGTACACCTAGTTCTGCCCGTTCCTGGTCTGCGTAGTTTAGAACCAGTTTCTTCGTAACGTCGGAGAACTCTTTGTACTGTTGACAGCGACACACCGACAGTCCTGGCTGTATCGCGCTGACTCCGGCCGGTTTCCACCAATGTAAGTATTCTGGTGCATTCTTCAAGTGTAAGCGACATGATTTCAGCTTGAATAATGAATATTGAGCACTATCAACCTGGTTTATGTACCAACATAAATGACAGATTACAAACAAAAGCAAAAACAAATCCTGTAATTTCGTAGTTCCATCTTCGACAGTGTTCCCTTTTCAAATTTGATTTTTTTATGATATAACTTTACAATAACTAAGAAGTTTTAATACTTTCATTTAAGGAGTATTAAATTGTCTATTAAATACAATTTATTGAATTAACCTAGCATTCTTACTTTCCGAGATTTTTTGGATTCTTTGAGTGACCCGGATTCATTGCTCTCGAGTGTATTATGCCTGTCACAAACTTTTGAAAATTTTGAGATATTTTTCCTTACATACATTAGGTTCTCGAAGCTTACATATATTAGGAGCTTTGGCGTACTGCTTCCACGCTGACCGGGGTTGGTACAGGGTTTTATTACTAGTTTTTTTTTTGTTTGAAAGGCTACTTAAAGGTTTTTAAACATGATACGTACTTTACATAATATAAAAGAATTTAAAAAATACGTAACATAAAATATATGAAACTAGCGATCCGCTTCGGCTTCGCACGGGTTCAATGGACGTTATTATATGTATAAACCTTCCTCTTCAATCACTCTATCTATTAAAAAAAACCGCTTCAAAATCCGTTGCGTAGTTTAAAAGATTTAAGCATACAAAAGGACATAGGGACAGAGAAAGCGATTTTGTTTTATACTATGTAGTGATAAATCAATTCACTACTGAACCAACAGAGTATTCACCCATTCATTTTTATCATATATAGGCTCATATTCCTAGTGATATGTAGGGTCTACAATGAAACACGATTGTCTAGAAGAAACCGAAACCTGAAATTTCTAGAAAACTTGTCTATTTATAGTAGATAATACACATATACATACATACATATAATCACGCCTTTATCCCCGGAGGGTTAGGTACAGGTGAGTTAACACCCACATTTCACCAATCTGTATTCGGTCCCACGTAATAGGGGGTGAGCCTATTGCCGTATTCCGGGCACTATTGTTGACTCGAGCCATGCATCTCAGGCTTAGTCTGAGCTGTACATATATGTCTGATGTTAAAGTTAATCAGCCCTATCCCTTAGTCGCCTTGTACGACACCACATGGGAAGAGAAGGGGTGGCCCAAATTCTACTCTGCCGGGAACCACGTGGCTACGGTAGTAGATAATAATATAATTGAAATGAAACTATTTTTTAAGGAGTCTATAGCTGCTGTTTATTTAGTGATTTTTACTTACATTTAACCCACGTGATTTTGTAAAAAGTTATGGAATCCTTCGTGTACGAATCCATTTGCAAGTGTACCTAAACGAACTTTACTGTGACTTATCTTCCGTCTATAACTTGGACCACACACAAAGATCACACCCAGATTAAGACCGTCAGTGCGAAATGCTATTCGCGACATAAGTATATCTCTACATCAATGGGTAGTGTGTGTTTATACTATACTGGGGTGTCCTTCAGTCTACCTGCACTCTCAGGGCATGCTATTCTGTCCCCATTATACGTGAATTATATAGGTAGCAGAAATATAGAGTTAATACAAATACATTATAATAAATCATCACGCGCAAATGGGATTCAAGTACGCTAGAATAGCCTAAATGTGATAGGTACTATCACTCATTGAAAAAAAAAAACCACTTTTAACGGTTTTCTTTGCAAAAAAATAATTTGGTAATAGCTTTAGCCCGCGGCTCCGTCCGTGTGGATGTCGGATATCGCGACCAAAACATAACCTATGTCCTTTCTCATAGTCTAATCTACCGTTATACCAAATTTCATCAAAATCGGTTCAGTGGTTTAGGCGTGAAAGACGGACAAACAAACACATATATCATCATAAACATATCAGCCTCATATAGTCCATGGTCGCCGGGAAGTGCTGGATGCGAGCTGCTTTAGATCGGTCGTTCTGGAAGTCTATGGGAGAGACCCATGTTCAGATACTTTCATACACTTCCCATTTATAATAGTATGGATTATTTACATTAAACTAGACGTCTTGATTTTGCTTTTGCCTTAGGTAACCTAAAAATACAGCAAGACTTAACGACATTGTAAGCTCATTCTGCATAACAAAAACATAGCGTAACACTAAAAATTCATCGTAATTTGGGAACTTTAAGATAACTTACAGTTCAAACTATGTGACAACTACCATCATTAGTCACCCTGTGATCATGGCTGCTGAAAAGTAACCAAAATATCGGAATAAATTAGAGATGGGCCGAGTACTCGGTTGCTACTCGGTACTCGGCGTACTCGGCGGGTTTTTTGATACTCGTACTCGGCCGAATAACTCGGTTTTAATGCCGAGTATACTCGGTTTAGGTAAAGCAATATATTTAGGTTGTTGACGTTGACGCAAATAGTTCACAATTTTGAGATATTTCCAGCATGTTGGCTTCTGCTGTTGTGTTTTTATTTTTGTTTTTTTTTTGTTCTGTGTTCCATCTCTTTTTCTATTTTCTAGATTTTTATAAATTTAATATCTTTCTATTTATTATTCATGTCGCATGCCCTCCACATAGGAGCCAGTTGAAAACTAGCGTCAGGCACTTGTGACTAATACCATGCAGAACTGGCCCTTTTTTTGGTATAGCGCGAAGAACAATTGTGCCTGATTAACTTGTTTGCGTGTGTCAGTACACAATTAATTGTGTAATCGGTGCTGCACTAAAATAAAAGGTTTTTCTTTCTTTCTTCTTTCTTCTTCTTTCAAAGTTTCATTTTCCAAACCTTTAAACTCTTGCGTGCTTTATTTTAACATGGCTTAACATTGCTGTCGTAGAAGCCTTCCGTCCAATACCGCTACGTGAAATCAGAGAATTGCATAAGGTGCATTTCACTTTCGTTTTATCTTCTTCAATTTCGTCGTAAAACGTCCAAATTCGGAATCTTTTACGTGAAGTCATCACAGTTAATTGTTAATTAACAAACTTTTTCAATTATTTATTTACTATGACGTGCAACGCGACGTATTTGTTTGTAAACTAGCAAGCGACTGATAGATGAAAGGCGGGGGCGGGGTGAGGGGTGTATCAACGCGAGCCGGCCGCTCGTGCCGCGCGAATCTGTTTGTTCTTGTTTACGCGCCCGAAACGGGGATTTGATTGAACCGAGTTACTCGGCCGAGTACTCGGTAGGAAAAAAATTGAACCGAGTAAAACTCGGTACTCGTTACTCGGCAAAAGTGCTACTCGGCGCATCTCTAGAATAAATGTAAGTAATACCAAATATATAAGGATCCATTAAAAAGTAGTTTTATGGCAACCTAAAATTTAATGGTTGTTTAAAAGTAATGACTCGCTGCAATCGGATTTCTACGATATTTTATGAATTCATTCCCGGTCAAACAAATGACAACTCATTAGCCGGTATTGTAGAATAAAATAATGAATGTATGGAATTGACACGAATTTGAAGTTTAAAACAGCCAGCGTATGTCAGTTTATTTTATTCCACAAACGTATTGTCACTTTCTCATGGGGGGCGGACACACGGAAACAAATTTACTGGCGTAATTAACGTGGCTCTGGTACACTTGACATTGGCGTTTCGCCATTAATCACTACATAGTATAAAACAAAGTCGCTTTCTCTGTCCCTATTTCCCTTTGTATGCTTAAATCTTTAAAACTACGCAACGGATTTTGATGCAGTTTTTTTAATAGATAGAGTGATTCAAGAGAAAGGTTTATATGTATAATACAACATGTTTAATATAGTAGAGTGTGCAGCGGGAACGGGATCTGACGCCACGCGAGCGGAAAAATCTTGGCGGTACGAAGTTCAGGTCAGCTAGTAATTTTATAATATTTACATTTTACTTGACATTGTAGCGAAGTTGAAGTTGCAGTTATTGTGACTTATCTAAAGGCTGAACTCGTTCCGTAAATATAATATCCATCTAATTTTACCTAAACAACCAAATTACATATTCATTTTTCCCCATACCTTCAAAAATCAATCATTTTTTGTCCACAACCAAACAATCCCCGGTCCTATCCAAACGACGCCTACCAACGAAGTTTGACGGCTCTTTTGACGACTAGTCCGGGAGCTGACACCAATTTTTGGTTATGTATTTGAGGCAAGCTTAAAATTTCATATTATATGCGATAACAACACGGAGATACTACAGACCTGCCTGGTGAGAAGAGGGGCTATATCAATCCTAAATACTAGGCTAGATTTCCGGGCAGGTAGAAAATGACAGTATTTTCGTCTAGAATGAGTAGTCCGACTGGGTATGTATGTACCTCCGCCGTACCGAATACCGCGGCCATAATAATTTCGCGTATATGTTCCCGGTGGTGAGTAGAGTAGCCAGAGCTCACTGAAATTTTTTTGTGCTGTCAGTGGAAAAACCCAAAGCCTGTCCTGCTTTATCTCCTACACTGACGGCACAGAAACTCTCTGTACTTACAGAGTCATCAGCCCGAGTTTGACTCTCCTGGTGTTGGACACGTCCATAGGCTACGGTATCCACTTTTCATCAGGTGGGCGGTGTACTTGTCTGCCTCCTAAGTGGTATAAAAATAAAATCTCACCATAATAATTTGTCTTATTGAGAATCTTGTTTTTAAGTTATTAATAAAGCCTTATATAAATTTCTAGAGCCTCAAGACAAGTAACAAACTCTTGATAAGTTTGTCACTTGCCTCAAATACACAATAATAGATGCCAGCTCTTTTACTATGATGGTGTGGTGAGGCGCCTTGTATGTTTGACATACGAACATGTCATTATAAAAAATCCTATTTGCATGTGTTAATTTCAAAATTGATTTAAGAGCCTCTTGAAAGGGGCTGGTAAATATAGATGTTGTTTTAACAATTCTTGGTCGGTGTTTGAGTATTGTGAAGCCGTATGTATGGACGTCACTTGTCAAAATATTGGGAGATATTGATTATAGTTCTCGAAAATTTAACTCAATGAGTGTAATTTAGTCTTTGGTGCAGCTGGCAGACATGCACACGGCCCACTTAATGGAAAGTGGTTACCGTGACCTATGGACGTGTGCAACACTTGAGAAGTCATACTCGTGCTGCCGACCTTGTAAGAACAGTTTCTGTGCCGTCAGTGTAGAAGACAAAGTAGGGCAAGCCTTTGGTCTACCCACTGATGGCACAAAAACTCTCCAGTGAACACTGGCTACTCTACCCTTGTTTTTTATTCTTATTTAGTAACTAGCCTATTCTTGTGGCTCCGCTTGCGTGGATGTCGTTTATCGTGACTATTGGCCATATCGCTGGTTCTACTTAAGCGATTGCGTTCAAACATACGTAAGATTTTAAGTTTCACCAAGATCTTATTAATAAAAAGAAAACTCCTTAAAAACTTTATCAATGCTAATATTATAAAATGCGAAAGTAACTTTGTTTGTCTGTCTGTATGTTACGCTGTCACGCCTAATAAACTAAACCGATTTTTTAATGAGATTTTGAAGCATTTACTATGCCAACTTTTCAAATCGTTTAAGATAGGAAAAAGTGAAATTTCATATGAATGTCGGTAGATGGCTCCCACCGTCGCCCTAAGACGGTAGTATAGGAGAATTTGGATAGCTTCAGGTGTGGCCCGGTGACTCAGTGGTCAGAGCATTCCCCCTGTAAGGGAAAGATCGTGGGTTCGAGTCTCACTTGAGCATTCACTTTTTCCTATCTTAATCGATTTGAACCGATTTTGATGAAATTTGGTATAGGGGTAGATTAGAACTTGACAAAGGACATAGGCTATTTTTGGTCGCGATAACTGTCATCCACGTGGGCGCAGCCGCGGGCAACAGCTAGTTAGTAATATTTAGGTCCATCGCAACTAAACTGAAAAAAAGAAACACTAATTTAATATAACCCAAGCACTTTTTACCCGACTGCCAAAAAGGGTTATGTTTTTGCGAGTATCTTGTATGTATGTTTGTAATATTCTATATTATTTAATGTATCCAAACTATAGACAACTAATACATACAATTTTATATCTTCCAACTGTTGCTGGAAGTCTTTCGTAGTCGTGCTGCCGACCTTGTAAACACAAAGAGTTTCTGTTTCTTCTGTGCAGAAGACAAAGCAGAACAAGCCTTTGGTCTTCCCACTGACAGCACAAAGACTGTCCAGTGACTCTGGCTACCCTACTCACCGCCGGGAACACAACACAAGGTTATTATAGCTGCGGTATTCTGTAGGGCGGAGGTCTTTCCCAGTTGGACTGCTCAATTGGACGAAAATACCTTCGTTTTGTAATTTAATACAAATTAAGTTACCGATCAGACGACCCCACCGAGTAGTTCGTGGCTTAATGTAAACCGAGTAATTTAACACATCGCAAGGTTAAGCAACACTAGCCAAGTCGGTCTTAAGATGGGTGACCATTCCTAAGGCATTGAGACCCCTCCGTGCCTCGGTTGTACACGTCAATTCATTGTCGCGTCGTCGGTCCCTATACGACAAACGTATAAGGCAGTTGTTACGAGTAGTTAGAACCATAAATAGTTCGACAGGAGGATAGGTTGCGGAGGTCATTTGGCAGTCACTTCACTGAAAATAGCCGCGTTGCAGGTTGACCAGAAAGTGAATCCCAGACTCGACCAGGATTAACGCAAATATGAGGGAATCAGTGGAATGTGTTTGACAATAAAGCAAGTCTAAAACATGTTATTTATTTTTATATTGTGTTTCTCAGTTTACCAGTAGTAAAATAACTTAAGCTATGTTATCCAACGGTATTTATAAACCTTTATTCTGCTTACAAAATAATATTTGTATAGGTTTACAGCACTTAACACCATCACCTATGTGAATACAACTTTGTAACTGACAATTGTGCATTGAAAAGTGGGCCATACGGAATTTGTACTATCGTGGGCCATTCTTGTAGCTTTTAACGGAGTTGTGGGCAATGCGGATATGGCAATGTTGCTATTTTTATATTACAAAGACTACAAATATGTTAAGCAATGTTACATTATTGCAGGGGCAATTTCAGTGGCGCCGAGTCTTCGCTTGTTCTCATGTCATGTCATACTTTCTTTGCCCAGTGTGCAGCCACCCTGAGAGCGTTCTTATTCATGAGTTCCTCTGGTATAGGTACATGTGTGTGGCCAAGTAGTACATGTTAGCAGGCAGGTCATAGTTTGCATCGAAGCTCCGCATTCACACCGTGGGTCCACCCCATCCCAGAAACTACAACTCATCCGGTTTTCGTTACTACGCTTTGAATCCTATCCCACGCTTAAAATTCCTATTCTGTATAACATGAGCTGAACTTAGATACCATCACGATCAACCACAGCGGCGAGTCGGGGACCACGTGTTCCCCCTCCCGAGGAGGGCCAGACCGAAAGGAATGGCCCTGGGTCAGCCGGGGTGCGAGGGATTTGTTGCGAGACAACCTCTCCTTCGGCCTAGCACATCGACCCACAGACGGCGTGCGGTTTAGTCGGTTCGCGTCCGACATAACCTCCCCCTCCGGCTCCGGAGGGAGGGGGGGGGGGAGTATACGTGGGGATTTCCCGTGCGTAAAAAAAACCATCACGATCAAAGTGGTTAGGTAATTCTTTTTTTTCGTCCACATGCTTTCATGTCCTGGTCCTATCAGTGCCCCGAGCACGAATTATATTCAAATTCGTAACGTTAACGTATACAGAGAACGGAGCAATATGATTGGCCGCCTGCCTACTGTGAACCAATCGCAACGCTCCGTTCTTTTAAACAAGTGACTCTGTATTGTGTAAGGAAGAGTTTTAGAATTTCTACGCGGTTTGCTGTAATTTAAGTGCAGCTGAATATAATCTGTCTTCAACGGTTGCTCTCGTATTTTCTATTTAAACTGACCCCTACGCTCGTAACAATAAGAATTCTTTTTATCATACAATTTAATGCTTTTATTCCTGTTCTTTTTCTAGTTCATCTAGTACATTATATTACGAATAACAATCGATACTTACATGTTCATGACAATGAATTATTCAATATTACATTATATTATTTTCAATCCTCTTATATTAATTATTACATTACTATATTTAATCCTCTTACATATTAAACTCAAGTAGATAATATTAATAATATTTTATTTAATCAACGTGAAGAAAAACAAAGCCTGTGGCTGAGTGTATTCTTTTTTGGCGGCAAAAACAAACCATAGATAACAAATGCAATATGGAAAAAGAGTATTTAGGTATGTTGTCCTATGCCTGTTGAGGCTTACTTTATATAAGCTAACAGTACGGACCATAATGATGAATTGGCAATAATTGACGTGTATATTGACGATTGACAGTTGTCAACGAATATAAATCTTATAATATTGATCAATATATTCTATTTACATACGTTTTTGCCACTAGCAGGACAGACCACCATCATTGTTCTACAAGTATATAACGTCTTCATTATGATTCAACGGGCGGGCCACTTGTTACAGATAATATAACTTTGCCCACCCAAACTTCGGGCCATTTTAGATTATCAATGAAGCTACGCAGCGGTTGAATGTCAATGAAGGATTTATTTCCTGAAAGTTATTATTAAATTTTGGAAGTGAGATATTGTCTGGCTCGTTAAAATATTGGCCTAATAATGAATTCCGTTTTGCTGGTCATAGGGCTCTTTTAACCTCTCTGTTATACGAGATCATCTAGTATTCATCCTTTTTTACAGTGCTCGGACATATTCTGAGAGGATTTCCGGACTCGAACCGACTGAAACCGCAAGCTTTATTGGGTACTAGCTATTGCCCGCGGCTACGCCCGCGTGGATGCTTTCGATCGCTTATCGCGTAGTGTTCTCAAGCTCTAATTCACCTCTGTATCAAATTTCGTCAGAATATCTTCAAAAATTACAAACATTCATCCTCTATTCCCGCCCCATCCCCCTTAACCCCTTCTATCGCGATAAAAGGGAGCATATGTCCGTTCTTAAGCTTTGTTCTAGGTATCAACCCTCTGAGCGCGTAATTTTTTTGTATTCATATAATTTGTGGCGGCCTCCTCAACCGCCAACCGCCAAGTCCGCACGCCACTGGCGTGATGCCGTGGTTTAGCAACAGAAATAACTAAACTGTCACTTCTGTGTATATGCCGGCCGGATTTGTTGACATTAATGATCACTACTCCGCTCTCTTGATTAGTAGCGTGATGATATATAGTCTATGTGTTATTCTGATGGATAAGCTATATTTGTAGAATATATTGCTTCCGGGCTGATTGGCCGTGGTCCATGTGAAACTTGCGTTCCAGACGTTTCGTCGATCACTGCGGTCGACATCTTCAGTGGCGCAGGGCCGGGCGACGAGAACTTCGGAGACCTTGCCTCGCCGGCGGCTGACGTGCGACTGACGCGATGCCTTGCAAAATTTCATTAAAATCCATTCAGTAGTTCTACACTTACAAACTTTCGCATTTATAATTTATTAGTAGGATTTAGATGCCGATGGTGGTGAAATTTCCACACCCGTCGGATAGAACTATGTCCTTGCCTAAACTCTAGACCATTTCCATAACAAATTTCATCAAGATTGGTTCAGTGCTTTTAGACGTGTAAGCGCAACAGACGTAAAGAAAGACAGAGTTGCTTTCATATTTATAGTATTAGTATTGAGTATGGATGGTACATTTTGTATGATAAACTGTATGAATTTCGTATATATTCGTAATCAGGAAGAAAACATAGGGCTGTGTTTATATAGAGCGAAGGCCACGTCACCCCCTCTTGAACCTCAGCCAATTATAAAAAAGTGCTGAACTGCTATTTTGAACAAAAGAAAGTGTACAAATATTTATAGTAACCACGCACACGGAGTTTGATCGTAATTTATTAAATTTTATTGTTCTAAAGTGACAAAACTTTCCATATTTTCAACCCCTAATTGACCCTCTCAGGGTTAATATTTAAAAAAATACCTATATGTGTTGTCGCTTGACGAACTCCGTCCTCCATGAGCTTGCTAGAACCCCGGAGGGGCGGGGGGGAGAGTCCTTTTGTCAGAAGGTAGGACACGACGGTTTTCCGTCCAATTGAACAGTCCGACTGGGTAAGAACCTCCGCCCTACAGAATACCGCGGCCACAATAACCTCGTGCTGTGTTCCCGGCGTTGAGTATGGTACCCAGAGCTCACTGGAGAGGTTTTGTTCTGTCGGTGGGAAGACCAAAGGCTTGTCCTGCTTTAACTTCTACACTGATGGCACAGAAACTCTGTTCTAACAGGGTCGGCAGAACGAGTGTGACGCCCCTGGTGTTGCACACGTCCATAGGCCACGGTAACCAATTTCCATCAGGTGGGCCGTGTGCTTGACTGCCACCAAAACATTTGTACCTATCACCACAGATAATATAATATAATTCTTATTTATTACCTAACAACATCTAGACATAAAGATTTGGCAAAACACCGAATATTCATATCGGAGCTCAGAATCCCAAGTCAGTCTTTACATATTATATTCTTTTTCTAAACAAGAACCTTTTATTCAATCTCGACTTTTACCAGACCTCATGTCTTACGTAACAAAGGATTTCGTATTTTTATGTGTTCGTCCAACGGAAACGAACCCGGGCCTTCGAATTAGTATGCAATGTTTATGATACGCCGTCACGCAATACTGTACGTACAGGATGTTGTAAATTTCTTTTTACGATTCACAAAATATAATAATATTTGCGTTTTGTTTTCTTTAACCTGGAAAAGGAAAAGTTCTTAGTTGACGAATGACAATAATGGTTGATTGTTATAAATGTTTTGATTATAAGGATGAATTAGATAAGGATGGGAATTACTGAATAGCCAGGGGTGAATTTTTACTGCAAATAGATGATATTATAAGGCATGGACCTAAGCTAGGTATTATTAGTTTAGAAACAACAAGTTGTGCCCGTAATTTTGTCCGCGTGGTATTTGATCTAAATTTTAATGTTGTAGCGAATCAATAATATTTTTTTCTAAAAAAATATTATGTAGTTACGCCTCATAATGTCAGCTAACTACACTAAAATTTCATTAGAATCGGACTCACCGTCTCGGAGAGAGAGACATATTTAATAAAATAAAAATGTTTTCAGTAATTTTTGCATGCATCTAAAAATATCCAAGGAGAAAAGTATTAAGAATCCAAAACCAATATACAGACAACTATTTTCAAATTTATAAGAATTTAAAAATTGCAGCAAAAACGAACTTACAACAATTTCTATTCCAACAAAACTTTCTTTAAAACATTTTTATCCATTTGAACTCTTCACAAAGCGCTTCGCAGACGGCTGTCAGTGACAAGTGACAACATAATTCTAACCAAGTAATGACCACAACGCTATGAATCAGACCACAATTGGTTGTGGTTAGTGTGGTCATAATTCATGACGTTATTAAGACTGTATGTGCTGTTTTTATGTGTGTAAGTGCACCTATTATGTGCGGTTCGAGACGCGAACCGCAAACATGTTTAAGAGTTGAATGATTTACTCAATTTAAATGTATTGTATTGGTAAACAAACACTGTTCAAGTGTCAACAGTAGACCAATTATTGTTATCAAAGGTGTTTAAAATTCAGTTTTGATGTCATCTCAATGTCAAAAATGATCACAATGTCAGTGGAAAATTTGTATAATTATATTACGAGAAATTTATTTTAGACATTTGAAGGTTGAGGATATTTTTTTATACTGTGTCTGATTGTCACATTTAAATAACAGCTAAACAAAAATATGCAATCATATTAAATTTGATTCAAAACTATTTAAAAAATACTTTTTCTTTTATTTCTGTTTGTTTGATTTGGCTAATCTCTGAAACGGCTGGCCTGATATTGAAAAACTTTGAAATACAGATATCTGATGTTATAACGCATAACTTGGACTATGGATAAATAGTAATTATCTCAACGTTTTTCCATGCGAAGCCGGGACGGGCCGCTAGTTAGAATAATTATAGTAATTCTTCTGCATGACTTGCTTTACCATTGTTAGAGCGAATGCTACCGGTGTTAACGAGATTAAACTGTCTTTTATATCACAAAACGAAAGCTTCTCCATGCAGTAACAAGAATTTATGAATAATGTTGATTAGTTAGGAAACATATTTTATTTAGGTTAAGCGCTCGGAAACACTGCTAAGAGTCAGATTTTTGTTGTTTTTTATGTTGTTTGGATGCAATTAGGACTGACACTCGAATGAAAAGGAATGAGATAAACTAGTTGTAAAACAATCGACTCGACGAATAAATCAAAGTTCGCGAGTTGAATTCCCGCTCGCGTTTATTATAACAGATTTGATTTTTATTTTCGACTCCTATTTTAAAATTCTATCTCATGCCAGCTTTAAAAGAATGTGTCCGAGCCTATGTTTTCGAAAATGTTTGTACATTCAGACTAAAGACGGTATCGAAAAACTATTTCCTACTTAAAAAGTAAACGCATCTTCAACAAGCACGCACACACACACACACACACACACGCGCACTCACACGTAACTAGATTAAGATACAATACTAGGTATGTAAATTTAATTATTGAAACTTATTGTATACCTAGTCATCAATTTTGATTATAAAAAAATAATAATAACCAAATTGTTATTTGAATTGTATCAACGACTAACTATTCAAAGTAATAAGTAGTCTCAGACACTTTGAAGTTCACATACACCTTTTTATACATATTAAAGAACATAAATAAAAGACTGCTTATACTGTTGATTGATGGCACTTGGTGGAACTTGCTACACATCTTCAATGAAAACACTTGTACTATGCCACATTATTTATTAATATCCTGACCGGTTTCGCCTTACGGCATTATCAACGGTTGATAATCAACCTTTGATAATGCCGTAAGGTGAAACCGTTGATAATCAACCTTTGATAATGCCGTAAGGCGAAACCGGTCAGGTAATTAATAAATAATGTGGAATAGTACAAGTGTTTTCATTGAAGATAAACAAAGGAGATTCTCGCAATTTTTAATTACTGTATTATATATTGTATCTACCTATTTAATTATTTGTATCCATATTGTTGTTAATTGTTGTTGCTAAATAAATAAATAATTATTATATATTATTATTATTCAATAATAAATGAAAAACACATTTCTAATAAAATACTCATTTTTTCTTTCCAATAAATCTCATATGGGAAATCCAATCTATAAAATGAAGTAATTTTTATGTGCCATTTTAAAACTGTACATCTTGATACACCCTGTATACATAGCCCGTAATCCTATGGTGATTAGCACGTAATAAAAATGTACGGATCACTGGCGCCTGCCCAATGGGATGCAAATATTGTTTCTGAGCAACGTCTACAGGGTGTCGTAAAATATAACCTTGCTCTATGGATAACTTTATGGTATTGTGACGTCATCATGTTGGTAGCGGAAATCAGCTAGTCAGTATTTATCGATAATCCTACCAATACTATTGATGTGAAAATGTCGAGATGTTTGGGTGTTCGCTACTTACTAAAAATACAAACATACATACATACGCTCACGCATATTTCCCTCCAGGATAAACAGAGACACCAGCCCGCCATTGGCTCAAAAATGTCTTAATAAGCTGTTGGCTCAACTATGCTACTCAAGCAAACTATTGTATTTAGACTAAGTAGACTAAGCAATTTTTTGTAAATAGACCAATAAAAAATGCTAGCTGAGTTTCTTGCCGGAGTCTTCTCAGGTTGGGGATTTCGAACCGGTCGGTGATCCCTTTGCTAAACAGGACTAGATTTTTTAATTTGACGTTTTGTAAGTACCGTTTAAATGGTCTATACAAAATAAATTGTTTTTTGACTTTTAAAGACGATCTTAGCTGTCAATAGTCGTTGAGACAACTCTATCAGTGGTTGCCCACTAACCGCAACTTGGTTGTGAGGCCAGATAGTAGTCGCTCCCAAATGAAGCCGAAAAAAAACCATGATATTTAAGTGGACCCCAGACTCGGAGGTGAAGGCTTCAGATCCAATCAGCACTAACGGAAAAATTATGATAATGACAGTAGTCATCCCCGTAAAAGTGGGACTTATTCAAAGTTCAAGTTAAATTGTAGCAGTGAAAATCCTTAAAAACTAAGTTCTGATGTTTAATGGATTTCTTGTGTCATCTCTTTTACCTGTTTATACCAGGCAAAAGAGAATCGTGATAAAAAAAAGATTTTTTTTTCTTCTCTTCATCCTAGCGTTAATCCCAGTCGCATTCGAAGCTATCAACTTGGAGTCTGGGGTCCGCTTTACCAGTATATAGCAGAATTTCGATATTTTCTGTGAAACGACTACCATCTGACCTCCAAAGGTGATATCGAAGCATTGCAGTTAGAACAGTTGTTGGAATTTTTAGGGCTCCAACTACCCTTAACGACTATCATAGATGTTTGTATGGCAATCGGGGCCGACGGCTTAAGGTGCACTCCGAGGTAGGACCAGACCTTACAAATATTGGCATTGGCGGGGATCGAACCCGCGACTTCTGCGTAACTGCCACGGTCACTAGGTACCGCTACGCCACAGAGGCACTCGTCGCTGTAAAAAAATATATAACACAAAAGTCCTGAATAATTCATCCAGACTGCGACATACAAATTGAATTTCGTTCCGCATGACGTTGCAGTGTCGTGTTAGTTTTAATATTTTTGTAAAATGTCCGGGAATTGTTTGCTTTTGATCAATATTGGTCGTAATAACATTCAATTGATTGATTGCCACGCGAGTCTGGATATTTATTTGAATACATACGAATGTGCTTTATTTTTTTATGAGAAAGGTGGTTCGGCTTCCAGTTGAATAGGTTTATTTTTAGATTATATTTATAGAATTTGTGATGATCTCTGACTCTTCTGACTGAGTTCGGCCACAGCAACTGGCTTCTGAATTAATGCTGAGAGCTTTGTTGGTGTGCTTTAGTGTGACTGACGTAGCCCATCTCATCAAGCGAATTTATGCATCTTCTTTCCGATTGCCATCATCGTATTTTCCGAGCCTTTTCGCAAAATCAGTTGGCGTCTAGATTTTAGTCTAACTAAGAAACGGCCGAACCTCAAAATGTCCGTGAAGTAACTGCCTTCTGATCTCCACCATGGTGATATCAAAATTCTGTAGTTGTTGGACTTTTTTAGGGCTCCAAATATACGCAACGAATGCCAACATGTTTTAATTCGTATTTGCATGATGGACAGCTTAACTTTCTCTTGAAAATGGAGGTCCCAAAGTCAATAATTTTTGTCATAATTTTTTGACGTGACAACGTCTTATAAATTGGTTTGCCGGGCGACACTTCAAGAACTGCGTTACGATTTGCGTTACGCTCCGCGTTATGCGCTTACAATGAGAGCGAGTGAGAGGCACGCGTCCCGCCTAAGAGCGAGAGAGACAGACATAAAAAGTGAACAATTATTAAATTTTGTTAATATGAAATTCAGTGCGAGATTCTTTGTATAAATTAATGTTTTAAATATAATTCTTTGTATAAATAAATGTTTTAAATTGTTACTATTATTTCATCCTTCTTCCTACTATACGAATGAATATTCACATTAAAATTATTTTACCACTCAAAGTCGTTGTCACGTAAAACTTTCGCCTGTATACCGACTTTACAGGCAACCAAATTTTTTAAACTTTGTAATTATTATAAATGTCTGATTTCCTAATCTCGCTCCACATGTACTTCACTTGTTCATTCGCATGTAACATTATTTAAAACATCCGATTGGCTTAACGAAATCTCGAAACAAATATTTAAATTCTGCACCCGTTACTCATACGCAGATTAAAGAAATTCATTTTGACAGGTTAAAGATAAAAGATAGTAAAAGAAATAATGCATTACAGCTCGTTTGTTAATGAAACGTTATACAATTGTAGACTTTATGTTGTAGATTATAAGAGTGTTCGGTTTGTGATAAATCCAATCTAAATTTTGGGCGGCTATGTCGCTGAAATATAAGCGGTGATCACGAGTGTAGCCCTGGAGCCGATGAGCATCGAAACCACAAAATTTTAAAAATAATTTCTTATCAACAAGTCTTTCGGAACCAGGTCAACCTCATCTGCAACCTTACTTAATAATTGACGCATGAGGCGTACCTCAAGTAGAAAGATTGCGTCAGCAGCGAAATCTTTCCACTTGCGGTTGGGACTCCGAGGTCAAAGGATGTGAATGGAAACAACGTTAGATTGATTAGAACGCCAGCCTTCGTGGCGAAGCAGTAGTGACCGCGGCCACCACGCAGGAGGCACAGGTTCGATCCCCGCTCAGTGCAAATATTTGTATGCATGAATATGGGTGTTCACATGGTCTGATCTTGCCTCAGAGAGCACTTTAAGCCGTCGGTCCCGGCTGCCATACGAACATGTATGGCAGTCGTTACGGATAGTTGGAGCCCTTTAATAACCAACAACTGGACCAATTGCAATGCTTTGATATCGCCTTTGGGTTGTGGATGTCATATGGCAGTCGCTTCACAGAAAATGTAGTAGTTCAGCCAAATCCACAGTTAAAATGGTAAAAGCGGACCCCAGACTCCAAGTTAAAAGATCATCAGTAGCAGCGAAGCCGCCGATGAAGCAAGGTCCCCGAACTCGTCGTCGCCCGGACCTGTGCCACTGATGATGTCGACCGCAGTGATCGACGAAAAGTCTGGAACGCAAGTGTCACATGGACCACGGCCAAACAGCCCGGAAGCAGTATATTCTACATACAACGCCGGCCGTGAAAGCCTGAAGACTTATATCCAAGTTAGAAGCTTCGGATGCGACTGGGATTAACGCTAGGCTGAAGAAGAATATTGATTATAATGAACCCATGCGCCACCTCAAATTCATCGGCTGCCCTTGTCCCAAAGTCACAATTATTTGGGAACAGTGCTACACGACAGTCTCCTTTATACATTCCTGTTACATTTTTTACTCCATTCCTTGCCATATCCTCTTTTACGCATTCTTTTAAATTTTTCTTGGGCCTATCTCTGTTTATATCATCAATCGAAATAGTATGCTGTTAGTATACTATTTCGATTGGAGAAAAAATTCAAGTCGCATTTTGGATATTCACTTTTTCCAATCGAGCCAATATTTTATCTCAACAACATCTCTTTATAAGCGCCTGAATGTTTCATTCAGCATTTGAATTAAGCCCTGTCTACTACGACCCATCCATACATTAGTTTTGAAGACGTTAAAGTGAGCGTACGCACTCACTCGGTCGTAGTCATTGTTTGTAAAGAGCACAAGCTGCAAAAAAGACGGGACATCGAATTAATTAATGAACTTATATCGCATTCATTCAATCAGCTCGCGGCATTGAATCATCGTACCTACTTTATTGATAATAGTTACAATTGAGACTTACATGAATTTCAGATGACGCAAATTTACATAAAACATATCCTAACATTAATTTATTTTGTTAGAAGCCTGTCTATTCATTTCTGTCTAGCTCCTGGACTACACAGCAGTTAATAGCGGCGAGTTGATTCGTATTGATGTCCGCACGGTGGCGAGTGCCAACTTAATTGCTTTTCGCTTGTATTTGTGTGCAGATCTCTCCGGTTTAGGGTTCCGGCGTGGGTACAGACAGACAAAGTGAACTGTGATAACATTAATCTTTAACTTGGCTTGGTTAAGGAAACGGGTCTTACGAGTTAGAGGTCCCGAGTTCGAATACACTGGAAATCCAACATTTTTTTTACTTTTTTACTTCCTGTGTAATTTTTGACACAATTTTCAATCAAATCAATGTTCAATCGAACCTTCAAATCATGCTGTAACAGTCGTGAACTCTACTCGTACACCACAAAGGTATAATGCGAGGGATATGCACTAGCTACCTCACCTTCGGCCTTGCACTGCGACCCACAGTCGGCGTGCGGTTTAGTCGGTTCGAGTCCGACATAAACTCCCCCTCCAGCTCCAACTTTGGAGGGACCCGCAGGGATTTCCCGCACGTTAAAAAAAGGTCATCCAAGCATCATAAACTATAACCTTTGTTAACAAACTAAATTAATGATTTGATTTGAGAGTTTAACATAATAAAGAAAACATAAAATAAAATAAAGTTTAACATTTAAAAAATAAAATAAAAATTTAAAATAAATATCCCACAACATTTCACACAACGCTATCTAGACCCATGGTAAGCATAGCTTAACTAGCTTGTGTTATGGAATCTAGAATGCGGATAAACATACTTAGATACGCATTTTTTTTTTGAAAATACATACATATTATACATAGAAACACCCAGACCAATGCAAATATACATATTCATGCATACAAATATTTGCACTGAGCGGGGATCGAACCTCCTGCGTAGCAAAAAATATACCAGAATACTTTTTTTTTTCCACGGTTATGTCTATGTCGAATTATAATAAGGATTTTCTTAGCATTCCGGCTGGCCCTGAGCCATCGGCTTGATTGCTCTAGTTTCAGTAAAATAAAATAAAGTAATATATTTTACGCGGGACCGAAAATCATTGTTGGCGAAATGTGGGTATTAATACACCTCTGCCTACCTCTTCGGGGATTTATAGGCGTATGTATGTATTTTAATAATACAACTATGTTATACGGAACCCCAACGTTGATGGTAAGCTGTTCATTTGTTTTGTTTCATTAAAAAATATTTTTTTCTTCGCGTTGTAGGTATAAAGATTTCATTTGCACTTGGGTAATTGAATTTAATAATGTTTACCCAAAACATTTCACGGGCAACAACACGGGCACTCGGTGAGCGTGTGCAGCCCCGAGTCCACCCTAGCGTCGCAGTGATGGCACTCGGGCGTTGGCTCTATACCCATCAGATGCAGATACCGCCCGAAGCTACCGTGCCCGGTAATAATCTGCGTCTGACGGTACGAGAGGCTACCGTGTTGCCTCTCTAGCCACTCCCCCATGATGGGTCTTGACGCCGCAATCACGGCGTGCCCTGCGCGTGGTTGCCCAAGTCGTCGCTCCCACTCGGCCACCATGACCTGGTGGAGCCGGGATTTCTCGGCCCGAATATCTTCGGGCTCGGGATCGTATCCCCGCTCCCGCGCCTCCTTTCGGAACTGAGCTAAAACCCAGGGTTTAATATGTGTCGCGTCTAACAATAATGAGGAGTTAGCCATTAATTTTGCTAATGTGAACATAGAAAAATAATATTATGTATATATAATGAATATTATGTTCTCCATCTGCCAATAAACAAACAGCCTATGGAAGAGTGTCCGCTTGACGACAATGGACATACCCTGTAATACATACTTGAAACCGAAAATCATAGATTTTTATATTATAATAATAATATATATGTCACCGCCAACTAGTTTAATCACCCGTTCAATTAACTGCCTAGGCTCTTTATTGAACGGTGGCGTTCGATTAACGGCCTGAATGGTGTTCGGATATATAATTTAACGGGTAGGCAAATAGGTTGGATCGATGACTTTTAACTACTTGCCTAGCCATTTAATTGAACAGTCAGAAAAATGACTTATTTCTGCATGGTTATAAAAAAAACCACGAAAGCTTAATGCGCCTTCTAACCTAATCTAACCAAGTCGAATTGCGCAGCTATGACAATAAACTTATCAGGTGTGATTTACAGGTGTAAGTATATGTATGTATGTATGTATGTAATTTTCTATCTTATTTTGAGGTAGTGCCAGATCTTACGATTGGCCTAACCATTAGCCAGACAGGTTATTAAATGATATAATAAACGAGATGGCTTAATAGCATTTAGGCCGTTAATTGAATGGCGCCGTTTAGTTGACTGCCTAGGCAGTTAATTTGACGGCTGATTAAGCTAGTTGGCGGGGACATATACACGTCAATTTGACTTCACCTCGCCTGATGGCAAGCTTAAGCACTATTACGAACATGTACCAAATAAACAATGGTGGCACTCCTTGACGGCCTCATCAGATACTTTTTCACGTCCCACTTAAAGACCCGGCACTGTAGGAAGTAGACTGGCATAGAATTCCAGGTCTTAATAGTGCGACAAAGGAAAGAGTTGCCGAATCGCTTTGTTCTTGAAGGAATATTCTGCACCGTATGCGGGTGACATCTAAGCCCTGCGCGTGTTGTCCTGTGTGTAGGAAAGGAGTGGATGGGACTAATTAGAAGAGCTCATCAGAACGTTCTCCATGGTATAGACAGTTGGCGAAATGTTCATGATGATACATCTTTACTTACCTATCCAAAGATTGCTACTGCAGAGATTTATTATTCCAGATCATTTATTATTCCAGATCATAATCTATTCCGGTACCAAATGCTAGCCAGATCCGCTCATTTGTTGGAGCGTGATTAAAAAACAAAACAACCAAACATTTTCACATAATTTCATAACATAACATAACATAAACTCACGCCTTTATCCCCGAAGGGGTAGGCAGAGGTGCTAGCACCCACATTTCGCCGGTTTATGTTTAGGTCCCAATGTAATAGGTGGCGAGCCTATTGCCATTAACTGGGCACTTATAAACCTGCGAACTTCGAAAAACATCGAAAAGACATTGGTGTGTGCCATGGAAAACCTGGGATCGAACCCGAGGACCTCGTCTCAGCAGTCTATTACCCATACCACTAGGCTATTCACATTTATAATATTTGTAAGATATTCGTACGATTAGTAGGATAGTAAAATTAAATGCTTACTTAGAAAGTTTATTAAAATTTATAGTCACTTAAAGATGGTGCCTTAAAAGGTTTGCAGACGAATTTTTACAAAACACTCACGTGCTAAGTCGGGATATACTGCTGGTAGGTAATTGGAAAGGATTACCGACTTATGTAATTAATGAGTCATTTGATGGGATTACAGATATGGAATATATTATTAGGCGCTTAGGTAAATATTAAAATACTAGCTTTGGCTGGGACTTTGCTTGCTTTCTTTTAAATTATTTTCTATCCCTTACCTACCTACTGAGTAGGGTATGTACAGCTAGCGTCAGAAATTAAGACTAGATTAAGACTAAACTGTACCAAAAAGGCTTTTATAAAATACAAGAATATTTAGATGATAAACAAGCTTGGAAATGAGCTGTTCGCTCAACTATGCTACTCAAGCAAACTATTGTATTTAGACTAAGCAAATGTTTGTAAATAGACCGAAAAGAAATGCCCGCTGAGTTTCTTGCCGGAGTCTTCTCAGGTCGGGGCCGCGTTTCGAACCGGTGCCGGTGGTCCATTTGCTAAACTAGTCTAGATTGTTTTTAAACTTGACGTTTTGTAAGTACCGTTTTAATGGTCTATGCAGAATAAATGATTTTTGACTTTGACTTTGACTTTGAAATATCTTAAGTACAAAGTCTCTAAATGATCTTACAACCAAGGTATTAACAGCAAAACATACGTATTATTGATTTAAATTGTGTTATTTTCTGAACTAAAGACGTGCTCGTTCCATTATCTTGGACCTAAGATGTGCTCAAAATGTCCTCTATAAGCGCAGTACAATTTCTTGGATGGGTTTTGAGGATAGCACGGGGTACCTACTGTGATATCCGCCCTCCGTGGCAGATATTACTAGTAGTAGCCTGGACATCATGTGTCAAAGATTTAAAAATAAATCATACGAATAAAAAATAAATATTAAATTGAGAAGATAGGAAAAAAACTGACGTGCGGGACAGTTCCTGACAGTTGACGTGAGGGCTTCGGAAGAAGCCAGCGTGGCTCCCGAAACTCAAGATTTGAAGAGAAGTATTCTAGCTTCCGCAATCCTCTAAAACGAGTATTGTATCTAATATATAAAATTCTCGTGTCAAAGTTTTCGTTGTCATACTCCTCCGAAACGGCTTGACCGATTATCATGAAATTTTGTGGGCATATCGGGTAGGTCTGAGAATCGGCCAACATCTATTTTTCATACCCCGATTCGCGATAACCGACATCCACGCGGGCGGAGCCGCGGGCGACAGCTAGTAAAATTATAAAAAAAAATACCTCGCGTAAAATCCCCTTTTACTAAGCTCGTATAGGAATGATATGTTTTATTCCCAATAAATATCAATATTACAGCATAAGAGTTGTTTCACTTAAAGTTATGTTGTAAAACTGTGGAGATCAAGGCCCCAACTCCACAGCACTAAGGCGGTGGATGACCTCAATCCACCAAGGATAGATTATTACAAAACAATCCGCGCGCGCCAGGGCCTGGTCAAATATATATAGAACAAGCAATGCTCAATATCTTTTTTTTTTTTTTTTTACATGCGGGAAATCCCCACGGATACCCACCCCTTCGGAGCCGGAGAGGTAGGTTATGTCGGACTCGAACCGACTAAACCGCACGCCGTCTCTGGGTCGTAGTGCTAGGCCGAAGGTGAGGTTGTCATGCGACATATCCCTCGCACCCCGGCTGACCCAGGGCCATCCCTCTCGGTCTGGCCCTCCTCGGGACTCAATATCAGAACAATCCGTTAACTGAAAGGTGAGAAAATCAAGGAATTACGATCATTTTTAGACATGGGTTGCGTGCTCAGGAACCTCTCCGCATCGGGGACGGGCGCCTCTCAACCCAAGCGTAGACATTTTTTTAAACAATATTTCTTTTAACTGAAATTGTTGGTATCCCCCTTAGCTAATCTTAATTGCTTATGTTAAGAGAGAGTTTTGAAGTAGGTAGGACACGACGGTATATCCGTACAATTGAGCAGTCCGACTGGGGAAGTACCTCCGCCCTACAGAACATCGCGGCCATAATAACCTCGTGTTGTGTTCCCGGCAGTGAGTAGGGTAGCCAGAGCTCACTGGAGAGTTTTTGTGCTGTCAATGGGAAGACCAAGGGCTATTCCTGCTTTGTCTTCTACACTGACGACTCAGAAACTCTTCGTACACAGGGTCGGCAGCACGAGTGTGACTCCCCTGGTGTTGCACACGTCCATAGGCCACGGTAGATAACCATTTTCCATCAGGTGGGCCGTGTGCTTGTTTGATACCTCAGTGGTATAAAAAAAGAGTTCACGTTGGTAGTGTAATAACCAGGATTCGAACCCAGGACCTCTAAAATGTAAGGCCAACTTCTTAATCAATTAACTATCAGGCCGAGTCGGGAGCGGGGAATAGCGGTAAGGATAGTCAGTTAAGTTTTTGTAGTGAGTTTAACTTTTTTTTTTATATTGGTAGAAAATGTCAATGTGCCTTCACTGCACCTGATGATAGACTGAAAACAAAAGTTCAGGAAAGAGGGTCGCCTTCAGTTCCCAACAATGTTACGATGATGGGTCTCAGCTTGACGGCCACATCAGACAATTTTTCACGCCCTAAAAGACCCGTGACTGTGAGAAGGAGGTATCACGTTACCTTTTCGTTAGCTCAGGTGAGGTGAAGCCTATGATAAAAAGCCGCTACAAACATACAAACAAATTCGATTTCGCATTTATTAGTAAGAGTGACACATAAGTATATACTTACTGGGAGGTTTTAATGGAGGTATTTCTTATTAATTTTACGTCTTAGTCCTTATTGGGTATACCTACCCTAAACCTATAGCAATAATCCTAGAGGCTTAAAGAAACTTAATTAAATGGCGACATTCATTTAATAGGGACAAGTTTATGTTTAAACATGGAGAAAATATTACGATAATTATATAGGTACTAAAATAAAATTGTAAATTACTTGTGTCTAAATAGCTATAGGCGACATTGAAAAAAAAAAAATTGTCATATTAAAAAAAATAACGAATCTAAACACAAAAATGTTTTTTTTTTGTTCGAAACTCTGTTTGACTGTGTGTTTGATAAGGACATAAAAAATACAAAATTACTTTTTAGTCTTAAAGTCTAGGAAACGGGAATCACTTTCCATCAGGTGAGCCGTGTGCTTGTCTGCCACCTAAGTGGTATAAAAAGACAGAGCCACGTGCATCAGCTAGTATTTGATATTACTATAATTAGTGATAATATAGCATTGGAACTAGCAAGCTTATGCCGTTGAAAATTAACACCCTTTTTCTACACGTCTTATATTAACTTCACATAAAATAAATAATATCGCAACATCTAGTTAAATTAGCCATTTAATTAAACGTCCTTGCCATTTATAATAATAAAAATAAGGTTTCATGCAGAAGGCAATTCTGCTAGACACGGCACGCATAGTTCTAACCACCGGTAGCTGTCATGCCGGTGATCTATTACTTTATAAATCATTAAACGTTATTTTATCTACTCTGATACTATTATACAAAGATTATAAAATTGAAATCAAAACTCTTATGACAAACATTACGCACAGGCCAAAAAAAAAGTTTTATTACGATACAGGTCTTGTATGGACACCTAGGCTATATCATTATAGTACATTGCTACAGAGGCCGGGAAGAAAGGGGTTGCCGGCCGAAGACATATAGACCGGATAGGTCTGAGGCAGGCAACCCCATATTTCCCGCCGAGTTATGTATAGTGCTTTTCTCAAATAAAAACTAAAACTCACGTGTATAGTACTATTTCGTCTATTTTAGCTTGATTTTTACAGTAAACATTTACATTTATGTGCATTATCATGTTACTTAAAATAAGTATAAAGGCACGTTTCTGAACGAACAGTGACACTTGTCATTGTTATAAATGTCAATTTGTTGCAACTAAATTAAATATTAATATTTCAATGTTTATAGGTCTGGAGGTATATACGTCTGGAGTGGATGGTGGAGTCGAGAGACTTGCTGCCGAGTTCCCAGTTTGGGTTCAGGAAGGGGCTTGGCACTATGGATAGTGTTGGAGTACTTATAACCGATATACGTTCTGCTCTATCCCAAAACCAATCAGTGGTTGCTTCATTTCTGGACATAGCTTCTGCATATGATAGTGTCCTCCTCCCTCTCCTCAGGCATAAATTGCAACAGCTGAGCTTACCGGTGAGGATGATACAATGTATCTGTCAGATTCTTATGTCTCGGTCAGTTTCCCTGAGGGTTCAGGGAGAGGAATTTGGTCAGCGAAGGGTTTGGACAGGTTTACCTCAAGGCTCAGTATTGAGCCCATTATTATACAATCTGTATACAGCTGATATTGGCTCAAGCTTGAATAATGACTGCCAAATTCTCCAATATGCTGACGATCTGGCTGTTTATGTCACCAACCACTCTGTAACTGATGCTGCCACATCAATGACAGTCTCCTTGAACTCTTTGAACCAGTGGCTCCAGGACCATGGGCTCAACCTATCTGCGCCCAAGAGCTCGGTGGTCATCTTCTCTCGCAAAAAACTCCTTCCCCAGGTTCAGGTTAGCATTCAGGACTTCATCATTCCAGTTGAACGAAAAGCCAAATTCCTGGGTGTGTTTTTGGACTCGAAGCTGTCTGGCCTCCCACACCTTGACTACCAGGTTAAGAAATGTGAGAGAACTATCCCTATTTTGAAAGCTCTCGCTGGGGTCTGGTGGGGTGCGCATCCATTCACTATGAAATTAGTGTATAATGCACTGATCCGTAGCATAATGGATTATGGATCATTTCTACTAATACCGTGTAACAAGGGAGCCTTGGCACGACTGGATAGAATCCAATTTAACTGCCTTCGAATCATATCTGGATGTATGAAATGCACACCTACAAATGTTCTACAGGTTGAATGTGCCGAGCCTCCTCTGGCGCTAAGACGACAGTACCTGGCGGCCCGCTTTCTGTTCCGGTTATTAAGTAAGGAAACTCATCCCCTGAAACAGAAAATAATAAATTTACACTCCATTTGTAATAACTCCAATTATTGGAGGCATAAAGAAATTCCACTGATTCTTCAGGCCTACAGATCTACTTATGGTTTAGAATGCCCACTGGTTAAATTTGATAGACTTCCCCTCTTCAATTACTCATTTGAGGTCTTATGCTTCAAACCTAATATATACCTAAATATTGGTATATCAAAAAATTCCCCCTCAGCAAACTCAACCTTTAAAGCGCTCTTGGCTAACCGTTGGACTGGGTGGCACCAGTTTTATACAGATGCCTCAAAATTTGATTGCAGCAGTTATACCGGAGCCGCAGTGTATTACCATAACTCCAGGATCTTGCTTATGTTTAGATGCCCCAGGGAGGCTTCAGTGTTCACTGGGGAGTGTGTTGCAGTTTTGGAGGCCTGTCTATACATAGAGTCACACAATATTAATAATGCTGTCATATTCACCGACTCCTTAAGCTGTCTTGAAGCCCTTGAGCAGAGCCCCTATCATAGCAGACTTCATAGCTCCCTATTGCTGGACATAAAAAAGTCTCTATTTGCATGTGCAAGCAGTCGAAAAACGGTGCAGCTTGTTTGGATCCCAAGCCATTCGGGTATTGGGGGTAATGAGTGTGCTGATACTCTTGCTAAAGCCGCTATTAATTCACCATCATCTGACCTTAAGCATCTAACCTATCAGGGATATGATCTGTTGAGCTTACCTCAGGCAGGCCTCCAGTCATCGTGGCAGGCTCACTGGCTTCATAGTAGTAGGAATAAAGGCAAATTCTTCTATTCGATCCAACCAAACGTTACACCAAAGCCTTGGTTTTACCGGTATAAAAAAGTCGACAAGCGTATTATATCCGTCATTTGCCGTCTTCGCACGGGCTTCTGCTGCTCTCCGGTTTTCCTACACAAAATCCGAGTGAGGGACTCATCACTGTGCGAGTGTGGACTGGACGAGGGTTCCCTAGACCATCTGTTTTTCGACTGCCCTAAATATAGGTTAACTCCAGACTTGTATACCTGCCTTACCGATATGAATGTCCCCGCCCCTATTAATCTGGCATCCCTGCTGGCTCATGCATCCCCAGAGGTTATGAGATTACTGATATCCTTCATCCGATGCAATGATATCAGACTTTAATTGCTTCACAGTTGAAATTGGTGTGGTATCTAGACTACAATGATGAGATTTGTATGGGTTCATTTATTTCGAACTGTTTGTTCCAGGGTATAACCAAACTAAATATTATATTAACAATAGTAACAAGTAATAATAACACTAACCATGCGGTTGCGTAACCTCAATCATGTCAACGTCAAACAATACTTACAAAGTTACAACCTAACCAGTTTGAATGGCATCTGTCACTGGTGGTCAACACGGCAAAATTCTAAAATCGTCACCTCGCAAATTTTCCCGTATAACAAGTATCTCTATCGCATGTCTGTCAGTGGCGGAATCATGTCGGCACCGGCATTGCTCGCCATAGAGAAAGATTGAAATTGAATTGAATGTTTATATGTATAGTTAAGAAAACAATTGATAATAATGTGTTATTAGTTATGTTAATGTGGATTTTTTTTGTAAATAAAACTGCTTTAAGTACATACTAAGTCGTTTATTGTTTTTTTTTTATACGCATAGTGGCAGAGTGTCGATGCCTTTGCCAAAAATGTATGTGGAATCGAAATTAAAAAAGAGGACTTTGCCGGCCTTAGGCCTGCAAGGTTTGTATGAAATTCCATTACCGGCCTCTGGTCTTAGCCACGCCTGAAACGTCATACTTCGCAGCTTATTAAGAGGAACGTAATGTCAATATTTCATTGCATGTTTGAGAAAAATAACTTTTTAATCATAACGATACACCTATACAACCTCCATCTGGACTGAACCACTACTTTAAAAAAATAATCCGCCGATTCGGAAGAAAAGAAAAAGAAACGGCGAAAAGATACTTAACGAAGAAAATGTCATTAAGGTCGAATGTGAAGGAGATACATATGTTATACATTTGACTTCCTCCGATATCGGATATCGCATATTGGGTATCGGGTATCGGATAGTATGAACACGCTCTTTACTTTAGAACTCCGATATCGCCAATCGATCGTGGATTGATTGGACAGTTGGCAGTCGTTTCACGAAAAAAGCGAGGTTCAGCCGCTTCACAGTTAGACCGGAAAAAGCGGACTTTGAACTCTGAGGGGTTTCAGATGCGATCAGGACTGACGCAAAGACAATAATGAGGTTTCTGACTCATGATCCCACCAATTTAACCCCAAGTGCTCGTGGTCACACTATCATAAGAACCCATGACTCGTGGTCCCGCTGCTTAGTGGGACCACGAGTTATACGTATAATGTATGACTCCTGTTCCTACCGCACACCGTAGTACGTAAGTAAGTAAGTACCTACTTGTAATCGCACTATGCTAATAATAATTTATCGCAAAGAAAAAGAACTCCAACCGACTTCAAATACTCCTCTGCCTCATAGATTTATTAAAAAAGCTGCGCCATACGACTTGGATAGGTTAGGTTAGAAGGCTAATGCGGGAGCGGAGCGGAGCGAATATCGGGACGATGATACTTGATCTCCAAATATACTGAACTATGAAAAACATGAGTTGTATGTTTGTTCATAGACTGACACATAAAAAACATAAAATTATTATTAGACGCCAAGGAAGTTTTTAAAATGATTTACGGATAGGTGATCAATACAATTGGTAGGGGGGCGGGCTCGACGGAAGCTTGCATTGTTATAGTTTATGCCCCTGCGCATATATGCATATGAAATCGTAATGAAGTCATATTTGGATAGTGTGGATAAGATAGCAAGGTGATTGGTTGAGAGAGCCATGAAAAAAATAATAAAGAAATGATTTTATTTCTCTCCCAATTAATCAATTAGTATACGCAGTCCACTAGATATAGGCCTCTCCTAATGTTGAGAATTTATAAGATATAAGCCATATTTATTTTAATTCGGGGAATAGGTTCCTGTGGGTCACGGTCACGTGATAAGTACTTCTGTGAGCCTGGTGCTTTGGTTCCTGTGGGTCACTGTCACGGGATAGGTACTTCTGTGAGCCTGGTGCTTTTTGCATTAAGTACCAGGCGCACAGAACTTCAAGGAACTTTGGCTAGGACGCGGAAACGAGATCGTTACTTCACGCGAGCAGAGTCGGAGATGCAATGTATTTAAAAAAAAATACGCGAGCCAAAACCACAATCAGTCTTCAAAAAAAAAGACGGGTTGCACTCTGGGAGTGCCGGCAGAAGTGAAAATATTTTCTTTATTTCTTTCTTCGTTATATACATAGAAAAAGATAAAAAGAACATACCATACCATACCTATAATATAGCGCCAATCATAGAACCTATCACTAATTTTCTGCTAATTTTCTGTCAGAAGAAATTAATAAATTACAAAAAGAAAAGATAATCACAATAAGTAATAAATTACAAAAAGAAAAACAATCACAAAAAATCCCTGAAGGCCAGGTGGTTTGAACCCGACACTATCTGAAACTATAAGGACTTACAGTCGAAGTGCTTACCGTTTAAGCTACGACGCTATCTGTTGTAACTTGCAAAATAGATAGTCTGTACCTAATCTTGTATGACGTCAGTCGTCGGTTACAGTTCAAAGGTCAACTAATCCTGACGCTTCCTTAACATTTTACACCGATCCAACGCCGCTAAAGAAGTTTTCACTTCAAAAATAAACAAAATGCCTACTGTAGAAATATTTCCTATATCGTTAATTATATGTTTTATTAATTGGCAGCTGACCACAAACAAACCTTTCGTGGTGATTGAATGATGACACATTGCGGAGACTACTGGTAGTCCCAGCAATGTGTAAACTTTTTTAATGGCTATAACTCACTGCTACGAGCGAAATGAATTTTAATATCGAGTCAAACATCAAAATTATGACGTTTGTACGAAATGACGAGCTAGGTATGACGTCATACTTTCTATTGTCAATAATCAATTCATCACAGTCCACTGCCAGTCAAAGGCCTCTCCCAATGTTGTGAGACCCTGGCCTACAGTGTCCACTCTGGCCAGACGGGTTGGTACAGGGTTTTATTTCGAGTTTTCCTTCTCTCGTAGTGGTATCGTCTGCGTATTGTTCCGTCAGTCACCTCTTACGACACCCTTCGGATGAGATGGGGTGGTGATACTTGTATTCTTTCTCCATCACCACTTACTTTTAGTGCTTAGATTTGCCGTAAAGGCTCCCGACTCCTTGAAGAAATCCATATTGTAATCGCTTGAGAAAACCACAGCAGGGAGTTCGTTCCATAACTTCAACTCCCCGTTAAGCCTGCCATATATTGAAACCGGGACGACGGCTTAGCGTGCTCACCGAGACACGGTAACACCCAGACCCAGTCTGGGTGCTACGCAGGCGGTGCGGGTTCGATACCCGCTCAGTGCAAATATTTGTATCCATAAATATAGGTATCTGCATTGGTTTGGGCATGCCTCGGAGAGCTCGTCACACCATTGGCCCCAGTTGCCATAAGAACATCTATAGCAGTCGTTACGGGTAGTTGGAGCCCTCAAAAATTCAACAACTGGTCTAACTGCAATGCTTCAATATGTCTATATTCATGCATATAAATATTTGCACTGAGCGGGAATCGAACCCTCTGCTCAGTAGTCTTCTACTACCACCACAGAGACTATCACTATAGTTATTATCTCTCATCTCGTATCTAAACTGAGAAGGCATGACGATTTCATCCAATCCATACAAAACTGTCTGTCTGTTTACAAAATCATAAATAGTACAATGGTATCGTATTGTAATGAGCTCCTCCCACGCGCGGGGACGCTAAGATTTTGGGGTATGGTACATGGCATAGAAAATAACTATCCAATGAAACTGCATATGAAAGAGACCGATCTGGCCCCGGATTCTGCTAATTTTATGACATAACAAACCCGCTGTCATACCGCTGACATTGCATAAATTGTCATTAAATTTTAAACTTTATAACTGCGACTTAAAGTCGAAAATGAAAAGAGAAAGAGATTATAACATTTTTCATTCACTCTACAAGCTTGTCATTTAATTTTAGTCTTTAACTGTATAATAGTAAAGTCTAAAGTTAAATGGCATTACTTACAGTGTCTGTGGTACCGCAGTGGTCGGGGACCGCCTGGTCCCCCCTCCCGAGGAGGGCCAGACCGAGAGGAATGACCCTGGTTCAGCCGGGGTGCGAGGGATATGTCACAAGACAACCTCACCTTCGGCCTAGCACATCGACCCACAGACGGCGTGCGGTTTAGTCGGTTCGAGTCCGACATAACCTCCCCCTTCGGCTCCGTAAGGCGGTATCCGTGGGGATTTCCCACCGCGTAAAAAAAAAAGGTAACGCAGTGGTTTTGCCATGAAAAAAATAATAGCAGAATCCGGGCCCTGAATCTTAATAAAAAAACCTTGACTAAAGTCATACTAAAGTAGTTTCAAAATGTGTGTCTTCTCGTCTCAGAGGAGAGTTTCCTCTGAGACATATCTAATATATAAAATTCTCGTGTCACAGTTTTCGTTGCCAAACTCCTCCGAAACGGCTCGACCGATTCTCATGAAATTTTGTGGGCATTTCGGGTAGGTCTGAGAATCGGCTAACATCTGTTTTTCATACCCCGATTCGCGATAACCGACATCCACGCGGGCGGAGCCGCGGGCGACAGCTAGTGTATTTATAAAAATTAAGTTAAGCAAGACATTTTATAGAATTAGCAACAAATAATTAGTTCGACCTAAGAGCCGGTATATTCTACTGTCCTACTTTTCCTAGTCATAATTAATAATGATCCGACTGTAATGTTAATATTACTTGTACTTAATAACACCCAGATCTGTTCAGCTGTTTGCGCGTGATTGAATAATAATCATCCAAACATCTAACACACAAACTTTATCAGTTATACAATAAAAAAAAATTTACGCGTCCCTTCAACGTATGTTATTGATTTATTTCTACTGTTTATACTGAAGATTGCGCTTGGTGGAATCTACTACACATATTGAAGAATACACTTGTACTTTTCCACACTTTATTTTGTAATAAACTGTAGAAAAGTACAAGTGTATTATTCGATATGATTTATTCTACCGTGGTGATCCTTTTTACCCGACTACTAAGAAGGGTTATGTTATTCGCGCATATCTTGTATGCTTGTATGTATGTATGTTTGTAACATTCTTTATTACCTCATATCTTCTGAAAAACCGCACGGATTTCAATGATTCATATTTCAAATGAAAGGTATTTATTGCCCAAGTGTTCCAGGGTACATAAAATATGAACAAAACCTATACCTATGTTGGGTTTTTGACGCAAAAATGTACACTCAAATTTATCGAGCGGGGTATCAAAATGAAGACAATTCGAAGACGATTAAATAAATATATAAGTCATAACTAAAAAGTATAAAATAAAAGTAATTATTATAAACCAAAAACCCGATTAATACTAAAAAGATCGGAACAAGCCTTATAGCAGGCGGTACCCATTTACAAATCTCAAACCAGATGAAAATTAATGGGTATCGCCTGCTATAAAGCTTGTTTCGATCTTTTCAGCATCAGTTGGGTTTTTGTTTTTAATTATTTATTTAAATATAGGTAATATGGAAAAGATTCGATTCAATTCGATTTATTTAAATAAAGGTAATATGGTAATACGAAGAGGTCTTCATGACCCAACGCCTTTGAAACCCACATGTTATTATTCCGCCATTGTAACAGCCGTCTCTTATCACTTGTACCACACAAACAACCATCAAATAATGGTAACTTAGTATCTCTTAACCTGGTAATGTGGACACATTTAGTACATTTCACTAAAACCCTATATATAGATGATTTTAAAACTTTGTTGTGCAGGAGTTTCTGTCTGTTTGTCATATTTATTGCATTATGCACTTATCTAAATTACCCCATTGCATTTCGCATTGGGGAAATGTGAACTTAGATGTTTTGCCCCAGTTTAATAACATCATTGAACAATTATTGGTACCTGTAATATACTAAGCTTTATAGTAATCGGTTCAGCGGTTTAGGTGCGAAAGCGTAACCATATTAAGGTTATCAGCCCCTCTAAACAAGTGGCAATTCGCTAACCGGCGTTTGATGGAATAGAATGACGAATATATGAGATTTGACGTATTTGACATGCGTTAAAGACTGTCATATACGTCAAATCCCATATATTCGTCATTCTATACCACCAAACGCCAGCTAGCGAATTGCCACTTGTCTAGAGGGGCTGTGGCGAAACAGACAGACAGACTGAGTGGGCAATTACAATAATAAGTATCTATATATTTTGTCTTAAGATATCCCCACGTATTTTTTAAAAATATTTTGACAAATAGGTGGACAAGTAGACAGACAGATGGACAGCCAAGTCACGCCTCAAGATGGTTGTATGAGAGAATTTCGAACATTCAAGACGTGTCCATGTAGCGCAGTAGGGTAGAGCGTTCTCTCTGTAAAGAACTGGCGCCAGATTCTGCTAATTTTATGACATAACAAAACCACAGTCATATCGCTGTCATTGTGTAAAAAGCTAAAAGCAGGAAAATAAAAACATTAAATTTTAGACTTTACGTCTGAGTTTTAAAGTTCAAAATGAAATGAGAAAGAGTTTATAACATTTTTTATTCAATCTCCAAGATTGTCGTTTAACTTCAGTAAAGACTTAAGTTAAATTTAAGGTTACAGGGTCTGTGGTATTGCAGTGGTTTTGACATGAAAAAAAAATAGCCGAATCAGACCCTGGTCGTGGGTTCAAGTCCCGTCTTGAACTTTAAATTATTCACGATCTTATGAGGGTTCTGTTTTCTGGTAGCTCCATCCGACAGTATAAACATACGGGCTAAAACAAAGTACCTAAAAGACGGCAATAGGCTCGTCCGCTTGCGCGGGATCGAGAATCATAGTTGGCGGAAATTGGGTGTTAATAGACCTCTGCCTACACCTTCGGGAATTTACAGGCGTGAGTATGTGTATATATGTTTTTTTCCTTTTGAGGTACCTATAGAACCCTATTAGAGTAGCTATAAGTACTTCCCCAATCGGAAGTCGTCTCCAAAACCGAATGGAAATCGCATTATACCATAACTCTGTGAAAAAATAATTCAAATTGAATTATGAAATTTGATTACGTCAATTAATTATGTGACGTCACCCTTTGTCCTTAAAATACCATTTTCATATAACAATGATTGGCGTTCTCTTTCCAAATTTCCAACTTTTGATGTGATAAGAATTTACTTGAGTTATCTTCCCAAATTGCTGCTATACCATTCTGAGAGGATGGGCCTGAGTAACTCTGATTAGTTTGGTTTTAAAATATTTATTGCGAAATTAATAATCTATTGACGAGGTGTTTCTACAAAAAAAGAGGTTTTAGGGAGGCCGCACCAATACCCTTTTGGGCTAAGCCAACCTCACTTGCAAGCCGGTACGGTATACCTTGACGGGCAAGGCTTTGGCGCAGGCTTTCCTGTAGAGGTTAGGAGATCATATGGCAGTCGCTCCCTTAAAATTCTCAAAAAAAGGGTAAGCAGACCCGAGATGAGAGTTTCGGAGCAATAGACTGCAAAAAATATGACGATGATAATTGGGATTTACAACAAAAAATTGCCTTATAGACAGGGAATTCATCCTTACACATTGCGATCGGGAACGCACCGTGCGGTATGGAAGGAACTTCATCCCACGCACGCTCAAGTTGTGGAATGAACTTCCTGCTGTGGTATTCCCAAGCGACTACAATATGGGGTTTACAAGAAGGGCATTAGAAGGTTTCCTCAATGTCGGCAGCACGAGTGTGACGCCCCTGGTGTTGCACACGTCCATAGGCCACGGTAACCACTTTCCATCACCTAAGTGGTATAAACAAAGCCACAAAAAGTTTCGTTGAATTGCTTGTCAAAATGATCTTTTATGATACAAAATTCCCTAAACCACTCTCAGATGTATACAAGTGAATTTATATTATTTGTATGTATGAAACTAACACAATTAAATCCACAAGAAATTGAAAACATTTTTTCATTTAAATGTAGACACATTCGAAACAAACCTGCGGGCCATTCAATATTTACCTCGGCCAAGGATCGAACCCATACAGTAGGCGGACTGCAAGCTGCCAAAGAATTAAAGGGAACTGATCATAAATTATGAGCACAACGCCCAGTGTTTAATTTTGAATGATATTTTTAGTTTTATTAGTTAAAACTCAGGTAAAAAGTATTTTGTGAAGGGTCTTGGCGTATTGGGCCCATAAAGATATTTAGGGCCCGAAGCTACCCCACCATAGCTACGCCTGCTGGATCAATAATCGAGGCGCTAGCGCAGATTTTTAGATCTTAAATGTCAAGGATAGTGAATAAAATTTAAAAAAAAAATTGTACAACAGAGGAGGCAGATACGCACACGGTTCTCCTGAAGGAAAGTGGTTACCATGACCTATGGACGTGTACAACACCTTAACACTCGTGCTGCCGACCCTGTGAACACAGAGAGTTTCTGTGCTGTCAGTGAAGAGGACAAAGCAATTTAATGAATAAATTCTAATAACGAGAATTTGGCCCGTTGAAATTTCGATCATTTTTCACATTTGAGAGATTGAGAGTAGACTGAATTTTGATTTTTTTTTATTACTTGAATCATTTCTAGGTTGCTGCATGCTAGAAACTTAACATTGCAGGTATATTGGCTGATAACAGCCTACATAAGTGTGGGTTGTCTTTCTTTTTGTCTCTGGTGGTCATTGTTTGCACATCTTACATTAAGAAACTATGGTTTCCTGAATTAGTAGCTCTTGGAATGGCATATCAGGACCCAAAACTCCGCCCAATTTACCCCACAAACTTGGAAGTGCGGTCCCACAGACCATTCTTAAAATTCAAAGCGAAATTACTTACGAAACATACAGCTGGCATTGTAAATTTCTTTCTCAACAGTCGTTTTACCACTAAAACTGAAGCTACTGAGACCAACAGACGCGTGGGGTACGCGGAATTAGCGGGGCACCTGAATCACAAACTGCAAGCGATCTGTGAGACCGTATGTCCATAGTTAAAAGTTAACATCTAACAACCACATTTATTCTTTTTTTTTTAATTTAACCTACACATACGTTACATTAAGAGGCAGCTGACAGCATTTCTATACCCCAAAATATCAACCAAAAACCCCAAACCTTTAATTAAAGAATCTCCAATAAAACATTATTAACAACAAACCCCTTAAAGGCCAATACTACAATAATAATAACTCAAAAAAATTTGAGAATCGTCCATTTTGAGAGAAGTCGACACCTACAATTATATTTTCAAAGATATTTCATATTGTCTGTTGTAATTTATGAATGTGAGGCGGTACTAAGGTGTTGAGTCATTTTAATATCGCTTCGAGTTCGAAGTATTGCGTGGATTTCGAGCAACCAATGATAAAAAGAAAATGATACGTCAGTTATGTTATGTCAGTTCTGTCCCTACTATATAAAGGCGCCCACTCACTAACAGTTTACCGGACGATATAAATCTGTCAGTTAATCGCAATAACCCACACACTAACAGTTTCGTTAACGATTTTGGACTGACGACTAATACGATCCGATAATGTGTGGCCGCCGAACGATTCCGGACAGTTCTAAACCGGACAGTCCTAGGCCGTCAGGGCGAACGAGCACAACGGGCCTGTCGATCGACGTTTCTTGTCAGTTTTTACTAAGATTTTATTCATTTTTTGTACATACTCGTCTATATTTCTTATGCACATAGTCCATAAGGTTCAAAATAGCTAACACCTATTTCCCACAATGATTAGCATGTACTTATATAAGAATAACGTAGTGCAAGCTATTTTCAACCTTATTGACATCTTAACAAATCTAGATTTTTTTCTTATATTCGTGATCAGCAGCATTTATTTATGCGAAAAAACATGTAATTAAGAAAATGTCAATAAGGTCGAAAATCGCTTGCACTGTTTCGTACTCTCTATGTAACTGATATTAGACCATTACCGGCAGGCGCTCGTACGACCTAAAACTGACGACTCACAACTGCTAGTATGTGGTCGCAAAACTGACAACAGGGAATTGCCGGCGGGCCAAAATCGCTTTAGTGTGTGGGCGCTATCGGCTAAGGACTGCAGGCCGCCGGACAGATCAGGAACTGCAGGCGGACTGCAGGCGGACTGTTAGTGAGTGGGCGCCTTAAGATAATGTTATTATCAAATTCAAAAAGAGTGAGATTATAGTTTTTTAGATAGTTTAATTCCATCGTTTTTATGCTGTTCACTTTGTAGATACGATTATTTTTGACCGGTTCACGATAATATAACATAGCTGGTAGCTGCTGACCAGACCTCCAAATGCGAGGATATCGTTTATCACTACCAAACGTACCCTACATTCTTTACTAAGCTCTAGTCTATCGCTGTGGCTGTGTTTCATCAAAATCAATTTAGCGGTTTAAGTGTGAATTCTTAACAGACGTATTCCATGGATACAAAGAGGTCGCGTCGGTAGAGCGAGTGGACTGGACACGCCCATAGCACACAAACATTTGCCTTTACGTGGCGCGCGCGCGCGCGCGCGTGTGTGTGTGTGTGTGTGTATGTGTTTGTGTCTCCCACCTTATTAGTATAAAAATCAAGAACCATTCATAATATTCGTAAGTTCTTTCTCGATTTGTTTGCACGTGTGCTCGTTTTGTTCTCTTAATTTTAAACTTTTAATCTCGTGAAGAAATGTCTCACCCAAGATTAACATCGAGTTTCAAGCGACCCGCCTTAGTACCCCACATTCTTCGTCGAAACATTTTTTGTCTGTCAATATAAAAGTGGCATTTCATTTGCTTGAATGATCAAAATGATTTACGTCTGCAGAATATAGTTTGTGACATAAATTCTCAAGTCAATTAACGGTCACATAGGGATATGAGTCTGCTTGACATTGAGTTTCAATCGGTGTCGTAAGAAGAGCGATAATCTCCATTATAAAGAGATGTTCAAACAAAATTAAACATCCTCCAAATAGTACAAAATCAATTATGTTGGTTGGCCCTTTAACTATTATTTACCCAGTTTTTTTTTTCCAAAAATAGCTAGAACACTCCCGCGTAACACACACAAACACAAACACAGGCAAGCACGCACGCATGCACGCAACCACGCACGCATGCACGCACGCACCCACGCACGCACGCACAAACACACACACACACACATCCAATCGATATAAAAATTAGTTTGTTTTAAATGTCATCACGATATCAATGTTCTTTATTAACCATTGTGTTTTAAAAACGGTTTTTGATATTTTATTTCATTTTGACAGATTGAGGTTGAATTTTGAAAATCTTTCTATCAGGAGAATTGGTGCTGAGATATTACAATAACATGTCCGATATTATTGACAGATAATAACGCACCTGTGTGGGGGAGGCTTAAATATAGCAACACAAACGTGTATAGTTTCGTTAAAGTTAGTCAATTCGAACAAGCGCCCTGAACTTACAGGCTTAAAAGTGTGTATAGTTATGTAACGACTTCGAATGTCACAAAAAATAGATAAAAGTCACTTATACAAGTAATGAATATTATTCTTCTCGTGTGCTTAATTGGAATAATATACGCAGATTAAGCTGTCGATGGAATAATAAAATGAAATAATTATCACCGTGCGAGATGGCCGTGACAAAAATGGACCGAGGATCCTAGACTATAAATGGGCTATAGACTAAAATTAATTTTTAGGGTTCCGTAATTCAAAAGGAATCCTTAGGCTCTTATTCTAGAATGGTATTTATTTCTAAATTCTTTTTGGGAATACCTGTTTCTATAGATTTTGGAAACTAAATCAAAGGCATGGGCAAAACACACGTTTGCTCAAAAGCACAGACTAGTTAGGAAAAAAAAGTGCAAACAATTTCGACCTTATTGACATGACATAGCATCGAGTTCTATTATTATATTCATAATCAGCGTCATCAATTAACGCTGAAAGACACGTTACTAAGAAAATGTCATTAAGGTCGAAAATTGCTTGCAGTCGCTGTTTCAGTCCCTTTGTGACCCAATATCAGGCCGGACAATGTGAAAGAGAGATCTCGGGTATAGGGTATCGGATAACGCGGTAAAACGCTCTAATGTCAACGATTGCCGTCGGTACCGGTTGCCATACATACATACATCTATGGCAGTCATTACGCGTAGTTGGAGCCCTTCAAGTCCAACAACTGGTCTGCTTCAATATCAACAATGGGTTAGGAAGGTCAGATGGCAGTCGCACGTCAACAGTAGCCTAAACTCCGAGATGAAAGCTTCAGATGTGACTGGGATTAACGCGAGGAAGTAGATGTGAATTAATGCTAGCTCAATCTCTCTTCCCAGCAAAGTAGGTACTATCACACATATTCTCTAATTAATAAGGTACCTACCTACCCCATCCCACAGACGTTATCATTAATACATTTCCCACTTCCCAACATTCGCGATACTGGCCAAATTCCCAAGCGCTATATAAGTGATCGAGCTAGATAGGGATGTTAAATTATTTTATTATCGATATTTATAAGATACTAGCTTTTGCCAGCGGCTCCGCCCGCGTGGATGTCGGTTATCGCGACCAAACAAAGCCTATGTCCTTTCTCGAGGTCTAATCTACCCCTATGCCAAATTTCATCAAAATCGGTTCAATGGTTTAGGCGTGAAAGTGTAACATACAGACAGACAGACAGAGTTACTTTCGCATTTATAATATTGGTATGGATAACAACGGCATTTATATTTTCATTGATATTATATTAGATCTTTACATATGTAATTGGCGTTTTGTTGAACTAGCCATTTTGATCTCAAAAATCCAGTATTTGATTAGAAATTTCAAATTCATTTCAAAGTCAAAGATTTTTATTCCATCTAGAACAAAATCATTGTTTCTTATTGACGTCAATAAATTCTACTTAACCTAAGTTTATCACCGCTTCCAAGGCGCTGGTGGAGAAGAAACGGCGCAACAAACTCCACTGCGGCATTTTTTTAGACGTCAATTTACAATATTTATATCCTTAAGGCTAAATGTGGACGAATCTACATCTACAATCTTCAATTTTAAGCTTATCTATTGATGTTTCGAATGTGATAATTCATTTGTTTTCGCGCTATATAATTTTGCTTTGACATCGTTCTGTGCACAACATGGAAAACTTAAAATATAGCATTATTTTCGATAATGAGTTTCATCGCGGCACCAGCGCTGCAGAAACAGCTCGAAAGATTAATGACGTGTACGGAAAAGCCACTGTTAAAGAAAACACAGTACGTTCCTGGTTCCAAAGCTTTCGTTCTGGAAATTTTGACCTCCAGAATAAGCCTCGTGGACGGCCAGAGACCCTAGTTATCAATGAGGATTTGAATATGATTGTGGCAGCGGATCCATCTCAAACCACGTCAGAGTTAGTTACTGGCTTCGGCGTGAGTGATAAAATCGTTTTGAATCATTTCGTACAAATTGAAAAAGCTTAAAAGTTGGGTACCGCAGGAACTAAGTCAAGACAACCAACAAACACGCGTCGACCGCTGCGTCACGTTACTCGACCGTCACAATAACGAGAGAATTATGTCTCGTATAATTACTTGTGATGAAAAATGGAACCTATACGATAATCGGAAACGCAAATCACAGTGGTTAAACCCTGGAGAACCGTCCAAATCCTGCCCCAAGCGAAAGTTGACTAAAAAAGGTACTGTTTAGTGTCTGGTGGACCAGCGTTGGAGTCATTCACTACATCTTCCTAAGATCAGGAATTGGAAAAAAAAACAATTCGAATGAGGCAGTCCAAAACGCCTTCAACGATTTAGCTGATTCTCGCTCCCGCAATTTTTTCAGCAAAGGAATCAATTTTTTCAGCAAAAATTCATAGGCAGTTCGCCTATGAAATGGCAAAAATACATACATACATAACGGTACATACTTTGATTGATTAAGTAAAATTAAAAAAAAAAATTGTAGTTTCTCATTTACCATATAAAACGCCAATTTCATATGTAAGTTCCTAATAGTTACTTTGTGAAAATAATAAAGATTTCGTCCTTATTTTGAAATTAAATAACTCGTCCTTAATTTGAATCATTCTTGCAATGGTCTGCTTTTTCTAGAAAGAAAGAAAAAGAAAAAACCTTTTATTTAAAGTGCAGCACCGATAATACAATTAATCATGTACCAAACTAAACTAACACGCATACAATTAAATTAAATACAATGGCGCTGCACCAAAAGAGGACCAACTGGTACACTTTAAACATCGGTACTGTCCGTGACGCAACTACCATCTGTGGCCCAATCACGAATAATACTCGAATTTCTAGCGTATACGTATCGAGAGAATGAAGCATTGTGATTGGCCACCTGCCTACTGTGAACCAATCGTGATGATTCGTTCTTTCGATACGTTAACGTTACGAATTCGAATGTTTTCGAGCTCGGGGCAATGACAAGTTAATATCGTACTTACATCAGTGGCAAGAGATTCCTGTAACCCGATTCCTGCCGGCTTGCCTTGTAGACATTTTAAAATTAATTTCACTAACTAGATCTAAGTAAGAATGTTATCTGTCGGCTTTTATTTTTAAATTTTCACCCTTTCACACTTATGGATATTCTCATTATATCGATAGTTTAGGCCTCCATAATATCCCATCCCTACACCTCCATAATCTTGGCAAATTCTTTTATACGCATTAGGCCTTCACTTCATATCTCGTTAACCCATAAACCATAGGGACACGGGTAATTATAATACAATCTGTTGGTAATTAACTGACTTAATTACCAATTGTTTTCCCATAATAACAGCGTGTATTATATGGTAAGTGGTTTGTGATGAGCGGAGCGATTTTCTGTAGGTAATAGCGGGTTTTTTATATAATCTATCAATACCCCGCTAGATAGTAACAAGCTATGGTGAAATCCTGATCATAAGACCATCACTTCAAATGCTTAGGCTCACTACGGCCTTGACAGATGCTTTTTAACGCTCAGTTTAAATGGGATTGAAAAAGAAGAAAATAGGGGCGGTCAGAGATTTCCAGCTCTTTATCGTGCAACAGAGGGAGGAAACCTCTGGGACCTGGTGGTAGTGAACGCGGTCGCTACGCAGGAGGTGCCGGTTCGATCTCCCTTCAGCGTAAATATTTGTATGCATGAATATGGGTATTTGCATTAGTCTGGTCGTGCCTCGGGAAGCACGTTAAGTTTTCGGTGCCGGTTACCATACAAGCTTCTGTGGAGTTCGCCTTTGGGTTGTGGAGGTCAGATGGCAGTCGCTTCACTGAAAATGTCGAAGATTAGCCAAATCTGCAGTTGGACTGGATAAGCGGAACCCAGACTCCGTAGAAAAAATCTAAGAAAGAGAGAAAGGAAGCTTCAAACCGCTTGGTGCGAGATGGTATGTGGGGCACTGCACGCCAATATGAGTTGTTCTGGACAGGAAGAAAGAAGGTGGCATCTGTTGAAAGAGATCTTTTCCCCAACGGTTCCTGGCGATAGCAGCCAGAGCTCACTGGAGAGTTTTCGTACTGTCAGTGGGAAAACCAAAGGCTTGTTCTGCTTTGTCTTCTACACTGACGGCTTAGAAAATCTATGCGCCCATAGGGTCGGCATCACGAGTGTGACTCCTCTGGTGTTGCACAAGTCCATAGGCCACGGTAACCACTTTCCATCAGGTGGGCCGTGTGCTTGTCTGCCACCTAAGTGGTATAAAACAAAAAATCGGGGTATAGTGAAGGGGAACCCTGCAAATGTGTTGTGAGCCTTAAAAGCAAACAACCTCAAAACTTTTATGAAAAAAGAAGACAAAATCGCTATCTGCTATGCGTATACTCACAACCTTATCCGCTTATTTACATACTGGTCGCATTAAGAGGCGACAAACTGATTTCCATGCACAGCCTCCGTTTAAGGTGCGGGTTCTTCGCCCGGTGAGGTCTTAATGAAGCAGTATATGCAGACGGGTAGGTATTTAATGTATCTGTGGTCGGATAAATAAATAATAATTCTATGACATTCAACACAGTTATCAGCTTGGGTTATGGTTTCTAGAATGCAGAAAAATATGCTTAGACAGTTTAAGATTGTAATTTTTTTCTACCACTTATTTGGCATAAATGCGTACTGCCCACCTGATGGAAAGTGATTACTGTGGCCTATGGACGTGTGCAACACCAGGGGCGTCACACTCGTGCTACCGACCCTGTAATGTGACAGATTGTGAAGCTGTTTGTGTGTGTGTTATTTAATCACGCTCTAACTGAATGGCTGAACAGTTCTGGCTGGAATTTCGCACAGGTATAGATTTTGGTCTGAAATAATATTTATCTCAAGAACAGGATAAACTAGGTACCTATGCATAAAACTAAAATATACAAATATGTGCACTGATCGGGAATCAAACCCGCATCCCCGTAGTCGAATGCATTACTATCACGCCACCGTTAAATAAGTTTAATAACAAATGTTCCGATTGCATTTGGTGAATGTTCCGAGTTTTGAAGTAAACAAAGCTATTTTTCATACAAAATGTATTATGATCTACTTAATAGAAGTAGGACACAGTAGAATCAAATAAAATGTGAGGTTCTTTAAGAAGGGCATCCGGAGACACCTACAAGGTCGGCAGCACGAGTGTGACACTCCTGGTGCTGCACTCGTCCATAGGCCTCGGTAACTACTTCTCATCAAATGGAGTGTGAGCTTGACTGTTACTTATATAGTATAAAACAATCACTAGTGCAGACTTTCCTCTCAGAATTTGGAGGTCAGATGAGAGTCATTCCTATTAAAGCTGCGTAATCTCAAAATCTGTGGAGAAGGGTTCTAAGCAATGAATTAAAATGCTATAGGCATTCTACATAATTACTAGCTGACCCGGCAAACATTGTTTTGTCATAGTAAATAATGACTATTAATAAGCAGGGGTTGATGACACAATAGTAAAAATTTTGGGTTGTATGTATGTTATATTGTTAAATAAATGTTATATAAATGTTAAATAAATGTTGTGTATATGTTTTTTAATGTCACATAATAAAATAATAAAAAAATATCAAAAAAATAAAAAAGCTGATTTTGGGTGGACACCCCTTGTCACTTGGGGGTTTGAAAGATAAACCGTAGCCGATTCTCAGACTTACTGAATATGCATTGAAAAATTCATAAGAATCGGTCGAGCCGTTTCGGAATGGGAACAAACATTTTTGAAGTGAAAACTTCTTTAGCGGCGTTGGATGGGTGTAAAATGTTAAGGAAGCGTCAGGATTAGTTGACCTTTGAACCGTAACCGACGACTGACGTCATACAAAATTAGGTAGAGACTATCTATTTTGCAAATTACTTTAGATAGCGTCGTAGCTTAAACGGTAAGCACTTCGACTGTAAGTCCTTATAGATTCAGATAGTATCGGGTTCTAACCACCTGGCCTACTGAAACTTTTTGTGATTATTTTTTCTTTTTGTAATTTATTACTTTTTATGATTATTTTTTCTTTCTGTAATTTATTACTTTTTGTGATTATTTTTTCTTTTCATAATTTATTAATTTCTTCAGACAGAAAATTAGCAGAAAGTAAGTGATAGGTTCTATGATTAGCGCTATATTATAGGTATGGTATGGTATGTTCTTTTTAATCTTTTTCAATGTATATAACGAAGAAGAAAAAAAGAATATGTTTTCACTTCTGCCGGCACTCCCAGAGTGCAACCCGTCTTTTTTTTTAAGAATATTAGCAACCGAAGTTATCGAATTTTATATACTATCTAGATATTCACAGCAATAAATCCCCAATGGGCAAAACAGAGATGTACTAACACCCATATTTCATCAACTATGATTATCGGTCCCAAACGGGTGAGCGTATTGCCGTTAAGTGGGTACTGTTTTATGGAATGACGACACCCACGGAAAGGGATAGGGAGGGAGAGGGAACTGTGTACACAATATGCTAAACAGAAGCACCGCCACAACAAAAGTACTATAACTATAAAATCGAACATTAAACGCCATCCATCCAATTCTAAGCCTTGTCAAACGACACAATCACTTAGTGGTTCACATTGCTGTATTTACGACGCTACAATGGACTAGCCGTGTCATACGGACAGACAGACTGACACTTCACAACAATTTATTGGTCATAAAAGTGTGTTAATAAACTTATGAGCGAATAGTGCGAGTTCATACGAGTTGGGTGGGTTCTGTACAAAAAGCAATGTTTAAAGTCTTACACAGGGCAATCACCAATATACAGCCTCTGAGGTGGTAGTGAACGTGGCCGATACGCAGGAGGCGCGGATTCGATCCCCGCTCAGTGCAAATATTTTTATGCATGAATATGTGTATTTTCATTGGTTTGGGCGTGTCTATGTATTTAAAAAAAGGAATCTAGGTTTTTTTTGTCGCCTCAAAGACAGATATTGAAGGAGACATTTGAATTGGTTAGGGCGAGGTCTGATAGCTCGGTGGTCAAAGATTGCCCCTGTAAGGCAAAGATCGCGGGTTCAAACCCCGCCTAGACCGATTCAATTTTTTCTCTTTAATTCGATTTGAGTATCTAAATATGTTTATCCGCATTTTACATAGCTAGTTAAGCTATGCTAGATAGCGTAGTGTGAAATGTGGAATATTTATTTATATTAGAGTCAGCATAGACGTTTTGGGGAGACCGTGGTCCTTACACCTGTAAAGGGCCAGCCTGAAGGAGATGGCTCTAGGTCGGCCGAGGTGAGAGAGATATGCGGTAGCCTAGTGGTATGGGTAATGGACTGCTGAGACGAGGTCTCGGGTTCGATCCCAGGTTTTCCATGGCACACACCAATGACTTTTCGATGCTTTTCGAAGTTATGTGTGTATTTATCGCAGGTTTATAAGTGCCCAGTTAATGGCAATAGGCTCACCACCTATTACATTGGGACCTAAACATAAACCGGCGAAATGTGGGTGCTAGCACCTCTGCCTACCCCTTCGGGGATAAAGGCGTGAGTTATGCAATTACACCTCCACTTATCTAAGACCCACAGACGGCGTGCATTTTAGCCAGTCTCGTATAACCACGCAGGTTGAGCTGTTATCCGTGGGCCTTTGCGCACGTTAGTAAAATGTCAGCACAGACACGAGCATTTTCTTTTCCAAGCACCCCTGTCTATTCCTCTGGTTGTAATAGAATATAATCTGAGTCCACTCTAAAACTGCTCTAATTGCAATGCCAATATCGCCTTTCGTTGGGGGTCAGATGGCAGTCGCTTCACGGAAAATGTCGAAGTTCAGCCAAATCCGCATTTAGACTGGTAAAAGCGGACCCCAGACTCCAAGTTAAAAGCTTCGGATGCTAGGATGAAGAAGAAGAAGTGAGAGAATCTGGGTGCACTTTCCTACTCTTCAATAATTTGAGTTACGGGAGCGAATGTTGTCTAAACTCCTAACCTTGGGAGGAAGGCCTGCATCAGCGCAGCGGCTCATCTGTCCCCTCATTTGGTGTATGTAATTATAGTTGAGTTTACTTTGGACCCCCGAAGAACTTGAGGCCAATCCACCTTCTATATATATTATAACATAAAAATCTCGTGTTTGTATTCAATCAATTAATTAGCCCAGCGAGTCCACTGCTGGACATAGACATCTCCAAATATGTACCATTTCGTACGATCCTCCGCCTTCCACATTTGTATTTCTGAGTTTGTATTATACAATATGTAGTGTACCCGAAGTATCTTTGACCAGGTGCCTTCGGCTTTGGGATAGTACCCCTTACACCTGGTATATAATTGTGTATATGATAGGTCTAAAAATAGCTCGTCGATATTTTTTTTATCCTGGGAATAGGTCCCTATGGTTCACGAGAATGGATTCAGTGTTTCACGTAGGTGAAGCTGCGGTTAATAGCTGGTGAGGCTTTTTTTTATACCACTAAGGTGGCAGACGAGCACACGGCCCACCTGATGGGGAGTGGTTACCGTGGCCTATGGACGTATGCAACACCCGCGTAGAAACCTAGAGACCTGTAGAAGCTTATGAGAATATATACGTAATATCATCATAATATAAATATTTTAAAACTACGGATCTCTAATCCTTATCGTACGACTTGGCATAACTTTTTAAGTATTAATTTAAAAAAAATCTAATAAAAAAACGACAATAACTTTTTTTCTTCGAACACAGACTATAGAAGCATCTTTATAAGTACTTCAAGATGCAGAGAGTATAGAACATTGTCCATCTTAATAGACAATAAAAAGTTTATACGCTAATTAAACGAAAAATATTACTTTTAATACTAGAAAGTACAATTTCGTTGAAATATTCACTTTTTACTTCTTTTCATTTCTTTTAGGTTGATATATGTATTTTTGTAATCTTTTAATTTGATTTCATTACTTGAAAATGGTAGATTGATTTGAAATTTTGCGAAGTTTTCAAGTAGGTACCTACCGCTGGTCACAATATCTACGTGTAAAAACGAACTAACTTATAAGTAATAAATACTACATGAGAAAGCACGGGTGCGATTCCCGCTTAAATCAAACATTTTTATTCATTAATACCTTTGTAAATTTAACTTTCATTTGGGTATATTGAATAATGATATCACTTGTACTTTTCCACACTTTAACTTTTAAGAAAATTCAAACATTATTTTCCCCAAATGTTGGGAAAAAAATTTAACCTGGTATACTCATTTTCAAAACTACCCACATATAAAAAATGCAGTATTTAGAAATATAATTGTTTAAAACCATTGTATTTAGTAAACCTTTGATAATGCCGTGAGGTGAAACCGGTTAGGTTAAAAATAAAAACTAAATAAAGTGTGGAAAAGTACGAGTGCTATCATTATTCAATATGTGTAGTAGATTCCACCAAGTGCCATCAATCTCCAGTATAAACAGTCTTTCATTTGGGTATTTCTATATACGCATAGTAAAAGAAAAACGCACTGAAATTTGTTTCGTCCGATATTCAGCAGATATAACTAAATAACTGAGAAATGTTACCATACTGGCAAATTGGCAATTCTGTTATAAAAAAAACGACTTCAAAGACTGAAAAGTATAAAATGATTTAGAGAATAACTGAATTTTGACATTTTAACTGATTCACTGTTCTGTTAAAAGACGGTGCCTAGCCCGAGAAGTCATATTTCAATTGATTCACGCATAGGTAGTAAGTTCAGGCACCACATACAAAGTTGGCAACGACTTCTAACAGAACAGTGATTTTGTAAATTTTGTTATTTTTTTCTAAGTTATTTTATACTTGTCGGTTTTTGAAAAAAAAAGAATAGTTCTTAAAATTATATTAGTTTTGTCCCCCATTTTGTGATTTGAACCAGTCCAGCATGCAGCAGCAGCAGCAAGATTGACATAATGCTCTCGATAACAAACGTGACATTCATACTATATATAAAATTAAGGAGTTAGAAAGAAAGAAAGGAAATGCGTTTATTTGCAACACAACGCACATTACAATAAAATTGTTATACTTAAAACACTAGTGGCACAGATAACAAATTAAATCTAAGCAGAGATAAAATAAAAGATAACAAAAGTCTTCTATGGTCTATGATCGACATCGACCATCAACCTACTCAGCTGACGTAAATGACGTTTGTGACACGTGACGTTAACGAGTTCTGTTGTCTACCTTTATAGTTCAAGACTTGGTAATTCCAGCACGTCCTAAACCATCATAATGTAGCTTACCTTGTCACAGGATCGTCCTAAAACTAGCTAAAACGCAATCATTTCCCATTTCCTATTTGATTTTGAGGAGTTCTTTGGTGTATCTCCGAAGTCCAAGCTCCAGTACCCATGAAATTGAAATGGGACCACCTGTGAATTATACTAAACACAATGCAAAAATAATTTTTGAAATCGGTTCTAAAACGACGGAAATATATGGGACAACATAAATAATATGACCGTTTAAAAACAAACTATATAAAAAAAATATGGGACCAAATGGCAACTTATCCGCATCAAACTAAAAAAAAACACGTAATCCGATAATAAATCTCAGAGTAATTGATGTACATACATAAGAAAAAAAAGATATCGATCGAATTGAGGACCTTCTCCTCTTTGGAAGTCAGTTATAAAACTGTAACATAAAATTTTAAAAAATTAAAACATTTTAAATAATTCCACTCATACCGTTTTCAATATTCGAATATAATAAAATTTAAAATTTAATTTCAAAAATCGAACGTCATCCATATTGGAACATCAAAAAAGCAATTTCAGTGAACAATAACTACGTCATTCACTGTACGGGACCTTTGAAAACCGAAAATCCGTAAAACCGTACTCGCACACCGACTGACACGGCAATCGGTTATATTCATTGTCCGTTTTTATGCTAGCACTTTATTTTACAGCCCTACGTTCCAACTTTAAAAACCGTACTTTTATAATGTTTTGATCGAATTTCGGTTTACGTGATGTAATATGGGGACTAATTTAAATAGAGAAGTGGGTTTTTAATGGCTTTTGTATGGGATTTAATGCTGCCTGTGTTTAAATGAGAGTTTTACTACAGGAGTGCATACAAATCTGTACCAGGCCACTCTAAATGATAAATGAATTTTGTTTACTTACTTGTTAGAATAATTGTTGCCTGCGGATCTGCCCGCATGGATGTAGGCTATCGCAGCCAAACATGGAAAATGTCTTTTTCAAAACTCTAAGTTATACCAAACGGCATCAAAATCGGTCCAGTGGTTTGGACAGAGAGGCAGAGTTACTTTTACATCTATCCATCCAATACTAATCCTGAACCGATTTTGATTAAAATTGGTTAAGAGAAGACCATATCTTGGGAAAGAACATAGGCTATATTTGATCGTGTTAATTGACATCCACACGGGCGTAACTGTAGGCAACAGCTACTATTAAGTATAAGTTAAAGTTTACCATTTAGGTGGCAGACAAGCACACGGCCCATCTGATGGAAAGTGGTTACCATGACCTATGGACGTGTGCAACAGCAACATAGTATAAAAAAAATCTTGTCAAAAAACTTGCAAAATATTTTTCTTACTAAACATGGAAATAAAATTATCGTTATCCATTAGTTTTTTCTTAATTTTTGTATCCACTCGAGTGAATAAGGAAGTACTCAACCCTCGAATTACCTCTCAATTAGTAGATAGTGGACGTGTGACAAAATTATGCGGTACACCAACATAATTGCCGCCTTAACCTGTAATTATTGTGTGCTTGAGTGTACTCTGTTTGTAATTTGTATGTGTTTGAAGTAGTGATGACGCTAGGATAAGAAATGTAATTCTGCCGGAAGAAAATGCGAGGCTAACGGCTCTTTTTTTTTTTTAAACTCTCGCGTTCCATGATATATAATTAACGAAACGGGAATTAACGCGATCATGTTATTGGTACTTAAATACCTTTGATTGCCTGACGTTTCGACCAGGTTACACCGGCCGTGGTCACAGGCTGACTGGCTCAGCAGTGGACGCCCGCCGTCTTCGAATCCGTGAGGTAGTAGGTTCTTCATCTATCCGCACATTTTCAATATTTTCTTGTCGCCATGTACCGTCACATACCACACTCACAGTGTCCCTATTACGTAAGCAAACTGTCCGGTGTCTATCCGACTGCGTAGAAAAGCGAGGTTGCATGTTTTTCATCACTGGATTCCATGTTGCAGATAATTTAAAACCATCTTCCCGATTGAAATTTTTATGCTTTTTGATTTCAATCGCTTCACGTACAGCTCTTGAGTAAAAGTGACGTTCCTTGGAGAGGACTTGCGTATGGTGAAATTCAATCCAGTGATTGGTGCCTGCTTCTAGCAGGTGCTCTGCAATCGCCGATTTGCTCGTCTGGCGATTCTTTACAGCTGCGATGTGTTCGCAGAAAATTCGTTAAATTATCTGCAACATGGAATCCAGTGATGAAAAACACGCAACCTCGCTTTTCTACGCAGTCGGATAGACACCGGACAGTTTGCTTACGTAATAGGGACACTGTGAGTGTGGTATGTGACGGTACATGGCGACAAGAAAATATTGAAAATGTGCGGATAGATGAAGAACCAACTACCTCACGGATTCGAAGACGGCGGGCGTCCACTGCTGAGCCAGTCAGCCTGTGACCACGGCCGGTGTAACCTGGTCGAAACGTCAGGCAATCAAAGGTATGTAAGTACCTATACCATGATCGCGTTAATTCCCGTTTCGTTAATTATATAACGGCTCTTGCATGATACAATATGCTATTTTTGACTTCGTACATATCGGATGTCAGGAGAACGCTCCCGAGGCCGAAGACTAGTGGTGGTACTCCGGTACACAAGCATATTGGCTTAATTTTTATAAGCTATTGCATAGCTTCTATCGAGGGCCTTGAGCGCGGGGACCGAATCCAGAAATTCCGTAACGAAAAAACCTCACGCTCGTTTCTTTTCGGTAGTCTTCGACACGGTGTTCGTGTGCGTGCAACTAGCGGTATTGTACGACTCTACGAAGCTCGCACGAATCGAGACGAGCTGCTCCGAAATCGGACGAATACATAAGCAGCTGTTTATGAGAAAGTATATAGGTGTATAGGTATTTATGTACAACAGTGAATAGCTGTACTTGTAAAATTTGTCGATAATCACTTCTTAATATCGTTATTTTTTTTAAATGAATAATTTTGTTTTGTTGTGTCATTACACTATTTATAGAGAAGAAAAGCGTAAAGAGCTAAATAGAAAAAAAAAACTAATGCCCGGCATATTATCATAATTGCATAAGTTGATACAAAATGCTATGCAATAGCTTTACCGCGGCAGTCCCCGAGTGCCACACGTCTTTTTTTGCATTATTTTTAGCATTATGTATTATCCATCGTATTAGAAAGGTCAATGAAACGACAATTTCATAAAAAAAAACATCACTACAGAAAAAAACAAATGGCGCAAAGCGCGTGTTTTTTTAAGCGATGTTTTTTTATGAAATTGTCGTTTCATTGAGTTTTCCTAATAGCATGGAGAATACATAATGCTATAAAAACGAAAAAAAAAGTAACAAAAATTTTTTTTTTCACTAGTTCAAAATATAATTATGCCAATATGATATACACGGAGTACTAGCACGGCCTTTCAGCTTCGGGAGCGTTCCCCTTATACCCGGTATATATTTTGTAAATTGTACATATTCAAAAGGGGTAGTCCTTCAATCAATACTGCTGGACATAGGCTTCTACCAATGTTGAGATTCTCTAGCCTACTGTTTCCAGGCGGGTTGATACAGGTTTTATTTCGAGTGTTCCTTCTCTCGTAGTGATATCGTCTGCGTATTGTTCCGTTAGTCGCCTCTTACGACACCCTTCGGAAGAGATGGGGTGGTGATACTTGTATTCTTTGCCCGTCATCCTTACCTATTAAAGGGTAGACAGTGATGTTGTATTAATACTTATTTCAATAACTATGATTGAAGGTCTCATCTATCTAACAAGGGTTGAGATATTTCATATGAGCGTCTCCGTGCATTGACGGGCATGTTAAAATCGACCCCGGTGGTCAATAGTCGTTTGGTCAAGAAAGGACAGGACACCTATACTAAATGGGTTATCCCAACAAATCTGTCAGTGTTTGGTTACTAATAACAACTCAGACAGGGAGGTTAGTCCCGAGGAGGAACAGACCGAGAGGGCCGGCCCTGGGTCATCCGGGATGCGAGGGATATGTCGCTGACAACTTCACCTTCGGGTGCTAGGCCGACGACCCACAAACGGTGTGCGGTTTAGTCAGTTCGAGTCCGACATAACCTACCCCTCCGGCTCCGGTGCTATAGACTTAAAGTCCAAAATTAAATATAAAGAGTTTCATTGTGCTTTTTCGTTCTCTCTAGAAAATGCCATGTGATTTTTTACTTTAATGATAATACATATATTTAGGTCTAAAATTAAATTGATTCTTTTGCAGTTTCCGTGGCATGACAGTAGTTTTACTTCAGTAGAATCGAGGGTTCATGCAAGGATAATGAGGGTATTGCGATGCACCCCATAAGGTAATGAAATAGGGTTTTATTTCTTCAATAAGGGTCCTCTAAATTTCAATCGTGGACGCACACGATCGCAAGTATCTCAAATGATGTCAATTGAACACCAATACAAACTGTCATATTCAAAGTTTCTGCTAATAATAGGTATTTTTTATTATACCACTACGGTGGCAGACAATCACACGGTCCACCTGATGAAAAGTGATACCGTGGCCTATGGACGTGTGAAACACTCGTGTTGCCGACCCTGTAAACGCAGAGTGTCTGTGCCGTCAGTGTAGAAGACAAAGCAGGAATAACCTTTGGTTTGCCCACTGACAGCACAAAAACTCTCCAGTGAGCTCTGGCTATCCTACTCCCTACACAAGAGGTGCGGATTTGAGCCCCGTTAAATGCAAATATTTGTATACACGAATGTCACTACATATTTGCACTTGGCTGGTAATGCCTCGGAAAGCACGTCAAACCGTCGGTCCCGGTTGCCATACGAACAGCTATAGCAGTCGTTACTGGTTGTTGGAGAGTTGAAGCCCTGAAAAGTCCTACAACTGGTCTAACTGCAACTGTGGAGGTCATATAGATGTCGTTTCACAAAAAATATCTAAGTTCAGTCAAATCTGAAGTTGGACTGGTAAAGCTGACCCCAGACTCCAAGTTGATAGCTTCGGATGCGACTGGGATTAACGTGAGGATGAAGAAGAAGAATTTGTATTGAACGGGAATTGAACTCGCGACCTCCGACGGGGCTTTACCTCCAACCGTTAGAGACCCATATTTTTAGCAATCCATGGATTCTCCGTTCCGGGTCCATCGCGTTGCTGAGTTCGAGACTTGCAACCCAGGTGTGGGTTTAGAAGTGGCCTCTGTTGTTGATGTACATCAACACTCACCTTCACTACCCAAGTTCGGTCCCTGATAAACCAAATTTGATGCGAACCTAGTAGTGCCGCTTTACATATTTGTCCCAGTAACGAGCTTAGCTTAGCTCTTGATTGGCCTAGATCTTTAAAAAGGTTATAAAGAGATTTAGCTGGTATACCTTTCGCTCCCACTTCTACTGCATACAAATTAACCACGTAACCTTTTTTGTTTAATTCATTTGTGAGATCATAGTGTTTATTTTTCTTTATTGTGTGGTCCTTTGGTATATTTTTGTTTTCCACGGTACAGTAAGTTCTACAAGGACCACATATTTTATCGTTTTGGGATACAGAAATATGTCAGGTCTAGAGCACGAAACCCCAACATCCTCCGGAATTTTATAGTGCGTTTCATATGTATCGATTGGGAAAGTCCAATCTGGGGCAGTATCTAATATAAATATATATAAATGTTTGTTCCTGGATTTTATGGATGAACTTTCAGGCATACAGTTGATATGACTTCTGTTAGTAGACAATCCTTTTTGGGCTACTGCTAGACTTATTGCTTCACGTATGATGATGAGTACCTTATTGTGGCATATCTAAAGGGTGACCTCGAATAACCCCTTTATTCATTCAAATTCTTATCACCGTTATCAGTATCGGCAGTACAAAGACTTACAACTCCCTTATCTTCCGATTCTGTTATCACTCATCCTGTGCTCACGGTAAAGTCAGCTTTTTGATGGATAGGATTAATGTTTTTTTTTTGTTTTTCTGTGCCGTAGGTTGTGTCAATATTAGAAAAACGTGACGTCACAGGATGTTTAATAGATGAGTTTTTTTTTAACTTGCTATATAATTGTATGGAAGGAGATACGCCCCTTCAAATCCTGATTGACTACCTGAATTGCGAGGGGGTAATTTACTGGCGTGGCTAACGTGGCTCTGGTACACTTAACATTGGCGTTTCGCCTTTAATGATTTTATAATACATTTTATTTTGATATTGGCAAAATTGTGACGATTTGCCGGGATTTTGACCCACTCTAAACGGCCAGATTTCGTTCAAACTTTGTATTATTTGTGTTCAAATGTATCGAGGACCGATGACAATACACTGGTTTGGTAAAATTATTAACATTATATAAATTAAAAAAGAAAAAAATCAATTTGCAAATAAGGCAGTAATTTTAATTGCCAGGTCTTATCTTTAGCTGAGTTATCTAATATTAACAAATTTACGAACACCAAAGAGAATTTTTACATCAACAAAGCATTATAATAGTTCTATTTTTTTTTTGTGCTGTTCTCTGTAAAAAGCGTGTTTGTAGGTTTTTTTAAAACTATTATTTATTGAACAGATTTATTTCAAGTTATAAAACAAATTGTGCCAAGTAAAGAGGATATTCATAAAGTCGGCTAAACCGTCAGGAGATGCTAAAGACAGAATCTCGATTCATAATATTTGACTCGATAGTAATCGAGTGACAAACATAACTCTAAAATGCTCCAAATCGCAATTTTAAACATATTGCACACACAGGCCCATATTCTAGAATTTTACTCAGCTGAACCTCGATTTACCTGGGAAAAGATTGAATACACATGGCAAATTTGACAGGTTGTCTGGCTTTTTTTTACGTGCGGGAAATCCCCACGGATACCCCCTCCGGAGTCGGAGAGGGAGGTTATGTCGGACTCGAACTGACTAAACCGCACGCCGTCTCTGGGTCGTAGTGCTAGGCCGAAGGTGAGGTTGTCATGCGACATATCCCTCGCACCCCGGCTGACACAGGGCCATCCCTCTTGGTCTGGCCCTCCTCGCTGCTTCTGCTAGGGTGACGGGCGGCTCCACCCGTCACCATCAGGCCCGCACTCATGGGGGGCGGAGGTCGGTCTGCGCCCTCCGACGCCCGAGCCGCCTACGAGCGCGAGGTTGTCTGGCAAATTATCTATACAAATTTACCTCAGATAAAGTTATATATTATTTATATTATCAAGCAGCAATTTTATTTTCATATAAATCCAAAAAGATATAAATCCTCTAAATCACTGCGGTCAAGCTCTCGCGACCATCTCTCTCTATCTCTCTCGCTGTCTCTCTCTCTTGCGGATTTTATATTAGCAGTGCGATGAGTACGGACGTCACACCTGCAACCCGGCCTTAAGAAAACAGAATTTATTATAATTTTCTAAAAACGTTTGTTAAACAGCAATTGTCTAAAGACATTTGTTATCGACTGTACTTATTTATTAGCTTATTACGCTGGTCCTAATCTCGAACGACCAAAACCACTTCTTTTCTTAACAATATAAAACCCACACACGGTAACTTTTAATATAATTATGATGTGGGGAGTATAGTATCCACTGATAACTCGTTGATTGATGGCTTGGAAGGGCACTGTGTGGGAGACCTGCGAGACAGTCGCGTAGAAAAGTGTTTTGTAACATTTAATTTAATAATAGGCGATTAAATGGATTGGTTGGGTAATCAGTGTTTTTAATGATGCAAACAGAGATGCTGTGACACTTTTATACATTACTAACGGGGACCCGCGACTTTGTACGACTGGAGTGAGTTGGACTTTCATACAAACTACTGTCTTCTGTTTCAATCCCAAAAGATGATTGATTTCTAAGGACACATTGTTAGAATACCTCCACGTCATCTATAAGAGCATTCATTTTAAATTTCAAGTCTCTTACTTCAAAAATATAGGACTTTGATACAAACTTTTAACCCGCGTTTTACCCCTTTAGGTGGGGAGTTATGTTAAATTCGTTTGTATTATAGTTTCTGAGATTTCGTGATTAATCAGTGAGTGGTATTTCGCTTTTATATATATGCCGCCGCCAACGAGCTTAATCAGCCGTCAATTACCTGCCTAGGCTCTTTACTGAACGGCGTCGTTCAACTAACGGCCTGCATGGTGATCGCTCCGCTCCCGCATTAGCCTTCTAACCTAACCTAACCTCCTCCGTGTTCCTGGGGCGCATTCTTAAGAGGAGGACAGGCGCCACCATCTCGGCCCGAAGCCGGGATGGTGGGGCCTTGAGAGGAGGGCCCGTTAAATAGGGCGGGCGTCCCTAGCCGAGTCGCGGTGAGCATTCTATCCCGCGGCTCGGATTGGGCGAAGGAGGAACACCGTGGTGGTTTAGTGGGTAGTCTGGCCTCGGCCAGGAGTCCCACACAAAGCTAGCCCCCTGCCCCCGCGGGCAGTGAGCGAAGTGCGTAAATGCATTCCACCACGTATAAAAAAAAAAAAACCTACTCGGATTGCGAAGCTATTACAATAAACCTATCACTAATTTTCTATAAATACACCTCTGATTTACAGGTGTAAGTATTTATGTATGTACATATGTAATTTTCTATCTTATGGTAGTGCCCCAATGGTGCCGTTTAGTTAACTGCCTAGGCAGTTAATTGGACGGCTGATTAAGCTAGTTGGCGGCAACATATATATGTAGATTTTTATTAGAATGAGGCCAAGGTTTAGTTATGGTTTTGGTGGATAAATGTATTAGACTGACTAACTTACAGTGTATTATTACTAGCTATTGCCCGCGGCTCCGTCCATGTGGACATCTGATTCCGTTCCTGCTGCTGACCTTCCTCGATAGCGTGATAATATATCAGGCTAAAAAACTCACGAATACAATGGAGGTCAGATGATAACCTATGGAGTAAGTAAAAGCTTTGGATGCAAAAAAAGTAGTTTAGTTTGTTCTATTCGCTTCCCATACAATTTTAATGAGAGCGTTTTTAAACTATAACAATTTTGTACACAACTGTACATGTAAATCAGAGCTCCTCATTCGTAATGCCCGTTCATTCCCGTTCCCAAAGACTTTTTGTTTTAATTGCCCTACTTTAAAAAAAGTTTGTATTGATTGTTTAAAGTAATGATATTAAATTGATTTGTATACATTGTATATCTCGTTTGTGACAGTCGTTACAGATAGTTGGACCCCTTAAAAGTTCAATTAGTCTAACTACTGAACTTTGATATCACTAATTGATTGTGGGGGTCAGATGGAAGTCGCTTCAAACATCCGCATCACAGTCAGAGTGGAAAACCGACCCCAACTTTGTTGGGAAAAGGCTTAGACAATGATGATTAATGATTAGTCACACCCTCTTCTTTTCTATACAGGACAACACGTGCCAGACTTAGATGTCACCCGCCAAGGGTACAGAACATTCCTTCAAGAATCAAGCGGTTCGGTGACTCCTTCCTTTGTCGCACCATTAAGACCTGGAACTCCTTGCCAGCTCACGTGTTTCTTCTCGTTGGTCCTTTAAGCGGGGCGTGAAAAAGCATCTGATGAGGCCGTCAAGCTAAGTGCCACCATTGTTAACATGGCACGTGTATATAATGGAGCTCCTCTTTCCTGAGACTTTGCCTTCAGCTTACGATGGTAAGCTGAAGTCAAATTGACGTGACCTTGATAAAACAAATTTAAGTCTTTATTTACAGCCTGCATTCTGGAGTCACGAGCTGTTTTCTTACTTTCTTTTTCGGTTCGTATCGGCTTTTACGGGAGTGACTGCCATCTGACCTGCCAACCCGAGAAGAAATTCTGCACTAGAGCCTAGACTTAGGGTTTAGATGTTACCCGCATACGGTGCAAACAATTCCATTAAGAACCGTACGGTTTGGGGATCCTTGTCTTTACTGCACCATAAAGTCATGGAACTCCTTACCAGCTGACATGATTTATTCTTCCTACAGTCCCAGGTCCACAACAACATAATCACTACATAGTATAAAACAAAGTCGCTTTCTCTGTCCCTATATCCCTTTGTATGCTTAAATCTTTAAAACTACGCAACGGATTTTGATGCAGTTTATTTTAATAGATAGAGTGATTCAAGAGGAAGGTTTATTTGTATAATACATGTTTAATATAGTAGAGGGCGCAGCGGGAACGGGATCTGACGCCACGCGGGTAGAAAAATATTGGCGGTACGAATTTCGCCGGGTCAGCTAGTAATTAATAAGCCTATCCGAGTCCACTGCTGGACATAGACCTCTCCCAACGTTGTTAATGGTGTATAGTTGTTTTGACTACCCCTTCAGAAATATATCATCATGAATATCTTAGTTCAACTGCCAATACCCATTTTGCAAGACATATTCTAACCTACATTGAAATAGCTAAAATTTACATTACCTATTCAATATTTCCGATAGAAGAGGGGGGTGGGTACATTATGGGTCGGGAGGGGAGGGGTAAAAGGATATGACGTCACACATAGAGGAAACTATAAAGCATTAAGCGGCCCGCGCGAATTTTGGCCGTGTGCTACTGTGCATACGAAATCATGTTCTCGGATTGGTGCGGATTGGCCGATGTGTTTAGTATTTGAATGTGTTTTATGTGTTTAATTGAAATTTAATCTATTAAACCGTTAATAATAATGTAACTTGTGGCACTTCAATTTTAAATGGCTTTTAATGTGATTTTCACTTCTTGTTCTAAATTGAAAATTCTTTTAGACAATAATTCAAGTGGTGTCGTATCAGAACACTGGCCGCATTTCCGCGCTGGATTGCAATGGCTAGCCTTTGCACCAGGTACGATCCGAAGCGAGAGTCACCAATTTAATTTAAAAATTATTCTAAAGTCCCCGTCACGAGAAGCAATAAATATTGTAAGCACGCATTCAGGGGTACGCAAACTCTAGACACATTCGAAATTCAAATGTCAGTATTCACAACGTGTCAACGTGAACTTTAAAATGGCAGCCAGAATGTTTGCTTTCCATGAGTCAGACGCGCTCCTGTACAACAAAAATTAATTGACACGGCTTTGTATCGCTAAAATATAACCCGACTAATTGAAAATACGCGTGACTTCGATCGTATTACACGTATGTTACTTAGAGTCGATAAAATTTGGCATTAACGTAAAAGACCCAATGTCGACACTGACCCAATAGTCGACACTTTCGAAAAAAACCTTTATTGTAAGAAAAGTAACTATTTTGCTTACTTGACGATTAACTCAAACGACATCTATATAATGGCGTATATAATAGATACATGTTCAAAAATTCGCAACACTGTCGTGACTAAATAATAAATAAGCGCCAGTTATTTTTTTGGATTTTTAAAAATCACTACCCGTAACTTGTAGACCTACCTAGACCATTGCCGTATTTTTATGGCTAGATTTTCTATCAGTGTTAAGCGATTGTCGACTATTGGTGTTTACGACCATGTGTATAATAATTGTATTTAAACTTTGTCCTTAACTTTTATTTAATGGTCGCCACATAAATTGGTAGAAGTTTTTTATTTACAAAAAATTATAACTTCTCATGATGGGGACATTAGTACATTTACACAGTGTTATCTAGGCTCATAAAGAGTGAAGTTTAATTACCTTGTATTACAGGTTCTAAAATATATAAAACACACTTTTTTGTACATATTATGTACATACATTTTATACAAAGGCAGCCGGCGGCAGCGGAAATCAAATGCGCGATCTTTGAATAAAAGCAGCCCTCTGAAGCACTGCCGCTGCAATATAGAGGTCGCTTAAAAGTATCGCGTAAATATATGTACTGAGGTTTAGAATTTTGGTGAAATACCATAGTCAAAACTAAAATACAAAAGTTTTGGATTAAGTAAGAGAATTTGATATTGTTACGAGCGTGGGGGTCGGTTTAAATAGAAAATGCGAGGACAACCGTTGAAGACAGATTTTATTCAGCTGCACTTAAATTACAGCAAAGCGCGTAGAACTTCGAAAACTCTTCCTTACACAGTACACAGTCACTTGTATAATCGCACTGTATCGCTTCGTACACTTTATCGCTTTGATCGCTTCGAATACTAGTCATGGACTAACTTAAGCAGCGCCTGTTAGCTCGCCTTTTATATAAGGTGCGGCCGAGTAGCGAAAGATCGAGAAAAGACAGGTACGTTCTGAAAAAGACAGGAACTTTCTGGGAGGTTCTATTAGGTCTTGTGTCTCTTTCTATTCATTCCATTCCTTCTAGAACAGTGACGTCAAGGCATGCTGTCTCTTTCTAGCCTGACGTCTCGTTCTAGTCATTCCATTCCTTCTAGAACAGTGACGTCAAGGCATGCTGTCTCTTTCTATAGTGCCGTCTCGCTCACTCCTATGGAAATTTGGCCATATATTGAAGTGGCCAAGCGCCGGGCGTAGCACTATTTAAAACTATTAACTTTTCGATTGGCATAAAAGAACGATTCAGCTTTTTGAAAAGATAGATTCGTTATAAGGTAGTCATATAGTTAACCCATAAAATATAAGAACCCAAATATAAGCACACAGCGGCCAACCCACAACCCTGCCACTTAAGGCTTCGCTCGAAGCAATAACACTTTGCATTTAAGCTGGAACAGTTCACAAACGACGCAACACATCACAACGAGCGCGCACTTTAGACCCTGGCTGGAACCTTATTTATCCATTTATTCACCCATTTAGAATATTTATCTGTTCGTCTGATATTGAAATAAAAGCGAAGATACCAAAAAATGTGACAATTACCATCTTTATGCCCGGTTTAAACATTCAGGTAGCATTCAAGTCCAGCGAGCGAATCCAGTGCTAGAATGCTATTATAGAATAATGTGAACTATCCCTGGAATGTACCCATTTTTTATACAACTGAGGTGGTAGACAAGCACATGGCCCAACTGATGATAAGTGGTTACCGTGGCCTATGGACGTGTACAACACCTTTGGAGTCACACTCGTGCTGCCGACCCTGTTAGTACAGTGAGTTTCTGTGCCGTCAGTGTAGAAGACAAAGCAGGAACAGCCTTTGGTCTTCCCACTGACAGCACAAAAACTCTCCAGAGAGCTCTGGCTACCCTACTCACCGCTGAGAACACAACGCGAGGTTATTATAGCCGCGGTATTCTGTAGGGGAAGTACTTCCCCAGTCAGACTGCTCAAATGGACGGGAATACCATCGTGTCCATACTGGATGTTTGTATATGCTACTTTTATCACGGGATAGGCTCCTAGAGATTCACGGGAAAGGACTGTATTCCACTAATCTAAGTTACGGTACTATTATAGTTTCTGTTGCTACGGGCATAGCCTAATTAATATAAAAAATAAGTGTGTATATACTTATGTACACTCGTTAGAAGTTTAGTTGTTTTGAAAAACTAAAATGTTGACTGTAACTAACTTCAGGGTGTCGGTTTTTCGTAACGGTGCCGGTGTGCGCGCGCATTGTAAAAATTTACTCTCATAATTTTTACCACAACGCGCCAAAAGAAGTATAAATTAAAAAAAAAACACGTAGGAAGTGCCCTTACTATTGCAAGTAGGTACATTTTAGAGTGTATGGAACAAAGTAACTATGAAATAAATTAACTAGATGTGAACCATTCAATGTCTAAAACAAGGTGATAAGTAGACTAAATGAAAGTGGACAAATTTCGACCAAATTCTTACGTAACCTACCAATTTGTGAGTTTATTAGGGCTGCCCTAAATAAAAGATGAAATAACTATACTCTAGGTACTTAAACGAACAAATAAACTAGATTAACTGACTAACTTTGTTTTATACCCTTAGATGGCAGACAAGCACACGGCCCACCTAATAGGAAGTGGTGGCTTATGGACGTATGCAACACCAGGGGCATGACAATCTTGCTGCCGACCTAGTGGTATGATTTCAGTTTTTTGTTTTTAAAAAGAGTTACTAAACAGAAAAATATTAATAAACTGAGTTTTAAATGAAACATATAAAAGAAACATCAAGACTGTTTATACTGGAGATTGATGGCACTTGTTGGAATCTACTACACATATTGAATAATGATAGCACTTGTACTTTTCCACACCTTATTTTGTTTTTAGGAGAGGCAAAATGATACGACACCTGATGAGACACGATGAGTTAATAAAGAATATAATGGAAGGAAAAGTTGAGGGTAGGAGAGGAAGAGGAAGACCTCGGAAAGGAGAAGGTTAACGTCATGTCGTATCAGGAAGTCAAGAATAGGGCGATGGATAGGAATGAATGGAAGTTACTCCACAGACAAGAGCGAGGCTCTTAAATTTAAATGAATGAATGAATTTTGTTTTTTATTTTTAACCTGACCGGTTTTACCTCACGGCATTATCAAAGGTTTACTAAATCTTGTGAATGAATAAAAAATGTTATAAACTCTTTCTCTTTTCATTTTGAACTTTAGAACTCAGCGATAAAGTCTAAAATTTAAAGACATTTTATGCAATGTCAGCGGTTTGACAGTGGTTTTGTTTGGTTATAAAATTAACCGAATCAGGGGCCAGGTTGCCAGCCTCCACAACCTTCTATAGTTAGACTAGATTATTTTTTGTAGGACGCATCAATTATGCCTTCACCTCGCCTGATGCTTAGTCTCATGAAAAAGCGTCACCATTATAGACACCAACAATTTTACAATGGTGGCCCTCAGCTTGACGGCCTCCAAACGTCCCGGGACTGTGGGAAGAAGGAATTACGTGTGTTTTTAAAGAACTCCAAGAGGACCGCCTCCGTCGTGTAGCGGTAATGAACGCGGCTGCTGCGCAGGAGGCGCGGGTTCTATCCCCGTTCAGTCCAAATATTTATAATCATAAATGTGGGTATTTGCATTGGTCTGGCCGTGCCTCGGAGAGCACGTTAAGCCGTCGAAGCCCGGTTGCCATACAAACGTCTATGGCAGTCGTTACGGGTAGTTGGAGCCCTCAAAAGTCCAATAACTGGTCTAACTACAATGCTTCAATATCGCCTTTGAATTGTGGAGGTCAGGTGGCAGTCGCTTCACGGAAAATGTCGAAGTTTAGCCAAAATCCGCGATGGGACTGGTAAAAAGCGGACCCCAGACTCCAATTTATTAGCTTTGGATGTGACTGGGATTAACGCTAGGATGAAGAAGTTAAAGAACTCCACGACTTTATAGTGTTCTAAAGAAAAGAGTTGAAGAACCGCTTAGTTCTTTATATACTTTGTAGTAAGTCTTTATATCTAGTAATGTACCTAAGTTCTATTAAGAACCTGCTGAAGGAGGCGCCGCTGACGCGAGCGCTCCGGATACTCAACGTCGTTTCAATTAATATTGACCTGTTTTGTTGCTCTCTGAGGGAATTCACAGATGCCACATTATATATTATATGTTACCAATAAGTTTAAGGTTGTAATTGACATTGCCTACTCTATTGTATTGGGGTAACCTGTAAAAATAGATGTAGATGAGATAAATAAATAAATAAATAAAAAAAGAATATGCTTATTTTTATCTCATACAGTCCAGCCCCTCTAGACAAGTTACAATTCGCTAATCGGCGTTTAAGAGAATAGAATGACGAATGTATGGGATTTGACGTTTATGACATGCGTTAACGACTGTCATATACTTCAAATCCTATACATTCGTAAGGGGCAGGATACTTTTAGAATCCATAAGGCTTTGATGCTTACTGCCTGAACACGACATGGTAAATTCCCTTTTAAGAGAACAAGGAAATCAGCGTGACATAACTTGTCCGAACATACAGGTTGTTTCGTTATGTGTAAAAATTATTTTGCGATAATTTGATTAACAACTAACATATAGGTTTTGGAACTATAAATAAGATACTGTACCATCGAATCATATGTTTTAAGTACCTAGATAATCGGAAACTTTATGCTAGGTACCCTGAGTCCTCGCACGCGTTGGCCCGTTCTTGATCCAAAATTCGTCCCCGAAATACGGCAATGGAGGACGTGTCTATTGCATTTTTTCCTAATTGTACACTGCTATTGGAATTTTCTAACAGCCTAAACGTTAAACATACCTGATTCTGGAATAGGAATGCCGACGCAAAACTAATTTTAGATGGCAGCAGCAAAGGACCAAACAAAACAACAATAACAAACTCATAGCTATCAGATTTGAAGAGAAAAATAGTGCAATCTACGTCTTCAGGCTTTCACGGCCGGCGTTGCATGTAGAATATACTGCTTCCGGGGTGTTTGGCCGTGGTCCATGTGAAACTTGCGTTCCAGACGTTTCGTCGATCACTGCGGTCGACATCTTTAGTGGCGCAGGTCCGGGCGTAGCAGTATATTCTAGATAAATGACAGCTAACATTAACCATTACGATGCGCCCTCTGTAAGGGTAAAAGAGCAGTCGACATCCCCATTGAAGTCAAGACTTCTACACAGAACTTGCATTCATAATCACTGGAGTATAGAAGCATACTAATTTCGGTACCCCATAACAGAATCATCTTATACCGTCACCAATTTCCAATCACCCTGTACATACAAAGACATTCAACATTAAAAATTCCACGGCCCCGTAACATCGCACTTAGCGCAGCGCCGCAGCTCTGTTCAGAAAGTGGATGGGTCAACACAGCACTTGGGGACCACACATCGGCGTGAAGATATAGCTGTATAAATACAATTTACTTATTTATATTGCGGCCGTGCGTGTGATGTAGACTTTAGAAAAGGTAGACTAGGCAATTCGTTTATAATTAAGTTTTGTTTGTTAAACCACTTAGGTGGCAGCCAAGCACACGGCCCACCTGATGGAAAGTGGTTACCGTGGCCTATGGACGTGAGCAACACCAGGGGCGTCACACTCGCGCTGTCGACCCTGTTAGAATAGAGAGTTTCTGTTCCGTCAATGTAGAAGATAAAGCAGGACAATCAGGTGGATATAAATTTTTATGAATTTTATTGCAATTTAATTGTGATTTTTTATTATGTACAATGAACGTTTCGGTTGTTTTTCAGCAGCTAGGTAACCGAGACATAGTTTCGCCTTTAAATTTCATAACCACTTTTCCGGATTGGTTCCTGGTGTAGTAAAATAGGGCTATCCCATGAGTGACGTAGAAATTGACTAAGAGAAGGGACAATGTGCCCTCTGGACGGCAATTGAGTTGCCCCCTATTACGTGGAACTGAAAGGCATAGTTGGTAAAATTAATGTAGGTATATTAACCTTTGATTGGGACAGTCTTTGGGGACTGCCGGTGGAAGTGTAAACCAAAAACTCGTGAATTATTTTATCATATTTACATCATAATGGACGGCCAATACTAAAGTGGTGTGACGCATTCGGGGACGGCCCAGGCGTTAGGTGACATTGACATTTCATGATTTTTGCTCATTTCAAAAGAGCTAAAAGTAATCTTCCTAGAAATGGGACAGCAAGTTCTGTATTTTATAGTAGTTTCGTAAGAGAGAATCCAGACACATATAATATAACCGTTCATTTAAACCTTATGGTAGGTACTTACCGGTGTTACGGGACGTAATTTAAGTAGAACAACAGCAACATGAAACTAGTATTTTTTCAAGAAGAACACGCATTATGAGTGTTACACCCCTAGTGTTGCACATAGACCATGCTAAGCACTTCCTATCAGGCCGTGTGCTGCTACCTACGTGGGACAAAATATCTTGCCACCTCTATACTTGTTCAACTCTACAACTAGACTGCTCTAGCGAGTGTACAGTAGTGGTCTATTGCGTCCTATTTGCGGTCCACCTTAGTCCAGCGCAATCATCTGACACCGTACAATAATAGCCTTTAAAAGGTTTGCTCACGATCTTTGCGGAGCTACGTGCTCGCCTTGAAGGCAGTTAGCGCGACATTGTGCGACAGTTTAGGTAGGTAGAGACATATTACCGTTGTTTTTGAGCTTAGGGTAGGTGCTGACCGGCGTAGTTTAACGCTAGATTGCAGTATTTTTATGGTACGTGTTACTAACTATCACTCCTATAGATTTCTACTTAACATAGTTATTTAATTTCATATCTAGATGTGGCTATTAAAAAAAAATATATGTGTATAATATCAATTTTATATTCTTTTGATAGAACGTGTAGCTCGACGCAGCTCGTAGAATTGCCAAACTGAAGTAGCAATGGGCAGGCCACGCTGGGGGGTGAAAGTTCTCGAATAGCGACCAAAAACCACCAAACGCGGAGTAGGCAGGCCTCTCTAAACATGGACCGACGATCTGGTTAAGATTGCGGGCCAAAAGCCAAAGCACAGAACCGGACGTTGTGGGGATCATTGGGGGAGGCTTATATCCAGCAGTGGACGTCTACGAGCTGTAAGAGAGAGAACGAGAGAGAATGTGTGCTACTAAAGCCTCTAACAGATGTTAGAAAACCAAACAATTGTGCCTGGGTCTACTTACTCTTTCCTCCTATAGACTTATCTTTTATGGCTATTATGGGAGCGGATGCTGACTAACTAATAGAGGAAAACATGCGCCAAAGATTCGTTCAACCGACGGCTTGCAGATGAAGTTGGCTCCATTCTAAAAGTGTTAATAACATCGAAGTTCGGTTGCATCTTCACAAAAATTATTCAAAATCCAGTCCCGATCAAATCTCGAACTCCCAATTGTCAAAAAATTATCATAAATTTAATGAAAAGAGGACCAAAATAACAAATTGTTTAAAAAAGTCTCGTTCTACTGTTGAAAACGATTACGATATCAATGTGATTTCTTAAAAATTGTGTAATGGAAAAACCAAATTTTAGATATTATGATATTAGGTATTTGATTAAATTGATACTGAATTTCAAGGATACATTTTATTAGAGCTCATTTTAGAGTGTGTGCTATCAGTGGGAAAACTAGAGCCTCATCCTGCTTTGTCTTCTGCACTGACGACATAGAAACTCTATGTGTTTACTGGGCTGGCAGTACGAGTATGACTCTCTTTGTGTTGCATACGTCCAAAAGCCACGGCAACTACTTTCCATCAGGTGGACCATGTGCTTGGCTGCCATCTAAGTGGTATAAAAAAATAAGATTCTTTATTTACATTTCACATCCCCCTTCATTACCATATACTTCTCTGCTACGGTTTGCTGAGAGAGAACTCATTTTGAGTTATGCTCGCCTTATACATGTTCCTTGCAATTACTAAGATTACTAATGTAATGAGTTTTTTTTTTATAAAATATCTAATAATAATATATTATATTTATAATTTCATTCCATAATAAAATTTGCGTGCGTGCGTGCGTGCGTGCGTGCGTGCGTGCGTGCGTGCGTGCGTGCGTGCGTGTGTGTGTGTGTGTGTGTGTGTCATTAACGGAGCATCTTGCTCTGTATCATACTTTTATTTATGTATGATCTCTGTACTGTGTGTGTGCGATAAAGAATTAAAAATTAAAGAGAATTGGCCTTCTAAGTGAAGCCCGGTTACCCAGGCACAGCGTATACGCTCATTACGCGTTATTCCGATAGTCAGTACCCACCTTTATACTTCTTATTCAACCTATGAGGATGTAGTTCTTAATTGTCTTCCAATATAACTTTGCATACGATCGTGAGGTCCTAGTTCAATTCCCAGTTTAGGTAAAATGTTTTTATTTCAACAGTACAGTCAGCGTCTGAAAAATCTTGACTACAAAATCTCAAAATCATCTCATAACCAAGGTATAATTAAGAGTAAATCTATAATAGTAGATTATGGTACAAGTGTATAAAGTTGGTGATTACCGCTGAGGCGATATTGAGACCCGAGCCGTTAGGTGAGGGTCTAAAGAGGGCCGAAGACGAGGTCGACTGGGATTAACGCTAGGACGAAGAAGTCATAGTTTTCTAGTATATTTATGGCTTTTTACGAGACAAATAATTAGATTCGTCCATATTTAGCCTTAAGGAAATATCTTTATAAATTAAAAACTCACTTTACAAGTTCCACACAAATATATTTAGTTTTGTCACTGTATAATACTAATATTTAATTCATAATATTACGACATGTTTCGAATTACTCATCTCATCAATCATTTACCTGAAGATGAGTAATTCGAAACATGTCGTAATATTATAACCTCAGCTGGTGTTGCACAGGTCCATAGGCTACGGTAATCACTCTTCATCAGGTGGGTCGTGTGCTTGTCTGCCACATATGTAGTCAAAAAAAGTTCTAGATTGGATAAAAATCTTTGAGTTTGATTTTTATAGTGGGAAAATCCAAATTCCAACTGATGACGCCGGGCAGCCGAAGCCGGAGGTGGAGGTTATGTCGGACTCGAACCGACTAAAACACACGCCGTCTGTGGGTCGTTATGCTAGGCCGAACCTATCAACAGGTTGTTTGAAATCTTATTTTTTTCTATAAATATCCATTTCTTCTTGTTAGGTACCTATATAATTGTAAGGTTGTTAGGAAAAGTGGAATCTCGTTAACTAGCACATTACCACCTCTGAGTTGTACCTCTGGGGCAAGCGTGATGATAGGTGTTAGCAGTCCGGTATTACTAGTACTGCTTAGTCAGTGATTTCTAGGGTCCATTATTTTAATAGAAATTGGGACCTTTCTGTTAAGAAGTTTTTGAAAAGTGTTTTGAATCATAAATAGAATTTTAATGACAATTTGAATTAAGTTATGTATGATTTGAATTATCTTATGTAGAACATATCAATATGACTTCACCCCGCCTAATGGTAAGCGAAAAGGAACTTCTCTGGAATAATGGGCAGCATTGTAGTGTACCAATAATGCTACAATAGTGGTCCTTAGTTTGACGCTTGTCAGATGCTTTTTCACGTCCTAATTAAAAGGACCTACAGAGCCTACAGAAAGAAGGATACATAATGCCCAGTTCACATTATTCCATTCCAGTTTTCCAGCAAACCAATCCAGTCCAGCTGGACTGAATCGTAGTGTTCACATTATTGCAGTGTTTTAAACGCGCTTGAACTGACTGATTATCCAGTGACTACTGAATAGACAGTGCATTGATTTGAATTAAATAATTAAGCCTTTTTCATGCTAATTAATTAAATCGAATAAAGGCGTAGCGGTAGTGAATGCGGCCGCTGCGCAGGAGGCGCGGGTTCGATCCCCGCTCAGTGCAAAATTTATATGCATGAATATGGGTATTTGCATTGGTCTGGTCGTGCCTCGGAGAGCACGTTAAGCCGTCGGTCCCGGTTGTCATACAAACATCTATGTCAGTCGTTACGGATAGTTGGAGCCCTCAAAATTCCAACAACTGGTCTAGCTGCAATGCTTCGATATCGCCTTTGGGTTGTGGGGGTCAGATGGCAGTCGCTTCACAGAAAATGTCGAAGTTTAGCCAAATCCGCAGTTAGACTGGTAAAAAGCGGACCCACACTCCAAGTTGTAAGGCTTCGGATGCGACTGGATTAATGCTAGAATGAAGAAGATTTAAATCGAATAAAGATAAAAAAATTGAATCGGTCTAGGCGAGGTTTGAACCCGCTATCGTTGCCTTACAAGGCAATGCTTTGACCACTAAGCTACCAGACCTCGCCCGAACCAATTCAAATTTCTCCTTCTAATATCTGTTGTATTTATTATATTGTTACTTTGTTCCAGTAACTTTATTGGGTAAATTGGTGTTTATTATGCGACAAAAGACCAATTTATCTACATAATTTCATACTGAACCCTCGATACAACAATCAGACTTACACTTACACTAATCACTTCTTATACTAAAGGGGCAAACAAGTATACAGCCTACCTAATAATATATTATTACTAGAGGTGCAACTAACGCCACAACTATTCGACGAGAGTACCTTTTTGACGTGCGGAAATCCGGCTCCGGAGGGGGGTATCCGTAGGAATATCCGGAGGTTCTGCCGGACTCGAACTGACTATACCGCACGCCGTCTGTGGGTCGTAGTGCTAGGCCGAAGGTGACGTTGTCAGGCGATATATCCCTCGCACCCCAGCTGACCCAGGGCCATCCCTCTCGGTCTGGCCCTCCTCGGACGACGAGAGTACCTACTAATATTGTATAATTGGGCTACAGTATGCTAATGCCTGATTTTGTGCTAAGTAGAATACAAATGTAAGCTGTTGTTAGCTTAGTAGTTAAGGAGTACGCATTGTGATCTAAAGGTCCCAGGTTTGAATCCTGACCAATTTCCGACGATGTGAACAGGTTCCTAACAGACGATGTGAAACGCAGATTGTACTACGGAACTTATGGCAGTCTTGCATATAAGTACATTTCACTCCTGGAAGGTATGCACCTAATGACTCCATACTAATAATATAAATGCGAAAGTAACTCTGTCTGTCTGTCTGTATGTTACGCTTTCACGCCTAAACCACTGATCTGATTTTGGTGAAATTTGGTACAGAGGTATATTAGAGCTTGAGAACGGACATAGGCTACCTTTTATCACGAGAAAGGGGGTTTAAGGGGGGGAAATACGGGATGAAAGTTTTTATGAAAGTTTGTCATTACTGAAGATATCTTAATGAAATTTGGTACAGTGGTAGAGCTTGGGAACGGACGTAGGCTACCTTTTGTCACGAAAAGGGGGGTAGAAGGGGGGGGACTAGGGCCTTGGGATGAAAGTTTGTCATTTTTGAAGATTTAATGATGAAATTTGGTACAGATATAGTTTAGAGCCTGGAAACGGATGTAGGCTACCTTTTATCGCGAAAAGAGGGGGGGGGGGGGTAGAAGGGAGGCGGAGTAAGGTCGAAAGTTTGACATTTTTGAAGATTTCTTGATAAAATTTGGTACAGAGATAGTTTAGAGCTTGAGAACGGACATAAGCTACCTTTTATCGCCAAAAGGGGGGAAGAAGGGGGGATCAGGGCCTTGGGTATAAAAGTTTATCGTTTTAGAAAATTTCCTGATGTAATTTGGTACAGAGATAGTTTAGAGCTTGAGAACGGACATAGACTACCTTTTATCGCAAAAAGGGGTAGAAGGAGGGGGAAATATGGCTATGGGATGAAAGTTTGTCTTTTTTGAAGATATCCTGATGAAATTTGGTACAGATATAGATTAAAGCTTGGGAACGAACATAGGCTACCTATTGACGCGAAAATGGAAGCATAGGGGAGGGGGGGATTATAAGGCATGAAAGTTTGACAGTTCAACATATCCTGATGAAATTTGGTACAAGGATTAATTAGAGCTTGGTAACGGACATATGCTACCTGTTATCGCTAATAATGTGGTAAAAGGCGGGAGGGGGGGGGGGGGGTTAGGACTAGATAGTTAGTATGGAAGTTTGTCATTTTTGAAGATATCCTGGTGAAATTTGGTACGGAGATGAATTAGAGCTCGAAAATGGACATAGGCAACCTTTTATTGCGAAAAAGAGAGTTGAAGGGGTGGAATAGGGCTAGGGTATGTAAGTTTAATAATTTTGAAGATATCTTGATGAAATTGGTATAGAGATGAATTAGAGCTTGAAAATGGACATAGGCTACCCCTTATCGCGAAAAAAGGGATAGAAAATTAAAGTTTCTAATTTTTCAATAGCACAAAAAGGGTGAATATGGCATAAATAGAACAAAATAGAAATAAAATAGAAAAAAATTCCTTCAAGAACCAAGCGGTTCGGTGACTCTTTTCTTTGTCGCATAATTAAGACCTGGAATTCCTTGCCAGCTCACGTGTTTCCCTCTTCCTACAGTCCCGGGTCCTTTAAGCGGGGTGTGAAAAAGCATCTGATGAGGCCGCCAAGCTGAGTGTCACCATTGTTAACATGGCACGTGTATATAATGGTCCTGAGACTTTGCCTTCAGCTTACCATCAGGCGAGGTAAAGTCAAATTGACGTGTCCTGTATAAAGAAAAGTAATAATTTCTTTTAAGATGTCCTCATGAAATTTAGTACAAAGGTGAATTAGAGCTTCGGAACGGACATAGTCGAGTAGCGAACCAAATATAGAAGCGAATGGAGAGGCGAGTAGAGATTGTTATAGGGATAGGGACGTGTGCATAGGCGTGTAAAGATCGAAAGTCGAGTAGAGTCGACTACAGGGGCGAGTAGAAAGTCGAGATTAGAGGTGAGTACATAGTCGGGGACAAAGTTGAGTAGAGAGGCGAGTTTAAAGCTCAATAGCGTCGGATCAACACTAAGCGATAGCCGACATCCACGCGGGCGGAGCCGCGGGCAACAGCTAGTGTAATAATAACTGGACTTATTATTTTTCTATGTTCACAGTAGCAAAATTAATGTCTCATCCCACAGTGTTGTTAGACGCGACACATATTAAACCCTGCAGGGCTTTAGTGTCTTAGGATTTATGTAATATTGTATATTACTCAATAAATAAAAATAAAATAAAATAAGCAATTTTCTTTGGAGAATATTAGTAATTTTATCAATTTTAAATATTTTTGTAGATAATAAACTAAACTCAAATCTCAAATATAATTTATTATGCATCGACCGCTACTTACAAAACGTCAAAAAAAATAAAGGATTGTATGGACTTTAGTAAATAGATCACCAGTTAGATAAGACTTTCACAAGAAACTCAACTTCTGAGTAGGTATGCCTACTTAGATCGAAGTCCTTAAAAAAATTAACATAACATAACATAAACTCACGCCTTTATCCCCGAAGGGGTAAACAGAGGTGCTAGCACCCACATTTCGCCAGTTTATGTTTATGGTTCCAATGTAATACGTGGCGAGCCTATTGCCATTAACCAAGCACTGATAAACCTGCGATAAATACACACATAATTTCGAAAAACATCGAAAAGTCATTATTGGTGTGTGCCATGGTAAAACCTGAGATCGAACCCGAGAACTCGTCTCAGCAGTCCATTACCCCACACACAAACATACAATAACAATTTATTTAATGAAGTTTTTGCATTTTGCTTCCTAAATATTCAAATCGATTAAGTTAATCGCAAAATATTTACGCATAAATATATTTAGGCGGGGTTTGAACTCGCGATTTTTGCCTTACAGGGGCAATGCACCCTCCACTTCCACCGTCGCCTCAAAGACGGATATAAAAGAGAAATTTGGATTGGTTCTGGCGAGGTCTGGTAGCTTACTGATCAAAGCATTGCCCCTGTAAGGCAAAAATCGCGGATTTGAACCCCGCCTAGACCGATTCGATATTTTTCCTATCATAATCAATTCGAATAACAAATTATTTAGACATAATTTGATATTGTGAATATAGACATGTGCGGTCCTATTTCTCCATCAACTCCGAAACAGCTGATCCCCCATCATTTACTCGTTACCAGAAAATCTCTCATCCCGGTACTCGTTAAGATAACCCTTATCCCGGGATAGGTCCTTAGCAGAACGTTAACCAGGCCGTTGTTTTTTACGCACAACATGTCGGTACCACTGAGAAGCCATAACTAAATACACGCGATATTTATAGATTGGTAAGGAAGGAGTGAGACTCTGTTAGCTTAAGATAGATAGATAGATATTTCTTTATTGTACACCAACAGATTTACAGTAGGACAAGTAGGTAGCATCTAGAAAGTTTAATGTACAATGGGCGGCCTTATCGCTGGAGCGATTTCTTCCAGGCAACCTCAAGACTTTGAATAAATCATCCTCATACATTGCGACCTGAAACGGTGCGGTATGATAGAAACTTCATCCCACACACGCTCAAGTTGTAGAATGAACTCACACTTTTCCCAAGTGACTACAATATTGGGTTCTTCAAGAAGGGTTTTATAAGGTTTCTTCAGGGTCGGTAGCGCGAGTTTAATACCCCTGGTGTTGCATAGGTACGTTCATAGGCTTCGGTAACCACTTTCCATCAGGTGGGCCGTGTGCTCTTTTGCCACCTAAGTGGTATAAAAAAATCATTTAAAAAAGCTTTAGTACATAAAGTGTTTGATTTTCTGACTTATTGAAATAAAACAAATTTTTGAATGGATTCGATATATACCTTATCATTTAGTTTTAGTTTCGTTTCGGCTAGTGTTGAGCAGCTATGGTCACGTGGTGACTGAAGATGGTTAATTCAATGAGTGACATTCGCGTAAGTGTCAGATATATTAGGTTATTTCAAGGCCTACAGCCACCCTAAATGTATCTTCTGTCGCCGATCTATCAACGCCGATCTATCAACGAACAGCCCAAACCACTGGACGGATCGGGTTGAAATTTGGCATGCAGGTAGATGTTATGACGTAGGCATCCGTAATTATAAAGGATTTTGATTAATTCTACCTGTGATGAAAGTTTGTCAATTTAAAACCGATCGGGCTGAGACTTTGCATGCACAAAGCTACTATGTTGACTCAACACTAAGCGGTAACCGACATCCACGCGGGCGGAGCCGCGGGCAACAGCTAGTTTTACTATCCTTTGAGCCATTTCCCAATTGGTTTGACTTCCAGTCTAACTACGGAAAAGTGTTTCCATACTTATTTTCCTTAAAGTGACTGCCATCTGACCTCCACAACCCAATGGCGATATCGAAATTTCTTAGTTAAGCCATATCGATGTTAGACTCTTTACATGTTAACCACTTAATGATTAATAAAATTATATCTATAAGGTATGACTAAAATAGTTAAAGCACATGGGCATATTAATAGACTATTTAATATAATTACATATCTATTTTATGAGGTTGATTACTTTAGCTGCCATTCCGAATAAGGAAAAACGTGGTCACATTTCTCGGCCTACCTAACTCTCCAGGGATTGTAAGAAGGCCTATCTTATAAGGCAGTTAATTAGGATCTTTTGCGTATATTGCTGTAGAAATGTCATATTTGAAGTTAACAACAATTTTATATATGTAGGTAGATACAAGTAGACTAGTAGTATCTATTGATTGAATTCGATCCGACGCTAACCATTATAAAACTAAATCATATCATTACACACACTTCAGCCCCTCTAGACAAGTGGCAATTCGCTAGCCGGCGTTCGATGGAATAGAATGACGAATGTATGGGTACGACTCGATGCCCATATATTCGTCATTCATATTGGGACCTACAGAGGCTTTTGGGGCTATAATAACCTCACAAGCAAGCTAATACGGTAGAAGCTTTCCAGTCACTTCCGCAAAAGCCACCAATTAAAACAGCAAGTACACCTTGGGCTGCATCGTACACACTTTAAACGCAGCTGGGAAGTCCCTAGAAATATAATAATGATGATGATAAATAAATATATATTTAAATCCTAAAGAATCCACCTCCATGCTTGTATACCAGTGACGTCTTGTGTGCAGCCCACAGGATATGCGACGGTGTACCGGCAAATTCTTAATATACGGGATGTTTCAAAATATTTTATTTTTATTTCTTTTTAATAAACTCACGCTATAAATCGCCGAAGAGGTGGACAGAAGTTGACACCCACATTACGACCGCTATATTTCATGGATGGTAATTGAGATGATCCAATTGACGTTTATCGGGCAAGTTTCCAAGGTTTTGTTGTTGAGAAATTTTAAACACACAAACTTAATGACGATTTGCGCTACCCAAGAATTATATTGCTAGTCGTCTTGGACTTAACTCATTTTAATTAACAAGGTGGGTCCTTTCTTATTTACGCATAATAACTTAATGCAATCAAAGTTGACTTTGGAGCATCTTATGTATTTATTTTTGATTTCGCTTCCTTCTACCCTTCCCTATCACATCAGCGAAGCGGTGCACGGTGGCGCTATAAGCACCTCATCCTATCTGGGCGAAGACGGAGACACCATGGTCCCATACCCGAGGGGGCTATCTAGAGATGGCCCTGGGTCAGCTGCCAACATTGTAGGTACGAGGGATATGTCAGAGCCAATTGTATCTTGCGCACCACACGATCTAAGACGGTGGTTCGATTCCAATATAACTTATCTACCCCCGCTGGCTCCGGAGGGGGGTATCCTCGAAGATTACCGCACTATAGCTAAGGTCCTTTAAGCGCGAAATGTAAAAGTATCTAATGAGGCCGTCGAGCTGAGGATCAACATTGTAATATTATTGGTGTCCGTGATGGAGACCCTCTTTCTTGAGATTTTACTTACCAGCTTACCAACGTGGAGAAGTCATATTTTTGTGTTTTAGATATGAGTAGGAGAGGCCTATGTTCAACAGTGGACTATGTGAGTCTTATATGATGATGATGGTGATATATTAGAAGTATAAACCTCACCGGGATATTTTATAAGTTTACTAGCTTTTGCCCGCGTCTCCGCCCGCGTGGATGTCGGTTATCGCGACCAAATATAGCCTATGTCCTTTCTTAAAGTCTAATAAACCCCTATACCAAATTTCATCAAGATCGGTTCAGTGGTTTAGGCGTGAAAGCGAAATACAGACAGATAGACAGACAGACACACAGACAGACAGAGTTACTTTCGCATTTATAATTAGTATGGATTGTGTTTTTCAAGCGATCCGATATTTCGGCGCTGTTGCAATACTGTACTACCACGATCAATAACCATGATCTCATGGCATCTCGAATTAAACAGTATCCTATATATCTATCAGTGGCGAGGTGCCCTTATAAACCGACTCCTACCGGCTTGCTGTGCAAGAGAAGCTGTAGTAAAGATAATAATTAAGTTTATAGTTTGGTCGTTTTTGAAGAGTTATGACATTTTCTACCGGCTTGTCACTTATATAAATCCTTCATCGATATAAAAAGAACCTTCTAATAAGTGAACAACCTGTAGATCCCACCTCATATTACACAGCATGCGTGTTTTGACAGGCGTTTAGTGATCGCTCCGGTGAAACCTTATCGCTAGGCCGCTAATCACGACAGCGACCGTTCTATCCACCAGTGGCCATATTAAATACATCCATATACTCATACCAGTAAATCCTCGAAGGGCTAGGCTGACATTCTTCTTCTTATCGTGTCGTTAGCAAACCTAGATGGTATCGGCCCAAAATTTTGCTACTAAAATCGCATTGTCAGTAGCATTCATTAGATCTTCCTGTGTGCAGTTGTTGGGGCACGCAGGGCACGAAGTCAAGTGTTTCATCGTTTGGGGAACAGCACCACACTTGCACTCCAAGTTAGAGCCATCTGAGAATCCCCACCTGAACAAGTTCTCCTTACTTCGGCCGACCTGCGTCCGAAGTCTGTTTAAAGATTTCCAGGTGGGCCATGGCAACTCATGTCCAGGTGGCGGACTCTCAGACAGTGGGACGAAAGGGCTAGGAAGGTCGACAGTCTCCCGCCACAACCGGCATCTCTCCTTTGACCGATCGTTGACTTTAAGAGGGGAGACACACTTCATAAAGCTGTTGCGGCTTTTCAGCCTTTGTGGCACAGGATGGTAATCGGATAGTGAGTGCCGAGTGTCGTCTAGCAATTTGGTCTTTTCGGTAGAGCCTGCCACAGCCCTGCGAACCTCTGGAGGCGCTATTCCAGCTAGCGGATACAGCATTTGTACCGGGGTCGGTTTTAGGCAACCAGTAATGACATTTATATTTCGTCAAGTATGATTTTTGGCCCCACGTAATAGAGGGCGAGCCTACTGGCGTCAAGCGTGCGTCAAGTTATGCGCTGTATTTTTTTATATTACTACTGAGGTGGCAGGCAAGCACGCGGCCCACCTGATGGAAAGTGGTTACCGTGGCCTATGGACGTGTGCAACACCAGGGGAGACACACTCTTGCTGCCGACCCTGTAAACACAGAAAGTTTCGGTGCCGTCAGTATATACGTCAAAGCGGGAATAGCATTTGGTCTTCCGACTGACAGCACAAAAACTCTCCAGTGAGCTCTGGCTACCCTACTCACCGCGGGAACACAATACGAGGTTATTATGGCCGCGGTGTTCTGTAGGGTGGAGGTACTTCCCCAGGCGGATTGCTCAGTTGGACAGGCACCATCATATCCTACCTCTCCTGGCTGTATGTTAACTGTGGGATGACGGCACCCATGGGGTGAGTTAGGGTGGTCCTATTCTACTGCCCCGGGAACCAACACCGCTATATAAAATTATATTAGGTGTGAAATGTAAATTATTAACATTTAGGACCCAATATAATTTTGTTGTCACTAAAATCGACAAATAAACATAAAACAACTAATAAGAGCAATACTTAAATAAAATTTGCACATCTCTGTAAGGGCCAATTATTGTTAAAAGTATTAAATACTATATAATTAACTATTCTCATCTTTATTGGCAACGGCTTAAGGCTTAAATTTAATTTCGAAAATTTACCTTTTTTTATGTTCAAAAACACGCATGCAACAATTTCGCGCAATTAAATTCAAGAATAAAAACTTGTAACATGACAAAGTTAAAAAAGTAGTTGTCAAAACTATCAACGCCAAAATTAATTCAAAAATAGTTCTTATTATAACTAAATAAGAATCATTAAGTCTGTAAAGTTGTTTACACGAACGCAAATAAAATTGTTTCGTTCAGAAAAGCGTAAGAAATTTGTCCCCTGTACGTTTTTGCTTTATCTGTATACTTCGTTTTTTACTCTGGCAACTGTTAACGCAAAAAGATTTTGACATTGTTTCGGAACGCTCGCCCGATTTCGGCGCCAATTAATTTCTCGATAAGCACAGTGTAGTTTTTTTATAGAGGGTTTTTTTTACTATTTGTAAACAATGAAGCCGAAAGTGGAATGGTGGAATAAAATTATGTTTATTGTATTTTTAAACACAGAATACGTAACAATAGGTGGTTTTGTGGGTCTATAAAAATTTTCGGGACCAAGTCAAAGTCACATACAAGCCGGTATATCTGATAATTAATTGTCAAGACTTCGGTGCAGGCTTTATTCTCGAGGTCATACGACAGTAGCTCCGATAAAAGTCATATAAATCAAATTATACAGAAGAGAAGGAATAAGCCAACCCCGGGCTCCCCGATGAAAGCCTCAAATGCACCTTACATTATCATGATGATGATGATATACCTACAGGTACATCCCTTTTCAATTGGCGTAGAAAGAGATAATTTTCTCATTTTCACTTCATTTACTTTTATATTAGTTTACAAATATAAAATATGCTTGCCAGTGACATCTATACCTACTCTTGACGAGACTTTTCCTTTCAAGTACCTAATATCCGAAATAGCCTCAGAAACGGGTTGAACGAGAGAATTTTTGACGTGAATTTTACTGGCAAATAATATACAAACATACTAAAACTATACATACCACTCATGCCTGTAAGTCCCCGAAGTAGTACAGAGGTGTATTCACACCCACTGACAGATATGTAAAATTATAAAGCGTAAGGAGGAGGTACTGTGATATAAGTGTGTATTGGGTCTCCGCACAAAAAATCTGATCAAAGTCGCAGGCACAGTTAGTATTTAATATATATACCTTATTTAATATTATGCAAATCAAAAATATCGGTAACCTTTTTGTCAACTTCCTTTTTATTTTAGTTGGTACTTATTATGACACCTATTTACATTTTAGAATAATTACCAAGCCATTCTTGTACAAATTACGACACTCCTTAAGTTCATGATAGCAAGGTCGTTATCGATCACCAGTAATAAAGGAAAACATTAAATTGGATTGCAAAGTTAAAAATCGGGAACCGTTATCTTAATGTAACACCACATTTTTATTTTATTTTAAACTAGCTTTAGCGCGACTCCGCCCGCTTAGAGGTCAGTTATGGCTATAATATCGGTTATCTTTATAAATTGTAGCCTATGTGTTATTCTGATGAATAAGCTATATTATTGTAAAGTTTCATTATAATCCATTTAGTAGTGTTTACGTGAAAGAGTAACAAACATCCATTCATCCATCCATTCATCCATCCATCCATCCATCCGTCCATCCATCCATCTATAGTTTCAAACTTTCGCGTTTATAATATTAGTAGGTTATCCTACTCATCTTATAGTAAGCTAAAGGTGAAGTCTCAGGAAAGAGGGTCACCATTACAGTCACATACCATGTTACAATGGTGGCACTCAGTTTGACGGCCTCATTTGATGCTTTTTCACGCCCCGCTTAAAGGACCTGGGACGGGACTGTAGGAAGATTGAAACACGTGTGATGGTAAAGAATTCCAAGACTATAGAGTCCGGCCAAGAAAGGAGTCACCGAACTGCTTGTTTCTTGTTTTTTTTCTAAGAATGATCTTCTTCCTACTGGTGCAATTCCTCAAAAAGCATCTGATAAAGACATCAAACTAAGGGCCACCATTGTATCGTTGGTATCCGTAATGGTGACCCTATTTACATTACCAATAGGCATAATGAGGTCATATTGACGTATTCAATACAAAAAAATCGCTGTCCAAAATCAAAACGAGGATACTTGAATAAGTACTTTTACCTCTGTATTTATAAACTACTCTATAAAAATTCTGTGCGGCCATTACAAATATGCACCGCCATCTTTTTGTCGCTTCGTTTAGAAACACTGATGACAATCGTACGGTGATAAATTATTGAAAATATCTTATTAATCACCGACTATCAACAGATATCAATCGTTTACCTTTAATTGGTGATTATTTAGTAAACTCACAGCTACAGCAGATATTTATCGGATATTTAAATTTATTGGTGAATTAACTTTTAGTGATGTATAAATAAGTTGTCGATTTTTTTTGAACCCTTGTATGTAGGTCCTAATTAGGAGGGATTTTTGTATGGTTTGAATTTTATTAGTTGCTCATTTTACATTTGTATAAGGCATATCAGGCTCTGTGGTTATTTTTTTACCCGACAGTGAAAATTTATTCATAAAAAATTACTACATAGTATAAAACAAAGTCGCTTTCTCCGTCCCTATATCCCTTTGTATGCTTAAATCTTTAAAACTACGCAACAGATTTTGATGCGGTTTTTTTAATAAATAGAGTGATTCAAGAGGAAGTTTTATATATATAATACATGTTAAATACCTATAGTAAAGTGTGCAGCGGGAACAGGATCTGACGCCACGTGGGCGGAAAAATATTGGCGGTACGAAGTTCGCCGGGTCAGCTAGTTAAAATAAAGTCTACGTTTAGTTCATATCTAAATCAAATCAATTAACCCATCACTGTCTATAATGCTGCCAATGAGAGCACTAACACCCGATCCTTCGCCTTCTGCCTCGCCTATAATCTGGAATATATACCTTTACCACCATTTACCATTTACCAATATACCACCTACCATTTGCATTTTGAATTTTGGGTAGTACTCACGCCAATAAGTCAGAGGCAGAGGTGTAAGCACCCACATTTCGTCAACTATGATTTTCGGTCCCACGCAATTGTCCAGCCTATTGGTGTCAAGTGGGCACTTAGTCATGGGCTATATGTTCACTGTCAGATGGAGAATAGCCCTATCCCTTAGTCGCCTTCTCCGACACCCACAAGAAGAACTGGGGTGGCCCTATTCCACTCTATCGGCCCCACCACCTATAGATACCCTGACAGCCTCTGTGGCGGGTTTGATCCCCGCTCGTTGCAAATATTTGTATGCATGAATATGGGTATTTGTATAGGTCTGGGTGTTTTTATTTAGGTATAATATATATTAAATATCTAAGTATGTTTATCAGTATTCTAGATTTCATAACACAAGCTAGTTAAGCTATGCGTACCATGGGTCTAGATAGCGTTGTGTGAAATGTGCAATATTTATTTTTTGTTTACCTAATATAGGTTCACTTCTGCACCCCATAATATGGGGTGACAAGGTCGGACGACAAGGTTTTTCACAATCCTTGTTTAAAATAAAATTGTGAATATTATTCACAATTAAACTAACTCTCTATTAGGTTTATCTTACAGATTTGAAATCTTTTTTCCAGTACACCAAATTCTTATATTATAAAAAAACTGCAGGAGGCAGGACACGACGGTATTCCCGTCCAATTGAGCAGTCCGACTGGGGAAGTACCTCCGCCATACAGAATACCGCGGCTATAATAACCTCGTCGTGTTGTGTTCCCGGCGGTGAGTAGGGTAGCCAGAGCTCACTGGAGAGGTTTTGTGCTGTCAGTGGGAAGACCAAAGGCTGTTCCTACTTTTTCTTCTACATTGACGACACAGAAAATCACTGTGTTTACAGGGTCGGCAGCACGAGTGTGCCTCCCCTGGTTGCACACGTCCATAGGCCACGGTAACCACTATTATATTTAAAAAAACTTTTCGTCCGATTAATCCATAGTCTGACGGTACCCAAAATAATGATGCTTCGTCATCACTTTTGATCACTGATTAGTCCCAACACAGTTATTACGAATTGTATCGGAATAAGTACGCAATGTTATCACGCGTTTAGTCCCACAATTGTAATTGCTCTAACTGTACAATATGTTTGTACGTAACTTCTATACAAATTGTAATGTTCGTTTTTAAATGGAAATAATTTCGGGACAGTTATTTCTGTTGCCAAGATCGTATTACGTCTCTTCTTCTGCATCGTCTACGTGTTAATCCTAGTCGGAACTAAACTGTGCGAAAAAGGCCATTATAAAATTCAAGAATATTTAGATGATAAACAAGCTTGGAAATTGAGCTGTTCGCTCAACTATTCTACTCAAGGAAACTATTGTATTTAGACTAAGTAGACTAAGCAAATGTTAGTAAATAGACCAAAAAAAATTGCCGAGGTCTTCTCAAGTCGGAGTCGCGTTACGAACCGGTGGTCCATTTCCGAAACTAGTCTAGAATTTTATGTTTTTAAATTTGACGTTTTGTAAGTGCCGTTTAAATGGATACAGAATAAATGAACTTTGACTTTGGATGCGACTGACGCTGTGATGAAGACGATCCGAAGATTTCACCTCATAGTCTAGGAATCGCTTTACCAGTCTTACTGGCTAAACTTCGACATTTTCTGTGAAGCGACTGCCATCTGACCTCCACAACCTAAAGACGATATAGAAGTATTGCAGTTAGACCAGTTGTTGGCCTGAGTTGCTCCAACTACCCGTAACGACTAATAGATGTTCGGATGGCAACCAGGACCGACGGCTTAACGTGCTCTCCGAGGCACAACCAGATCAATACAAATATTTGCACTGAGCGGGGATCAAACCCCCGCCTCCTGCGAAGCGGCCGCGTTCACTACCGCTATGCCACAGAGGTTGTAAACTGCTTTATCATATTTTACCATCTCAGGAGACTTTAACAATCGCAACTTCTGGGATTACCGACAGAATTACTGATAATAACAGCCAATTGAGACATATGTTTTCATGTCCCAAATCCATTCTAATACTTATTATAAATGGGAAAATGTATGTGTGCCATGGTTCGCGGCAGATACCCACGTAGTTCCCGGCAGAGTAGAATTTGGGACACCCCTTCTCTTCCCGTGTGGTGTCGTACAAGGCGACTAAGGGATAAGGCTAATTAACTTTAACATCAGACAGATATGTACAGCCCAGACTCAGCCTCAGATGCATAGCTCGAGTCAAGAATAGTGCCCGGAATGTGGCAATAGGCTATAACTAATTCAATGGTACACTTGACTCCTAGTGGATATTTAGAGGTAGAACTGGCCCACTTTTAAAATTATATTTGGGCGAATGTGGTATTCATATCTTGCAAGAGGGTACTAGTTACTCGTCTGCACGCAAGATATCAAGAGGTCGACATGTCGCCTAACCGGATACAGATTGGTCAAATATGGGTGTTAATTCACCTCTGCCTAACCCTCCGGGGATAAAGGCGTGTTTATGTAGGGTGTGTATGTGTGTGTTCCTGTTTGTTTGTCCTTCCTTCACTCCTAAACTACTGAACCGACTTTAATGAAATTTGGTATGGTGTTAGATTAGACCTTGAGAAAGGACATAGGCTATGTTTAGTCGCGATAACTCACATCCAAGTGGGCAGAGCCGCGGGTAAAAGCTAGTAAAATAGTTTTTTTTAATGGACAGGATACAAAATCATCGTTAAATGATACACAAGTTTGGCGCTAAACCAAAAGTAAGACGAATCGCAGCAATTCTAAGATGGATCCTGAGTCTTAGATTTTATGTAGTTTGGATAAGAAGTCTTCTTTCTACTATTAAGGTGGCAGGTATGCACGCGGTCCACCTGATAGGCAGTGTTTACCGTGGCCTACGATAATGGGCTTGTATAATAATAATAACAAACTCGTGCTGTAGGTAAAACTGCCGACCATGTACCTGACATTAATGGTATTCTTAAAGAAATCCGTATGTCAGGAGCTTGGAGAAACCGCTAGGAAAGAGTCACAGAATTTTCTAATTTGATTGCCATTGTGTGGAGCAAAATTGAAAACCCAACGTCCTCGCAGGCCAAGTCACAGGCATGTCTAGCATAAAATAATTACAAATTTAGATATTTCTAATCTGCCTCACAGATGGCTCATTTTTAATTATTGATTACTTGGCAACCGTCTACAATTACCAATTAAGTATATGTTGTCATTCTTTTTTTCATAACTTTTTAATAAAGTATTATTATAATAAGAAAACTCTGTAGCCTAGTTAGTTATTCTTTATAGACAACGTTTTAGTGGTAATATCTATATTCTTAACTTGATAACCTTTTTAGCTTTCGCATCCCATGACAGGGACCGATATTCTTAGCATTCCATGGATTCTTCATGCGAGTGTCGGGTCCATCGCGTTGCTGAGTTGGGAACTCGGGACAGTGCCTGGGTCTGGTGACCCAGGTGTAGGTTAAGAAGGGGCCCCTTTTGTTGATGTACCGACATCAACACTCACCTTCACTACCCAAGTTCCTCTTCCTGTATAATCAAATTTGATGCGAACCTACTAGAGCCGCTTTAGACATAATAATTTAAAGAGGAATAAATTATTATGAGGAACAATATGATTGTGGTATTGATATCCTACTAATATTGTTACGAGCGTGGGGATCGGTTTAAATAGAAAATGCGAGGACAACCGTTGAAGACAGATTTTATTCAGCTACACTTCGATTACAGCAAAGCGCGTAGAAATTTGAAAACTCTTCCTTACACAATACACAGTCACTTGTATAATCGCACTGCATCGCTTCGCACACTTTATCGCTATGATCGCTTCGAATACTAGTCGTAGACTAACTTGAGCGGAGGCTGTTAGCTCGCCTTTTATATCCGCCGCGGCCGAGTAGTGAACGTTCTGGAAAAGACAGGAACGTTCTGGGATGTTCTATTGGGTCTTGTGTCTCTTTCTAGCCTGACGTCTCGTTCTATTCATTCGATTCCTTCTAGAACAGTGACGTCAAGGCATGCTGTCTCTTTCTATAGTGCCGTCTCGCTCACTCCTATGGGAATTTGGCCATATATTGAAGTTGCCAAGCGCCGGGCGTAGCGATATTTTTTTTTTTTGTATAGGACACGTCAATTTGACTTTGCCTTGCCTGATGGTAAGCTGAAGGCAAAGTCTCAGGAGAGAGGGCCACCATTATGCACACGTGCCATGTTAACAATGGTGGCACTCAGCTTGGCGGCCTCATCAGATGCTTTTTCACGCCCCGCTTAAAGGACCCGGGACTGTAGGAAGAGGGAAATACGTGAGCTGGCAAGGAATTCCAGGTCTTAATTATGCGACAAAGGAAAGAGTCACCGAACCGCTTGGTTCTTGAAGGAATGTTCTGCACCGTATGCGGGTGACATCTAAGTCCTGCACGTGTCGTCCTGTATAGGAAAGGAGAGGGTGGGACTAATTGGAATAGCTCTTCAGAACATTCACCATGGTAGAGACGGTAAAATACTGCCAAGGAAGCAACATCTCTACGCAACTGCAAAGGCTCGAGGGTACTCGTGACCTCAGGATTTCCGATAATGCGGACCGCACGTCGCTGCAACCTGTCGAGAGAATCTAATAAGTACTTTACGGAGCCATCCCGAAGATGCGAGCAGTATTCCACGCAGGAACGAATTTGTGTCTTGTATAGAAGACACCGTTGCTCCGGCGTGAAAAACCGTCTCACTCTGTTCAGGACTCCGAGTTTACGCGAGGCTGTTTTGATGATACTCTCGATGTAGTTTTTGTTATTTAGTTTACAGCGAACATCCATACCGAGGATATTGAGGTTATCCTGCAGTGGCAGTGGCGTGCTCTGAAGAGTGGGAAGGGGAAGGAAAGAAGATACCTTTGCTGTAAACGCACATGCCTGCGTCTTCTTGGCATTGAACTCGACCAAGTTCTTAGAGCCCCATTGGGAAATGTGGTTCAGGATCCGGTCAAGCTCAGTGACAAGAAGCTGCCTTTTGTCCGCGATATGCGTCTGCTTATCCGCAGGACGTCCATGATAACTCCCGTGTAGGGTGCTATCACCCGCATAGCAATGAATGCTGCCGGTCGACAGCATGTCATTGATATGCAGAAGAAAGAGAGTTGGCGATAGGACAGATCCCTGCGGTACGTACATTTACCTGCAAGAACTCCGAAGCTCGTCCATCACAAAGGACGCGAATACGGCGCTCTTGCAAGAAGCCGGCAACCCAGTCGCACAGTCTAGGAGGCAGACCAAAGGCTGGTAGCTTGGAAAGAAGCGATTTGTGCCAAACTCTATCGAAAGCTTTGGCGATGTCAAGACTAATTGCCAATGACTCGCCGTGCTTGTCCATAGCCTCACCCCAAATATGGTTAACATACGCCAGAAGATCACCCACTGTCCGTTTCGGCCTGAAGCCATATTGCCGGTCATTAATTAGGGAGTGATCTTCAAGGTGACGCATGAGCTGTTTGTTAATAATGTGCTCGAACACCTTGCCCAGCACTGAGGTGACGGCTATGGGTCGATAGTTGTTTGGGTCTGAGCGATCCCCCTTCTTGGGGATCGGCTGTACATTCGCCTCTTTCCAAGACGAAGGCACTGTACCAGAACTGTAGGACAGCCGGTACAGCCGCGCAAGCATTGGGGACACTCCGCTGCACATTTTTGCAGAACCACCGCCGGAATACCGTCCGGACCACTGGCTTTCCGGACATCGAGTGATTGCAACACCGCTCGGATATCGCGTTGCCTGATACGAATATCAGGCATTGCATGGTCACTGATGGGCAGTGTCGGCGGCTTCATACCACAATCATCGACTCGCGAAAGTGTGTGAGTATGGATGAATGGATGTTTGTTACCCTTTCACATAAAAACTAATGAATGGATTTTAATGAAACTTTACAATAATATAGCTTATACATCAGAATAACACATAGGCTATATATCATCACGCTACTACTCAAGGGAGCGGAGCAGTGATTATTAATGTCAACAAATCCGACTACCACGCGGGCGTAGCCGCGGGCAACAGCTAGTTACCTTTATAGCTTGTCTAAACTGAAATAACGCCCCCCAACCATTCACACCATTTGTGTAAGAACCTTAATTGTTTTAAGAACTTGATCGGCAGTAATTTGTGTGTGAGCCTAATTATGCAGTTATACTGCCTTACCATCTACCGGGCTATTACCGCAATAATTATGGCATCGTGAAGTGACAATTTTGTATCAATCAATATGACAAAAAGAAAAAAAAATTGTCATTGTGGCCTCCAATAGTGGCTACACCAAGACGTTGAAATTATGGCGGTAATTATTGGCATATCACGGTGTGGGGACAACAAAGCGCGCTGCCGCCACGGGCGATTCTGTTCCTATTCAACTTCAACGAATCTAAGACAAGCTCCTTAAATTTAAATCCATGTAATTGAAGTGGCTCTGGCGAGCATTGTGTTAATGCTAAAATAATTAAAAGCCGTATTTGGATAATTGTGACGGATTTCTGTGAGATTGCTTCAAATTATTTCACAGGGAAGTTGAAGACGACATTTTTAGTCTTTAACCTACATCTACACTACTATTATAAAGAGATAGGATTTGTATGTTTGTTATGAATAAACTCAAAAACAACTGTGCCGATTTCAAAAATTCTTTCACCATTGGGTAGCTACATTCGCCCTGAGTAACATAGACTATATTGGATTTCCACGGGAACGTTTTTACCACCTGTGCGAAGCCGGGGCAGATCGCTAGTTATAAATATTTTCTTTTTTCTAGCGTTAATTCCAGTCGCATCCGAAGCTCCGTCTAACTGCGGATTTGGCTGAACTTCCAAATTGCGTGTGTGTAAGTAACTAACTACCGTCTGACCTTCACAGCCCAAAGGCGATATCGAAGCATTGCAGTTAGACCAGTTGTTGGACTTTTTAGAGCTCGAAATTACTGTAAAGGCTGCCATAGCCATCATTAAAAAAATCTAGTCACGGATTAGTTTTACCTAGAATACAGTCTGTAAATCCCCAAAGGGTTAAGCAGAGGTGTATTAAACACCCTTATTTCACCAACTATGATTTTCGGTCCCACGTACAAAATGTATCATCATCATCGACCTTTAGACGCTATCCCAATTGCATCCGAGGCCAAGAGCCAAGATGCCCTTCCTCCTCCACTTCGCACGATCTTGGGCGTCCATGGTAGTGAGACCATTTGCACGCATGTCACCCTGCACGACGTCAAGCCAGGACTTTTTGGGCCTACCCCTTTTACCTGGACCCGGTGGGGACGCCATTGCCAGGCATTTGCTACCCACGTAGCCTGGCTGTTGCAGCAAGACGTGGCCACACCAGCGAAGGCGACTCTCCTGCATTTTATCTACGATGTCACGGACATGAAGGCTGCCGCGGATGCGAGAGTTCCTCACGCGATCCTTACGCGTGACTCCGCACATCCACCGCAGCATTCTCTTGTCCGTGACACGCAGCTCTTGCTTATGTCGCTCCAACAGCGGCCACGCCTCACAGCCGTATAAAAGGACAGGCCTACGTAGAAAATTATACGAGCCCATTGCCGTCAAGCCACATTGTTATAGGCTGTATGTTAACTATCGGATGAAGAACAGCCTAAGGCATCTTCTTCGACACCCGCAGGAAGAGATGGGCTGGCCCTATTCTACACTACCAGCAACCAACACAGAAAAGTCTGTACATACCTACATAGTCACACGTTTTTTACCAGTGGGGTACGCAGAGATCACATGTTTCCACCAGCTACGATCCTGGCACACAACTTTCACTTCTTTTCTTTTCTTTTAAGCTATTGCATAGCTTCTATCGAGGGCCTTGAGCGCGAGGACCGAATCCAGAAATTCCGTAACGAAAAAACCTCACGCTCGTTTCTTTTCGGCAGTCTTGACACGGTGTTCGTGTGCGTGCAACTAGCCGTATTGTACGACTCTACGAAGCTCGCACGAATCCAGACGAGCTGCTCCGAAATCGGACGAATACATATTTTTTTCTTTTTTTATGTAGGACACGTCAATATGACTTTACGTCGCCTGATGGTACTTTCATAATTGTTTTCTTACATGCTAACTGGTTTTGAGTAAGTACTCCTTATATGTCCTTTCTTCATCTTTATAAGTACAAAATAGCAACCGCCTGCGACTTCGTTCGCGTGGATTGAGTTAGACTTTCATAGAAACTATCATCCCCTCTTTTAACCCAAAAGAGGTTGATTTCCGAGTATTCATCATTAGTACACCTTCACACTATCTATAAAGCAAACATTTTAAATTTCAAGTCTCTAACTTCAAAACACAGGACTTTTATACAAACTTTCAAGCCTCGTTTGACCCCGTTAGGGGTGGAGTTTCGTGAAATCTGTTCTTAGCAGATGTCTACACCCCATAAGAAACCTGCTTACCAAATTTCATAATTGTAGGTGTTATAGTTTCTGAAATTTCGTGATTAATGTATAAGTGGTTTTTCACATAATAATAATTATATGCCTATGTGTGGCCAGTGGGACGAATATCTCTCAAATATGTATTATCTATATAACTTTTTACAAATGCCTTGCTCAAAATTAGTTCCATATTATTTGTATGAAATAGGCGAAGATACCGTCTATATTACTAGCTGACCCGGCGAACTTCGTACCGCCAATATTTTTCCGCCCGCGTGGCGTCAGATCCCGTTCCCTCTGCACCCTCTACTATGTTAAGGCGCCCACTCACTAACAGTCCGCCTGCAGTTCCTGATCTGTCCGGCGGCCTGCAGTCCTTAGCCGATGGCGCCCACACACTAAAGCGATTTTGGCCCGCTGGCAATTCCCTGTTGTCAGTTTTGCGACCACACACTAGCAGTTGTGAGTCGTCAGTTTTAGGTCGTACGATCGCCTGCCGGTAATGGTCTAATATCAGTTACATAGAGAGTACGAAACAGTGCAAGCGATTTTCGACCTTATTGACATTTTCTTAATTACATGTTTTTTCGCATAAATAAATGCTGCTGATCACGAATATAAGAAAAAAAACTAGAGTTGTAGTGATGTCAATAAGGTTGAAAATAGCTTGCACTACGTTATTCTTATATAAGTACGTGCTAATTCATTGTGGGAAATAGGTGTTAGCTATTTTGAATCTTATCGACTATGTGCATAAGAAATATAGCCGAGTATGTACAAAAAATGAATAAAATCTTAGTAAAAACTGACACGAAACGATCGACGTGCCCGTTGTGCTCGTTCGCCCTGACGGCCTAGGACTGTCCGGCTTAGAACTGTCCGGAATCGTTCGACGGCCACACACTATCGGATCGTATTAGTCGTCAGTCCAAAATCGTTAACGAAACTGTGAGTGTGTGGGTTAATGCAATAACTGACAGATTTATATCGTCCGGCCGTCGTCCGGTAAACTGTTAGTGAGTGGTCGCCTTTAAACATGTATTATACATATAACCCTTTCTCTTGAATCACTCTATCTATTAAAAAAACACCGCATCAAAATCCGTTGCGTAGTTTTAAAGATTTAAGCATACAAAGGGATATAGGGACAGAGAAAGCGACTTTGTTTAATACTATGTACCTAGTGATAATATAATTTAAATATCTCATCAAAGGTGTTATATTCCAGAGTCTGAGCTCAATTAATTTCAAACGGTAGGTACCTACCAGAGCTGGGATTAACCCAAATTTAAAGACAACAACTGGTACAGCGCAGCTTCCGAAGTGACAGCGAAGATTTAAACTGTAGGCAGATAAAATAGATGGTTTCAATACGGCTTTACCTTTAGAATGAATAATAAAATATAAAAGAAAAATGTACATAAGTGTGTTTGGCCTCATTTTCGACCCCTTTTTTTACGTGCGGGAAGTCCCCACGGATACCCACCCCTCCGGAGCCAGAAGGGGAGGTTATGTCGGACTCGAACCGACTATACCGCACGCCGTCTCTGGGTCGTAGTGCTAGGCCGAAGGTGAGGTTGTCATGCGACATATCCCTCGCACCCCGGCTGACCCAGGGCCATCCCTCTCGGCAGCCCTCCTCGGGAGGAGGGGACTACGCGGTCCCCGACTCAACCCCGGTGTGGGGACGCGCGCATCGTCCTACGATGCGCGCCGCCGCCATGGCCTGCTTTTGCTTGGGTGAAGGGCGGCTCCACCCGTCACCCTCAGGCCCGCGCTCATGGGGGGCGGAGGTCGGTCTGCGCCCTCCGACGCCCGAGCCGCCTTCGGGCGCGTGCAGCGATGTCAGCGAGCCTTTCTCGCTCATCGCGCCGCGTCCGCTCTACTGTCTCCTTCGCGAGCATGACCTGCTCGCAGAAGGAGGCGCTGGCCGCCCACGCATCCGCGCAGCGGACCATCGCGGCGAGCAGGGTGGAGAGCGAAAAGAAACATTAGAATCAGTGTAAATCTACACTACTTATTATAAAGAGGAAAGATTTGTATGTTTGTAACGAATAAACTCAAAAACAACTGTGCCGATTTCAAAAATTCTTTCAATATTTGAAAGCTACATTCACCCTGAGTAACATAGGCCATATTGGACGGGAACGTTTTTACCACCCGTGCGAAGCCGAGGCGAATCGCTAGTCCGTGATAAAAGACGTCAATAGGCCACGGTAACCACATTCCATAGGGCCTCCACCTAAGTGGTATAAAAAATTCTAAGAAACTTACCTACTAGTAGAATTTTTCTAAAAAACCGCCTAATATTTTCAGTTAATATTTTCGTTATTAATTTAAAGGCAGCTAGCTACTGACTCTACTGCCCTGTCAGTAATTTATTTTCTTTATAAGCAAGCTAAAATTCTAAAGCAAAATTTTTAAAAGCGCCAACATTGCTTACGAGATTTTTTTGAAAGAAATTGCGTCATGAAATAAACTATACTATAAGTATTTAACATACCAGTAGAACATTCTGGTTTAAATATTCTTGGTTGAAATAAGAACCTAATACCTACTTATATACGTGAAGCAAAACTTTGATACAAATTAATATGAATTTTCGACGTACGAAAGAGCATGAAGTTTAGCACTGTTAAGTTTATAGGAAGTGTTGAAAGTTAATATGTTTTATATAACACTAGCAGTCTGTCTGTGTCTGTTAAGCTTTTATGCCTAAACAAATGAACTGGTTTTGATGAAATTTATAACAGAGATCCACTAGGGCTTGAGAAAGGACGATTACTGATATTCACGCTGGTGAAGTTACGGGTAACGTTTAGTATAGATACGTATATGACTTAACTCTATATTTTGTAGCTCGCTACTTATTACGTGGGACCAAATTTCATAGTTGGCGAAATGTGGATGCAACCTCTGCCTATCCCTTCAAGGAAGAGACGTGTGAATATATGGATGCGTATAGTATATGTCGCCGCCAACTAGCTTAATCAGCCGTCCAATTAACTGCTTATGCAGTTAACTAAACGGCGCCATTCATATACGGCCTGAATGGTGTTCAGCCATTTAATTGAACGGCTAGGTAAATAGCTTGGGTCGATGACGTATTGCGCAGCTATCACAAAAACCTATTACTAATTTTCTATTCATACACCTCTGTCTACCCCCTCGAGGATTAACAGGTGTAAGTATATGTATGTATGTATCTAATTTTCTATCTTATTCCGAGGTAGTGCGCCATCTAACGATTGGCCTAAGCACTAACCATCCAGGTTATTAAATGATGTACTTAACGAGATGGCTGAATATCATTCAGGCCGTTAATTGAATGGCACTGTTTAGTTAACTGCCAAAGGCAGTTAATTGTACGGCTGGTTAAGCTAATAGTTGGCGGCGACATGTAATAATTTTGTAATAATTTTAAAATTTGTAATCACCTAATCATGAAAGCCAATTAATCAATTTAATTACAAATTACCACACATACGACGAAAAATGTTGGGACAACCAACCATTCACTATCTGAGTACAATTCTAATCGCCAACCATTTGAATATTTCGAAACACCAAAATATGTTAATCACAATACTGCTTACACCTTATAAGCGTCACACCACAGCACATATTAACACGTTCCAAGCTATTTATTACTATTACTCTTAAAATTATCTTTGACCACACACAATTCTAATAAATAAGCTCGAATAAGTGACAAAAACTTTTAGGTAGATAGCGCTGTCGTGTGTGCGCACCCTTATCGCAAGATTTAAGTGTGAAAGAGTCCATAGACGCCTATTTGAGGTTCTATTCACGTGAAACCATATATAGGCGTTCATTATTTGAGGTTATATTAAACGTTATCTACTCGTAGAAGCGTTTATGGACGTCGTTTTATAGTCTTTTGATTTTAAGTTTATTAAGACACAATAGAAAGAACGTTAAGATTGGATTGGGCATGACGCCTAATGACGCACCGAGTAAAACACGAGTGGGTACGCTGGGATTGACCTTTTAGGGCATAAAGTAATCAAATTGGCTTGCCATACGAAGATGACAATCGCTTCACGGAAAATATCGAAATAAAGATAGAAATAAAATAAACAAAAGCCAAATCCGCAGTTAGGGTGGTAAAGGTAGAGCTTCGGATGCGACTGGGATGAACGCTACGAGGAGGAAGATGAATTTGGACTATCGAAAGTCTGTCCGAGCTTTCTCGCACACTAGCTGGAACCAGCCGTAGGAATGCTGCACTAAAGTAGGGACAAGATAATAGGTCACTTTTGACATTTCATCAAAATTCAACAACGTAACCTTGTAACGGCGGGCATAAAATAAGAACTGCACAATTGCTTAACTTTTTTCAATTACGTTTACATATTTATTGTAATAATGACCGATACGAGTAATTTTACGATTTGCTTTCACTAATAAACCATTCTAAACATAATAAACAATTTCTGATCTAAAGAACTGAACGTCGTTACAATGTTGCTTCAGTCAACCCTTTTACTTTTTAAACACTAGGGATGTTACTCTAAAAATCGAAAGCTGATAGGATTGTAAGTTGAATCGAATGCAATGATTACTTGTGAAGAAAAATCACCATAAATTTATAACCACGTTGTGATTATAATAAAACCTAATTATTATTCTTTTAACTAACTATAAAAATACAAAAAAATAACTAAATAGAAAGGTCATTGATGTTGGGTGCAATTTAGGTGGATGTTGCTGGCAACACCAGTGCCTGTCGATGACGCATGTCATGTCGCCATAACATGATGATGACGCAGTCTTTTGTTGTTGTGCGAAGTGACTGTGCGTTTTTGGTGTGCTCTCTGTTATTTTCTTCTGATCCGGCTTTTTCATTGAACTGATCTTACTGACTACGTTTACCTGGCTATAAATTGGACTCCGATTGCTTAACGATTATTAAACAAAAAAAACATTACAGTCTTACTATGTCGAAACGGGGGAAAACTCTAAACAGTCAATCTCGCGAACTAGTGCTGAAATTGTACAATTATTTTGGACGTGAATCAGTTAACGATGGGCCTCTTTTACCATTGAAACCACCGAGAGAACGCGTTGCCGAAGCATTGGGAATAGGGAAGAAGACAGTAACTCAAATTCTGAAAGAGAAATACGGACCCAGGCTCAGAAGATAATACTTTACGTACACCGAAAAAACGAAAGAGGGAGAAGAAAATTGTTGACGTTGATAATTTTGATGCTGCTGTAATTCGCAACCACATTTATGGATATTACTCGAGAAAAGAATATCCTACACGGGAAAAGCTATTGAGTTCGTTAAAAGGCGCAGGCTTATTTTTTGGAGGCAAATCGTCTCTATCAAAGGTTTTGAAATCGATTGGCTTTAGGTTTAAAAAATCCGACAAGCGGAAAATCCTGCTAGAACGCTACGATATTATTTTGAAGAGAATAACATTCTTACGTCAGGTAAATAAAATTACGGATTGGGACAATGTCGTGTTTATTGACGAAACATGGTTGAATGCGAACCATACGGTTGCGCGGACATGGACCGATGATACAGCGGCCTCCACCTCAAAAGTTCCATCGGGAAAAGGAGCCCGACTTATTATATGTCACGCGGGATCAGCTTCTCAAGGTTTTATTCCAGACTGCCTCCTCGCATTCGCCTCTAAAACTACAACAGATTACCATGAGGAAATGAACTTTGATGTTTTTAAAAAGTGGTTTGAGAAGCTGGTAGTCAGCTTAGAAAACCCATCGAAAATGATAATGGACAATGCTCCGTATCATTATGTACAAGTTGATAAACCACCAACTCAAGCAAATAAAAAGCAAGAAATTGTCTCGTGGCTGGTAAGAAATGGTGTGGAGGCAAGTCCAACTTTATTAAAAGTTGAGTTGTTAAATCTGGTAAAAGCAACTAAGCCGTCCAAGCTCCGCTATGTAATCGATGAACTAGCCCTAGAGCATGGACACGAAGTTATTCGATTGCCTCCCTACCATTGCCAGTATAACGCCATCGAGCTTATTTGGGCACAAATAAAGGGTCATGCAGCGCGGAACAATACTGAACCACCCTTCAGTACTGCTAAAATGATGACTCTGCTACAAACTGCATGTGCAGAAGTCACTACAGAAGACTGGCGAAAAGTCGTGGAGAAGACAAAGAAAATAATTTTACAAGATTTTGAACGAGATGTGAGAATAGACAATATTATTGAAAATGAATTAATAATATCTCTGAGTGCTGACAGCAGTGATGAAGATAGCAGTTCCGATAGTTCAAGTGAATAAAAGCAATTTTTTTGTTAAATTACGTAGGTACTTGTCTTATTTTGCTCCTTTAATTTATGAAAGAAAAAATAATAATGGGACAGGGATTCGCATGATCATTTTTAAAATTCACATATGTTTCAAGTCTGTATCGATTCATTCGATTCATTCATTTAATCGATGTTTTTAAGCAGGTCACCTCACTATGAATATAAAACTGACATCTGTCAAAAGTGACCTATTATCTTGTCCCTACTTTATGTTTCACTGAGTTGCATAGAACAGCTTTGGCAAGAAGGCATTATTACATAAACTGAAGTATGCATAGGTGAAATCTGAAATTACAAAATTGTTACTTCAATTAAACTATACAGATGACTTCATTGATTTCATAACTGTACAACAAACGCAAACATACAACCAGCAATCAAGACTGTCATCACCGTAACACATACTTATTCAGAACACAGAAACCGATAGACCTGTAAAGATTACTGAACAGCCCAAGGCCTCTTCAGCTAGCTTATTCTGTAAGCTACGTCGTTAACTTTAGTTCTGTATCGGGAGATCAAGTTGCCAATTTAATCCTTCAAAGATACTCCAAGCATAGCTCTCTTCATAGCCCACAGCATGACAGAGCGCGTGAGTTGCTAACAAATCGTTCTGTGAGCAAGTAGTGCTCGCGAAGGAGGCGGGGGCGCAGGGCCGGAGGACACTTGGGTAGTACCTGCCCCCTACAGAATACCACGGTCATAATAACCTCGTGTTGAATTCCCGGCAGTGAGTAGAGTAGCCGGAGCTCACTAAAGAGCTTTTGTGCTGTCAGTGGGAGGACCAAAGGCTTGTCATGCTTTATCTTCTACACTAACGGCACAAAAACTCTCTGTACTAACATGGTCGCCAGCGCGAGTGTAACTTCCCTGGTGTTGTATACGTCCATAGGTAACCACATTCTATCAGGTGGGCCCTGTACTTGCCTGCCACATAGGTGGTATAAAAAAAAATTTGGTCCCTTTCGTCCTGCATAGTCCTATGCACGTAGGCGACTTCTGTCCTCCATGAATGCAGGCCTAGAGTGACAGGTGAAGCTGCCGTCCACCCGAGCAGAAGTAGGCCGAGACCACGGTTCGAAGCGCACCTCTCCCCCTTTTTCTGGGGAAAGATGGAGACGCCGTAAACCCACACCCGATAGGGCCTCCTGTGGCCGTGAGTCAATCGGAGTGTGCAAGGGAAATGCTACAGGCTACCTCACCCCGGCAACCGATGGCACGAGACGGCCGTGCGGTTTTGGACGATTCGAGTCCAACATCCGCTGGCACCGGCGTGGGCTATCCAACTGGATTGCCACATGTAAAAAAAAGCCCACAGAGTCACTTTTTGGTCGACTTTCCCATTGTTACTTATCTTATTAAAGTCATTGGATGTCGAAATAAGCACATTTGCGAAGATGCTAATACACTAACCACTATATGTAGTGCATTAATGGCTAAAACAACATAATAACATCATTAAGAAAACTGTTACAATATAATTCTAAAAGAAAAAAACACTTCAACATAATAAAAAAATAAACAATCCCTTTGAAAAAAATACCTAATACAGTAAAATGATATTATATTTCGATCATTAGCGATTACGGGAAATACCCCAAGGTCCTTAAATGCGAAACGTTATACTTTTAAAACATGAAAGACCGAAATTTTCGGACATACTAAATAATTGACATATCCTATTTCATTTCTGTGTAACGAGAAAGGCCGGCGGTATTTTTTTTTTTTCAACCATTTTGAACACAAAGGTTCAAAGCTTTGCCTTTCATTTTACTAATTTGTAATCGATTTCATGTATGAAAATATATTTGAATGAACCAAGATTGTTGGAATCTAAGCTACCTACACCTTGTATTATTCGAGATTGCCATGGTCAGTAATATAAATAGTGTAACATGTTACTATATTGTAGCGTGTTACCATTACAGTCGACAAAATCGATGGTATCCCACCTTTATATACAACTTTATATGTAAAAGTGGGATGTTATTGATTTTGTTGACTATACATAACATAGTTTTTAGGGTTCCGTACCCAAAGGGTAAAAATGGATCCCTATTACTAAGACTTCGCTGTCCGTCTATCACCAGGCTGTATCTACAGAACCGTAATAGCTAGACAGTTGAAATTTTCACATATTGTGTTGTTCTGTTGCCGCTATAAAAAAAAATACTAAAAACAAAATAATAATGATAATTAAGGGGGGCTCCCATACAAAAAATATGATATTTTTCATGGCTATTTTCAGTCGCCGAGCTAGATCTCAAGAACCGTAATACTTAGCTGGACAGTGAAATTTGCACAGATTATGTATTTTTACTGTGGCTACAACAACAAATACTAAAAATAAAATAAAAAAAAATATTTAAGGGGGGCTTCCATGCAACAAAAGTATTTTTTGCTCGATATTAATAGTGGCTACACGTAGATGCTAGAAATAATTACAAATTATTAAGGTTATATATTTACGTTTAGCCTTTTTTTGGTGCGGAACCCTTTGTGCGCGATTCCGACTCGCACTTGTTTTATAACGTGCGGTTAAACCCCGGATCCCCCCCCCCTCTCTGGAGTCAGAGATAGGTTATGTCGGACTCAAATCGACTTAACCGCACGCCGTCTGTCACAGTGCAAGGCCGAAGGTGAGGTAGCTAGTGCATATCCGGTACAGGATATCCTGGTGAGTGTTACACTATTTACCAGACCTGCAAGCCGTTACACTTGCTAAGTGCTGATTGACGAACTAGTATCGCATCATCATTATCGTTCTTAGAGCGTTTACGATCCGATCCGATCGGATCCGATACCTAACTAAGAAATTCTCATTGAGGTCGAAATTTGCTTGCAGTCGTTATTTTAATCTCTAGTGATACGATATCGGGCAAACACAGTGAAGTCGGCTGTGATTGCCGATTTTTTTATATATTTAGGACACGTCAATTTGACTTCACCTCGCCTAATGGTAAGCTGAAGACAAAGTATCAGGAAAGAGGCTCACTATTACACACACGTACCATGATAACAATGTTGGCACTCTTCTTGAAGAACTCATCAAAAGAGCATTGTCGTTTGCGAACCGCGTGACACCCACCGGCCCTACTAGTGCTGCGACCACAATCCCCCCCTGCCCGGCTATGCACATGCTGGCCCCTGAACGTATTCCAATCGAGATTCCGAAATAGCATAATATGGCATATTTATGGTGATTTTAACGATGCTAGTCGTAACAGTACCAAGTACGCGTTCGAAAGTCCCTGTCTCATAGGACAGGAATTGACTAAAAAGTTACAACGCGTTTCCCGCTTACATGCATTTCAGTCGTTATACGCATTTCAGTGGTGACAGCCATCTGAGGTTGGCTCCAAGAGTAAAGTCTACACCAGATCCTATTTCGATAATCAGCAGATTTGTCGTCTAGAATACTCAAAAACCTTAGGTACTACCTACTAGATTTAGATACAAAAAAAAACATCTGAGACGGGGATTTCTACCCGCGACTATCACTCCCTAGTCCCAGTCAAAGGGAATGCTTTGATGAACTGAACTATCTGGATATTTGAAATTCTCCTTTAAATAAGTCTTTTGAAGCAATTAGTAACTTTCGTAATCTGAAAGTTAGTAATTGCTTCAAAATTTCATTAAATAGACCTACTAATAATATTCATGTGGATGTTTGTGGACATGTTTGGATGTCTGTTATTCTACCATGCATAAATAGTTGAACTGATTTGGCTTAAGTTTGATACAAATCACAACAAAGTATAAAACAAAGACGCTTTCTCTATCCCTATATCCCTTGTATGCTTAAATGTTTAAAACTACGCAACGGATTTTGGATGCAGTTTTTTTAAATAGATAGAGTGATTGAAGAGGAAGGTTTAGATGTATAATACATGCTTAATGTAATTGAGGGTGCAGCGGGAACTGGATCTGACACCACGCGGGTGGATCAATATTGGCGGTACGAAGTTCTCCGGGTCAGCTAGTGCGGTATAAATTATTATATTTACCTAATATACACACGCGAAAATACATCTACACACAACTTCTTACGGTGGTTTTCCCAAGAAACTACAATATGGGGCTCTTCAAGAAGGATAATTCAGGGTCAGCAGTGCGAGTGTAACGCCCCTTGTGTTTGTACTACGTCCATAGGCCACGGTAACCACTTTCTATTAGGTGGGCCTTGTGCTTGTCTGCCACCTAAGTCGTAGAAAAACAAACATAGGTGGAAATAGAAGTACAGAGGCTCTGCTTATTTATTTAGAAATCGGTTCCAGCAGACCGGCGAGAGGAGAAAGTGAGGAGTAGAGAACTTAGTGAGGAGCGTGTAGGGAAGACAAGAGACGTATATACTTTTTAGCATATCAGAATCGGTAAAAGCCATGTGTAATATCCAGTATACTAATAATAGTAGTTTATGATACTGTTGCATAATAAGGGTTCTTTAACACGAGTGTGTTTTAAAAAAACGAGCCGTAGGCGAGTTTTTTTATATTATCACACGAGTGTTATAAGACCAAGTTATGTACAGTGTCATACACTACTTTATCTACTCTCATACTATAATACATAAACTAATTTATTTTATAAACAAAACCAAACTTTATTTAATATAAATGTAAAAAAAAAAGTTGACGCGCGTTTCTTTTTTTTTTCTTCCGAATTTGCCGTTTTTTTTTAAAGTAGAGGTTCAGTCCAGCTGTAGATTGTATAGGTGTATCGTTATGATTAAAAAGTTATTTTATGATATAGGTGTCCATACAAGACCTGTATCGTAATAAAACTTTTTTTTGGCCTGTGCGTAATGTTTGTCATAAGAGTTCTGATTTCAATTTTATAATCTTTGTATTATAGTATCAGAGTAGATAAATACATTTATTTTCTCAATTAAACAATAAAATGTCACAATATTAAACTAATTAAAATTTATGTTATCACAAAAAGTCAGCGATTACACGTCTCCGAGCTCGTCCTTAAAATAAAGGTGTGCCCAGACCTATACCCGGTGCGAAAGTGCCCATCACACTAGCTGCGTTGCCTCTTTGAATGGCGATGGCCAGCCTCTGCACCAGGTACGATCCGGCGCGGGAGTCGCCCGACTTCTCCCTGACCGATATCCTCTACAAATCTTTTTCCCAACACCCCAAAGTTTCCACTGCGAAAGGAACGAACATATACCGGGCCTGCAATGCCTCGTACTCGAGCTGCTTCCCGTCAGCTGCAGCCTCGCTGGCTGCGGCCGGAAACCGGACCGTACGGCCAGGGCCAGGGAGCGACAGTGCTGACGCACGTGGCGTCCCATAACAGGCACTTATCATTCCTCCAAGGCACCAACGTCAATAAATACATTGGTTTAGAATCCATGACCATTCAATTGTAATGCCAGTGATAAAATAATAATGATTTACAATATTGAAGCACCACCGGTCCACTTCCACACATATTAAAATTAACAATGAATACTGATTTTACAACGTCAATAGCTTATTGTCGTCTAGAGGGTCGGTAAAAGATCAAAATTTTACGCCTCAGGTATCACATAGGGATCGTATTGTCAATGTCAGGGTTTGAGCAAAAAAGTGGCAGATGTAAGCATGTATTGTTAAGGAATGGAGTCTTGTAATAATTGACATTAAATGAAGTGTCTCTTGTGTGGTTGACTTTTTTTAGGGTTCCTTGAAAGTTTTGATGGTGACACATAAAAAGAAACAAAGATGGAAATATAAAACTATATAATAAGATTTTTTTTAATGATTTCTAGTGTTTAAAATTAGGTAGGTACTAGTATTCCCGCTAATCACTTCAGCTAAGTTATTTTGCTGGTGTTAAGTGGTTCACGTCGGTAGTGTAATGGATGGGATTCGAACCAGGGACCTCTCGATCGTAAGCCACTAAGCTACCGACGCGACGATAACTCTTCTTCTTTGATTTACTTATCTTAGGAAGTGTGGCTTTCGAAATAATTCTACTTCCTACTATAATTATAAATGTTAATGTTTGTGAAGATGTTTGTTTGATATTTGATAACGCTCTATCTAACGGTTGAATGGATCTGGATGAAATTTGATACAGAGATAGATTATTACCAGGAATTTTATGTGGCCTGCTTTTTTCACCGGTTTACTTAGCATTTGTGCATAGAATTATAAATTGTACAGAATCTATTAATCTAATTGGCAGCGTTGGAGCCCGCGATCTTTGCCTAACAGGGGTAATGCTTTAACCACTAACCTACCAGCCCTCGCCGGGACCAATCCAAATTTCTCCTTTACATCTGTCTTTGAGGCGATAGAAGAGGCGTCTACCGATATTCTCACGAACTATTGGCACCATTTAAACATTGATTTTTGACCACTCCGCCTAAACAAAAAGCATTGCCTCTGTAAGACAAAGATTGAGAGTTCAAACCCCGCATTGACCGATTCAATATTTTTCCTATCTTAATCAATTTGAATACTTAGCATGCAAAATGCTTTAAAAAATTCATTCAAATTGTAAAGAAGTAATTGTGAGAAATATGTTTTTTCAAACCAATTTATGATTGGTTTGAAAACACATATTTCTCAAAATCTTGAAACATCAAATACTTTTCCCGGGAATAGGTTCTCGTAGGTTGCAATAACGGTATCAAAATTCCACGCTGGCAAAGCAGACAGCAGCTAGTGATCCTATAAACAAAGTTAGATACGGAACCATCGTTCCCACATTTAATAATATTTTTTCTCTTGCCTGCGTCTACGCAAGATGTCACCCTACAGATAGTAAACTCAAACGACACACTCATACACTTTTGTTATCCTCGAGTGCAATAAAGTGTAAACTTATGAACAGTTGTATTGAAAGCTTATGTTCTCGTAAATGTATTAAGATACTAGTTTTTTCTTGCGGCTCCACCCATGTGAATGTCGGCTAACGTGAACAAATACTTATAGCCATTTTAGACGCGGGATAACACCCGAACCATCCCAAAATTAAGCGAGGCTGCAGCCGCAGGTCTGTTGGTAGTCCTGGGACATCCTTCCGAGGGCTTACCCGGGGCTGCCAACCGCAGGCTATTAGGCGGTACGTGAGGGTTTTTAGTCGGTAGGAGTCCGGCATAGCATCCATGAAGGATTTTCCCTCACGGTAAAAAAAAGAAAAAAAAACCTATAGCCATTTTAAAGTCTGAAAATGTCTTCGGAATACCCCCTCATTGGAGCCGGCAGGGGTGGACTCGTACACACTAAAACCGCACGCCGTTTCGGCTCATGCATTGCCGAGGATTAGTTGCCTCTGGCATATATTATTCCTCATGCTCTGTTTGACCTAGGGCTATTGAAATGGCTCCCTCAGGTGTGGGTATTGTGTGTCCATCTTGGCCCGGATAGGGGGAGGCGCGGAGGCTCAACTTGTCACTTCCAGGCTTGAGCTCATGGAGGACGGAGATTATTGAGTGACCTCCGACACACGGATTGCCATCGCAAAAATAACGAACTTTCATACAAACTTTCATCCCTCATTTGAACCCTTAAATCCCTTTTGTCGCGATATAAAGTAGCCCATGAAATTTCCCAAGCTCTAGTACATCTCTGTATTAAATTTCATCAAGGTTGGTTCAGTGGTTAGTGTTGGTAAGCGAAACAGACAGACAATCAGACAGGCAGACAGGGTACTTTGGCATAATATTAAGTATCGATTCGCGTTATCTTGGCAAAGTCAATAAAATAAAATATAAAAGATTTTTATGAGGGAGATATTTATCTGATTTTTAGTGGTAAAAGGATATTGGGATTCGTATCTGTATTATCTTGGTTATGAGATGATGAGTAAAAGATGTGCTGATACTGTGTTTGTTTATGTATAATACTAGCCGACCCGCCCCGGCTTTGCCCGTGGTATACTTCTAAATCCCGTATCACCTTAAAGCAATATTGGCCCATTTTTTTTATACCACTGAGACTTGACTTTCGTCATCATTACCATGTTGGCCTCCATCTTTTAGGGACTACCATCTGACCCAACTACGAAGGGGAAGTTTGTGTATTTGTGGGTGTAGGCTACTAGCTGAGATTGGCTTGGGTCTCGAAGTTTTTTTTTTTTTTTTTTAATTTAGCTGGGCATAAGCTCCAAGAGGCTAAGAAGTAAGACTATGGGAGCTTATTCTGCTGTCATTAAGTCATAACATATTTCATCTACTTCATATAAAGTGTCTCTTTGCTGATAGCAACAGCCTCGCACCTTGTCACGTAGGACTGAAAGACATAAATGGTGAAATATGTGAGTTAATACACCTATGCTTACTCCTTCAGGGATTTACAGGCGTAAATATATGTTTGTATTAAGTAAATTATTACTTTCAATATTTATTATTATCGATCTAAAAAGTTATTCTCCAACATTATCCGATAAAACTTCAATTATTATTACTCAAAGCAACAAAAGCAAACTTTAGACCTCCCCGTAATAAATTCGAGTTTCTCATCTCTATAGCAATAAATCATTACCAAAATATTACCCAATAATAAAATATTTTACTTAAATAAACAAAACATCGTCAGTACGAGATACCATCTGGAGTGCTACTACGAAACTTTTGCAATTGCGGATCGAAACTTCGGGCTAATCTTTTCTTCTTCCTTCGGATCTGAAAATGGTGCGTGACACTTTGGTACGGTTTAAACCCTAACTAAACTAAGGTTTAACCTGGAAGACAAACCGAAGTCACTTTAAGGTACCACTAAATATTGTGACTTTCGTTCGTGTTCAAACACGAAATTTCAGATGTTACACATGGTAGGCCCCATGTTTTGATAATGAAAGGTTTCGGATGTACTGCATGGAGGAATTTTTTAAATCATTTTTGCATAAAACACCAAGGTTTTGTAAAGGGATACTATCGGTCTGATCTTTGGTGTAGGGTGGCTATACTGTTGGTTAAGATCAGGACAAATTAGTGAGGGTTTTATAAAAATATGTGTATGGTTTATCATATATTTGTATAGGCCCATCTTGCGACAGAACCCGTACTGCCCCCCCCCCAAGTGTGTAAAATCCCCACGGATACCTACCCCCCTCCGCCGCTCGTCCGAGCCGAAGGGGAGCTTAGGACAAGTGTAAGAGATTCGATATATATGACATGATCGGGGCAGGTATTTAATCGTGATATGAAAACTTCAACTATACTGCTTTACGTGCGGGAAATCCCCACGGATATCCACCCCTCCGGAGCCGTCGCCGTCTCTGGGTCGTAGTGCTAGGCCGAAGGTGAGGTTGTCATGCCATCCCTCTCGGTCTGGCCCTCCTATAATAGAAAGCGGCGAGCTCGCGCTCGTATCTCATGACCGCTTCCCTAAAAATCCGACACTTTCTTAAAACAACCCAAGTGTGGCGGCAGACATGCACACGACCGCACAATGCACATCGTTTCCCGCTGTAATGTGTAAGGATGAACGAGCGGTGTTATGATAGAATTTAGCTGTGGATATCATGTCAAACAATCCTTCAGAATATAAGCCAAACTGAGCAGAACTCAAAGTTTCTCTCTTCAAAAAAAGCAATGTCTTTATAACATTATTGATATATACGATGACTATTATATATTATTATATTGCCATTTAAGATTGACTCATTATTTTATTTGGACATTATGATTATTTGCTATTGTTATTTTGACATTCAAAGTTGACATATTATTATTACCATTTAATTTTTACTATAAATAGGCCTAATAAAATGGTATTGAAATTTTCTTTGTGCATGTAACTGGTAGTTATTGAGTGACTTCTGCTTTATGTTTTGCACGCCTAATGGTAGGCGAGTGTACGGAGCACGAAAATTATTAATGTAACAGCCTATTGTACCTATATTTAAGCAAATAAACAATTATTATTATTATTATTATTATGCGTATTGGAAAAGTCAGTACCAGTCAGGCAGTTTATTATTATTTCTTTTATTCATTTTAACAAAACACATAAATTACATTTTTAAATACATCTACAAAAAAAATTAAATATATATTATTTAAAAATGTAAAAAATAGTGTCCCATCGTCCGCGGGTACAGGGACCAAGCTACCGGTGGTTAGGGCTTATTATTATTATTATTATTAGTAACACGAGTAAATTGCACTTCAGAGGTAAACCACCTCTCACGGTCACACTCACAGAGGTCTGTTGTCAGAATGAAAATGGATCTTCATGAGCACATGGCTAGAGTGACAAGTGGAGCTGCCTGATACCCCAACAGAAGCAGGCCATGGCACGTGACGAAGAGATCCTTTTACGACTAAAAATAGACAAAAAAATAACACAGAATAGACATACCAAACTCTTAAAGGGTACTCGAATCATATTGTGTTGAATAAGTCAGAATGCATGTACCCAAATTATTGGCAGGTGTTGTCATAACTACTTGTGAACGCAGGTAGATTATCATTTAATACATACTATTGACTTCCTCCATTGATACTGTGACAATAGAATGTAACGGTTTTTTTGTGAATGGGGTTTAAAATGACATAAACTTGGACATTGATAGATAACTAAATTGCTGCTGATGGATTGTGTTTATTAGATCTATTAAATTTATTCTTTCTTTTAGGGAAGATTTTTTTATATTATTTAGATAGATAGATAGATAATTCTTTATTGTACACCAATAAATTTATAATGGGACAAGTAGGTAGCAGCGAAGCGATTTCTTCCAGGCGACCTTGGGACGGACAGTAATGTGACAGAAACAGAAAATATAGTGTAGTTATCAAATAAACTAAACTAAGACAAAAATGTACGAGAGAGAAGTACAAATAAAATGAAATAATAAATATACGTGGAGTATAATAAGATATAAACAGATATACAAACAGTTTTAACACATAAATGTAATATAATATAATAAAGGTTGCCGATTTGCAACTTTTAACAATTTTGGAAAAAATGGACAAAATTATAGAAATTACATACACTTACTAAAATTTTTAATGTGTCCTTTAATGACCGTGCGTCATAATATTCAAATCGAATTAACGAGAAAAAATTGAAGCGGTCTAGGCGGGGTTTGAAATAGGCGGAGTTATCAAAAATCAATGTTTCATAAATGATTGAAAAATCATTCATAGGTTCCGATAGTTAGTAAGAATGTTGTTAGATGCTCCACTGTCGCCTCAAAGACAGATATAGAAGAAGAAGTTTTAATTGGTTAGGGCGAAGTCTGGCAGCTTAGTGGTCAAAGCATTGCACTTGTAAGGCAAAGATCACGGGTTCAAACCCCGCCTAGACCGATTCCTTTTATTCTCTTTAATTATTCGACTTTAGCTAGAGAGTCTAAAACTTTAGACTAAAATTTATCATTCTATCAAACTTTTAAACCATTTTGGCATACCGTTTTCAATTCTCTTGTTACAAATTTTTCGTTCAGACCATCCATTCTCATATATATCTGTATTATTCTACCTATATTGTAACACAACATAACACATATACCTATTATAACTGGTTAGATATTGGACTGAACCCGAACAACGGCAATACGATCGCCCCTTATAACGTGGGTGTAACATGGTACTGGCGAAAACTGGGCGTATTAATTCGCCTCTACCTACCCTCTCAGGAAAATAAGCGTGAGTTTATTTATGATTATTATGTATTAGACTGATTATACCGTCGAAAATTAATCCAACCAAAATGTTCTTTTATCCAAAAAACATGGCCACCCTAATTGAATTATTCTTTATAGTATCGAAACTTACAGTCATATTTCGGATTAATAAAAGCTTGTATTTCGCTTAAAACTGAGCGGTTCTCCTGTAAAGCAAGCGATTGCAGATAACGTACCAATATTCAATATTTTGTTATCAGAAACTTATTTGTACTTAAAATGATTTAGTGTAAATAAAGTTGTTATTTTTAACCGATTTTATGATAAGATGATTCTGTATTTGACTCGTATGTAAATATGTCTACACATCTGTGATTGGTTTGTAAATGGATGAGTTTATTTGAGGGAATTATTTAACGCAAGTTTCACATAGACCACGGCCAAACAGCCCGGAAGCAGTATATTCTACATACTACGTAATTATTTATCACTTTATTTTTTTCTATATTTAATTATTATAATAAGTAGTTCAATGTTATTATAATCATGATCATTATCATCATCATCAAAGATTGGTTCCCGGTTGGGATTTGGACATTCTGGGAATTGGACATTTTGGAGCATGGACATTCTGGTACCTATATGGATATTTTGAGATTTGGACCTTTCGGACATCAGAAGTTCCGGGATTGGTCTTTTTGGCACTTGAACATTCAAATTAAATTAAATTATTCGTTTATTTACTTCGAATATGGTTACAGAGATATCTTAGAACTAGTAGGTACACTTTATTCTGCTCCATAAACCAAGCCTATTAAGTTAATAGTAATAAAAATCTCAAATTTATTTATTTAATTCAAGTCTAAGTTATGATCGTTATTAATAATGTCAATAAAATATATTTGTAACTAGCTGACCCGGCGAACTTCGTACCGTCAATATTTTTCCGCCCGCGTAGCGTCAGATCCCGTTCCTGCTGCACCCTCTACTATATTAAACATGTATTATACATATAAACCTTCCTCTTGAAACACTTTATCTATTAAAAAAAACCGCATCAAAATACGTTGCGTAGTTTTAAAGATTTAAGCATACAAATGGATATAGGGACAGAGAAAGCGACTTTGTTTTATACTATGTAGTGATATCATAAATCTTATATTATTTCTATTATTTTCGGTAATTTGTCATCTAGATTATTCTCTTACGCTGTAAAACACCCTCTCTATATTTTGAGAATTGGACATTGTGAATCTAAACGCAATCTGTGGTCTGGGGTCTGCTTATCTTCCTGTAGATTTCGTTTGTTCTGCTTTAACGGGAGCGACTGACAGCTGTACCAGCTAGCAGGTGAGGTTACCATTTCTCCGAAAGTTTTAATTGGAGCCACATAAACGATTTACATTACCCTATAAACCTACTATTTTCAGTCATCTCTAACTTTTTCTGCCACACGCATGAATGAAATTAAAACAACGTGTTCTGCTTACCCCGGAAACCGATACCGGGTGCAGCGTACCGTGAAGTGTATTGAAGCGGGCTTGTTTTGTTGAACAAAATGGCCGCGCCTACATATGTCACATGGACTTAGAATGATAGACGTCAGGACGCAGCTGAGCGTTCATATTTGTTGGTAGATCTGTGTAGTTATGAATTGTTTAAAAAACAAGGTGTGTTTTACATGAATAAATTTTTTTCTATAGAATATTAGTTACCGAAATTATTAATTTTCTCTCTAACCCCTCCAACTAAGCTAAATTGCTTGTGCTAGGAGTGGGTTCACGTCGGTAGTGTAATGGCTAGGATTCGAACCCGGGACCTACGGGCCTTCCGTATAGTACAGGGACTTGTGTCGTGTTGGTGGGGGCTGTGTCTGTTGCGTGACCGAACACCACGCTATAATAGGTGAATATCTCATTGGCATTGACACTTAGAACCGGGCGTCCTGGGTGTCGGTGCTAATGAGATATTTAATATAGGTTTATAGGATAAATTTAAAATTTAAATAATTATGTACATGTATAAATAAATAAAATAACCTCCTTAACCACTAGGCTAAAGACGCTTCATAATAAAAATAACAAAAAAATAACATTAATAAATGTGTAGTTGCTTGCTATTGTTTATTCTGTGACAGCACTATCTAGACCCGAAGTAAACTTGTGTTATGCATACTTAGATACATTTTATTTTATAAATATATAATGTTCTAAACTTATTATTGACTTTACCAGATTCATGCAAATAAATATACGGACACGGCTGTATTTCCGTCCAATTGAGCAGTCCGACTGGGGAAGTATCAACTACAGAAACCGAGACCATAGTAACTTCGTGTTGTGTTCTCGGCGGTGAGTAGGGTAGCCAGAGCTCACTAGACAGTTTTTGTACTGTCAGTGGGAAGACCAACGTCTATTCTTGCTTTGTCTTCTGCACTGACGGTACAGAAACTCTCTGTGTTTACAGCACACGATTGTGACTCCCCTTGTGTTGCACACGTCCATAGGCCACAGTAACCACTTTCCATCAAGTGAGCCGTGTGCTTGTCCGCCATCTCAGTGGTATGAAAAATACATGTTGCACTGAGCGGGAATCATACCCGCAATGAGTTTGGTTGTGTAGAAATGGTGATTAACCACGCGGTTTGAGCCGAGGATTTAGATCAGCGTTTCCCAATTGCCGGGTCGCGACCCGGTACCGGGCCATCAGATGAAATAACGGGTCGCACCATTCCCGCCCTTTAAAAAAACAATACCGACTACTGATCGACGCATCGTGTATTAATTTAAATGAAGCTGGGTTTTCAACACCAGTTTTCCTTCAAAAATAAATATGGAAACCGTCTTGAAGTAGTACCAGACCTTACGATAAAACTTTCGTAATTTTCCGCATACTTGGATTCTTTAGTAAAAAACAAGCAATAGTTCCATATTTCGCACTAAAATTTAGTGCCTAAATATGTAGACGATACCAAAATATTGTATGTATCTAGTATTAATAAAACATTTCTACTATTAATAAATGTGTATTATTAATGGAACCAGCTTGGGTTAAAAAGTATTTAGTGGGTCACGAAGGGGCAGTGTGAAAATTACCGGGCCATGGCAGAACAATGTTTGGGAAACACTGACTTAGCTAATCTATGGCTAGGTACAGTAGTAAGTTAGAAATAAATATATATTCATGTAAGTAATAAAAAATACCCATTTTTTGTTTACCCCAAGGACGAAGAATTAATGGTTGAAAGTTTATACAGGAAGTACTTCACTGTTTTTTTTTAAACTTCCTGGAAGGGTCACTTGTTTTTTTAGTCAAATGTAAATTCTACCCACAATAACTATTAATTTCTTTGAATACTTATAGATTTACTATATTTTATGACATCAATACATTAATAGGTACATTATTATAATGAACAAAAAATTTTAATAGGGCCGTTCTCCATACGTACAGTAGACATATCTACAGTCCATGACAGTGCCCGCTTGCTCGTAATAAGCTCGTCCCTTATTACGTGGGACCGAAAATCAAAGTTGGCAAAATATGGATGTTTATACATCTCTGCCTATCCCTTCGGGGCTTTACAGGTATGAATAAGTATGTACAGTAAACCCAACGATTCTGTGTGAGAGAAGACGTAAGAACTACGGATGTTACTGTCAAATGTCTGTGTTATTGCATATCAAAGATACTATGGCAGTCATGAGTAAGCGGCGTGATATCTACAAGGAAACTCACGTACAAACGAATTAGAGATCACATCCACTGCCATAACAACAAATAAAGGCGTCAGCAGAATACAATTTTTTTTTATATATAAATAGGACACGTCAATTTGACTTTACCTCGCCTGATGGTAAGCTGAAGGTAAAGTCTCAAGAAAGAGGGCCACCATTATATGCACGTGCCATGTTAACAATGGTGGCACTCAGCTTGACGGCCTCATCAGATTACACGTGCCAACCCCTCTCTCAATTTAATGTAAATAACTAGTATATAAATAATAAATATCAATATTCTAGAGTCACAGAAGTCTTTCTATACCTCCCCAAAATACTTTTGACTGTGACAGCTACACCACAAATTGTAGCGTGTTACTGAATATTTCTCCATCCCACGGTTGCCTGGAAGAGATCGCATTTAGCGATAAGGCCGCCCATTGTGCATTTAACTATAATTACTGCAATCCATACTACTGTCTCTTGTAATCTAATGTTGGTGTACAATAAAGAGTCTATCTATCTATTAAGCACGATTTGATATTATTGAAGGGAAAGTGGAGGCCTCCTTTCATAGATTATAGTGAACGAAACTGCTATGTAGGGAGTCGGGATCGATTCCCGTTAAGTGCAAATATGCATGAATTCGCAAGGGTTCTCTAATATATAGTTGCCTATAACTATGTTTTGTTAAAATATATAATTTTTATGGGATATACATATAAGTTAAGTACGTACTTATGGTTTACTAGCTGTGACCCGTGGCTCCACCCGCGTGGATGTCGGTTATGTGTTGTGATGAGCATTTAATTTTTCTAAAATAAAAGTAACCTTGTTACTCCTTATTATATCAGCTACCTGCCAATAAAAGTCCAGTCAAAATAGGTCCAGACAGACAGACAGAATTTTTTTTTTTTTTCAAAAAATGTTTCACTGTATTCATATAATTATGCATGTAGTAAAAGACGGTTATTTCAATATTACAAATAGACATTCCAATTCTATTTATATGTAAAAAAAATCTGTGTTTTTTATATTTTTTGTTGCGTGTATATTATAATATTATTGAAGTGAAAACTTCTTTAGCGGCGTTGGATGGGTAAAAAGTGTTAAACTCGCGTCAGGATCACTTGACCTTCGAACCGCAACCGACGACTGACATCATACAACATTAGCTACAGATTGTTTATTTTGTTAGGTACGCTAAGCAGCTTCGTAGCTTAATGGTAAGCGCTTCGACTGTAAGTCCTTATGGTTTCAGATAGTACCGGGTTGGAACCTGGGCGTCTGACACTTTTTGTGATTTTACTTTTTGTGATTATTCTTTCTTTTTGAAATTCATTAATTTCTTCTGACAGAAAATTAGTGATAGGGTCTATGATTGGTGCTATATTATAGGTATGGTATGGTATGTTCTTCTTATCTTTTTCTCTGTATATAACGAAGAAAGAAAGAAAGAAAAAGTTTTCACTACTGCCCTCCCGGAGAGCAACCCGTCTTTTTTTGTATTTAAAAAGTCACGCTATCAAATTAGGAGAATTACTGTAATGGTAGTGTTAAGATGAATAAATAAATAAATAAATAAATCGTGAGAAAACCGAAGTCCTGGCGTACATGGATTGTTTTGTAATAATCTATGCTTGGTCAATCCGAGCTCGTCCACGGCCGTAGCCCCGTTGCTTTCCTCTAAAGACACCCAAGGACATTTACTAAGCGTATAGAACACATATTAGATCTAGAGCAATATAATATACACACACCGGCAGAATTACCGGAACACAAAAAGGGAGAGTATTAAATAGTGCGTCGGTAGCTTAGTGGTTAAGGTGATTAAGGTGTCGGTTAAGGAGTCGGCCTTACGATCGAGAGGTCACGGGTTCGAATCCTGGCCATTACACTACCGACGTGAACCCACTCCTAGCACAAGCGATTTAGCTTAGTTGGAGGGGTTAGAGGGAATATTAGTAATTTCCAAAATTTCGGGTGCAAATATTCTTTACAAAAAAAAAAAATAACATGAAACAACAACAACATGGATAATAACGAGTGTCTCCTCCTCGTGCCCTGATTAAGGTTTCCATCCGTCTGGGCATGCTGCGAATGATGTTGTCAATGATTTCTTGGGGCAACCTCTGCCATTCTTCAACTAATGTGTTTCGCAGCTCGCCCAGATTGTTAGGAGGTGGCATTCTTGATTTCACACTCCTCTTTAGCAAGTCCCAAACGTGTTCAATCGGATTCATATCCATCACCGTTACACCAACGTGGTTTAGTTATGCCTGTACTGAGCGAGCACTATGAGCCCGAGCATTATCCTGCATTAAAATGAAGTAGTTACCAATAAATAGGGCAAATGGCACAACATGTTCCTCTAAAATCTTCCTGATAAACCGATCAGCAGTCAGATTTCCGCCGTCGACTACCACTAACTCCGTGCGAGCTCCTAAACATATCCCTCCCCAGTTCATAATTTTGTGTGCCGCTAATTCTGCCGGTGTGTGTAGGTATATATATTTATGTAAATAATTGTTTTTTTTTGTTAACCGTATGTTTTTTAACCTCTTTAGCGAAATAAAAAAGGGTCTTAGGCCATAAGGTCCTTGCTAAGCAGGTATTCGTAGAGCCGTCTTGTTAGATGTGAGATAGCACCTCGGAGTGAGGGATAGGCAGAGGACTGAGTGGCGCACAGTAGGGGTAACACGACATATGCGTGTACGCAACCGACTGGCAGAAGGTACCGTTAGCAAAAAAAAAAAGTCGAGGTTTTTTAAATTAAAATTTTTATGATGTTATCTGAAGTTTTTTTTTATTACATACTCACGCCTGTATATTCCCGAAGGCGTAGTCAGAGGTGTATTAACATCCGCATTTTGGCACTACTTTTGGTCCCACGTAATGGGTGGCGAGTCCATCAAGCGAGCACTTAGTCATGGGGTGGTTGGTTGACTGTCGGATGGAGAATAGTCCTATTCCCTTACACACACCCTGACACCCACAGAAAGAGATGGGGTGATCTTATTTTACTCCATCGGGAATCAACAATTTTTTTATATAGTAGCCGTAAGCATCTAATAAGTACTTTGCGGAGTCTTTCCAGTGATGCGAACAGTATTCCACGCAGTAACGAATGTGTTTTCTGTGAAAAATCGTCTCAATCTGTTTTATAATCCGAGTTTACGCGAGTCTGTTTTGATGATACTCTTGATGTAGTTTTTGTTATTATATTGTCCATTATGACCCTTTATAAATTAAAAATTAAACACTAAATATAAAATAATGTGCATGTCTGTTAAGATTATTTGATGTTTATTACTGTTTTTTTCTAATTATTTAAATATTAGCTCAAATATAAAATAAGTGTACAAAGGTGGACTTATTACCGTAGGCCTTTTCTGTCACTCAACCTTAGGCTGATGGAAAGATTACACAATCACTTTCAAACAGCTGAACGGATCTGACTTGACAACACTAATTTTAAATTTAAAAATTGTAGGTAACTACCAAATCTTTCAAAAAACGTATCTCATCAAACACTAAACGGAACTAAACTACCTATACCATTACGAACCATATCTATCATTTTTTTTTGTGAAGCCCATTATCGTCTTACAAAAATGCTAATACTTTATTTGCCAAAGTAGCCTAGGTAGGTAATGGTACTTTTTAAATTGCTACCTACACTCACAAAAAACTAGGTGTTACTCCGGCTCCGCCCGCGTGGAACTCTGATCGTTTTCCAGCAAACTATGGCAACCGATTCCAGTAATTTGCTTTTGTAAGATTTATTTTAGTGTTATTTCGGAATACAATTTTACCTTCTAATTTCAGCCAGATTGGCCCCACTATTTGAGTTAGATTGTAAAACGAACATACAAACATCTTCAGGATTGAAATTATTTAGAATTTCAAATATTTTTACTTTTTTGCCAACCGTACTAGTGAACCCAATCTGTTTCGGTGTGCATCCATAACAGAAAGCTTAAGATGACACGATCTATGGTTTACAAAACACTCGTGGTTTTTTGTCAAGTTTTTTTTTCGTCGTCACGGGAGAAATAAGACCCCATGTCAATCGACTAATAACAAGAGATCTGTCTGTCTGTTTATAAAAAGTATATTAAACAATTTATTACAACATATTTGGAACCAATTTTTTTTTTCAAACAATCTATCAATGATTCTATTGCCGACCAACATAGGCCTATTGGGGGGTTTTGGTTTACTGGTTCCACGCTGGCCAGACGGGTTGGTACAGGGTTTTATTTATCTCGCAGTGATATCGTCTGCGTATTTTTCCATGAGACACCTCTTACAACACCTAAGGAACTAGTGGGACCGGTAGGTGTCACGCGTTGCTGCAACGACCATCCTCTTTAGATAAGGCCGTCAATCATCACACATGGTACGTGTATGTAATGGTGACCCTCTTTCCTAAGACTCTGCCTTCAGCTTAGCATCAGGCGAGGTGGAGTCAAATTGACGTGTCCTTTACATAAAAAAATCCTTTCGGATGAGATGGGGTGGTTATACTTGTATTCTTTCTCCGTCACCACCAATCTTTGCAGCTCGAGCCAATCATATCTGGAAGCAACACTTACTGATTGAAGGACAAGGCTCTGGGAAAAGCTTTCTTCTAGAGGTTGGGGAAAGGCAGTTGCTCCAATAAAAGCCTTGTAAGTCCGAAGGACGTGGAAGAAAGCGTCATATACCTCTGTATACTACATAGTTACCTCTACAACCCTTGTGGCATAGGGGTACAGCTTTTGACTGCTTAGTCGGAGGACACAGGTTCGATTCCCGTTCAGTATAAATATTTTTTGTACTTGTATGGCTGTATGTATGTATTAGCAAAAAAAATAAGTATGTTGAGGTTATCCACATTCTAAATGCCATAACACAAGCTAGTTAAGCTATCCCTAGTATCCCTACCATACTAGGTCTAGATATAGTTATGTACAATATTTATTTATCATTTTATTTATTTACTGTCAAACATATTCAATAATTCTCATAATCTTCCTTCCAAAAATAAAGGAAATTCGTGCTAAAAACCTATAGTGTGACAATATACGTGTGACAGCAAACCCCAAATGGGACACTTGAGTCCTTTTTTGTCAACTGTTTGTTTAGTTGCCATTATTGTCGGCAGGTGGCGCTACCGTCTCGGCCATGTTTGTTTTGGCTTTAAAATGATGTTCACACTATTGTCAATGACATATTTTAATATTGAAGAGAAACATATTGTTAGGAAATAACTAAAAACAGCCTTATAACAGACAGACAAATGGCAGTAAAAATCACATTTGTTATATGAGAGCCCCCCCTCAAATACTTATTTTATTTTTAGGATTTGTTGTTATAGCGGCAACAGAAATACATGATCTGTGAAAATTTCAGCTGCCTAGCTATTATAGTTCATGAAATACAGCCTGGTGACATCCTTTTTTACCCTTTGGGTACGGAACCTTTAAAAGGCATTATTTCAGTCGCTTGAGAAGAAGAGAAGTGTCCGTAGCCTAGTGGTAAAGGAGTCGATTTTACGATTGAGAGGTCCCGGGTTCGAATTCTAGCCATTATAATACCGAAAAGAACAGACATAGGCCTATCCCAATGTACACCATTACTCCCAATCCTCCGCCTTCCACATCCAGTCTATTCTAGCCATTTTTTTCAGTTCGTCTGTACATTGGGCTAGGGGGCGTGTGTTCTCTTCTCTATAAATAAGTAATTTATATAATTGTAATGTATGTAATTTTACTTATCTGTACATTGGATATTTATAAGAGAATACTTTAGTTTATGTTATATTAACAATACTGAACACGTTTTTTAATTCCAATCTATTCGTCTGTTATTGACGCAAACACTACCGAAAGATTCTTGTTTAAATAGATAGGTTTTTTATACCAATTAGATGGCAAACAAGCACATGGTTCACGTGATTGAAAGTGACCTATATGGACGTGTGCAATAGGAGAGTCATATTAGAGCTGCCAACCCCACATAGATTTGATCGTAATCGGTTGAGTAGAACCCGAGAAATGACTAAAAACCTACAACCTCTACACGGTTGGAGCCGCATCAGCTAATTCAACAATTAAATAGTATTTTCTTACGGCTAGCATCAAATCGATCTTCACGAATAACTGAACTTAATGCCCCGGTTTTCCCCCCCTTTCAGTTTACTGATTATTCTGATATTTAGTACACAGCTTTAGTTCAGACAATAAAACAATTTAAATCAATAAAACAATCTGATTTGCTTTTAATACCTTGATTTTAGTATCATTTTGAGACTTTGTTACAAAATTATTCTGACGTTGACTGTACCTACTTATAAAATGATCTTTATTTAGAGTATACATTACCTGACATACTAGGGCACGCCGTGATTGCGGCGATAAGACCCATCATCTGCCTCTCGTACCGTCAGACGCAGGTCATTACCGGCCACGGTAACTTCGGGCGGTACCTGCATCTGATGGGCATAGAGCCAACGCCCGAGTGCCATCACTGCGACGCGAGCGTGGACTCGGGGCTGCACACGCTCACCGAGTGTCCGGCGTTTGAAGCGCCGAGGCGGGAGCTTGTGATGGCCCTGGGAGTGAGAGTGCTCACGCTCTCCACCCTGCTCGCGGCGATGGTCCGCTGCGCGGATGCGTGGGCGGCCAGCGCCTCCTTCTGCGAGCAGGTCATGCTCGCGAAGGAGACAGCAGAGCGGGCGCGGCGCAGCGAGCGAGAAAGACTCGCGGACATCGCTGGCCGTGTTCGAAGGCGGCTCGGGCGTCGGAGGGCGCAAACCGACCTCCGCGCCCCATGAGCAGCAGGCCACGGCGACGGCGCGCATCGTATGACGGCGATGGTCCGCTGCGCGGATGCGTGGGCGGCCAGCGCCTCCTTCTGCGAGCAGGTCATGCCCCATACCGGGGGCGAGTCGGGGACCGCGTGGTCCCCCCTCCCGAGGAGGGCCAGACCGAGAGGAATGGCCCTGGGTCAGCCGGGGTGCGAGGGATATGTCAAAAGACAACCTCACCTTCGGCCTAGCACATCGACCCACAGACGGCGTGCGGTTTAGTCGGTTCGAGTCCGACATAACCTTCCCCTTCGGCTCCGAAGGAGGGGGTATACGTGGGGATTTCCCGCAAGTAAAAAGAAAAAAAACCTGTCCATACTATGGTAAATCAAAGTTATTGATTACAACACGTATAGTTACCGTACCGTACACGTATATATATCTTCATGACTCGAATTCGCAATATAAACGGGGTAGGTACTGGTACGCGCTGATTGGTTTTTATTTAATCTACATCTACAAAAGTCACCCAAAATCTAGTACTGCGCATAAAGACTACATTTTGTATCGAAATTGGGGTTAAGATATATGCCGCAACTACACCTACCTACTTCAAATTTCGTTCGTTTAAAATGATTTCCTGTGTATAGGTATATACCACAGTATATACTGCTCAGATTCAGCCTCAGATGCATGGCTCAAGTCAACAATAGTGCCCGCAATACGGCAATAATTTCACCCCCTATTACGTGGGACCTAATACAATGAGAGGTGAAATTCTACACCCCCAAATTCACGTGAATCTTCGCACAGCTACTATCGTTAGTCAACTAGGGTAATAAAGCTAACTGATAGCCCCTGGCTCTGCCCGCATCCTCACATTTCTCTTAGCCGAATGCAGTCTAGGTACCACCTTTATCTAACTAACATATTTCAGGCTACATTTCTACGATTTAAAAGTGCATAAATGGAGATGATGATTGTAGAAATAGTCTCTTGTTTACTGACTGTGGAGTCAATTCTTATTATAGTATCTAAGATTATTGGTTTATAGAAAAAATATTACCCATATCTATTTATTTCGCGTACTACTATCATTAAAGGTTATTACCTAATGCAATAGTAATAGACAACAATTAAAATTAAAATAAAAGTACGTAAAACTCAAATATATAGGCAATAACACAATATGTAAATAGACCACCATATACCTAACCATATACCTGCCGACAGAAGTGAAAACTTTTTCTTTCTTTCTTCGTTATATACATAGAAAAAGATATAAAAACATACCATACCATACCATACCTATAATACAGCGCCAATCCTATGATTAGTGATAGGGTCTATACCCTATCACTAATTTTCTGCTAATTTTCTATCAGAATAATATAAATAAATAATAATAAATAAATATTCCACAACATTTCACACAACGCTATCTACCCATGGTAAGCATAGCTTAACTAGCTTGTGTTATGGAATCTAGAATGCGGATAAACATACTTAGATACGTTCTTTTTTTTTGTAAATATATACATATTATGCATAGAAACACCCAGACCAATGCAAATATACATATTCATGCATACAAATATTTGCACTGAGCGGGAATCGAACCCGCGCCTCCTGCGTAGCGGCCGCGTTCACTACCGCTACGCCACGGAGGCTGTCAAAAAGATAAAATAATCACAAAAAGTAATAAATTACAAAAAAAAATAATCACAAAAAGTGTCAGAAGGCCAGGTTTGAATCCGGTACTATCTGAAACCATAAGGACTTACAATCGAAGCATTTACCGCTATGCTGCGAAGCTATTTATCATATATTGCAAAATGGACAGTCTATGGCTAATATTGTATGACGTCAGTCGTCGGTTACGGTCCAAAGGTCAAGCGATCCTGACGCGAGTTTAACAATTTTTACCCATCCAACGCCGCTAAAGAAGTTTTCACTTCAAAAATGGAATAAAACTATCAAAATTAAAATTTCATTATCTAGTGATGTCAAATTCATAATAATCTAATGTTAAATTAATGAGATTACAATTACTATATACTTTTTTTATACAGCTGAGGTGGCAGACAAGCATACGGCCCACCTGATGGTAAGTGGTTACCGTGGCCTATGGACGTGTGCAATACCAGGGGATACACACTCATGTTGCCGACCCTGTAAGAACGGATTTTCTGTGCCGTCAGTGTAAAAGACAAAATAGGACAAGCCTTTTTTTTCTACTTATATTTTATTAGTGAAAGCTTGTGAAAGTGTTTGAATGTTTGATATTCAATAACGCTCTGACGGCTGAACGATTTAGGCTTAAATTTGGTATAAGGATAGATAATAGATAATATAGTCTGTGAATAACACATTTGGCTTCATCTATGTCCCATTTCGCTATCTCGGTTGTCCATCATCACTACATAGTATAAAACAAAATCGCTTTCTCTGTCCCTATATCCCTTTGTATGCTTAAATCTTTAAAACTACGCAACGGATTTTGATGCGTGTTTTTTTAATAGATAGAGTGATTCCAGAGGAAGGTTTATATGTATAATATTTGTTTAATATAGTAGCGGGTGCAGCGGGAACGGGATCTGACGCCACGCGGGCGGGAAAATATTGGCGCTACGAAGTTCGCCGGGTCAGCTAGTTACAAATAATATGAAAAGTATTTCTTCAAGAAGCATTACAAAGTACTTACAAGGTCCATAGGCCACGGTAACTACGTTCGGTTACGTGGGCCGTATGCTTGTCTGCAACCTAAGTGATATAAAAAACAAACTTAATACGTATGGCACAGGACACATTTCAAGCCTACCAACATATCCAATTAAATGGTAGCATGGAATTTTTCAATGATATATAACAACTGACTAAAAACCCATCATAACCGATCCCCAATCGATAACATACCATTCACATAAACTAAAGACAAACGCATCATACCAGAGACAAAGAAACATTGCCCAACAACATTTGAAAAAATAATCGAGTTCAAAAAACGAAATGAACGGTTGGGGATCATAGATAATGAAATGTTGCGGCGCATGCGTAGAATGACGTTCCTTAAAATGTGTTTGACGGCAAAATTATAGGGCGACTGGTACCGTATTCATATGGTGTAGTCGAGGAGCTGGAGGCTATAGAGTGTTCTGGTTTTAAATGTCTCGTTCGTTTAGAAACTTCAGCGTTTTAGGATTAGTATACAGCGTTCACTATTGTACTTGTTACAGGAAAATGTAAAAGTAAAAAATGTGTATCTTAGATTTTAATTTGCACGACAATACTTATTGGCAACGATTCATTGTTATAGTTGTTGTAATTTTTTTTTGTTAACACTACTTGCTAAAAGATTCTTAAGTTTATTTTATTTTGTATATTTATACGAACTTGTAAATGATTCGCACTAGCCAGATCGATCGCACCCGAAACATTACCATATTGGGAATAGAATTACTAACCTCTACAATGAAAGCGACTCATCTATATGTTTTATCTGCGACTCTTCTATCACAGACATGAAGGCTTATCGCGTATGCGGGCATTACTTAAACGATCCTTACGCGTGACTTCACACATCTATCGCAGTAAATTCATCTCCGTGATACCTAGCTCCTGCTTATGTTGTACCTACAAGCAGCGGCCACACTTTGCAGCCATGTAAAAGGTATATATTTTAAAGTTTAGACATATTCAATCTGATCTCTGAAGTTATTTTCCGTTTGGTTAGGCCCTTTACTAAAGGTAATGGTAGATGTGGCCTTTTTACACAATCGCATAAACAAAAAATCTACTGCTTAAACGAGATAGTGGTTCGATTTTGGGTTTAACAGCGTGTTATTTTTAAATTTAATTTTAAATGCGTGTAATCGCTTGTATATTACAGTACAGACTTATGACTGACTGACGACTCGAATACTGTATACTTGACATGTATTAAAAAAATTCGTATGATAATACAATTTCAATAAAAAAAAAGACGGGTTGCACTCCGGGAGTGCCGGCAGAAGTGAAAACTTTTTCTTTCTTTCTTTCTTCGTTATATACAGAAAAAAAGATAAAAAAAACATACCATACCATACCTATAATATAGCGCCAATCACAGAACCGATCAATATTTTTCTGTCAAGAAATTAATGAATTACAAAAAGAAAAAATAATCACCAAAAGTAATAAATTACAAAAAGAAAATATAATCACAAAAATTGTCAGAAGCCCAGGTTCGAACCCGGTACTATCTGAAACCATAAGAACTTACAGTCTAAGCGGTTACCACAAAGCTACGGAGCTTCTTAGCGTATCTAACAAAATAAACAATCTGTAGTTAATGTTGTATGACGTCAGTCGTCGGTTACGGTTCAAAGGTCAAGTGATCCTGACGCGAGTTTAACACGTTTTACCCAACCAACGCTGCTAAAGAAGTTTTCACTTCAAAAATTTAATTACAAATATTAATAGACACCAAGATAGTTTAACTTTAGAATAGAATAGAATAACACTTTATTTTTACACCATTTACATAACATTTTTGAAGTAAATATAATTTCTATACTTAAGTTAAGTATCTAACCAAAAGCTCTTAAACTATATCACATGAATCGTCGAAAACATATTTTTTCTTCATTAAAAAATAAAGGTTTTCCCTTTCTATAGTTATTTCATACAGTTGAAGGATTAAATACATGGTCCAGTAACATAGTTATGTTAATACACTTAATTATATGTTTTGTGTGAACATCCATCGATGTGAATAAAAGTTGGAACTTAAATATTAAATAATGTTTTATTCATTTTGTTTGAAGGGTTAGTGACCGTGGTATAGAGGTAAATGGGGAGTGTAAGAAGGGTCAAGTTCAATAACTAGAATTATTTTGTGATTTTAGTAGAAAATCATTACACTCAAAGTATAGAAGAAAGATAAGAAAAAAAAAGACGGGTTGCACTCCGGGAGTGCCGGCAGAAGTGAAGACTTTTTCTTTCTTTCTTTCTTCGTTATATACAGAGAAAAAGATAAAAAGAACACACCATACCATACCATACCTATTAATTCAATCATTGACCCTATCACTAATTTTCTGTCAGAAGAAATTAATGAAAAAAAAAATCACAAAAAGTAGTAAATAAAGAAAAATAAAGTGTCAAGAGCCTAGGTTCAAACTCGGTACTATCTGAAACCATAAGGACTTACAGTCGAAGCGCTTACGGCTAGGCTACGTTGCTTCCTAACGCACCTAACAAAATAAACAATCTGTAGCTGTTGTAATGTTGTATGACGTCAGTCGTCCGTTACGGTTCAAAGGTCAAGCAATCCTGATGCGAGTTTAACACTTTTTACCCATCCAACGCCGCTAAAAGAAGTTTTCACTTCAAAAACCAACTGTATAGCAATTTAAAATAGTCAAGTTTTGATTTCTTATTTGTTATATCAAACAATCAATGTGCGGCATTTCGTCCGATCCTCCGCCTTCCGCATCCAGTCTATCCCAAGCACCTTTCTCAGATCATCAGTCCATCTGCCTAGGGGGTTCTTGCGGTCTCCACTCTAGGCCTCATCTCCTTCAACGGCCGTTGAGCCATCGACAGACGTGGCCAGCCCATTGCCACTTCAGTTGTCACTTTACCTCCTAGTCGGTGCTCCTGCTAAATATCAGACAAGGTTCCTCTCGGGATGGGTGGTCAGACGGCCGTCGCTCCCGGAAAAGTAGACGTTTCAATCAAAACCAATAAATGGGATCCGGGCTCCAAAGTGCAACAGGGAAATTGCTATGACAATGAAGAGGGTATTTGTATGACACAATATCATGGGGTTAACACTTTTATTTTGACTTTAGTGAGGTTCACAAGATTGAGACGAATCAACTGACGTAAAATTATAGAAATCGGATCATCTGTTTCGTCTCTAGAGCGCCACAAAGAATGAAAGAAGCAATTTCGTTTATTCAGTTTAGGCACATAAAGAGCACTTTTGAACGTCAAAATTATACAGTCATATCAGGAAATAGTTAAAATAATCTAAATATATATAACTCAAAAGTGACTGACTGACTGACAATAGTGATCTATCAACGCACAGCCACTGGACGGATCGGGCTGAAATTTGGCATGCAGGTTGATTTTATGGCGTAGGCATCCACTAATAAAGGATTTTGATTTATTCTACCCCTAAGGGGATAAAATAGGGGATGAAAGTTTGTATGAAACTTTGTCAACTTTAAACCGATCGGGCTGAGACTTTGCATGCATAAAGCTACTATGACGGAGGCATCTCCTAAGAAAGGATTTTAAGATGCAGGCTACATAAGATTAGTAACTTTTAGCATTGACTCAACACTAAGCGATAACCGACATCCACGCGGGCGGAGCCGCGGGCAACAGCTAGCATTAAATAAAGTAAATAAATCATTTGAAAATAATTCTTTCGCTGGTTCGATAAGTTGGTTCTACTGAGAAGATACCAGCGAGAAACTAAGTGAACAATATTATCGTTTCTTTTTAAAAAAACAATGTGGTTTTATTTAAAACAGATTTATATTGTGCGAGCAAGCGAAATGGAAAAACAAAGGGACAAACATACATAGGTAGGTACTAGGTATATGTAGTACCCGCCTAGGCCCCAAGTCTTGAGAGAAAAGAGGCCCTAGCTCGCGTAGATTGTTTATAGATATAGTCTATGATTAGTGAATTCGAGTTCCGTACATGTTGCGACGTGATTGAGGTCATGATATATGCCGGGGAGTATACACTGGTCAGCAGATAACCCTCTAAACGTCGCTATTCGAGTAAAAATAACTTATTTGTCTTTTAAGGAGGTAAATATACGCACAAAGTCCGAAAAACCTCAGGTATTCGACAATTATTTTAGAATATATTTAATTTGAAATATTTCGGAATAATGCAAGGGCGTATCTTTCGCATCGGCGCCATTTTGTGGAATTCGTGTCGACGTAACAAGATGGCGGATGGTGACATTTTGGAATTAATTTATTGGGGACAAACACGGGTGAATGTTAATATGTACGGTAATTACATGTACTTAATCGTTTGCTTTTTTGAGTTTTTAGAGAGTAGTATTTACAATCTGATTTTTTAAAATCTTGGTGGGAAAATAACGTAAGCAACCTGCCTTGTCGCGCGTGGAATTCAACCTCGTTCCTGTAACCCACGGTAACCTATTCCCAGGATAAAAAGTAGCCTATGTTTTATTCCAGAGTAATCTTTTTTTATACCACTTAGGTGGCAGACAAGCACAAGACAAGCACCTGATGGTAAGTTGTTACCGTAGCCTATGGGCGTGTGCAACATGAATGGAGTCATTCTCGTGCTGCCGAGGCTGTAAACACAGAGAGTTTCTGTGCTGTCAGTGTAAAAGACAAAGCAGGAATAGCCTTTGGTCTTCCCACTGACGGCATAAAAACTCTTCAGTGAGCTCTGGCTACCCTACTCACCGCCGGGAACATAGCATGAGGTTAATATGGCCACGGTATTCTGTAAGGCGGAGGTACTTCCCCAGTTTTGTTTCCGAAAAGAGGCGCGGAAGCAAGGACACGATCCCGAGCCTGAAGATATTCGGGCCGAGAAGTCTCGGCTCCACAGAAACATGGTGGCGAAGTGGGAGCGGCGACTTGAGTAACCACGCGCAGAGCACACTGTAATAGCGGCGGTAAGACTCATCTTGGGGGAGTGGCTGGAGAGGCCACACGCCGGCCTCTCGTACTGGCTGACACAGATGATCACCGAACACGAGAGCTTCGGGAGGTATCTGTGTCAGAAGAGGAAACAGCTGCATACACGCTCACTGAGTGTCCGGCCTGGGAGGCGCCGAGGCAGGAGCGAGTGGCGGCCCTGGGAATGGGAGTGAGAGCTCACGTTCGCCACCTTGCTCGCGGCGATGGTACGCTGCGCGGATACGTGGGCGGCCGGTACCTCTTTCTGCGAGCAAATTATGCTCGTGAAAGAGGCGGTGGCGGGGCAGGAGTAGGACCGAGAGCGAAGAAGACTCGCGGCCCTAGCTGCCCTAGGCAACTCGAGCGACGGAGGTCGATGAATGACCTCTGTCCCCCATAAGCGCGGGCCTGGGGGTGACCGGTGGAGCCGCCTGTCACCCCAGCAGAAGCAGGTCACGGCGGTGACGCGAGTCGCGTCTCCCCCCACCCCTCTTGTACCGGGGACGGGGACTTTTCCTCAGTTGAACTGCTCGCTTCCTACCTCCTACAGAACAAACAGTCACTCTAGAATGAATTACCGATCTTGTAGAATAAACTATAACAAACTAAAAGATTATTTCTAATGTCCACTTTTCGCTTACTTTAATAAGATTCAATTTAATTAATTAAAACGATCTGGTAATGGCTGCCTCCTGTTACGGAAGTTGTACCACTGTCAGGTAATTTGACAACGCCTACTGGGTACCGCCGTGTAACCACCAGATTGTGTTCTTACAAAACGAGTATGCTAATTTCAGTAGTCGCATTCGATCGGGCTTTAACTTGATATGATTATATATTCACGACTGTAGATTTAGGAGTAGACAAGGTGTTTATGCTAATTGCAAAAAAAAAATGGTTTTGGGAGCGTTTCTCTTACACCCGGTATCCAGGAGAGCCATGGTCTGTGATTCACAGTCATGTATACCTAGTCTTAATTCCTCTTAATATATAGTGGCGGCGGCGCCTCATTTCTCAAATTATGTTCTCTCAGTGTGATGAGATCTGGATGGCGTCCTGAGAGGCGCAAATGAGATCCTCCGGTGTTAAATTCACATTGCAGGTCTGCCCCATTTGATATAACCAGTTCGATAATAACCCTCCTGTTCTTACTTAAGTGTACCAGACAAGTCAATAATGAATCTAAACTCTAAGTAAAATGTATGTAACCCTTCGAATGCCATCTGATACGGTTCAGTTTCGTGGGCGATTCTAATATATATTTAATTGTAACGCCCAGGAACGCCCACTGATTATTTGGTGCAGTTAGAACGGTTAACGGAATCAATAGAGTCGTGTTGAAATAAAACTATTTCTAACGAGTTCTTTCGCGATTATTATGGTTATAGCTTTTGCCCGCGGCTCCGCCCATGTGGATGTCAGTTATCGCTATAATATCGGTTATCGTAATAAATTGTAGCCTATGTGTTATTCTAATATAATATATAAGCTATATTATTGTAAAGAGTCATTATTACCTATTCAGTAGTTTTTACGTGAAAGAGTAACAAACATCCATTCATCCATCCATACAAACTTCCGCGGTTATAATATTACTAGCTTTTGCCCGTGGCTCCGCCCGCGTGGATGTTGGTTATCGCGACCAAACATAGCCTATGTCCTTTCTCAAGGTCTAATCTACATCTATACCAAATTTCATCACAATCGGCGTGAAAGCGTAACATACAGACAGACAGACAGAGTTACTTTCGCATTTATAATATTAGGGGTTAAAGTATGGAATTGCCGATTTGTACTGACAAATTGAAATCCGTTTTTTTTTTAATGTAACGTATTTATTTAATCAAAATAATTACCATTATTATCTATACATTGCTGCCATCTAGTAGGAAGGTCATTTATGCCTTTGCGATAGAACTCTGGTGATCTAGATTCGAAAAACGGTGTAAAAGCATTTTGTACTGCCTCCTGAGAAGAAAACTTTTTATCACATAGAAAATTGGCCAAATCACGAAAAAAATGGTAGTCTGTTGGAGCAAGGTCTGGCGAATATGGAGGGTGACGGATAGTTTCTAATTGCAGTTCCTGTAGAGTTAAAACGGTTTCTCGTGCTGTATGAGGTCTCGCGTTATCATGGAGCAATAATGGTGAAGATCGATTCATGAGTCGGGGCTGTTTCACTGCTAGTTTTGCTATCATTGTTCGGAGTTCGGCACAGTAGACATCTGCCGTTATTGCTTGACCAGATCGTAGAAAGCTATAGTGAATAACACCATGCTGAGACCACCAAACAGTTACCATTACCTTTTTATTGGTAAGCTTTGCTTTAGGACACTGTTGTGGCGTTTCACCTGGGGTCAGCCATTGCATTTTTCGCTTACGGTTATCGTAAAGAATCCACTTTTCATCACATGTCACAATTCGATCCAATATTCCTTCATTTCTGTATCGATTCAACAAGGCAACACAAGTTTCAACACGCATTTCTTTCTGCAGATCAGTCAAATCATGAGGTACCCATTTTTCACATTTTTTTATTTTATTGATTTGACGCAAATGAGTCAATATTGTTGGTAAGGTAACGTTAAACCATGCAGCTAATTCCTGGGTAGTTTGGCTCGGATCGGCTTCCACCATGTCTTTCAATTCATTGTTATTCACCTGTGTGGACGGCCTTCCTCGTGGTTCGTTCTTCAAATCAAAGTTTCCATCACGAAAGCGTTTAAACCAAAATCGCACGGTGCGTTCATTAGCAGTCCCCTCTCCAAACGCAACATTGATATTGCGAGCTGTTTCTGCCGCGTTAGTTCCGCGTCGGAACTCGTATTAAAAAATCACTCGAATTTTCGAAGTATCCATCTTTCTTGTCTAAGCTGAATAAAAAAAACAACTGAAAGTCGATAATCGAATGTTGCACACTTTTAAATGAAGAACTACATAGGTACCATGTGGAAAAAGTTTCACTCAAAAATCTCAAACCATGAAGGTTCTATGTCAATTCGAAGTACCTATTACAATGAAACGGCAATTTCATACTTTAACCCCTATTATTAGTATGGATTTTTTATAATGAGACTGGTGTTTTGGTTGTTTTTCAGAAGTCATGGTTACGATGAGACTGGTCTGAGTTCCCTTAGTTCCTTCCCCAGGCGTGTTTGGGAAAACCCAAACAATACAATTTCGAACTATGCGGTTTAGTAGTTAATTTCTTGTCGACGTGTTGTGCTATGTTCTTTTTACAATCTTTTAATGTATGTATCGAGACAATTAATATAGGGTTCACAATTTTACGATCGTCAGCATCTGAAATGAGGACATATTATATCTTCTAGACTTCCCTTCTTACCATCCTACGGGCTGCAGTCAATAGATGGACTGATTACATAAAATTAAAATAAGCTTACCGTGCCGGGACGCCCAACAAGTATTTGACAATCATGGCTACTCATCTTATTGGATTCTCAAAACAGTATATGGTGAATATCCCGAAAATTTTAATAATGAATAAATTAATAAATATTCTACATCATTCAACACAACGCTATCTAGGCTTAACTAGCTTGTGTTATGGAATCCGGAATCGGATAAACATACTCAATTTTATTATTTATTTTTGTGAATACGTACATATTATACATAAAAACACCCAGACAACAAATGTGTGTACCAATATTTGCAATGAGTGGGCGATATTATATTAGAATCACCTACAAATAGTAAATCCAAACATAAGTGTAAAAAAAATTTAAACCATTTAAAAAAAGACGTTGGGATAGCTAAAACACCCAGTCGATTGGCACGCGCGAATAGCACCTAGCCTAGTCCACGAATAGTCATTCGTGGACCGAGGTGTCCTAATGTTTCACATCAGAAAATTTGAAGAAATCAAGTACAATAACAACCTTATAATGCATTAAATCACATCTGCAAAATTCACATTACTACCAAACAAGGCACTTTACGACATAAATCACTTAATCTTCTCTTCAGACATTTTTATCACAACAACCAAAAACCAATTTCTGAGAATAAAAAAGTAACACGAAAATATTTGAAGTGTTAACACATGGTCCACTCATTTCTTACAGAACAGTTATACGGTATGTTTATTCCCACATTTCCCACGTTCGATTCTGAGTGGGCATTTGGGTAAGCGCGATTTAGGGTTAACTAATTACGAAAATATTTTTTAAATTATTTGGATCGTCTTTTTTTCGGGTTGCTGGCGCTCGGTGTGCGTATTGCGTATTTTTGAAAATACTGACGACCTGCGTGGCGGGGCACATCTGACTGCGATATTAGAGGTCATGGGGTTCGTTCCCGCTCAGTACAAATATTTGTAATTGACTTCCCCATCATAATATACCTGCACTTATTCCAATCATTTGGGGTCTTCGTAACGTGTTATTCTCACGTCACTCCCTTCTTTGGACCTGGTGGTGACTGGTGGAGCCGCCTGGCCCTAGCAGAAGCAGACTTGCTTCTATGCGCGTTTCCCCATACCCGGGGGCTAGATGGGAACTCAGTAGTCCCCACGCCCCAGGGTGCCAGCTCGAGAAATAAGCCTCGGGACAAAATAAATGCAAATGAGACCATGTTACAAAGCTAGTTATATATACAAAGAATGGCATGGTAGTATGCCAACTAACACGCTTACCGTCACTACAAACCAGTTTGTTCTACCGCCGAGGTGCGCCATAACTATTTCGCGCCAAAAAATCTGTCATTATGAAAATGAAAAAAAAATTAATAACCTCAATTCCCATCACATCAAGTCAGGCGGTAACTAAACACAGGAGCGATATGTTCTCGCTGCGAGAAGAAATAAAGAAATTGTTCAGACGCCAAAACAGAATTTTAAAAGCACCTAATTGATTTGAACAATTTGTATAGTGACAAAAATGACATGCCTCTACAACCTGTGTGGAAACATACGGGTCAGAATTCGGTGGCGGCCTGCTACTATTTAATATTTTACATACATCGATACTTAGATTAGTAAGTTTGTAATGAATAGGCTCAGAAACTACAGGGCCGATTTTAAAAATTATTTCACCTTTAGAAAGCTACATTTTTTGTGCGTAACATAGGCAATGTAGGATTTTCAAAAAATTTAGGGTTCCGTACGAAATTCACGGAAACGTTTTTACCACCCGTGCCAAGCCGGTGCGGGTGGCTAGTTTATAATAGACCTGTCACTCCTGTCTGTTGGTAGAGGTTTATTAATAGCAATATATCGCTAACAATGATTTTCGGTCCCACATAATGAGCATATTGCCATAAAGGGGGCACTTTGTCATGGGTTGAATATTTACTATGGAATTTAGAACATCCCCATCCCTTGGTCACCTTCTACGACACCCACGAGGAGAAATATGGTGGCACTATTCGACTCCACAGGACCAACACAATTTTTATGTGGTTCCAAAGTACGGATTCCCAAGTACATAGACTTTGGACGATGGTTGATAAAACTGACATGTTGCAGGAACAGGATGAGAATTCTATTGAAGTGGAGCCGCGGGTAACAGCTAGTATAATAAAGAAAGAATATTGTATGAAAAGTTCTATATTTTAATTTAATTGTAAAGAAAAATTCTTAAATCATCTCTACAAAAATGTTCATTCACGTTCAACTAACGTTATCTTCGAGTTGAGGGCAATCCCGTACAAAATATATACCCGTATGTTATCACCATAAGAAAACCATGTCCCTGATATGATCTGGACATAGTTGGGTCTCGTTATATTCGGAAAGGCAACATCGCTCGAGCTTGTATCACTTTTTGTTAGACTTGGCTACGGGTAGATATTATAGGTATGTCAGGCTTTGTAAATAGAGAATGGACCTTAGGTGCGATGATTGTAAGGTTGTTATCAGGGCTGCATTTAGAGGTGTGGCATGTGGGGCAAGAAAGGAGTGTAGATCCAATAACTTGGATCTTTAAATCCGACCTAGTTTTTTATGTACAGAAATATCAGCTGATTTTATAGTAGTTTTGGTGCGAAATATTTGAAGTCTACACAGTTTCCATAGCAAAATTGTCTAAAAGTGTTTAATTGGGTGTTTTTTTTTTATAAGTGATAGGATGTATTGGAATAATGTATAAGGGAACGGAATAATGTAGGTATGGGCTTCAGATTATTATTTATTTTTCGCCTAATTGATACTCCCAAATCGATTATGCTACCAAAATCTTTCGCTTCAAAACGAACAAACTACTTCGCTACAAACTATAAATAGGTTAAAGGTTTTTTTAGGTGCGGGAAATCCCTACAGATACCCCCCCCCCCCCCCTCGGGCCGGAGGGGGAGCTTATGTCGAACTTGAACCGTCGATGTGCTAGGCCGAAAGGTGAAGTTGTGTGCGATAAATCTCTCGCACCCCGGCTGACCCAGAGCCATTCCTCTCGGTCTGGCCCTCCTCGGGAGGGGGACCGCTCGGTCCCCGACTCGCTCCCGATATGGGGGGGGGGGGCATCGTTCCACGAAGCGCGCCGCCACCGTGGCCTTCTTCTGCTAGGCTAGGGTAACGAGCGGCTCCACCCGTCACCCTCTGGCCCGCGCTCATGGGGGGCGGAGGTCGGTCTGCGCCCTCCGACGCCCGAGCCGCCTACGAAAGCGGGCAGCGATGTCCACGAGGCTCTCTCGCTCGCCGCACCGCGCCCGCTCTGCTGTCTCCTTCACGAGCAATATAGGTTAAGAAAATATAGTGGAAAAAATATTATAAGTCTCTATTGCGGGGTCATCCTGTTGTGGAGATCCCGGGGTAGTAGCCCAGCTAATGGCCGCATGTTGTTTTTTATTTATTTCTACTAATTGTTATCTAAATAGTAGGCAATGATGATTATGTGTAAATAATTAAAAATCCAGACGTTTACAGATATATTGAAGTCATAAATCCCCGAAGTGGTAGACAGAGGTCTATATAAACACCTCTGTCTACCACTTCGGAGATTTATAGTTGTCAATATTTCTATAAACGTGTGGATTATCGCAAAAAATGTATAGTCAGTATGACTTCTATCAATAGTTTACTCAGCGTATAGATATATACATAAACTTGAAGGAACTTTCATTGTCTATGAGAGTTCCTACAAGTCTATATCATTATGATAGGGCCTCGTAGACCCCTCATGTCCCAACATTAATAGTGGGATAGGCAGAGATCTCATTTTGCCACCAGCTACAATCCTGGCAAACAACTTTCACTTTTTCTACTTTCATAATTGTTTCCATACATGTTCGCAGGTACCGAGTACTCCTCCTTTTTAAAAAAAATAGATATCAACAACCAAAGCCAAAAGGGCAAGATTTTAATTTGTACTTAGCAGTTATTTAATAAATAAATAATAATAAATTAATACCATTTTATTCATGGCAACTGGGCCCAATAGTTTGTTAGTAACAATTCGTCTTACATCTATGGTGAGCATATCAATCGATATTATATTATTGTATTACATCTGATGTCAATCAAAAAATATAATAGGTACATAAATCAAAAAATTAAAAACATTTATCTACTCTGATACTATAATACAAAGATTATAAAATTGAAATCAAAACTCTTGTGACAAACATTACGCACAGGCCAAAAAATTAAACAAAGTTTGGTTTTGTTTGTAAAATAAATTAGTTTATGTATTATAGTATGAGAGTAGATAAAGTAGTGTATGACACTGTACATAACTTGGTCTTGTACCACTCGTGTGATACTATAAAAAACTCGCCTATGGCTCGTTTTTTAAAACACACTCGTTTTATAAGAACCCTATGCAACAGTATCATAAACTACTATTATCAATTAACACAAATCTAATGGATTTTAGATGCACTAGTCAATAGTAATGTAAATTCATAAGAAAGTATAAATCCAATTATTCACGTGACCTTCATAATAATATGAACTATTTACAAAGATCTGAAAGTTTGTCAATGGTAACAAATCCCTGTAGTCTTTGACGCCACAATCAGATAAGTACATTCCCTGTCAAAGTTAGCTCAACAAATTAAAACAAAACAGTCACTACTATGCGGTAGGCTCGTTAATTTATAAGTGTCACGAGATGTACAGACAGCAATGAAACTTGCTTAGCACGTTTTATAATACAGAATGATTCAACATCTAGCAAGGCTCGTGGTTAAGTGATGACCGCGCGGTGAATCACAGTGAACTTTGACGTGCTATTCAATCCACTGGTGGATCGAGATGGTGGATCCTACTGGACAGAGGGAGGTGTACACAATATTGCAAGGTTAAGCATCACTGGCCAAGACGATCTTAGGATGGGTGACCATTCTTTAGACATTGAGGCCGCATTGCTTTGGAAGGACATGTCAAGCCGTCGGTCCCGGTTGCTATACGAATATCTATGGCAGTCGTTACAAGTAGTTGGAACCCTAAAAATTCGGACAACAAGTCTAATTACAGAATTTAATTAATAGGTTATGCCCGAGGATGGCCAGACCGAGAGGGATGGCCCTGGGTTAGCCGGGGTGCGAGGGATATGTCGCATGACAACCTCACCTTCGGCCTAGCACTACGACCCAGAGACGGCGTGCGGTTTAGTCGGTTCGAGTCCCACATAACCTCCCCCTCCGGCTCCGGAGGGGTGGGTATCGGTGGGATTTCCCGCACGTAAAAAAACGGGGTCAATTGGCAGCCACTTCATGGAAAATATCGAAGTTCAAGCTCTATTATTTATTTTACACTTTACTGTCCACCATTGAAGTACATGATTAAAAATCTATGATTAATAACCAGTACAATGGGTGGCCTTATTGCTTGAAGCGATTTCTGCCTGGCAACCCTTGGCTGGTAATTAATTTTGCAGGATTGAGTGGTAGTTGTTGAACGGACTTTTGCAATCTAGTGAATACATAAATAAATAATCCTATCTAATTCTTATCGCAGTTAGATTGGAGAGCCGACCTAAAAATCGTCTCGGAGGATAAAAATTCATTCTTGTCACACCGCACATTCACAGCTTAAGCTGTGTATAAAAGGTGCTTTTGTAAATTTGTTTCTGTTCAACAACTTTTGATGCTGACTGTCGATACTATAGACAAAAAGGTACCTACTAAATGTTGGCTCCGAATTACTTACAAAAAAGAATGTGATTGAATGTTTGCTGTTGCAGACGGGTAGATATTGTTGGTGGCGATTTGTTAAGGTATTTTAGTATATTTATATCACTTAGCTGACAGACAAACACGGTCCAGTTAATGGAAAGTAGTTACCGTGTCCAATGGACGTGTATAGTCCAGTCACACTCGTACTGCCGATCATGATGTGAGAACAGAGAGTATCTGTATCGTCAGTGTAAAAAACAAAGCAAGACAAGCCTTTGGACTTCCCACTGACAGCACAAAAAATCTCCAGTGAACTCTGGCTACCCTACTTACCGTTGGGAACACAACACGAGTTTATTATGGCCGCGGTATTCTGTAGGGTGGAGGTACTTACCCAGTTGGTCTGCTCAATTGGAACGGGCATACCGTCGTGTTCTACCTCCTATTAAAGTGTATTCAACTTTATGTAGTTAATGGATGGCAACCTAATTTCTAATCATCGGTTTATAAATAGGGGTGGCTTGAGGCCCTGAAAATCCTAGTTTTCCCTTATAAAGTCAAAAATGAGAAAGACTCTAACGCAGTAGAATAGAATCAAGTACTTACCTACAGCAGAAGAAACTACGTCCTGGCACAGGTAACACAAAACCCATACTTCCATACGAATATTATAAATGCGAAAGTAACTCTGTCTGTCTGTCTGTCAGTAAAGCTTTCATGCCAAAACCACTGAACCTATTTTGATTAAATAGGGATAGATTAGACCTTGAGAAAGAACATAGGCTTATGTTTGGTTGCGATCTCCGCTCAGTACATATATTTGTATGCATGAATATGTATATTTGCATTGTTCTAGGTGTTTCTATGTATAATATGTATGTATTTACAAAAAAAAGTATCAAGTATGTTTATCCGCATTCTAGATTCCATAACACAAACTAGTTTAGCTATGCTTACCATGACGGATCTAGGTAGCGTTGTGTGAAATGTTATGGAATATAAAACTATACCCACAAGCTAAAAGAACAATAATAACCGACATCCACGCGGGTGGAGCCGCGGGCAACAGCTAGTATATTGTATATTTGAAATTCATTGTAAAAATATTACTTTGTTGACAGAACTCCCAAAGATTGAGTTCCTATCATGTTTTAATTTGGCAAGCAACGTTTTCATTATATAAACATGGCCAAAACGTGTAAAGTTCTGAGAAATACTTAACAAGCTTCATGCTAGCAAAAGAAAAAAAAAATTCTTATATATTATCTAATTGGTATAAGTACAACATACATCAAGGTGCCTACAGTAAGTCCATGTGGGCGACTTTGTCCTCAAAATTCTAATAATGTAAAAGTTCGTGAAGACGTTTGAATGGTTCTTACTTAATCATGCTTAATTAGTTAATCTTCTTTCTGTGAACAGGTCATGCTCGCGAAAGAGGCGGCGGGGCGGGAGCGGGAGAGAACTCTCCCACCCGAGTTCCGCAGTCGGCGGCTTGGGCGCCGCCGACGTGTCTTCGCCGAAGACCATCGGCCTCCATGACCGGGGTCCTGAGGACGGTGAGTGGGCTGCTCACCGTCCTTACAGAAGCAGGCCCATGACGGCACACCCGAACCTCCTAGGTGAGGCCGCAGCCGTAGGTCTGTTGGTAGTCCTGGGACATCCTTCCGAGGGCTTACCCGGGGCTACCAACCGCAGGCTATTAGGCGGTACGTGAGGGTTTTTTAGTCGGTAGGAGTCCGGCATAGCATCCATGAAGGATTTTCCCTCACGTTAAAAAAAAAAATCGTATAGGCCTAAAATTTAATACAAAAATAGATCATAAAATGAACGGTACATTTTCGCACCCTTTGCGGTCGAGAAGATTGGTAGTTGGGTTGCTTGCGGCAAAAACCTAGTGAGCAAATTGAGACGCAGGTTGAGGGACAAAACCAGTGACTCTCCCTCCACCTCGTACCTGGGGCAAAGGTTGGCCGTTGCTATCCAGCAGGGTAATGCCGCTAGCGTCATGGGCACCTTTACCCCTGGTACGGTGAGGGGAGGGTTAATAGATTAATTTTGACAATATATTTACATTTAGCTTTTAAGATGACATTTAATATGTAATTGGACTATGTAATTTCGAATCTTTGATCACAAAATAAAAATAAATAAGGTACTTTTTATCCCTGAGATATGTAAGTTCCCATGAATTACAAGATTGCGATAAGAATTCTTTGCGTGTAGAACCATGGGCCATGCCTTTGAACGCATGGATTTTGGATCTCGTTCTCGCAACTCATGGCAATCATTCCCAGGGTCAGAAGTAGCCTATGTGTTGAATAACAAATATACAACCTTCTTCAGAAATTATCACATTGAGGTGACAGCGTAATACACGCCTCTCCATATCCGGGGGCTAAAGGGGGACGCTGTGGTCTCTACACCCGAAAAGAGCCAGCTAGAAGATGGTCCTGGGTCGCTTAATCTCACATTCGGTAACAAACCCAAAGATATAGTGCGTTTCAGTCGGTTCGAGTCCGACATAACCAACCAGAGCGTTTCCGTGATTTCGCGTACCTACGTAAAAAAGACACATTTCTAAAATTGGATTTTTTCTTCTTCTTTTTTTCTTAATAGTGATAATTCCATATTTGAGCTGTTTGGGGTCGAGACGCTGGGATCATGGGGTCCAACTGCCCGTTTATAATTTAAATATATTTTTCAACCACTCAATATACGCTACCCGTGACCAGAAGGCCGGTCCCGAGGAGGGCCAGACCGAGAGGAATGGCCCTGGGTCAGCCGGGGTGCGAGGGATATGTTACAAGACAACCTCACCTTCGGCCTAGCACATCGACCCACAGACGGCGTGCGGTTTAGTCGGCTCCGAAGGGGGGGGGGGGGGGGGTATCCGAGGGGATATCCCGCATGTAAAAAAAAAGAAAAAAAACCTGAGGGCTGGTTTATTCCTTGCGCAAAGGATCGGTATTGCCATTCAACGTGGCAATGCCGCCAGCCTTCTGACCGCACTCCTAGTTAACGTCGTCGATGGGGAGGAATTCTTTGACGCCTGAACCTGCAGGTTTGTATATATTATGTATTGTTTTAATATAAATAATTCTAATGTAAAACATATTGTGAATTGTACTTAGCAGTAAGTAGAATTGCAATCGCCCGTCTGCTCAGTCCAACCGTTTCTTATCACTTCCACTGTCACTTACCCAAAAACCCATATCACTTTTGACAGGTCAGACACTATACCGCGTTCACACTCCGATACCTCGCCTAGTAGGCGACTAGCTTAGTATTTATTGTTCTAGTGAGTGTAGGTTTGTATCTATAACATTTATTTTTAATATAGGTCACGTCAATATAACTTCATCTCGCCGCTGGTAAGCTGAAGGCTCAGGTATCAGGAAAAAGTTTGGTCGACAGATTATTGATCGAAAAATAGAGGTTTATTCTACTTTATGAAATAACTTATTTCTGCATGGTAATAAAAAAAACCATGAACCTTCTAACCTAACCTAACCAAGTCAGATTTTGCAGCTATCACAATAAATCTATCACTAATTTTCTGTGAATACACCTCTGTCTAACTCTCCTCCCTCGGGGATTTACAGGTGAAACGACCAATTGTGGTCCATTTGCTAAACTAGTCTAGATTTTTTTTTAATCTTGACGTTTTGTAAGTGCCGTTTTAATGGTCTATGCAGAATAAATGATTTTTGACTTTGGGGTTTATCGTGTCGCCCAATTGTCGTTCGATGAAAAGGCTGGGTCCGAGTTAACATACATATACCTAAGTACTTAAGCCATGTTCCCTCCAGGGTACTTCGACTTTCTACTTCTTTTAAGTGCATCTCACCTCTCCTTTAACCTTATAAATATATTTATGGTAGTTAACTCAATCCTTTCCTTATAAATGAGTAAAGTATCTCTTTATTGTGTACTAAAAAGCAAAGTACTTATTAGATGCTCTCGACAGGTTGCAGCGACGTGCGGTCCGCATTATCTGAAATCCTGAGGTCACGAGTACCCTCGAGCCTCTGCAGATGCGTAGAGATGTTTCTTCCTTGGCAGTATTTTACCGTCTCTACCATGGTGAATGTTTTGAAGAGCTATTCCAATTAGTCCCACCCTCTCCTTTCCTATACAGGACGACACAAACAGGACTTAGATGTCACCCGCATATTGTGCAGAATATTTCTACAAGAACCAAGCGGTTCGGTAACTCTTTCCTTTGTCGCACCATTAGCACCTGGAGTTCCTTGCCAGCTCACGTGCTTCCCTCTTCTTACAGTCCCGGGTCCTTTAATTGGAGCGTGAAAAAGCATCTGATGAGGCCGTTAAGCTGAGTGCATATAATGGTGGCCCTCTCTCCTGAGACTTTGCCTTCAGCTTATCATCAAACAAGGTAAAGTCAAATTGACGTGTCCTATATTTAAAAAAAAAAACAAGGATAAAACATTTGTTATTAGTAGATAATTGCAGGTATAGACAATAGAATAATTATGAATAGTTTTTAATTCCTCTTACAAAAGCGACCTGAACTGCCAGCTAGAGGAAGGCCTGCGACAGGGCCTCGTCCGTTGATCAGGAAGTATACCTGGGCTGGCCTGGCCCCGTAGTATGCATATGAAAATTAATGTAATTGCAGGACATCTCTTATAATAATAGTCGCTGTAGGTACTGCACATCCACTGGGTGGGTCTTTGGATAAACTTTACCAATCAATTAGCCTATCATAGTCCACAGCTGGACATAGGCCTCTCTCAATGTTGGGAGGCACTGGCCTACTGTCCCCACGCTGGCCAGACGGGTTGGTACAGGGTTTTATTTCGAGTGTTCCTTCTCTCGCAGTGATATCGTCTGCGTATTTTCCGTAAGTCGCCTCTTACGACACACTTCGGATGAGATGGGCGGTGATACTTGTATTCTTTCTCCGTCACCAAGTGACTAGAGACACGGATTACATTGACAACAATCACAAGTAAATAGTCACTTAATCTGGACTTACCTACTAGTACGGGAAAATTAGCTGCAAAATTCCTGGATTATATCCGTTTTGTGTGCTTTTTTCTCAATGGTACATTCTAATTGAAAAGTTTTAAAACACTCGTTGCCAATATGTCACACAGATTTGTGACCAAAGCTAAACGTGCTTTCCGAAACACGAGAAGTTCAATACAAACAGCTATATTCATGAATAGAAATATTTGCATTGAGCGAGAATCGAGCCCGCCACTGCCTCACCGTAGAGGCTGTTTTCTCAGGATTCCCTTATAGTTATTTCCAGTGTTTCTCTTCAACTTAACTAAGAATTTTTTGCTGACATAACTTCTAATTTACTCTGTAACCTTATTAGATCGACAGACAGAAAATAAACATCGCTACAAGATAGCTACATTTGAAATTCTAAACAGGCCGAATACAGTGTCAAACATTCACACGGACAGGCAAACAGACAAAAACAATTCATTCCGTTCAGTCGCGCTATTTTACAAAAGATACGCAAAAAATATAGCACCATTGTTCCAGAAGAATAGGTAAGGTTTGTAAAAATAATACAAAAAATAGGTTTAAGGGTCTTAGAGAGGATATCTAAGATTTTAGCTGGTTTGATATTGAAGATTACGTTTTAAAACCTTGGGCTTAAAGGTATGATTGTGAAGCCGACCGAATACGACATGCATGGAACACTAAAATTACATACATGAATTGTTGAACTTCGATACGAATAAGGGGGGTCATTGAAAAGCCGCAATGAATATCGTCCAAGATCCCAGGGCCACCAGACATCACGTATTTTCTGACGGAGGAAATGTGGACGATTGAGTAGTGTTAGTATGTACTTAGAACGCATGCCTACCTGCTAGCTTGCTCCAACGGCCAATTTTCAGGTATCAGGTTATCAAGGTACATAAAAACATTACTTACCTCACGTGAATTCTACAAGTTGATTTTACGTATGTTTTAGGCAATATCCTTAAAAATAAGTCGCCCATACTCCGAGACACTTTCCGTCGGCAGTTTTGCTTTGCATATGCTTTAAAGCACAGGCATTAAAATTGAATTTGGGGATGATTGGCCCTTGGATCTGTCTGTCTTCTTGTAAAAGGTTTTAAAATAGTTGTCTGTGATTATTTTGGGAGCTTTTTGACCGAAACTTCGGCCTACCACTCCGAGTATTTACTAGTAGATCTTGATTCTAATATCAAAGCCAGTCTTCTTATCTAAAACTTATCGTATACTGAGGCGTGTCTTTCAAATCTCCTCAATCAATATTTTTCGCAGCCAAGAATCGGCAGGAACATTTATTTGTGACATTTTCTTCTTTCATCCTAGCGTTAATCCCAGTCGCATCCGAAGCTATCAACTTGGAGTCTGGGGTCAGCTTTTACAAGTCCAAATGCGGATTTGGCTTAACTTCAATATTTTCTGTGAAGCGACTGCCATCTGACCTCCACAACCCAAAGGCGATATCGAAACATTGCAGTTAGACCAGTTGTTGGACTTTTGAGGGCTCCAACTACCCGTTACGATTGCTATAGATATTTGTATGGCAACCGGGACCGACGGCTTAACGTGCTCTCCGAGGCACGACCAGATCAATGCAAATACCCATATTCATGCATACAAATATTACCAGACTAGACACAAACATACATTATCAATAACAGGAATGTGGAGTAGAGGGTGGGGAATAATAGCCAGTTGTCATTTCAGCCATTTTGGTTTGATCCCAAGGAGCCTCTCAGTCCATCTTTCTGGATTAGTAGGAAATTGGTGGCTGCTAAGATGCAGAAAGCGGTCTTTCTCGTATAGTTCGCCGATTACTCTGCCAAGTACCCTAAAACTACGGTTGTTCGCTGTCTTGCCACCTCCGGCAAAGTCTGGGAGAGGTATGACCTAGCTGCATCAGAATAGGAATACAGAGTTTCAGAAAGTTTGGCTTGACTGAGAATGCTGTAACGTGAATTCAAAGGGGTATGCTAAGGTGGTTTCGGCTTAGCACAAGGGGCCATCCATAAATTACGTCACACGGTAAGGAGATGGGAGGTCGACGAAGTGTGACATTGTGTGACAAGGGGGTGGGAGGAGTCCTTAATTTTGTGACGTCACATTTCAAAATCTATTATAACCTGAGTGTTAAAACACGAACTTCAAACTATTACTTTATGTAAACCACAAAAACATAATGAAACATACAGTGCAGGTAATGCTGATAAAAAATGAAGCAAATTGTACTAGAAGAAATTAACAACTTATGGAACAATTTAAAAAGTAGTGACGATGTGGAAGGTGTTGTGGAATCTAAAATCAAAGAAATATAAATAAAAATGACAAAAAAGAAGGCGACACTTATGATTTTCATTTCGAAATTCCTACGTCGTTCGCAAAATATGTGACATCACTCTAGAGAAGGGGGGAGACTCTAGAGCTGTTTGTCATAGCTGGGGACGGGGGGGGGGCAAAATATCATGAAATTGGTGTGACAATATCACACGACGTGCGTTTTAATCGGTTTGAGTCCTACATACCCTCCCCCTCTGGCTCCGGAGCTTAAGCTAAGTACTGAGCGAAGTATGTAAGATACAGGTAGGAAAGTGGCCAAACTGGCCGGAGTGGACCTCGCAGAAGAAAATACACTGTTCAAATTAATGAGGTATTGAAATCCCATGAACCAGTACGTCTATGCAATATTATGTATTGACTTATAGGTGACGATGACTTGATTACCAATGAGCATCACAGGGCCTCATAATATTATCCTCCATTCACTGTTAAATAACATCGTTGCATCCTTCCAAATCCAAATAATATAGAAACCATGTCATCAAGAAGCTAGCTATTCACTATCTCAATTCTTTGCCGCACTTTTGTCTTGAAATTCTTTACCAGCTCTCGTGTTACCTTCTTCCTACAGTCCCGGGTAATTTAAACAGGGCGTGTTAATGCACCTGATGAGGCTGTCAAGCTGTGAGACATAATTGTTATAGTAGGTATGTGTTATGGTGACTTGAACGACGAAAAAACTTTAAACATCAGCCTCTCCTATGGACTTCCAGAACGACCGATCTAAAGCCGTATCCAGCGCTTCCCGGCGACCTTGATGAGGGCGTCCTTCCACCTTCCTGAGACTTTATCTTCAGCTAATCAGGCTAAGCGAAGTCAAATTGTTACGTCTATATAAACAAAAACCTGAAAGAGACGAAACAAAGTTTGTTAAAATCGTTTAACCAATTTATAAAATCTTTATTTAACAAATTACTTTAAAATGACAAAGCGTGTATGTAAAACTCGTAATAAATCATGTAAACTCGACGACTGGCGTAAATATTTTAATTTGCCCGTACCTACAATGGTGATATTGAGGAATAAAGATTAATATATAATAAGGTACCGTCCTATGTAACGTAAGTAGGCTTAATGAGGACAGGTAAATGACACGGGGTGGAGATGCGGGGTTGGCTCCGTTTGGAACCGAAGGTTGCCACGTGGTATGGAAAAGAATACTGCCCCAATCGCATTACAGAATTGTAATTACTTTTATGATAACTTAAATATTTGCAAAATTAGTTTTAAGGCGCCCACTCACTAACAGTTTACCGGACGACGGCCGGACGATATAAATCTGTCAGTTAATCGCAATAACTCACACACTCACAGTTTCGTTAACGATTTTGGACTGACGACTAATACGATCCGATAGTGTGTGGCCGCCGAACGATTCCGGACAGTTCTAAGCCGGACAGTCCTAGGCCGTCAGGGCGAACGAGCACAACGGGCCTGTCGATCGACGTTTCGTGTCAGTTTTTACTAAGATTTTATTCATTTTTTGTACATACTCGTCTATATTTCTTATGCACATAGTCCATAAGGTTCAAAATAGCTAATACCTATTTCCCACAATGATTAGCACGTACTTATATAAGAATAACGTAGTCCAAGCTATTTTCAACCTTATTGACATCACAACAAATCTAGTTTTTTTTCTTATATTCGTGATCAGCAGCATTTATTTATGCGAAAAAACATGTAATTAAGAAAATGTCAATAAGGTCGAAAATCGCTTGCACTGTTTCGTACTCTCTATGTAACTGATATAAGACCATTACCGGCAGGCGATCGTACGACCTAAAACTGACGACTCACAACTGCTAGTGTGTGGTCGCAAAACTGACAACAGGGAATTGCCGGCGGGCCAAAATCGCTTTAGTGTGTGGGCGCTATCGGCTAAGGACTGCAGGCCGCCGGACAGATCAGGAACTGCAGGCGGACTGCAGGCGGACTGTTAGTGAGTGGGCGCCTTTAGAATGGCTGACTATTTTTAAAACCAATTTACAGCTACTATGGGTCTCGAAGAGTACGTTAAGCCGGTGAAATGAGTTGCCATTTGAACATAATATTGTCAGTCTAAAATAAAATAAAAAAGCGTAACGGTAAAGTATAGAAGAAAGTAAGAAAGAGAGATCAATTTATTGTTGCATTTACAAGACATAGTGAAAAGTAGTAATCAGGCAGACAACATTTTTTAAGTAGGTAGCTGATACAAAATTGGATATGGAGTCGAAAATAGGTTAGAGTTTTGACCCTCTTTTGATTGTAGCAACAGGAACCCAATTCAACATTTATTACTAATATTACCTGCTACCGAGTAGGAAATACAAGCAGTACAAGGTGCCCTAGTTGTGGTGTGGTCGGTTCATACAGTATTCGATGTAGGTAAATTTTATTTTGACAAAGTAAATTAATTATATCTTGACATCATAATATGCATAGACATTAAAATCTAAAATTAAACTGACAACCTACATTATTTCTATTCAATTTTATATTGTTCTTATTAATATTATTGACATTGTTAATTGAAATTGAAGGAATTTTGAAATGTCTATTTGTAATGATGTGACAATGTTCTAATTTGTAATTTAGCCACCAAAATTGTTTCTTATTAATATTATTGACATTGTTAATTGAAATTGAAGGAATTTTGAAATGACTATTTGTAATGATGTGACAATGTTCTAATTTGTAATTTAGCCACCAAAATTGCATGCCTATTGGTGATATATGGTGAAACTGTATCCACTGCCTATAACAACTACTCTGTAACCCATATATGCAATGAATTATTAAATAAATAAATAAATAAAAAAAAAAAAAAGATGACATTGAGTTAGCACATTGCCCAGGAGAACATGTTAAGCTATTGGACCTAGTTGCCTTACGGATATCTATGGCATTCTGTTACAGCTTTAAAAGACCGATAACTTATAGGCCAATTTCTCCTAATAGAAATCTATTCAGAATTCAGTTTCGATCTGTCAAAATCAAATAAAATGTTGATTCAATCATGATTTTAATAAAAAGAGGGCCGGTAATCATATTTCCCTGCACCTTCGTCCACTTTCGTAACAGATTTTTGATAACCAGCTACGAATAACGATGTAGTTTATATACCAGTTAGGTGGCACACAAGCATACCCCTGATGGAAAGTGGTTACCGTGGCCTATGGACGTATGCAACACCAGGGTAGTCACACTCGTGCTGCCAACCCTGTAAAACAAAGAGCTTCTGCGCCGTAAGTGAGGAAGACAAAGTAGGACAAGCCTTTGGTCTTTCCACTGACAGCACAAAATCTCTTCAGTGAGCTCTAGCTACTCTAATCACAGCCGGGAACACAACACGAGGTTATTATGACCGCGGTATTCATAGAAGTCATTGGTAACAATTCATTTAGCCCCGTAAAGAACACACCATTCATCCCGAGACTCCCCGCTACCGCTAGTATTGATTTTGGTTGTTAGAGATTTATTTATGACTGCTCGCACCTCCGTCTGGTAGGGGGTTCGATGTCAGGGCGTTGTCTCGAACGTTATACGACTTCCATTTGTTAGATTAATTTAGGTACTATAACGATAGAATTAAAAAGTCTTTCTATAGTAAGAAGATGTCGTAAGCGATTTTATTAGTATCGTGTGGTTTTATACCATTGGGGTAGAAAAAGATTTTTCATTATTGTCTATTTTAAGTAATTGAACAAGGGTAGCGTAGCAACAACTACCTATCAAAATAATATCTTAAATATGATCTTTTTTGGGATTAGGTTGTCAATTTGACTGTACATTCATGTATTCTTCTTCTTCAGTCGCAGAGAAGTCGCCAACGAGGCGAGGTCTACGCACTCGTCGCTGCCCGGACTTGTGCCACTGAAGATGTCGACCGCAGTGATCGACGAAACGTCTGGAACGCAAGTTTCAGATGGACCACGGCCAAACAGCCCGGCAGCAGTATATTCTACATGCAACACCGGCCGTAAAAGCCATTTTTTAAAGCGAGGGATAATCCTTAATGCATGCTATGCCGGACACCTACCGAACTAAAAACCCCTCACGTATCGCCCAACAGCTTAGGGTTGGGAGTCCCGGGTAAGTCCTCGGAAGGATCTTCCAGGACTACCAACAGACCTACGGCTGTGGCGTCACCTATAGGGTGGTTGGGTTTGTGACAACAACCAGTAGGAGAGAGCACCGTGTCTCCTCTCCAGCCCTCGTCCATGACCGCTCTGACGGCCGCGATTGTGGCGAATACCTCCTTTGGTTGCTCAAGTCGCCCCTTTCATGTCTTCACGGTTTCCTGGTAGAGCTGGGTCCGCTGGGCCTCGTGCCGTGAAAGCCTAAAGACTTAAATAATTTACTTATCGATGATGTATTGAAAAATTGTATGTCAGAAGTTTTGAAACCGACGGGCTTCCATGGAAGGCTTAATGACAGCAGAGGAAGATCGTGCAGTATGTAAGGATAGAGTCTAATGACGGGTTGTTCTCTGCATACCTCGGATAGAAAAAAGATCTGCCTTAAAGAATCAGCTTAATACACCTCGTCAAGAAATTCGACAGAAATTCATATATAAAATATAAGTTTCGGCATATTTGGAGCTAAAGTCCTTTCTCTACGGGATCGGTTGCTATGGCAGCGGTATCTCGGCTTTCTTCCTCACTGATCGGGGCTATACCTGGTGGTACTACGATAACTCGAATTGTGAGTTTACAGTATAATATGCTTCCAATATAATTGAAATCACCACCCCATCTCATCCGAAGAGTGGTAAGGCGACTTATGGAAAATACGCAGACGATATCACTGCGAGAGAAGGAACACTCTAAATAAAACCCTGTACCAACCCGTCTGGCCAGCGTGGACACTGTAGGCTAAAGCCTGCCAACATTGGGACAGGCCTATGTCCAGCTGTGGACTGTGATAGACTAGTAGATTGATTGATATATTAATGTATATTAATGGAACTTAGCAAAAGCATTCCGCAATAATTTTATATTAATCAGCTTTAGATGTTTTTTTTTAGAAATTAGGATTTAAATTTCTATTTTATATACTCGTCATTAATTTAAAAAATATCTTACAAAATACGTAAGATATTTTTTGACGTGTCTTCGCTGAAGACCATCGGCCTCCGTGACCGGGGTCCTAATGACGGTGAGTGGGCTGCTCACCGTCCTTACAGAAGCAGGCCCATGACGGCAGCCCTTCCCACCTAAGAAGCGGGATGACACCCGAATCTCCCCCCCCCCCCCCCCTCCCCTATAGACGCGGGATAGCACCCGAACCACCCGCTAGGCGAGGCCGCAGCCATAGGTCTGTTGGTAGTCTTGGGACATCCTTCCGAGGACTTATCCGGGGCTCCCAACCGTAGGCTGTTGGGCAGTGCGTGAGAGTTTTTTATTCGGTAGGAGTCCGGCATAGCATCCATGAAGTTACTCACGTTAAAAAAAGGCTTTTACGGCCGGCGTGGATGTAAAAAGTAACCGTCCTGAAATGCTCGGCAGATGTAAAAATATCCTCTGAGAAAACTATATGCCGTCAATTTGGCACGTTGGCCTGGGTAGATTCTAGTCCTTCTCATTTTAGATGTGGAAGGCGGATATTCGAGAGCAAGGTGCACATTGGGAGAGTCCTATGTTTTCGTGTAATTCTGAAAAGGACACCTTTGTCTCCTCTTTTGTATATCAGTAGGTTCACCAGATAGTAAGTGAGGTAAGCTTGGACTCCAAAAATTTTAACAATTTTGGCATCACAAAATCTGCTTTTAAAATCAACTCGAATCAATCTCACTCTTCCTAACAACTCAACTTACATAATTTCGAGAACCCGTAGTAATGTTCTCGAAGGTAATTTACGCATTATACCCACTTCACGTTGACATCTCTGTAATTAGGGCCGATTTACAAAATTCGGTGCTGTACCTTATTGTTTACACGAGTCAGCCCTCCTCTTTAATATAAGCCGGGTAGGGGATGATGGGCAAAAACTTATTTGTACGACAATATGTTGTGAAGGGTAAAAGATTAGGTAAAAAGTTCGACAAATCACTCTTGAGTAATTAAAATTTAATATGCGGGTTATGGGGATTAGGATTACCCGACTTTGAAAAGGGGAAGGTACTGTTCGTTTTGTGTATTAAAGTCGTTACTTGTTGGTACAGCGATATGAAGCCTCAGGTTTGACAATTATATGAGTTTTAGCTTTGGAACAACTGAACTTCGATATTTCCCTAAAGCGACTACCATTTGACCTCCACAATCAACTCCTATCTCTATCGTATCTCTATACTCCCGAAGTCCTATAATAAGACCACATGTCGGATTTTTAGGCTTAACGAGCTCTCCGAGGCACGAAGTAGTATCAAAATCTGAAAAATGATCGCCCTCCCTAAGACCGACCTAGCTAGAGTTGCTTTACATTGCAATAAGTTAACCTACACGAGCCCCTTATCAATCATCACTAATCCTACGAATTATGAGTAACAAACAAACGAACAAACACATTTCAATTAACCGAAATAGAACCTTCTGTAACAAATTTAACAAACACAGTTTTAGAGGCATCCCACCTCTGCCCACCAATTACTAATTATAAACTTTCAAACTTTAAAATATAGTTGGAAGGTAAATTATTAATAAATAATTGAATGAAATTAAGGTAGGTAGTGAGTAATGTAGAGAAAAGGGTGTTAAGATGATTGTGACGGGAGTGTGGACGAGAGAAGATTGACGAAACAGATTTATGAAATGAGGGTTACGTTAAGATAATGAGATTTTTAGATGGTACGGACACGTATTGAACACGAAAGATTGAAAAAACAGTAGAGTATGAACACACTTCAATCTTTTTTTTTATACCACTGAGGTGGCAAACAAGCACACGTCCCACCTGATGGAAAGTGTTTACCGTGGCCTATGGTCGTGTGCAACACCAAGGGAGTCACACATATATAACATAAATAAATTGCCTACAGTTTGTAACAGATATTAATCTTGGGGCGCTAATGTGACAACATTAGCGAGAGTTCATATTTTGTATAAATTATTACTTTTTTTTTAATTCTCGGTAGCGGTGTTTTTATGGACTTTTTTGTATACAATTGAAGTGACAGACTAGCACACGGACCACCTTATGGAAAGTGAATACCGTGGCCTATGGACGTGTGTAATACCAAGGGAGTCACACTAGTGCTGCCGACCTTGTAAGCACTAAGAGTTTCTGTGCCGTGAGTGTAGAAGACAAAACAGGAATAGCCCTTGGTCTTCCCACTGACAGCACAAAAGCTCTCTAGTGAGCTCTGGCTACCCTACTCACCGACGGGAACACAACACGAGGTTATTATGGCCGCGGTATTATGTAGGGCTGAGGTACTTCCCCAGTCGGACTGCTCATTTGGACGGATATACTGTCTTCTCGGATATCTTGGATCAATCTTGGATTCTATCACAAAATCACCCGTTCGACCTCATTTTTTGGATCGTTTGGACCTTCCTGAAAATATAATAGAAACAATGCGCCCGTAGGTACAAACTTTTTTTTTGTACCCTTTGGTCCTCAAAAAAATAAACCTAAAAATTACCAGTTGAAGTTCCTTTTTCTTATAACCTATTGGACATAAAAAAAAAAAATGTTCAGTTGGTATTTTGAAATTGAATCGCTGTCAACTCCTGTTTAAGACTCATTTTACATTTCTCAATTGAAAACCGGCCAGTTTCTAGTGCCAAATTCAAATCACTTTTCATACGTTTTAAGTTTTATTTCGCAAAGCAAACTTTAATAACCTAATCGAGGCTAAAAGCCTTTTCTTGTGATATAAGGACAGACAAAGCTTTGCTCTTTGTGTAGTAGAATATTAATGACATTCACTTGACTTTGAGTTACATATTTAAATATAAAAATGCATAGGATACCGGCTACATGGTTAGGAACTGATGAAAGAAAGGTAAAACCCATAGTTGCTAAAAAGTATCTGAAACGTTGGGTTACTGCACTTGAAGGCTTCATTCTAGGTTAATCGTCGTCGATTCGAGTCGAGTCGATTATATCGAGGGCTGTTCATTTTCGGTCAATCATATTGAATTGTAAGTAGTATTTTGGATTTTGGGTCCTCCAGCTCCCACTGGCGGGAGTGCGTCGAGTTGCTAGTATGTAACCCTATATGTGTTTATCTGTCTCTCGTCTTGCCTAAACACTTTTCAAAAAGTTCTCCAATTCTCAGTCTCTCTCTCTCTCCTCTCTAATAGAAATAAGCAGAGCCTCTGTACTTCTATTCCCACCTATGTATATCTATGTTTGTTCGTGTGTATATTTTCTATTAAAATTATTAACGCGATGGGTTGTAAGTGTGGATGGATGTTTCTTACTCTTTCACGTAAAAACTACTTTATGAATTTTACTGAAACTTTATAATAATATAGCTTATACATCAGAATATCACATAGGCTACAATTTACAACGATAACCGATATTATTGCGCTAACCGACATCCACGCGGGCGGAGCCGCGGTCAAAAGCTAGTAACTTAAATAAATAAATAAATAATACCTACCAAACAAATCGCGACAGATTCACTTAAAAATAAAGTTAAGTATTAGTTACTAATTGTGAAATAGATTAAATGTCAGTAAATAAATCATTTGAAAAACTTCAATCAATCAATCAATCAATTAGCCCACTGCAGTCCACTGCTGGACATAGGCCTCTCCCAATGTGCGCCATTTCGTACGATCCTCCACCTTCCGCATCCAGTCCGTCCCAGCCACCTTTTTCAGTTCATCGGTCCATCTGGCTAGGGGGTGTCTTACCCTTCGTTTGCCTTCTCGCGGTCTCCACTCTAGGACTCGTCTGCTCCAACGGCCATCGGTCCTTCGACAGACGTGGCCAGCCCATTACCACTTCAGCTTGCTTATTCTGCGAGCTATGTCGGTAACTTGAAAAACTTAAAAATTACATTATTATGTAATAAATTTCATTAATATTCTTTAAGCATTGTCCCAATAGTAAACAGCTCATGACATAATACCTGTTTGACGACGATAAACTCTCCATGTGGGGCTAAAAATTATAGTTAACGCTATGTGGTTGTTAATATACCACTGTCTACCCCTTCTACCTGTACCAGGTGTGGGCTTAATGGGCTGCCCCATAGATACCCCAATCCGCATTAAGTTGAGCCTCCCCAAGGACCTCCAAGTGATGGACGTATCCGTTTTAGCCCTCCGCCGCTCATCTCCGTAGGGACTGGCCTTCTCCCTCATATTATCTATTATATAAAAGCGAAATACCACTCACTGATTAATCATGAAATCTCAAAAACTATAACACTAACAAACTTGAAATTTTGCAGGTAGGTTCCTAACAGTGTGTAGACATTCGAAAAGATTCGTATAGAAACTATCGTGACCCATTTTTCAATAAGATACATTTATTACGGCTATACTCACGTAAATCGTCTGGATGCACCCGACTAGTTGCGGACCCGACCGGAGTCCTTATTCATGAGCAGAGCATCCTGGCGTCGTCGGCCTGACAGGTTAGTAGTAGTAGGATTACTTAACTAAACTACTCAAACTAAACTCAATTTGTTTTTTCATCAAACCCATACGATTTGTAGTATCTATGGATAGGTCTACAAAAATTATATTGAGGTTTCTAATATATATTTTTTCTAAACTAAATAGTTTGCGCGAGAGACACTTTTAAAGTGGTAAAATGTGCCCCCCCCCCCTGTAACATCTAATATAAGAGAATGATAAAACTAAAAAAATAAATATATAATGCAAACTTCCAACGAAAATTTGTTTGAACGTGATCTAGAAAGTAGTTTTTTTTAATACCTACGTCATAAATCGTAAACCGTACCTACACTGTTATTAAAACATTGATCAAAGTAACAACGAACTACAAGAACTTTTATATTATGTTACTTGCTACTACGGAACCCTTCATGGACGAGTCCGACTCGCACTTGGCCGCTTTTTTTATAAAATTATCGTTTCATTTAGTTATACTAACTCGGCGTACCATCCAGGTGCCTTGGGCTTCAGGAGCGTGCCCCTAACACCCGGTATAACTTTCGCTAGTCTTTAACAAAACTTCAATAAAATTATATTTAACATCTTAATTATAACCCCAATAGCAACGACGTCCATTTACAATATTTTATTCATTACCATACATTATAACTATTTTAGTTTGAATCCAGCAGACGAACGGGACGTCCACCGTCTAGGTTATTAATACCTCACTTATTAGAAATGTCTGAAATAGGGTAAGAACTATTTTAGACTGAACGAAACGTGATCATTGGTCATTTCAACTGGTTTAATTTACGACATTTTAACCTCGGTATAACAAATCGGCAGGGAACAAGTAGGTACTTACGTTTGTTGAGTACTATTGTGTTAAAGTTCGAATAGACTAAATTTTTTTATAAGTGGTAAAAAAAAAAATAATTAGGGACCTACCTTTTCCCACATTCATAATCAAAATTCAATGCAATTAAATTCATAAAAGTGGGTACGTATCCAGGTTTACAAAAAGAAAATCCTACATAAGCGTTTTAAATCGGAAAAGATGCATTGAACTATTGAACTGCTTTTTGATTAATAAATCAATTAGACTACTGCAGTTCACTGCTGGCCATGTTAAACAAGAAAGGTTTGAGATTTGCAAATGCGTACCGCCTGCTATATAGCTTGTTTCGATTTTTTCAGCATCATTCGGGCTTTTTATTTTCCAAGATTAATTTAATTTAAATTTTTTATTTCGTACGGTGGTTCAGAAGATTTGAGTTGTTAAACGTGCGAAAAACATAACCCTTCTTGGCAGTTCGGTAAAAAGTAAAATCCTCAGCCAGGACTTGAACACTCTATACCAGTCCCTTAAAATCTTATTCTAGTACCTTCTTTTAGGGCTAGTGAAGCGCTCACCGTTTGTTAAACGAACAGTCGGTTAAGTTACCTAAGCGAAGGTTACCATTGAGATGGGTAACCGTTTAGTGGTGTTACATCTGAGCGCTTCCGTGCTTCGGAGGGCTCATTAAGAATCGGTCCCGGCTGTCAACAGTCGTTACGCCAAGACGGAGGCCTGTATGGGCGACCTGAACAACTCTGTCGCAGATTGGCCACTAACCACACAAGAAGATGAAATAGAAACTTCTTATATTTACAGTAGCCGTGAAGATTCTACTTACTAAACAAGATTAAATAGAACAATCTTACAAACTACTTAAAAGACAGTGTTATTTCTATTAAAACGATCAAAACAGACTACCCGTCTTAAGGAAAAGGGGTTTTTGGGTAATCCCACCCAAAAACACCAAGTTTATGACCTTCCTCTCGAGTATGTTATTATTTATCGCTGCTTTAATCAATTTTGCTTAACTAGAAAGCTTTTAAAGATAGTGTTGTTTTTGTGAATATTTTTGGCGCCTGTATTTTTGATGAATGCTTAAAATGATCTTGAATCCTTGAATGAATTAAAAGCGTTTTGCATGCTATATATTCAAATTGATTAAAATAATAGGGGTTAAAGTATGCAATTGCCGTTTCATTGTAATAGGTACTTCGAATTAACATAGAACCTTCATGGTTTGAGATTTTTGAGTGAAACTTTTTCCACATGGTACCTATGTAGTTCTTCATTTAAAAATGTGCAACATTCGATTATCGACTTTCAGTTGTTTTTTTTATTCAGCTTAGACAAGAAAGATGGATACTTCGAAAATTCGAGTGATTTTTGAATACGAGTTCCGACGCGGAACTAACGCGGCAGAAACAGCTCGCAATATCAATGTTGCGTTTGGAGAGGGGACTGCTAATGAACGCACCGTGCGATTTTGGTTTAAACGCTTTCGTGATGGAAACTTTGATTTGAAGAACGAACCACGAGGAAGGCCGTCCACACAGGTGAATAACAATGAATTGAAAGACATGGTGGAAGCCGATCCGAGCCAAACTACCCAGGAATTAGCTACATGGTTTAACGTTACCTTACCAACAATATTGACTCATTTGCGTCAAATCAATAAAATAAAAAAATGAGAAAAATGGGTACCTCATGATTTGACTGATCTGCAGAAAGAAATGCGTGTTGAAACTTGTGTTGCCTTGTTGAATCGATACAGAAATGAAGGAATATTGGATCGAATTGTGACATGTGATGAAAAGTGGATTCTTTACGATAACCGTAAGCGAAAAATGCAATGGCTGACCCCAGGTGAAACGCCACAACAGTGTCCTAAAGCAAAGCTTACCAATAAAAAGGTAATGGTAACTGTTTGGTGGTCTCAGCATGGTGTTATTCACTATAGCTTTCTACGATCTGGTCAAGCAATAACGGCAGATGTCTACTGTGCCGAACTCCGAACAATGATAGCAAAACTAGCAGTGAAACAGCCCCGACTCATGAATCGATCTTCACCATTATTGCTCCATGATAACGCGAGACCTCATACAGCACGAGAAACCGTTTTAACTCTACAGGAACAGCAGTTAGAAACTATCCGTCACCGTCCGTATTCGCCAGACCTTGCTCCAACAGACTACCATTTTTTTCGTGATTTGGACAATTTTCTATGTGATAAAAAGTTTTCTTCTCAGGAGGCAGTACAAAATGCTTTCACACAGTTTGTCGAATCTAGATCACCAGAGTTCTATCGCAAAGGCATAAATGACCTTCCTACTAGATGGCAGCAATGTATAGATAATAATGGTAATTATTTTGATTAAATAAATACGTTAAATTAAAAAAAAAAACGAATTTCAATTTGTCAGTACAAATCGGCAATTTCATACTTTAACCCCTAATAGAATAAGTTTGAAACAGACTTTTTTCTTAAAATATAATAAAGCGAAACCACTTGTATCTGGGCCACAAGCATTGTCGACAGTTTGGTGCATGTCACCAAACACTAAAACCTGGTATCATTATTTCACAATTTGATATTTGCAGTTGTCAATTAGTACTATCTGAATTAAAAAAACAGACTATATGTAAGGAAAGGTCATAAATTATTTAATAAATCATTCATTCATTCATTCATTCATTCACTTTGTTCATCAAAATCGATTTGATGCTGAGTATGATTTGCTACTACTGGGTTCATGCCCTTAATTCAAACCCAGAAAATGGCTTACAGGGCTTCTTACACCCGATATGAGACCCAACACGGCGTGTGGTTTTAGATGGTTTGATTCCCACACAACTACCCAGATGGGTACACCGTGCACCAGATGGAAAGCAATTATCGCGGCCTGTGCACCACCAGAGGAGACACACTCGCGCAAATCCACGCAATCACTTATAGAAATAATGCACAAAATTAAATTACAAGGTACTCAAATCCCGAGGAGGGCCAGACGAAGAGGAATGGCCCTGGGTCAGCCGGGCTGCGAGGGATATGTCGCGAGACAACCCCACCTTCGGCCTAGCACATCGACCCATAGACGGCGTGCGGTTTAGTCGGTTCGAGTCCGACATATCTTCCCCCTCCGGCTCCGTATAGGGGATTTCCCGCATGTAAAAAAAAAGCTAGGTACTCAAAAAAATATTTACGAACACACCTATTTACTGCTGAGATTATTTAACAAGTAAACATGCTTCGTAAAACACAATATTTTACCAAATAAGCGTACTTATTTCATTTCATATACTTCTCACAAAGGGTCCTAAGGAGTATTAAACGTCACATTACAGCGCATTACCTTCTAATACGATGATAATGGCGAGGGAATATCTCAAAAGCGTACGTTATTATAATAATAAAATAATAATTTCGTCCGGAGTACTGTCGCGCGTAATTTTCATGCGCTATCAAAGGGCATTCTTATTGAGCGTAAAGCGAGGTGCGACTGTGAGCGATTTTCATCATAATTCTCCGAGCCTTTCTCCCAACTCAATTGGGTTCGGCTTTCCAGTTTTACTGTGATGCAGTTGAACTTCGATATTTGCTGTGAAGCGACTGCCATCTGACCTCCACAACCAATTGGCGATATTACGTACATCTATAGTCACGCCTTTTTTCCAAGGGGTAGGCAGAGACCATAGTCTTTCTTCAGCTAGCTAGCTAGCTTTCGCTCCTATTTTATAGCAATTCCTCGGTCCACTCCTGGGTTTGCTGGAAGAAAACTCAACTCTAAGTTAAGCTCGCCTTTGTAAATTATGTATCGCTATATTGTATAAATGTCAAATATGTGTTTAATAAAGAAGAATAAATAGGTATATAAATTTATAAATAATTATTTTCACACATGCTCGCCGGTTTCAGGTCCTCTAGACATGTCCTTTTTTAAAACGACTACCATACGAGGCATTAAGATCATTTTGAGTACTTTACTAGTCAATATTAATCTGATGCTGATTGCTTCTGCTACTGTCGCGCTCTTGATAAAAACCCGGAAAAAGGCATAGGTATTGTGGTGTTAGACGGTTTGAGTCTCATAATTCATCGATCTCGGATGCAATCAAGAAAATACGTCTGCACGATGATGTTGATATTCGATATTCTATAAAGCACGCTTTGCTCCGCTCGCAGTGAAACCTCGTCCTAAACATATTTATGTAATGAAGTAACGTGTAATTTAAAGCCATTATACCGCTACTTCGCAAAATCAGTTTTATTACTCAAGCGAATACTGTTATCTATAGAGAAAAGTATAATTTTCAGACAAGGAATAATATATTAACTGTATATTTTAGAATAATTTATTATGTTTTAAAAAAGACAGTAATAGGTTTGAAGGTTATATAAATAAATAAATATTCGATCAATTAATTAGCCTATTTGCAGTTCACTGTTGGGCATAGGCCTCTCCCAATGTGCACCATTGCTTCCTATCCTCCAACTTCCACTCCAGTCAATCCCAGCCACCATTTTCAGGTCGTCCATCCATCTGGCTAGTCCATTTAGCTAATCCCGGCATCTGTGACATTTATTACTTGAAAACTATGACTACACTAAGACTTTGAGCGTTTTCACATAGTCCGATGCCGATATCTATATAATACTAGCTGTCGCCCGCGGCTCCGCCCGCGTGGATGTCGGTTATCGCGAATCGGGGTATGAAAAATAGATGTTGGCCGATTCTCAGACCTACCCGATATGCCCACAAAATTTCATGAGAATCGGTCGAGCCGTTTCGGAGGAGTTTGGCAACGAAAACTGTGACACGAGAATTTTATATATTAGAAGATGTACACAGAACTACTTTAGGTACATGTACCGGGCTTGTCACCGTTATACCTACCACCGAACATATATACATACGATAACATCGGCATCATCTTCTGAGTGTGGCTTTCCAGTTTAATTGCGAGCGGCTGTACTTCGATATTTTCCGTAAAGTGACTGCCATCTGACCTCCACAATGACGATATTGAAGTACTTAGACCACTGGTCGTACTTTTTAGGGCTTCAACTAACGGTAACGGCCCATAAATAAGAATGACATACGACCGTACAAATACATACGAAGGGGTAGGCAAAGGTGTATTAACACCCACTTATGCCAACTATGATTTTCGGTCCCACTTGATAGGGGGCGAGCTTATTGCCGCCAAACGGGCACTTAGTTCGTGTATTGTATGTTCACTGTCGGATAGAGAGCAACCCTATCCCTTTGTCGCCTTCTACGACAACCACAAACAGAGATGGGGTGGCCCTATTCTACTCCGCCGCCATAAAAATGCGTGTCCATAATATATACAATAACATCGCTACAAGCCCAGTAGCGGCGATAATAATACATTACCTAAATAGATCGTTCGTTAGCGGCGCAGGAGTCGATTGAGACGCTCAAACGACGCGCTAAAGAGCCGCCGACAGACGTTTGTACGTTGTGTTAGTGCGAACATGTTTTTGGATAAAGGTGCCTACAGACATACGTGTTAGGCTAGTGATGGAACCCTCCTAGACTCGACTAGTATTAGATACAAATATGTGGAAATTTGTGAAGATGTTTGGATGTTTGTTGCTCAACCACGGTTGAGCGAATCTAGCTAGAATTTGGTTCATAATCTGGAAAGCACATAATGTCTTCTTTCATCCCCGGAATAGGTGTCCCATAGGTTCCACCAAGATGGTCTTCAGCTAATTAAATATGAATCATCCAATGCGGTAGGTACACCTATTGACGAATTAGCTATAAATAAATATAGATTAGGGTGAATTTCAACAAATGCCATTTTTTTTATCATATTGGTGAACTTTTTCATTTATATGCTTTTGGAATATTTTTCAGGTTTTATGTAATCTTTATGATATCATATTTCCCCAAATTTAATATCATCAACGTATCATTTAAGATTAAGGAGAAAATTCAGTTTGAATTTGGTTTCCACCGACATGACAAACCGGCACCGATTATTTTTTCTGTACACCGATATGATAAGTTTATCCACCGAAATGATATGCATATCCAGCGATGTGATAAAATATCCAGCGAAATGATAATCAATCCACCTTTGAACGTCATAAAGGAAAAAGTCATTTTTACATGGGTGATTTAAAACTGAAGACCTGATCTGAGGAAGATCATATCCAACGAGAACTGAGTTCTTGGAAATCCAATCCATACTAATATTATGAATGCGAAAGTAACTCTGTCTGTCTGTCTGTATGTATGTAACGCTTTCACGCCTAAACCACTCAGTACCGATCTTGACGAAATTTGGTACAGAGGTGGAGTAGAGCTTTGGAATGAACATAGGCTACCATTATCGCGAAAAGAGGGGTAGAAGGGGGGAGTAGGGCCATGGGATGAAAGTCAGTCAATTTTGAAGATGTCCTGATGATTTTTGATACAGAGATAGATTAAAGCTTGGAAACGAACAAAGGCTACCCTTTGTCATGAAAAAGGGGGTTTAAGAGAGGGGGGGGGGGGGTTGAATAGGGGATGAAAGTTCGTCATTTTTGAAGATATCCTGATGAAATTTGGTACAGAGATAGATGGAAACGAACATAGGCTATCTTTTGTCGCGAAAAAGGGGGTTGAATAGGAGATGAAAGTTAGTCAGTTTTGAAGATATCCTAATGAAATTTGGTACAGGAATGAATTTCAAGCTTAGGAACGAACAAAGGCTAACTTTCGTTGCGAAAACGGGGGTTTAAGGTGGGGGATAGGGGGTGAAGGTATGTCGGTTTTGAAGATATCCTGATGAACAGGGATGAATTAGACCTTGAACCCGGATATATGCTACCTTTTATCACGAAAAGGGGGGGAAAGGGGGGAGTGGGGCCATGAATGTCATTATTTGTGAAATTTGGTACAGAGATAGGTTAAAGCTTGGGAACGGACATAGGCTACCTATGATCGCATAAAAGGGGGTAGAAGGGGAGGAATATGGCATTGGGATGAAAATTTGTCATTTCTGACGATATCCTGACGGAATTTGGTACATAGATAGATTAAAGCTTGGGGACTAACATAGGTAACCTTTTGTCGCAAAAAAGAGGGTTGGGAGGGGGGGAATAAGGGATGAAAGTGTGTTGTGTATGTGTTTAAATGTATGTTCTTGTATGTTCTATTTGTTTGTTTGTATACTTAACGAAATCACACGGAATCTACCGATATGATAAAACGACTCAGCGAGATTATAAAATGATCTACCGATATGATAAAGCAATCCACCGATGTGATAAAACTGTGCATTGATCATGAATCAAAACACCGATATTAGATGTAAGACACCGATTGTTTTTTTCTTATCATTTTCGGTGTAAATTATCATATCCGTGGTAATAAAGACCACCGATTACAGCGATATGAGAACAGCGACGTGAGAAATTACACACTTTTTAGAAAATTAGAAAAAATGCATAATATCTAGGATAAATTCAATAACAGTAAATGAAGCTAATTTACTTACTACCCCTATTAGAACCAAATAACAATAATAAAACTGCTCATTACACTAGAAAGATGCAACCACCGATAGTATAAAATAATTGTCCGGGAGCAACTTAAATGGCATACATACGTTATTGGCTGGAATATACAGCGATTTGACACCTATCCGTCCTGACTATGCACTAGCACGGGCTAACGAGAGAAATAAAATTGGGGTGGGGACACTGTCGGACCCGTTGATGTAAAGTTAGGTGTAAATTACTTTTGTCCAGCGATATGAGAACATTTTCCAGGACAAGTACGTTTGTGCCTCTCAGTAATAATACTCGTTAGTTATGTAATAAAATATACCATATATTACTAAGAAAACTAATATTCTATGAAATATAATAATTTATATACCTAACTTACTTATTTTTATTAGTGTATAAGCTTTTTTGTTTGTAAAAAAGTAAAGGGACAGCACCGATGTGAAAAAAATAGAGGTTTATGTATTTATTTCTACCTTTATATATAATCCTAGCCAAAATATATTTTTGCCACAACCCAATAACTACCTATTGAACACTAAAAAAAATAATTCCGATCAATATACCTTTTTTCCAATACTAATTTCACCGAAGACAATAAAAAAAGCTATTTGGGAAATTCACCCATTAGCAATCATTCATGACTACTCAATATTAATATCATTTCTACAACCTACTCATAGTATAAAATGGTTCCACAGAGTGTATCTTTTGATCCCCACATGAAATAGAATCGATTAGCACAACATTTTTTCTTTTGTATTTTAGATCTGTTAATCTGTGAATGCAATTTAGAATATAAGCATCATATTAGGAGCAGTATATTCTACATGCAGTTTAGAATACTTTAAAAAGTTCCAGATAGTCTCCTAGGAACCTTTTGTTGTAACAATAATTGTAACTGTTACTGTACTTTAACAGGTAGGTACCTGCTTTTATAGCCCCATTTCCAAAACTGCATCCTGTGAATTAGCAACATTGGAAACCACTTGATCTAGAGACCGATATTCTTAGCAATCCATGGATTCTCCGTGCGGGTGCCGGGTCCATCGCGTTGCTGAGTTGGGAACTGGGGACAGTGCCTGGGACTTGCTACCCAGGTGTAGGTTTAGAAGGGGCCCCTTTGTTGACGTACATCAATGCTCACCCTCACTAACCAAGTTCCCCTCCCTGCCTAACCAAATTTGATGTAAACCTACTAGAGCAGCTTTAGACAATGAGCTTATTGTAGCTCTCGATAGGCCTAGATCTTTAAGTAGTTTATAGAGAGATTTTGCTGGTATACCTCTCGCTCCCACTTCTACTGCATACAAACCACGTAACTCTTTTTAACTAGGTACGTTTTAATTAACCACGTATTCTTTTTCTTTCATAAACAAATTCTAACAGCAAAAACGAGTGTGGCACCACCTTTACGCCGGCAGAGGCGATGTTTGGTCCGATCGTTAGTACCTTTAATAGCTTTCGGAGATAAGTGATGGTACACCGTTTACATCATACTGCATTTTTGTGCCTTTGTGTACCCACTCTCACATTGTGAATACGTTTTTAGGGTTATTTTAGAGAAGGCGGTGAACTGCTACCTTCAATTGCGACAGAGGTTTTGTCTATACTAACATTATAGAGAGGAAAGATTTGTAAGTTTGTTTATAATGAATAGGCTCGGAAACTACCGGGCCGATTTTAAAAATTCTTACACCGTTAGAAAGCTACGTTCTTCGTAAGTAACACATATTGTATTTACAAAAAGTTTAGGGTTCTGTATCAAATCCATGGAAACGTTTTTGATACCTGTGCGGGGGGGGTCGGGTCACAGCTGAACAGAATTGTTAATTTAACATCATTAGTTTTTAATTGAAAAGGTATCAAGTATCTATGTTTTCAGTATTTTAGAACCCATGATACAAGCCAGTTATGTTTACTTAACTAGCTTGTAACATATATCGTGTCGCCTTAAAATGTCAAATTACTTGTTAAAATTCATTTAGCATCATATGTATTACAAAACGCATCTAATAGGTTTTTCATTAATGCTTACGTACATTATTGTTGTATGTGCTACCGGTAATATTTATAATGCAGGTATTCTTTACAATATTTAACTATTCAATGCATGCTAATAAATATAATGCTGACTGTTCCACCGTCAATGTGTGAAATAAATAGATATTGGTCTATATTTGCGGATGGCTTCGCGAATTTTTTTTACATGCATCAATTGACTGTTTGTTGAAAAAGCATCAGAAATTATGGTCTGTATCTTAACAGCCCCGACCATAGTCCCTACCTTAACAGCCTTAATAGATCCTTTTTCAGGCCCCACTTGAAGACCCCGGGAATGTAAAAAGAGGGAAACCCGTGCACGGGCAGAGCATTCCAGCTCTTTATCGTGCGGCAGAGGAAGGAGGCCTCAAACCGTTTGGCGAGAGATGGTATGGATTCCACCATGTGTGGGTGGAACCGCAGGCCAGCATGAGTTGTTCTGGATGAGTGAAAATAGCTCCTCAGAGCACTCGCTGTGGTATAGGCGGTAGAATACGACTAGAGAGGTAATGTCTCTACGCAACTGCAGAGATTATAAGATGTTAGTCAACTTAGGTTTACTTACCAATGATACGAATTGAATTGCTATTTGTAGATGGATATAAAAAAAAGTGGACACTACGCCTCGATCCTCGATCTTTTTTTTTTCTTTTTTTATACCACTTAGGTGGCAGACAAGCACACGGCCCACCTGATAGGAAGTGGTTACCGTGGCCTATGGACGTTTGCAACACTAGGGGCATCACAATCGTGCTACAGACCCTCTAGATACCTTCTAATACCCTTCTTGAAGAACCCCATATTGTAGTCGCTTGGGAAAACCACGGCAGGAAGTTCATTCCACACGTGGGATGAAGTTCTTTTCAAACCGCACGGTGCGCACCATTTCCGGTCGCAATGTGTGAGGATGAATTCCCTGCCTATGGCGAGTGGTGCGATGATAGAATGTAGCGGTGGGCATCATGTCAAATAATTCATCTGAGCACAGACCATTGTATAGGCGGTAGAACACACACAGCGAGGCAAAGTCCCTTCAGAGCTTGAGAGGTTCCACATCGCCTGTGAGTCCCGGCGGTGAGTAGGGTAGCCAGAGCTCACTAGAGAGTTTTTGTTCTGTCAGTGGGAAGACCAAAGGCTATTCCTGCTTGGTCTTCTACACGAATGGCACAGAAACTGCCTACGTTTACGGGGTCGGCAGCACGAGTGTGACTCCCCTGTTGTTACACACGCCCATAGGCCACGGTTACCACTTACCATCAGGTGGATCGTGTGCTTCTCTGCCACCTCAGTTGTATAAAAGAAAAAGAAAGTCTGAAAGTCTGCATCAGAGTCTTAGCGTCAATGTGTAGGTGTTTCAGCTTGGAATTGAGCTTAAGCCATGGGATCTAATATATTCTATAGAATACTATAACATAATCATTAATATTCTAATGTTAATTCCTTAACTATAAAATATTCGTCATAAACCATTAAAATAATTTATTTTTATGTTCACAGGTCGTTAATTATACATTTTAATGGTCACCGGAAATAAACTGTTATGATATTTTGTAAGTTAAATATGATATGAGAATAAAATTAATAATATTATTTTATTGTCATGCTCATTGCGTAGGTACAGCCAGCATCAAATCTATCTTAATGAACAAAGTACTCAAAGTGGTCTTGATTTCTTAATTTTCCCCTCTTCCTGTCGACTGATTGCTCTAATTTTTGGTACACACCTTTAGATCGGGCAATAATACAATTTAAATCAATAAAACAGTATAATTTACTATTAATACCTAAGTTTTCAGATCATTATGAGACTTTGTAGTCAAGATATTTCTGACGCCCGTAATTATGGATATGTCATATTTTTTTAAATTACGTGCGACAGTATCAGAATTTTTAATTTCCCCTCTACCCGTCTTACACAGGTAACACCATTAGTGCCACAAGTATCAGACTTGATTCCAGAAGCGACAAGCAAAGATATATGATAGATGATGATGTATAGTCACCGCCAAATAGCTTAATCAGCCGTCCAATTAACTGCCTAGGCAGTTAACTAAATGGCCCCATTCAATTAACGATCTGAATTATATTCAGCCGTAACGTTTATAACGACTTTTATAATCGGGCTGGCTAATGCTTAGGCCATTCGTAAGATAAGGCACCACCCCGAAATAAGACAGAAAATAACAGACATACATACATATACTCACACCTGTAAATCCCCGAGGGATAGGCAGAGATGTATTCGCAGAAAATTAGTAATAGGTTCATTGGGAAAGTTACGCAATCCGATTTAGACAGGTTAGGTTAGAAGGTCTAATGTGGGAGCGATTATAAGCGGAAGGGATATTGTTATTTGTGACATAAGTCACACCTTGCTCACCATTGAATAAGTCAATACCTTATTTATATCAATAACTAGCTGTCGCCCGCGGCTCCGCCCGCGTGGATGTCGGTTATCGCTAATCGGGGTATGAAAAATAGATGTTGGCCGATTCTCAGACCTACCCGATATGCCCACAAAATTTCATGAGAATCGGTCGAGCCGTTTCGGAGGAGTTTGGCAACGAAAACTGTGTATAATAATATATCTCCTGCTGTCCTACTCAACCAATTGCGTTTTCTAGAATTTGTAAGATAACATAAACTTTGCTGAAAGTTTTCAAACTGCAAAAACTGAGCAAAAATACTAAAAATACTTTGTGTATGTGATATAACATATTTTAGAAGATATTATCTAATATAGCCATGTCCACAGTGAAGCCAGTACATCTCTAAGGAGGCTATGTGGTCGCAAAATGTGAACTAATACGACATGATTCTCAGATAGTTAAGTCTGAGATATGCCAGTATGGATTTTAACTACGGTGACCAAGAAATATGGCAGTGAGTAATCTTTTTGTGGAGCTGTATAGCTTGTAACCCCTGCACGATGCCAACCAGAAAAGGTACGCACAGTGACATGATATGGGCTTCATTGCGCGGACGCTCAAGTTGTGAAATGATCTACCTGCTGTTGTTTCTTCAATGATAAGGAAATCGAAAGGCATTAGAACATTCTTACTGGATTAATTATGACTTACGGTGCCGAAACGTGGACACTAACGGTAGGGCCAGTCCATAAACTAAAAGTCGCGCAGCGGGCTATGGAGCGAGGCTATGCTTGGAGTTTCTCACTTCTCTCTTCTCGTACGAAATGGCGCACATTGGAAGAGGCCTATGTCCAGCAGTGGACTGCAGTAGGCTAATTGACAGGCCACGGTAACCAGGACCAAAGTCAACCAAGAGGAAGTGTAATAAGTCTTAAGGCTATTACGGCCAGCATTGCATGTAGAATAAATCTACTGCTTTCGGGTTGTTGGCCGTAAACTTGCGTTCAAGAAGTTTCGTCGATCACTGCGGTCGACATCTTCAGTGACGCACATCCGGGCGGCGACGAGTGCACAGACCTCTCCAAGTTTCATATGGACCATGGTAAATAGCTCGAAAGCAGTATATTCTACAAAAGAAAGTGACAGAACCAGATATTAGCAACCAAGCCAGGCGGTGCAGAACGTGACCGTAGTATGGAGCAGGTCAACTATATCTACACTGCAGTAGAATAACCTTCCATTGAAGACGATTCTGCAGTTTGTCTATATTATCACGGGCATGAATGTTACCACAGACAACCCCTGTAGCGTGGAGGTAAAATAATAATTGAAGTTTAGCGGTATATTAGTTATGATATAAAGTCGACCCCAAACTAGTTGGACAAAGGCTCAAGGAATGATGTAGGCTACATCGAAGGCTACCACAGAATGCATTATTTCTCAAGCGATACCTTTGAATATGCACCCATGATAGCGTATTCATCTCCATGACATGCAGCTCCTGCTTGTATCGCTCTAGCACTGGTCACGCTTCACAGCCTTATAAAAAGCCTAGTGATAGTTTTATAGCCCTGCTTTTATGGGAATAAATACCAACATACCTTAATAGAAAATTTAAAAGTAAAATCCTATACACGACAGAGATACATGTCCACCCTAAATATTCACCATTGAATGCGCTTGCGCTGCGAAGCGAGAAGCGTTCGAAATTCAAAAATTCAAATCAGTCTACGTCCGTCGCTTGTCGAGTGCGCACGGTTGTCAACATTTACATACACGTTTTGTATGTAAAGATCCATACATTTTATCTTTATTTGTAGTCTTATTTTATACTGTATAAAACTTACATTTTCTGCCTAACGATGTCGTTTTGCCATTTTAGTGGGTTACAGGATGGTTGCAGGCCTTATACGGGGAGGTTCGTGACCTAAAGAAATGTAGACTTCGATCAGCAAGACACTCGTTTGCATTGAATTTTAATGATGTTAACACTTCAAAAATGGAGTTTATTTATTATATTAGTGGGTAAAAAGGAGCTCGTGTCTAAGTATTTATTGAGTAGGTTCTTACTACTAGGTTAAGTAATACTAACCAGTAGGGTTACCATGAAGTCCACATATATAGGATTACAAAGTTACATTTGCAGTTCGTAGTATGATACCAGTTTAATTATTGACATGTTTTAAGCGTTCATGGTATAGGGTCAGGTCAGTCTTGGGATCGCTTACCATTCTTAACAGATTGAGACCGTCAGTGCCCTGAAGAGCACGTTAAAACACCAGAACCGGTTTCCATACGAGTAGTGCGGCGTTCTTCACGATAGGTTGAGAGGTTGTAGGAGATAGGACACGACGGTTGGTATTTCCGTCCAACTGGGGTAGGACCTCCGACCTACAGAATACCGCGGCCATAATAACCTCGTGTTGTTTTCCCGGCAGTTTGTAGGGTAGCCAGAGCTCACTGGAGAGTTTTTATGCTGTCAGTGGGAAGACCAAAGGCTATTCCTGCATTGTCTTCTGCGCTGACGGCCCTGGTGTTGCACATGTCCATAGGTAACGGTTGCCACTTTCCATCAGATGGGCCGTGTGCATGTAACCCTAAAAGATCCGAATGCCTTTTTTTGTTTAAGCAGAAAAAATGTACCTCCCCGCAAGTTTAGCTATCAGAATTTTGATATCGCCAGTGAGTTGTGGAATTTATAGACGTCAGATGGCTGTTGCTTCACGGAAAAACCGAAATTCGGTCTCATTATACTGGAAGCCGACCCTGGGTTGGGAATAAAGGCTTAGAGAATAATAATTCCCACTTTGAATAAGTGGTCACCGATTTTTGCCGCCGAACGGTACGTTAAATAATTCTAACACCAACCGCGTCCTTTCAATGCCTTCCATACAAGGATATTTCACGGGCTATATATCACTGGACTTCAAGCTAGCAGGGGACCTGGTCGTGACTGATCTAAGACAGAATAAAATACAGATAGAACTGAGTGAAAACATAGATTTTATTTCTTATAAGTAGATTGTACACTATACGATTGGTAGCTGACATTTTTGAAGTGAAAACTTCTTTAGTGGCGTTGGATGGGTAAAAACTATTAAACTCGCGCGTCAGGATCACTTGACCTTTGAACCGTAACCCACGACTGATGTCATACAACATTAACAGACTATTTATTTTACAAGATACGACAAGAAGCTTCGTAGTTTAACGGTGAACGCTTCGACTGTAAGTCCTTATGGTTCCAGATAGTGCCGGATTCGAACCTGTGTTTCTGACTCTTTTTGTGATTATTTTTCTTTTTGTAATTTATTACTTTTTGTGATTATTTTTTCTTTTTATAATTTATTTCTGTTTGTAATTTATTAATTTCTTCTGACAGAAAAATAGCAGAAAATTAGTGATAGGTTATATGATTGGTGCTATATTATAGGTATGGTATGGTATGGTATGGTATGTTCTTTTTATCGTTTTCTCTGTATATGACGAAGAAAGAAAGAATGAAAAAGTTTTCACTTCTGCCGGCACTCCCGGAGTGCAACCTGTGTTTTTTTTATACAAGACTATATATGAATTCAACTCACCTGATAATAAGATAAATAAAAAGGCCTTTTTTCGTACACTCACGCCTGTTAATTCCCGAACGGTTAGGCAGAGGATTACTCCTCTCTCTAACACATTTCATTAACTATGATTTTCGGGTACACATAATAGGTAGCGAGCCTATATCCCTCAAACGGGCACTGTATGTTTACTGTCGAATGGAGAACAGCTCTATTCCTTAGTCACCTTCTATGACACCCACAGGAAGAGATGTGGTAGCCCTATTCTACTCCACCGGGAACCAACACGCCCTCGTGCTTTTTCACGCTTCGCTTGAAGGACCTAGGACTGTACGAAGAAGGAAACAAGAGTGCTGAAACGCATTTACCTTCTCTAGTCCACTGCTGGATTTAAGCCAATATGTGCCATTGTTCCTGATCCACCACTTTCCGCATTCAGTCTTTCTCAGCCAATTTTCTGAGATCCTCAGTCCGTCTGGCTTGGGGGCGTCTCACCTTTCCGTTAGCCTTCTCGCAGTCTCCACTCTAGGACTCGTCTGCTCCAATGGCCATCGGTCTTTCGACAGACGTGGCCAGCACACTGCCACTTCAGCTTGCTTATTCTACGAGCTATGTTGGTAACTTTAGTTCTTTATCGGATGATCTTATTGCAAATTCTATTCTTCAAAGAGTCCAAGCATAGCTATGCTTCGAGTCTTAGCTTAGCTCAGGAGAGAAAGGCGAGTTTTGTAAGTAATACAAATACCAACATAATCGTATAGTGTATAGGTTTTTTTAGACTATTTCATGCTGCGACCATTTCAATATATTTTCTAGGATGGTTCAATTTAAATTTTAACGCGATATACAACGTCTTCAAAGATGATTCTCGACAACTTTTCGCATCGGTAGATGGCACTGGGATGGATGGATCGTTAACATAATATATCTAATCCTAAAATGTGTTGGCACAATGAATTTGGCATACTTTTTTTGGCATAATTTTTTCGCTGTATATTTACTGTGGCATAATTATATTTAGGTCTAATATATTTATGCATATATAATTTGCATATTTTTTTATTATATTAAGTATACAATACAACATCATCAACTAATGCAGCGGTAGGGAGCGAGCGGGATAGATATAGGTTAGAAGGGTATATGGCCGAGGTCTCGCAGAGACCTCCACCGTTTACCCTTCGTGTTAGGTTTCTTGTGCTAACGCAAGAAGAAATAGACGACCAAAAAAATATGCTTAAATATGATTATGCTAATTTTATTTATGATTAAGACAAATATGCTAAATTTGTTATCGATAAATAAATTATGCATAAAATCATAAGTCTAAATTACCATATGCCAAAATATTTTATGCTTATTTTTTTTATGCAAATGGATAGTGAACAATAACAAGTGCGAGGACAATCTTCTTTTGATTTTTTGATGAGGCCGTCAAGCTGAACGCCACCATTGTTAACATGGTAAGCAGTTAACCAAATCGATAGTATGCTGCAAGACTACCCGACCCGAGCAATAGTTACAAAAATGATTTAGTTCTGCATGGTTATAAAAAAAAAGACGGGTTGCACTCTGGAAGTGCCGGCAGAAGTGATAACTTATTCTTTCTTTCTTTCTTCGTGATATACAGAGAAAAAGAACATACCATACCATACCTATAACATAGCGCCAATCATAGAACCTTTCACTGATTTTCTGTCAGAAGAAATTAATAAATTACAAAAAGAAAAAATAATCACAAAAAGTGTCAGAAGCCCAGGTTCTAACCCGGTACTATCTGAAACCATAAGAACTTACAGTCGAAGCGCTTACCGCTAAGCTACGAAGCTTCTTAGCGTACCTAACAAAATAAACAATCTGTAGCTAATGTTGTATGACGTCAGTCGTCAGTTACGGTTCAAAGGTCAAGTGATCCTGACGCGAGTTTAACACTTTCTACCCATCCAACGCCGCTAAAGAAGTTTTCACTTCAAAATTTGATATCTCTATTGATGTGGTTTACTGTCGATGTAGCATACCGTCGTTTTAGTGAACTAACGATGTAGCGTACAAACGTTTTGGGGTACTAACGATGTAGCGTACCATCGATTTGGGGTACTGTCGATTCAGTAGCCCGTCGATGGATCGTTTTCGATACAGTGACTATCGATGATGTGACTGTCAATATTATGAACTAGACCCAACGAATTGCCACTTGTCTAGAGGGGCTGGTCCGACAGTGGTTGACCTTTCTTGAGATATTATGTTGAAGGGTTGAAATCTGTTAACTATTTCTACTAACTACATACATATATTCACGCCTAAATATCTCCGAAGGGGCAGGCTGAGGTGTATTAACACACATTTCTTATCAATTATGATTTTCGGCCCCACGAAATAGAGGGTGAGCCTTGGCTAGGCTTTGTCTACTTTCGGATGGAACTATTTTCCAATACTTAATAAGAGTGACTCACTTATCTACTTACTCCCAAAAATATTTGTCAGTGGAGTCAGTTAATAATGCGTAGCTCATTTGCTATAATAACATCGACGGAACGCGCTTACCAGCTAACAATATTTACCCCGATTCTTGGGTAATATTTACACTAATTTCGGGTAACTTAAACATTAACTGTTGCGCGTTATTCGAAGTTTTTCGTTTGTTTTGTTAAGTGTATAAAGATTTTAATTATATGGTAACTTGTTTTTGCTTAAAGGCAGTTATTACAATGACTTTAGGGAGTCGCTTTTAAAGAATAGATGAATATATAATATATGCAAAATTATATTTATAATGTAACTCAGTGAAATCAAATTGTAATATTAAGTTAATAGTTTGAATAGTTTTAATTAGAATTATAATATTTCATTTTAACATGCTTAAGTTTTTTTATACAGGGTAAACTAAAGGCAAAGTCTCAGGAAAGAGGGTAACCATTACAAACACGCAACATGTTAGCAATGGTGGCCCTCACTTATTTTGTTTGTATATGTATTTTTATGTATGTTTGTACACGTACATGTATAAATTAGTTTGATATAATTCTGAAAGAGTAGGCAGATATATATTGGCACTTTGCAATTTTCATCTCCAAAAGAGTTATAAATAGCTAAATAAATAAATGAAAATTATGCCTGTCCTACGAAATTACACACGGCGCTATCTGAATCTAATAAAAGTTTGATTCTCCGTCAGTGCAAATATTTATTTTCAAGAATCAAAGCCACTACGTAGCACCAAAGGCCGTCATTTAGTGCCTACATAATTTCTTTTTTTTTTTCTTGTCTAAGTGCAGTGATTTCATTACCATGAATCAGACACCTCTTCCTAATATATTTAATGCCTTTGCCTAAAACTTTAGGGACATTATATGTGTATTTAGCTACAAAATTTATCAGATACGAAAATATAATATATTTAAAAGGTGAATTTGAATTTTTACAACGCAACACTGTTAAAAGCTGTCAATAGCTTTGACCGCAAAGTGCATTTAAGGTAAACAGAGAGAAATAGGGGGTAGGCAGACGCTGGGGAGGCGGACGTACATTACACTCACTTAGCAATAATAATATTGGGGATGAAAATCATAGACAACATTTTTAAGGAGTAAAATTGTTTATAGAATTTTATAGAGTACATTCGGTAAGAAAATATGGGGATTATAATGCAGAATTAGGTTGATATGGTATTTATATTAAAACATTATCATCATTGCGTTAGTCTCGGCATTCACCTTCGAATCCGGAGTCCGCTTAAATATGATTTTTTTTCTACTATATTGGGAGCGACTGCTTTCTGACCTCTCAGCCTGAGCTGTGCTTGATAGCCAACTACTGACAGATTTCTTCAGGTCGCCCATATAAGACTACTGGCAGCTGAGGCCAACTTTATATGTGATCTCCCAAGCGTGGAAGCACTCAGCTGAAATACTACTAAGTGGTCACTATTCCAAATGGCATTCGAACATAGGTAAATTAACCCACTGGTCGTTTACCGAACCATACCTTTTGCAATAACTCTATGCTTTATATGCTCACGCTCATATCCCTCCGAGGTAGGCAGAGAAATAATAAATTGCTGGCATATATGGCTAAAAGGGGTGATATGGGGTTTTGATTTATAACACGGGCATAGCTGGGGCTAGTACTGCTAGTGAATATAATTTTCAATTGAATTTTCAATATTTACCTGTTTTCCTTGTAACATTTCTAACTTATCTAAATTTTTTACGTGTAAATAAGCTTTGCCGAATTATAAATTCGTCTTTATTCATAATCTTAATAAATTCACATTCGTACGTTGAAATACCAAGTTAAATGAAGTTACATTTAAATTTATACTTATATTAAAAGACTTCCATCCTCCACATCCCAATTAAAGTCTCAAGAATAATTAGGAAAGTCTTGAGCGCAACAATTCAACCAAAGTACGATTCGTATGTTTAATTACCAAAATATAGCGCTGAGCTGCGTAGGGATGAGACTACAGGCAGGTGATATTATTGATATTATGTTTAAGTCAAGTGGATTAATACTTAAACTACTATTACTGTCTATAAGACTACCAGTAGTTCGACTTCTTTACGCACAGAAAATTCAGTCAATGGTCATGGTTGTCACAACAAAAGGTACTTTAATTTTAGAGTGCCTATGGTCACCTGCCTACTCCATCATCAGAACAGCTCCATGGTACCATATTAATGCATTGCCATCCAAATCTAAGTGTTCGCTAAATTTCATCAAAATCAGAGACGACCCGAATAAATATAGTTACTTAAAGATTCCCACGAATTGAGAATCTTCCTCCTTCTTGAAGTCGGTTAGAAGGTTTATTGTCGGCAATACACCCCTTTCAGATAAGAGAGCGCAAAGTAACTGAGTGTTCGCTCGCGGTCCCTGCCACTCACTCCCCCTGAACCCCTCATAGTACACCCGCGCAAGTACCGAGTCGACCCACTGTGAGATATAATAAGACTGTATTACTACTAACAATCGCCCACAGATCCACCCGCGGATCCACCCGCGTGATATTCTGATCCCGTTCTCACAATTCATAGCCTTCAAATTAATAGATTTCTAAATGCAGTGGATGAATTATTAACATTATAAGAAGATGTATGCTGGAAATACAACTCGAATTCGAATATTTTTTGTATTCGGCGGGACTGGTCTCAACACGAATCTGACACTCTAGGAAACCTATTCACGCTCACAAATCAAATTTTATCAACAGCCACGTTGTATTCGTGCATACATCTTCCTTAAAATGTGTGGTAAGGTACATTCAAATGCTCAAAATGAACTTGATTGCTTGATTTATCCCTTTCCTGTAGACAGATTGTTCTTATATTTATTTCTTCCAATAATACAATTAAAATCAATAAAACAGTTTGATTTGCTCTTAATACCTTTATTTTAAGATCATTTTGGACTTCGTAGTGAAGATATTTTAAGCTATTGCATAGCTTCTATCGAGGGCCTTGAGCGCGGGGACCGAATCCAGAAATTCCGTAACGAAAAAACCTCACGCTCGTTTCTTTTCGGCAGTCTTCGACACGCTGTTCGTGTGCGTGCAACTAGCCGTACGACTCTACGAAGCCCACACGAATCGAGACGAGCTGCTCCGAAATCGGACAAATACATAAGCAGCTGTTTATGAGAAAGAATATAGGTGTAAAGGTATTTATATACAACAGTGAATAGCTGTACTTGTAAAATTTGTCGATAATCACTTCTTAATATCGTTATTTTTATTAAATGAATAATTTTGTTTTGGTGTGTCATAAAACTATTTATACCTAATTGTTTATACCTATTATTTATACCTAGATATTTTCGTTTTATAGAGAAGAAAAGCGTAAAGAGCTAAATAAAAAAAAACTAATGTACGTCAAAGGGCATATTATCATAATTGCATAAGTTGATACAAAATGCTATGCAATAGCTTTACCGCGGCAGACCCGAGTGCCACACGTCTTTTTTGATGCTGACTTAATACACTATTACCTAAAGACCGAAATATCCATACAAAAATACGACGAACTGAGAATGATATTTATCCATTAACTTTAAAATCGGTAACCCAACAGTCGACAACTTAAGTATCGATACTATAACTGAAAGTTACTCTCATTCTTTAACATAGAAATATATTTACGGCACTTTCTAATAGATATAGTTACCACGGAAACCGACGTGTGGGGCGCCCACCTATGTCGGAAACAGGGACCCTTTTTCCCCATCCGATTATTACTTGCAAAATTCAGTTGCCATTATCAAAAATCATTGCATTTAATCGAAGGGTGTGAGAGTAACATCTGGGTTGTGTATAATGGGCGTGATTTTGAGGTACAGTCAGCTACATCAACCTTGGGTGATAATTTAGTTTAGATAACGTCCAGTAAGCGGTAAAAGTTGTTGATGATTGCACAGATTTCAAACTATTTTTCTTTATTATTAAGGCCTTATATACAAAAGGTAGGTAAAATTGGTCCTATATTTCTACATACATTAACTCACGACTGTTAATCCCCGAAGAGGTAGGCAGAGGTGTATTGACACTCATGTTTCGCAAATTATGATTTTTCATCTCACCCAATAGAAACGCGGCGAGTATGACGGATACTTTTGCGCCGGGAACGGTCAGGGGCGGGTTATTTGTGTTCCATTCGCTTGTTTGTTTGATTTTTTGATTGTTTTATTGTACATACAAGCTCCATATTTGTTGTAATTATGATAAGTCTATCAAGAATATTTTGTGTGCGAACTAGTAAAATTAAAGTTCCCGCGGGGAGAGGCGCCGAAAGCCGAAACACAAGTTTCTACCTAGTTTGGCAACGGATGTTTTCTCAAATATCATGTGATAGGTACTTATTTCTAGTTTTATCTTAAGAATTGAGTATGTAATGTAAACAATGGTTTTTGGTAATAAATTATTATATTTAAAAAAATGTAACCAAATTGTTTTTGTTTTTGTTTTTTCAATTAAATTTTAGAATTTTTCATGCCAATGCCGTCTCGTTTATTACATCATTTAATAATCTGGCTGGCTACTGCTTAGGCCAATCGTAAAATGGGCACACCCTAGAAATAAAATAGAAAATTACATACATACACACATATATATACTTACACCTGTAAATCCCCGAGGGGGTAGACAGAGGTGTATTCACAGAAAATTAGTGATAGGTTTATTGTGATAACTGCGCAATCCGACTTGGTTAGGTTAGGTTAGAAGACTAATGCGGGTCCCTGGAGGAGTGCCCAGCTTGGGCAGGCGAGCGCCGTGCCCTCGTTGCAGTTGTAGGGAGCGACCTCTCTCTCCCAACGTTGATTTCATCGATGCTGGGATGTGAGAGGTCGTGGAAGGAGGCCGTCACCTTCTGCGAGGAGGTGATGAGGCAGAAAGAATCTGCGGAGCGGGAACGGGAGTTGTCGTCGGAGCTCCCTATCCGCAGAAGGAGGCTTGGGCGTCGTAGACGTATCTACCACGCCCTCCTACGCCCTCCATGATAGGGGCCTGGGCGGTAGATGCGGGGGCGTCTGCCGTCCGAACAGCTGTGGCCCCGAGGTGGCGCGTGCGGTGTTTCCGCGCGCCCCTCAGGAAGACGGGGTTGAGGATACTTCCCCCTCACCCCACCGGGATGGAGTCCTCACTTGTAGTGGATGAAAGAATGTTTTTTGCAATATAATATTTTTTATTTTTTATTGAACGAAGATGTTAAGCAAATATTTGTGTTCAAGATAGTGTTTTTGTTTTTTTATACCACTTAAGTGGCAGACAAGACGTCTGCCACTCTATGGATCTATGAATGGAAAGTGTTTGCCGTGGCCTATGGACGTGTACCAGGAATGTCATACTCGATACTGTAGGCGCCTGGAAAAACCATGGCAGGGAGCTCATTTCGCAGCTTAAACGTGAAGTTCCTTTCATACCTGACTGTACGTATTGTCGTGATTTGTAAGCTTTGTTTGCGCATAGATTTTGTACACACAATTTGAATAAATGAATTATTGCCACTAGAACTGTCGAGATTGCACTGAACCCTTCGCTTCGGGATTTACAAGCATCAAACAACCTACAACTAACTTCAATACAGTAGGTATATATTATAGTTGACACATATGCCTATTAGATATTTTGCTAGCCAAATTGGTATGATACAAAGCTGGCAAACTACGACAATAGGTGTCAAAATGTCAAAAAAATGTTTCCCGACTCACACACACCATTTTATTTCTAAACAGCTTGTCTCTAGGAGTATATGGTTTTGCATTAGTGGCAGGCATTTTTAACACATGTACTAGGCTTCATATGGACCTATATATGATGTCGTTAAATGGAATTGACTATAACGTAGCACCATTTATGCGCAATGGCTTATTTCATGGTAGCTACCTTATATACCTAAGTAGGCTACTTTAGCGAGAATAAATTACTTAATTTTCAGAACATGTGAGTTAGTTAATTTTAGTAAGTTTATATTTACATTAAGTTTATTATCAGTATGTAAAAGGTCACCTCTAATTAAGCAAATAAGTTCTCTTCAAAGGTCACACGAGGAACTTAGTTATTTCTGCTGAGGCATCGCGCCGCTTAATATGACGTTTTAATATGATTATGTCGAATTATACCGTTTGCCTGCACACTAAATCACAAGGGAAACAGGTTAATTATATCCTATATTTTCATACTATGTATGTACACATGGCCAAGGAATTTTGTATACACTTTTACGTAGAGATGTATACTGGTTTCCTTGGCCATCCTACTAATATTATAAATGCGAAAGTTTGTGAGCATGAATGTTTACATTCATCCATATTCACAAGCTATGGTATGGATGTTTGTTACTCTTTCACGTAAAAACTACTGAATGGATTTTAATGAAACTTTACAATAATATAGCTTATACATCACGTTACTACTCAAGGGAGCGGAGCAGTGATAATTAATGTCAACAAATCCGACATCCACGCGGGCGTTGCCGCGGGCAACAGCTAGTGTGTACATAATTTATTGTGTTGTTTTTGGTGCCTCACTGGGTCTCGTACCTATCTATAAGTTTGCAGTTATGTCTGTTTATTCCAACATCACTTTTAATGGGAATAGTTTTAGGTATACGCGATATCGTTGGAATCTTGAGCTCATTCTAAATGACACTGACTACAATTCTTTCTAAAAATTATTTGTGTTACGTTCCGATGAAAAGACCCAGGATTATAAGAAGACAGAAACGAAAGAACTTCTTATGGGGCACAACCTTTAACCACAAAATAACAACTCAAGTAAAGTTAAACTCTAGAACTGTCCTTTAACTTAACATAAAAATGCAATAATCGTTGTAGCATTGCGGTAAAACGCATTCGATAACGACAATTATTCGAATAACATTGCAAAACAGATTATTCTATGAACAGGTAGAAAATTAAATACATATCCGTGTCAAATTAGAATCAGAGAGGCGTAGAGAGATACGCGTGTGCGGTGACCCGGCTTAATTGCCAAGAGGTATTACCTAGTATCGATTTGATAACAATTTTGTATCTAGAACAAGAGAATGGTTCAATCTATTTTTCAATGCGGTGTTTGATTGGAGGAACTTTGTGTACAATGTTATAAAGCTAGCTAAGCTTTAAAGCTTACGCCTACCTTTCTTGAAGTAGGCCAAGACAGTATTTTCTACTTGCTACGATCTTAGCATGATATTAGAAAAATAATATGCGCTGTTGCCCGTACCTTTCCTTCTACATGCAGAGCTCCCCACAAATACCACCCCACCAGAGCCAGTGGTTATGACGGACCCGCATCGATCAAAACTACAGGGCTGACAAGAGCCATTACTTGGCGGGTGTAAGGCAGCGTCTGGTAGAGGCCTCGCGCACTCCGGCAGACCCAGGTCCTTTAAAGGCCTGCTCGAAACTCTTCATAGCGGAAAATTAATCTTTTCTCAAATAAAAATGATCCTATGTATTGACTGTAATATCATTCATAAATAAGTCTTCCTTGATATTAAAACTTTCTCTTATTCGTGATATTAGGTAATCAACAACAAATACGTACAAAGACATCTAATCTGGCAATCCAAGCGAGTTATTCAAGTAATGAATTGTACAAACTAGGCCTAAAGTCTGAGTAGATTATGACGTAAGCAAGGTAATTCGTCGAGTTGGGCCTACTGTGGTTACTAAGTTAGCCAGTTGGCCGTCTGATTATACTGAGGTTGGTTTAATCGTGCGAGTTAAATTTAACTCTTGTGCTTGATGTTAACCAATAACAGTGCCATTATTTGTTAACATCATTTGTATTATTGCTTTTATTTCTATTCTTTTTATCTTTTTTAAATTCCTGTTCATCCCAAGGTTGCCTGGTAGGAAACGTTTCGGCGATAAGTCTTTATCGTTCCTATCATTTCCTTTCAAGCAACCCATTTATCCATACAACTTTTATATCTATATTATGTCAATTGACAAAGTTTATTATTTGATTTTTTTTTTAATTTTTGTTTATCCCAAATTTGTCTGTTAGGAAACGTTTTGGTGTCCATATCGTTCCTATCATTTCCTTTCAGGCAAGCCATTATCCATTAAACTGTTTTATATCTATGTCTACACACAAAATTTATTATATATTCGTATTTTTTTATTCATGTACCCATACCTATCAAAGCCATTAGCTTTATTTTTTTTATTTAAAATTCCTGTTTAACTGTGGTAGGGTATGCTTAAAGCGATAACATATTATCCTTATTGCTCGAAACTCCAATCGTTTTATTCCTAACACAATCCGTTTACCTGGTTTTTTCTGTTATATTATGTATTTCTGTTATATAAATATTATGTATTATGTTTGTATGTACTGTTAATTTAGGTATAGGTACAGTAAATAACATCAATCAATTTGTGGCGGAACACCGCGGGTTTTTAGTGGGTATACTGCAATTGCAGGAGTCCCACACTACCGGCGGGCCTCCCCCGGGGCTCGTCGGTGTGCGCAAAGCATTTTGCCGCGAGAAAAAAAAAAAAAAAGAAGACTAATGCGGGAGTTCGTTCCGCTCGCGTAGCTTTTACCATGCAGAAATAATTCATTTTTCTAACTGTTTATTTCAATGGCTAGGCAAGTAGTTAAACTTCATCGATCCAAGCCTGCCTGGACATGGACAAGCCTGTCCTTGGCCTAAAGGGTGTTCAGCCATTTAATGAAACATTAAATGGCTGAACACCATTCAGGCCGTTAATTGAACGGCGCCGTTTAGTTAACTGCCTAGGCAGTTAATTGTACGGCTGATTAAGCTAGTTGGCGGCGACTTATCCATACTAATAATTATAAATAGGAAAGTATGTGTATGTGTCTGTTTGTCTGTCTTTCACGGCTAAGCCACTGAACTGATATTGATGAAATTTGGTTTAGGGGTAGATTATACCTTGAGAAAGGACATTGGCTATGTTTGGTCGCGATAACCAACATCCACTCGGGCGAAGCCGCAGGCAAAAGCTAGTGCTTTTATTTTTAATTATATGACATTTAAAGTTTGAAATATTAAATTTGTCTATTTGTTATAAAACTCTTATAAATTGGATGATTTTTTTTACCTTTCCAGTGCTAGTATGTAGATTAAAATCGAAATTTCCATCAAATTTTTCGTTACATTTTGGTCACATAATTTACATCAAAATAGTTTACTAATATCAATTGCAATCGAAAAATAATAAATGTCAAAGTGTTACTATACAATTTAAATACTAAAATAAACAACAAATAATCACAAAATACTTGTCTATTTTATTCTATGTCTTAATACAAATAAATGTCAACCATTAAGATCCCAGAAGTTGGCACAAAGTAACACCCTTCTCAAACATAATTTGAAAAAACAATTTTTATTTATTTTTAATAAGTTCTCCTTTAAATTTTGGTATGTCCGTTTAGTAGCGGTTTGTCTTTAAAGACATAACATAACATAAACTCACGCCTATATCCCCGAAGGGGTAGGCAGAGGTGCTAGTACCCACATTTCGCCAGTTTATGTTTGGGTCCCAATGTAAGGTGGGCGAGCCTATTGCCATTAACCGGGCACTTATAAACATGCGATAAATACACACATAACTTCGAAAAATATCGAAAAGTCATTGGTGTGTGCCATGGTAAAACCTGGGATCGAACCCGAGACCTCGTCTAAGCAGTCCATTACACATACCACTAGGCTATTGCGTTACGACATAACTTTTAGTTAGACGAAGTCAATTCACAGCATCTAATGTCTATTGTATCTTGACGAAATCAAAAAAGAATCGAATCATTTTAGTAGGATTGTCATAGTCATTCACTTTTCCACATCACTTTTTTTATATCATCAAAAACTGCGACCCAGTAAACGTCAACTGACTTCGTTTAATTAAAAATTCGATTATAGATCACCTCTAAACATCGATAAAACGACCCCATCACTAGAACAGATCGATATCCGTTACTAGGGCTACAGACGGGCGGGACGCTCTCTATTTACAGCTAATCTGCGCTCGACTGTACCTGTATAATTCGTTTTATATTTTCACTTGAATGCTTTATGTTTCAAACTTTGATTTGAGCCAGACTGTGCTCATATATAAGCTCAATTTAATTTCAAGAAAACCTATTTCATTACGTCACAGTAGCTTTATTTGTGCTATAAAATCTTGTTTTTTTTTCCCAAATTTCAGGAGTTTAACTAAACGGGCGGTACCCTTAAATCAAACTTCTAATTTAACGCAATTCTACTAGGTATATTGAGGTTTACGTAGCACAAGTTCACGCCTCAATTCAGTTTCGTACGGAAACTGTAATGCGCAAACCCGGCTTGCACTTGCTTGAGTTTTATAGATAAGTGCATGTCGTTTAACTTAGTTTCAGACATTTTTATGATTAAACTTATAGTTTTGCTGAAAATTACGGTAAACCAATTTTTGTGACCTTTGATCTTGAATAAAAAATCCATGTGGACTTTTTAGATTTTATTTATGATAATGTTTTGAACAATGATGCCAACTTTGAGCTGAGTGCGAATTATCCATACTAATATTATAAATGCGAAAGTAACTCTGTCTGTCTGTCTGTCTGTCTGTCTGTCTGTCTGTCTGTCTGTCTGTCTGTCTGTCTGTATGTTACGCTTTCACGCCTAAACCACTGAACCGATCTTGATGAAATTTGGTACAGAGGTATATTAGAGCTTGAGAACGGACATAGGCTACCTTTTATCACGCGAAAGGGGGTTTAAGGGGGGGAAATAGGGGATGAAAGTTTTTATGAAAGTTTGTCATTTCTGAAGATATATTAATGAAATTTAGTACAGAGGTAGATTAGAGCTTGGGAATGGACATAGGCTACCTATTATCGCGAAAAGGGGGGTAGAAGGGGGGGGGGGGGGACTAGGGCCTTGGGATGAAAGTTTGTCATTTTTGAAGATTTCTTGATGAAATTTGGTACAGAGATAGTTTAGAGCTTAGACACGGATATAGGCTACCTTTTATCGCGAAAAGGGGGGTAGAAGGGGGGCGGACTAGGGCTTTGGTATGAAAGTTTGTCATTTTTGAAGATTTCTTGATGAAATTTGGTACAGAGATAGTTTAGAGCTTAGGAACGGACATAAGCTACCTTTTATCGCGAAAAGGGGGGTAGAAGGAGGGGACTAGGGCCTTGGGATGAAAGTTTGTCATTTTTGAAGATTTCCTGATGAAATTTGGTACAGAGATAGTTTAGAGCTTGGAAACGGACATAGTTTACCTTTTATCTCAAAAAGGGGTAGAAGGGGGGGGGATATGGCTATGGGATGAAAGTTGGTCTTTTTTGAAGATATCCTGATGAAATTTGGTACAGATATAGATTAAAGCTTGGGAACGAACATACGCTACCTTTTGTCGCGAAAGACGAGGATAAAGGGGGGGGGGCTTTTAGGGCATGAAGTTTGCCAGTTTTGAAGACATTCTGATGATATATTTGGTATAGAGATGGATTGAATTGGGAACGAAATGGAGGCATTAGGGGGGGGGGGGGGTAATAAGGTATGAAAGTTTGACATTTTTGAAGATATCCTGATGAAATTTGGTACAGGGATTAATTAGAGCTTGGTAACGGACATATGCTACCTTTTATCGCGAATAATGTGGTAAAAGGGTGGGGGAGGGATAAGGACTGGATAGTTAGTATGAAAGTTTGTCAGTTTTGATGATATCCTGGTGAAATTTGGTACAGAGATGGATTAGAGCTCGAAAATGGACATAGGCTACCTTTTATTGCGAAAAAGGGAGTTGAAGGGGTGGAATAGGGCAAGGGTATGTAAGTTTGTAAATTTTGAAGATATCTTGATGAAATTGGTATAGAGATGGATTAGAGGTTGGAAATGGATATAGGCTACCCCTTATCGCGAAAAAGGGGATAGAAGGGGGAGTGGGGAAGTGGAATAGGGCTATGGGATGTAAGTGTATAATTTTTCATTGGCACAAAAAAGGGGGTGAATGTGGCATAAATAGTAAGAATTTCTTTTAAGATGTCCTCGTGAAATTTGGTACAAAAGGTGAGTAGAGATTGTTATAGGGACGAGTGGATAGGTGTGTAAAGATCGAAAGTCTAGTAGAGTCGACTACAGGAGCAAGTAGATATGCGACTAGAGAGCCAAATAGAATGCAGTAAAGAGTTGAGTAGAGAGGCGAGTGAAAAGATGAATGTAGTGGCGAGTAGAGATCGAATAGAGAGTTGAGTAGAGGTGCGAGTAGATAGGCGAGTGGGGAGAGTCAAGTAGAGAGGCGAAAAGAGAATCGAATAGATGGGCAAGTAGAGAGGCCAATGGAATGGCGAGTTTAGAGAAGAGTACAAAGTCAAGTAGAGAGGGGAACAGAGAAGTCAGTAGGGAATCGAGTATAAATTCAAGTATAGAGGCTTGTAGAAAGTCGAGTAGAGAGTCGAATATAGAGGCGTATAGAAAGTCGAGAACAGAGGTGAGTACATAGTCAAGGACAAAGTTGAGTAGAGAGGCGAGTTTAATGCTCAATAGCGTCGGATCAACACTAAGCGATAACCGACATCCACGCGGGCGGAGCCGCGGGCAACAGCTAGTTGTACCATATAATTTTGTTTATATTCACTAGCCTACAAAGTCTTCGGTGAATATTTCAAACGTCTACCCGTTTCCATGATTAATATACTTAGAGCATAATCACGTTTACTGTATGAGAGCCCTCGTTTTTTTAAAGTATTTTTTGTTATAGCAGCAATTAAAATACATCTACTGTGGAAATTTTAGCTGTTTAGCTATGTCTACAGTTCATGAGCCTGGGGACAGACAGACGGACAGTGAAATCACAGTAATAGGGTTCCGTTTTTATCTTCTGGGCATGGCAACCTAAAAAAGGAACAAATAGTCACATGAAACACCATTAAGACCTGGAATTTCTTGCCAGCTCATGTGTTTCTTCCTACATTCCCGGGTCCTTTAAATGGGGCGTGAAAAAGCATCTCATGAGGCCGTCAAGCTGAGTGCCACCATTGTGAAATCGTTGATGTCTGTAATGGTGACCCTCTTTCCTGAGAGTTAACCTTCAACTTTCCATCAGGTGAAGTGAAGTCAAATTGGCGTATCTCATATAAAAAACGTTGTAGAACTTTCTATTGGCAATCATATCAAACTTCATATCCATATTCACAATGACTCACAGCGATCGATTTCAAATTAGTATTTTAATTCAACAGCCAATATTAGATAACAAGGATTGCAAACCACAGATTTGACTGAGATACTAACAATAACATAAGTATTGCTTGTATAACCGTTTGTCCGTCATATCTATACTATCTATATCTATACCAATATTAAAAAACTGAAATGTTTATTTGTTTGTACGCGCTAATCTCAGGAATTACTGATTCGAAATGAAAAATCCTTTTTGTGTTAAATAGTCGATTTATCAACGAAGGTTATAAGCCATATATCATCGCGCTACGACACAAGGAAGCGGAGCAGTAATCAAAAATGTCAACAAATCCGCGAATGTTTTGTTTTACTAGCAGCCGTTCGCGACTTCATACGCGTGGAGTGAATTAGACTTACATACAAACTACCATCCGCTGTTTTAACCCGAAAAGTGGGTTGATTTCTAAGGATACATTAGTAGTAGGTACATCTCCAAACCATCTGTAGAGCAAACATTTTAAATTTCAAAAACATAGGACTTTCATACAAACTTCCAAGTCCCGTTTTACCCCATTATGGGTGGAGTTTCGTAAAATCCGTTCTTAGCAGATGTCCCTGAAGAACCCACCTGCCTAACTACAAGTTTGTAAGCGTTATAGTTTCCGAGATTTCTTGATTAATTAGTTTGATTAATTAGTGAAAAAAAAAACCAGCTGAATGAATTTATTAATTTGAATTTGGAATTCTTAACCAAAGAGGAGATATTTCAGATCAAATTGATCAGTACGAAAAAACGCTAATTTCATACGTAAGGAACTAATATTTTAAGAATAAGTTAAAATAAAATTTAAATTCTAAAAGTTTTTTTTTAGTTTCTTACACTGTCCATATAAGCTAACTATAAAATAACCTACAATAAACTGTACCAAATTTAATTTATCGACAACTTTCGATACTGATGGCCGGTAGCTTAATGGTTAAGGAGTCGGCTTTACGATCGAGAGGTCCCGGGTTCGAATCCTAGCCATTACACTACCGACGTGAACCCACCTAGCACAAGCAATTTAGCTTAGTTGGAGGGGTTAGAGGGAATATTAATAATTTCGATAATTTCGGTTGCTAATATTGTTTAATAAGAAAAAACTATTTTTTAATTGCAAAGAACCGGCAGCAAAGGTAATGACATTTTACTATCTGAAATAAAAAAAAAAGACTATAGGATAAAACGGCCATACGCAGTGTTCACCTGGATGTCGCGCGTAGCGATATTTTCAAAGTAAATAAATACTCACGAGAGATAAGAAATACCTTTATTTTTCAAATTTAGCTCTCAATTTTATTCCACAGTTGGAAATAGCACAATATGGGCATATTCACGATATTTTTAACGACATTATTACAAGCAAGTCTTAACAGTACCATGTAAGCGTTCGAAAGTTCCTGTCTCACAGGACAGGAATTGACTAAAAAGTTGCCTCGCTTTTACCACTCACATGGCCGTTCCAATATATCCTTATATATATCTGTGGATATTCAGCTGTTATATAAAAAGATTTGAAAAATTACGGGTTTAGTGGGTGATATGGGGTTTGAAAGTATGCCACGGGTGATGCCGGGGTTGTCGGCTTGTTTTAGATAACAAGAATCTGTGTGGTCACTTCAACTATCCTTTGTTGCCTGATTCTGACACCGCGCCGACAGTTTCGGCTTAGATTAGATCAATCCAGATAAGAGGTTCCTAGAATAGTGTCGTTAAACTTTAAAATGGTCAGCATTCCACGTTTATGACTCAATTTTTATAATTGTAGGTCTTTTTATGCTATTTAAAGGTTAAAAGTGAGGTACTTAGTTCGGAGCCGCGTTTCGGCCGTGGTCCATTTGCTAAAAAAAAACATTTTGACGTTTTAGAAGTCCAGATTAAATGGTCGATACGGAAAAAAATATTTTTGACTTTGATTTTTGTGTTATGAACTTTGGGGCCAAAATCAGACACACTTGCAAGCAAACATGCAAGATTTACTATTTATGCTGTTGATTGATGGCACTTGGTGGAATTTATTGTTACTTTTTCCACAGTATTTATTATTCCATATCAGGTTCAATAATAAATACTGTGGAAAAAGTACAAGTGTGTTCTCAATATGTGATGCTGATTCACGAACGAAGCTATGATGCTTTTGTCATGGAGTTAGAAGATCCAAGCTCCCATAGAAGCAAAAATTAACCTTATAACGGATTTATAAGGGAGCAAACCGAAGGCTCCTTTCTCTATCTGTCTCCATACGTGTCATTCAATAAGGGATTTCTCACTTCTTAGACGATTTAATGTCATTTTTTCATGTTGTAGTGTTCTATCTGCCTCGGCCATTGAGAGATAAAGAACTGCTATTGACTTCTGTACATTGGTGTCCACCTCTTTGGTACCTACCCACATAACTACTTTTAGGCTAATATTCTAAAACGACACTCAGTATTGAATCATAATTTTTACAAGGACAGCTAGTATACAGATTAACAGATTTGACAGATCTGTCCTTCAAATCTATATCTATATATATAGGTATATAAAAATCAATTGCTGTTCGTTAGTCTCGCCAAAACTCGAGAACGGCTGAACGGACTTATCTCATCTTAGTCTTAAAATGTTCGTGGAGGTCTAGGGAAGGTTTAAACGGTGAGAAAATATAGGAAATTGTAACTTTTTTTATCGTTTCTGAGGCGGTACGGAGTTTGCCGGGTCAGCTAGTATTCAAATATTAATATTAATGAAACGGAATTTTATTATTTAATTTTCTTATCCAATGCAACGAATCTTAGCTATTCAGATTGCGAATAGCCGCATCATCGATGCTGCGTCACCTCACTCAATACTAGCCATACGCTTAAGAACAAATAGACACGTCAATAATGGTGCCATGTTGGTTCCCAGTAGAGTAGAATTGAGACATTCCATCTCTTCTAACTTAATCCGAATTCGTATTTCCGGGTACTAAAACTTAGGTGTCTTCAAGGCTAGAGTGAAATAGGTTACTTCTAGACAAGTGCTCTACAGCCGAACACATCGTCACTTACCAACAGGCGCGATAGTGGTCAAAGGCGAGCTGTATTACCAGATTTTTTTATTAATTAACTGAAACAAAATATAACAGAATTATTACATACCATTAACATACCTACGTTCACACCGGTAATCCCCGAAGGGTTGGGATAAAGGTGTATTCAAACGTTTCACCAATTATGATTTGCGATTTCACGCAAAACGGTCGAATCTATTACCGCCAAAAGGGTAATTGCCATGGGCTGTGTGTTTACAGTCAGATGGAGAACACCCCTATCCCTATCGCCTTATGACACCCACGGGAAGAGGATGGGTAAGCCCTGTCTATTCCTCCGGGAACTGTTAGTTAACATGTCATTAAATCAAATCAGTAAGAATTGGGTATTTTCCTGTAGTTAAAATAAATTATTAAAAAGTAACTAATTTGACTAGTCAGTCAAATTCCCAATTGGGTATTTGACTGACTAGTCAAATTAGTTACTATTTATTAAATGTCAAAACGGTAAGTTATAAGGAAAATTGTATGAAAAAATTATTTGTGCCGTTATAATATTTAATAGTCAAATAATTTGCTATTAAAGGTTCGGTGGATGGTTAAAAATAAATAAGAACGATAAAATAAGAACAGACGCAACGGTTTTCACTGTTTTACTATTCTTAATTTAATAAATTCAGCTAAATTATTTATTTTAACTACAGGAAAATACTCAATTGGACTTAAAAACAATGCCACCTCTATACATTCTTAGTCATAAAAACTAAACGAAAGACCGCTCAAACACAACAATAGAAAAATTATTGTTGCTTATAACGTTGATCTGCCGATATCTATCGATGTAATCTATCGATGACAGGTACACCGCGATATTCCGCTCTCGATATTAGTTAATTTGGTATTAATCGATACATCTTTCGAACAGTTACACGCCATTTGAAAGACGGAATCGTTATACAGTCGGCAGCAGAATGATCTTGACAACAAAATTTTAAAATTATCTTTTTTTCATATATAGTACATACATGTACTCACGCCTGTAAATCCCCGAAGGGGTATGCAGAAATGTTATAAAATGATTATCCTTTACACATTTTCAATATCCAAGTTATAATTACAATGTATTAAAGGCAAATCAAACTGTTTTATTGATTTAAATTGTATTATTGTCCGAACTAAAGGTGTGTACCAAATTTCAGGACAATCAGTCAACAGGAAGGGGGGGAACCAAGGCATTAAGATCATTTTGAGCACTTTGTTGGTCAAAAGCGATCTGATGCTGACTGTACCTAACGTTCTATAGTCCAAACGAAAAATGAGAAGTGAAGAATGCTGTATGCATTGGCGTTTAAAAAATATACACACCAGCAGAATTAGCGGAACACAAAAACAAAGGAGAGTATAAAATAGTTAGCTTTATTTTTAAATAAATAATAATTAATGAAAAACAGTTTAATTAACATGTTTTGACATTAATTTGCAACACCATAGGTACTTAAAGTTTAATAAAAAAAACCTTAACTAAACAAAATGTATTTTTAAGATAGAATGGAAATCTGAGAAAAATGGATTTTGTTAAGTTTTTTTTTATTAAACTTTAAATATGGTGTTGGAAATTAATATTAAAACATATTAATTTAACTGTTGTATACTGTCTTTTTTACTCTTCTTTTTTTATGTTCCGTTAATTCTGCCGGTGTGTTTATTTTTAGGTATGCATGAATATGAATATTAAAACGGATACATGTACACATATTCATTTATTATCTAATCATGTAAAATTTATTCTGTGGTAGGTATTCGTAATATATGTAGGTATGTAGAGCCTACAGAGGTGATACGGTTTCATACATTTTTGCTTTACATACAATCTAAAGATACTGACTGACTGGCTGACATAGTGATCTATCCATGCACAGCTAAAGCCACTGGACGGATGGGGCTGAAATTAGGATGCAGGTAGATGTTATGACGTAGGCATCCGCTAAGATTTTTATTAATTCTACCCCCAAGGGGATAAAATAGGGGATGAAAGTTGGTATGAAACTCAGTCAATTTTAAACCGATGGGGCTGAGACTTTGCATGCATAAAGCTAATATGTTGACTCAACACTAAGCGATAACCAACATCCATGCGGGTGGCACACCGCAGGCAACAGCTAGTTTTATATGAAATCGTGCAACGGTATCTTTTTTGTCCGACTGTACATACGAAAAAAAATTTATTTAAGTATGTCTCTCCACATTCTATAATCTATAAAAGAAGCTAGGAAGGTTATTGCTTACTTTGGGTATAGATAGTATTGTGTATAATTTTCTAGACTATTCATTTCTAAAGGTATTTGTAACTCAATTATACACTTTTTTCCACCTAATGAAAAGTGGTTACCGTCGCTTATGAACGTGTGCAACACCAGGGGAGTCACACTCATGCTGCAGACCCGGTAAATGCAGAGAGTTACTATACTGTCCGTCTAGAAGACAAAGCAGGAATAGCCTTTGGTCTTCCCACTGACGGCATAAAAACTCTGCAACGATACTATACTCACCGTCGGGAACACAACGAGGTTATTATGGCCGCGGTATTTTATAGAGCAGAGGTACTTCCCCAATCGAACTGCTCAATTGAACGAAAATACCGTTTTTTCCTATCTCCTACAGCTGAACGGATCTAGCTTGAATTGTATAGTCTGGTATATCACACAGCAGACGTGCCATCATCACAACAGTGCCCCACAAAATTTGGAGATCCTTTATCACCAGGGCCTTCTCCCATGAAATTATAGTATTCACATACACGATTTACATGACCCGTGTGGTGACGGAGAAAGAATACAAGTATCACCACCCCATCTCATTCAAAGGGTGTCGTGAGAGGTTATTAACAGAAAAATATGAAGACGATACCACTGCGAGAGAAGGTAAACTCGATTTAAAATCCTGTACCAACCCGTCTGACCAGCGTGGACACAGTAGACCAGAGCCCCCCAACAGTGTGCTGGGATATGTGGTTAATTAATTGATTGACATTTATTTAGACTTGTTTCAGTTCGTAAGTAAGGTTGTCAGGGAGCATTCTCCAGGAAGCACAGTCAGCATCATTAAAATGTCGCTATCAAAAGTACTCAAAATAATCTAAATACCAAAATCACAATTTTATATAGGTTTAGAGTACTCAAATAGTTGTAAGTATCCAGAGTGGTCTAACTATCTTAACAATCGGCCTTTCAGAATTATGTCAGTTAGTGGAGTATTCATATTCATATACACAATCACGCCGGTCGATAATATCCAGTCAAGCATAATTTCAAAAAATCTAGACATTGCCACTTTACCGCATTTTGTATACCTTTTTCACACATTGCCGGGATGATAATATTATTATGAGTAAGAAAAAGATACAAAATGTGTCAATTGACAATGGCTTTTTATTTCTTTATAGTTGACAGTTGCATAAACCATGAACTATCAACTTGCATTAGTGAGAAAAGGACGAATGTCTAGATTTTTTGAAATTATTTACGTTAATTATACTTGATTGGATACCATCGACCGGCGTGATTGTGTATATGAATATGAATACTCTACTAATTTAGATTATACTGGAAGACCGATTGTTAAGATAGTTGGACCACTCTGGATACTTACAACTATTTGAGTACTCTAATAACCAATATAAAATTGGAATTTTGGTATTTAGATTATTTTGAGTATTTTTTGATGATGTTGACTGTACAAAAAAATCTTTTATTTTTTCGATGAAATAGTTTCTAAAGCAAATTATAGTATTTAACTAAACAATGAATATAACAAGAATTACCGCTGTGTAAACACTGTGGGTGTTGTAGGGTAGATAGACATATTAGCGTCCATTTCAATTAATGAATTATTTATATATTCACACCTGTGAAAGCCCGAAGTTGTAAGCAGATGTTTATTAACACAAACATTTCGCCTACAATGATTTTCGATCCCTCGTAATTGGAGGTGAGCCTATTGCTGACAAACGAGCAGTTTGTCAGGGGCTATATGTTAAATTTTGGATGGAGAATGCCCTCTCTTAGTCACCTTCTACGACACCCAAGGGAAGAGATATGGTGGCCCTATTCTACTCTACGGGGAACATTATAAAACGGAAGAAAAAATTCTGAACATGAGGTATCATGCTCGATTCAAAAATATTAGAAAATGTTATTGAGCTGCTTAAAATCCAAGAGCAAAACTGCTATCAGAGAATCAATTCCCCTTTTTAAGGATTCTATCGCCATTTTTTATGCAATTGAGGTGGCAGTCCAAGTGGCTACCGTAGCCTATGGACGTGTGAGTCCGTACCGTAGCCTATGGACCAGGTGAGTCTCACTTGCGCTGCCGATCCTGTAAACGCTGATATTTCTATGCCGTCAGTGTAGAAAACAAAGCAGGATCAGCCTTTGGTCTTCCCACTGACAGCACAAAAGCTCTCCAGTGAGCTCTGGCTACCCTACTCACCGCCGGGAACACAACACGAGGTTATTATGACGACGGTATTCTGTAGGGCGGAGGTACTTTCCCAGTTGGACTGCTCAATTGGGCGGAAATACCGTCGTGTCCTACGTTTTTATTTACTTTTAGAACGACGTTTCGGCTACTTTTCAGCAGCCATATTTGCGGTTTTACTAATCATCCTTAATCAAACCGCGAACATGGCTGCTGAAAAGTAGCCGAAACGTCGTTCTAAAAGTAAATAATAACAAATAAATCGCTATAGAATCCGTAAAAGTTGTTTTATTGCAATGTTTTTGTTATTCGCGATAACTTCAGAAAATATCTTCAATGCCTTATTGGATCACCTTACGTAAAGGCATTTGAGACTCAATCGGTTCGGTTTTAGTCGGCTGGCACGGGGATATCCGATATAAAAGTTAAGATTGGCTTGGGCAATGAGATCTTATACCAAACAATCCTACAAGCCCTTAAATATAAAAATAATTGTCTGGTAAAAACATGACTTGTGTCTAATCAAACAATGAGGCTCGTCATAAAGATAATAACAGCAGATTGAACAGACACCTAACAGTTATAGTTATAAGACTAACCCCATTTGCCTGGAGTGCATGGAGAGCGAGAAGACCAGCTTCCATCTACTGGCAGAGGAATCTCCTGTTATCGGAAAAACTGGACACGTTTGCCACTTGTCTAGAGGGGCTGAAGGTGGAACGGATCGCGAGCTTCTGCAAGGAAACAAAGAGGTTTGAAGAGGCACCGTGAGAGCTGGAAGAACCAAACTCTCCCTCAGGGGAGGGATGGAGAAATAGCTTGCAGAATCATCTGTCTGACCATCCGGCGTCCACACAGTGAAAAACTTATAATCAAACAAAAAATATTGTACAAATTTTTTTTTTCTCTCGTGGACGATAACTGTATAATCCACCTTCCACCGCAGTTTTTTGCCGCCAATATAAGTGATTCATTCTTACTCATAAGTCTTATTATAGACACTTAGATCAGCTCCAAGCAATAATTTCTTATGCTAATATTATCAAATTATTTCGTACTATTAAGATTTCAATCTAATATGATCTTAATGTTGTGTGGGAATGACAAAATAAATATATATTATAAAACTGGAGAATTTGTCGGTTCTTTTTTCTATATAGGACACGTAAAAATGACTTCACCTCATCCAAACCGTAAGCTGGAGGCAACAGGGTTACCATTACAAACACCAGCAATGTTGCAAAAGTACCCTCAGCTTGAGGGCCTCACCAGATGCTTCTTCATATGCCTCCCAAAGAACCCTGCTTGTAAACAGTTCCAAGTGTATTCAGTGGGGCATAGAAATGAGTTGCCGAACTGATTGGCTCTTAATGAAATTGCATTATTTTTTTATATTATTTAGGTGGCAGACAATTAATTAAAAAACAAAATTATGTTATGACAAGCACACGGCCAACCTGATGGAAAGTGGTTACCATGGCCTATGGACGTGTGCAACACCAGGAGCGACGCGCTGATAGAACAAAAACTCTCCAGTGAGCTCTGGCTACCCTGCTCACCGCCTGGAACACAACACGAGGTTATTATGACCGTAGCATTCTGTAGGGCGAAGGTACTTCCCCAGTCGGACTGCTCAATTGGACGAAATTACCGTCGTGTTTGGTTTAGAGCGCGCTAATCTCAAGAACTACTTGTTCAAATTCAAAAATTCTTTTGGTGTTGAATAGTCTGTTTATCGAGGAAGGTTATAGGCTACATAATATAATCAAGTAACTACTCAAGGGAGCGGAGCAGTAATCATCAATAACAACAAATCTAACAGATTCCCTTTCGTTATTGGACAATTATCAATTAGCCATATGGTTAAAAGGTAAACTAAAGTCTTAGACTGTATAGAAAATCCATATTAGACACAGGTATGTCACTAGAACTTGACGTAAATAAAGCTTCTACTTTGATGCAAGTTTGATATCCATACTAACTAATATTATAAATGGTAAAGTGTATGTGTGTGTCAGTTTTTTCCATCTTTCACGCCTAAACCACTAAACCGATTTGATGAAATTTGGTATAGGGGTAGATTAGACCTTGAGAAAGGACATAGGCTACATTTGGCCGCGATAACCGATATCCACACGGGCGGAGCCGCAGGCAAAAGCTAGTATACTATAAATTCCATAACATTAACAGTTTGCAGGCAATATTGAAAAATTAGCGTACTCACACATAACGCGTATTATATCGAGCCGTTAATTGTGGGTAGCTGGAACCCAAAAAAGTTCAACAACAGACTTACATACAAAACTACGATATCGGCAATGGGTTCATATGGCAGTCACTTCACGGCAAGACTGGAAAAGCTGCGGACCCCAGACTCTGAGGTAAAGGCTTCGGATGCGACTGGGATTAATGGTAGGATGAAGAAGAAGATATACCACGGGCGAACCCGGGAGGAGCCGATTAGTGACAAAATATACGGTTTGGCCAATGAAATGTTTGGTATTTCCTTTGATTGGAATTCTCAAGACGTTTCTTTGATCACAAGTCCTTGAGTACACGTTTCCTAATTCGCGTAAGACCAGGAAATACTTACAGATTTATAAATAGCTAGCTGATGCCCGTGGCTTCGCTCGCGAGTGTGTTGTTTATCGTTTTTGGTTGGTTTTCTCCAGTTTTAATCAACATATCGTGTCGTGTTCCCGGCGGTGAGTAGGGTAGCCAGAGCTCACTGCAGAGTTTTTGTGCTGTCAGTGGGAAGACCAAAGGCTGTTCCTGCTTTGTCTTCTATATTGACGGCACAGAAACTCTTAGTGCTTACAAGGTCGGCAGCACTAGTGTGACTCCCTTGGTATTACACACGTCCATAGGCCACGGTATTCACTTTCCATCACGTGGTCCGTGTGCTAGTCTGTCACTTCAATTGTATACAAAAAAGTTCCATAAAAACACCGCTACTATGCATAAAAAAAAGTAATAATTTATACAAAATATGAACTCTAGCTAATGTTGTCATATTAGCGCCCCAAGATTAATATCTGTTACAAACTGTAGGCAATTTATTTATGTTATTAAGTTATTTGTATGGGTTTTAGTGGTTTAAGTAAAAAATATTTGTATTCGTTGAATAAAAGACAGTCACCGGTCCGTGTCTCAGAGAACACGTTTAATCAACAGACTAGCCTGCCTCACGAACATCTGTGTGGTAAACATTACGGGTAGTTGGAGCCCTAAAAACCTTGTGGACAAGACAAGAAAAGCACACAGCACACCTTATAAGGAGTGGTCACCAGGCCCCCGACTCTGCTAATTTTATGACATAATAAAACCACTGTCATGCCACTGACATTGCATAAAATGTCATTAAATTTTAGACTTTATTTTCAAGTCTTAAAGTCCAAAATGAAAAGAGAAAGAGTTTTTAAAAAAAAATGCACTCTACAATTTAAGTTAATTTTAGACTTTAACTGTATTTCTGTAAAGTCTTAAGTTAAATGGCATTGGTTGCAGTGTCTATGGCACCACAGTGGTTTTGCTATGAAAAAAATAATAGCAGAGTCAGGGTCCAGGGCCTATGGACGTGGGCAACAGCGCAGAGGTGTCATATTCGAGCTGTCGATATGAGAGTACCCAGCTTTCTTTATGGGTTTGTGTAAAATGGTGTTTTATAATTCATAACTAACTAGCATGGGTACGCCCATGGCTTCTGAACCTGTAGAAGCCTTGTATTGCCCTTCTTGAGAGAACCCCATATTGTAGTCATTTGGGAAAACCACAGTTGGGAGTTTATGCTCACTCCTAATGCAAGCAATTTAACTTAGCTGGAAGGATTACTAGGAATACAACATGGAGTTTTTCAAGAAGGGCATTAGAATTCTTTCTCTTTCTTCCTCTTAAAAAGACAACTCCCACACTAGGGAACAAGCCCTGTATCGCGGGGGACTTTACAAACATACAATTAACGGACACAAAGTACACCCAGACTCAGAATAACTATTTGTGGATCACACAAATTTTTGTCCTGTGTGGGGATCGAATCCATAACTTCGTGCACAGCCGGTGCATACTGCGCCCACTAAGCCACGGAGGTACACGGTTCCTACAGCGTTGGCAGCGCGATTTTGACGTCCCTGGTATTGTACACGTCCATAGGCCACGGTAGCTAATTTCCTTCAGGTGGGCCGTGTGCTTGTATGCCACTTAAGGGTATTAAAAACCCGAGGAGGGCCAGACCGAGAGGGAGGGCACTGGGTCGGCCGGGGTGCAAGGATATGTCGTCTGACAACCTCGCCTTCGGCATAGCACAACGACCCACAGACGGCGTGCGGTTTAGTCGGTTCGAGTCCGACATAACCTTCCCCCTTCGGCTCCGGAGCGGGGGTATCAGTGGGGATTTCCCACACGAAAAAAAAGAGGTATCAAAAATAGGAGTAATTTAGGTTACTAATAATTCTTTAAATATAGATGAGATTAGATTAGATAAATCTGTATTGTACACCAAAAAGCCCCAAGTTGACGGGATACCGTTCAAATAAGACCTTTTAATACTCGTATCATATTGAGAATATATAAAAAGGGAAGCCGATAAGAAGCGTATAATACGTTTAAAAAAAAATCTTTTTAAAGATTATCGCGCGGTAAATGTCGGTATGGCAGGACTCCGGACTGTCAGCTGTCAATGGTGAAAATTGAAGTATAGCAAAAACATTATGTTGAAAAGTGAATTTAATTTAAATCAAATGTGAAATGTCGTTTCTTTGTTTTCAGGTAGGTTTTTAGTTGTTCGTTTTTATAATGTAGTTTAAAGATAAACTCGTTAATTAATAAAATAAACCTTTGTTTTCAGTGCAACACTCTGTTTCTTTCTTAGTTCAGTCCTTATAAATGGAAGACTAATAGTCTTGTATACGAACACTTTACCAAGATTTATTACTCCTGTCAAACATAAATCACATACGATTACCAAAAAACGACATACCACAGAATAAATATTTGGCATACTTAGGTAATCTTTTTTTACCACTAGCAACATAGGTTTTTTAAAGTTAAGTAAGATATAGTTGTCGAGTGGAGATAGGAGGCATACATTATGCTAATGTCTAAAATATTTCACTCTAATAGATCCCGGGGACGATTAAGCCGTGCCAACTGGTTTGGGTGTGTTTCCATAGTTGGACGGTACGATATTTTCTATGAGAGTATGAGGTAGTCTTAATTTATATTACATTCTTTATTTATCTTTAACTGACTACCCTTTTTAAATCTCAGCCTCTTAGACAATAGTTGGCTACACACTGAGCGAGAAGCTTCGCTTGACAAATGTCTCGTGAGGCTACACTTGCTTTATGTGAACCACGCTATTGACAAAGGTCTTTAAACTGATATAACTGTGTTAAGCATTACTGATAGTTGTGAAAATGTGTTTTAGAAACCTTTTCAAGTACTTTGAGTAATATAATTATTATTGTATTTGTATAATTTTTAGTTCTGTATCATTGTCAAGTACTTGACATCGCCAAAGCTTTCGATAGAGTTTGGCACAAATCGCTTCTTTCCAACCTACCAGCCTTTGGTCTGCCTCCTAGACTGTGCGGCGTCCTTTGGGATGGACGAGCCTCGGAGTTCTTGCAGGTAAATACCGGCGTACCGTAGGGGTCCGTCCTATTACCAACTCTCTTTCGTCTGCATGACATGCTGTCTATAGGCAGCATTCATTGCTATGCGGATGGCACCAGCACCTTGCACGGGAGTTACCATGGACGTCCTGCGGATAAGCAGACGCATATCGCGGAAAATAGGCAGCTTCTTATCACTGAACTTGACCGGATCCTGGACCACATTTCCCATAGAAGCATATGGGAATTGAGTTTCCCCTTTCTTGCCTGATTAAAATGCATGGCATAAAATTTAGAGACACTTTTAAACAATATTAAGACGTGTAACAACGTTAGCAAAACGAAGAAGACGTGAACCCGTAAGTCTTTTCTTCATTAATACGCTTAAACTTCACAATTTCTTATCGAAAGTCTATGCCAATCCGACAGCCTCTGTGAAAAAAAACTGTGGAAAAAAACGCGACTGCTACGCAGGAGATACGAGCTTGATTTCCGTTCAGTGCAAATATTTTATGCATGAATATGACTTAATGGCTATTTGTATTGGTCTTGTCGTGTCTCAGAGAGCACTACGTTAAGACGTAAATTCCGGTTCCAATACGAACATCTATAGTAGCAGTTACGGGTATTGGAGCCCTAAAACGTCCAGGTCAAACCCAATGTCAATGGGTTGTGGCAATCAGATCGCACTCGCTTTACGGAAATTATCGAATTCTGCCGTTAGTTAGACATGGAGATAGGGCGCGACGGTATTTCTGCCCAATTGAGAAGTACATCCACGTTACAGAATATCGCTGCCATAATAATCTCGTATGGTGTTTACTGCGGTGAGTAGGCTCAAAGCTCACTGGAGAATTTGTATGCTGTCAGTGGGAGAACAAAGGCTTGTCCTGCTTTATCTTCTACAATGACGGCACAGAAGCTCTCTGTGCTTACAGGGTCGGCAGCACGAGTGTGAATATCTGGTGTTGCACACGTCCATAGGCTACGGCAACCACTTCCCATCAGGTGGGCCGTGTGCTCGTCTGCCACCTTAGTGGTATAAAAAAAGTAGACTGGAAAAAGCAGACCCGAGATTCCAACCTTCGAATGCAACCGAGATTAACGCTTGGATGAAGAAGAATGACAATGGACCCGTGCCCCTTACTCGCTTGCCCATGTAATATTTCCCGCTGTCACCACACACTGATGGCATTATTTAGGCACGTCACATCGCCAGACTATATTGCCGCGTTTTGTCTACCTGTCGATGTGAAGTCCGATAATTATGCTTTTTAGTTCTGGCAACACTGGTAAGTAGGCAGAATGATGTGGTACTTTGGAACTGAAAAAAAAAGTGTCAAGTCTGGCGAGTTCCTTTTTTGAATTTGTAATTTGAAAAATGAATAAGGAATTGTTATTTAAGTTCTCGTTAAGTTAGTTGATTTGCGATATGTTTTAAACTTATGGACTAAGAGCCCGTGAATGCAAGACCTTCGTCATTTTATAAAAGCTGAAAGTTTGCCAGTGCATGCTCTCAACACAGGTAAGAACGATGGCCCATAATGAAGTAATTCCTATAAAGGGCCGCAACGACCCACAGGCGGCATGCGTTTTAGTCAGTTCGTGTCCGACATAACCTCCCCCTCCGGCCCCGGCAGGGGAGGGAGGAGAGGGCTCTGTGGGGATTTTGCGCACGTAAAAAACCCTAACCAAAACTAAACATAGCTATTGCGAATCAATTGTACAGAAAACGCCATAAAAACTTGTGTATTCCTGTCGTGTCTACAAGTTTGAGAGGTGTCAGTTAAAAAACGTACAAACAGACTACTCGCAATATTACACCACGCCCGCTTCCGATGGATGGCGCTAGTGCTTTCATAGACTTACTTATTAATAGACCTCCCTATTTTATGTTCGATAGGCCCTTGTTTGACCACTATCTCACCTGTTAGTAAATGACGATGTGGTGGATGGTGGAGCACGCTTGCGTACAAGTAACCTATTCACTCTAGCTATCTGGAAACACAGGTTCGGGCAGGGCATTTCAGTCCTTAGCGGTACGCATGATGGACGTATCGCCTTATCGTTTAGTACGTATAAGTAAAATGTCCACGGTGTATCGGTGGTGCGTCGCCACGCGTCTGGTCGTTCGATGATAGGTAGGGAGGATCAGGCTCGGCAACTCCAGCGCGCGCTCTCCGACGTGTCCCTTATTTTATTAATTAAATTAGTTTTAAAATTCTAAAAATTATCTTTATAACATGGCAGCATTGAGTCCCAATTGCATCCGACGCCTTCATCTCGGCACCCTGGATCCACTTTCCGACGTTTCCTCATACACTTCTAACGATCTTGGGCATTCGTGGCAGTGATAATAATTTGTTGGTTTATTTTCACACAGAAAAAGCTGTTTTCAAGTGCAGGTTAGACAAATAAAATATAATTATTGAAAAAAGGACGTCCTTTATTATGCCACGTCCTGAGGGGCCACGGTCCGTATTCACATACTTTTATCTCCCCTAGGAGAAGAAAACTCCCGTTACAGCGCTATGAAAAAGAGATTCCTACGAATTGAGAACCTTTTTTACTTTTTTTAATCAGTTCAAATTAAATTTTAGATAGGTTCCAGCAGAATGAAGTTAAAAATAGTCATAGTAAATTTCAGTTTTTTGCATCTATAATAATTATGTATTTAAATGTAATGTAATTTGGACATCTTTTGGGAGTTTTTCTTTGGAACTTTGATACAGTAATTGATTTATTTAATTTTTGTCAGTCTCTTTGTATAATATTTACATATTGTTTGGATGATTTTATATTGTTATTAGATTTTGATTTTCCATACAATGTATGTGTTTTTTAATGTGTTTTTCAGGAAATAAATGAATATGAATATTGATTTTAGCTAATGTAAGGACGTGGTCAGGGCTTTATACTCTGTGGTAAGACGGGCGTGGCGTATTGAGTCTGTGGTTTAACATGTTTGTTATAAAGCCACTATAGACTTAGAGCCCGTGAACGCCCGACCTTCGTCATTTTATAATAGCTGAAAGTTTATTAGCACATGCGCCCAATACAGGTCAGAACGATGGCCCATTATGAAGGTTGGGTCATAGTGGTTTTGGCAGATATACAGTACTGCGTTGGCAGCATGCGCTCACAAACTTTCAGCTTTTATAAAATGACGAAAGTCTAACGTTCACGGGCTCTTAGTCCACTAGTCAAACCACAATAATGTAGCTATTATTATGATTTTATCTATAATACATTATCGTTTAGCGAGCCATTTAGTTTGATGTAATTAATAGTACGGTCTTTTGTAATTTTCTTGTAATTATTTATAATAAATGTTATTAATAGTAATTTTCATATTCATTCAAATTACTCCACAACACTGGAAGGTAAGATGCTACTATGAAAAAATGGAATGGTAAAAGGTGAGCAATACCAAGCAATATTCCTACTCTTTCTCTAGTGGCTTTTACCGAATCGGCTGACATCTGACTTTCCAATGCGGAGAGGAAAGCCTACACCTCATTCGTCAAATTAGCCTGCAGGTCTCTTCGACTTGGCCCCTGATCTTAATGGTCTAATACACACTTATACATAGGACCAGACCAGACCACTACACGACGTGAGAATCAATCCCAAAACCATACATTCATGTAATTAACCGAGTAAGCGAAGCGAACGAGACTCTCCGTTTCGATAAGCTGGCAGATTTTGCCGTCCGTATCAACGTCGGTTTGTCAGTTCCGGTCTAGAGGGCTCATTTCTTCACCGATTTTCACCAAACTTGGCACATATGTTCTATGATTTAAAACTCAACTTTTGTCGAGAGCTTTTTTGAGGGATTCCATCTTTTGTCATAATAGTTTTTGTCCTAATTTAAATTGCCATAACAAATTAGGCATAATTTTCTTTGTCATAATAATAGTCTGCCATAATTGGTTTTTAGCATACTGTGTTATTAAGCATAAATATTGTATATCCTAATGTTTTTATTCATAACATTGATACGCATAAAGTTGTAAAGCATATTGTTTATTTGTCTAATACTTATTTGGTATAATGATAAACGCCTGCTAACATGGTGCTAGCAAGCTGGCAAGGATCTGGATGCAATCTGGACTTTAGGGCACCCCGACTCGGAAAGGTTAGGTTAGAAGGCTAATGCGGGAGCGGAGCGTAGATGACCGGTAGACCGGGAAGATGGCCGGGAAGATGGCCGATCTTCGCGGTGAACTTTCGTGTACACTGAGGGTACTTAGGGCACGTGAGAACACGAAACAAGAAACAGAAAGGATATAAGTCCACAGGACATATAAGTATATAAGTAAAGTAGACTGTACACTGTAGGGATTCCATCTTTTGTCATAATAGTTTTTGTCCTAATTTAAATTGCCATAACAAATTAGGCATAATTTTCTTTGTCATAATAATAGTCTGCCATAATTGGTTTTTAGCATACTGTGTTATTAAGCATAAATATTGTATATCCTAATGTTTTTATTCATAACATTGATACGCATAAAGTTGTAAAGCATATTGTTTATTTGTCTAATACTTATTTGGTATAATGATAAACGCCTGCTAACATGGTGCTAGCAAGCTGGCAAGGATCTGGATGCAATCTGGACTTTAGGGCACCCCGACTCGGAAAGGTTAGGTTAGAAGGCTAATGCGGGAGCGGAGCGTAGCGAAGCTCCCGCATTAGGCCTTCGTGGTTATTTTTTTATAAACCACCTAGAAGTAGGAGCCCCGCGTAGCGGGGCTCCGTCGACCAATTAGGTCAAAAGAACATTAGGTTAAATGAACTTTGATGCGCCTACAAGTTTGACAAGAGCAATGTATAAAATAGTGTAATATTGTTAATAAAAATTTTGTAGTGATTTGTTTGGAATAGTTATGGTTATGCGTGGTTATGCTTAAGTAAACTTATGCTTTGGTATATTATGCTTATTAAATATTATGCTAATAGTAAATAGGAGTAAAAAAATTATGCTTAAAAAGTTATGGCAAACGAGTATTATGCGTAAATAATGTTATGACAAGTAACATTATGCAATGTTAAATTATGACATAAAATTTTAGGAATAAAAATAGAGAACCCTTTTTTGATAGGTGCGAAAATGAGGGAGAAAAGTCGGTCGTCGGGTAGTTTACTGTCGTGTTATTTATGAACGGATCTTGATGATTTTCGGCTGAAACATGAAGGACATGATTCCGCACAGGTTGTTGTAAAAAAAATCACGCTTCAGTAAGTGTAACTTCGTTATAAAAAAAAAAAACTGATGAGACAAAGGAGGTGAGGGGAGTTTACTGTAGCGTTGTTCTTAAAAAACGTTCGACATTATTTTTTATTGAAACATCCAGGACTGATTAAAAAAAAAAAGATACTTAAATCTTAACCAAAAGGCTGGTTATTATCTTGTACAGAGGATAAGCATTGCCATCCAACGTGGCAATGCTGCCAGCCTTCTGGGAACGTTACCGGTCGATGATGATGTGGAGAAATTTCAAGACGCATTGTGTATGTTATTATTTATTTATTTTATATTATTTTAATAATAGTTTCTAGTTTTCAATTTCATTTAGATGTATTTAAATCAGTTTAGTGACTAGTTTTAAATTTAATTTAGTATCAATTATGTTTTAAATTCTTAAATATCGTTATTTTTTTATATGTTATTAAAAAATATGTTAAAGGATGCTCGCGAGGTGTACTGTTCACAGAACGACTAGTATGGTACCTTTAACTATTTACAGCATGCCTTCTCTAGTCATTTTTAAGTCTACAATCAATCGCTGATGCCTCGAAATGGCTGCATCCGGTGGCGAGGCAAGATGGCCGGCGTACACTTCCGGTCTACGTCAAAGTTTGCCGTTTGATGTGAAATCGGGTTTGCGTTAACCTGCTATCGATCATTGAACGAAAATTGAATAAATATACTTAACGGTATAGCGACTGAAAGATTAAAAGATGTCATTGAATACCAGTCTATCTATATCTATATCTATATAACTTATAATAAGAATGCTGACGTGTTTGTTTCACGTGATATTTAAAAAAAAAACCTTATAGCATTCCATAGCCAAAGTTAAAAATCATTTATTCTGTAAATATTCTGTAAAAAGGAATTTACAGAACGTTAATATAAACAACACTTTTTTAGCAAATGAAACATCAAGGCCCCGACTTGAGGAGACTCCTGAATTTCATTAGGGAGCTTGCTGTAAAAGTGTATTTTTTATAGTCCTACTGTGGACGACAAGCACGCGGCCCACCTGATGGAAAGTGGTTACCGTGGCTTATAGACGTGTGCAACACTAGAGGAGTCACACTCGTGCTGACGACCCTGCAAAAACCTTGTGTTATGTTTCCGGCGGTGAGTGTCTCACTGGAGAGGTTTTGTGCTGTCAGTGGGAAGACTAAAGGCTTGTTGTGCTTTGTCTTCTACATGAAGAAATTCTCTGTACAGTGGTCCCCCCTAGGCAAGTGGCAATTTGCTAGCCGGCGTTCGGTAGAATAGAATGAAGAATGTATGGGATTTGACGTAAATGACAGTCGTTAACGCATGTCAAATACGTCAAATCCTATACATTCGTCATTCTATTCCATCAAACGCCGGCTAGCGAATTGCGACTTGTCTAGAGGGGCAGGTGCGTTACACTCGTGTTGCCAACCCAGAAGAAACCCTCTAATCTCCTTCATAAAGAACCCTATATTGTAGTCGCTTAAGTAAACCACAGCACTCCACACTCCACAGCTTGATCGTGCGTGGGATGAAGTTCCTTTCATACCGCACGCTGCGCACCGTTTCTGGTCGCAATGAAAAAAATCCCTGGCTATGGATCCATATTATGGTGCGATTATACAATGTAGGAATAGTAATGAAAGGACATACATACATACATAAGGTCACGCCTTTTCCCCATCGGGGTAGGCAGAGACCACTTCTTTCCACTTGCTACGATCCTGACAACCTTTTTCGCTTCTCCTACTTTCATAAGCGTTTTCATACAAGCGCGTCGGTTCTGGATAATTTTGACCTGGCCTTTACTTAAGACGTACTTTATTTAATGAAAGGATTAGATGAGAAATACAGGACAGTGCTTTTAGAAGGATTAAAAAGACAGACTGAAATATCGAAATTCAGTCAAATCCGTAATTAGACTGGTGAAGCGGACCCCAAACTTAAAAGTGAAAACTTCGGATGTGACTGGGATTAACGATTCTTCTTTTTATGACAGCCTCCGTGGCGTGGCGGTAGTGAACGCGGCCGTTACCCAGGAGGCGCGGGTTCAATCCCCGCTCAGTGCAAATATTTGTATGCATGGGTCTGGTTGTTTCTATGTATATGTATATATTTACAAAAAAAAACGTATCTAAGAGTGTTTATCCGCATTCTAAATTCCATAACACAAGCTAGTTAAGTTATGCTTACCATAGGTCTAGATAGCGTCGTGTGAAATGTTGTGGAATATTTATTTATTTATTTGCGTGTGGTTGGGAGCCAACCTGTGACAGAGCTGTTCAGATCGCCCATATAGGCCTCCGTCTTGACCTACACCTACAACTGTATTTCATAGGACATTTTAAAAACAATATCCTAGCTAGATCGCTTTATCGCCCCCTGTATACTAAATTTCATGAAAATCGTTGGAGCCGTTTCCGAGATTCATATACAAGAATTTCTGGGATATATATCTTAGAGCTCAAATGTGCTCTATAAGCGAAGTACATGTTTCTTGGGTGTGTTTTGAGGATAGCGCGGTGTGCTACGGTGGTGGGCGACAAGCACACAGCCCACCTGATGGAAAGGGCCTATGGACCGTGGCCTATGGACGTGTGCAACATCAGAAGCGTCACACTCGCGCTGCCGACCCTGTTAGAACAGAGAGTTTCTGTGCCGTCCGTGTAGAAGACTAAGCAGAACAAGCCTTTGGTGTTCCCACTGACAGCACAAAACCTCTCCAGTGAGCTCTGGCTACCGTATTCACTGCCGGGAACACAACACGAGGTTATTATGGCCGCGGTATTCTGTAGGGCGGAGGTACTTCCCCAGTCGGACTGCTCAATTGGACGGAAATACTGTCGTGTCCTACCTCCTACAATGATCTACAATGGCCATATTCTTGGAAATTAACGTTTCTATTCTATTTTATTTTATAATCGGCTTATGTCCACGTTATGTGGCCTAAAGTACAGATATTATCATCAAAGCGATAGTACCGGTTGCCATGACAATGTCAAATTTTTAAGTGTTTCTTTTATAATACGACATACGTATCCACTTTTCTATGAGTCGTCTTTCAAACCCACCATCAAGATAAACCCAGATCAATGAACGCAAAAACAATGGTACAATACATTAAAGAACCATCACTAATTATAACACTTAAAGCAATAAAAACTATTCATTATTATTATCATTGGGAATCATTGGGAATCATTAAACTCGTTCTGAATAAACTCTCCAATCATTATCGCACAAAACGTTTGAATTTAGAACCGGTGTACATTATATCGAGAACAAAGAGTAAGGTACAGACTGACAACCGTCTCTAAAACTTAAGGTGAGTACAGTCGACGACGTAAGATGATTGACACTAAAACATTTATAAACTTTGTCAGTAACAGTGTTTCCTTCTCCCACAGTCCCGGGCCCTTAAAGCGGGGCGCGAAAAAGCATCTGATGGGGCCGTCCAGCTGACAGCCACCATAGTAACATTGTTGGTGTTTGCATTGGTTACCTGAAAGATCCCAGGAAAGATTCTGATACTTTACCTTCAGCTTATTCAGCCATCAGGTGAGGTTAAAAAAACCTTTCTTTAAAATGGAATACATGTATCATTAATTTATGTAGTAGTTTCATGATCCCTAGAAGACAAAGTTCATATATGTAATGTTTAGTTCATCATTTTTATAATTGGTTTAACAATTATGGTGATCAATAAATTAAAATTATTTGGTTACTTTTGTCGTTGACTGTACAAAAGGTTAACAGCTAAGGAAATTACGTCATCCACACCTTGTTTTGTTAGCTCTGTGTGGATGGGTGTATGTAAGAGTGAGGCATATTTATTGACTGTATTTGTTGTAAAACAATGCAATTTTAGAATGAAAACGATTGTGTTTTAGAGCAGATTTCTCTTAATATGTATGATAGGTAAGTACCTCCTAGTAATAATTTCAGCTGGGGTACAAGAGAAATACTTGGAAACGCCTTATTGGCGCCACCTAACACCCCGAGGCCCTAGACGACACCTACTGTAACACGGCCAGACATAAACACCTACATAGGGGAGGGTAGCCGTGGGGATTTCCGCACGAAAAAGGTATTACTAATAATTAAATGAATTTTCGTGAATACGGATTCCAATGCGGATGTTTGACATCAAGATCCGCTGATACGTATATATCAAAAAGCGTAAGCTAATAGGCGACGAACGGATGTAGAACAGAAGTGGGGTGAATAAGGTGTCAATGCAGTTTTGATCTAATAATAACTTATAACTGATGCCTTTTATGTAAAATTCTCGCCTTAAGCTCTGGACTTAAAATGTCGACATTCACAAAAAATGAACAGAAGCTTCAACTTTGTAATTGTTTCTTAAAATAACGAGTAAGATATTTAAAGAAACAATACCCATTTATCTAAATCAAAAAAAAATTGTCTAGTAGAATTAAAATTAAATTCAAACAAAAGTCATTCTTTAACAAATTATCTATTTAAGAGCACTTTAATGTAACAACTATAATTGTGTTTTAAATTTTTTGCATTACAGACACTCTAGTTAAGTTTTCTTGAGAGCTTTTTAAAACTATTTGCACCTTTTAAACTATTTTACAAATCACTTCAGTTTAAGCTCTATATTTTTTTAATATTCTAAGGTCACTTTATAGTAAATGATTACTTAACCTTTGAACTTCGTATTGCTTGCCCACAAAGACCTTTAGATTTAGGAGAGCCTTTCAGTTCGGAGCATGGGGTCCGCTTTCTCTTTATCATCCTTTTTGCTTTATCTCTTATGGGAGCCACTGCCATCTGACGCCCCAACCCCGAGAGGGAAGCCTGCGCCAGAGCCATATGGCCATTAATACATGTACTACAGTCAGCATTAGCTTGATTTTGACTACCAAAATCCCAAATTAATCTTAATACTAGTAGACTACAAGGTAAAAAGATCAAGTCAAACTGTTTATCCGACTTAAATTGTATTGTCGTTCGAACTAAAGCTGTGTACCAAATATCAGAACTATCTGTCAACAGGAAGGGGGGAAACCAAGGTATTAAGATATTGAGGACTTTGCGAGTAAAGATCGATCTGATGCCGACTGTACTGGCTTGCAGGTGATTGACTTAAGGATTTTGGTAGGACACATTGTACAATGATTTGATATACACACACCGGCAGAATTAGCGGAACGTAAAATGCGGAAATCTGAATGTTGAACGGTATATCAGGGAGATTTTAGTTGTGCCATTTCCCCCTTTAATGGTAACGATTTCATTTTAATGCAGGCTAAAGCTCGGGCTCACAGTGCTCGCTCAGTACAGGCATACCTAAACCATGTTGGTGTTACGGTGATGAAGTGGCCAGCACGATCCTCGGATATGAATCCGATTGATCACGTTTGGAACTTGCTAAAGAGGAGTGTCAAATCAAGAATGCCATCTGCGATGCGAATGCAAGGCGAGCTGTGAAACACATTAGTTAAAGAATGGCAGAGGTTGCCCCAAGAAATCATTGACAACATCATTCGCAGCATGCCCAGACAGATAGAAACCTTAATCAGGGCACGAGGGGGAAACACTCGTTATTAAACATTTTGTTGTTGTTTCATGTTTAATTATTATTTGTTTGAAAATAAAGCTAACTATTTAATAGGTACTCTAGTTTTTTTTGTGTTCCGCTAATTCTGCCGGTGTGAGTATCTATTTTGTTTTTATGTTTAAAACGTAATTTAAAATACGAAACTCATCAGTGTCAAATTAGTAATAAACTAACTGTCTCCATTCCACATACACACATCCACGAGGTGTAACCGATCAAAACACGCAATCAGTCCTCTCATTCAACCGCATAATGCCGTCCATCTTTTAACACTTCTTCGCTTTTGTATAACACCGGCCTTTGTACGTACCTATTACGGCTTTATATGGGACATTCATTATCAGATTTTATTTCCGTTTCAAATTCTTATTCATTTTTTAATTTGGTTGATCTTGTTCTTTATGAATTTAATATGAAATTATTGTGAATGTTATTTTATAGTGAATTAACTTTTTAATTAATAATATTATAAAGAGTGTTTAATTAGAAATAAAAGAGACAGTGTTATTAACTTTTTGGTTGCCCTTAGTTAAAATAGATGAGGAAATGACATTAGACCCGTGCATTAGACTCATAAGAGGTGTCATTATATTAAGTAGTAGTGGCAAAGAGTTTATTATAATACTGTTATTGTCAGCTTCCCTTTTGTAAATGATTTGTTAACGACCATTTCGAGTGCAATTTTCATGTTTAAAGATGAATAAATTCTTTTTCTATACGTTATTTAACTATTTTTGGTTGAATATAAGAGATATTTCAGTAGGTTAGATAGTAATATATTATGTCTAACTTTTACTTAAGTTATTCTATAATAATTTTATTTGAGACTAGCTGTTGCCCGCGGCTCCGCCCGCGTGGATGTCGGTTATCGCTAAGTGTTGAGTCAACGGTTTTTTGTAAAATAAAAGTAGCCTAAGTTACTCCTTATTACATCAGCTACCTGCCAATAAAGGTCCCATCAAAATCGGTCCAGCCATTTCAGACAAACAGACGGAGATACATACATACATACATATAATCACGCTTTTTTTCCCCGGAGGGTTAGGCAGAGGTGAATTAACACCCACATTTCACCAATCTGTATTCGGTCCCAGGTAATAGGGGGTCAGCCTATTGCCATATTCCGGGCACTATTGTTGACTCGAGCCATGCATCTGAGGCTGAATCTGGGCTGTACATATCTGTCTGATGTTAAAGTTAATCAGCCCTATCCCTTAGTCGCCTTGTACGACACCACATGGGAAGAGAAGAGCTGGCCCAAATTCTACTATACCGGGAACCACGCGGCCACAGACAGACAGACAGACAAAAATTATAAAAAATGTTATTTTGGTCTATGGTACCGTATCATATTATTGGCTCATCTATATTTTTCTGTGGTCAGGCTTACGTGGCTTTTGCCCGTGGCTCCGCCCGCGTGGATGTCGATTATCGCGACCAAACATAGCCTATGCCCTTTTTCGTGGTCTAATTTACACCTATACCAAATTTCATTACAATCGGTTCAGTGGTTTGGGCTTGAAAGCGTAACATACAGACAGACAGACAGAGTTACTTTCGCATTTATAATATTAGTATGGAAGTATGAATTATTTACTTGCTAAGAATTAAAATATAAATTGTGGTGATTGGTTCTATCCTGTAGAATTTGTCCTAGCCGTTGTTGTAGTGGTCGTAGAAGTAGATGAAGAACTAGAAGACGAAGAAGAAGTCGTAGAAGAACACAAAGATCCTTTAACCGTTGAGCACACTCCATTATTGCAGTAAGGGAAGAGTCCACCGCAAGTCGTGACAGTACCCAAGTTGAAAAGGTAACAACGGCGAACTGTCTTACATCCTGTACATCTGAAGCCACCTTGAGTGAGGAAGTTACAGGATACCACACTGCGCTTCGCTCTTGAGTGATCTTCGGATTGTTCTGAAGACCTTGGAGGACGTGATCCAAATCCAGCTGCAGCGAAATGAGGTCTTAAAGCATCCAGATCATGTTGTGGAGGTTTAAGCGGAAAGTTTTCAAAATTTCCAGGTCTTGATTCATTTCTTGAAAGTCGGGGTGACGGATCAGTAGATTCTTGTGCCATAATGATTAAAGGCACCAGAATATAGAACAATAAAGTAGTAACAACGGTAGCCATTTTGATTTAGCTCCTTGTGTTATTTAGCTGAAGAAGTTGATTGAAATGATTTGTTACAGAACTTATATATGATTTATACATAATTCTTGAATGGAATTGTAAGATTTTGCACTATAATGACTTCTTTCAAATCTGCTAACTGACATCAGAACAATTGAAATGTTAATCATCTTTTCTCTACTAATATTGTTTTAAAAGACAAAATAGTTGAATAGGTTAGATTATTTATGCATTTGTACTGCGTGTAGATTGAGAAATACCCGCTTTTGTGACAGATATCAACTCAATATACAAATAATATGTTATTCACGTTTGTTTACTGAAATTGTACATCACGACTTCTCGTATTGAATAACAGACATGGGGTTTCTACTAGAAATGAAAACTGTTTTCTTGTCCAGTCGCTATATACAATAGGACTGTTTGATTGTTCACTGGCGCGAATTCTTCCATTGTTAGGTTTCGGTAAACGGACGTCAGCAGCGCTGGAAATATCATAATTCATACGTAAATCCTTTATTTTTAAGTTATTCATCTTAATAAACATATTATAATTCTTCTGCAGTTGTGTTTGTCACCTGACTCCTTATAAACGGCTGAATAAATTGGGATGAAAAAAAGGTACCTGTATGATTTAAATGCAATTGGACCCGATAAGTGATAGTTCTGTCGATATATTTGTCGCAATCACATTTTATAATCCGTCGTTTTACATTACGGCTAGCTGTTATCAAAAACAGGACCATTTTGAAATGCGGCGGTTCAACAACAACATACGTTCTGAATGCAATGAACCACGGCATTTTAAAACTGCCAGGTTTTGTGTGTGTGTGTGGCCGCTAATTGAACGGCGCCGTTCAGTAAAGAGCCTAGGCAGTTAATTGAACGGCTGATTAAGCTCGTTGGCTGCGACATATTCACTGATTTTTTTAGATAGAACGAAGACTACTGGGACTGCTAGTACTATTTTGAAATGGGGAAATGCGTCGGTAGCTTAGTGGTTAAGGAGTCGGCTTTACGATCGAGAGGTCCCAGGTTCGAATCCTGGACATTACGCTACCGACGTGAACCCACTTCTAGTATAAGCAATTTAGCTTAATTGGAGGGGTTAGAGAGAATATTAGTAATTTCGATAATTGGGGTTGCTAATATTCTTTAAAAAAAATTTAATTAGTTGTATCTATAGGTACTTACGAGATAATAAAAAAATTGTTTGTGAGCAACGTAAAAACAACTGAAACGGATTTTGTTGCAGATACATTTATTAGTAAAGTCTTATTCAGACCTAAAATCTAACGCATTTTAATCACAATAGGTTAAGTAGAACGGATCCAAAATTGCATTATCTGTCATCCTCTCCGACAAAACTGAGGGCATCGCCTAGCGATAAATCGTTCCATGAACAGGCAGCCTTATAAAACATTTCGCCCTGCCCTGACCCGGCATTCACACGACCCGCGCAATCAATCTAAGAGTATTGTATCAGATAATAGCTGTAATAATGTTATATTAATTCTATATGGCTGTATTTATTTCTATACAGTTGTGAACGAACAATAAATCACTGAATGGACGCGTGTCTTACTGCCAAAGAAAGTGCTGTGTAAAAGATTAAAAGGCTTTAGCTTTAAGATAGAAGTAACATACATATATGCCTATATAATCACGCTTTTATACCCGGAGGGTTAGGCCGAGGTGAATTGACGCCCATATTTCACCAATTAGTGTTTTCGATCCCTCGTAATAGGGGGTGAGCCTATTGCCGTATTCCGGGCAATATTGTTGACTCGAGCTATGCATCTGAGGCTGTGTCTGGGCTGTACATATCTTTATGATGTTAAACAGCCCTAAGTCGCCTTGTACGACACCGCATGGGAAGAGATGAAGTGGCCCAAATTCTACTCTACCGGGTATGCCTACTCATATTATGCATGTGAATGTATTAGTCAATCACGCATGAACGGCTGTACAGTTTTGGCTGAAATTTGGTACAGGTATAGATTACAGTCTGGAATAACATATGTCTGGTTATATCATTGGTTAAGGAGACGGAATCAAAAGTCCACACATACGAAGCCACGGTCGTGGGCAATAGATATTTAATTCCAGTGATAAACTAAATTGGTTAGCTATAACATCCCTCTGTGCATTAGAAGGTACGTGAAGCCGTCGGTCTTAGTTGCCATACGAGAGTTGGAGCTCTAGAAAGATCAGCAAGTTCAGTAACTTCGATGCACTATACGAACCAACCGAAAGGTTAGTTCTCTATCTCATTATTATTGTTTTTAAGACATATGTATCTAGTTTGTTTAAACTACACCATGTATTTTGTTTTTCTCACATTACTGTTCATCCCAAAGTGGCCTTCTTCTAGGCCACATATTATGCTACCCACTTGTCTTATTGTAAATCTATTGATGTACAATAATCCCCGAGGAGGGCACGACCGAGAGGGATGGCCCTGGGTCAGCCGGGGTGCGATGGATATGTCGCAGGACAACCTCACCTTCGGCCTAGCACTACGACCTATATGTCTCCCGAAGAGGGCCAGACTGAGATGAATGGCCCTGGGCCAACCGGGGTGCGAGGAATATGTCATCGCCAACCTCACCTTTGGCCTAGCACAACGACTCACAAACGGCTTGCGGTTTCGTCGGTTTGAGTCCAACATAACCTGTTCCTCCGGATGCGGAGGGGGGACTGCAGGAGGAAGACTTCGAAGTCGTCAAACCTCCAGCATTTTTCTTTAATATATATATAGAACACGTCATTTTGACTTCACCACGCCGAAGGCAAAGCTGAAGGCAAACTCTCAGGAAAGAGGGTCCCCATTACACGTGCCATGTTTACAATGGTGGCACTCACCTTGACGGCCTCATCAAAAGAGGATTATCGTCTGCGCAGTGCGTCACACCCACCGGTCCCGCTAGTGCTGCGACCCCAATCCCCCCCTGTCTGGCTATGCACTTGCTGACCCCTGAACGCAATCCAACCGAGATTACTATGGAGGATTTTTCGCAATCGTGCGCCCCCCGCTGAAATTTGTGACCAATATGTACCATCAATTATTTGCCATCATTCATGATATCGAAGTAACATTATTAACACGCCGCGTGGTTCCCGGCAGAGTAGAATTTAGGCCACCCCTTATCTTCCCATGTGGTGTCGTACAAGGCGACTAAGGAATAGGGCTGATTAACTTTAACATCAGACAGATATGTACAGCCCAGACTCAGCTTCAGATGCATGGCTCGAGTCAACAATAGTGCCCGGAATACGGCAATAGGTTCACCCCCTATTACGTGGGACCGAATACAGATTGGTGAAATGTGGGTGTTAATTCACCTCTGCCTAACCCTCCGGGGATAAAGGCGTGATTGTATGTATGTATGTATTATTAACACCAACGTTTCAACAACTATGATTTTAGGCACCCACGCATTAGGGGCCAAACCTAGTGACGTCTAGCAGGCACTTTTCCTTGGGCAGTATGTTTAATGTCGGAAGGTGAACTGCCCTATCCCTTAGTCGGCTTTCACGACACCCACAGAAAGAGCTGATGTGGTCCTATTCTATTCCACCGGGAACCAACACGGCCATATCTATAAATCTGATAATATAATGACATTGACGGCCCACTCATACCGACGGACCATTTCAAGCTTTATAAACGGTCCATAAAATCATAAACTATGTACATCTGTGATATATCGCTAGTTATATCAGCGTTGTCGTGTAGGTCACAGGCCGAACTTAGATACACTTGATGGATGGCCCCCCTTGCTTATTAATGGCCCGCTATCCCAACTTTATATACAGGATGATCTTTCTGTAGTATTTGTTTGTTAGTATTGTGATTTTTTCTTCTTTAATTTTGTGATACAGTGACTTCCTAAAAGTTTTTTGAAGGTTTCTTTCAAGTTATAAATGTTTACGCAAGTCATGAGAATCTATTCAAGAAGTAAAAAATAGGATATTATGTGTTATATCGTATTATATTATAAATCCACCGCTGAGCCAAATTTCATTCAGATTCGTTCAGCCTTATAACAGAATTATATTACAATAGTGAATTTTTGAGGGTAGTATCAAATAATTTTTCTAAGTGTCTCAAATTGTACGTCATAAACTATGTACATCTGTGAATATACCTATCGCTATCAGCTCTGTCGTGTAGGTCACGGGCCGAACTTAGATACTTGTCCCCCTTGCTTATTAATGGCCCGCTATCAGAACTTTAGATACAAGATGATGTGTTTACACCGGCAGATTTGATTTTTTGAAACAATGTTTTTTTTTTCGTATTTATAGCCACGGGGAAACAGCTCTATAGCTGCTGAAAAATAACCGAACCGACGTGTCGTTAGCTGTTAAAATACTACCTATCAAAAGCGTTACGGTAGAAGCCGTCAAAATAATTTGTTGCAATGAAATATATATAATAAGTAGCTATCCATATTTCCATACATACATAAACCACTGAACTGATTTTGATGAAATTTGGTATAGGGGTAGATTAGACCTTGAGAAAGAACATAGGCTATATTTAGTAGCGATAACCGACATCAACGCATGCAGAACCCCGGGGGAAAAAGTAGTTATTGTGGATTATAGAATTGTGGCGGTAGAAATTTGATAGCACAAATTTGTCACAAATTTCGACCGGGTGGGTACCACTGTGCACGATTGTCAAAAACCCTCCATAGTAATCCAATCTCGGTTGGATTGCGTTCAGGGGTCAAGCAAGGGCATAGCCGGGCAGGAGAAATTGTGATCGCAGCACTAATGGGACCGGTGGGTGTCATGCGGTGCACAGACGACAATCCTATTTTTATGAGGCCGTCGAGCATTATTAACATGGCACGTGTATGTAATGGTGACCCTCTTTCCTGAGATGTGTTATTTATATAAAAAATATGCCTACCCCACTGGGAAAGAGGTGTCACTGTTGTTCTCGTATATACAAAATAACAACAGCCTGTATCTCGGCGCCGATCCCCAAATGATGTATAATGAAATATGGACAGCTAATTCTGAAGAAATATACGGACGGGAAGACACGACGACGCTATGTCCGACACGAATTTACTGCGATTTGTTACTATATGTATTACCCTTATAGTAAATGTTGAATATGAGTGTGATCGATTTAAATTGAAAAATCGGGGGTTCGATCCCCGTCTTGACCAACTCAACTTTTTCAATTTAAATCGATTTGAATATTTAACATGAAATATGCTTAAAAATTTAATTATAATATGAGTGAGGTGTTGGATTTTTGTTTTCACTACTAATGTAGTATACAAACATATTAAGTATGCAACATCAGGGTCGTTACACTCATGCTGCCGACCCTGAAGAAACCTTCTAATGCCCTGCGCTTAAGAAAGCTACAGCAATGAACTCCCTTCATTCCATAGCTTGGGCGTGCTTGAGATGAAGTTCCTTTCATACTGCATGGTACGCACCATTTCCGGTCACAATGTGTGAGGATGACTTCCCTGCCTATGGCGAGCGGTGCAATGATAGAATGTAACTGTAGGCATCATATCAAACAATTTATTTGAGCAAAACCCATTGTATAGGCGGTAGAACACACACAGCGAGGTAAAGTCCCTCCTGAGGCTGAGAGGATCCACATCGCGCAAACCGACCTCCGCCCCCCAATGAGCGCGGGCCTGAGGGTGACGGGTGGAGCCGTTCGTCACCCTAGCAGAAGCAGGCCACGGCGGCGGTGCGCATCGTAGGACGATGCCCGGCCCCCCCCCCCCCCCATACCGGGGGCGAGTCGGGGACCGCGTGGTCCCCCCTCCCGAGGAGGGCCAGACCAAGAGGAATGGCCCTGGGTCAGCCGGGGTGCGAGGGATATGTCAAAAGACAACCTCACCTCCGGCCTAGCACATCGACCCACAGACGGCGTGCGGTTTAGTCGGTTCGAGTCCGACATAACATCCCCCTTCGGCTCCGACGGGGGGGGTATCCGTGGGGATTTCCCGCACGTAAAAAAAAAAAAAAAAAAAATTATCAATGCGTATATTACTTTCTTGAGAATTTTTTTATTTGAGGGGTTACCGAGGGGAATGCTGCAAGTAAAAAAGGCTACCGCCCTAGTATAGGTTGAATCTATTAGAACCTGATTGAAAGTAGTAATAGTAAAAAATGGAAAAAAAATATTTTTTTTGGAAATACTTTTTAATGGGAACAGATTTTTTTTACAGAAACTGAGGTGGCAGACAAGCACACGGCCCACTTGATTGTTAGTGGTTACCGTGACCTATGGACGTGTGCAACACGAGGGGAGTGCCGCCATACTCGTACTGTCGACCCTGTAAACAGCCGTCAGTGTACAAGACAAAGCAGGAATAGCCCTTGGTCTTCCCACTGATAGCACAAAACCTCTCCAGTGAACTCCGGCTACCCTACTCACCGCCTTGAACACAATACGAGGTTATTCTCGGTTTTCTGTAGGACGGTGGTACTTTCCCAGTCGGACTGCTCAATTGGACGGGATTACCGTCGTGTCCTACCTCTTACGCTTGCTTCCAGCCACCCCATCTCTTCCTGTAAGTGTCGTAGAAAGCGACCAAGTGGTCAATTACGTGTGACCGAAAATCATAGTTGACGAATTGTTGGTGATAATACGCCTCTGCCTACCCCTTCGGGGTGTTATAGGACTCTAACAAGCTAAGCTAAATTGCTTGAACTAAAAGGAAGCTAAATTGCTTGACTACTCATTTGGACGGAAATACCGTCATGTACTACCTTCTTTAAATCAATTTCAATACATTTACAAACACCGCAAATTTATATCCATTCTACTAACCGCCTTAATTCACACAAATTCCACACCGGTAACTAATAAAGTGAGACGTGAAATAAACAAAATTCCACGATCCGGATATCGAACCTGTCAATTACGAATCAGACACTTTATCCACAGTTCATCAGGGGCTATTATAACAAATCACGATACCGTAGTAATGTATAATTTTCTTGTGAACTAGACCAAGGTTATTTTTGTGATAAAAATGTCTAAAAGAAAACGTTATGTTTGAACTATTGGTGGCCTTTAAGACATATAATAAGCGTGGGTAGCTTAGTGGTTAAGGAGTCGGTCTTACGATCGAGAGGTCCCGGGTTCGAATCCTGGCCATTACACTACCGTCGTGAACCCACTCCTAGCACAAGCAATTTAGCTTAGTTGGAGGGGTTCGAGGGAATATTAGTAATTTTGGTTGCTAATATTCTTTCTTATTGATTAAGGAGTCGGCATTACGGTCGAGAGGTACCGGGTTCGACACCTAGCGATTACTCTACCGACTTGAACCGACTACAACAAAACTTATTTAAGGGATACATAGTGACCTGTGATTCAAGAGACTGGACGGAAATTCACGTACTTTTTAACTAATATTATAGAAGTAAAACTTTGTGAAGATATTTATTGTTCAACCGTAAAAGTTTTTATCCCAGAAAATACAATAACGAACACTTCCATTTTATTTAAATAGAAAAAATTGAATCGGTCTAGGCGGGGTTTGACCAGTGATGAAAAAAACATACAACCTCGCTTTTCTGCGCAGTCGGTTGACACCGGACAGTTTGCTTGGACACTGTGAGTGTGGTATGTGACGGTACCTGGCGAATAGAAAATATTGAAAATGTGCGGGTAGATGAAGAACCTTACCTCACAGATTCGAAGACGGCGAGCGTGCACCGCCGAGCCAGTCAGCCTGTGACCACGGCCGGTGTAACCTGGTCGACACGTCAGGCAATCAAAGGTATGTAAGTATACCTATACTATGATCGCGTTAATTCCCGTTTCGCGTCGCGTTATCTTGCGACGCGAGAGTTTGAAACTTAATCTTTTTTCTATTGAACGGTCCGTTTATCTAAGAAGGTTATAAGCTATATATCATCACGCTACTACCCAAGGTAGTGGATTAGTAACATAAATGTCAACAAATTCGGCAGACTCATGACAACATTAGGTAAGTATTATATTCAAAGTACGCCACGGGCGAAGCCTGGGCGAGCCGGCTAGTTACTAGTATAAGGTTACAAACGCCAGCCACGGAAACCGCCTTCAATTAGAAGAGTATCTAGGTACATGTTTACCACCTGAGTTCAACAAAAACAAGTCCAATTTTTGCATTACCCGCTCGTTAACTAAAACATTTTTATTGTTGTTTATACCCAAATTAGGATGGGAACTTATTTTTAGTAACAAGCGCCATTGGTACACAATGATATCTAACGCAATCTAGCCGTTTAACTGAGTTAATTGTTGTAACGAATGATTAATATTTTTGTTAACTAAACCGCCTGCGATTGTACCGTGACCGTTCTGGTTTGGCCCTTTGGGGGTACAGTTGTCGACGAAGTTCCCATCATCATCCTTGCTTTACACCAGGCCACAGGGAGAGATAACAAAACCACTGTCATTCTGCTGTCATTGCATGAAATTTCATTAAATTTTAGACTTTACGGCTAAGTTTTAAAGTCCAAAATGAAAAAAAAGTATTTATAAAATTTTTCATTCACTCTAGAAGATTGTCATTAAATTTTAGACTTTAACAGTATAGCAGTAAAGTCTAAGGTTAAATGGAATTGATTACAGTGTCTGCGGTACCGCAGTGGTTTTACGATGGAAAAAAATTAACCCTGTTTATATATTATAACCCGGGTCCTACCAGTGATGCATCTGATGGGTATAGAGCCAACGCCCGAGTGCCATCACTGCGACGCGAGCGTGGACTCGGGGCTGCACACGCTCACCGAGTGCCCGGCGTTTGAGACGCCGAGGCGGGAGCTTGTGGCGGCCCTGGGGGTGAGAGTGCTCACGCTCTCCACCCTGCTCGCGGCGATGGTCCGCTGCGCGGATGCGTGGGCGGCCAGCGCCTCCTTCTGCGAGCAGGTAATGCTCGCGAAGGAGACAGCAGAGCGGGCGCGGCGCGATGAGCGAGAAAGGCTCGCTGACATCGCTGCACGCGCCCGAAGGCGGCTTGGGCGTCGGAGGGCGCAATCTGACCTCCGCCCCCCATGAGCGCGGGCCTGAGGGTGACGGGTGGACTCGCCCGTCACTCTAGCAGAAGCAGGCCACGGCGGCGGCGCGCATCGTAGGACGATGCGCCCTCACTTTCGGCCTAGCACTACGACCCAGAGACGGCTGCGGTTTAGTCGGTTCGAGTCCGACATAACCTACCCCTCCGGCTCCGGAGGGGTTGGGTATCCGTGGGGATTTCCCGCACGTAAAAAAAAAGGGTTTTACCAGTGATGCATGAAAAAGCATCTGATGAGGCAGTTAAACTGAGTGCGACCATTGTAACATACCTATGTAGTAGATACGTGTCTGTAATAGTGACCCTCTTTCCTAAGACTTTGCTTTCAGCTTACCATTAGGTGAGGTGGAGTCAATCTACTTTTTGTCTAACGCTTTTGGACTCGGCTGTACTCCCAATCAGCGGTGTCGTCCGTAATGGCCGCAGCGGCGTGGAATCGACCGACATACTCACAATTAGCGGCCCATTGTGACGTAACCGATTCGTTACGCCACTTCTATACCTTTGTAACACTAAACTTGTTAATCCTTTGACTGTTCTAGTGTGTGGAAGTATAGTTACCGGTATATCTTGACCCGAAGTCGTTTTTTTTTTTACGTGCGCGAAATCCCCACAGATACCCCCCTCTTCGGAGCCGAAGGGGGAGGTTATGTCGGACTCGAACCGACTAAACCGCACGCTGTCTGTGGGTCGATGTGCTAGGCCGAAGGTAAGGTTGTCTCGTGACATATCCCTCGCACCCCAGCTGACCCAGGGCCATTCCTCTCGGTCTGGCCCTCCTCGGGACCCGAAGTCGTAAGAGAAGCTATTCGTTTGTTATAAATACATTGGTGGTTTTGAGCTCCTCCGCACCGAGTGCTATCTTCTAAAGACGCCCAAAAAAGGCGTACTACGTGTATAGACATTTTGTGACGTCACTGGGGTCAAGATACATGCCGGTGAATAGGTATAACACTAAAGCTGTTAATCTTTCGGTGGTTATGGTGTGTGGAAGTACCACGTATGCACCAACCTGGCCCTCGATTCTGCTAATTTTATGACATAACAAAACCACTGTCATACCACTGACATTGCATTATATGTCATTAAATTTTAGACTTTATGGCTGAGATTTAAAGTTGAAAATGAAAAGAGAGTTTAATACATTTTTCATTCTCTTTACAAGATTGTCATTTAATTTGAGACTTTAACTGTATAATCGTTAAGTCTAAAGTTAAATGGCATTGGTTACAGTGTCTGTGATATCGCAGTGGTTTTGCCATGAAAAAAAATTGGCAGAATCCGAGCCCTGTTCAGTTTCTCTTCATCCTAGCGTTAATCCCAGTCGCATACGAACCTTTCACTTTGGAGTCCAGGGTCTGCTTCTTCCAGTCTAACAGCGAGTTTGGCTGATTTTCGATATTTTCCGAGAAGCGACTGCCATCTAACCTCCACAACCAATTGCCGGTATTAAAGTAGGTACTGCAGTTAGACCAGTTGTTGAAATTTTAAGTATAATCTATTTTTTTTATACCACTTATGTGGCAGACAAGCACCCGACCCACCTGATGGAAGTGTTTACCGTGGCCTATGGACGTAACCACAACCACACACTACCGTCACCACAGGGAGTTTCTGTGCCGTCAGCGTGAAGACAAAGCAGGAATAGCCTTTGGTCTTCCCACTGACAGCACAAAAACTCTTCAGTGAGTTCTGGCTACCCTACTCACTGTCGGGAACACAATACGAGGTAATTATAGCCGCGGTATTCTGTAGGGCGGAGGTATTTCCCCAGTCGGACCTCCTAGAAATTACCAATTACCGACAGCCATAGACGTTCGTATGGCAACCGGGACTCACGGCTTAACGTGCTCTCCGAGGGACGGAAACATCTCGATCAATGCAAGTAGCCATAATCATGCATATCGCACTGAGCGGGCATCGAACCTGCGCCCCGTGCGTAGCTGTCAAGTTCACTGATACACCACAGAGGCCGTTCCGGCCAGCCGTCAGAGCGTTTTCACATTCATCCGATATCCGATATCGGTGTCGGACGCCGATAGCCGACCTCCGATAGCCGACACCTTGTGCTGTTTTCACATTTATCCGATAAAATCTGCCCGATACGGCCATTTGCTCGGAAGCACAGACTTATGAAAAAAAAATGAAAAAAAGTACTTACAAGCAATTTTCGATTATATTATTTCGATCCTTATTAGCGATCCGCCTTATCAATTAACGCGAAAAGACAATATCTTAGAAAATACTTGCTGTCGCTGTTTTATTCTCTTTGTGATCCGATATTGGGCCATCATAGTGGTGTAGGCTCTGATAACCGATATCGTGCCGGACAATGTGAAAGCCAGATACATATGTCATACATTTGACATGCATTTGATGTCGGATATGGGATATCGGACAATGTGAATGTCATATTTTTGAAGTGAAAACTTCTTTAGCGGCGTTAGATGGATAAAAAGTGTTAAACTCGCGTCAGGATCACTTGACCTTTGACCCGTAACCGACGACTTTGTTGGACGACATGACGTCATACAACATTCCTAGCTACAGAATGTTTATTTTGCTAGGTACGCTAAGAAGCTTCGTAACTTAGCGGTAATGGCTTCGACTGTAAGTCCTTATGGTTTCAGATAGTACCGGGTTCGAACCTGGGCTTCTGACCCTTTTTGTGATTATTTTTTCTTTTTGTAATTTATTAACTTCTTCTGACAGAAAATTAGCAGAAAATTACTAATAGGTTCTATGATTGGCGCTATATTATAGGTATGGTATGTTATGTTCTTTTTATATTTTTCTCTGTATATAAAGAGGAAAGAAAGAAAGAAAAAGTTTTCACTTCTGCCGGCACTCCCGGAGTGCAACCTGTCTTTTTTTTTAATGTTTGATAGGCTTGCGTTTCAACACTATCTCAACTGTTGGTACGTGACTACGTGGTTTACGGTGGAGCACGCTTGCCTAGAAGTGTTTACTCTAGTCTTATAAAGAACTGCAAACTGTTCTACAGCCATCACAGTCATTTCGTAACGTCCTGCCTACCTCCAAAACTCTTTCTCTGATCTCTGATGGACTATATCATCGGGGTTCACAATAGCACCGTGGATCAAATTACACGCTACAGACAGACGAGACCAAATGGCTATTAATGATATAGGTATGTGATAGGTACAATGGACACCGGCTGCCTGTCACACCGACATTAGTTTAACTGAAGAGTTTTGTGCTGTCAGTGGGTGCACCGAAGGTTTGTTCTGCTTTGTCTTCAACACTGACGGCACAGAAACTCTCTGTGCTCTGTGCTTGCCTGCCACATAAATGCTATATAAAAAAGAGCGTGATTTAAGGTGTTAAGAATAATAGTTTCAGAGGAAAATACTCAGTAAATAGAGCGTGCAGGTATCGTTTTCTGAGGATCAATAAAGATTAACTATATTTAGTGCCGGATAGACTATTTTGAGTATCAAAAAAATATTTCCCTCTGGCCCTGTAAATGTCGTTGGTTTTGGGCTGGCCCCACACAGCTGAAATTTTTCTAAATTTTGTATTAATAGATACTATTTTTTTTAAAGTAAGTATATTTTTGGTACTCAAAGTTTAATTCTCTGTTGTTTTTTGTGTGTAAGTGTATACTGTACAATATTGTTTTTTTTTTTACTATTTAATGTGCTGCAAATATTCAGAATAAACGCATTTCTTTTTTTCTTTTAATTCAAAATGGTAGATTTACCACAATATTTCTAAAACATTTAATAGTAGATCTACGATTCTTTCGCCAAAAATATATCGACATTACCCGCAATTGTAACTAATAACAAATCAGCTGGTCATTTTGGTCTCAGATTTACTATTTTGATGACAAACCCTAATATTTTGGCAATAGTTTAAATCACACACTTAAAATAATAGGTACTTGCGTTGTGTAGAAAGTTACACAATATTCATAACTAGCGACCCGCCAGACCGAGAGGAATGGCCCTGGGTCAGCCGGGGTGCGAGGGATATGCCGCGAGACAACCTCACCTTCGGCCTAGCACATCGACCCCCAGACGGCGTGCGGTTTAGTCGGTTCGAGTCCCCTCCGCCTCCGAGGGGGGGTATCCGGGGGGACTTCCAGCACGTAAAAAAAAAATCTAGCGACCCGCCCCGACCGGCACATGTGGCAAAAACGTTGCCGTGGATTTCGTACGGAACTCTAAACTTTTTTAAATCCTATAACACCTATATTACTCACGAAAAATGTAGCTTTCTAATGATGGTGAAAGATTTTTTGAAATCGGCCCAGTAGTTTCTGAACTTATGCATTAGAAACAAACTTACAAATCTTTCCTCGTTATATTATTAGTATCAATATAATAACACTCTTAACCGTCAGTCAGGCAGTCTGTTTATGAAAGTGCGATGACTTGACGCACTCGCGAGCTTGTATACCCGGGATAGTATTAAGTTATCTGTGCCCGGGGTTACATTTCGGTGTAATAGTCACTCACACCGGCTACGACATTGTTTAACACCGCCAGAGAGCGCAGGCGGCGCTTCAATTACATTTATGTATAGAACAATAATTAATGACTCGCATTGTTCAACTTTTAATTGTTCACATACCGTTCTTTGTCGGAATGTGGCACACTTATGGTTGAGCTAGGGATCACTTCAACTTGGTATTTTTTTTTTATATATATATATAGGACACGTCAATCTGACTCCACCTCGATGGTAAGCTGCAAAGTCTCAGGAATGCGGGCCACCATTATATACATGTGCCATGTTAACAATTTTGGCACTCAGCTTCACGGCCTCATCAGGTGCTTTTTCACGCCCCGCTTAAAGGACCCGGGACTGTTGGAAGAGGGAAACACGTGAGCTGGCAAGGAATTCCAGGTCTTAATGGTGCGACAAGGAAAAAAGTCACCAAACTGCTTGGTCCTTGAAGGTATATTGTGCACCGTATGCGGGTGACATCTAAGCCCTGCACGTGTTGTCCTGTATAGGAAAGAAGAGGGTGGGACTAATTGGAATAGCTCATCAGAACATTCACCATGGTAGAGACGGTAAAATACTCCTAGCACAAGCAATTTAGCATAGTTGGAGGGGTTAGAGGGAATATTAGTAATTTCGAAAATTTCGGTTGCTAATATTCTTTACAAAAAAGCCGGTGTAGAAATGTCAAGTAAAACGTATTATAAAATTATTAATGACGAGACACCAATGTCAAGTGTACCAGAGCCACATTAGCCACGCCAGTAAATTTGTTCCCGTGTGTCCGCCCCCCACGAGATTCAGGTGGGCGATTAGGACGTGTGGTTGGATTTTAGGGGAAAACGTTCACTTCATTGACACGTATTTTGACCTTTCAACTTCAACTTCTTCAAAACGGCCTGCAGCAAATCGCCACACCTCGCCAATTTCAAGTAAAATGTAGTATAAAATTATTAATGGCGACACGCCAATGTCGAGTGTACCAGAGCCACGTTAGCCACGCCAGTAAATTTGTTTCCGTGTGTCCGCGCCCCACGAGATTCAGGTGGACGATCAGGACGTATGGTTGGATTTTAGGGGGCTATTTTGACCTTTAAGACTGTCATCAACGTATGTCACATAATGTCAAAACACTTGTCAATCCTATACTTCATCGTTCGATTCTACAATACTGAAGATTTGATGATTAGTTTTTGCTATTTAGATCACTACTTACTGGTGTTTTTTCTTTTCTCTGCAAATTATTAATTAATTATTTTTGAACCGATCTCTTTATCTTGAAGTTTATGACACTCCTGGACGTTGACACTGGCAGAGTCGCAGCAATATGCAAGCGGAGCCATAAACCAAGAACTGAACTGAACGGATTCTACAATATACCGGCCAACGAATTGTCATATGTTTAGGAGGGCAGATAATACGCGTATTTTGTACGCCTGTGGTTGTAGTGTATTCGACTGCTACGCAGGAGACGCAGGTTCGTTTCCCCCTAAGTGCAAATATTTGTATTCATGAATATGGGTATTTGAAATGGTCTGGTCGTGCTTCAGAGAGCACGTTGAGCCGTCTGTCCCAGTTGTCATACAAACATCTTTACGGGTAGTTGAAGCACTACTAAAAAGCCCAATAATTAGAATAACTGCAATACTTCGATATCGACAATTGGTTGTGGAGGTCATATGGCAGTCCCTTCACGGAGAATATACCTATAATCTGACCTCCACCGAATTCTCGAATTCGAAATCCGAGTTGAGAGGCTCTTTATTATTATTATAAGTATTTAGAGTGTATGCATCTTACAGAATCTTATCTCTTATTAATAATACGTTAGCGTAACGCTCATAACTCAAAAACTACCCAACTAATTTTCATCAGGTTTTTTTTTTTAAATGAAAGCTTAGGGTCCAAAGGGATGCAGAAAAATAGGACATCAAAAACAAACGGGCGGAGCCGCGGGTTAAAGCTAATACCTATTTAGTATCTAATTTCTTCCTTTTTTATACCACTTGGGTGGGTAGACAAGCACACGGCCTACCTGATGGAAAGTGATTACCGTGGCCTATGGACGTTTGCAATACCAGGAGAGGCACTCGCGCTGCTGACTATGTAAGCACAGAATTTCTGTGCCGTAATTGCAGTAGACAAAGTAGGAACAAGCCTTTGATATCACACTGACAGCATAAAAACTCGCCAGTAAGCTCTGGCTACCCTACTCACCACTGGGAACACAACACGAGGTTATTATGGCCGCGGTATTCTGTAGGGCGAAGGTACTTCCGCCATCAGACTGCTTAATTGGATGGAAATACTGTCGTATCCTATCTCCATAACGTCCCTTTAGGCACAGTCTCGAGGGTGGGCAGATACAATAGCCTGCCTACCCAATAAAATAAATGCAATAAGCAGTAACAATTTTTTTTACAAAACAGCTTACAGAATCGCTTGTGTACTTCCAATTTACTTATAGAACTATTATAAAAGAAATAAAGCCCAACATTTTGCATGTATTTCTTATAATTTAATGTTTAATGGTGACAGGGCAGTATAAATAGATCCACTAAGGATATAGCAGTACTGTCCGTCTGTCAGTCGAGTTGGCTCGATGTCAGTTGACGAGACAGGGTGTTTTAGACTACACGATTTTAACCAAATACAATATTTATATTAGTCGATACTTACTACGAATGTTATGTCATCGACCACCGGTGGCCGTTGGGAATAAGCCCTTTCATGTATGTTTGAACATTGGTATTATATTCTATATTTTTCAATTTAATTTGTATCTTGACATAAATTGTAATTTGGTGCTTTGTGCTAAAATATGAATATAAAGAGTTTTGTAGCTACTATTAAACTTAGAATAAGCTCCATAATATTTTCAATACAATGTAATATTGTTCAGAAATTTAACAAATAAAACATATATCGCTACACCCACAGCCTATGTCCTTAGGTCTAATCTACCTCTATACCAAGTTTCATCAAAATCGGTTCAACCCCCCTAGACCCTGTGTTTGAATTGAATCAGTATTTCAAACTTACGAAATCACAAGCATCCGTAAGTATATTATTATTAACCATAGTTATTATCACTTAATAGCACTCGCAAATGGATAACGTTATAATATACTTGTCTGACTCACTGAAAAACTCATCAAAGAAAGTCAATTGACATGCAGAGACGAGAGTACTGGAAGTTTTCACTGCTTCCTATTAATTTTTGGATCCCTCTTGGCTCCAAGTCACTCACAGGATTAGGTTCCTAGTATAGAAACATGGGTCTATCCAAATTAGACCATTATGGCTTAACTTCATTTTATTGTAGGTAGACCCACTAAGACGTGAGACATAAGATATGTTTCGACATCTAGCCTAGAAATATAAATCGCCAATCCTAAATAAAATATACTCCAAGTAAATAAGCTTCATAATTTATTTATTAACTAATAATAGAATAATAAAAACCAAAATAATAATAAATAAATAATTAAAATAATCAATAACAAGTGAAGTCGCATCGTATTCGTGACGCGTCACTTAAAACGGCCTTAAACATCATTCGTACTAAGTTTTGGCGTTAAAATGATTTAGTCGAACACTGTCCTCAGAAATTTATGAATGTACAGCCCAAAATAGACTACCATTTAATCTTGACCTCCCATTAGCCACAATACAATAGCCTGAGTGGCTTAACTTACGCTGGTTTGTTAGCGGACTGAGATATTTTTTTAAATTTCTTTTTAAACCGTTTACAGAGGCCGTTACAGATATTTTTGGTCTGTTTTGTCCATTTTAGCGGTAATTGGAATGGTGAAATGTGATATTTTATAGACAATTAAGAAGTTCAGGTAATGTTTCAATCGTAACTTCAGAAGTGGGATTATGAGTGAATAATCTTAAAATAAATGTATCTACTGCCTGATGGAGTCTATCAGTTTAATCCCTGTCGTATCTGAGACCTTTGAGTACGGGGCCCACTATTGGGAGTGACTGCCGCCTGATCTCCCAGTCTGAGTTGTGTGAGCGGCCAACCACTAAAAGAGTTGTTCAAGTCGCCTACACAGTCCTCCGTCTTGACGTAAGGACCGACTTATAACGTGCCCCCTGAAGGATGAAAGCGCTCCTATGAAATACCAATAAGTGGTCACCCATCCAAACCGCGCCGAGGTAGCTTAACTGACTGATCGTTCACCAAATAATGCTAGGACTCATTGTACACCTTAATGAAAAATGAGTTCAAATTGTGTTATTGTACACCTATTTTATATACGCAGAAGTGGGATATTGAGTAGTATTGGTAAGTACCTAAGTACCTATTACTTTTAGATAGTGAGCCCTTAGTGTGTTTGTCATGAAGCGTATCTGAAGATAAAACGGCGCAACGCCCACCTCGCGCAAATAGACATGAGTCTGTAAACTCTGTGAAACGAAATAAAGTAAAAACACTATGCCATTATTGCATCCTTCAAAAACGGGTCAAGTGTGAGTCGGACTCATGCACGAAGGGCTCCGCAGCCCTCCATAAAAGCATGTTTTGTATGGTATCCAATCATTTCACAAAAAAAAAAACGAAAAACTAATTTTCATTTGTAAAATTTTATTTATTGCATACTAACACTAGTTTTAAGCTACATTGTTACTAACCCAGATATGGATCGTGCTATCCGAATTTTATTTGAATTTGAATTTGATAACAACTTTTTGACCAATTAATTATACTTGATAAATTTATTTTTCATTTTTCATTTATTATTACAAACTATTGTTTAATAAACTAAGTGCTCATTAGAAAAAATAGGAACTTGGAAAAAATTTCACAATGCCATAACATAATTTCACAAATTGATTATTTTTTAAACATGTTAAGTTTGCAAAACAAGTTTCACCCTTATTATTGTCTTGAGCAGTCAAAACTTGTGACACAAAAGTCAGGCACAGAAATGAATCGCTGCAAATCCGACTTAACGTAATTTTGTTTATCCCTTAACCACCTACCACCGGTCTCTGAGACCGCAACGTATTTTTAAATTCAAATATTCCGATCTGTATGTGTCGTTGGACAGTGCGCGTCTATATACCTTTTCGACATAACTAACAGTACCGCGCTAAGTGATCGGCGAGTGTAGAAGTGCGCTCGTTTGGCCAGGGTAAGTAAAAATATTTCATCAGCGGTCTCTGTGACCGCTCGTAGGTGGTTACGTGATTTTTTTTCACACACACGATTTTTTTGTTTTAGTTAAAAATTATTAAAAACAACGAAAGTAGTGAAAGATGGTTGCAACAGGTGATGGCAGACGACGAGGTTATGCCAAACGAAGATTGCAGTGACGTGGAATCCGATGCGGTCGAGTATGTTGTTCAGGTTGAAGACTGTGAATCCGAAACTGAGATCGAGGGTGATGATGATGAAATTTCAGAGCAAGACCATTTATCTCAGTCTGAACCAACAGGCACAGTCTCTTCAAGACCAATATCTTCATCTAGGGCCTCGAATGGAACTAATTCTTCAGATGAAGCTATTCCACTGTTCTGCTTGGAATCCAGATTCCAAGCAGAACAGCGGAATAGGTCCAGAGAATAGAATTAATTTGGTGCTAATCGTTTCCGCTGGGCACATATGATCCAAAAAAGAAACTTAAGACTGCTTACTCATGTATTATGTGCCAGGAGCCCATTTGTCTCGAGTTTGCGAAAAAAATATGCTGCAACTGACGTGAAAAATTGTGAATGTTTGAGGGTTGCAATTTTGTTGATTTTTACGATTAATGTTTAGTTTATTTATTTAATTTAATAGTTAAAGTCCTTAGTTAAAGGAAACATATAAAAAGAAGTTTATTTTTCAAGTTCCTCATTAATCAGATCTCATTATGTTAGAAGAATATTTTTTTATGTTAAAATTAGTATTCTCGAAAGATATTAACATATCTCAAGATTTTATTATATTTTATGATATTTGAAAGTCTAAAATAAAAGATTAAAGTATAATCAAATATTTTACTCAATTAAAATCCGTTTGATAACAAAGAACCTGAATTTACGGTGGTTATTCATGAGCGGTCTCCAGGACCGCACGTAGGTGGTTAAGTTCCAGAAATAGGTGGTAGGTAGTTAAGGGTTATCCTACCCCCAGAGTGTTAGTTAAGCCCCCGCAAGCGCGGAGGTGTGAGGTGGCCCACGAGCTGAAGAGCAGGTAGTCCATCTGCGACGACAAGCTCGTGTGGGGCCGCCAGAACTGTGAGAGAATGTTTGTTGCCAGCTACTTGCCTACTGCATGTTACACGCGTATTTTATGCTTGCTTATTTGACTGTTTGCTAACTGACTTTATTTAGTCATATGAACATTTTTAAAATAAAATTTGAACAATTACAATATTTTTTTAGTAATATAATTGCAAAACCTTTACTTACCAATTTTTAAAATAATATTACTAAAATGTTTGCGAAATGATTAGTTTTTCAAACGTTGCTTGTAAAATGATCGTTTGTCATATTATTATGTTTTTTGTTAAACAATAGTAAACCTTTTTACAAGCTTTTATTTAACTTGCAATGTATGTTTGTTCGGGTGGAATCTTACAACTCAATTTTAAGGCACTTGCCCTCAACCGATTGAGCTGAAATTTGGTATGCACGTTCAGTTCGGATGACAATGCAAGAAAAAAAAAAAAAGATTGTTTTTAAAAAGGTTTTAATTAATTTATTGTAGGTATAGGAGCCCGTCTTAAATATATAATTGGTTTTTATTATTTCAATTCAATTATTTCATCATGGTTCATGAGGTCTGATAATAGACATACAGTAGAGTCTTAGCCTTAGAGGTTATACCAAGCTTACCTATGTATACTTCCGTTTTCCCGAGGTGGTGGCGAAAGCACGCCTTTCCATATCCGGGGACATGGTGGGAACCCATAAAGAACATAGATGACCCTGGGTCGACCTATGTGCGAGAGATATATTTCTGGCTATCGCACCTCCGGCAACTGAAGACCCAAAGACGACGTGCGGTTCTGGTCGGTTCGTACCCGACATCTCCGGTGCGAATATATCCGTGGGAATTTTCGGCACTATGAAATAAAGGGTTTTTACACTTTTTAACCTTTGGGTACAGAACCCTAACGATAAACTTAAAACCCTAGTTCCAACCACATAGTTACATCGTGGTAGGTTATTTAAAAATAAACTAACCAAGTTATCCGGTAACTTCTAACGCGTCTAACGGAAATTTAACTTTTGTAATTTGATTCGGTGACATCAAAGATCTATCGTGTCTATTCTCGGCGGCCATTACCAACATCTGTCAAATTGTGGCGCGAAAATATTATAATTGGAATGCTATTTTTTTTTATACGGCTGTTAAATTTTTGGTTTCGTGCAAGTTAAAATAAAAGTTTTAACGCTGAATTGTTTAGAGGAGATAATTTATCAATTTAACAAATAAATAAAAAAATAACACCTGCATAAATCTGTTTAAATATTAGGTACAGTCAACGACATAAATTGATTAACACTAAAATATTAATAAACCTTTTTTTAACCGAAATACATAAATCAATAATTCATGTATAAGTAGTTTCATGATCCTTAGAGGTTAAAGTTAATATATTTAGTGTTTTGTTCATTATTTTATGTGAGATTTAGTAGCCACAGTGATTAATTAATTAGAATTTGTTAAACTACTTTTGGCGTTGACTGTACATAGATTTCATAAGCTGTTTATACCTGAGATTGATGGCGCCTGGTGAAATCTACTACACATATTTTTACATTACACCTGCACTTTTCCACAGTTTATTTTTATTTTAAACCTTATTGTTATGCAAACTTTTGAGAATGCCGTGAGGTGAAACCAGTCAGGTAAATAAAAATAAACTGTGAAAAAGTGCAAGTGTATTATTAAAATTTTCATAAAGATTAATTGTCTTGGCTTTCAAGAAATTAACTGCCTCCTGACCGCCTTGTTCTAAAGTCTATGCCAGTACCTCCACCCTGGTTTAGTAGGTGACTTTACTGCATGCAAGGTTGGCTTGGGGCTCATTAAAACTATGTCTTCTTCATCCTAGCGTTAATCCCAGTCGCCGAAGCTTTTCAACTTGTCCGTCCGCTTTTTACCAGTCTAACTGCGGATTTGGCTAAATTTTGATATTTTCCGTGAAGCGACTGCCATCTGACCTCCACAACCCAAAGGCGATATCGAAGCATTGCAGCTAGATCAGTTGTTGGAGTTTTGAGGGCTCCAACTACCTGTAACGACTGCTATAGATGTTTGTATGACAACCGGGACCGACGGCTTAACGTGCTCTCCGAGGCACGACCAGACCAATGCAAATACCCATATTTATGCATACAAATATTTGCACTGAGGGGGTTCGAAACCGCGCCTCCTGCATAGCGGCCGCGTTCACTACTGCTACGCCACGGAAACTGTCCCATTATAATGGCTCATTATAACTATATATTAAGTATATATCACAAATATATAAATATATAAACGCCCAAAATATTGAAAATAAATTATATTGGTTAGCTCTTTAACTTTGATGCATCTACTAATAATTTGATTATGGTGTTGCCTTGTCGGGGGACAAACAGCTGGTAAAGCACTCCGTCATCGGAACAATCCAAGCCCCCGCCGACATGGCAACACTAAGAATCAAAACGTTACTACTTAAATGTATCAAAGATAATGGGCTGATTACCAACACAATTTTTCTTATAATTTTTTGTGACGGGGTTTTTTACATTTTTATTTAACCTTTAATTAACGAGGTGGTGTCACTGTGACACCGCACGGGTTGAGATGGCAATATAATTTGAATCATCTGTCGTATACGTCCGTGTTTTTCAGTAGCTGATTACTTTTACTTTATCTTTCGTTAGTCAGTGTCGCGCTCGCGACACGTTCTTGCGTGTGCGTCCAATTGAATATCAGGTGTCACCGTGACCTAAGGTCAGTATTAATGCAACTATTCTGTACCTTAATATTTTTCGAAATAATTTCAAAACACAATTATTTTGTCTTATTTTTTAGATTTCTGAACCGGGAATCAGCCTGTACAAATTCACCTACAATTGATCGAGGACGTTTCTTACTAAATTTTGCTAGAGAACTCGTTACACCGCATCTAAATCGATGTGCCTATAACACATACCACGGGAACTCACGACATCTATAAAATATATTCTTGGCAAAGATTTTATAATAAAGGATCAGGAAGTCATTATAAATAACTCTGGTAATACAATTAAGAAGCTTTGCAATATACCTATGACCAGTGAACATAAAAAAAAAAACCAACATCAAATGTAAAGAAATCATATGTCTGCAATGTGCCCAAAAATTGTGCCAGATATTGTTGATTAATTTCTATTTTTAATTTCTAATTCAACGGAGTTTTTTAAAGTTCTTTCTAAAAGAAAAGTTATTTTAATTTGATAACTTTATGTTTGATCTCAGTTATTCTAAAGTCTGATGACGAAGTTCCTTAAATTTTGTTATTTTCGTAAAAAAATAATTAATAAAAATTGTAATTAGAAACATATTGTTTTTTATTATTATATATGACCAGTAATTATTGTTATTCCTGAAACCTGATAGCTTATGGTTATATTGTTTCGTGTTTATGAAAAAATTAGTATTTAAAGTAGGGTACACAAGGGTGTCCGCAAGGAGGATGCCTATCGCCCCTACTATGGTGCCTGCTAATAGATGAACTAGTTGACAAGATCAATAGGAGGCACATCTACACACAGGTGTACTCTGACGACGGTGTGCTCCTAATCACAGGAAAAGTACTCAGTGTCATGTGTAACATCATGAACAGGGGATTAAAAGAAGCACTAGAATGGTGCAGGGGTAAAGGCTTAAACCTAAACCCTGACAAAACCAAACTGGTCCTATTCACCAACAAGAGAAAAATAGGACAGACTGAACCAATTAGAATAGATAACCAAGACCTTGAAGTGGTGAAGGAGGTCAAATATCAGTAAACTGACCTATAAGACACACATAAGCCAAGCATGCTCAAAGGCAAAAATGGCCATGATGCAATGCAAAAGAGCGGTAGGCAGGAGCTGGAGGATGAAACCATCCATAGTGATGTGGATATACAAAGCAATTATATTGCCAAGGATATTACACGGAGCTCTAGTGTGGTGGCACAAAGCCCAAGCTGGAAAAAACAAACAGGAACTGAACAAAGTCCAAAGACTGGCAGCCCTTATGACCACTGGCGCGATGAGGACCACTCCCACAGCCGCACTGGAAATCATACTGGGCCTAAATCCTATAGACCTTGAAATAAAAAGGAAAGCAACAGAACAATGGTTCAAACTAAGAAGCACTGGTCAGTGGACTGCCAAAACATTTGATGAGGGCCATGCCAGAATCAGTCAAGGCTACGAAGAAAGATTATCAATGGTCCTATCAAACAACGACCTGATCAAAAAGGAGAGGACCTTTGATAAGAAATATAGAATACACATAGGATCAAGAGAAGACTGGATGATGAATGCAGAAGGCATCATCTGCTACACAGATGGCTCCAGAAAAGAATCTACCAAGCTTTCTGGCTCCGGCATACATATCAGGCGCGAAAACGGAACAGAAATAAATAAAACAATACCTTTAGGCAAATATGCAAGTGTCTTCCAAACGGAAATTTATGCCATAATGGAATGCGCGGAAATGGTGGACAGCCTGAAAGACACAGGCAAAGTAACCATTTACAGCGACAGCCAGGCGGCACTAAGGGCACTAGAAAAAATAGAGACGACATCTGCGCTCGTCAAGGATTGCAAGAAAACCATTGAAAGACTGTCCAGGAAACTCGACGTAACACTCGCCTGGGTGCCCGGACATGAGGGCAACATGGGCAATGAGACGGCGGACGAACTGGCGAGAAAAGGAGCTGATGAAGATCAAGTGGGCCCTGAGCCCAGACTACCCATCGCCCATAAAATAACAAAGGGAGTCATCAGCCGAAGCATAGTGGCCGAAGCCAATCAGAGATGGAAGTCCTCGCCAGTCATGAGACAATCGAAGATCTTCATTAAAAGCATTGACAAAAAGAAAACAAGCCGACTGTTAAAACTCTCCCGAGGAAACATGAGGCTGGTCGTAGAAGTGATAACGGGACACTGCCGACTAAACAGGCACCTGACACTTATAGGGGTGAAAACTGACCCCAAATGCCCAGAGTGCATGGAGGAGGAGGAAACCAGCCTCCACCTGCTGGCCAAATGCCCCATGTACTCAATGATAAGATGGGAAAACATGGGGACGGACACCCTAGAAGAACAAGACCTCGAGGATCTGAAGGTGGAACAGATCGTAAGATTCTGCAAAGAGACAGGTAGGTTCAACGGAACGCCGTGATTACCGGACACTTCTTGGCCTCCAAACAGGAGGAATAGGGGAATTGGGTGAAATGGCCCCCATAAAAGGGCAGATCACCCGTCGGGTCTGCGGCGTCCCCCGCTGGAAGTAAGTAAGTAAGTAAGGGTGTCACTATGACACAACCTCGTCAATTACGTGCCAGATTATAGGGTCGTTAACTAAAGGTTAACTCTTTTTAAATTGATCTACTATTCATTTATTTATTATTTTATTAATTTTGCAATGTACACGTCATGCGCTTTAATTTAAGACCCCACTCGAGTATACCTGCAGATATTCGGTTATTCTTCCCCACTTTCACTCCTCACAACTTTTACATGGCTCAACCGATTTTCATCAAACATGTCTAAGAATTACTTACTAGCACATAAGCGACCTTCAATACAAAAAATAAAACCAAATAAAAATCGCTACATCCATTTGGGAGCTATGATGCCACTGACAGATGGTCACGTCAAACCCAGATAATCTTCGGCAGTAAAGGCTTTTTCTTATACACAATAAGGATATGGGGTGATTCATCTCCTCACATAGAATCATAAAACATAATAATATATTTAAACTGATATTACTATATTTTTAATGGGACAAGCTGACAACTCGGACACGAAGGCAATACTGGCAACAAGGTAACCGTCGTCGGTTACCTTGTTGCCAGTAAAGGAGCTGATGTAAACCAAGTGGGCCCCGAACCCATGCTGCCGATAGCCCACAAAATCACCAAGGGAGTCATCAGCCGGCGCATAGTGGCAGAGACCAACAGAAGATGGAAATCATCGCCTGTCATGAGACAGTCGAAGGTGTTCCTAAAAAGCTTAGACACAAAAAGAACAAGCCAACTGATGAAACTATCCAGGAAAATAAACTAGGCTTGTCATAGAAGTGATAACAGGGAGTGAAGACTGATCCCAGATGCCTGGAGTGCATGGATGCCGAGGAAACCAGCATCCTCCTGCTGGTCACATGTCTCATGTACTCGCTGTAAAGATAGGAAATCATGGGAACGGATGAACTAGATCTGGAAGTCAGTTCCAATCTGAAGGTGGAACGAATAATAAGTTTTTGCAAAGAAACGGGTAGGTTTGACGAAGCGCCGTGGTTGAAGAACACCTAGGGACAGGATAAATAGGTGAAATGGCCCACACAAAGGGCAGATCACCCGTCCGGTGGCGGCGTCCCCTGCTGGCAGTAAGTAAATAATAACATATCGTTCTACTTTATAATATAAAAACAATTTAAATGAAATTATCCGCATGATTCTATATAATATTTAATTTTTAAGGAATTCCAGACAAAAATTATTACGGTGACCAGACACGCAGATCAAATGACATTCAATACAAATAATTTTATTTAGTCTATTTTCTTTGGACACATTGATCGCCTTGCTAATTTATAAAGTTTACTTAGGAGTCTACTTCCAGAAGGTATAATTTTCAGCTTTCAACCATACAATCGCAATATATTTTTGTGGTTTTTTGTTAGAACCAGGGGGACAGATCACCAGACATGTCCATTCTTCCCTTCTTAAACTTCACTTGGATATTGGACAAACAAGACGAGGTCATTGTTACTGATATCAATGTATTCAATATCGTCACCCTGCGCTGAAGGCACAGACAGATTCATCCACAATTTCTGATAGTTCACTCTCGTCTATTGAATATTTCCCAATAGGATTGGTACTACTTAGGTTTCCCAAATATTTAAAAATATCATCGACCGTAAGTTCTGCCATTTTTTAATCAAAAAGTAACATTTTTCAATTTGAAAAAAAAAAATAATTTGAGAAAAAAAACTAATGTAAACGTGGGGTGACTGGTTACCCCAGCAAGGATAAATAATATAACAAAATACAAGACGTACAACGAATCAGTGGTTTTTGCTACTAATAACGCATACTTATAGATATGAGAATACATAAAAACACAAGTATCGTCAAATAAGATGTAAAAACATATCACAATTTTTTTAATGACTGGGCTTATGAGTCACCCCGTATCCTTTCGAAGGTTAACAAAATGTATACAGTTCAAGCCTGAAAATATTGGAATCTGTGGGGCTGAAGGTAATATAAGAATAATATTTTTTTTTTAATTTGAACTTCTGGTACCAGAGAAATCGGTTCAGTGGTATATGCATAAAAGGCGAACAAACAGACACACACATACACTTTACCAGTTATAATAATATTATTATAATTAGTATATGGATTAGGCGAGAAAACAACAAAAAAATTACTGCGAATAAGCCCATTATGATTACTACTAGTCCCATCTATTGGCGGTTTTAGATATCAATTATGAAAAAGTTGTTTAAAGAGACATCTTCTGTTATTTTTAGGAATTAACTAGGTACGTAATGGAAAGTGTCACAGATAAGCTAGAAATTAAAAATTATCTAGTGTAAATTTTCTAAGGGGTAAACCTTAGTTTCGGACGCGTATATTTTACAAAATGTACCTATGCTAAATGTCTGTCATCCGATAAACCTGTAACGCGATCACCGAGTAGCGTTTCCAAATTATTAATCGCTTAAAGATTATTAACAATTATCATCATACATCAGTTTATTCGATCGTTTATACAATCAAAGGAATTACCTAGTCCGTACTAATTATATACCTAAGTATTACTTAATAGCTATTGCCCGCGGCTCCGCCCGCGTGGATGTTAGTTATCGCTATATTATCGGTTATCGTTATAAATTTAGCCTATGTGTTATTTCAATGTTTAAGCTATATTATTGTAAAGTTTAATTAAAATCCATTCCGTAGTTTCTACGTGAAAGAGTAACAAACATCCATCCATCCATCCATGCATACCTACTTACAAACTTTCGCGTTAGTAGTTAGTAGTCCCCACAACTTTACCGAAGCAGAAATCATCACTCATCCTCATCGTCATGGCAATCATTACTCATCGTCATCGTCATGAAAAGTGAATAAACAAAACTAAATAAAGACATGGCTTAAAGGTCTTGTTACCATGCCAAAAAACTTTAAAAAAAAACCACTACTGGCACGTCACACGTCAACTGCTTTCTGTCAAAAGCTTGTCATTCAGAAACACGTCAACTTGTTTTAGTTGTTTCCATTTCTCGCTTGCTGCTTGTTTTAAGGAAAACAAATCCAATATTTGATTATTATATTGTAATAAGTTGTAATATTGCATACCCCAATGGAGGGATCATTATTTGTAAGTATTGCTTCAGTATCGCTTGTAGTTGTAGTGTATAGTTAGACGAAAATATTTGAAACCGCTTGTGTCCATGGAATGTTTTCCTTTTTTACTGAATTATAATACTTTTAAGCGAACTATTTTACTAGGTTTTATGATTTCAGATGTTATATATGTACTAAGACTACATAAAATAATATAACTACCATTTGTATAACATAATACTGCCCACAGTTTAATTTTACCTCTACAACTAATTCTACCTCAGTTGTTTTAATACTAAATAAATACTCCTTGGTTTAATACTTAATTTAGAACTGCTTATATCGATCAATCAATCAATTAGTCTACTGTTGGACATAGGCCTCTTCCAATGTGCGCCATATCGTACGATCCTCCGCCTGCCGCATCCAGTCCGTGAATTAAGAGTGAATATAAGAGAAAATGCTCTGATGATAATGAAAATATTATACTTTCCTGCAGTTAAAATAAATAATTTAACTGAGCTTATAACACGCCACAACCCACTCACCAGATTTGCTTATAGTCATCGACAGATCACAAATAAACACAGAAGCAGAAAACACCTGAGCATATAAAATTGTTAATAATGATTAGAATGATACAAGAATGGTAATATTTATATCTGTTATTTTATAGTTCTTGTTAAGCATTTTCCTTAAAACTTACCATTTTGATGTTTATTAAAAAGTAACTAATTTGACTAGACAGTCATGTGCCCCATTGTTCAGGGCCTTCATACTTATGTTACAAGCTTCAAAATATTATTCTGAATCTTTCAGGAGCCGACCCTGTACCTAGTGAAAGGCATGTGCATCCTCGACAATGACGGGAACAGGATCCTTGCCAAATACTACGACAAAGACGTACTGCCTACTACGAAGGAACAGAAAGCATTTGAAAAGAACTTGTTTAACAAGACCCACAGGTAATTTTCATCATTATTCTCTATGCCTTTGCCCAACTCTGTTGGAGATGGCGTTTTTGTACCACTTAAAAACTGCCAGCAGGGGACGCCGCGACCAGATGGGTCTTCTGCCCTCTGGTGTGGGCCATTTCACCCATTTCCCCTTTTGTACCACTTAGGTGACAGATAAGGTCATGACCCATGATGTAAAGTAGTAACTGTGGCCTATGGAAGTTTTTTTCAATCAAAAAGTGATATGGATGTCATGTAGTTACTCCTTGCTGTTGTGTTAATGCCATAGATGTCCATATGGCAACTGGGACTGATGGCTTAAAATATCTCTGAGGCATGGAAACACCCAGACCAATCTAAATAAATACAATGTGTGCATGAACACAAATACTTGCACTGAGCAGGAAGCGCCCCCAGCCACAGTGACTGTCTTAAGGCGGAACCATATTTACATGTCGTGGCGTATTGTTTTCAAACATTTAATATGGTTAGGGACATATTTGCATGTCGTGTCATGTCGCCACGCGTTCTGTCGTGGCGCCGACTGCTCGCCACCGATTGCGCCAGAGTGGTGGTGGGAGTTATGACGCGACACGACACAACAGGTAAATGTGTGACGATCTAATTGAACTTGTACATCAACGAAAAGTTATATATGACTTAAAATGTAAAGAGTACAAGGATCATTTGATTAGAAATGCTGCTTGGGAAGAATGGCTGCTACGTACTGTTCAGAAATAATGCTGGAGCATGCCACGACACAACACGTTAGTGTGCACACTTATCGTCACGACTGTAATCATCACGACACGTAAATATGTTCCCACCTTTACTAGTCTATATCAATGTTTCAGAGCAAATGCAGAAATCATAATGCTGGAAGGGTTGACCTGCGTGTACAAAAGTAATGTAGACTTATTCTTCTACGTCATGGGCAGTTCACATGAGAATGAGGTGAGGAAATTATTATATTCACATACAATTAAAAGGATCTGGGATCAATTTCTGGGTTGGATAATGTCTTATTGGTTCTTATGATAGTTGATATTCAATGGCTGCATCACAGTATAACGAGTAACTACAGTAGTTCGAATGTCAGGGTTGTCACATTAGTTTATACATTTAATTTAATTTCAATAATAGTTTTAATAATAACATGCATTTTAATTAATGAAATGTATATTATGTTCTTATTAGCAACCCGGAATACCTCGAAAACAATACCCATTTTTTTTTTGAGTTCGCCATCCTTGATATGGACTATAGAGTCATCAGGGGGTACCCCACGATATCCTTCGAAGCGACGAGTCTCCTTGCCGGAACGCCACCGTGGGTCCTGGATGCGAGAGCCCTTCGGCGCTATATTGGTTCCGAAAGGAGGCGCGGGACACGATCCCAAGCCTAAAGAAATTCGGGCTGAGAAGGCCCAGCTCCATAGGAACATGCTGGCGGAGTGGGAGCGGCGACTTGAGCAACAATTATCCGCTATTACGGCGTGCCCTGCCCGCCGCTATTACACCGAGCAGGGTACGCAGTAATAGCGGCGGTTAGACCCATCATGGGGGAGTGGCTAGAGAAGCCACACGGCAGCTTATCGTACCGGCTGACACACAGATGATCACCGAGCACGGGAGCTTCGTGCGGTACCCGTGTCAGAATAGGAAAGAGCTTACGCCAGAATGCGACACGAGCGAGTACTCGGGGCTGCACACGCTCACCGAGTGTCCGGCGTGGGAGACTCCGAAACGGGAGCTAGTGGCGGCCCTGGGAGTGGGAGTGAGAGCTCTCACGCTCGCCACTTGCTCGCGGCAATGTTCCGCTGCGCGGATGCGTGGGCCGCCGGCGCTTCCTCTTGCGAGCAAGTAATGCTCGTGAAGGAGGCGGCGGGGCGGGAGCGGAGACTCGCGGCCCTATCTGCCCCCCAACTAAGGCAACTCAAGCGTTAGACACGTTAAGCCGTCGGTCCCGGTTGCCATAACATGGCCCTTACAGAATGGTGCAGAATCACCACTGGCGTCCTCACTGGTAGTAGTAGTGGACCTCCGAAGCATGTAAGCACTCGAATGAAATACCACTAAGTTATTATGTACCAAATGCCCCCGCGACCACCCTTCCTATTGTATTAATATATTCTTGGTATCAATTTCCAGTTGATTCTGCTATCAGTATTGAATGCGTTGTACGAGTCTGTCAGCATATTGTTAAGAAGAAATGTGGAGAGACGAGTTCTGTTTGACAACTTGGATTCTGTCATGCTGGTGTTTGACGAGATCTGTGATGGAGGGTGAGTACATGAAATAGTTACTTATGTCTTACCGCTGACCACATTGACACAATAGGGTGTATCCTTTTTTTACTATCGTAAACTGTACCTTTTACAATAGTATAATGAATTGTTATAGTGAAATATTCTTATGATAAATAGTTTCAAAAATATTTGATTTTATAAATCGCCTTTTGTGCATATGTATGGAGTTGCAAGAGAGTGTCGAATTTATCTCAGTCCACACTTGTAGGTACAATGCATAATAAGGTTGATTTGAAATTTATGTAATGTAAAAGTTATAAATTTGGCCTTATTTCGATGGTTTATATTTTGGAATTAATAAAATGTCACAGTTTCAGTTAGGCAACATCTAAGTTTACTATGCATATTTGTGAGAAAAAAATTGTCATCAAGCAGGATCGATAACGACGAATCCGGTATATCTATCTATAAATAGACAAGAGATCGATTAACATTGGAAAAAGTAGTAGGAGTAGTATTAACATTGGAACTCAGGCGGGACTTAACCCCGCCACCAGACCCTTACAGGGGGAATGCTCTGACCACTGAGCTGCCGAGTCACGTCTTGAATGTTCGATATTCTCATATATAACTATCCTAGGGCGACGGTGGAACCATCTACCGATATCATAATTTTTATACATTCTTCATTGGTGTCAAAGCATTTTACCTATAAGGGACTTTTTTTGGGCCATTGTGCATTCCGCCTGCAAACACAGAATCTTACCGGGAACTTCACAGGCTTCACGTAGCGACCTCACTGTGTGTGGATTTGGGATCGTTGAGCGGCCACTGCCACGCATTCCAGTATTACGTGGACGGCCGTTTCTTCGGCGCCGAAACACCCCCTGCAGAGGGGCCCGTCGTAGAAACTGATGGTATACAAGTGCTTGTTGAGGGGACAAGTGACCCGTAGTTATTGTCCCCCGACTAGTCAAATAAGATACTTTTTACTAAACGTCAAAATAGTAGGTTATAAGCAAAATTGTATGAAAAATTAATTTGTGACGTCATAATATTTATTAGTTAAATTATTTATTAATATAGGTTGGGTGGAACATTAAAAATAAATAAAAACAATAAAATAAGAATCGACGCAACTGTTTTCACTCTTTTACCATTCTTAATTTGATAAATTCTGTTAAATATTTTTTTTTACGACAGGAATATACTCAAGTGTTCTTAGACTCGTTCTGTCTAATCTTAGGTGACGTTTCGTTAACCGTTTGTTTACCGACGGCATAACCATTTTTGATTGCCTGTAGTCTGTGGTTTGTATACTATCAATAATTTATTATATTTTTCTACATTCCAGTGTAATCCTCGACTCGGACCCCACCTCCATAGTGAGTCGCGCCGCGCTTCGCACAGAGGACGTGCCGCTAGGGGAACAAACCGTTGCTCAGGTAATGGAACATGTCAATAAATTCTTCTGGTAGCCGATGGTTCACTAGTGGTGTAGTTGTGGCTTCGTGCTCGTACGATCTCATAGTTCGAACCCTATCTTAAAACTTCGACTTATTTATAGATCCCTCTGATGGTTGCGAATAAAGAATTTTTATTCCTTCTTCACAACCAGTTGCGAACTAAGAAAACCTATCCGTTAAAGCAACTAGGCATCTCGATAAAAAAAATTCGTAACCTGTTACTGTAAAAGATTTATTTTTCCTTATTCGCAACCATTCTTACTTGCTCGATGACATCATTTTTTTATCTACATTTTGAACTGCATTAGTACATTAGTACATAGATAATAGTTACTGGAAATGTAATCTTGACACTCAATGTGACGCAACTAGTTGCAAATCGCCGTTGCGAATACGGCCGGGGGGTTATAAATGAGGTCAGAACTTTTAGGTCGTACAGATACTGGGCCTTAGTTATGTGTTTCGGTTCGTTAGTACCCGTAGTGCGAACGTATAGCTAGTCATGTTTATAATAATCTGTTGTCGTTCCAGGGCGAGAGAAAGAGAGAGCTATACAACCTATATAGCTCCATCCTTCCTCCTCTGGACCACGGTCCAAAACACGATCGCTTATAAGTAAATCTTGGTAGCGTTACTAGTTGATTCAATACTCTTCTGTATACACATAATACACTAGATAGAGTTCAATGTATTATTATTATTATACAAAAAGCGACTGTCGGTCATTTAAATTGAAGGACGTTCAAAGTTATGATACAAAAAACTTCTGTCGGTCATTTGAATTGAAGTGCGTACAAAGTTGTAATACAAAAAGCGCCTGTCGGTGATTTACATGGCAGGACGTTTAAAGTTATGATACTAAAAGCGTCTGTCGGTCATTTAAATTGAAGGGCGTTCAAAGCTATGATACAAAAAGCGAATGTCGGTGATGTACATGGCAGGACGTTTAAAGTTATGATACTAAAAGCATCTGTCGGTCATTTAAATTGAAGGGCGTTCAAAGCTATATTACAAAAAGCGAATGTCGGTGATGTACATGGCAGGACGTTTAAAGTTATGATACTAAAAGCGTCTGTCGGTCATTTAAATTGAAGGGCGTTCAAAGCTATGATACAAAAAGCGAATGTCGGTGATGTACATGGCAGGACGTTTAAAGTTATGATACTAAAAGCGTCTGTCGGTCATTTAAATTGAAGGGCGTTCAAAGCTATGATACAAAAAGCGAATGTCGGTGATGTACATGGCAGGACGTTTAAAGTTGTGATACAAAAAGCGTCTATCGGTCAATTACATTACAAGTCGGTAATATTGTTATGTAAAAATATCTTTTAGTTTCTATACAAAATAACGTATATGAAATATTATTATACAAAAACCATCCGTCTACCTATTTACACTAAAAGACGTGGAATATTTACTATAGAAAAAACACCAGAATTACAATAATTTAACTGAGAGAGGTTTGATATTTATTATACAAAAAGCATCCGCAGTAACATCACTAAAGGGTATTAATATAATATTTTTATACAAAAAGCACTATAAGTGCATAACACTGAAGTAGATTATACATTATTATGATACAAAAATCAACCGTCAGAAATATATACGAATAGTCGTCAAACATAGTTATACAAATATCCTCGGTTGGGCCAAAATCTTTTTCGATATGGTACCAAATATTGAGCACCAAGATTCTTAAATTCTTAACGCTTGCGGTAGAGGGTACATGGTAGAAATCGTTGCGTAAAGAAAAAGGGGGATTTCTCGAGAATTAAGCTAAATTTACGCGTAACACTAAAACTATTTCGAAATTAATAGTAGTGTGTACAGAAAGCCCGTCAAAATCGGCCCAGCCGCTTCGGAGATCTGTCCTTCATTCAGGGTAAACATCGAAAGACAGCCAGAGTAATATTTAACAATGATTTTTGTAATGAAATACGTATCGAAATATCGAAATTCAAAATCCCGAATTTCGATCTTTTGTTATAGGTTCCGTATCGAAGTATCGAAATTCAATATCCCGAATTTCGACATCTTGTACTGTTGATATTTTGAAAATTGGGTCAAAGGAACATTCTGGATTTTGAATTTTGGTCTTTCGTACATCGGTATTATGAAATGCGGTATTTTGAGCTTCGGGATTTTAATATATAACCATCGTGTATCATAAATTCATGTAAATTCATATTCAGATATAGTTTTTATTTATTTTTTGCCCTTTATGTAGTTGAAGTTAGGTTTTTTTTCACACTTACCCATTTAATCCCACTTCTGGGCTAATAATTCTCCCAAATCTACCGTCCTCATCATAGGTATGTTAGTTAAATAATAATATTTACACAGTAACATTATATGATTTTAGATTGACGTGGTCATTAATATTGCTATTATAAAAGTCAACGGCATATTCACCATGTTTATTTGAGTTAATCCGATATTATCGACTCAAATAAACATGTTAAATATAATTGGATTTTAATAAAAGATTGCAGTTTTAATGTAGATAGTTTTATTTCTCACTAGTTTTATTAGAACAAAAGCATACACTTTAGTACAATGGCTTAGGTTAGAGGGACAACGATGCAATTCTAAAAATAACCTTGTAATGGCACAAAAATGTTCCTTTACACAAAATGAAATATCATTAGACTGTAACAATTTCTTCATATAACTGAAATATTGGTGGACAGCCTCCTTGGCGGTTCGATCCCCGCTCAGTGCAAATATTTGTATGCATGTACATGGGTAATGCATTGGTCTGGTCGTGCCCCAGAGAGCAGGTTCCCGGTCGCCATACAAATATCTACCTATGGCAGTTGTTACGGGTAGTTGGAGCTCTCAAAAGTCCAACAACTGGTCTAGCTGCATTGCTTCGATATCGCCATTGGGTTGTGGAGGTCAAATGGCAGTCGCTTCACAGAAAATGTCGAAGTTTAGCTAAATACGCAGTTGGACTGGTAAAAGCGGACCCCAGACTCCAAGTTGAGAGCTTCGAATGCGACCAGGATTAGCGCTAGGATGAAGAACTGAAACTTAAATTAAAATGGTAGTGCAACAGTTCACTTCTGTTATTGCAATACTTGTCCGTCCCCGGTAGAGTACAATAGGGCCACCCCATCTCTTCCTGTGGGTGTCGTAGAAGGGACTAAGGGATAGGGCAGTTCTCCATCTGACAATAAACGTACAGCCTATGGCTCGTGGGACCGAAAATTATAGTTGTCGAAATGTGGGTGTTATTACACCTCTGCCTACCCCTTCGAGGATTTACAGGCGTGGGTATATATTATGTATGTCAGTTGATTTTGACAGGTCACAATTCACTGACTCTGTGACACTGATATTGAAAAGTTTACCAGCACGTTTGGCTGTCACAACACATTTTTCTTGTTTCTAATGAATTTGCATTCAATATTGCTCGACGTCATGTCAGTCCTTTTTACTGTAATACCGTGGCCAATAATAACCTCGTGTTGTGTTCCGGGCGGTGAGTATGGTATCCAGAGCTCACTGGAGAGTTTTTGTGCTGTCAGTGGGAAGACCAAAGGCTTGTTCTGCTTTGTCTTTTGCACTGACTGCACAGAAACTCTCTGTTCTTACAGAGCCGGCAGTATGAGTGTGATTTTCTGTTGCACGCGTCCATAGGCCTCGGTAACCACTTTCCATCAAGTATACCGTGTGCTCTTGTCTACCTCCTAAGTGGTACAGAAAGTTTATTTTTATATCCGGCACATACAATACATTTTCAAGATTTAGTGCCCATTAAAACCCATCAAACTGATGATGCCTTCACCCATGGCCTGCACCTGAACACCATCACCCAGTTGTATGTTACGGGCATGATCAATGTTTTTGTAGGTTTCAAAATGCTCCCGAAAATGGGTGAACTAACCCATTGTCCATGCACCAGCAGTTATTAGATTCCTGTACCAGCAGTTATTAGAGCCCTGTAAACGCAGTCTTTCGCGAGGGAAAACAGTATTCGCGTGTGAAAGAGCGAGTCGCGAGACGTCGCTCGCTCTTAACGCGCGCATACCCGCGCGATTGCTGTTGATAGAAAAGGAAAGAACGTGCGCTCTGAAATGTCGTGCGCGCGCAAATGCGTCTTGTGTTTTCCGAGGTCTATACCGCGCGAAAGATTTAGTGAACTTTTAACTTCAAGTGATAATTGCGCTCGATTATACGTACGAGCATTCGGCTGCGCAATCCTGGATGCTCGAGAACGCCTGATTGCGTGAATGTGCGACTATTATCATTTAATTTTATATCATCACTTGCCATGAGAGCCATCTTGATCCTATGTTTAATTTATTTTTTCTAAATAAACTGTAATGGGTTTCATGATTGGTCTTCTTACGATATTCACAACTTTTTATGTTAGTTTTATTCGTCGCACAATCATTTTTATAGTTGTCTGTTCTGTCACAAGAGTAGCTTCTAATGTCAGCAGTTTTACTTAAGAGTTCTATCGGGTCACTCTCGTACTTACTAAGCTCTTCCAACATTAATCTAGATGTCAATTCTTCGTACTTATCAGCCGGTGCAGACTCCCCGGCTGACCGAAAATGCTTGAATTTTCAGGCAAAGCCATCAAGCCGCCTGTTTAAACTTCGCTGTAATTCTATCTGTAATAGGAAAATTTACATAGTATCATTTCTAAACCATAATATGCTTTTTTGTGCAGCAGATGAACATTTAGGGTTGATTCTCTGTCATAAACCGTTGCGAGTTTCTTCCATATTTCAGCTACCTTCTCGCAGCTCAAGATAATATGTGTTAAGGGCTAGTGCTCCATTCTCTAAAAGATTAGGGATTGATTTTTGGCGTCATCTTTATATTCTTTCTTATTTCTTTGGCATCTTGGGGTTTTGGGAGCTAGCTGTACTTATCACGACATCATACAGCCCCATGCCCTTAAGCACAATTCTTGTTTCGAATTTCCAGGTGGACCAGTTATCTGCGTTCAAATTCGTGATTGCAGACAATGAGTTCGCCATTTTTTTTTTGAAGCCACGCGCCGGCTTTTCTTATATTTTACTTTCTTCAAATCTTTTTGAGCAGTAATTGACAGCAATAATAAAAGATTGCAGTGGATTATTGTTTTATTTCTTACTAGTTTTGATAGAATAGTTTTAGAACACACTAGTACAATGGCGTAGGAGAGAGCGACAGCGATACGATTTTAAAAACATTCTTATTTTACGTTTAGTAACTTCTGTTATATAATAGCTGCGTTCATAAAACAACAAATATCTCGTTGACTTTTATAATAGTGGTAACATTACATTTTATAGTGCATAACAATGTTGAACGCCGCGGCTGAATTCGGTAGTCGACACTATGAAACTACGTCCAATTTCAAAGTCTAGAATCGTGAAAACCAAGATTCACAATGGTGGATAGATCTATTTTATTACTATAGTTGACTGCTGTTACCGCGCCTTGGGTAAGCGCGCGGCGAGGCGGGGTGAGTATCGACCAATCGCCCGTCAGATTTGGTCAGTCCGCCGCCACCGCTCACAGAGGTATGTCGCTCGCTCTCGACTCGTGCTCTTTCTTTCTCATTCTTTACCTCGTCGCCCACCACGTCGCGCGTACCCAGGGCGCAGTACAGTGGTTACGGCCGGTCTATAGCAATTTTGTTATTTTAATTAATAATTAGTTGTCAGTGTATAATAATAATTGATGATTTTTTTATCACCAATCTCTATTGTAGTAGCCTACGCTTTTCAGGTTTTATGAAGCCTAAATTAAACTGGGAATAATAGACTTTCCTCACTAGTTTTAAAACATAATTTGTGAACATAATTCACACTATCGTTAAAATTATTGCGGACATATTTTACATTATGGCGGACATTTTTTTTACACTATTGCGGTCACTTTGTACACTACATTCCAAATAATTCTGTTAAGATTTTTATGTTATAGAGTTAATAGTACATTTTTTTATATTATGTCGTTGTGATATTTATGTTGTGTCTGTATTATGGGGTATATTAATGTGTTAATTATACTTTTAAACTAGCCATTTGTAGTTTTTATTTAATTTAATTTAATGGAATCTATTATATGCTCACTTTTCCTATAGAATACTTGTATTTTAACTTTTCGATCTGTCAGTATATTTTGAAAATGTATATTATTATTCACATACCAAATACTAAGAGGGCCTAATATAGTATTGGTGGAAAAATAAATTATATATTTTTATTTTTATATGTTTCAACTAATCGTTTCTACTTTTATTTTTATCTACTAAACTTTAACCTCAATTTATTTTAAAAAGAAGTCTTGAGTACATTACATTACACATTTACGAAAAAATAATTAGGTGTTAGCGGTAAAAATAGTTTTTATACATTTTTTCCTCAATTTAAATGATTTTTTCTTTAAAGAAAACATATTAAGAAAAAAAAAAGAAAATATAAGATAAAAACCCTGCTAAAATCTAATATACTTAGTTTTAGTGAACAAATTACACAAAAGTAATTTACTAACCGAAATTACATTCTCACTAAATTTTATTTTAATAACAAATATTAATTAATAAAATAAAAATTAAATTATAACTTTCAGATACTTCAGAACATAATGAATATGTGAGAAAACCCGGGGGACTAGTTAGTCAATGCGTAAAACGCCATCGCCATAATATTGTAGTGATTTAGTGCTTATTAAATTGTTTATACTAACTTTTAATTTTTTTTATTTTATATTTTTCTATTGGCTACCCTTAATTGGCACTTTCATAGACCGGGAATATAAAATCAAGACAAGCGGTCCACAGTTACAACCTGTATAATATACCCTGTATAATATACGGAGCTTATATACAGGGTGAATTTTTGAGACGGTAGTAAGGGCAAGTAGCTTAACCGTTATAGCGATATAACCAACTGGGGAAGTACCTCCGCCCTACAGAATACCGCGGCCATAATAACCTCGTGTTGTGTTCCCGGCGGTGAGTAGGGTAGCCAGAGCTCACTGGAGAGTTTCTGTGCTGTCAGTGGGTACACCAAAGGCTATTCCTGGGGGCCAAGTCTACTATTTCAATTGTATCAAAATAACACCAAAAAGGTCGCTCAATAACAAGTTGACAGTAAACTTTCACAGTTTTTGTAGTCCACTATTAAGATCAGGGCACAATAGATTTCCGATTGCAGCCAGTGGTCATCCACACTACAATTGACTTTGATTGGTAGTCTGCTGACAGGTGACAAACTAGCGGCCGCTCGGGTACGTAGTCTATTACTTTTTAACAGTTCTAAACTGCAATTGTATTGCTACCCAACGGCTTATGTTGTACGATTGTGCAACAATTGCTTTTTATCTTGACTTTTCGGCAAGTGTTGTGTTTCCATTAGTCAATTCAGTGTTAATTGATAATAAATAAGATGTTTAGAATGAATATTTTATTATTGGCTGGTGAACTTGATGATAATTTACACCAAATGGAGGTGCATCGAAACCGCCGTAGAGCACGACGATTGGCAAGAGAAACTTTTGAGCCATTCAATGATGTAACGGAGGCGGAATTCGTTAAAACTTTTCGCCTGCAGAAGTCCACTGCAAGGAGCCTCGTGCAGGAGCTTACTCCATTTATTCCCCAATCACGTCGCAGTGATGGTTTATCTGTTGCCTTAAAGGTACGAAAAGAGGTTAAGTACTTACATATCGAAATGAACTTAAACCAGCCATTACCAACATTCCATTATCTTCCTTTACTTATTATCTGCAGGTTTTAATAGCTTTAGCGTTTTACGCATCGGGAAGCTACCAGACATTGGTTGGTCAAAGCGCCATTCATAATGTCTCACAAAAAAGTGAAAATGAAACACTATATTTTCATGTTTGGTGGCAAATTATTATTTAATTATTAAGTCATGAGACTATAAAAAAATAGTTTTTATTAAAAGTGCTTTCAGAATAAATATCCTAGTTAAAAAGTAGTACAGAGGCCTATGTTTCTCTGTGGTTTATATTAATGATATTTCTACCATTTTCTACTATCCACCCAATATAACTCTACTGCTCTTCTATTTCATTTCTATTGCGGTCCTACGAAATGTCAAAGTAGATTTATTAGACTACCTATTTTCGGACTAGTCGCCATGGAATAGTAATAGAGTAGTCATAGAACAGTATTTTATGTTATAATAGTAGACTTGGCCCCCTGCTTTCCTGCTTCTTTTACGCTGACGGCACAGACACTCTCTGTGTCGGCAGCACGAGTGTGACTCCCCTGGTGTCGCACACGTCCATAGGCCACGGTTTTATGAAGCCTAAATTAAACTGGGAATAATTCAATTACTGCCATCTCAGTGATATTAAAAAATGTGTAACTTCTGAAGATATTCTGTACGGTATTAACAGATTTACGAAAAAAAGGAAACATCAAAAAAAAAAACTATAAAAAATGTGTCAATCTATCGACTTATCTAATATATAAAATTCTTGTGTCACAGTTTTCGTTGCCAAACTCCTCCGAAACGGCTCGACCGATTCTCATGAAATTTTGTGGGCATATCGGGTAGGTCTGAGAATCGGCCAACATCTATTTTTCATACCCCGATTCGCGATAACCGACATCCACGCGGGCGCAGCCGCGGGCGCCAGCTAGTAATCCTATATATTTCATACATTTTGTAAGAAAAAAGGTACCAGTCATAACGCCCCGTCTCAAACGGACACCCTGTATTTTTCTCCCGTCTCGTTCTAAATTCGAAATTCAAATTCAGTTTGACGCCGAGTTTTGATTGGTTATAATATGTGAGAGTTTGTTCAGAAAGACTAAGATCTAATCGAATGAGGCTTACCAGCTACTCTTGGTTTTATGTTCTGTGATCATAGGCCCTGTCAAAGCTCACTAATAAATTCCTTCCGCAAAATAAACATATTGATCTCTTTTTTTTTTTGATGCTGCGTTGGTTCGCATGCAGTATAGAATTTGGGTCACTAAGGGATAGGGCTGTTTTACTTTAACATCAGACAGATATTTACAGCCCAGACAAAGCCTCAGATACATGGCTCGAGTCAATAATAGGGCCGGGAATACGACAATAGGCTCACCCCTTATTACGTGGGACCGAATACAAATTGGTGAAATTTGGGTGTTAACTCACCTCTGTCTAACCCTCCGGGGATAAAGGCGTGATTATATGTTTCTTTGGTTGTTTTTTGTTTTTGATAATTTTATAGCAAAAAGTAAGCTATGAATATCGATTTAAATTGTAAAAGTCAATATTCAAGATGGGACCGATAGTTCGTAAGAATGTCGGTAGATGGCTCCACTATCGACCAAGAAGGCTATAGCTCAGGAAGGAACTGTTCACAGGTTTAAGTCCCATCTAGAGCATTTACTTGTTCCAATCTAAATTGATAGGAATATTGATCTCATTCTTTCAAACTCACCTAAAGGGATGGCTACATTTTAAATCTTGCTTTCAACTTGACTTTGCGACAGGAATTTTGTTCAGAGCATCGGGGTACAGTTAGAAAGCTTGGCATTTGGTTTTTATAAGATGTACCAACGATTCCGTGTCATAGCTAAAATTGGAATTACGTTTGCCAATGTCAAATGCATGCTGTTTTGTTGCACATCAAATACAATTTAGCACGATTTGACAATATTGAACGGACGGTGGCGGCCTTTAAGTTCACGGAATTTTTGGTTTGACTATAAATTGTTTTTATTTTCATCTTTTAATGCTGGTAACAATGGGGTCGTGTCCTGAATCATTAGATTCTTGCCAATAAGGCTTAATTATTGCAAATATGCATAGATAGTAAATTACATTGCATAACTAAACTGAAAGTGGACTTTCATAAATTAATTAATTAATTAATATAAACAATCAAAATAAGGTTTAATTTATAACCTTTTCGATTTCTTATATTATTTCAAATCAGTCTTATTATACGTAAGTAAACGCAATGCGGACTGACATACATGCTATACTCTCTTGCACTCCATACATTTGCGTATTTTGCACTCACTGCGTGATAGTACGCTGTGACGTCATTACGTGCCGTGATTTTGTAGGAGCAGTGTTTAATGTCAAAGATTTTTATTCAATCTAGAACACGGTTATTTCTAATTGACGTCATTAATAAATTCTAATTAACCTAAGTTTACCACCGAAGTATTCGATCGCCTCGAGTAATGGAATTTTCAAAATCGCTATTTTCAAAACTAATTTGTCATAAGATATTATTGTTGTAAAAAAAAGGACACAACCCTATTATATGGGATTAAAAGTCATTATTATTTACCTTGTACAAATCGTCATTTCATCACAAAAAGGTGTTTCATGCCAGGCATAAAATTGCACGAAAAAATATTTATTTTATTTTTTGCTTTCACAATAAATAATTATCAGTGTTCATTAGTGTATGCTTCACCTGAATTTTAAAATCACATGTTTTATAAACGTATTTTTTGTGATACCGGGAATATTGAATATTGAAAAAAGAAATTCCTCATAAAAACAAAATATTTTATGCATTCTATATGTTAGTTTTTTTATAATTTCAGGTATTACAATCCGCGAAGGAGCAACTGAAATGGTCGCTGTTGAAATAAATAATAATAATTATTATTATATTTAGGTGGAAATTATCTGGATATAACCACAAATTATTATACATAACCTCTCTGAAATAATATATCATGAAAAAAACCGGATTTACCGGTTAAGTTATAACCGATAAAACATTTTTGTTTCATTATGAATTGGTCATGAATGAAATTTTAAGCAACTTTTATGCTTATTTTCTTATAAATTTTAAATAAAAAATGTCGATATCTATAAAGGGACTTGGACCCGTGACCGATAGGTAACAATCCAGGGGCATAGTCTGACCAATTGAGCTACCTGGACCTATATAATATATATCTGAAATTCTCATCTACGCTAGTCTTATAGCGACGGCGATGTAGCCATAGAAATATATTACGATAGAACGGCCATACGCAGTGTTCACCTGCATGTCGCGAGTGGTATTCACTGTACTTAAATAAATACTCACGAGAGATAAGAAATACCTTTATTTTTCAAATATTCTTCTCCATTTTTATTCTGCAATTGGAAATAGCAGAATATGACATTCACGATATTTTAACGATGTTATTACAAGCTAGTCTTAACAGTACCGAGTAAGTGTTCGAAAGTTTTTGTCTCATAGGACAGGAATTAAACGAAGAGTTGCCACGCTTTTCGCGCTCACATGGACGTTCTATCCTATTATATTTTCTGTGGACTTTGATCACGGGTTCAAATCCTAGCCTAGAGGTCCTTTTTTACTTTTTAATTAAAGTTTATCAATAATTTTATTTACATAATAACATATTATGAAACTCAATTTTGTGGTAAAATAAGCTTTTTCCATATTTATGGTATCCACAGATAATTCCGCCGTATAGTGTTGCTATGTTAAAAATACATTTAATTTCATAAGTTTCGATAATATATTTATTGTATTATCTATTTAACATTATCTTTTTTATTTAAACTATTAAGAAGAAACCTGGACCGTTTAGGTAACAAACAAGCGTAAAACCCACCTGATGGGAAGGTGTTACCGTGGCCTATGGACATACGCAACACCAGGGGAGTGTTCACCTACATACTCGCGCTACAGACCCTGCAGGAACAGTCTAATGCCCTTCTTGAAGAACTACAGATTGTAGTCGCTTAGGGAATCCACAGAAGAGGGTTCATTCCAGTCTGATCAGGATCTACCGAGAGCATTCAGTAAGTATTTTATAGACCCACCAAGAGCGTTAGTCCTGAGAATTCTCGTAATAAACATCTGTTATAAATTCAGTCTTGATATGATGTCAATCTTCTATGGCCCACATTCTAGAAATGTCATTCAGCTCAATCGCGATTTATTCGAGGAAAAAATGTATTGACAATCTTCCAGACAACCTGTCAAATTTGTCAATGTGGTAGGTAAATCGAGGTTCAGCTCAGTGACATCCTAAAATACGGGCCTACATTTCATCATTATCATTATTGAGATGTATTTTACGATTTCGCCCTGGGTCGTTAGTTTTACTTAAAAAGTGGACCATCGATTGATGCCGAGACGATCACATCACCAGTCACTGTTGACGTCCAAGTAGTCAGAAGTGACGTCGGGACCAGACAGACAAACGTCACAGCTTGATAGGACGCATAAACGTCTACTGTGTCGCGAACGAAGTTAGCCTTTTATCGCATAAGGACAGATTCTCATATAGACAGATTCGCAAAAGGACAGATTCTCGTATGGACAGATTCTCAAAAAGACGAAGTACATGTAAGTAGAAATGGAAATACAAAGTTTTTAATAATATTTTAATAGTAGCAAAAGTTACTGATCAATTTTTTTTTTATTTATTTCAATATAAAGTTTACAATTAATTTGTGTACTAGTAGTGTAACAAAAACCAGAAAGATTTGTTCGTACACTAGGTTCGTCGCTTAGTCATTGTGTTCGAATAGAATACTTGCATACATCATTTATTATACAATAAGTGTATAGTAAGCCATTACAATCCGCAGAACAAAATGTCTCATGTCGGTAAGATGTAATACTTAACAGCTTTTTTTTTTGTTCTGCGGTGAGAATAAAACAATTTTTTTTTTCTTCCGCGGGTAGTTTGACAATTTTTTTATTATAACGATACATTGTAGTCTTTTAATGGTAGACTAACAAACAGGTTGGTAACAGCTAACTGTTGAGCCGCATACAGGATGTGTCATTCCGTACAGAATTAAAATGTTTTATTTGATGTTAAGTATTTTTAATGCATTTATGAAATGCACTTTTAGGGTTCTTTTTAAATTTTTGCTATTTATTTTATTTTTTATTTCTTTAGGCAACTTGTTTATTAAATCCGGGACAATATAATTCAATCTACGTTTACCGTGGAGATTATTAAATGTTGGAGTTATTAATTTTTTATTGGTCATTTCAATTAGTTTGTCATAGTCCACTCCTGGACATAGGCCTCTCCCAATGTTGTTCTCCAAATGTGTATAGTTATTCAATAACGGCGGTAACGATAAAACAATTCACATTTTAATCGTGATCATTTTTACATTTGGGAAATTGAAATTAATTGAAGATGACAAAATAGCCCGCCTATTGATTCTATCCTTACATCACGAGCTTCTACTCCCACTGAGCAGTTCGTCGCATAGTAAAAAAAAAACAAATTTTAACAAAACTTCAAATATATATTTAACATTTATTATTTTTCATTATTATACTCCTAATATATAGTTTTCAATTTATAATTGGCTCAAATATAAATAAATGCTTTTGATAAATAACTTCCAGTCTTACTTACAATTTTTATGTTATTGACTCTGTTGTATCACGCTTAAATTATGAAACTTCAAATATCATACCAACCAACACTAGTATATTGCCCGGCAATCATCTTGACAATATTTTCTAATTGAGCAAAAAGCATTTTTTAGATCTTTTCGGTGGTTGTGCGCGACGGTGGTTGTGTGTGTTTTGTAATATTTTTACTTGAAAAGCCGGCCTCTGCTCTAAATGGACTCAAAATGCTCGCGTCATTGTCTGACAGTACAAAATAACGTGATCAGTCCTTTTTTGAGTTGATCCTTACTTTTACTCGGCAGTACCTACACATGAACGATTCTCCCATTACTAATTTTGTTCAAGATGTTTGCCGATTATGCTTGGAAAAATATGATAAGTACCAACCCCAATGAAAACAATATTTTTTTACGAAAATCATATTTGTGGATAACAGGCCAATATTGTAATTTTTTACGCACAAGACACACTGATGCGATATCGATACGTAAGGAATTACATCATAAATACAGAGTAAAACGGAGTAAAAGGGGATCAATGGGTGAATAGAGATAAAATCACACAAATTTGTTGCACACGTCCATAGGCCACGGAACCACTTTCCATGAGATGGGCCGTGTGCTTGTCTGCCACCTAAGTGGTATATAAAAAAAACATCGTTCATTGTTTTTAAATATATTTTTTACATTTCAACATTACATTGAACTAGTCCATAGTTACATTTAAAAAAAAAAACAACTAGTACAGAATTTAGCTGTGCATTTTATTTCCATTCACCGTTTGAGCTCTAATCAACCCGTTTTATGCTATCTATTGTTCTAAACCAGTTTTCAACTCGCTAGCCCCAAACTCATCGGGGGTAGGCTGTACAATAAGCTTAGATATCGCCTTGAACGCAGGGTGGTTCTTATCCCTCAGCAGCTTGAACAAAACATTCTCCGATGTACCCACAAAACAACCGATGTTTTGAAAGCGCTGAAAGTAAAAAAGAAACAACCTGTAGGTAAAAAAAAAAAATATTTATTGAAAATATATACAGGGGGTTTGAAAACAGGATTTTTTGCAACAATAAAATAAATTATTAAAATATTTGATAAAGGTTCTGCTAAAGTGATAAATAAGTAAGCATAATGGAGAGTAAGTATATATTTAGATATTCAAAAAAAAAAAAAAATTATAATGTCTATGTATTTAGAACAAGCTGTTTAAAAAACAAAAAATATGTCACAGTTCACAGAGAGGAGACTAGATAAATGAATGACATTTTAAAGCATTTAGCATACTGACTATTCAAATCGATTAAGATAGGAAAAAATTGAATCGCTTCAGGCGGGATTCGAACCCCAGATCTTTTTCTTACAGGGAAAATGCTGACCACTGAGCCACCTTGCCTAAATCCATTGAAATTTTTCCTCGTAGTTTTTAGGGCGACGGTGGTGCCATCTACCGACACTCTTACGAACTATCGGAACCAATGAATGTATCCTGTCTGAACCGGTTCATATCGGCTAGATAAATTATTATCTATTGAATTTTGACACCTATCCATGTAGGCATAGCGCGCTTTTTTGTAATGTGATCTTTATTTTCGTATTTTTTTCATTGCCCGTACTATAAAGGAGTTGCATGCCCTGCCTAATTGGGACTATAACTTGAGAATTTTTATGACTAGAGTGAATAAGTTCCTTCTAGACAAGCGTGCTCCACCGTCGACCACATCGTCACTTGCCAATAGGTGAGATAGTGGTAAAATGCAAGCCTATTAAAAATGACAGCTACAAAAGGTTGCACGTTCGTTGATGACAATTCATACTGATATTATGAATGCGAAAGTAACTCTGTCTGTCTGTATGTTACGCTTTCACTCCTAAACTACTGAAGCGATTTTGATGAAATTTGGTATAGGGGTAGATTAGACCTTGCGAAAGGACATAGGTTATGTTTGGTCACAGCGAGTCAAGTTATTTGTTCTGTATAGCCAGTTTAGTTCTACATATATTTATACTTCACAATTTAGCACTGGGAACGATATTATCAAAACCTAACGTATCTTTAGTGGGTATTCTGTTAAGTTTAGATATATTTTTAAACGCTGGATGTTTCTTGTCCTTAAGAAGTTTGAACAGCACGCTTTCTGAAGTGGTAACGAAACAGCCTAGGGATCGCATGCGCTGGAATGATCAAAAATATCTTTTAGAATATCGGACTCTGGGTGCAGTAAGATAAGTCAAAATCAAATCAAATCAAAATCAATTTATTGTTTGTCACAGGTAAAGAAGATGTTGTAAATTAGATTTATAAGTAGGTATCACTGTAGCATGTCTGATAAGACATACAATAAGATTTATTAATCACATTAAGTAAACTAAAAATATTAGGTAATTGAGAAATACAATTATTTGGATATATTCAGATCAAGCGATTCTACTTCAATTATCATTATTATCACTATACCAACTAAATAAATAAAAAAATGTCATTTACATAGAATAATAAATATGTCACAAATGTACTCATCAAATTAAATAATACAATACAAAAATCAAATGTCTGTTTAATAAAGTATGTCGAGTCACAGTGTTAGGAAGTCATTATTCATTCAAATAATCATTAAGAAATTCTGTAACATTATAATAAGCTTTTTGCACTAACATATTTTTTAGAACTGCTTTGAATTTGTTGCAGTTCAACTCCCTCCAATTTTCACTAGAGCCGTCTTCGCCCTATGCAAACGTAGCCTGCCATTATCCCGCCTAAATCTTTATTGTACACCAACATTATGAAATGTACAAATGGCGGCCTTATCTCCCGAGGAGGGCCAGACCGAAAGGGATGGCCCTGGGTCAGCCGGGGTGCGAGGGATATGTCGCAAGACAACCTCACCTTCGGCCTAGCACTACGACCCACAGACGACTTGCGGTTTAGTCGGTTCGAGTCCGACATAACCTACCCCTCCGGCTCCGGAGTGGGTATCCGTGGGGATTTCCCGCACATAAAAAAAAAAAAAAAAAAATGGCGGCCTTATCGCTACAAGCGAGCTCTTCTAGGCAACCTTTTTTAGGGCCATCCAAGGATTGCAGACCTTCAGAGAGCCATGCCAAACTTCAGACTATGGACAAGGCTCATGTAAACATCCTTTACATCCTAAGTACGATTTTGCAGTTGTATCTACAGTCAGCCAGTAGCCAGTAGAGCCATTGTTTCTGATTGATTTTTTAGCATTGGCAGCGTCTGCGGCGTGGTGTAATCCCCGCTCAGTGCAAATAGTATGGTTTGGCCGTGCCTCAGAGAGCCGTTACGCCGTCGCCGTCGGTCTTGGTTGCCATACGAATATCTATGGCAGTCATTACGGGTAGTTGAGCCCCAAAAAATCTTAATCTGGTATATTAAAGACGATATCGCCTTTGGGTTGTGGAGGTCAGATGGCAGTCACTTCACGGAAAATATCGAAGTTCAGCCAAAGTCTAAGTGCTAGACTGGTAAAGCGGGCGACTTAGATGTGTTGGCTTTACAGAAGCAGCTGTCATCTTAGAGCCTCTGCCAGATTCTTGCCTGGCAATAAGTAGGATAAGCAGGCTTGGCCCTGAAGGTACATAATATATACACCTATCACATAAATGCGATAACTCCCAATAATAGATTTTTCAGTCAGGGACCCCTATTAGGTACGTGGGACTGAAAAATCTGTGCTTGTGAAATTTGAGCGTTAATGCACCTCTATCTACCCCTTCAGGGATTTACAGGTGTTATTTTATCGACGCTGCAGAAGGTATAATGTAACAGACACCGAAACATGATATGAAAATGATTGTTCTGGCAAGTGCTTTTCGTGTGCTTACAGGCCTTTTTTCTACGAAAAGTCGACGGCGCTTACATCCTTTTCACCTTTTAATCGTCGATATGTATATAACCTACCTGTAGTGCAAGTCCTCTGTCCATCAAAGACCGAGAAGATACTCCATCAGCCAGCAAGTGGACGACAATATCTTCTCTTAGCAGGTCTATTACGGTTTGCTCGATGCAAACGTGAGCCTGAAATTATTGTACAAATGGGATTATTAATACAAAAAAATGGCTAAATTAGAATCCAGTGAAAAGCATTATTAATTACTCCATTCTGTTAGATACTTAACTAAAGGTCAAAAATCTTGTACTGGATGTGGGCTACTTTAGATCGGTCGTTTTGGAAGTCTATAGGAGAGGCCTATGTTCAGCAGTAGACTATGTGTGGCTGATATGATGAGGATGATAATGAAGCAATCTTATATGGATTGTTAACAAAAAACACATATTAAACAAATAAACTAGGCTAACTATCTGAGTAAATAGTGGTGGTAACAAGACCTTGAGGATCTGAATGTGGGACACATTGTAAAGAACTGCAAAAAAAACAGGTAGGTAAGGAACGCCGTGATTGCCGGACGCCTCTTGGCCTTCAAAAGGGAGGAGTAAGGGAATTAGTTGAAATGGCCCCTGCAAAAGGGCAGATCACATGTCCGGTCTACGATATCCCCGCTGGCAGTAAATAGGTAACCAGTGGTTCAATTTCAGTTTCCTCAAAATAAGTTTCTCAACAAACTAGACACATCCAGATTGTTAATGTTTAGTCAATTACTTAACCTAATGGAATAGGAACGCTAGTTATTTGTTTTGTAACTTAGGTACACATTCTAGAACGAAACTCAGTCCTGAATCTCAACATATCTGAGAGTAGATTGTATAGCGAGATTGACAGATTGTCTAGACAATTTTTCCTCAGATAAATTGCGATTCAAAACTGAGTTCCATTCTAGAATACAGGTTTTACAACAGTATATTAAAAATGTTATCGGTAGCTTAGTGGTGAGGTCACCCTTACAATCAACAAGTCTCAATTTTGAATTCAGGCCATTATAATACGATTAAGAAGCCACTCCTCAAGTTAGCTTCTAGGAATCCTTATGGCTAGGAATCCTTCTAGCTAGGAATCCTTTTAGATCTAGTGGCCTATAGATTATTTAGATGGTTCATTCATCTGACTTCAAGCATTCCCTCTTGAAATTATTGGTATTGTATTGGAAGGTAATGTAGGAGGTAGGACACGATGGTGTTTCCGTCCCTTTGAGCAGTCAGAACAGGGGAAGTACCTCTGGCCTATAGAATACCGTGGCCATAATTACATCATGTTATGTTTGCTACGGTGTGTAGGATAACCAGAGCTCAGTAAACAGTTTTTGTGCTGTCAGTATAAAGACCTAAGGCTTATCCTGCTTTATCTTCTACACTGACGGCACAGAAACTCTCTTTTCTAACAGGGTCGGCAGCGCCAGTATGACGCGTCTGGTGTTGCACACTTCCATAGGCCAAGGTAACCACTTTCCATCAGGTGAGCCATGTGCTTACGGCCACCTAAGTGGTATAAATTAAAATACTTGGAGGAATACTAGTACTATCGGCTACTAATATTCTTCTTTAGAATACATCAGTAAGACTTTGCATCACTTGATGGTAAACTGAAAGTAAAGTTTCAGGAAAGATGGTCACCATTACAGACACCAACAAAGTTACGATGGCCCTTAGCTAGACGACCTCAACAGATGCTACTTCTTAAAAATAAATTAAATCAGTGAATTACCTCAATACCAAACAACACCACAGAAGACAATTCAGGCACATCAGCTTTCAACTTTTGGTGAAGCTCAGGAGTAAACATAGAGAACTTGGTCTTTTCATAGACTAGCGCTGCATTTTCTATGTTGATGTCCTTTGTTGTATGGCCGAGACCTTTTGGGTATTGCTCTGATACATAAACTGGTATTTTAAAGTGTTTGGCCGCTTCCACCTAGAAAATTAATTAATGTTTCTGTTAGATTTAAAGGTCCTTACTTAAAAAAAATTGAGGTGGCTGGAGGCCTTTGCCAATAGGCAAACGGACATTGACAACTGAAAACATAAAATCTAAGTTGAAACTATACATGTATATTATATTTGTTATGGATCAAGTTATATTTCGGGAATTATGATCAATATGAGAGTTAAAGTGATCAGATTCAGGTTCATGGAGACTCAACTACGGTTCATATATAGATGGGTGGCTATAAAAAAAAAACCACAAAGGCTGAAGTGGAAGCTCTGCTCCCGACTTAGCCTTCTAACCTATCTACAGTACTATTATAAAGAGAAAAGATTTGTATGTTTGTAATGAATAACCTCAAAAACTACAGTACCGATTTCAAAAATTCTTTCACCAATGGAAAGCTGAAAAATTCACCCTGAGTAACATATGCTGTATTGGATTTCCACGAGAAAGTTTTTACCATCCGTGCGAAGCCGGGGCGGATCGCTAGTATCTCTACTTACTTCCACTTTACTAAGTAAGTAGTATCTCTATAAAAGGTAAGGTACTTTGCACTGGCTTCCCTTTTAAAAATTATCTACCTTTTACCACTGTCTCCTACTGCACAACTATTGCTAACTTAACCATTCTTGGCAGTCGGGTAAAAATCATTAATAATATTTCAACCTATGCATAGAATAAAGCCTTGTAGGTTCCACTGGAGTAGAGTAGCACCCCCCATCTCTTCCCGTTGTTGACGTAAAACGAGACTAAGGGATAGGTTGTTCTCCATCCAACAAACAAACACATGTAATCATCCAGTCGCAGACAAAGTCCTCACACGACGGCCATCGAATACATTATCAAAGTCAAGATATTATTCATCTAGATAACAACAGTATTACGTAACATAAGTATTTAAATGATACGTACCATTTTATTTGCAACTTTAACAACATCAGCAAAATGTTTTATATGAGGTCTAAAAGTTTCTTGTATATCGCACAGTAAAAAAGCCGTTTTGTGAGCTTCGAGAGCTCCCAATTTGAAAATATTTTGAACAGCCATAGTATTTTTTAAATATAAGAAATAAGAACGTAAGACCGGCAAACAAAACAAAATAGATTTTATAAACTGTCAAATCAAACTATCATTCTGTCAAATAAGACCATTGACATTTGGAAACTGGCAGCGCGCTTCAGTTTTGAAATGTCGTTATGTTAAGCATGAACCTGCATATCAGTGGCGAGGGGTCCGATCATAGATTTAGTATTTATGGGTCCGATGGTAGAGATCACAGAAATATAATGTCAGAATAAAACGGCCATGTGAGCGGGAAAAGCGTGGCAACTTTTTGGTCAATTCCTATGAGACCGGAGAATGACTTATAATGTGCTTGTGTGTTCAAGAATAGTGTGAATATATTACTACTATATTATACTATTTCCAATTGTAGAATAAAAATGGAGAAGTAAATTTGAAAAATTATAGGTATTTCTTATCTCTCATGAGTATTTATTATGAGTGAATTAAAAAGTCGTCATGCGCGACATGCCTATTAATATATTTTTGTGGTAAAGATGTTCAAATTTGTGATCTAGATCAAGGCTTTTTCCACCGGCTACCATTTTGAAAATTATCGCCCTTCGCTACTGTAGGTATTGTCTAGGTACAGCAACAACTATGCCTGTCGCAACCAGGAAATCTTCATTATTGCTATAATCTCTGTCGCATCCGACACCTTCACCTCAGGCTTGCGTCACCTAAAAACAGTAAGTACCACTGTACTATTTGTACTGAACAGCTTATATATGGCCAATCTTGAACGTGTTAGCTGTTTGAAGATCTTTATCGCACTGCTATATGGGAGTCCGATGTGGTTAGATGTAGCAAACACAAGGTAGAATTAGATGTCGCGATAGTGCAGTATTTACCGCAATGTACCTACGCCCTTAGCGTGCATACGCACAATGTAGACCGCCCCCTTACAAAGCTCTGATCATATTCGAACCTGCGTTCTTTCCCTTACAGAGAAATGCTCTGACCGCTGACCATTTGACCATCCATCCAAATTTTCCTTTAAATCCGTCTTAGGGCGACGGTGGGAGCCATCTACCGACACTCGTACGAACTATCGAAACCTACTCAAGTTTATTGTAACAATCATTTAAATTATATTTTCATTTATAAGTATTTTAATTTTATTTAAACATTGATTTTGTTGGCTAAAATGTCAAAATCACTAGAACTAAATTTTTTTTAACACTTATTGCATTACATCTATAGAACCAGTTCTATATTTATAAAATCGAATAAAATTTGGATTTTTTAAATTAGAATTATGATTAAAGTATCTATCTATGCTTCAATTTTTACCTGGATCACCAAATATTTCATTGTCCGCGAGGAATGTGGAAAGATTAATTAATTCACATTCCTAATCATTTTTATCTCATAAACAAGAATTTCAAATTCTCTGAATAACAGCAAACAAGAATAAATAAATACTTATGATGCATTTATGAATAATAAATTGCAAACAGTTTACAACTGCTTAAAACGAGTTTACAACAGACTGCATTAAAAATGCGTTTTGCCAGATTTAATAATATATTGTTTGTATGATAAATATTGTACCTATATCAGATAAAATATATGACTCCACTGTGATTACTACGTTCTACTTTTTGTGTAACAATTATCACAGAGAAGTAGTAAGATTTGTTTAAAAATCGTAAAGTTATTTTTTTTAATGTGCGCCTGCGTCTACAGATTGTGGAGTGATTTTGCATTGATTTGCTATTACTTTTATTCCAGGCGTGCACAACTTAATATCGAGAAATAATAATCATCTTCATTTTCTGAACCTCTTTCCAACTCAGTTACGGTCGATTTTCCGTCTCTATTTTCCGTGGCGAGCGACTGCCATCTGACCTCTACAACCGATTGGTGATAACGAAGTTCATTTGTTAGAGAAGTCGGACTTTAGAGGGCAACAAATACCCGTAATGGCTGCCATTGATGTTCGTAGGTATAGCAAACGGGACCGAAGGCTTAACGTGCTCTCCGAAACACGAAAAGTAGAATAAATAATATTTACGAGGTAAAACGGTATTATAATAATTTTTATACAATTGAGGTGGCAGACAGACTCGGCCCACCTGATGGAAAGTGGTTACCGTGGCCTATGGACGTGTGCAACACCAGGGGAGTCCCACTCGTGCTGCTGACCCTGTAAACACAGAGAGCTTCTGTGTCGTCAGTATCAGAAGACAAAGCAGGAATAGCTTTTGGTTTTTCCACTGACAGCACAAAAATTCTCCAGTGAACTTTGTCTACCCTACTCATCGCCGGGAACAGAACACGAAGTTATTATGGCCGCGGTATTCTGTAGGGCGGAGGTACTTCCCCAGTCCGACAGCTTATTTGGACGGAAACGTTAGCTACTGTAAGCAAGGAAAGTACCTAGGTACTGCGAATTCTACCTCTATAAATAAGAAGTACCTACCTACCTAGTATTAGTTTACTTACTAAGTGACTAAAATTGCTGAATATTAACCCCTTACCGCATACAACGCCATATATGGCTTTAAAAGTTAAATATTTTTTTTCAATTTCTTAAAATGTTGTTTTTTCGCAACCAACGTTGACTCCGTATACTTACATAATTTCTCTGTTTAACGGGACGTATTTTTTGTTGTTGATGGTAAGTGCAATCAATCAAAATAAAGGAGTTTATGTGCAGCGTGTCCGACCGGTAGAGTGCAATTATATAGTGCTAATTTTATAAATGAGAAAATGGCAATAAAACAGTAAGTAAAAATCCCTAGAATTTCAAAATACAATGTTGACATATACTCTAATAATAAATAGTTATCTTTTCGGCATTTTTCGTGTTTTTCGTTTGTTTTCAGGCTTTCTTTTCATATCGCCATATTTGGCTTCGTATGCATATTTGTCAACAACATTATGGGGCATATGTGGTTTCGCATGCATTCAGTAGTTTTTTCTTTTCTTTGCAGCAATGAACCCTTCTCGCTTCTATGGTACTTCCAAGCATGTAAACTCCATCTAGGCATCAAGATCTACCACTATATTCTGTACGTTCTGATAACGAGGACCATTTCCCTGAGTGGACAAAATGAAGTCGACAAATTTGTCAGAATTGTTCGAAATTCCGTCCGTTTACCAAATGTGGGACATGTAAAGTTAATTTATGTTATATGTAATATATATATGTAATGATAAAAGAAATTGTTTCAAACATTTACATAAATCATAATTTTATTTTTTAATTAATGTATACGAAGCCATATATGGATCAGCATAATTTCACTAGAATGCATACGATGCCATATATGGCTTCGTGTAGTAATTTCTAAAATAAGTACACCATATTTTTTTTTCCTATTCAGACTTTTTATATATAAGAAATAAAGATGATTAAAGAAAAAACTTTTTTTTAATCATCTCCTTCATAATTCATGCAATAAGGGGTTAAGAAAACCCCAATTGACGCCAATTGTAAGGGATTGAGAAAATACAGTAGGGTGATCAATTCTGCTTCAATAAATAAGGCGGCTAATGGAAAACTTCGCAGTCAATAAGTGATATCGTCTGTGCATAAGAAGATGACGAGAAGTAAAACTAGAATTAATAAAACCCTGTACCAACCCGTCTGGCCAACGCGGAAACAATAGGGCAGAGCCTCCTAACATTGGGAGATGCCTATGTCCAGCAATGAGCTGCAATAGGCTAATTGATTGATTAATTAAATTTTGATTAAGTCGGTATTACACCTTACACCGAACTTCGTTGGGTCTGCTCCTGACCCTTACCACGATGCCTGAATACAAAGGTCTTCCACCAATGCGTCTTACATGTTGTGACTTACGGTGCCGAAACGTGGACACTGATGGTAGGACTAATCTATAGCCTAAAAGTCGCGCTGCGAGCTATGGAGCGAGCTATGCTTGGAGTTTCTTTGAAGGATAGAATTAGAAATGAGGTCATCCGAAAAAGAAATAAAGTTATTGACATACATAGCTGCAGAGTAACCAAGCTGAAGTGGCAGTGGCCTGGAATCGTCTGCCGAAGGACCGATGGCCGTTGGAGCAGACGAGTCTTAGAGTGGAGACCGCGAAAAGGTAAACCGAAGGTGGGACGCCCCAGTCAGATGGACTTACGACGTTTCATTTTTTTTATATAGGGCACGTCAATTTGACTACACCTAGCCTGATGGTAAGCTGAAGGCAAGTCTCAGGAAAGAGGGTCTCCATTATACACGTGCCAAAAGTGCACGTGCTCGCTTAAAGGACCCGGATCCGTAGTAAGAAGGAAACAGGTGACCCGGCAAGGAGTTGCAGGTCTTAATGGTGTGATATAAAAAAGATTCACCGAACCGCTTGGTTCTTTAAGGAATATTCTGCACTGTATGCGGGTGACATCTAAGCCCTACTCGTGTTGTCCTATGTAAGAAAGGAGAGGGAGCAACTAATTGGAAGAGGTCTTTAGAACATTCACCATTTTCTTTTTCATCATGATCTCCACTCCCCGGTGTCCTAAAAAAATATTCCATAGGCCACCGTAACCACTTTTCATCAGGTGGACCGTGTGTGATCTGCCACTTAAGTAGGTAGTATAAAAAAATGAGAATTCTCTAGGTGGGTAGAAAAACAATTTTGATAATATATTTAAAGTGTCATTCTTGCAATTTATCTACATAAGTGCCTATTTTCTTCTAAATCTAATCGAATCCGTACGACTGTATGAAATTTTATTTATACCTATTAAATTTTTTATCAGTTTTCGTTATTGTCAGAACAAGAATTTGTAAAAGGAAAATATTGAAGATTTCTTTTTCAAAATTTTAGCTGGCGTTGTTAAGTGTTATTGTGTGCAGAACCTTTAAATACAATAGATAATAGGTCAGTAAAAATAATAATTGATCCTATAAAACCCACAAAAACAAACCTGAAATCAGACAAAACCGCAACTCGGAGCAGTCAAAAATCACCTCCGCCCAGACGTATCATTACCAAAAGTCGAGCACGCAATTTCTTAAAAAACTATTTCTCCCAAATCTTTAATTTACCGAAAAAACTGTATCATTCAAGACCCTTTTCTATTTTTTTAATATTCTTTATACTACAGACGCGTGACTTTTGAGTGACTGTTTTTCGCCCGCGGCCAACGTTTCCGAACGCAACTGCGGTTTAAAAAAATAAAAAAGATGGCGCCCGACCGCTCGCGTGCGCGCCTTTTCGGCGGGAAGGGCTTTAGAAAAAAAATCATTCAGACTTTTACCTGTGACGTCGGTAACTCAAAGTGCCATCAAAATAGATGAAGGTGAGGAGAAATTAAAGAAAGTAGAAAATATTAGAAGCATGGTTACCGACATTATGAATCGCGAGAGAAACTGGCCCTGGCGTGCGCAGATTGGTTTGCTTATAATCTATGATTAGTAGATTTAAACCCCTCCGCCGTTGCACTCTGTGCTATCCTTTAAAGATCCCCAATAACGCGTATCTACCTACTGCACATATACAGTACGTGCCTACATTTTGTGACGTGTTTCGGGTCAAGATACCTAATATATGCCGGTAATTATACCAGTATACACCTCTTAGGTACGAGGTAATTCCGACGTTGACTGTAATAAAATAAATCCTAATAAGTCGATTTCAGATCTCTGTATACATAACACAGATAAGCCGAAGGTGAGGTTGTCTCGAGACATATCCCTCGCACCCCGGCTGACCCAGGGCCATTCCTCTCGGTCTGGCCCTCTGGCCCTGGCCCCGACTCGCCTCCGGTATGGGGGTCCCCGCAGGGGTAGGCAGAGATGTACCCATTATCACATTCATTTTTCAAAAACTATGATTTTACACGTATAAGGGGGTGTGCCTATTGACGTCAAGTCGTACACCATAGACAGGGAATTCATCATTACACATTCGGAAACGGTGCGTATTGTGCGTAATGAAAGGTGTTCCTAAGCGACTACAGTATGGGTTATTTCAAGAAGGGTATGAGAAGGTTCTTTCTGGGTCGGTAATACGAGTGTAATGCAAACTGGGGTGTTGCATATTGGCAACGGTAACCACCATGGAAAAAAATTCCATTAGGTGCCCCGTGTGCTTGTTTGCCACGTAAATGGTATAAAAACAAGCAGGCACATAGTCATGGGCCGTATGTTTACTGTCGGATGTAGAACAGCCCTATCCCTTAGACCCCTTTTACGACCACCACAGGAAGAGCTGGGGTGGCACTATTCTACTCCACTGCTAAATAATGTCACAGGTAATATAATATAATTATTCTAATGTGAATTAAAATTTAAAATATATCTCTTTATTTAGATACTATTTATTATATATTTTTATCTAAGTAAGAGAAAACAACAATCACCTACTTATTAAAGAGTAATAAACTTAAAAAACCATAATATTCACAATTGCAGTCAGACTAAACAATCTTTTTTATCATGTTTGGTCACCCAGACTCCGCTACAATTAACCTCCGGGATACGTAAAATGGTCTAATGCCTGCAATTATAGCTTTTTTATATTAAAAATAAAAAATGGAAGTCAAAACACGCGCCGCTTGCCTTCGGGCTAATGTTAGCCGTACGGCGCCACTGTACGTGGAGTACCAACATAACAAAATATACTGTCAATTTTGTTTGTGGTATCTACTAAATTGTTTTTTTTTTTAAATACTGTCATAGTATACGGTAGGTATTGCTTGGGCGGGACAATGTGCTCAGTATGTGCTCTACACGCTCAGTACACGTTGTTTGGGTGTCTGTTGAGGATAACACGGGGTGCTACGGCGGTAGATGTGTTTCTTTTTACGAGCGGGAATTCCCCACGGATACCTCCCCACTCCAAAGCCGGAAGGGGAGGTTATGTCGATCTCGAACCGACTAAAACCGCACACCGTCTGTGGGTCGTTGTGCTAGGCCGAAGGTGAGGTTGTCAGATGACATATCACTCGCACCCTGTCTGATCTAGGGCCATCCCTCTCGGTCTGGCCATTCTCGGCAGAGGCGGCACGCGCCTGGGTCTCGTTTGTCTCGCAATTTAGGTCTTAAGATACGTGTTCTTCATAATACGGTTAAGGTACTTATCGCCAATGAGTTTTGGAGGTCAGTGGCAGACACTTGACGAAAACTGTCGAAGATCAGCCAAACCCTTAGACTGGGAAAAGCGGACCCCAGACTCAGAGGTAAAAGCTTCGGATGCGACCAGGATTAACACTAGAAAACAAAAGAAGAAGGTTTCACTGAGTAACAGCCAGGTATGGTCTTAGAGATACCCAAAACCATGTAATGTGAATGAGAAAAAGCCGGAAAGACGAATTCAGGAGCATTACCCTGTTTATATGTTTTTGAGATAATATATGTATATTTTTGATAAACTTGGTGACTATGCAAATAGCCGGACGAGACATAAAAATAAGTAACATTTACCTTCAACTTTTTAGAAGAAAGGTTAACTGTATCAGTATATGAATATTTAATATACTTCCCCAAAGTGTGACTAATCTACGTATGACATTATTTAAAAAACAAATATTTAACATATTATCGATTTTTTGAACGATACGATAACAGTTAACAATAAATTTTGATTTAGGTAGCTAATTTTAACATAATATTAATAAACCGACTGCAAGTAACAAAAAAGAGACATTGAAAAGACTTTAGGGCCCGAAGTCAAAGAGGAGTTCACTCGCCCATAACTTCATTATTTGGTTTGTTTTGGCGTTTACTAGCTTCGCCGATCGTATGGAGCTCCAGAGGGCTCGGAGCCCTAAAAACGTATCTATTTACATTTTATTTAAGTGCTTATAATCTCTGCGGAAAACTGGAGGTGAGGAATCTATCGCACCCAAGGTTATCTCTCCGCGGCCTGCTTTAGCGAGGGTGACAGGTGGCTCCATTTTTTACCCCCGGCCTGTGCTCATGGAGGTCGGAGGTCGTTCTGCGACCTTCGAGGCCCAAGTCGGCCAAGTCGCCTCCGCTCGTTATACTTACCCATCTATTTACACTGAAAGTAGTAAGATTTCTGTGCTTCTCACTTGCCTAGTCATAGGTTTCTGATATACTTCGACCATCATTATTGTAGTAATGTTTAGTCCAAGATAAAACAAGTACCTACCTACATTATTATAACAAATAGCCATCCATTCTTATATAACTATAAAATATTCTATAAACTATTTTTACCTACAAAACTAAAACTCCATAGTCGGCGCCGCCATGGGCGTGGTCAGCCACAAAGCCGAAGTGTCAGTGGCGCCAAACCTTTCCGCTTTGGACTTTTTACTTTTTTGTTTTTTTTTTCAAGACGCCCCGCGGCATAGGCGTTGGCGCGGTAAAAGTAAAGTTCTAATTTAATTAAGTGTTTGAACTAATTTTTTAGGTTAGAAATTTGGTGATAGTTTTTGTGTTAGTCGCGAAAATTATAGTCAGTATTAAGTGTAGGGATTGACAAATACATTTTTGGTTAGTTATGGTTTTATAGTAGTCTTCCACTATATTATTATTTGCGTTGTAAGGTAGATGGTACTTACGTTCGATGGCAATAAAACTTCGTAGAAGTTTGAAAGAAGATATAATAGTCAGTAAGCACAGAGTATACACAACACAGAAGTTAGATAGGAATAACACAGAAGGCACAAGAAGTAGAAAAGCGAGGATAGCACAGCGATAGAAAGCAAAATCTTGATAGTCTATAGTTACAATTAGGCAAGGTGATCACGCCTGGCGGGCCGCGGCTCAACGATTGTCGTTGGGATGTTGTTTATGCATTGTATCAGCGCGGGAACTTCACTATCGCGATGCAGGATTTGTAGTGTCGTAGTAGTTCAACTTGATGTCGCTAGATGGCGCTGGGTACATGTGGTATCGCCACATCACTCCCCTCCAAGACCGGAGGTTGATTGCGATGAGTCAGCTGTCTTAGCTCTCTTGAGGAGCGTGCCAGTGCCAGTCTTGAGTAGTTCCGTTTCGTCGGATCTGAACGGCGCTTATTCCATTGGAACAGTCATCCTCGCTAGTCCCAGTGAGTTGAGACTACCGCTGGTCCCGAAGATATGGGGCAAGTTCGGTGCTGCGGTGCTGCGGTCCTGCGTTGAATGCCCAGCGAGTTGGGGCTCGAAGCGTCGAGATGAAACCTCGGCGAGCCGCCAGTGAGGCGAGGCGAATCCTCGGTGAGTTGAGGTGAGTCCTCGGCAGTGACGGGGCGAATCCTCGATAAGGCAAGGTAGTCCCCCGTGTTTTGGGGCGAAATGGCTGAATGACTACGTAGACGGGAGAGATGTCCTCTTCTTACGTGACCGTATGAACGTGTACTGTGTGCCTGAGATGCAGGCGTGGCCGAAGGGTAACCAGGCTGCCGCTCGCTGCATGCTGTGGTATCCTTGTAGGGGCCGAAGGTGCTGGATGGCGAAGATTTGATTACCGCTCATGCGGAAGAAGTGAATGGGATGTGACGATGAGAATGCTGCTGATATGCTCAGCGAAGGTTACGTGATCAGATCACGTCGGGGTCACCACTGTGGAGGAACGAGGTGAGATGTTCCTCTAATACAAAGGGAGGATCCTCCGACCAGGCAAGGTGATCACGCCTGCCGGCCCGCGGCCCAATGATTGTCGTTGGGATGTTGTACATGTGTGCCGCCAAGATCTTTGAAGTCCAAGTCAATATCAAGTCGGTAGACCTACAGGCTGCTTAGTACTGATTGCCGGACGAAGCCATGGCACAGACTTCTCTCTCGGAGTAAGGAGATCAGACAGTAGTCGTTCCTAGAAGCTATAACCCAAATGAAAAGGACAAGAAGGAGTAAGCGAACCCTTGTTAGGGACCTACCCTGAGCTTTAAGGTGAAAGCATCAGTGCAATTCGTACCTAACAACGTTATGATAATGATCATTTATGTTATTTTTACTGAAATGAACTATCTATCTGTTGCAGCTAACTTGCTTAAACAGCCGTCCAATTAACCGCCTAAGCTCTTTACTAAACGGCGCCGATCAATTACTGGCCTGAATGCTGTTAAGCCATTTGATTAAACGACGACGTTTAATTACTTTCTTAGCCATTTAATCAAAGAGGTACGAAAATGACTTATTTCTACATGGTTATAAAAAAAATAACCACGAAGGCTAACCTAATCTATCCAAAACGGATTGTGCAGCTTTTTCTATAAATCTACCACTAATTTTCTGTGAATAGACTTCTGCCTACCTCCTCCGAGATTCACACGTACGTATGTAGGTATGTGTGTAATTTTTTGTCTTATTTCGTATTAGCCAGCCAGGTTATTAAATGTTTTAATAAACGTTACGGCTGAACATCATTCAGGGCCCTGATTCTGTTAAATTTTTTTCATAGCAGAACCACTGCTGTACCACAAACACCGTAACAAATCCCATTTAACTTTAGACTTTAAAAGTATGGTGTTAAAGTCTAAAATTAAATGACAATTTTGTAGAGTGAATAAAAAATGTTAAAAATCCTTTCTTTTTTCATTTTGGACTTTAACACTAAGACATACAGTCAAAAATTTAATGACATTTTATGCAATGTCAGCGGTATGACAGTGGTGTTGTTATGTAATAAAATTAGTAGAATTGGGGGCCAGGTCGTTCATTGATAGGCGCCGTTTAGTTAACAGCCTAGGCAGTTAATTGAACGGCTGATTAAGCTAGTTGGCGACGACATATATATATGATTTAGACTCTTTGACAATAAAAACAGGTGAATATTGACGAACCAAGTAGGTACCGGGTAAAACGGGGTGAATAGTGATCGATGGGTGATTAGAAATAAAATGGTCTGCGATATTCTGTAGTTATTATCTTTCAAGTGAAGCTAGTCCAGTATTATAACCACCAGTGTTATAACCACCAGTTCATTGTTATAATGGACAGACATACCTACTAGATATTTGGTTAGATACTTAAAAATTAGTCAAAGAAATTATTTAAGAAAATCTAACGACCATTTTATTTCTATTCACCCATCGTTTTATATTCACCCCGTTTTACGGTACTCAAAATGATCTCAATGCCATGGCTTCCCCCCTTCCTGTCAACTGATTGTTTTAATATTTGTAACACATCTTTAGTTTGGTCAGTAATACTATTTAAATCAATAAAACATTTAGTCTCAATACCTTGGTATTAAAATTATTTTGAATATTTGTAGACAAGATCGTTCTGACACTGACTGTACCTACCCTAAAACATTAGTGAGTCAATTCAAAAAACAAACTCCCACTTTTAATAACTTAAATCTATAAAACAAGCTTACCACTGTTTAGCATTGTAAAAAAAAACTACTTTTACCGCCATCGAAATGAAAAGCAAATAGGTACATTTCCTGCTTATAATTGCCGCCATAATGACGTAAAGAAAAATGGCGTTCCCGCCAAACAATGGACAATGGATCCAGATAAAAAAGAAATTAATTTTATTTGATCGATCTGTTGCAGCGATTGTGTGATAACTATGTGTCAATAAGAACATCATAAAATGCATTTTCGTGCAGAGCGTATTTTGTAGACTGGCAACTATTTCTTGCCGGTGGAAACAGCAAAATAGTTCCATTTGAAAATTGTAGGTGACTTAATGTTTAAAGTCGGCCTTACGGTTTCGAGGTACCGGATTCACATTCTGGTTACGCTACTGACGTGAACGCATTCCTTAACAAGCATTTTGGTTCAGCAGAGAGTTTAGCGGTAAATACTAGGTAGTTAAGTCGGGTACTCGTAGGTACCTACTTTTTTTCAAATAGTAACATTCTTACTTAACACGAAGAAAACGATAACTAAAGTTTTTTTTTTACTTACTCTCTTAAAAACAGTTTTGGAACGAAAAGCGAACGTCCATGTGGGACATGAACCCATTCACTAATACAGGGAATGTTCTGACCAAATAAGATACTCAGACATGTCTTGGATCTATACAATCAATAGGATAAGTTAATTATTTAATTAAATCTTTTTCAACATACATTGTAAAATAAAGTTTTAAGTGGCGCTATTGGGCAACAAAAAGTTGCCCGTATACACAAACCGTAAGTATACATACCTACTTATCCTCTTTTCATGAAGTATTTGATGAGTTTATTTATAGTTATAACATAAAAGTTTATATTGTTAATGTCTAACATGCTTAGAATTTATGCGTTTTGCGAATTTGTGGCCTGTGTTTAGACGTATTATGAGATTATGTATGCATGCTTAAGATGTCGTTATGTTGAATACCGGAACGTTATTCCAATTATTATGTTTACACTTGTAAGATTGATTTAATATGATGGTGTGTCAGGAATTGTTAATATTATTGACTGTTAGCTATGCGCACGACTTTGTCTGCGTGAGCTAAGTTACGGGTTTTCAATTTTTACGTGATATCTTAATATTTCGACTGCAGCTATTAACAAAGTCGGAACTACATTTTGGCGATTTTCGTTTTATTGCTCCTGAGGTCTTCAAACGTCTATAACTATGTTCTCGCAAAGTTTCAAATTTGAAACTTAATACTATCATAGTATTTCTAGATTAACAAAGTCGGATTTTATAGGAGCGTACGAATAATAATGTAGGTGAGTATGTTACTACAAAGTTCGCGGGGCTAAGAAGGGGAAGGGGCGCGCGCGCAACGGGCGAGTCTGCCAGTTCGCTCATTGTTAGCGGGGCGACTGCGCGTGCGTGTTTTATATTTTTATATTATTGTTTTACGTAAATGTGCAGTATATATTATAAAATAACAATGTCTCGATCTAGACGTACTTTAACGGTTAAGATTGTAATATGTGTCAAATCCCACATTGTTAACGGATTATTATTTTATTACCTGTGTCGAATGTACCACATTCTACATTATTGTGCGCTTTGAGTTCGTTCATTTTTGTTGGATATGGCACTACCGACTTTGTTTCTTGTACCTAACATTCCCGTTTTTGTCGGTTATGGTACTGTCGACTTTGTTACTCGTTCTTCTATTAAACGTTTTTGTCGGATATGGCACTACCGACTTTGTTATTCGTTCTTATAATGAAAGTATTTGTCATATATGGTACTACCACCATTTTTAATTGTACATTACTAAATTTAGATGTTGGATGTGTTAGTATCGACTTTATTTCTAAAACAGTTATACAATAATGTAGGTTGGATATGGTATATAGTGCTAAAATTAGGAAGAGTTGACTGGTTTTCTATTGCCTCATGTGACATTTTTAATTATAGGTATGTTATTTTAGAAGGTAAGACACGACGGTACCTTCCGTTACAACTGATAGGTATGTTATTTTAGAAGGTAGAACACGACGGTACCTCCCGTTACAACTGAGCAGTCCGACTGGGGAAGTACCTTCGTCCTACAGAATACCGCGGTTATAGTAACCTTGTGTTGTGTTCCAGACGGTGAGCAGGGTAGCCAGAGCTCACTGGAGAGGCTCTGTGTCGTCAGTGGGAATGAAATTTTGACTGACTAGTGCGGGAGTGAAATTTTGGCGCGGCGGTCAGGGAGACCCGGTGAAACGGTTAGCCGCTGGCCGCCCGCAGGCTGTACGGTTCCCGAACCCGGGGATCACAATCTCCGTTCCAGGAGGCTGAACCAGCAGCCTGTGTAAAGTTCCCGGTGCAGTTGTCGTGCCGGAGAACGAAACCGGAGTAGACTTGGCAGTATCTGGGAGGGGACCCGGGGCCCGTCCGCCCACCGCACCAGCCAATCACACAACCCTAGCTCGTTTGCGGTGGCGAGAAACCTTACTTTGTCTTCTACACTGACGGCATAGAGCCTCTCTATACCTCCCCCTCCCATTTTTACTATGGCCAAGAAAAATAAGAATAGACGTTCTACAGCGGCACCTTCATCCACAATGAAAGTTGACTTCTGTAACATCAGGGGCCTCCACACCAATCTTAACGAGGTCCATCACCATCTTGAGACAGCAAAGCCGACCTTATTATTTCTGAAGGAGACCCAAATATCATGCCAGGCCAATACAGCCTACCTTATGTACCCCGGGTACATACCCGAGCATAACTTCCTGAGTAAAGCCGGGTTATGCATGTACGTCCGGGATGACGTTTGCTGTCGCTGTCTAAACGGCCTTGAAGACAGGGACCTGTCCACTCTATGGGTACGTATGGATCACAGTGGCCCTACCCGTATCTAAGCGTGCGTCTACAGGTCCCATAGCGGTGACCTGGGCACGGCTCAACTGTTTCAGCACTTACAGCGGTCGGTGGACAGAGTAATTGAGCAGTACCCTGCCGCGGACTTGGTATTCTTGGGAAACTTTCACGCTCACCAATGTGGAGTGGTTGGGTCGCACAGAACTGATTATACGGGAAGGGCTGCTCACTACGCCCTGACCTATGGGTTCTCGCAACTGGTGCATTCTATCACTAGAAAACCAGATATCGAGACCCACAGAGAGTCTTTATTGGACCCTCTGCTGACTACGTACCGAGTGGAGGCACCACTCGGTACTTCGTACCACAGCGTCGTCTGGGCGCAAGTGACTCTCGCGTGGCCAGAACCACCGCGGCCACCTCAGTGGTGGCATGTCTGGCACTACAAGTCGGTAGACTGGAACGGACTGCGAGAATTCTTCTCGTCGTACCCGTGGAGGCGGCTTTGCGTCACTTCAAACGATTCAAGCTCTTGTGCAAGAGCAGTCGCTGAAGCGATTCTAACGGGTATGGAATGCTATATTCCCAACCGCTGGATCGCATCAGGAGCGAGCAAACGGCCAAACTTCTGCCACTCTTGCCTTCTGCTGCCGCAGAAACTCGACGGTAGCCTTGTCCATGGCGCTTAGGAGAAAGCCGATCTTTTGGGTAACCTCTTTGCGTCAAACTCGACAATGAATGACGGGAATGCCGAGCCAACCATTCTCCCCAGCTGTGGTGTTTCCATGCCTGAAGTTAAAATCACGCAACGGGTGGTCCGGCGGGAACTCAAGTCCCTAGATGTTTGGAAATCGAATGGGCCGGATGGTATATATGGCGATGGTGGACAGGCGCTGTGCCCCCTAATTGTGCCCAGTACTTACGCAGCATTTCGCGTTCTCTTGCTCTGCCTCGTGGAAGATTGAGTTCGTGCATCCTGTGCTAAAGAAAGGAGACAGGACAGACCCGTCCAATTACAGGCCTATTGCTATAACATCCCTTCTCTCGAAGGTTATGGAGTGTGTGATTAATACACAGTTCCTGAGATACCTTGAAGGAAGCGATGTACTGAGCGACCGACAGTATCCAAGCCGTCGTCGGTGGCAGCTGCTCGGACCCCATGGACACAAACGCTGGTGTGCCACAGGGCTCCGTGCTGTATCCGACCCTATTTCTGCTGCACATAAATGATATGCTGTCTGATGACTCCATCCATTGCTATGCGGAAGACAGTACCGGGGACACGTGTTACACGGGCCGTGCAAATATATCTCAGTCTAAGGTGAAGGAGAGTCGCTAACAACTTGCGACCAAAATCGGGAGTATCCGATTGGGGTCGACTAAACCTAGTCCAATTCAATCCCACTAAGACGCAAGTGTGTATTCACCTCTAAGAAAACCCCATTTGTTGTAGCGCCGCAATTCCTAGGTACACCGCTTACCATTTCCTCGAGTATCGGGATCCTAGGCGTCGACATCTCAAGCGACGTCCAGTACCGCAGCCATTTGGAGGATAAGGCCTAGCTGGCATTGAAGAAACTTGGAGTGTTTAACAGGGCGAAGCAGTACTTCACTGCGGGGCAACGACTCCTTCTTTATAAGGCAAAAGTCCGGCCCCATATGGAGTACTGCTGTCACCTTTTGCCGGAGCATCTGCATACCAGCTTGACCCCTTCGAATCGATACAAAAACGTGCGTTGAGGCTCGCCGACAATCCCATACTCGCAGGCGCTGTGGAACCTCTCAGCCACAGGAGGGACTGGCATCCCACACGGCAATAGAAATAGCACATCACCCCTTCGTCGTCAGTGGTTCTGGACTGTAATTACTTGTACTTTCCATTACTTTTGTGAATTTTTAACCTGTTCGATGTACTAACCGTACACTATCTTGATTTAATTTACATTTAATTGGATATTAATAAAACATATTATCAGTTTTAAAACCTTATTTTAATACATAAGGCCTAGGCCTATGAACATCCGACATAACCTTGTAATTACGTACCGTGAAAAATTGTTGGATGTGATACTTCCGACTTCCCTAGTACGTGAAATATTGTAGGATGTGCCACTTACGACTTTCATAGTACGTGAAACATTGTAGGATATGTCACTTACGACAAGTGTGCTAGTATCGGTTTCGGTTAACAATGTAACAACTGCTTTTTCTAGAATATCCTAGATTTATTTTTGTTATTCACATTACGACCTTCATTATCTTTCAAAACTGTAGCACTGCGCGAGATTTGGTTTCAATATATGGGTATTTGTGAATTTGGTGCAAGTTAAAAACTTTATTTGGCCGTACTGAAAAGTAGTGTTTTTGTAGTTCCGACTTTGTTAATAGCTACGGTCGATTTATTCTAAAAAAAGTAACAAAAGTTACGTCTTATAACATTAGCTATCTACAGTAAAAATCCCGCCAAAATTGGTTCCGTCACTTTGGAGAGAACAAATACACAGAAAGACAAACAAAATTTTTAACTATGACATTTTCTTTATATCTGTCCTGCATGCATTTAATAAAGCTGTAATTTTCGAGTCGCAAACAGACACTCAAATTTAATTAATTTGTATGTTTAGAGTTCTACTACAATTTTAGAGGACCAAAAAAGTTGAGTAAGTAAATGGACACTTTCAGACGAAGTAAGTAATTATCTCAGCATACGCAATGAACCTATTGAATATTCCTCATCCTAGTGTTAATCCCAGTCACATCCAAAGCTTTCAGCAAAAAAAAAAAAAACAAAAAAGGTTGAAGTCTGGGGTCCGCTTTACCAGTCTAACGGCAGATTTGCGACTGCCATCTGACCTCCACAACCCAAAGGTGATATAGAAGCATTTCAGTTAGACCAGTTGTTGGATTTTTGAGGTCTCCAAATACCCGTAACGACTGTCGCAGATGTTCGTATGGCAACCGGGCCCGAGACCACGGCTCCAAGGCACGACCAGACTAATGCAAATACCCATATTCATGCATATCAATATTTGCACTGAACGGGGATTGAACCCACACCTCCTGCGTAGCGGCTGCGATTACTACCGCTACGGAGGCTAGCGCAAGGCAACTATTGTATTCTGAGGTTATTATGTTGAGTCGAACTGGTTAAAATTAGTGTTAGGAGCTCTACTGTAGTGGAGGAGGCATGTGTAAGATATATACAAGTGTATGCAATGAAATAAAGTCAGTCTTATAACAGTATTCGTTGGTTTTACTCGCAACTGATACCCCGACATCGCATGGCGACCCTGCCAGGCCATATTTGGTCGTGACCCGTTAAGGATAGGTGCCGAGCCATCTGATCCGCGACGCATTCGAACCATCAAAATGAGTTACTACACGGTGCATTTTTGTGCAAGTTTAACGTGCATTACATACGAAGATACAAAATGGGAGGCAGCCAGTCCACTGAAAAAGAGCCGGTTATAATTGCGCAGAACTCGGCGGGAGGCCAAAACTCCGCCTCCGTTGAACAGCTACTGGTCCATGCCAGCACAACCAATATTATATTAGCAGTCATCGCTGTGGTCATAGTCATCATAGTAGTAGTTGTGGCCTACCGAATGTACAGGCGATGCCACAAAAGAATGGTGCAGAAGCATACCAATGACATCATTCTTCGCAGGTATGCCAGCATTATTCGCGGTCGGCGTTTAGACCCTGAAAAAGGGGTTAGTGGCGAAAAAGTGGGTAAAGTTTAGTACGTACTAACGTATATAAAACTAAAGTGTGCGGAATGAATAAGAAGTGCGGAAATACGAAATAGTGAGCGTACTGGTATATATGCATTTTACTCGGACTATTAATGAACCCTAAGTGTTAATTGAGTAAGTATTATGTCACGACGCGCGCCGCTAGTGTCGGGTTACCTATCGTGAAGGATTGGTATGTATTATGTCTCATGATTTTATTACATTATCTTCCCATAACGATGACTTTTGATGGCAGATTTTTTGAAAGAATTATATGAAAGATTATTATCCATTAGGACTTATCTAATTAAAATCGGCCCCAGTAGGCGACAAACAAAAATATGCCATAAAAAGTTAAGCGAAACTGAAATTGTATACGAACAGTATAATAATTACTTGGATGATATTAGTATAGTAAGAGTATTTAAAGGAACAGTAGAATTAGAATTAATTAACATTTTTTGCCAAAAAATTGACAAATTGTATTCTGAAATTATTGAACTGTGTAAGAGTAAGCCAATCGAGTGTTCCACAATGGCGAAATTTGACCTAAAAATTGCGCTTAGCTTATTACCAGTGATGAATGATAGTGAAGTAATTACTAAGCAATTAATAGACGGAATAGAATATTATGACTCTGTTTTAGAAGATGCGTCAAAAGTCAATCTGATACAATTTGTATTGAAAAGTCGGTTATCCCAGTCGGCCAAATTAAGATTAGAAACAAATTATGCCAGCGTCTCTCAATTACTTACGGATATGAAATTACATCTTTTACCTAAAAAATCATTTGCAGCCATACAAAGCAAATTGCTGACTTTGAAACAAAACGAAAAATCCGTATCTGATTTTGGCCAGGAAATATCCAACTTATTCGTTGATTTGACGATTTCACAATCCGAGGGACAGAGTGATAGTTATGACGTATTGAAACGTATAAATGAGAAAATCGCGATCAAGCGCTTTGCTGACGGATTGAGGAACCGTAGGTTAAGTACTATCATAGCAGCTAGGAACTATAATGCGTTAAATGACGCCATAAAGGGGGCTCTCGACGAGGAGCTTTCGTCGTCCGCCAATTCCTCTGATATCTTAACGATGCGCAAACCTAATAATGGGTCTAAATATAATATATACGCAGGTTACCCAACACACAATTATAGGGGTTACCAAAGAGGGTTTTACTCGAACCCAAACCCGAGGGGTAGAGGTGCCTATACGAGGAGACCTGCACACCCTGCCCAGCAACATGGAGCTCGGGGGAGCTGGACGCGTACGCATCGAGGTCGTTCTTCGGGACGTGGATTTAGAGGTAGGTTTAATCAGAATAATTCTAATAATAATAGACACTATCAAAGGAATGGAAATGTTCAGCTTATGACGAGTGACACTAATTCCAGCACTGAGAGAGTAGGTGAGGAAAATGTACAGCAGTTTTTTCGAGGCTAATAGTAAATTTATCTTTGCATATGAAAACTCCTTAGTAACTAGGTTATCCTTAAATAGTAAGGAATATTCTTGGCTAATTGACACCGGGGCATCGATCTCTGCTATAACTTATGATTGCATCATTCAACAAAACATTCCTTTCCATGAATGGAGTACTACAATAAATGGTATTGGGGGCAAAGTGGAAGCTATCGGATACGCGTACTTACCATTGATGACGCAAGAATCTGTTTTTAATCATAAGTTTTATGTTTTTAAAAGTTTGCCATGTAAGGTTGATGGCATTATCGGGTATGACTTTTTAAATAAGTTTAGAGCATGCCTAGATTTAAAATATAAGCAAATGACACTTTACACTTCATCTAATATTAAATTAGTTTTGCAATTAAATAGTCAATCTAAACAATTATTTAATATTCCATCTAGGTCGGAATCTATACATTATTTAGATACGAGCGTGAATGAAGAGTGTGTAGTCTGTGCAGCAGAATTGCAAGAGGGCATCTTCATGGCTAGTACTGTAGTAAAACCAGAAAATGGGAAAATACCTATACGGATATTAAACACAACTGAAAATAACTTAACACTAAATAAAATTAATCCTGTTATACACAAGTTAAGTGATTATAAATTATGCACATTTGACAGCTGTTCACGAGGTTCAGAACGTGTTAAAAGCTTATTGTCAACCCTTAATTTAAAGGATTTGAATTCAGAAGAGAAGACTTCTATTCAAAATCTATGCGCTAAGTATGCCGATATATTTTTCTTGCCAGGTGATAGTCTAACGACTACGCCCATATACAGTCACAAAATAAAATTAAAAGAAAATACGGATACTGTATATGCTAAGCCGTACAGGTTGCCGCATTCACAAAAAAGTGAAATCGACAAGCAAATTAAAGACATGTTGTCTCAGGGAATCATAGAGCCATGTGCAAGTGAATGGTCAAGTCCAGTGTTGTTAGTACCTAAAAAAGTTGATCCTTCTGGACAGAAAAGGTGGCGATTAGTTATAGATTATAGGAAATTGAATAATTGCATTGGGGATGATAAGTTTCCACTTCCAAATATAGCTGATATCCTTGATTCTCTTTCAGGGTGCATTTATTTCACTCACCTAGATTTATATCAAGGGTTTTACAACGTCAACTTAGAAAAAGAAAGTAGGAAATATACCGCTTTCTCCTCTGGTCAATACCAGATGACTAGAATGCCAATGGGTCTTAAGACCAGCCCAAATTCCTTTTCAAGAATGATGAATATAGCTATGGCCGGTTTAACATATGAGAAATGTTTAGTATATTTAGACGACCTAATCGTTTATGGTAAAAATTTAAATTCGGCAGTTAAAAACCTAGTGGATGTGTTTGAACGACTACGAAAAACTAATTTAAAACTGAATCCTAGTAAATGCGATTTTTTGAGGAAAGAAATGTTGTATTTGGGTCATGTAATATCTTCGGAAGGGGTTTTACCAGATCCCGAAAAAATAAATGTCGTAGAAAAATATCCTATTCCTCAAAATTCCGACGAGGTCAAGCGATTCGTTGCCTTCGCCAACTATTATAGAAAATTTATCAAAAATTTCGCTAAAATCGCACAGCCCTAAAATAATCTTTCAAAGAAGAATACTACCTTCGAGTGGACTAATAATTGTCAAAATTCATTTGATCTATTAAAACAAAAGTTAACCCGTCCACCTGTACTTCAATATCCCGACTTGTCACTTGACAATACATTTATTCTTCAAACCGATGCATCAGGGTATGCAATTGGTGCCGTCCTAGCGAATCAAAATGGAAAGCCAGTGGCTTATGCTAGTAGAACTCTAAATAAAGCGGAAAAGAATTATCCGACAATCGAGAAAGAATTACTCGCTATTACCTATCTGGGGGATAAAACATTTCAGACCTTACCTATACGGTCGGCAGTTTAAAATATTAACTGACCATAAACCATTAGTTTATTTATTCAATATTAAAGACCCATCTAGTAGGCTATTGAAATTTAGAATTTTATTAGAAGAGTATGATTTTTCTGTTGAATATGTGAAGGGCTCGGACAACGCAGCTGCAGACGCATTGTCGCGAGTATCCTTAACATCAAAAGACTTAAAAGAGATGCATGAGAGTGTTATAAACGTACTTACTAGAGCACAAAAAAGGCAGTTAGTTAGTAAACAGGACAATTCGGACCCTATGGTCACTACGGACGACTGGTCTGATCAGCCGAGCGTCGTGGAGACTCATAGTAAGCCGAAGCTGTCTGTTGAACTTAAATTTATATGTTGCAAGACTTTATGGAATTTAAGAAAGAAGAATTTGATAGAGATTGAGAGTGAAGAATTTATATTTGTACCGAAAAATATGTTAATATATATAAAACCAGAATCTCGATCGCAACTCACGCCAGGCGTATTTGTGAGAGAACTGGAAAAATTCTGTAAGAAGTTAGGAGTGACTGAATTATATTTTCTTAAAAATGAAAATAACGGTACATTCATTGTGAAATTAGTGGAGGAAATTAAGAAAATAACTACATGGTCGGGTCCACGGTTATGTGTATTAAAGGACGTAGTAAAAATAGAACACAAAGACGAAAAAAGAGTTATCTTAAATGACTTTCATATGTTACCTACGAGTGGCCACGCAGGTATCAGACGAATGGTCAATAACATTAAGAAGTACTACTTTTGGTCGGGCATCGAACGTGATGTTACCGAGTTTGTAAGTAAGTGCGATCAGTGTCAAAAACAAAAGCACTCTGTTCGTATTCGAGAACCCATGAAATTAACTTCCACAGCCCATACCGCTTTCGAGAAAATATATTTGGACGTGGTAGGACCTATAGACACAGATCAGCAAGGTTACTCATACATATTAACACTTCAATGCGAGTTATCAAAATATATTGAGGCATACCCATTAGCCACAAAAAGTAGTACTGAAGTGGCAAATGCTTTCGTATGTAATTTTATTTTACGTCATGGGATTCCTGGACAGATTGCTACCGACAGGGGATCCGCATTTATGTCAACGGTCATGCAAGAAACCTGTAAATTACTTCACATAAATAAAATCAACTCTACTGCTTACCGACACGAGAGCATAGGCGCGCTCGAAAATGCTCACAAACATTTAGGCAGTTTTTTAAGAATACAAACAGGTAAACATCCCGAAACGTGGAGTACCTGGTTGCCATATTGGTGTTTTAGCTACAACACTTCAGTCCATACAGAAACTAATTATACACCCTTTGAACTAGTATACGGCAAGAAATGTACTTTACCTAGCTACCTTTTGCACAAACGTATGTAATATGACTAATATGTCACCTATACCAGTGTACTCATTATTATTGTTTAGCTGATAAGCTTGATGTTATTATAATAAAACATCTATTTACTCATTATTATATGACGTTATATAAACATGTAAACATTGAAATTAATTATATAATCATGTGTACTCTCTGATATTCTGTTGTGTATTGTGAATAAAATAAAATTGGTAATTTAATTTTATTTCTTCCTCCGTGGGAGATGTAGTGGAGGAGGTATGTGTAAGATATATACAAGTGTATGCAATGAAATAAAGTCAGTCTTATAACAGTATTCGTTGGTTTTACTCGCAACTGATACCCCGACATCGCACTACCAAGATCTTTGGGCCCCCTCCCTAGTCAATCTTACATGCTTATTAATCGATGAGGTTCTGGCGCTAGCTACCTCAGACGGAATTCGATCCTGTAAAAGCCGAATTAAACTGAATCTGAAAAAAACCCTGATCTCCAAAGTAAAAACGAACACTGTCATAATGAGGGAATGGTAATCTTTATTTCTGCCTACCCTATGTCATAAGGATTTTTTACTTACAATTTCGATGGTAGAAAAGCACACGGGTAGTCGTTATATTGACGTGCAAAGTGAAAAGTACCAATCTAAAGAGAATAATAGTTAAAAAGTCAAGCTAACAAGGGAATATGTTATCACCAAAGTATTTATTATTCTGGATTTATGCCCGTGACCTTTGTTTCCGGCTGGGAAAGTTTAAAAATATACAAAAGTTCAACAACCGACAAGTAACAGACTATAGAATGATATAGATCGAATGAAAAATGCGAATAAAGTTTCTGAACCTATGGTTCTTTTGACGGTTAAATGTGACTCTTAAAAATTGTTTAAAATTAACGATTTTGTACATACTCGATGAACAAATATTTTTATGTAATTGTTTTTTTTATGCCACTTAGGTGGCAGACTGGCCCACGGCCCACCTAATGGAAAGTGATTACCGTGGCCTATGGACGTGTGCAAACCAAGTTAGAACAGAGTTTATGTGCTGTCAGTGTAGAAGATAATGCAGGACAAGCTTTTGGACTTCCCACTGACAGCACAAAACCTACAGTACTCACCGCTGGGAACACACACGAGGTTATTAGTTATTATGGCCGCGGTATTCTGTAGGGCGGAGGTACTTCTCCAGTCGGACTGCTCAAAAGGACGGAAATACTCCTATCCCAATAGTCCTACTTCCTTTGTTATTATTAATCATGTCCCAATATCAGATTTGCTTATTTATAAAGATTCGATGTTGATTCGATTGGCTGACAAAATCAAATCTTAATATATATAAATCTCGTGTCACAATGTTTGTCCTCAATGGACTCCTAAACCACTTAACCGATTATAATAAAATTCGCACACCATGTGCAGTTCGATCCAACTTGAGAGATAGGATAGTTTAAATCTCAAATTATAGTCCGATTCGCGATAACCGACATCCACGCGGGCGGAGCCGCGGGCGACAGCTAGTTAAATGTAAAAATTAATCGTGATTGCAATGAAAAGGGGGCCACTTCTCGTAATAATAATTCATTAATTAATAATAAGCCCAATAAAATACAAAATAAAAGAAGAATTGAATTGAATTAATTAATAATTTGTCATTAATCATTTGCCAGTTAATTTTGCCTGGATCTAATGTTAAACATGCTCAGGATTTTAATAACATGTACAGTTTTTGATTTTGATTTTGAGTCAGTAAAATTGTAATGGAATCTTTATAAATAAGCAAAATTACTTAAGTAGTTACCTTCATAATCTGAGACAGAATATCATGTACGATTGTATAATTTCTGTAACACTCAAACAGTGACTTATTATTCCGTTTCAACATGCTTACAATGTCAGTAACCCATCCACTGTCCGACTACAAATGATTTATTTTACACCAAGTCGCTTTCACACGAAATAAAAAAAAAAACAGAAGAAATGAGTTCAGAACGGAAGACGCTAAGATTAATTACTTTTTAATTCGCTATTTTAGTTGCGTCATTCTTGCGCGGGAACGCGTGAGTTTATTTTTTTTAAGGCCATGACCTCAGTGCGTTTAGCCTTCAACACTAAACAAACGCACACTACAAGCTTTTTTTAGTCTGTTTTTAATCTGTTGAAGGCTCATTTAGATAAGTAGAGTTTCTCGCCTGCAAGATACGATTCTCGAAAAGACAGAAAAAGTTATTTCGTCAAAATATTTGCAGAAACTATTGCTATTCGCTCGGCCTCGCTGCCGAGAATTGCCTCGCAATTGAATATTATCTAATAGTGTCCGTCTAAACAGAATTTTAAAGCTATAATCATATTTTGACATAAAGCGAGATGACACTTGTGAATCTCGTATGATATAACCGTAGGCGAGAATTGAGTGTTTGCTATGATACGATTGATACGATTATTACTAGTGACAGTTGCGTACGATTTCTCGAACCGAAACGTGCGAGAAAATCTCCCCGTATAAATGACGCCTTCGTGATGAGACAAGTACGGGTCAAACATGCATGTTTTGACCTATATGTTTATGCTAGATTGGTTTGATGCGATTTGACCGACGTGTGAGGTTAACTGGTATGTCAGCTTATATTGACGTATGTCAAACCGGCCGCTGGACGCCATGATGTGTATTTTGGATATCACTTTTATACTGTACAAGAACTTCATTCTGTTCATTTGATTAGATTGGTTTCCTCGATTAGTTTCTTTAGCTAGTTCAGTGTTCTGTGAGCAGGTTATGCGCGCGAAAGAGGCAGCAGAGAGGGAGCAGAGAGAACCCTGCCCAACGAGTTCCGCAATCTGCGGCGTCCTCGTCGCAGACTCGTCTACGCCCGGGACTACCGACCTACACACGCCTGTCAACTCACCGAAGCGGGATGAAACCCGACCTGACCAGGTGAAGCCACGATGGCGGCCGAAGTCCGCCGGTAACCCTTGAGTTATCGTTTCGAGGGCTTACCCGGGGTGCCCGGCAATGGATACTTGGGAAGGACAACGTGTGGTTTTAGTCGGTCCGATTCCGACACGCCCACCCCATCGTCGGCACGGATAAGGTGAAGCCCGTGGCGGTTTCCTAAAAAAGCTAGTTCACGATCAATGATGGTAGGTAGGCATATAAAAATTAGGAGAATTCTTCAAATATACTGAAAATATAATAACTGCACTGAAGATCGGTTGTTCTAGAAGTCTATAGGAGAGGCCCATGTTCAGCAGTAGACTATGTGCGGCTCATATGATGATGATAAAAATCTAGTGACTAAAATAAAGAAAGGGATATTTAGATGGTTCGGGCACCTACAGGGGACAAAGAGGAGAAAACTGACGAAACAGATTTAGGAAGCGATGGTGAAATGGCAACCCGGTAAGGGTCGACTTAGACATGTCTATGTCAATTAGATGGAAGGTATTTTAAAGAAAACATATGCCAAGAGTACCCAACACCGGTGAGCATGTATGAAAACAATTATGAAAGTAGAAGAACTGAAAGTTTTGTGCCAGGACCATAGCTTTTTTTTTTTTTTTTTTTTTTTTTTTTTTTTTTTTTTTTTTTTAAAGAATATTAGCAACCGAAATTATCGAAATTACTAATATTCCCTCTAACCCCTCCAACTAAGCTAAATTGCTTGTGCTAGGAGTGGGTTTACGTCGGTAGTGTAATGGCCAGGATTCGAACCCGGGACCTCTCGATCGTAAGGCCGCCTCCTTAACCACTAAGCTACCGACGCTGATGGAAACATATATGATTGGAGGTAGGACATGACGCTGTTCTCGTTCCAATTGACCAGGGCCTCGATTCTACTAAAATAAAACCATTGTCATACCACAGACACAGCAATAATTACCCATTTAATTTTAAACTTTAAATTCATGTTTTTAAAGTCTAATATTAAATGGCTTTTTGTAGAGTGAATGAAAAAGTAAAAGGTGACACTCTTCATTTAATTTTGAACTTTAAGTGCATAGTAATAAAGTCTAAAATTTAATGCCATTTATTGCTGTGTCTGTAGTGTGACAGTTGATTTTGCTTTAGCAGAATCGAGGGCCTGTCCAACTGGCGAAGTACCTCCACCGTACAGAATACCGCGGCCATAATAACCTCGTGTAGTATTCCCGGCGGTGAGTAGGGTAGCCAGAGCTGGAGAGTTTTTGTGCTGTCTGTGCGAAAACCAATGGCAAGTCCTGCTTTGTCTTCTGAACTGACGGCACAGAAACTGTCTGATCTAAAAGGGTCGACAGCACGAGTGTGACTCCTCTCATGTTACACGCGTCCATAGGCCACGGTAACCACTTTCCATCAGGTGAGCCTTGTGCTTGTCTGTCACCTAAATGGTATAAAAAAAATGTGGTCTCTCTAAAGAGGTGTGACTTATAGAGAGAGATATATAGATACCTATGAAGAAGTGGTAGACCCAAGAAGGGTACCCCGGACACTGGTACACAACGCAACGCCACGAAAACCTCTGCACACCTTTTTTTTTTAAACGAATATTAGCAACCGAAATTATCGAAATTACTAATAATTCCTCTAACCCCTCCAACTAAGCTAAATTGCTTGTGCTAGGAGTGGGTTCACGTCGGTGTGTAATGGCCAGGATTCGAACCCGGGACCTCTCGATCGTAAGGCCGACTCCTTAACCACAAAGCTACCGCCTTGCGGTAAATACCTAACCGTGATATTATTACGTAAGTAAAATATACTGTTGCACAATAAAATTAAAGTCATTAATCACAAAACATGCATGGCAGCTAATTCGTGTATTAGTATGATTTATTACTATCATAGTTGCCCAAGGGCACTTAGGTATCTTTTATGCTTCATGCCAGATGCTGCGGGCTGGCCTCCCACCTAGACCCTATTGAGAAGGGATGATATCCTTATACCTACGCCTGGATATCACCCTATGGGTAGACGGATCTGGTAACTTCACTGGACTTACTTGTCTTAAGGTGTTATGACCCCTAGATGGGGCAAAGGGCGTCCATAGTGCGTCGCCATCCCTGTCATCCCGAAGCTAACAGCTCCATCAAACTATATTCCGCATCCAGTTCTGTTTAGGAGGGCCACGCTTAGGCTTTCTTTGTGGGTTTCAGTCTAGTGATTCCTTCGGTTTAAGACTATTAATATCAAGGATTCTACTAGCGGATGATATCTTTATTATGTCTGGCTATCACCCAATTGGTAGACGGATCCGGTAAAATTTACTATGAAATGAAATGAAATGAAATTATTTGAAATGAAATTATTTGAAATGAAATTATTTATTTGCCAGAATGCAGGTAAATAAAGGTATTATATTATATATATTACAATGGCCCATTTACATCCTACCACTATGGTGTGCAAATATTTACGTGATTTGAATATTACTATAATCTACAGCAGGTCTTAAGACAGGTGGCCATGCATTCTTAACACAGTGAGATCCCTCCGTGTCATGTCTGTATGTTTTTCGTGTTTGTATTTAGGTAAACGGTAGACGTCCCCTAGCCAGATCGTCCGATGATCTAAGGTGACTGGGACGGACAGGATGCGGAAGGTGAAAATGAAATAATATGTATCACAATATTTTATTTCTTATATTCTGACATATAATTTAAATTAACACTCACACAACCCAGCCCAAATTCAGTCTCAGATGCATGGCTCGAGTCAACAATAGTGCCCGGAATACGGCAATAGACTCACCCCCTATTACGTGGGCATTATTGGTGTAATGTGGGTGTTAAATTACATCTGCCTAACCCTCCAGGATAAAGGCGTGATTATATGTATGTATTTAATTTATATTTATGGCATAACTAGCCAAGGCCACAACCTATTCCCGGGACAAAACTACCTATCCACTGTGTCATTCTGGACTATTATCTATCCTTGTACAAAATAATATTGACCTTCTTAGCTCTTCCTGTGGGTGTTGTAAAAATTGACTCAGGGATAAGGCTGCTCTATCCCTATATGTAAATACACAGCCCATGAAAAAGTGTCCGCTAGACTCTATTACGTGGGACTGAAAATCATAGTTGGCGGAACGTGGGTGTTAATACACCTCTACCTACCCCTTCGTAGATGAACAGGCGTGAGTATATGTTGTATGTAAATATTATTTCATGAATAGCTTGCATAGTTCCGTTTGTTAGCCTTTGTCCTTTAAATAAAATGAAGATATTCTCTTATTCCTCTTGTCATCACATATTCACTAATATCCATTAAGAATATTCCTAAAAATAAACATAACGCCACAGGTAGCTCATATTAAGATATGAACAAAAATCACTAATTATATTGCTGAACTGTATATCTTAATTAACATCAATTTTGAACTCTATCTGTACCGGTTAAGGTTGGTATTTATTGGTATTTTAAAGGAGTTTCGACTTAAAGGATTGTGCTACGTCAGCGTCAATTACACTTGAGGACACGAATTAATGCACAGCTATATTTTTTTGACTAGTACTCCATGTTCTATTAAACTATATTGAAATAACAAGAAATAATGTGTCTCATCGTAATTTTAGCAAACCAAGACTATTACCTGAAGGTCCATTACTTTTATTTTTCTTAAACGGTTTATATAGGAGCGATTACCGTGTGGCCTTCTAACTCCAAGACGAAAACCTGCAACAGAGCCATATTCGTCAATCAGCAAATGCACTGGCTTGCAGTTGAAGTTGAATTGGCTCCGCAGGTCTTGGTGTGCTCTCTACACACCCGAACGAGAAATTATAGTAATATTACATAATTAAAAGGTATGAATGAATGAATGAATGAATAAATGAATGAATGAATGAACGAATTAATGAATGAATGATATGTAAGCAGTGACTATCTTAATAGCCCTACCATGTTTTTTCCTGACAGCTTTACCCGATTGCATATTTATCCTTACCTTATAAATTATAAAGTGCCGGATTACCGGTAATAGACTCGCCCCTACTAGATGAGACCGATAATATTGGTTGGCGAAATGTGGCTATTTAATACAATTCTGACTACCTCTTTGAGGATTTATAGGCGTGAGTATTAAATTATAAAATAAATTATCCTCTCTAAATGTCCCAACTATCAAACATCTAACCTCAAAAACATAAAACTTTCATCCTCACACATTGCGACCAGAAATGTACGAAAGGAACTTTATTCCACGCACGCTCAAGCTGTTGAACGAGCTCCCTGCTGTGGTTTTCCCAAGCGACTACAACATGGGGTTCTTCAAGAAGGGCATTAGAAGGTTTCTTCAGTGTCGGCAGCGCGAGTGCGACGCCCCTGGTTTTGCACACGTCCATAGGCCACGGTAACCACTTTCCATAAGGTGGGCCGTGTGCCTGTCTGCCACCTAAGTGGTATAAAAAAATTACCACAAAAGAAAAAACAATACATAAAATAAATAATAAGTAATATATTTCTGTGAGCGTATTATTTTGGTCGGCAGTGCACGGCGCCTACGCAGATATGCAAGTCATCACTACTCAACGGAGTGACCGACAAATGTATCATAATGTAATTTGTTCTCCACAGGCTCTAACGCGACTGAGATTTATGAACAAAATATTATCGAATCTAGAAGATAGACCTATCTATTATACAAAGTTGTATCTGAAAAATATCTGCTTCACGGTACTCTCTACAAAATAAGTAAAGTTGTCAGGTGTGTATGAAAGTTAAAAAAAACTGAAGTTTAATGAATAAAATACACAATACCTATTACAAAATACTTAATTTCTTTTTATTTTTTAGTGGTAGCGGTAGTGAACGCGACCGCTTCGTATGAGACGTAGTATTGATGCCCATTCGGTCTTTGGACTGAATGGGCTCCAACTACCCGTAACGACTGTCATAGATTTTTGTATGACAACCGGGATCGACGGCTTAACGTGCTCTCCGAGGCACGACCAGACCAATGCAAATACCCATATTTTCATGTATACAAATACACTTGTGGACACATCTATTGGCCCACATTGTATTTTAAGTTTCGTTCAGTCCTAGCTAAAAATTTATATTAGGTCGAGCAAAAAGTTTTTATGCAGTTTTGATACAGGCACATTCATAATTTTATTCAATAGCTTTATTTTGAATTTCGAACACAGAATTTAAAGAAACAAAAGACAATTTGGAGCCTGTTCGCTGATATTAAACAATCGAATACTAAGAAAACTTGAGTTTATGCCTAAACTCTATGCCTAATCGTATGAGAGCTGTCGTAGATGCCCATGGAGGCAACACGCGTTATTGAATTAAACCTTTATTTGATAATTAAACCTTTATTTTGATAAAACATGTTTTTTATTCAAAAATCAACTTCACTCATCAAGGCGCATAAGCGACTTGTTAGGCGTAGCTCCATGTCCTGTGGTATTCTGAATTCAAATTTAAAACGATACGATCGAAAAAGATGGTAAAATGTATCAGGTTTAAAACTGCATCAATAGTTTTTGTTCAATCTAGCAATTATATTTAGGTAGGGGCCATCGAAACCTAAACTCTAAGTGGGCCAATAGATGTGTCCACAAGTGTATAAGTATTTGAAGTTACGGGTAGTTGGAGCCCTAAAAAAATTAACAACTGGTCTAACTGCAATGCTTCAATATTTCCTTTAGGTTGAAAAAGGCGTAACGTAATGTGTTTACAGGGTCTTCAGCATGAGTGTGACGCCACTGGTGTTGCACGCTTCCACAGACCACGGTAACCACTTTCCATCAGGTGGGCCGTGTGCTTGTCTGCCACCTAAGTGGTATACAAAAAAATCAATTGACCTGTAAATAGTCCCTATTTCTCAGACCTTTCGAGGTCCAAACTATCCCTTATATTACAAAATAGGGCCAATAAACGTATTTATCATGAACCTTTAGTAGTACAATCATTAGTACAAACGGCATAAAGTTAAATTAGTCGAAAAAGAAAAACACTCTAGTTCAAACATCGCCGCTCCAGTTCTGGTTAACTGTCTTTATGACTCACTGTTCGACGTTCGATTCCCGGAAGATGGTTAATCGGTCTACACCTTGAGGTCAATCGGCGGTAAAAAAATATGTTTATTTAGAATCGTCGATGGTTCAGCGAAAGGGTTTCGGTTCGAATTTGGGTGTGATTTAGTACAATTAATTTTATAGGAAGAAAAAAAAAATTGTCTGTGGATTATTATGACGCAGTGGTTTGAACTTTTTGACAGATTCCGTGGCGTAGCGGTAGTGAACGCGGTCGCTTCGCAGGAGGCGCGGGTTCGATGCCTGCTCAGTGCAAATATTTGTATGCATGAATATGGGTCTGGTCCCATCAGTGCCGGTTGTCATACGAACATATTTGGCAGTCGTTACGGGTAGTTGAAGCCCTCAAAAATCCAACAACTGGTCTAGCTTCAATGCTTCTATATCGCCTTTGGGTTGTGGAGGTCAGATGCAGCCAAATCCCTAGTTACACTGGTAAAGCGGGACCCAAACTCCACGTTGAGAAAAGCATCGGATGCGACTGGGATTAACACTAGGATGACAAGGAGGGAGTGGTTTGAACTTCTTCTATTGTCTCTGCTTCCAAGCTGTCATCTGACCTCCACAATCCATTGGCGATATTGAAGTATTGTAGTTAGACCATTTTTTGGACTTTTCAGGGCTCCAATTACGGGTTACGATTGTCATAAGTTTATATTAATGTGCTACTACAACTCATTTTTGCGCAAATTTTTCACTAAAACACGCAAAAACAAATCATTTAGAGTTTTACATCTCTATGGCTTTTTACAATAATTTTGTATATGATGTTTGGCACTTTAGAGAAAGAATACTACTCTAAGATGCTTGTTCGTAAATTTTATGTCAAAAATAGAGAATATATGTATGTATCTGAGTTTCTGTTTGGAGCTTTGTGTTTGGGAAGGTTAGTAAATAAGTAAATATACGCTTATTATCGATGGGAATGTCTGAATATATTTTATAAGGTGTAATGTTGCATCCGTTCAGAAACATTTTTATGTAAAATTATGTCAAGACGCGATTATATTGCTTGCACTGTAAAAACTGTATTATGTCAAAAATATTGTAAAAAAATCATAGAAATGGAAATCTCTACATGTTTTGTTGCGTGTTTTACGAAAAAAATGAGCTTCAGCCGTACCTTTACCATCAAAAGTTTGTTAAGGCGTCGGGCTACAAGATTCGATTTCATTAGAGATGTGACTATGTTAAGAAAAAAGCTATAAAATAAAAAATTTAATAAAATAAAAATCTTTTATTTCAGACAACAAAGGCTCTTGTTAGTAATTATGTCGCCTCAAAGACAGATATAGAAGGAGAAATTTCAATTGGTTAGGGTGAGGTCTGGTAGCTTACTGGTCAAAGCATTGCCCCTGTAAGACAAAGATGAATATATTTTATAAGGTGTAATGTTGTATCCGTTCAGAAACATTTTTATGTAAAATTATGTCAAGACGCGATTATATTGCTTGCACTGTAAAAACAGTATTATGTCAAAAATATTGTAAAAAAATCATAGAAATGGAAATCTTTACATGTTTTGTTGCGTGTTTTGTAGTGAAAATATTACGAAAAAAATGAGCTTCAGCCGTACCTTTACCATCAAAAGTTTGTTAAGGCGTCGGGCTACAAGATTCGATTTCATTAGAGATGTGACTATGTTAAGAAGAAAGCTATAAAAAAAAATTAAAAAAAAAAAAAAAATCTTTTATTTCGATTTAAATATTAAGCATGAAAAATGCCTTAAAATTTAAGTATTCAGTTTTTAAGTGTAATTTAATTTAAGTATATTCAAGTAATTAAGTATTCTTAACATCTATATTTTTAAATTTTGTCTTGTTAGGTGTATAATTCAAACAGGTTTGGTGCGCACTTGACAGATTCATCACGCGACATGTAGCTTTATGAATCTACCAAAGGGAGGCCCATCCATCCTCTCCACAAACATTCCCAGAATGCTGTTGGTGCTCCCCCCCCCCCCCTGGACCCTACGCAGGTACTTTTCTAGTCTAGAGCCAACAAGTTCCTTCTACTAGTGAATCCCATCATCCACCACATCATCACTTACCATCAGGTGATTAAGAATCAAACTCGATACTATCGATAAAAATGAATTAATATAAAATACCCGTTTGTATTATTATTAATTTGCAAGCTTTTTGTAGGCAGTGCATATTATTTACTTATGCATAGATATATTTTATTTTGTGTCAGTGTGAATTGACTAATTTCTGAACAAGCTGGGCTAATTTCAATAGAACTTTCACTGACAGACAGCTGATATCAAAAGCGTACTTTATTCTTATTTATAATTTATTCTTTTATATTTTATTTTTATCGATTTTAATTTAAAAAAATTGTATTGGTCTACTCGGGAATCGAAACCGCGAACTTTACCTTACAAGGGAAATGCTTTTACCACTAAGCTACCAGATCTCGCCCTAACCAATTCAAATTTCTGTTTCTATATCTGTCTTTAAGGCGACAGTCAGAGAGAAAAAAATATTTTTTTTCTTATTTGTTTTTATTTTTATTCTTAATAATTGTTAACATGGTACGTGCATATAATTGTAACCCACTTGCTTGAGACTTTGCCTTCAGCTTACCATCAGGCGAGGTGAAGTCAAATTGACGTGTCCTATATAAAAAAAGACGGGTCTCTGGGAGTGCCGGCAGAAGTGAAAACATTTTCTTTTTTTCTTTCTTCGTTATATACATAGAAAAAGATAAAAAAGAACATACCATACCATACCTATAATATAGCGCTAATCATAGAACCTATCACTTATTTTCTGCTAATTTTCTGTTAGAAGAAATTAATAAATTATGAAAAGAAAAAATAATCACAAAAAATAATAAATTACAAAAAGAAAAAATAATCACCAAAAGTAATAAATTATAATAAGAAAAAACAATCACAAAAAATCCCTCAAGGCCACAGGTGGTTTGAACCCGATACTATCTGAAACTATAAGGACTTACAGTCGAAGTGCTTACCGTTTAAGCTACGACGCTATCTGTTGTAAATTGCAAAATAGATCGTCTGTACCAATCTTGTATGACGTCAGTCGTCGGTTACGGTTCAAAGGTCAACTAATCCTGACACTTCCTTAACATTTTACACCCATCCAACGCCGCTAAAGAAGTTTTCACTTCAAAAATATATTTTTCACTGAAAACGTTGTAGATACCTACCTAATTCTTACCACCTTGGTTTCCGGTGGAGAAGCATAGGTCCGCTAAATCTCTTCATGTGCATGTGAAAATCGATTATGTGATAGAGTGGTTCTAAATCCGACATCAAGCATTCAGCCTAAACTACTTAATAAGACTTAGTAAGACTGCCAATCAATCAATGTATTAGACAATCGCTGTCCACTGCTGGACATAGGCCTCTCCCAATGTTGGCAGGCTCTGCCCTACTGTTTGCACGCTGGCCAGACGGGTTGGTACAAGGTTTTATTTTGAGTTTTCTTTCTCTCGCAGTGGTATCGTCTGCGTATTGTTCCGTTAGTCGCCTCTTACGACACCCTTCAGATGAGATGGGGTGGTGGTACTTGTGTTCTTTCTCCGTCACCACGCGGATTACTGTTGCCTGTTGGGTGTGTGCATGTGAGTCTTAATATAGAGTCAACTGCTTCTTCCTTCTGTGATTGGTGTGCTTGTGTGTGCGTGTATGTTTTGTATAGTACCCGGCGTATAATATCTTGACCGCAAGTCGTGTGATAAAGGAGGCCTTAGTGGGTGCGTGGGTTAATAAAATCTATGAGTGGTTGATTTTAGCTCAAAAGACACTATAAAAAACGCGTACTGCGAGTAAAGAATACACTTTGTGACGTTGCTGGGGTTAAGATATATGTCGAAAGCTATAAAACTAGTATTAAAACTAGAACCTAGGATACCCAGGTCTAGTTTTATTATCAATAACTAATAATTTACAAGTTTTCACAAAGAAAGTCGGCCATTTTCACTACTAGGCCTAAAAGTGAGAGTCAGTGCTATTGCGTAAGATAGAGATGCACAATGTGCGAGCGAGACAGGTATATCGAAAGTAGCGGCGCCATGGACTTTGAGTAGGGTGAGCAAAATAAGTAATTTTATAAATTTGGAAGACATTATCGTAAGATACTATTTAAATCAATTAAGATAGGATTTTATTTGAATTGGTTCAGGCGGGGTTCGTACCCGTGATTCTTTTATTGTAGGAAAAACGCTTTGACCACTGAGCTACCGAACCGTGCCTGAATAAATCCAATATTTTCCCTTCCTTCCTACGTCTTGTCAAGAAAACCAATCACATGCAATCTAGAACCGAAACGAGCATTGATACGGGTTCTAGAAAGTGGAAAACATACCATTTATTTAATATGTTTAATTGGGTATTTGACTGACTAGTCAAATTACTTACTTTTTACTAAACGTCAAAACGGTAAGGTATAAGGAAAAGTGTATAAAATATTTATTTGTGACGTCATAATATTTAATAGTCAAATTATTTACTATTAAAGGTTGGATGGATGTTTAAAAATATATAAGAAAGATGTAGTATGAACTGACACAACTATTTTCAATCTTTTAATATTGAAAATTAAATAAGTTCAGCTAAATAATTTATTTTAACTACAGGAAAATAAGTATCCAATTATACACTAGGTCAGATTATATATCATCATAGTTCAGCCGCATCATAGTTAGAGTTGGGAAAAATACTCCGAGAATGATGACACACTGATGCCCGTGACTTCGTCCATGTGGAGATATCCTGTTCCTGCAGCCCATGGGAAATTATTACCAGAATAAAAAGCCTATTTGTTATTCTAGACTATAATCTATTCCTGTACCAAATTTCAGCCAGATCCGATCAGCCGTTAGTCGTTTATTGCGACTAAACTTTGCCTATGTCCTTTCTCAAAATCTAGTTCATCCCTGCATCAAATTTCCTCAAAATAGTTTTAGTGGTTAAGAAAAATACCATCGCACTTATGATATTACATACTAGAGACTATGTTTTATTATAATCATATACGGATTGTAATTATTTATGTTTGTATGTTTATATACAAAGTTATAATTATACATTCTTAGAATGATGAATATGCCTAGGTAATAATTACTGTGTAGGAATGCGAGTATTTTCCTATTCTAAATTATATTTTATGTAATGCAATGTTATCACATACCAACCTATTTACATTTTTTGCTTATTTCTATAGAATAAAATATTTTATAAAATAAATACCTGGGTATTTTAGTTGAATTTATTTATTGAAATAAATCTTTTTTTTTATTAATTGTATCACGTAATAGTATACTTTCTTGTTTTTATTACAACTACATTGTCTGCAACTATAAAAAACTCATATGCCAATCAATCAATGAAACGCTGTCCACAGCTGGACATAGGCCTCTCCCAATGTTGGGAGGCTCTGCCTACAGTGTCCACGCTGGCCAGACGGCTTGGTACAGGGTTTTATTTCGAGATTTCCTTCTCTTGCAGTGATATCGTCTGCGTATTTTTCCGTAAGTCGTGCTTGGCTCGTATTATGTTTCATCACCTTTGTTAAACCGTTTAGCAGGGACTGATGTACCGATATCTTTTTATACCTACACTAGCTGACCCGATTTCGCCCGTGACATACTTTGAAATCCCTTTAAGCTGTAGTTTCTGAGATTAGCATGTTTAACCAAACAAACAAACACTTCAGCTTTATAATTTTATTAAGTATAGATACTTATACGTGTAAAGACACTTTCATATTATTTTCTACTAAAACTTCTTAAACATATACATATATACATATACTTACTAATAATAGATATATACACAAACACATATATAATTACAATACCGACTCACGAACACCGCAAGGTTGCCTGTTTTGCTTTCGGTACCCAAATAGAGAACTTCAATCACGTCTGCGGGAGGAAACACGATTGTTTTTACGTCTTTGACGAGCGTCTGTACACACGGGGCGATATTATATAATAAAATTCAGTTCCAGGATAAATAGGGTAGGTATATTGGTGTAAGGAAATCTTAACAGTATATGCCTATTCATTCTATTTATGAACACTTCTAGTGATAAAATGAAATAGTTTTTCTTTAAGAGTCCATCATGTTTTTGATCACTATTTTTTCTAGCCGCAGCCAGTTATCAAGCCAATTTTTAAATGAGTTCTTTGAGGTGGTAGAGATAACGTCCTCTGGCAGTAAGTTCCAATTATGGACCACTCTATTACTGAAGAAGTGTTGGGCGGTCAGTGTATCAGCTGAGTCCCGCGTCAAATGAAGGCGTTTGCTGTCTCTCCTGAGAAGGATGTTCTGGATATCTGGCAGATTGTAGTGTGCAGTCTTATACACTTCTATCAGATCGCCTCGAAGTCGTCTTTGCTCGAGAGTGCTCAGTTTTATTGCACAAAGTCTCTTCTCATAGGGCATGCGACGTAGAGCCGGTAGTATCTTCGTGGCCCTTCTCTGCACACTTTGCAGCAGATTTATGTCCTTGTGCAGGTATGGGCTCAAGATCTGAAAGCCATATTTATATTGGTCTTGAAGATTCTCCGAAAAACTTCCACAGGAATGGTTTGTAAGGACTTTCGAACAACATAATGTAAATGAGTTTGCCTTTTTTACTATAGTGGAGACATGTTCTGCCCACTTCAATACTTAACTTATGTATGCCTTTCATACTTGTTTTATACCTATATTTTTATTCATTTGATGTAGGTACATAGTAAATTACATTTATATTTACATAAACAAAAATATAAATTAAAATATTGGTATGAGAATATCATTAGTTAGTAAAAAGTAGACAGATAAATAGATGCTAGAAAGATGTTATCATAATCAGTCTGTCTTCCGTTTGGAAAGTTAAAATTACTGGATTCAAACATCTTCTAAATTTAAAAAGCATAGGGATTATGTTCCCCCGAGGAGGGCCAGACCGAGAGGGATGGCCCTGGGTCAGCTGGGGTGCGAGGGATATGTCGCATGACAACCTCACCTTCGGCCTAGCACTACGACCCAGAGACGGCGTGTGGTTTAGTGGGTTCGAGGCCGACATAACCTCCCCCTCCGGCTCCGGAGGGGTGGGTATCCGTGGGGATTACCCGCACGTAAAAAAAAGGATTATGTGCCAATGAAGGAGAGATAAGCAAAGAGACCATTTGTGAAATCTAACTCGTGGTTCATGAAGCCAGATTTCAAATTACAAACAAACAAATATTTAAACATAAGAACATCTTCACAAACTTTCACATTTAATTTTTTATTATAAATAGTAGAAATATTTTACTTCTTCTTCATGGAACCGAATACCAAAGCTTATGTGTTATTCACACTGTTATCTACCCCTGTATCAAACAAACAGCCTTAGCCTCAGCCAAAATCATTAGCTGGACTTTCAAACTTTTTTCCAATTTAAGCAACGAATTTAGATTAGAAATATCGTTTAAAATAGGAAATGTTTGAATCGGTCTAGGCGGGATTTGAACCCGCAATCTTTGCCTTCCCGCCATCCTATTTTAATCAATTTTAATATTTAGCATGCAAATGCATAAAAAATTCATTCAAGTTTAAAATATCGGTTAAAAACTTATGTAGGTACCAACCTCACGCGAAACACGCCAGCAAAATGGCGGCCTGTATCCCGCGCATGCGTGCTACGCCGGCCTGTCATTATGCGCCGCAGAGGCAAATCATATTATGCCCGATATATCGAGATTATATACAATTATTACTCTAACCGCCAGCGGAGACACGCGATCAGGAATATATGTATGTATATGAGTTTTTGTTAGGAATTTTATGTTTGGGAAGGTTAGTAAATAAGTAAATATATGCTCATTAGCCATGGGAATGTCTGAACATATTTCAGAAGATGTTTTTTTTTTTGTTGAAGATTTTATGGCCTGGTTTTCAGAAGGTGTAATGTTGTATCTGTTCAGAAACGTTATCATGTAAAATTATGCCAAGACGCGATTATATTGCTTGTACTGTAAAATCTTTTTATAAGACGGTTCTTGGTGAAGTAGAATAGCACCACCCCATCTCGTCCTGTGGGTGTCGTAGAAGGGGACTAAGGGATAGGGCAGGTCTCCATCCAACTGTAAACTTAAAGCCCATGACTCAGTGCCCATTTGAACGCTATAGATTCGCCGCCTATCACTGTTAAGGTCATATATCTTGGCCCTAAAATGTTCTCAAAATGTACTTTATACGCGAAGTATTTGCACGTGTCTTGGATGTTTTTTTTTATGTAGGACACGTCAGTCTGACTTCACCTCGCCTGATGATAAGCTGAAGGCAAAGTCTCAGAAAAAAAGGGGCACTATTACATACACGTACCATGTTAGCAATGGTGGCACTCAGCTTGACGGCCTCATCAGATGCTTTTTCACGCCCCGCTTAAAGGACCCGGGACTGAGTAGGAAGAAGGAAACACGCGACAAGGAAAGGAGTCACCAAACCGCTTGGTTCTTGAAGGAATTATGCGGATAGCAGCTCATATTCAACAATCATAGATAATTACAAAACAATCCGCGCGCGCCAGGGCTTTGTTTGTCTCTCGATTTAGAAGATCGAAGATACGTATTCCGGGGTGCACCTGGACACCATCATCCTAATAACATTATAAACGCGAAAATTTGTAAGTATGGATGAGTGTATGTTTATAAGTCTTCAGGCTTTCGCGGCCGGCGTTGCATGTAGAATATACTGCTTCCGGGCTGTTTGGCCGTGGTCTATGTGAAACTTGCGTTCCAGACGTTTCGTCGATCACTGCGGTCTTCGTTATGTTTGTTACTCTTTCACTTAAAAACGACTCAATGGATTTTAATGAAACTTTACAATTATATGACTTATACATCAGAATAACACATGGGTTTAAATTTATAACGATAATAACCGATATTATAGCGATAACCGATATCCACGCGGGCGGAGCTTCGGGTAAAATATATAAGCACTAGTAAATCATAATTGGCGGAATACACATCTGCCTACACCTTCTGGGATTCACAGGCGTGAATATATGTATACTTATTACGTCTTATGGAGAGCGAAGCATCCTGCTCTAAATTTTCATATTAGCTTACGTTTTTACCGATGCATCATAGACATCACTTCAGAGCCCAGGTTTTACTTACTCCACTCAACGACTAAATAACCTACCGACGCTTCGTTTTGAACCGTAAACATTTGATTTTATTACAGTTTAATCACATGCTCCCGCAAAAATCGATTCCCCGCAAACTTAAAAGCCAGAACTAGCGGCCATATTACAAAGAGTCTTCACAAACAGTAGCCGATGCCAACAATGGTATTATACTTCTAAATAGGCCCTATACGTGGGCACTCAACCCTATTGGATCACAAAGGATCATTGGAACGTGTGATCCGATTAGATTCTATTACAAATACATTTTACACTTGGATTAAGCGAATTTTAGTTACCGTTGTCAAGATCAGAAAATATTATGGCGGGTAATTTGGTTGTCAAATAGTTTGTTCTTGTCACACGGCATAAGTTTTTGGTTTGGTTCCTGGTTTGGATAAATTCTTTTTAAGATTTCTTGTTGGGTAATTGAAACGTTACCTATTTGTATTTCAGGATTTTATATATATATAGGACACGTCAATATGACTTCTCCTCGCCTGATGGTAAGCTGTAGACAAAGTCTCAGGGAAAGAGGGTGACCATTAAATACATTCAGCTTGACGGCCTCATCAAAAGAGGATAGTGTCAGCACCGCGTGACATCCACCGGTCCCTCTAGTGCTGCGACCACCATCCCCCCTGCCCTGCTATGTACTTGCTGACTCCTGAATGCAATCTAACCGCGATTAGATTACTATGGAGGGTTTTTCGTGGTACCCACCCGGTCGAAATTTGTGTCATCAAATTTCTTCCATTCTTCCATTAGTTAACCTACCAATTGACGTACTCTGAAGGGTCCGATTCATCTACGGAAACCTTATTTACGTCACAGTAGAACTTTTACCTTGATGCCGCTGATAGTCAAAGTTAAAGATTTTTATTTATGGTTGTTTCTTATTACCACCGCTTCCAAGGAGCTGGTGGAAAAGAAACGGCCCAACAAACTCCACTGCGGCATTTTTTAAGACGTCAATTTACAATAGTTATTTCCTTGAGGTTTAAGTGGTCGAATCTACATTTGTCTCGTGTCTGAATGAAAATATACAAAATATAATTAAGACCAGTGCCCCTAGACAAGTCTCAAAATATTTATTATAAGAGCTTTTTTACACTCATCCGATATCCGATATCCGACATCCGATATCGGAGGAAGTCAAATGTATGAGATATGTGTCTTTCTTTCACATTGTCCGGCCCGATATCGGCTATCGGAGCTAACACCACTGTATTATTGCCCCGATATCGGATCACAAAAAGACTAAAACAGCGGCTGCAAGCAATTTTGGACCATAATGACAATTTCTTAGTTACGTGTTTTCGCGATAATTGATGACGCTGATCACGAATGTAAGAAAAATAACTTGATAGCATGTCATGTCAATAAGATCGAAAATTGCTTGCCCTATTTATTCTTTCTTTTTCTTCTCTACCATTCCTAAATTGTCGGTGCTTTCGAGGAAATGGCCATTTATTTTATCGGATAAATTAGCTATCGGATGTCGGCGATCGGCGTCCGACACCGATATCGGATATCGGATGAGTGGGAAAACGCTCTTTAGGATATAATAATCAGTGTTACGGGACTGACACGTCGTAAATATGTCGTGATGAAACAAAATGATATTTCAAATATCTCGTAACTATTTATTTGCAGTGGAAAAGTAACAACGCGCTACATGGCCGTCCTATCCTAATATATTTCTGGGTACCTACCACAATACCAGCGATAGTCTTAGGTTTTTGGGTTCGTGTTTTTTTTATAAGGAGCCAAAATGAATTTACTTAAGCACCGTATCCATTACGAATCTCAAAAATATTATGCACAAAGATTATTGGCAACAAGTTTTTAATATTAAAAAAGGTAGATACCGTAAATCATAAACCAATTTTGGCGTACGGTACTGTACTATTTAAATGAAATTATGCACATCTATCATTTCTTTGTCGGGCACAGGTAACCATTGTCCGAATGTCCGCCATTTCTTTCACCAAGAAAGCGCGCGAACAATGGATTTAAAAAAAATTGCACGTTTGACAGTTCACGGTTGCTTGAGATTTTGAATTTGGAATATTCGTTCCAATTTTATTCTACTTAATATGTAGGTAACTAATTGTTAATGTGAAAGTTAGTGATGATGCGATGTTTGTTAATCAATCACGCTTTAACGGCTGAACGGAATTGGCTGAAATTTAGTACAGGGATAGATTATAGTTGGGAAGAACATAGGCTATAGGCTAACTTTTTATCCCTGAAATAGGTTCCCATAGGTTGCAATACCACACCGGCGTAGCTGCGGTCATCCTAGCTTTTGCTGGCGGCACTGCCCGCGTGGATGTCGGTTATCGCGACCAAACAAAGCGTCATATCTCAAGGTCTAAATTACCCCTGTACCAAATTTCATTAAAATCGGTTCAGTGATTTAGGCGTGAAAGTAAGACATACACACAGACGCATATTATAAATTATAATTTAGTGTGGATCGCTTTTGCAAGGGTAACCCCAGCTGACCTAGGGCCATCTCCGACTTCGAAATGGCCCCCTCGGGTGTTGGAACTACGTTGTCCCCTGATTTTAGTGATATTTAACACCCGTAAAAGTTTTCTTAGTATTGCAGGCGCTCAAAATTCATATTTACCATTAAGATACCATTAGACGGGCCATATGCTTCACTAATACTAATGATATAAAAGTAAAAAAAAAAATTATAACATCTTTACAAAATGAGTTGGACAGACCCAAAAAAAAACAGTAGTGCCAAAATAAAGTAGCGCCAGGACATGTCATCGAAAAGTGCATTATCATTTACTAATGTATTTTAATAAAAAATAATTCAGAGGAATATTGTCGCGTCATCGTTCGGAAATGGCGGGAACGTCTCTATCTATTGTGTCAAAATATTGATGTTCTAGTTTCAAATTTTTGATTTATTACTGTTTTTTTTTAAAGTTTGGCGAAAGGGTAGTTTGTTGAGAACGTTGTTACGAATAGGTCTATTTAGTTGCACGTGTTTATATCCTTATTTTCGTGCAGAATGCCCTCGGATTCGAGCCGACTAAAACCACACGGCACCGTCTCGGGTCTTCAAATGCCGGGTAAGATTACCTTAGACATAATATCCCTTGTGGGTAACGCCCGGCAGATTTCTGGTTTCGGGACAGTCGTCTATAATAATCATAATAATATTTTGTTGTCTTTAACAAAAAGTTTGTGAATCATTTATCTCGTACTTACCTAGCTTTTTAGATGTTTTTTATTAAGCTTGACTTGTAAAGGCATACCATCATCATTTTAGCATTAATCCCAGTTGACTCTGACTATGGACGTATGCAACACCAGGGGGTTACACTCGCGCTGACAAACCTGAAGAAACCTTCTAATGCCCTTCTTGCATTTGGCATAAATGAAACGAATGAGTTTTTATTCCTTCAAATGATATTCATACCTATAATAAACCTGCAAACTAGGATTGAAGACGTGATTAAGTAGGTAAGGCAGTCTTACGATCGAGAGGTCACAAGTTCAAATCCAATGAGCTATAACAATGTGATAATGTTATCACAATTTACTTGAAAGGTCAGTGTGAATAGACTAATATTATACTGTTCGTATTCAAGCATATTCACAGAAATATCGACATCATGCTTATAGTTTAGCCTTTCAATTCTATACTGGTACAAATGTGAAAGTTTGTGAATATGTTTGTTATCAATGACGCTGAAATGCTTGAACGAATCTGGCTGAAATTTAGTGCAGGGATAGATTAAGTATAATCCAGTTAGAATACCGTGACGAAGTATGAAAATTGGCAAAAGGGGAAGCTGGTAGTCTAGTTTTTCACGTATGTACCATGAGTATATTGGTCTCTAACATCTCTACAAAAACACAATCCGGCCAGAATCGTGTTAAAGGGACAAATCGTCACTGAGATTGATGTATAGCTGCTTTTTGAAGTTATACTTCTTTTGGCGCGTTAGAAAAAAAATGATGAGAGTAAATTTTTACGATGCGCGCGCACACCGCCGTCACGAAAAACCGACACCCTGAAGTTAGCTATAACATTTTAGTTTTTAAAAACAACTATAACTTCTAACGTGTGTACATAATAAGTACACAAACACATTTCTTTTCTATCCTTGGCTATCCTTAGTTATCCTCGGGTTCAGAAACCTATGCGAGTGGAGCCGCAGGCAACAGCTAGTATATTCATAGATCATATAAATTGTTCACCATATCGATAAGCAATTGGCAGAAAATCCTGTGGTAAAGTTCACGGATTGTACTTCGTAAAGGTCTTTAGATTTCTATGTAGGTATGGCTGCGGGTGTTTTTGGAGCCCCATTAAGATTTTTTGAGCCCAAATCAATAACACCTGTAAGCCGGCATACATGCTGGTTACCGGATAGTAATCTGACGCAAGCTTTTCTGACGGGGTCCTTTGTATAGGTCGTTGAACGTCCTCCGGCCTCCATGGGCGCAGCCGAGACGGGCTCACCTTTTTTCTGTGGAAAAATGTATAATAGTCCTCACAGAAATATATCAGGATAGAACGCCCATAAGCAGTTTTCAATAGCATGACGTGCGTAGTGACTTTTTCACTTTTAATAAATACTCACAAGAGATAACAAATACCTATATTTTTCAAATTTACTTCTCCATTTTAATTCTACAGTTAGAAATAGCACAATATGGCTCATTTAAATTCACATTGTGGGTATTTTAACGATGTTATTACAAGCTAGTCTTAACAGTACCGAGTAAACGTTCGAAAGCTCCTGTCTCATAGGACAGGAATTGACCAAAAAGTTGCCACGCGTTTTCCCCTCACATCGCCACCAGCCATAGCCCTGGGTCAGTTGGGGTGCGCAAGGGACATGCCAGAGATCACCTCACCCCCATGAACTAGGTAACTGATGGCCGTGCGGTTTCGTTGGTTCAAGTCCAACATAATCACCGCCGGAACCAACGGGGTAACAATGGGAATCTATTACGCATTTCAAAAAAAGGATTCTTTATCTGGTAGTTCGCGATAGGCGCACAAGCTATTAAACGGATTTTGAAGCGTTTTTTTAATTAAAAGGTATTGTTCAAACTTTTATAATAAATCTGTTTGATCGCAATTCTTTGCGTACCTACAACCGAAGAAATAACTAAAAGTACCTAGCGATAATCGGCGTCCATGCAGGCGGAGCTAGCGTGGCATGAGCGTCAGCTAGTGTAACATAAATATTTGACAAAACACTATTAATGACACTCTACCTAGTGGGTGGTAAAGATAAAACTAAATTACAAGCGGAAATACACATAATTTAATTTAGATGATGATTTAAAAGATGAACTGTTCTAAAATGGCGCTAACATGCCATTTTACAGATTATACAAACGAAAAAAAAAACAAAGACCCGCCGCGCAAAGGTACCGCGCGCTCGGCCAAAAAAACTAAATTAACACAAAATTTTCAATAATTAAAACTCACCTTGTTAGTGGGACTTCGATGGTTTTATAACTCGACAAAGTTATATTTGCGATGAATATACACCTTATACGAAATAGATAGAGTTGAAATTAATTAATTTAGTTATTTATAATGCGTTTTGTTTGTAGTTTGAAATGTGCCGAAGTAAATTGCGTTCAGCGTTTTATTGTTTATTTGATAGTTTCCTTTGGACTTATGGAGTTAATACCTTTGCTACTAGCGTTTCGCGTTTGTAAATATTTTAATCCTTTTTAACTGTTATTCAATGCATATTTTAAATGGCGATTGGATCCATAAAGTTTATGTTAGCAAAATGTAATGTTAGCAGAGTACAGTACTTCTTATATAAAATATCTAAACTTTCACGACTAAAGATAAGTATTCTGGTGAGGTACTGAACTATTGTTCAGTACCTCACCAGAATACTTATCCTTTCTCAGGGATCCGTGCTAGCTTCATTATAATAATGTGGAATTTAAGATTTGATGATTCCCTTACAATGGTCTTAGCAGCAGGTTGCACATTGACCGGACCGTATTGGACAAAGAGAATTATACCTATACCCGTAGAAAATTTATAAAAAGGAGTACTTTTGAGTGGGAGTTCTTGAAGGTTGAAAAACGAGCGAGTAGTCCAAAAAACCGTGTGAGAATCGAGACCGAATTGTGCGCGGATTTGTATGATATCTTCTATTGTTTTGTGTGATTGTGGATTTGAGCTCCTTCGCCGCCGCAGCAACCCCGTGCTACTGCTATCCTCAAAACACATTCAACAACTGCGTACTGTGCATTTAAATACATTTTGTTAAGTGTTTAAGTCAAAACTTTTTAAATTACTATGTACCAAAGCCTACTATTCTGTAAATGAGTACCTAAACGATCAATTTAAATTTAAATTCTTACGATGACTCAAGTTATGTTTGTCTATTGACATGCATAATATTTTGATATTTTCATTTTTTTATTTGACATGTTTATGCTGACATTTTTTTTTTTATTATTTTATGGATTATGATCTGACCTAATTAATTTATACTTCTGCACATAATTAATTATCTATTTTATGATTTCATTTATTATTTTTTATGCCTTTGGCGGAACATAGCTTGGACTAATATTATTTATAACGTCTATTCTTTAACCTATGCTTCAGGAAGTAAATGAATTTGAATTCGAAGTATTTGTTAATTATATACCGGTAACTATACCTATGTAACTAGTCTTAGTTTAACCTTGCAACATAGATCATAAAATCATTGTCAACATTTCAAAAAACTCATCATCTCGTTAGACTTCACCAGGCAAATATTTTCGACATTGTCACACAGAATTACTTCCTGACATTGGCCTCAAGAACTACAGCACCATTATGGTCTAATTTGGTCCATGTTATGGTGTATAGCATATTTTCCCATAGTTTAGCTTGCATGCGATCAATTTGTCAGAATTATATTTACTTATGTACAATCAAATGCATCTATTTAGTGAACATGCGAAGGCTATGACAACACATAGACATGATTAGGATATTTTATAAATAGCTTAATAGGTTAGATAAACAGCCTTTGTGGCGTAAGTGTTCCCGGGGCTTATAGGCTTTTAGGATATTTTTTTTAACTAGCCTATGAATTAAAGGGGCTACAGCGGGATAAAACCTAAAAAGGCTTTTAGGCCTTTAGGCTAGGCCTATTTCGTAGCCTTTTTTTGTATACCCGAGGACTATAGGCTTATAGCCTTTTTGTAGGCCAGATGCATATTTAATAGGCTGAAAAGGCTAAAAGCCTATAAATATTTTGAGCCCTTTAGGCTAGGTCTATTTTATTTATTGTTCGAGTATAATAATCGTCAACTAAATTATACCATTTTAAATATTGTTTCAAATTGCATGACTATTTAACTAACTTTTCGGTGTACTGGGAGACGCCTCTGGCTGTCGTCTACTGTACTCATAGTACAGAGAATACCCTTGTTTGAGATATATTTTTACAACACATCTGACCAAATACTTCGATCTTCATACCGCCCTTATGTCTGGGGCATAAGCATAAGCGTTAACTTTGAATGTTTGAGTGTTAGTCAATCATCCTCGAAGGCAGGTAATTTGATTAATAAAAAAACAAATCGTCTGGGTGATAAACATATAAGATCTTCGATGTGCTTATCATCATGGCAATTTGTTTTTTTGGAAATAATATAATATAGCAAGTATTTCCAATTTCAAATAATATTCGTTTTTCTAAATTTGAAAATAAATAAAAATAAACACAACAAAAGTAAATCTTGTTTAATACATACTTAGTCATAATCTGAATAATGGCTAATTGGGGTCATAGAAAGCCTCCTAATAAGCCTACTACTCGAAAAAGACCTTAGTCGCTTTAGGCTACAGGCTTTTTTAAACGTATAGGCTTTTTTAAACCTTAGGCTTTTTTTAACCTATAGGCTTCTTTAAACCTTTAGGCTTTTTAAAGTGAGTAGCCTTTTAAAAGCCTACTATTTTATCATGACCATCAAAAAGAACTAATAGGCTTACTTTTAAAGCTAAAAGCCTATAGGCCCCGGGAACACTAAGCGGTAGTGAAATCGGTCGCTACGCAAGAGTCTTGGGTTCGATTCCCGCTCAGTGCAAATATTTACATGCATTAATATAGCTAGGTATTGGTCTGGTCGTGCCTCGGAGAGCACGTTAAGCTGTCGGTCCCGTTTGTCATACGAAAATATATATGGCAGTCGTTACGGGTAGTTGGAGTCCTAAAAAGTTCAACAACTAGTCTTACTGCAATGCTTCGATATCGCCTTTGGGTTGTGGAGGTTAGATGGCAGTCGCTTCATAGGTAATATCGAAGTTCAGCCAAATCCTCAGTTAAACTGGAATAAGTGGACCAGACGCCAATGAGTACAGAGGCTTCTTTTCGCATCTTTGATCAATCAGGCCCGTATTCCAGAAAAACCCTCAGTTGTGAAACAACTCTCAAAATGACATAAGAACTGTCATCTAGAATACAATCAGTCTGTCGTCAGATCTAGGTATAAATCGAAATTCAGGACTTAGTACCGTTCGGAAATATGGATCTAAGAGTCCTTTTTATTGAAGTTTCTTTAATGGTAGCACTGCTGTTACTTCAAAACCATTAGTAGGTATTAAACTTGGTGTTGCAAGTGCTTAAAATAAAGTTCTAACCAAAATCTCCACTCTGTTTAAATTTATTGACTTACTAAAGAGTTACAATGAGTTTTGGCAGGAGGTAGGACACGACGGTATTCCCGTCCAATTGAGCAGTCGACTGGGGAAGTACCTCCGCCCTACAGAATACCGCGGCCATAATAACCTCGTGTTGTGTTCCCGGCGGTGAGTAGGGTAGCCAGAGCTCACTGAAGAGTTACTGTTCTGTCAGTGGGAAGACCATAGGCTTGTCCTGCTTTATCTTCTACACTTTTACACAAATTTAAAAGCAAACAGGGATTGAAGTTAAAATATAGAAGAATATTAAAAATAAAACGTCATATTTCGTAAATATTCATTTATTTATCACAATGATTGAACAACAAATAACGGTTATCGTCTAATAATTATAACAAAGACTAAACTACAATACTAAAATCACAATATTAACACAACACAATATTGAAATAAATTGGCAACCCCTTTTCATTTCACCTGTGCTGCGAGCGAAAAAAATCCGCAAAGGGCCTATTAGACCTCCCTGCAACAATAGATGAATACCCTATTATTGAACAAAAAAAATTGCAAAGAGCCGATTCATTTCGATTGTCATTTTGGCCGTAAAAAATGATGGACGTGCCTAAATAATGTTAGAAAAGACGCCGACAAACTTCGGAAATGTTCGGGCATCTTCGGCTGGTGCATGGCGCTAAAAATTGCTGTCTATTGTGGACCACTTTGTATTTTCATTGTTATTGAACGTATTATTTGAGAATAAAGAGTTTTATGCATGGCTTGTGTCATTTGTGTGTAAAACTGTTACATATTTATTATTGTTAGAGATAGATTGTCGTTTTAGTAATTTGATCAATAAAAAAATATAAATCCAAAATTGTATGACAGCTTGGTAACACTGAAACAATCACTTATTTCAGTGACTAGTCAAATTACATAAATAGGTACAGATATTCGCGCCTGTAAATCCTCGAAAGGCAGTGGCAGACGTGTGTTACCCACATTTCGCCAACTATTTGGGGTCGTACGTAATTAGGGGAGCCTAAAGCCGAGCACTTAGTTATGGTCTGATTTTTTTTTTACTAAACGTCAAATAGTTGTAAGGAAACTTGTATAAAATAAACAATTGTGACATCATGATTTTTATTAGTCAAATAATTAACTATTATAGGTTAGGTGGATGATTAAAAATAAATAAAAATGATGATATTATTCTTAATTTAATAAGGAAAATATCAAACTATAGATACTTATGAGCAAATAAATTCTATTCTACGTATTTCTCGCTTTTACCAACTTACTGTAATCAATAATGAAGTCCGTTCTTCATAAGTGTTACCTCGTAACATAGATGAATAAATTACTTTTTGTTAATTTAAATATAGCGCCCGACTTTCTTGTGTTACTTTGCAACATAGTAGAATAAATTATTTTTTATTTGCTTCAAATGGCATACACACGTTATGTGCTCATAAATCAAGTATATTAAATGACAAGACGACAAATAGAAATTAATATTTCATGGAATGATAAATTAATGACGTCTTATTGAAATACTACACTCATTGGTCAAGTTTTTTCATAATTTATTTTATACGTGCGTTTGCGTTATAAAACATTCCTTTGATACATAATAATAAATTAGATACATAGCATACAACCCATGCAAATAATATTTTTAATATTTTGTACTTAAGTAATTGTGTATCGATGTGACACATATTCGCGCTTATCTGCATCTCGATAATAAACATTCGACAATGTTTGTATCAATATAGCGCACTTTTGCACTAACATGAATCGCGGTCCTGTAGGTAGGTACTTTAGGACTACAGTTCATCATGATTTGAACTTCGAAATGCAGTGAGACAGACTGGGTAACTCACTCACCCTCTAGGTTTTTGGAATCATGCTTAAAAGAGATTGCTTTAAATTAATTGCCCTTTCCGAAATTATACCTACTATAATTATAAAAATTTGACTTAAAATACTACGGATATCCAAATATAGGTACTTAGTAAATATCATGATTTTAACCAATCATAGCAAATTGTACAGATAAGAAAAACCAAACAATAAAAAAAAATCTTCTCTATTCATTTCGTCCAGAAATCATTAATAACATACAGTCTAACACAGTAGTTTATTAAGTTTTGTTCTATTTAACGGCCACCTTTTTTTCTATATTATTTATATTCTTTGACATTTATTGTTTGTTAGTGATCTTTTTGTTTAGTCAATTTTGTTTTTATGAGGCGTGAAGATCCTTTGTGGTGTCCCGTATCTTTATGACTTTGCTCTGTGGTAAGCGTGCGATAAAGTTGTGTAATGATTAGTTTTCAAACGAATTAAAAAGTTAGTTTAGAGGATTGTAAAAATAGGTTGTGTTAATTTGAATTTTATTTGGGTTTATTATTAAGTTATAAGTGCAATGTTAGGGAAAGGGATTTTTTGTATATTTATCTAAATCAAGGTAGGTATAGTTTAAGCAAATAAACAAAATTAGCGTGTCTTTTGTAACGTTAATATATTATTATAAACCTTCAAAATGTCAAAAATGTTCTCTATTGGTCTGTCTGTTTGTAGCAGGTAATTTTCAAAGCGGCTGATATGATTTTGTCAGGATTTTTCCTGTTGATAACTGATGGTATAAAGCGTAACTTAGGCTATCCTAACGTCGACCCCGGCCAGCCGACTTATTGACCTCATGATGACACTCAAGAGTTAGCCACACTTATTGCTTGCTGAGGGTGGCCCTGTTAACATGACTTATTAAAAAAAACGCGAGTAAATGGCAATTAAATCATAATATACTATAACATAATTCACGTAAATTAAAACATAATTTGAAAATTTAATTTAATAAAAAATACCCATTTAGAAACTAAAATAAATAAACGATAAAATTATAAATTTAAACAGTTCCACACTCCTATTAAAATTTCTAGGAAACGAAATTTCAAATTTGTATTTCGAAGCCGCTTTTATATTGTCCAATAAATGAGCTTGAAGCGAGGCCGCCATTAAAGAATAAATATTATTATGTTATGGCTTGATTTTTGTACCTTATTAAACTTAATGAGTTCGGGTGGCGCTTTGCTCGAATTAATAATAAAAATAAAAACTGTATTGCGTTGCAGATTGATGAAAAGTGTCTATGTTTTACTACTTTTATGGACATGAAGGAACTTAGGCACAATACAAAGTCCGTACTGCTATCTTCAGTATTTTCTGTAAGGCGGAATTTTGGCACTTAATAAGGCAGTCAGTTAAGTGTGTAGTGAATCGATTTAAATATAAAAAACTGAATCGGTCTAGGTAGGGATTGAACCCGCGATCTTTGCCTTACAGGGGCAATGCTTAGACAAACCAGACCTCGCCCTAACTGTAAAATGTAGTGAATGTAAATAAAATGTTAAAAAGCTATCCCAAGAATATTTTATGGCTATGAATATAATTCCTGAATTTCACCATTGATAGGTAAGAACGATAGGTAGGCATGTAAATGTGTTCTAAAAAATCTTAAAATCAAGAAATACTATCAAATCTTGTAATAATAATATATCTACCAAAAGAGCCTCGACCAACACCTGAAGAGGCTCGGGTTAGACGGTTGGATCAAGGGCCAGATGCAGAAGGCAGTGCTCCTTGATACGGCGCGCATCGTGAGAAAGTTCCTCTCTCTGGAGCCCTAACCACCGGTAGCTTGGTCCTTGTATCCGATACCCGTGGGGCACTACTTTTTATATTTTTAAATCGATGTTTGTTTTTTTCTGTGTGTATTTAAAAATAAAATAAATTTGTAAGTTTTTAAAAGGAATAAAAAGAATACTTATATCTTTAATAATTATTACGAAAAGCTATATAATATTCAAGTACAGCCAAACCCGCAGTCAAACTGAAAAGAGCAGACTGACGTGAGAGCTTCGGATGTGACTGGAATTAACGCTAGAATGAAGAACATACAACTGAGAGGGTACCTACCCATCAACTTTTATAAAATCATTTCTAAACGAAACAAGAAAGGTTGATAGTCATTTTGAAATTGGCAATATTATTCCCGCCATTTTTGCTGTCAAATGTGACATAATTGCACAAATTGAGTACCTACATAATAGCGTCATTTAGTGTCGACAGCGGTTAATAAAGACAAATATGTCAGCCATGATACTTATACGAAGCCGGTGCTTCAGAACATCAATTAATTTGATATTCTTGGCCTATGAGCTATAAATAGAGGGATATTAACCACATAGTACACAGAATTTGTCTGTTTGTAAATAGAACTTATTATAGGTATTCGTGTGGTAAAGATTACAAGTATCACCACCCTATCTCATCCAAAGGGTGTCGTAAGGCGACTTACTGTGAAAAATGTATAATGTATAATATATAAAAATGTATAATAAATAGAAGAAAAATTTCAAAACCCCGTACCAACCCGTCTGGCCAGCGTGAAAACAACCTCCCAACATTGGAAGAGGCCTATGTTCAGCAGTCGACTGTAAAAGGTTTTTGGAGGTCTTCCGTTTCTTACCCACGAAACTGTACCTAACTGTTATGAATATTAGGTACACAGCCTTTGTTACAAAGGGTCACTGCATACGGGTCATCCGCCACAACCATAAAATGCCGCCAACGGAATTTATTCTGTCAATACGGAGGCCTTTAAGGGCTATCTGAACAATTCTTTTTTTAGTGGTTGGCCACTAGCCACAACTCGAGCTGGGAGGCCGGATGATAGTAAGTTCTCAATGTTTATTAGATGGCAGATAGGCACACGGCCCAGCTGATGGAAAGTGATTATCGTGGCCCATGGACGTATGTAACACAAGAGGCATCACAATCGAACTGCCGAGCCTGCAGAAACTTTCTAATGCCCTTTTTGAAGAACTGCATATTGTAATCGCTTGGGAAAACTATAGCAGCTCATTCCACAACCTAAGCTTGCGTGGGATGAAGTTAAGCTACTTTTTAGGAGTTATAGATGGTTATATTTCATTTGAATAATAATGACCCGTCATTATAAAATAGCAGAATAGTTTATCAGTTTTAACGAATCGAAGATTAAAAAAGAGCGCGTAAAAATAACAACAGAAAAATAAACATTATGATTGTGTATAAAAACAATATTTTTCATTAAAAATGTACAATAGTAATACTATTTCTCAGAATACAATTGCTTCGACGTAATTACACATTTTGATTCTCAACAAGTGTGACGTCACAGCGTATCCGGCTGCTGCTGAGGTTATCTCAGACAACAATCTATTGTCATTTTAATAATGTGTAAAGATGTTATTTTTTTGCATTATGTTGGTAGATAAATATAATTGACTTGAGATGTCAAAGTCACATTGACATAAGGACATCCCTATTTCATGTAATGACTGTATGAGTGTCAATAGCTTGGTGGTCAAGGAGTCGGTTTTACGATCGAGAGGTCCCGGGTTCAAATTCTGGTTATCATACTACCAAACCACCCCTAATCGCAGCCTTAAGCAAATAACCTGGCGGGATTGGAGGAAATATGAGTAATTACTGTTATATATACGAGTACCTAATAGCACAGAAGCATAATTATGTTTAAACACTCAGAAGCTAACTCTTATCTGTGTTTTTTTTAATGAATATCAGAAAAAATATAATAAAGAACCGAAATTATCGAAATTATTAATGTTCCCTCTAATGTTATCTGTGAAATAGATTCCCATGGAAAGTCTCAAGGAAAACGGAACAGCTAGGGCATAAAAAACTTATAGATCGGTGCAGATTTTGTTTTCCCAGTTTTTGAAGCGTACAGATATCAACTTAATCTTTGTATACAGATAGATACGGACCCCAGACTATAAGTTAATGGCTTTGGATCCGACTGGGGTTAACGCTAGCATGAGGAAAAAGATGTTAACCTAATTTTGTTGCACATTGACGGAATAATGGCCTTGTTTAATAGTCAAAATTTATGCTCTACAAGCAAGATGGAAGACGAAGACACACACACACACACACACACACACACACACACACACACAACGTCTTCTGTAATTGTTCTCTCTCTCTCTCTTTCTGTCTCGGTAAGATTCAAGCAGCGAGAGCCTAAAAATTCTCTTACATAGAAATGAGAGAATATTCCCCAAAATCGTCAATTAAACAATGTAAAAAAGTATGCCAAACCGCGTAAACACAATAATGGAAGCACGAGGAGTAATTCTTGTTTTGAAACGAGATCAGCAGTTTATTTCTTCATAAACATTTTTTGGCAAAATGTACATACTAGGTATGTTACAAAATTTTAGCACTTTCTTTTAAGGAGCATTTAATTGTCTATTAAATACTATTTGATTACATGTAGCTAGCATTCTCAGAGACAGAAATTTGGCAGCACATCTACCATTTTGAGTGCCAATATTTGAGGACAAAACAGAAACTTTCCAATTTAAACGAATTCACGGCCAAAAGTTACATGAAATCACATTTCAGGACATTCAAAAGTTGTTTTAAGCTCTTAAAATACCATTTACTTATCCACGATAAAGTGACATGTTACTTGTCAGATTGACAGCCCGCCATAATATTTTTACAAGTGGACGGCGGCGCTAAGGCCCCTCACTACTTTAGCTATTTGAACTAATAAATTAACTGCTACTGCTATTTACGAGCGCTTTTAAGTTAATATAACGTTAACGCTCAAAGAACGCTCAACGGTTTTGCTTATAAATAAATAGGTAGTCTGTTTAAATAGTTTTAAAATGTTGAAATAAGTTTTGGCGGTACAGAAAAGTTACATTTGTGTCATTAATAAAATTTTGATTTTTTAAAGTTCGTTTTATGTAATTAGTTATTTTATGTCATAAATGTTTAAGTCTTAGGTTTATTTAAAAATATTTTGACTACAAACTGTCAAAATTATCTTAAAACCAAGGTATTAAAGCAAATTGAACTCAGAAATTGGGGAAACCAAGTAACTAAGATCAAGTTTTGTGGATATTTATTTTCAAATGAAAATGAGTAGGTTTTAGAACAGCACAGCCAATTTATTTTTGTTATGTTATTACCTAATCTTTTACGTAAAAACAACTGAAAGGCTCGTGATGATATTTATCACATCGATAGATTTTACTCTGGAGTATCAGAGACTGGATGCGGAAGGCGAAGGATCGTACGGAATGGGGCACATTGGGAGAGGCCTATGTCCAGCAGTGGACTACAGTGGGCTTATTGATTGATTGAACCCAGTGATAAGTTCCTAAGGGTCGCTAAACACTGCCGCGGGCATTTAATGAGTTTATAGACAAATATAGATAATTTTTAACGTAATTTTCTAAAATAAAAGGGCTTACTTTTATTACTTATAAGTATTTAATTGCGATTATAAAAAACGGTGTTAATAGATATTATTATAATGCCTTTTGTTTTATAATAGGTGTGTCTATAAAGGGTGGCACGCGCCATTGTTTAGCTGAGGAACTTACGGACATCCTACTAATATGTAAAAGGAGTTTATTAACAATAATTATTTACAATATGTACATTAGAATTATTTAAATAAAAAATATAAAAACAATAAGTACATAATATATTCAAACCAGCAGGTTCAGGCGTTAAAGAATTCCTCACCATCGATGTCAACTGGGAGGGTGGCCAGAAGGCTGGCGACATTGCCACGTTGAATGGCAATACTGATCCTTTGCGCAAGGAGTAAACCAGCCCTCTGGTCACGGGTAGCGTCTATTAACCGTTTGGAAATGTCTTTAAATAATAGACGGGCACTTGGACCCCATGATCCCACCGTCTCGACCCCAAACGGCTCAAATATGTAATTATCACTTAAACTACGATATTTGCGCCGTTTGAGGGTCTCTGCCGAAGCAGCTGCAGCGCAGGCACAGTCCCCAGTCCCTGGAAGATATGAAGGCGCAAGGGTTGTCAGCACACGTTGCATCCCACACCAAATGCCTTCCCATCTTCCAAGGCACCAAAGACATTCCATCCGGCCTCTTGCCATCATCGCGCACCAGACCAGCAGGTTTAAAAACGGCTGGAACCCCGGCGGTGACAAGAGCCCGGTCGTTACATATGAAACTGCCGAAATTTTCTTACAGATTCATAAGTTCGTTATTCCTGTAATTTAATAGCTATTTGTATTATTTACACTTTGTTTGCAAGTTGATTTTAAGATTTTACAAGTCTGTATTAAATTTGGTTTTTATTGGCCGCTTGATAAATTGAATTCAATCTTCAAAAACAGTAATTCCTAAATGCTATCCATTTTGATGATAAATTTCGTATTACTTTCTAACAGCTGTCACTTTTCAAAAATGTAATAAAGGTTGCTGTTAGCTTAATATTGTCTCATTCATACTAAGTACTGCAAATTGGGTTTCCTCCAATTTCTTCGATAAAACGGCAATTTCATATCTAACGACCTATTATTAGTAGATACTAGCTTTTGCCCGCGGCTCCGCCCGCGTGGATGTCGGTTATCGCGACCAAACATAGCCTATGTCCTTTCTCAAGGCCTAATCTACACCTTTACCAAATTTCATAAAGATCGGTTCAGTGGTTTAGGCGTGAAAGCGTAACATACGTACAGACAGACAGACAGACAGAGTTACTTTCGCATTTATAATATTAGTATGGATTATTATAACCTATAACTGTAGCCGCGGTTTCGCCTGCGTAGAATTTAGATCCCGTTCCCCCTACCTATGGGTATACCCAGGATAAAAAGCTGGCTACTTTTTATATTCCATTATGTAATCTATCAATTAATTAACCTATAGCTGTTCATTGCTGGACATAGGCCTCTCCCAATGTTGGGAAGCTTTCTCCAACTGTTCCCACGCTGGCCAGACGGGTTGGTACAGGGTTTTACTTCGAGATTTTCTTCTCTCGCAGTGATATCGTCTGCGTATTGTTCCGTCAGTCGCCTCTTACGACACCCTTCGAATGAGATGGGGTACCTAGTGATACTTGTATTCTTTTTCCATCACCATACGGACGGTCTAGATCTAAAGTAAGTTCAGCTTACCTAGCTTGTGTTATAGGCTCCATTAATACCTTCAATTTAGTTAGTGCATCTGCTAAACAACGGACGAGGGTCTAATGCAAGCTTTTCTTTCAGGATTGGGAGGTTTGACAGCAGTTGGTCCTACAAAATTCAACAAACAAAGCAAAATACTCGTACGTCATCGGTGTTAATGTTATTATTGATTGTTCATTTGTTTTTGTTTAGATTTTCCCTTTATATATTAATTACTAGCTGTTGCTCGAGGCTCCGCCCGCGTGCATCTCGGTTATCGCTTAATGTAGAGTCAACGCTATTTTTCAAAAATAAAAGTAGCCTAAGTTACTCCTTATTATATCAGCTAGCTGCCAATAAAAGTCTCGTCAAAATCGTTACAGCCATTTCATAGTTTAGCGGCAACAAACAGACAGACAGACAGACAAAAATTGTGAAAAAAGTTATTTTGGTGTATGTACCGTACCTATTATATTAATAAACAACGGTTATTTCAATATTACAAACAGAGACTGCAATTTTGTACCTATGTATGTATTTATAGATGTGCATGTGTTCATCCGCAATAAAAGTCAATTTCTTTGTTTCTTTCTTTCTTTTAAATAACAAGCTGACGCTGCGCTTCTAAGGATACTGAACATTACTAGGAAATCAGGCATTTCCTCATAGAGGCTAGTATTAACAGACATATTCTAACCCATACATCACACAGGAAATCAAGCCTACATTAACAGAGCTTGGAATTAAAACACCAGAGGAACTTGGTTATGATAAACCCGTATTGGCATTAGAGAGTGTTCACGACATCTAAAATGAACGTTACCAAATTAAGTTGCAGAAAATATATGTATCATAGTTTTTATGCTAAGTAAGCTATATTAAGAGCTATTTCAATTAGTCCCACCCTCCCCCTTCCTATACAGGACGACACGTGCAGGACTTAGATGTCACCCGCATACGGTGCAGAACATTCCTTCAAGAACCAAGCGGTTCGGTGACTCTTTCCTTTGTCGCACCATTAAGACCTGGAATTCCTTGCCAGCTCACGTGTTTTCCTCTTTCTACAGTCCCGGGTCCTTTAAGCGGGGCGTGAAAAAGCATCTGATGAGGCCGTTAAACTGAGTGCCACCATTGTTAACATGGCACGTGTATATAATGGTGGCCCTCTTTCTTGAGACTTTACCTTCAGCTTACCATCAGGCGAGGCAAAGTCAAATTGACGTGTCCTATTTATTAAAAAAAATAAAAAAAAGGTCAACAATTTATTTTACCTAAAAAAAAAATCTGAGGTGGCAGGCAAGCACACGTTCTACCTAGAGAAAAGTGGTTACCATGGCCCATGGACGTGTGCAATACCAGGGGAGTCACACTCCTGCTGCCGACCCTGTAAGCACAGAGAGTTTCTGTGCTGTCAGTATAGAAGACAAAACAGGAATAGCCTTTGGTCTTCCCGCTGACAGCACAAAACCTCTCCAGTGAGCTCTGGCTACCCTACTCACCGCCGGGAACATAACACGAGGTTATTATGGCCGCGGGATTCTGTAGGGCGGAGGTACTTCCCCGTGCGCCGTTCATTAAAGAGCCTAGGCGGTTAATTAAACGCTGATTAAGCTAATTGGCGGTGACATATCTTAGACATTAGAAGAAGACCATATGAAATGTTGTTATAAATCCTCGAGGTAGGTAGAGGTGTATTTAATACCCATATAAGGTCAACTATGATTCGGTCCCATGTAGGAGGGTACGAACGGGCACTTTGTCAGGGCTGTTTGTCTACTGTCGGATGTACAACTGCCCTATCTCTTAGTCCCCTTGTACGACACAAATAGGAAGAGCTGGGCTGATGTTCTACTCTACCAGGAACAAACACGGCTTGATTAAGCAGGAATCGAACCCGCATTTCTGACGTAACAGTTGAATACTCTACAAGCGCTATAAAACAAGTCCAAAATGAACTCCTAGTGAAGTAAATGTTGCTCAATTTAGATTCAGTTGTTTTCACTATTAACTATATCTATACATACAAATAAAATTGGAGTGTCATGTTTGTAATATTGTAATAACCGTTTTTTACTACATGCATATGAATATCATACGGTAGGTACATACACCACCAAAATAACATTTTTTACAATTTTTGTCTAACTGTTTGTTTCGGCTAATCTCTGAAATAGCTGCACCGATTTTGACGGGACTTATATTGGCAGGTAGTTGATGTAATAGGGAGTAAAAATAGCGTCGACTCAACACTAAATGATAACCGACATCCACGCGGGCGGAGCTGCGGGCAACAGCTAGTCTATAATATAAAAATGAATCGCTAAATGTGTTTCTATCTCTTTTCTTTTTTTTAGATTATTCCTGGTCTCTCTCACGTAGAGAAAAATTTAAAAATATATATCTGAATAAGTCTTAAATCAACACTTTTCTAAACTCCCGTACAAACTATTCGCAAGAATAATTAAAAGTCAATTTGAACTCTAAAACCATTATCATAAAGTTCAAGTGTTAGTGGAGAGATTCCGGGAAGGCAAAACAATTGAGTGACACATAATGGCTTAGCGGAGCTACGGGGTTGAAGTATGCCACGAGCGAAGCCGAGGTGTGTCAGCTAGTTTAATAATAAATATACATACATATATACATATAATCATGCTTTTATCCCCGGAGGGCTAGGCTGAGGTGAATTAACACCCACATTTCATCAATTATTGTATTCGGTCCCACGTAATAGGGGATGAGCCTATGGCCGTATTCCGGGCACTATTGTTGACTCGAGCCATGCATCTGAGGCTGAGTCTGGGCTGTACATATCTGTCTGATGTTAAAGTTAATCAGCCCTATCCCTTAGTCGCCTTGTATGACACCACATGGGAAGAGAAGGGGTGGCCCAAATTCTATTCTGCCGGGAACCACGCGGCTTAATATTAATAAATATAAAGAAAGAAATACTCTAAAACATTCTACACAACGCTATCTAGTCACAAAGTAGGTAAGCACAGCTTAACTAGCTTGCAATATGAAATCTAGAATGCGGATAAACATACTTAGATACATAGAAACACCCAGACCAATGCAAATAAATATACATATTCATGCATACAAATATTTGCATTGAGCGAGAATCGAACCCGCGCCCACTGCGTAGCAGTCGAATGATATATTTGAATGAAAACCTATTAATATTTAGTACCAAAGTACAGTCAATAGCAGAACACTTTTCATCTTCACCTTCATTGAAGATATCTGTGGCGTAGTGGTAGAGCATTCCAAGGCAATTTCAGAGGTCTCGAGTTCGATTCTCGCTCAGTGCAAATATTTGTAGGCATAGAATAAGTGCACTGGTTAATGTATTTTTAAGAATGTATTTAAAAAAGGTTATGTAAGTATTTAATTACTTATCAATATTCTAGAACCGATAGCGCAAGCCAGTTCAGTTAAACAGGTCCATTAGGTCTAGATAGCGTTGTTTTATCTTAGAATATTTATTTTTTACATTGGTTTTTATACATACTATTTTTAACTTTTTTGATAAATGTAGACTTAATACAGATATGTGGTACTTAGGAGTAGGTACTTTATCTATTTAAAACAAAAATTTCGGCAGTTATCACCTGTTTGACAGTTACATACCTACCTAGGTCACAACTCAGATAAGTAAGTCTACATGACCCCAAATATACCTTACTCAATTTCAAACACAGTGCAGTATTACCTACAAAAAAAAACTTTTGACAGTTTAGAGTTATTTAAAAAAGTAGATACCTAATTTAAAAAAAAAAACTATCTATAAACACTGAGTCTTGTGTGCTTTCCTTCAAAAAACTCACAGTTGAACACACACACGCACTGAGTTTCGGAAAATATGCAAAAAAAGAAAATATTAACACTTTGAAAAAATATAACTTAAGTCTGAATTGATAGCCACGACTTTTCTGTCTGCACATATCCGTGGACGCGCGGGGCGTGGCCCCACGAACAGGTTACAAAAGCACAGAGTACCGTCAAAAATATCCATAAAAAATATATAATAGTACCCTGGCGCCAACAATCGATCTAGCAGTGCCAACCCGAAGCCCGTGCACGTACGACCAAAAAAAATCGCGCCACAACAACCAACCAATCAAACAACAGCTCCACCTTTGTATTATACCGCCTAGAAATAAACCACGCCCCCTCAGCAACAGTGGCGCCATTAAACCCATACATGTGGAGGTTACAAGAACTAATTAGAAAGAGATAGAGCTACGCTGGGCTGTTCGTTTCTCGCACAATTTCCCCCAACCGATCATTAAGTGCTTAAATTCAACGGGAGTTGGTTGTGTCGGATTTCTTCGGAGGGGTACGCTATTAAAATATCCACAAACATTATCTTTAATTGGACAGAATTTTGTGCTTGTGTGCGTTGGCGGGCTGTTTTTTTTTCACGGTGCCAGTGACGATTCTGTTTTTTCGAAACCTGATGACTGCTATCATTCGTGTTTAGTGTGAGGTGATCGCCTGTGAATCACGTTCTTAACGTAATAACGACTCGATTGCGGAACGTGTTGTGATTAAAAATGACATCGGTAACGTAAAACGTGAAAATCGAAATCCAACTGACGAAGTAAAATTGGAAAACGATGCCACGTGCTCCATAATTGCTGAATCGTAATGCATGGATCGCTAATTGATAAGCAATTATCTTTCTGTCCCGTTCTTTCTAATTGCTAGCAATAATAAATTTTGATTGCTACGCTACACCAAATCAGTGTTGTACTCATCAATTTAAAATAAAAAAATATATAGATTCATAATTCCTAAATCGAATTCGACCAATCAACTGCTTTTTCGACGTTTCGAATAGTGAAGGACAAGTGTACGGCAAAGACAAGTGTTTAAAAAGAAAAAAAAAACTAATATAGTAAATTGTGTGACTTCTGTGGTGTTAAAAAAATATTGTGAAAAAGTGATGCTGTGTATACCTGCGTGATAACAACAAAAACCGTAAGTACTTTTATTTTTATTGCTTGAATGATATCTCACCTCAAGAGATTTAACAATAAGAATTAAAGTAAAGGAAGGAAAAGAAAAAAATAAATCATAAATTTTAAATCTATCCAAGAAAGAATATCACGGGTTCAAAAATTTTACATAGACCATTAGACGTTAGATAAATAAATATTATTTTAAGAAAATCAATGAAAATCGCAGTCCAATTTAGGCCTAATAAGAGACTAATTGGAAAAGAATCATTATTACAATTAGAATACTAAGCAAAAAGTTGAAGAAAGAATATTAATATTACAATCTATGTATTCCTGATAAAAAATATACAAACCAGTCAAAATATTCATTGGAATATTTAAAAAAGACAAGGGTTTAGGAAAGAAATTAAAAACAAATGCTATCACATCATTAATTTTAATATAATCAATAACTGGCAAATTATAAGTTGCCCATAAAACTATTTGACAACATGAAGGTACAAAATTGTTAAGACCAAAATATTTAGACAGATCCACTTACCAAATTTGGATTTTCTCTTTTTGTCTCACAAACCTACTTGAAATTAGTCACAGATTCTTACTCACAGTGTTCAGCAGACGACAACGAATAAAGTGAAACTAAAATGAACGAAAATTGAACTGAAAGTGAGGACAATGAAAGGCCAATAGTTGTTGAAATTTAATTGCTATTTATAATATGAAACAGCAATTGCAGCAAATTGAATTGGTCAATGGCGTGGAAAAGAATCCAATTAAATCACCCATGGAAACCTAGTAGATGAAAATCAAAATAGGTTCGAACTAGATACGTTCAAAAGTTAGGTTTAAGAGCCATATTTTAGGTTAAATAGCACTTAATGTCGATAAAGTCAATCTGCAACCTGCTAACAATGATACAAAATCTGGTTTTAACAGCTCCCTCCAAATCCATTCTTTATGTAAAATACCAAGATATAATTTTACAACTAATAACTAGAAAGAACAATCTAAAAAGACCATAAAATATCCTAATTCTGAATTCAAAAATTTACCTTTACGTAGTTCATTTTATATAAATCCCATAAATAAGGAAAACAGTTCACTTCTAATTCAAAATAAACTAAAAACATAGGCCAAGGCATCCTAAAGCATCTCTTCCTATAGCAAAACTTCAACGGAACTCACACACAATAACACAATTCATACTATTAATTGAGTATATCGAAATACCAAATGATATATTGATACTTGGATTCATATTATCTGACCGTCAAATTCTAAGCTGGAATTGCGTATTCAAAATGCCGGACAGACGGCCTTACATACTATGAAACGAATCAATTATAATCGAATCAATTTTATTTATGAATTCGATTAAAAACCAAGAATCTTTGCCGGCGGTTTCGTTCGAGAATTATTAGGTTTTTGTATTCTTTGAAAACATGTATTTTCTTAGATTGTTGCTCGCGGTTCCACCTGCATGTATCATACATGTTTATCTTCCTCGATCTTTTGCTGAAAAGTGCAATAAAATTCTTTGAGTACTTCAAAATATCTAAGCTAACACATAGCGGAAGCGACTTCATTTTATAGTATGTAATAATACAGTTTTCTTACTTCTATCTTTGTTAAATACTAAAAAAAACTTTATTGGGTATCTTTATTGAAATTTAAACTAAAGTGTAGAGAATTCCTCCAAGAATCTGCCGATTCTTGCATTACTTTAGGAAATAGGCTAGTTTTTTAAAAATCCACTAAAACAGGAGCTATTTTTTTCACTCTCAAAAATCGACAATTTCAAAGGAGTTCAAAATTTTCTGTCACGAGAAATTCATTTTGATGTTTTTCAAAGAAATAAATGCGTCATTAACGCTTTCAAACGCTTTTCCCGAATCGCAAACAGCTATTACGTCATTGTTTCGTTGAATCAAACACATATCTACCTGGGAAATCTCATTAACACTTTACTTCCCCCTTACTACTTTTCAATATTTATGGTGATACAGCTAATTTTCTTGTATTTATATGCAACAAAAAGAAAGGTATTCGAGCTGTACTGTTGACCGAAATCTGAAAAAAAAATTTCCTCATTTGCAGCTAGTTAGAATTTTACCTACATACATATAGTCACGCCTGTAAATCCCCGAAGGGGTAGGCGGTAAGGTGTAGGGTAGTCGCCTTCTACGACAACCACAGGAAAAGATAGCGTGGCCCTATTCTACATAACCAGGAACCAACACGGCTTCCGGCTTCTGAGAGTTAGAAATATCTCCATTAGAACTCTTTAGTAATTTATCAAGCTCTAAAGCTATTGATGATGGCAGTGAATGAAGGTGCTCAAAAAAAAAATGTGATAGTGAATTTCAAAGGTCTGAAGGCAAGCTGAATTTCGAAGTGAAGCGGGATTGATGTTCGTATGAAGGAGAAAAGATGTGTTGGTTCCCGATGGAATGAAATAGGGCTTACCCTTTCTTCCTGTGGGTATCGCAGAAAGCGACTGAGGGATGGAGCTGTTTTCCATCTAACAGTAAACATACACTCATGAAAAAAGAGCTTGTTTGACTGCAGTAGACTCAACCCCTAGTACGTGTGATCGAAAATTATGTTGGCGAAATGTGTTTGTTAATACTGTTAAAACACTTCTGCATACCCGTTAGAGGATTTACAACCGTATGCATGAAGGAAAATAGGACAAATATATTACTGTAAGCGGATGAATCCAATTCTAACGTCAATTGACATCTTAATGTACTCTTCTTAGTGAAATGTAACTACGATGTGTGTCGTAAAGCGGCTACTTAGTCATAATGTTTACAGTCGGTAGCCCTATCCTTTAGTCGCCTTGTAAGCTTTGAACTAACACAAGATCGGATCTAGATATCACTGTATATTTATAGGTTCAAGAATATTACTTATTATTATACCTATTCTAAGTAGCCTAATAGATATCATACCTAGTATTTTCTGCGTGCCTTCAGAAAACTGTAGAATATTGGCGCTAATATGGAAAAGGCAGCATCGTGGTATTCGAGATTTTATGCTTAACTTAGAAATGGTGGACTTGTACAGTAGAAAAGTGGGATATTATCGAGAATTGTGGTTTTTTTTCCGTGTTTGTTCCCCTAAATCCTTAGAAGCCTCTAGTAAAGTCTACAACTACAAATAAGAGCTGACTTAAAAGTCTTAGTTACCACCCCAAATAGTCAAGAGGCAATACGTTGACCGGCGTATTGTAATAAAATGATGAATATATGGTATTGCCACGTATTTTAAAGTTTATGACAGTCTTCAACGCATATCAATCCCATACATTGATCAATCTATTCTACAAACGTACTGCCACTTGTTTAGAGAGACTGATCATAAAATGTCATAAGAAAATCACAAAAATGGAGCTACTCATCGCTCCTAGTATAATAAATCATTATTCTAATATTATTATTATTGCAGAAAATAATATAATAAGTTACCTATCAATCATATCAGCAGAATATAATTGTAATTGCTTCAAGATATCTGTAGGTACTGATTTGTTCTGATATTTCACATTTTTCCTTATCTAGGCACTAAGTTGACTTCATCTCGTGTCGGGGTTATAATATTTTTTCTTCTAAGACTGGTAACAAATATAGGGCTCTGGAGGTTAAGCGGTAATCTCCACTTCAATTTGTGCAGACGTTTCGACTTTTGTTACGGCTGAACGGCTAAACAGGTTTAGTTGAAATTTTACTCTAAAGAGCTAAATCTAACGTAAATACGCGCTTGCAGAGCAAAATTTCGTCGATACGTACGATTTTGCTATGATAAAACTTATGCCTTTTTTATGAGTTACACACCCAAGAGTTCTTACTATGACCCGTTGTTTCTGCTTTGTCTTTTAAACTGACGGCACAGAGTTACAAAGTCTGCACTAGTGTTGCACTCCCCTAGTGTTGAAAACGTCCATAGGCCACGGTAACCACTTTCCATCAGGTAGGCCGTGTGCTTGTCTGCCACCTCAGTTGTATAAAAAATATGTATATTAAAATAATCCATAGATACTACATTGTAAATGCGAAATTAACTCTATCTGTTACGCTTTCACGCCCAAACCAGTGAACCGATTTTGATGAAATTTAGTACAGAGATAGACTAGAGCTCGTCAAAGACCATAAGCTACCTTTTATCGCGAAAAAATAGGTTAAAAGGGTTCAAACAAGTAATGAAAGTTCGTCACTTTTTATAGGTCGCATATTATGTTAAAAATCAATCATATAACATCCATCTTACTTTCAAACGTTAGCTTTTTACTCCACGCCCAAGCTCATCCGTCTCTGTGAGTGTCATGACGAATTGCCAGTGCCAGAACCGTCTCTGAGGTCTGCTTGTCAAGTAAATTGGTGATTGCCGCAATATGATTTATTACAGGACAGATGGTATGTACCATTTTCTAAGACCAGTTTTATGTAGTTGGATGTAAATGTACATTGGAGGTTTCAAAGGTACTGTCCGCATTCAATCGGTCCTGCCCAGCAAAGTAGGTACTATTTTTTTTTTAACCTGCCAGTCAACATCGATGTTATGCTGACCATATTGTTACCAGTGAAGAAGAGGTCATTATTCGGTAAACGATTAGTAGGTAGGTGATAAGCTACGAAGACGCTATTGCCATTTTAATGGATAAGCGCTTAGTAGTATTTCATCTAAACGCGTCTCTGCTTCGGAGGGTACATTAAAAGTCGATTCCGATTGTCAATAGCTTTAATAACTGACCTGAATAAATCTGTTAATGGTTGGCCATTAACAACAACTCAGGCAGTGTTCCTTCAACTGGGTGCACCTGGAAAAAAGGAGGGAGGCTCTGGTGCGAGTTTTCCTCTTAGATTTGGAGGTCAGAATGCAATCTCTCCCGGAAAAACCGGCATACCGACCAAAAAAATGATCATCGGTCTCCAAACTGAAAACTTTCTTTTTTTATACAACTGAGATAGCAGACTAGAACACGGCCGCCCTGATAGAAAGTGGTTACCGTGGCCTATGGAAGTGTGCATCACCATGGGCGTCACACTCCTGCTACTGACCCTGTAAACACAGAGAGTTCCTTCGCCGTCAGTGTAGAAGACAAAGCAAGTAGCCTTTGATCTTCCCACTAATAGCACAAAAACTCTCCAGTGTGCTCTGGCTACCCTACTCACCATAAAAGTATGATAAAAGAATTTACCCATATCAATCAATCAACCAGCCTTTCGCAGTACACAGCTGGATTTAGGCCTCCTCCAATATGAGTCATTTCTCCTGATAGAGTCTCCAGTCTCTCCCAACCACCTGTTTCAGGTCGTCAGTCTACTCCATCTGGTTAGGGGGCGTCCCATCTTCCATTTGCCTTCTAGCGGTCTCCACTACCTTTATAAATCTTTTTAATTCATTAAGAGATACGTAAATATTCTTCAATCAATAGACAATAAAAAAAACCGATTTTACGTTTAATCACATATAGTTTTAATGGCGGCAATTACCGTACACCGGTTTTTGAGCGGCGTACCTATACGTTAATTATGAATTCACGGGTTTTCATATAATACCTAAGCCTTAGAACATCCGTTAGTATACCCAGTTGGAAAAAATATGCGTATGCGTAGCGTGGCTTTATTCATTGATCATCATGAGTTCTCGACGCATGAGATAGAGGATTTCTTCATCTTCATCCGGGCATTAATACCAGTCGCATCTGAAGCTTTTACTTGGAGTCTGGGATCCGCTTTCACCAGTCGGATTTGGCTAAACTTCGATATTAGTTAGACTGGTAAAAAAAGGTACAGGACTTATCTTAGTTGAGGTGTTATAGGTCCGTGTGGTGACGGAGAAAGAATACAAGTATCACCACCCCATCTTGTTCAAAGGATGTCGTAAGAGGCTACTAACGGGAAAATAGGCAGACGATATCACTGTGAGAGAAGGAAAACTCGATATAAAACTCTGTGCCAGTGTGGAAGCCAGTAGTCCAAAGCTTCTCAACATTGGGAGGGGCCTATGTAGAGCAGTGGTTGATTGAGATAAACATAAATGTATATTATGTACACATATCCAAAACTTTGTAAAGAAAAAAAAATTTTTTTTTTCTTTTTTCTTTATGAATTGATTTATCAGTTCAGTTCAGTTCAGTTCTTGGTTTATGGCTCCGCTTGCATATTGCTGCGACTCTGCCAGTGTCAACGTCCAGGAGTGTCAGTTCAAAAATAAATAATTAATATTTTTTAGAGTAAAGAAAAAAACACCAGTAAGTAGTAATCTAAATAGCAAAAACGAATCATCAAATCTTTATGCATCAAATGTTCAGAAAAAATGGGGGGGGGGGGGGGGGGGGGGCGAAGCAAAAGAACCAAATAAAGAAGAAGGGAGGGGAGGATACATCAGTCAGCATGGAATGCAGGCATACTAAATTGATTTATCTTAGCTTTTACGGGAACGACTGTCAGCTGACCACCAACCCGATTCCGAAGTCAGCTAATCTTCTTGCAGGAGTTTTCTCAGGGCGGGGTGTTCGGGACCGCGTTTTCAGGCGGTGGTACATTTGCTAAATATTTATGCCTGTTAATCCTAGAAGGGGCAGGGAACTATGTATTTACACCCACATTTCGCGATCTTTGATTTTCAGCCCGAAGTAATAGAGACAAGCTGGCATTTTTCCATGGCCGTTATGATTACTGCCGGTTGGAAAACATGCTTGTTTAATACCTATTAGATATAAAATTAAAAACCTAACTCCCAAAATCAATGAAATCAAAAATGAAATATCGTACATTAAAAGATGATGACATATATTCAAAACGTTTATTATACCATAACCAAGGACTTGGACTAAAACAACTATTAAATTAAATAATAATGAAAGGGGCAAGCGGTAACCTGACCGGCCACCGAGGTGATAAATTAATAATTAAGCTATTGATTTGGTATATTTCGAATTGGTAGAAATAGAATTCTGTTAGTTGTTATGGAATCGGATGGTATGATTCCTTAACATAATTGTTTCGTTCAATCATTCAATTCTATTTTCAAATATTCGTTCCTTTTGTCGATTTTAATTGTTTTAACTAGATGCTCGACGCATTCATGCAACAACACTATTTAAAACCGAAATCGATTCGTGTATCACTTAAAGGTACAGCTCATATTTCTCGCAACAAAACATGTAGAGATTTACTTCTCTATGGTTTTTCACAACATATTTATCGATGTTTGGCACTATAGACAAAGAATACGCTTTTATGGTGCCATTTAACAACAAGCACCTAAAAAATATTCTTTCAGATGTAATAGTCTTATATGTGAGGTTGAATGAATCATTATTAACTTTTTGTTAACGAAATGTGGATGTTGATACACCTCTGCCTACCCCTTCGGGGATTTACAGGCCTGAGTATATGTAGTATGTGTTTAGAAATATATTCAATAGCAACACAAAATATAAATACTTATTTAAACAGACTGGAAACAATAAAAAAGAACCTACAATAATCTACCTATTTTATTAAACTACATTCAAGAGTAGATAATAGTGTGAACTGTGTTTTGATTAATAGATCACAACTTAAATATAAAAAAGAAAACGTCAAACTCAATATTCCCTCTTGATCAGAGCCATAGATAAGATTATAAAGCCACTAAATCAATATAGTCGGCTGCTCGACAGACATATTTATAGTGGCTAAATGGTCATCGAATGTCACTTGATGTCTCTTTCGATCTAACTGACATGTAAATGACATTAACCCCGATTATTTGAGATAGATATACAATAATTTTGTTTACTTTTTTTTTCAAAACAAAGATAGATTTTGAATGTGTGCCTACTTATTCATCTATTGAGCATTGAGTATACTTAAGAAGTTGAAATTAGTAAGAAAGAGTAGGCTATTGAAACTGACGATGGTATATCTATTAAAAAATGACCGGTCAGAGGAACTTGAAATTGAAGAGCTTGCATGAAGATTTAATAACACAGAGAAAACTCGAGAATAAATACTTTTAATGGTGGGTTGTTCCTTCTGCTTACCCTGAGAACAAGACTTGATCACTCGGAGAAGGGTTGCACTATTTGCCAAGGATATCAACTCATTTACATTTTTGATCGACCTAGGTTCGAACAAAGTGTTAAAACAGTCGTTAGGAGTCTGCAGGATGGATTTCGATTCGTAACAAACACTTAATAATGCTGTCGTTGCTAGACATCGGTAACCGCTTACCATGACACTGATTGTGTACTTAATTAACGCAGTAGAGGTCTTATTGTCTCTTTATGCAGACAAACTTCACTATCTATTGCATCATCATCCATTACTCCATAATGGAATAAAAGTATTCCAACCAAAAAAAAAACCGTAACATCGTTTGATTCCCGGCACTTTCCCATCTCTAGCGATGCTCAACCCTAGGTAATTAGGTACCCGCGCTTTCCTTATACGGTTAATAAGACAAAAATGGTGGCTTTGACAAATGATTTATGGATGTCGTAAGGAGCAAATGTTAACTGGAAAACACTTTTATAAGGTTGTTTAAAACTGGTTGATTGTCGCTACTGTATTTTATTTATAGTAGCATTCTTCGTAATGAGGTCATCCGACAAAGAAATAAAGTTATTGGCATAGCTCGCACAGCAGGCAAGTTGAAGCTGTACCATGGCACCATGGCGATACCTTTTCGACCAATGAAATCGCTAAAAAAATGCGTCTCGTAACCAAAATTTAATGACGTAGACATATTTCCTCGATTTTGAAACGAAGAGATATGTCTAAGCCACCATGCGAAGGCTGCTGAAGTAGCAATGCGCTGGTCATACCTGTCAAAGGACCGATAGCCTGTATAGCAAATGAGTCCTAGTGTAAAGACCACGAATCGGTAAATCAAAGACGGTACTGGCTGGCAAGGCGGCATATTATGCGCACAGCTTAATCGATGAAGGGGTGTTGAGACAGGGTCGTCTGAAGCTATAACCTGGGAATCGTCAAGTCTCTAGTGAATATCTTCCTCCAAGGCAAGAGTGTTTCATTGTAGACCACAACTTCATTAATTAGCAAATGAGATAGTGATCAAAAATGACACTATCAATGACAAAAAAAAAAAGAAAATCGAAAGGTTTGTCGACAAAACACTTATGGAGAAGAAACGACAATTCTTTATCTTTGTCCTTTGGTCTGGCGTATGTTCTTGGATAACTCGAACGAAGCCTAGCAACTCCAATTCTGTTGTTAATTACGAAGATAATAAATGCAGACATAATTACATCTATAGATTTGATAGATTATGGTGTTATCAAATGAAGTTGTTCGCTTGTAGAATGCAGTTTTCGTCCGGTAAAATGTCACTTTGACATCTTGTTAAAAGATGGCGTCTTGTGGGGACTGAGCAGGTTTTGTATCTACTAGTTATAGATAACCTCGCTTAACGATTTTTAGATGTGATAGTGTGTCTATTCAGCTATTGCCATTTAGGAATAAATCTCTTATATGGTTTCAATAACACATGACGAGGTAGCTTGGGACATCTTCAGCCGCAGTCATGATAATACTCTTCCAATAAAAAAAAATCAGTAAATGTTTAGTCTGTTGTTGAAATAGGATACTGTTTTCATCTCTAAAAAGGTTATAGGCTATGACATGTTAAAACGTTCGCGAGGAGGGATTATCACTTGAGTTCATCTAATCATGTACCTAAATACAACTGGAAAATTTATTATATTCGCACACTTGTTCGCACGCGTGGTTCCCAGCAGAGTAGAATTTGGGCCACCTCTTCCCATGTGGTGTCGCACAAGGCGACTAAGGGATGGGGCTGATTAACTCTAACATCAGACAGTTATGTACAGCCCAGACTCAGCCTCAGATGCACAGCTCGAGTCAACAATAGTGCCCGGAATACGGCAATAGGCTCACCTCCTATTACGTGGGGCCGAATACAGATTGGCGAAATGTGGGTGTTGATTCACCTCTTCCTAACCCGCCGGGGATAAAGGCAATATAAAGGTAATATTAAGGCACAATTCAAATTTACAAACATGTTTTGATACTGATTTCGTCTTTCTAACAGTACCTAAGAGCAGGGAACGTACGGGCCGAGTGTAAGAGAGACACAAATCAATATTGTTAGCGCTTTATATTAATTACTAAGGGTGCGATAGATTGATTTTGATTTTATATTCAGTGATCGCACTAGCTATTAGTAAGCTTCCGAGGTGGTCCTTGCTAGCTATAAGGTTATATACTAAAAACACCAATGATACAACCTTAATATCGATATCACAAAACATTCAAAGTTGTTGTGTATGTAAATAAAATAGATACTAGCTATCAATCAATTTTGCATATTCCGCTAAAATACAATAATCACAATTTTATTACTTTGTTTATTAAATTCGGCCTCTAAAACAAGATGTCAGTTTATTAAATAAATTAAGGAAATAATAATATGAGGTACGAAAATCATTCATTCGATTCATTATCTGTGTAAAATTATACCACAGATTTATAATCGATTTTTGAACTGTAGTGTGAGTGATGTGAAAAAAAAACAGTTCCAAATTCAATTTTTGTTTTGCGGATATGAGACTTTATGTACCTAATTTGTATTTTTATTTTGTAATTTAGGTATTTCACGGCCTTGGATACCAGTCCTTATATAAAGTTATTTTCCTAAAAAAAGTTTGAAAATGGTTCCTTTTTATTTAGCATTTCCTGGTTTAAGGTAGTCTTTTAAACTAGATTTTTTTAGAGTAGGGATAATTTATGGCAGCGACTGCAGTCTGACCTCCTAAGAGCCATCACTTACATTTATCATTCTTTTCTACAATACGCTGGCCTTATCTAGGGGGTGATTCTAAAAGAAAATTACAATATAACAAGTGCAAAGAAATTCTAAGTTTTTACTATCTCACGCGAATCTTTGCTCACGCCATCTAGCGAGTACTTGGAGCAGTGAGATGTTTATCTTTTTCTGTTTGTCGAAACCTGATTGAGATAACCTGGTTAGTCCAGCAAAAAGGTTCGCGATCTGAACCCCTGATTGTGAAATTACTTGAGTAACAAAACTGTGTGGTTAGATTAGGGTTAGGTTAGATTTTAATAATCAATACTGATATTTTAAATGCGAAAGGAACTGTCTGTCTGTGACGATTTCACGCCTAAACCACTAAACCGATCTTGATGAAATTTGGTACAGAGAGGGACTAGAGCTTTGGAAAAGTCATAGGACATGAAGAGGCTAATCACTTAATCGAGTAAAATGGGGTTAAAGCGGTTCAAATAGGGGATGAAAATTCGTATGAAATTTTCTCGAAGTCACCTACCCTGATGAAATTTGGTACACAGATAGAATAGAAATTGGAAAAGGAATTGGGCCTGTATATGGTCGTGATAACTGACCTCCAGGCCAGAGGAGCCGGGGACAATAGCAAGTATCTAATATATAAAATTCTCGTGTCACAGTTTTCGTTGCCATACTCCTCCGAATCGGCTTGACCGATTATCATGAAATTTTGTGGGCATATCGGGTAGGTCTGAGAATCGGCCAACATCTATTTTTCATACCCCGATTCGCGATAACCGACATCCACGCGGGCGACAGCTAGTAGGTATTATTATAAATGTGAAAGTGTGTGAAGAGGTTTGTTATTCAATCACGAATAAATCATGAACAAATTAAGTGATTAAGGCAGACATTTGGTACAGGGATAGATTATTGTCCGAAATAACACATAGGATACTTATTCTTGGAAATGGTACGCATGGGTTGTGGTTTTCTTCTTCCTACGGTCCCGGGTCCTTTAAGTGGAATGTGAAAAATCATCTAATGAGGCTGTCAAATTAAGGGCCACCATTGTATCGTCATTAGTATCTGTCATCATGACCGTGGCCAGGTGCGATTACTGTTCGGTAAACGCTCAGTGGGTTAAGTTACCTAGGCGAAGGTTACCATTGGGATGGGTGACCGTTTAGTGGTGTTACTTCTGAGCGATTTCGTGCTTCGGAGTGCAAAAAGTCGGTGTTGGCTGTCGAAAGTCGTTAGATTAAGACGGAGGCCTATATGGGCGACCTGCCCCTCTGACAGTCGTTAACGCATGTCATATACGTCAAATCCCATACATTCGTCATTCTATTCCACCAAACGCAATTGCCATTTGTCTAGAGGGGTTGAACTACTTTGTCGCAGGTCGGCATCTAACCACACCAAAAAAAAAAATCATGACCCTCATTCCTAAGACTTTAGTTTACCATGCGGCGTGTGGAAATCATTTTTGGCGTGACGAAGTATTATAAAAAGTAAAAATGAGAGTCGTACTCGCGCACAAAGGAATCCATTACGTTTTTTTCTGAACTTATGTTTGTCGTTATAGCGCCAATAGAAATACATGGTTTGTGAAAATTTCAACTGTCTAGCTATAAAGGTTTATGAGATACAGCCCGGTGACAGACAGACGGAAAGGGAAGGTAATAGGGGTTTTTACCCTTTGGTTATAGAGTTCATAGAAGTAACTACTACTTAGCATATAAGTCTTCAGGCTTTCACGGCCGGCGTTGCATGTAGAATATACTGCTTCCGGGCTGATTGGCCGTGGTCCATGTGACTCAAGTACAATCGCAAGTCAGCCGCCGGCGAGGCAAGGTCTCCGAAGTTGTCGTCGCCCGGCCCTGCGCCACTGAAGATGTCGACCGCAGTGATCGACGAAACGTCTGGAACGCAAGTTTCACATGGACCACAGCCAATCAGCCCGGAAGCAGTATATTCTACATACTACTTAGCAATTAAAATGCTATAAAAACATATTGGCTAAGGATTAGAAATGTTTACATCCACACTTAAACAGTATTACCCATCCACGATGATTGCAAACAGCTGAACAGTCAATTCAGATTAACACACAAATTGTCTTTAAACAACAACCACTTATGCTTAATGCGGCTTAACTTTTGAACAACGAGTATTGTGTAAAAACAAAATTACTATTGGACTGCAAAAGTACACATTTGTCACTATTCTAGTTTGCCAGCTGCAAATGAAATGTCACTAAAGGTGGCAAAACTGTGGGAATTGCTACGATGTTGCTCTATTTAATGTTACGAACATAAAATATATTCACTCTATTTTGCTATCGGGTAAGCAGAGCCAACATAACTTTTCATACGAGCCCGCTAGTTTCGAGTTCTATTGACTTGCTATTTTAGGTGATTTTTCTGTACCCAAAGGATGAAAAAAGGAGTCTCAATATCTTTAGACTGGTGGACCGACTTGGCTAGTACTTAATCTTACAATATGTTAATCTTAATTGTAGCCAGAGCTCACTGGAGAGTTTTCGGAAAGGCTGCGTCGGCAGCCGAGTGTGCCTCCCCTGGTGATACAGGAACGTTTATTAGGATTTTCAGTTAAAACAGAGTTATGCAAAAAATAATAATAATAAAATAATCAATGTTTTCCTTGGTCTGGTCACGCTGTAACTTGAGAACGGCTTTACCGATTGTGTTAAACTTTTTTTAAATTCTAGTAATTTATAGAACATATTTGTGGACAGATAAAAAATTACGAAAATTTCTACGTTTCAGATAGCGCGACAATTTAGAATAGATTATGATTGGAAAAAGTGAACATCCAGCACAGAATTTGAACCTGGTCCCTTACAGGAGAAATGCTCTAACCAACTGAGCTACTGAGACAAGTCTTGTATATTCGATATTCTCCCATACATTCTATGCCGCGTGGGTCCCGGCAGATGCCGCGTGGTTCCCGGCAGAGTAGAATTTGGGCCACCCCTTCTCTTCCCATGTGGTGTCGTACAAGGCGACTAAGGGATAGGGCTGATTAACTTTAACATCAGACAGATATGTACAGCCCAGACTCAGATGCATGCGCTCGAGTCAACAATAGTGCCCGGAATACGGCAATAGGCTCACCCCCTATTACGTGGGACTGAATACAGATTGGTGAAATGTGGGTGTTAATTCACCTTTGTCTAACCCGCCGGGGATAAAGGCGTGATTGTATGTATGTATATACATTCAATTGTCTGAGAATATCGGTAGATAGTTTACCGTTGCCTCAAGACAAATTCTTTGTGTTCGTGGGTCACTTTCACTGCTTATAATCCTAATCTCTGCTCCGCTTCTAGTTCTATGCTAATAATCCAGAAATATCCCTAACCAGAACGTGCACACTTTTAAATCCAATCCATCACATCGACAAACATACTTTCGTCTACAAAAAAAAAACACTATCATGAAAAGTTAATCAGTATATTTTTTGTCAGCGACTTGACGTCTACACAGATTAATAAAACAACAATGGCCATTATTCGCGCCCTTTCTATTGTGGCGGCCATTACGCTCGGCTGTCAATGGGGTTAAGAAATATAAAATGGCGTCCGTGACACGCGACAATGTTTTTGATTTACCGTGGCGAATTAATGTTGGTTATATTAGTTATTAGAATATGTAAAGTGGCTATGATAGTAAATTATTTTAAGTTTATGAGAGGGGTGATTACTTTCGATAAGGGGGTCGTTCAGTATCGCTAGCAGTACCTATCTCTACAATGGGTACAGTCTTTAGGTATTTTTTATCTTTTCTATAGGTACTAGCTGATAGCTACAGTTTCGCCCGCGTGGATGACGGTTATCATGGCCAGCTGTCCATTTAATCTAATCTATCTCTATACCAAATTTCATCAAATTCGGTTCAGTTGTTTATCCGCAAAAGTGTACTAGACAGGCAGAGTTATTTTCATATTTATAATGGGTATTAGTATGAATACAGGGTAAGCAGAGGTGTATATTACAAACAAATTAGGTTGGGGGGGTTCCTCGTACGCTTTCATTCTAACAGTGAGGTCACTTTATGTCTGACTGGACTAGCCAAAACCTGATGGACCTTCTGAGGAGTTCGACCCAATGATATCAAATTCAAATCAAAAGTAAGACAGATTGCCCGCTTCTGAGACTAAGGATTTACATCATACATACAATACACACGCCTATTTCCCTCCTTCCCTCTCATTAAACCTTTCATGGAAATGCATGGCTTCGAAGGCTTCTGACCTGGACTTCTTTCAATAAGTTACCAATTTGTATCAGTGAATGTATCGCGAGGGTTTCTGAATAACCCTAGGTATATAATAACCTTTCCTAAATAAGCAATGAAATTCCTTATACATAGCAGTCAAAGTCACTCTCATGGCGCCAAAGAAGCAATCTTGATTATAAGTTTACACTTTCTATAACTAGATATAGGACTAGATTAAGGTAAAAGCACCAATGGTAGACACTTTAAGGACAAATCAAACTTCACCGTTCGAAATTACACATATTTTTCAACGAATGGTCATTACGTGCCTTTTTAACTGTTAAAGCCAAATTCAGACATTAACTTTAGCAGATAACATATTTAAAAACTAACATATTTTTACTGTAAATACAATTAATATACACGTGGTCGAAAGCACAATAATAGACAATCACTTAAAATTGATAGAAAATCTAGCCATAAAATACGGCAATGGTCTACGTAGGTCAACAAGTTACATATTTATGACATCCGTACTAAAAATAGTGATAATCATCATTAATAAATAAAAAATTACACCTATTAAAAATCACTATGCTTAACAAAAATCTTAAGAAACAATTGGCGCCAATTCAATATTTACTCACAACAGTGTTGCGAATTTTCGAACATGTATTCTTATGCCATGAGATGTACTTTTCTTACAATAAAGGTTTTTTTTTTTTGCGAATGTGACGACTATTGGGTCAGTGTCGACCATTGGGTCTTTTACCTTAAGTCTAGTCTAGGCAAACTAGTTTGTGTCTAAGTAGAAAATAGCCTAGGCTATCGTCCTATGTTTGATTACACATTCATCACTTATAAAATTGAAGCGTCAGTAGCTTAGTGGTTAAGTGGTCGGTGTTGCGATCGAGAGGTCCCGGGTTCGAATCCTGGCCATTACACTACCGACGTGAACCCACTCCTAGCACAAGCAATTTAGCTTAGTTGGAGGAGTTAGAGGGAATAGTAATTTAGATAATTTCGGTTGCTAATATTCTTTATTAAAAAAATACTTAATTCTTTAGATCAATCATTTTCTTTTCGCCTTGTTATCAGTCAAACTGTAAGTATTTAATGCTTAAGAAATAATTCCTTACTAATATCATACGTTTTGTGTTTTCATATAGTATGCTAATATGATAAAAGCGAAACTCACTCTGTCTATTTGTTACGCATTCACGCTTAAATCACTCAATTGATTTCGAGCTTAGGAAAGAACGTCTATGCGAGCAGAGCCAGTGACAACAGCTAGTGTTAAATAAAAAGGACCTTCTACTATTAAACAGGTTGCATTTAACAATATATTTTATTTATACCCTTTAGTTGGCTATTGCCACGTGGTTCCCGGCAGAGTAGAATTTGGGCCACCCCTTCTCTTCCCATGTGGTGTCGTGCAAGGCGACTAAGGGATAGGGCTGATTAACTTTAACATCAGACAGATATGTACAGCCCAGACTCAGCCTCAGATGCATGGCTCGAGTCAACAATAGTGCCTGGAATACGGCAATAGCTCACCCCTATTACGTGGGACCGAATACAGATTGGTGAAATGTGGGTGTTAATTCTCCTCTGCCTAACCCTCCGGGGATAAAAGCGTGATTATATGTATGTATGTATGTTTAGTTGGCAGACGAGCAATACTAAGAATGTGTGCAATACGTAAGTAGTATACGTAAATGTTCTGTCAACCCTATCGAAACCCAAAACTCTTTTTGCTTGCTTTATTATTGGATGCTTACATTGTGTAAAGGCATCACCTGCCAAAATTTCAAGTATGTAGCGATTTAGGGCCTACATTGATGAATCAGTAAGTCGGGACCAGAAAATTTATATTTTAGTATAGATTTCTCAATCAATCGTGACAAAATAATATAAAAACGTTTAACAAAAAGCCATTGTCGTGCTGTATTCGCCTTTGAGTGACGTATTCACGCCATAATTGGCGCCATAACGTCTAAATGGCCGATTGTATGTAACATTGCAAATAAATTATATTTTTATTTATAGTTTGGATATTTGGTTCCGTGTTGACCGTATTCGTTGTTTTATTTGAAAGCCTCTGTGGCGTGGCGTTAGTGACCGCGGTCGATACGCAGTAGGCGCGGGTTCGATCCCCGCTCAGTATATATATATATTTGCATTTTTCTGGGTGTTTCTATGTATGTTATGCATGTATTTACAACAAAAAAGTATCTAAGTATGCATATCCGCATTCTAGATTCCATAACACAAGCTAGTTAAGCTATGCTTACCATGGGTCTAGATAGCGTTGTGTGAAATGTTGTGGAATATGTAGAATATATCTTTGAACGTTATTTTTAGATGAAATACAGTTTAAAAGTAAAAGAATAGGTTAGAGTGAAATAGAATGAAATACTAATGAGTATTCTCTTCCTAAATGTTGCCATGTTGGTTCTCGGTGGAGAAGTATAAGGCCTACCCATCTCTTCCTTTTGATATCGAAGGAGGTTTAGTAATCTAAAGAGATAAGATTATTTTTCATTCGAAAATAAAAATACAACTCATCACAAAGAGCTTAACGGCAAGAGAACCTACATGTGACAGAAAATCGTAGTTAGCGAAATGATATACACCTCTACCTACCACTTTAAGGATTTACTGGCGTGAATATATATGTAATTGCTTGTTAGCTCAGTCTTATTACATTTCTTTCTTAATCTTTTTCGTACGGGGCCTGAAAAAGCATCTGAGGAGGGCGTCAAACTGAAGGCTACCATTTTATCATTATTGATGTCTGTTATGTTGACCTTCTTTCCTGAGAATTTGCCTACAGCTGACTGTCAAGCATGCTGAAGTCATATTGACGTATCTTTAAAAAAATAATAGGTACTTACTTGCTATGGGTTTTACCTCTAGAAATTTCATGATTATTTTTTGGTTGCGTATCTGTAATCAGATGCTATTGGGCAATGCACAAAGCTATTAAGATTTCTTCTAACAACAAATAAACAATACATAGTTGCACATCGCATGTTACTAATTAACATTGACAATAAAATCTGACGGATCGCGTGCCAGCACAACGTTCCAAAATGGTGGACATTAGATACGCTGGAGTCTGTAGATACCGCTATACGCCCAGTTTTTTCTTTACCGATATTTTATTATTCCTAGTAAAGTCTGAGATGGTAATTATAATGCCTGTGACGGAGTAAAACTTGTGAGTAATGAAGAAAACTTATATTTTAAGTTTTGGGGTATAAGTTTTGAGGTTAAGTTTTTATGATAGTGATTGGGTTTAAGTGTTTTTTTTTGTTTATGGTTGTGAAGTAAAGGTATACACATACATACGGCCAACATTTTTAGTAGGTATGACCTTATATCTATGAAATACTATATATACTTATATTTGAGGACACTGTTTTTATAAGACGCTACTAATGCCTTTGAAGAGACTTTATGTTCATGAGGTTTTCTCCCTCACAAACCTATCATTTCATGCATAGGTACATATTCCGTCTGTGCACACTACAAGGGGTAGGCAGAGGTGTTACAACACTCACATTTCGCCAAATACAATTTTCGGTCACACGTAACAAGCTGGCACTTTGTCATGGCCTGTAAGTTTACTGTGGAATCGAGAACTACCCTATCCCTTAGTTGCCTTCTCGACACTCACGGTAAGAGTTGAGGTGGACCTTTATTCTACTCTATCGGGAACCAACACGGCAATTTATTTCATTGACAGAAAAAGTACTCTACCACGCAGCAAATCATTATACTGCAATGTCATATTTAAAATTTTAATTCTATAACAACATTCATCTTTGCGTCACTCCTATCATTAGTATACTAACAGACACAGAATACTAGCAAGAAATACCTGTGAATAAAGATGGGATACCAACAAAATTAGCAAGTATTATGAGAAACACATCAATCAATAATAATTACAAAAATGAAATAAAAAGTAATAAGTCGGAAGTGTAAGTACAGATGTAGCCATGTATATACGTGGCACACTTTGTATTCTGGTTAGGGCGCATGTTGTTTTGTGCGAATGATACAACAGAGTTTTACGAACTTTAGGAGTTAGTTTTATATATCATACATTTTTCTGTTTACCTGTACATTATTCCTTATACATTGTATAAAAATATCGTATATACTTCTAAACGATTTTGCTATCCAAACTGTGCCCAAAATCTTTCGCTCCGAAACAACTATAAAATTAGGGTAGGTATATAAAAATGTATACCAATGCTTCAAAATTGTATTGTAGGAAAGTTTGTTCATTGATTAGTATGAATTAATACTAGATTAAATAATAAACTATTTAAATCGGGAAAAGTCCACTTTCGAGACGGGATTTAAGCCCGTGTACAATCCCTTACAGGGGGAAAGGCAAACAAAGGAAAATGTTTGTCTACATTTACACTTTATCAATATTACAATTTATCAATATTACTCCGGGATCCCATGATCCTAAATCCAGGACATGGTACCGCCCATGAAGAATCCCCTTTCTATAAAACCGGAATCATAAAAATCCATTCATAAGTTGATAGTGTAATCGCGTAAAAAACGTATAAACCTACAGATATTTTTAATTTTGAATACAGCTAAAAATATAAACTCAGCCAAAACTACAATAATAAAGGCATCACTATTCGCGTAAAACAATCACCACCATTACAAAGAAGAGTCCTAAGGAAAAAGTCTTAATTAGTAGCCCACACACTTTTCTATGGCCAATTAACTAGTCTAGGTCAGAGCTGGCGCCAATTTTTTTAAATAACGACATTATAGTGTATAAGGCATTTGATATTCATACACAGTCACACTTGACTGATAATTCCATGTTGAGGACTATTCACTGGAATTGTTGCTGTGTTTCCTTTGTCTTTTTGAAAAAAAAACTACGCCTCTACTAATACGCGGGAACTTAGTTTTTTTGTCGTTGGCACACAGCTTGCTAGTGCCAAAGGGTAAAAAAAAAAAAAACTTAGTTTTTTTAACAGTTCAGAAATTATAATCAAATAGAGTTGTTTCCATTTGTAAATCTCAAACCCGATGAAAATTAGCGCGTACCGCCTGCTATAAAGCTTGCTTCGATCTTTTCAGCCACAGTCGGGTTTTTTTAATTTTTAATAATTTATTTTATTTGCGTCGAATATTCTTAGCAAAGCTGTATCTATACAGTATTTGATCTAAAGGTGCATAGAAATCATTCTGACGTCAGTGTCTGATTTGAATGAAATTTTAAAGCGTTTTGCATGTTAAATATTCAAATTGATTAAAATAGGAAAAGTTTAAAATTTATAGGCCGGGTTCAAACCCGCGATCTTTGCCTTACAGGGGCAATGCTGTGACTACTAAGCTACCATCGTCTCCTCTCCGCCTCCGCCTCACTAAGCGACCAGCGACAATAATTTAGTCAATGTCTGACATTAAATCACAGACTACACCTGTCAGAGTCAAGCCTTTTGCCGCCAAAATTTAAGTAAGTACTCAATAAAACAATTCAAAATTCATTCAAGCGTAACTCATAATGAATACTTGATGTTATTTTATAGGACTCAGTTTATTTATGGCGTTTTTTCATGCGTTCCCATGAGCTTACAGTCACGGATCAGCTGGCAGACGTGCCCTGGCTAAGAATGGACTAGATACTATCTTACGTATAGATGTAGATTGATAGGAAACCCTGTTTTTAAAAAAAGTTAAAGTTTTTTTTATGTAGGCTACTTTGTTGTTGGTTCCAAGTAGAATAGGACCACCCCAGCTCTTTCTGTGGGTGTGATAAAAGGCGACTAAGGAATAGGGCTGTTCTCCATTCGACAGTAAACATACATACATACATACAAACATATAATCACGCCTTTCTCCCCGAAGGGTTAGGCAGAGGTGAATTAACACCCACATTTCACCAATCTGTATTCAGTCCCACGTAATAGGGGGTGAGCCTATTGCCGTATTTCGGGCACTATTGTTGACTTGAGCTTTGTACGACACCACATGGGAAGAGAAGGGGTGGCCCAAATTCTACTCTGCCGGGAACCAAACATGCAGCCCAAGGCAAAGCGCCTAAAGTGCTATTACGTGGGATCAAAAATCATAGTTGGCGAAACGTGGGTGTTAATACATCTCTGCCTACCCCTTCGAAGATTTACAGGCGTGAATATAGTAAGATTTTACTTAATACCCTCACTTCTTCAAATCCCTGTCGCATAGGAACTTCTCAGCTCGGTCTTGGGTATCTATGGTATGATCCAAGCACTTCTTGAGTCTACCTCTTTTACCAGTATTCGGTCCGATTTATTACCCACCGTGCTGGTCCTGTTGGAGTAGACAGGGCCACCCCATCTCTTTCTGTGGTTGTCGCACAAGGCGACTAAGGGGGATAGGTTATCCTCACAGTGCACGTTGGACGACAATAAGCTCATCTCTTATTGCATGGGACATAATTGGCGAAATGTATATGTTAATATACTTCTACCTACTCCTAGGATATTCAAGCGTGATATGTACACAGTTAAAAATAATAAGAACAGCTCCTTGACAAGTGGCAATTATTTATTTTCTAAAGTTTACGAGAATATCACTCTTTTTTTATAAAAAGAATATGAGCAACCGAAATTACTAGATAATATTCCCTCTTACCCCTCCAACTAAGCTAAATTGCTTGCCAGGATTCGAACCCGGGACCTCTCGATCGTAAGGCTGACTCCTTAACCACTAAGCTACCGACGTTTATTGCACTCATTGTGCAGTACTCAGCCATGTTCGCGGTTTGACTAAGGACTTCAAACCGTGAACATGGTTGCTGAAAAGTAGCCAAAACGTCGATCTAAAAGTATATAATAACAAATAAATCACGATAGAATCAGAACTGTGATTTTATTTCAATAAGTGGCAATTTGTTGACAAGTATTTCGACGTTTAAAACTGTCCTCAACGTGTGTCAATTTCATGCAGCTAGTATAATAATAAATTTATTATTATACTAGCTTTCGCCCGCGGCTCCGCCCGCGTGGATGTCGGTTATCGCGACCAAACATAGCCAATGTCCTTTCTCAAGGTCTAATCTATACCTATACCAAATTTCATCAAAATCGGTTCTGTGGTTTAGGCGTGAAAGCGTAACACACAGACAGACAGACAGACAGACAGACAGACAGACAGACAGAGTTACTTTCGCATTTATAATATTAGTATGGATTTTATTCAACAAACATATTTTCACTTATCTAGAGGGGTTGATCTATAAAATTTATGTTGGCATCATGACAGAGTACCAACATCACCACTTAAATTGATTCCTTACACTCTCATAATATTTTTCAATAAATTCCTACATCAATTAGTTGAGGTTAAACATTATTATTACGAGAACCAATCAGCGCTAACAAATACAAAAATGGAACGTTTGACCCGACCTTTGGCGGCGCCGGCGCATCGCGTCTCTTGGAAATGGAACGAGACAGCGATACTTGACGCAAGGAGAGAGCGAAAGGAACGGGTTATTTGAATGCTAGGGTTGGCACTTGACACATATATGAAAGAAGAAGTAAAATTTTTGTACTATGTTTTCTTGATCGGATAAGGATGTTCAGTGCAAACATTTGTTGTTAGGCTCACGTTTGACAATCGCACCTGTTGATAAGTAACAATGTGGTTGTGGGTGGAGTACGCTTGCCTAGAATTAACCTATTCGTACTAGTCTTGAAGATATCCAAGTAATAACTATTTAGAAACACAGATTCGGACACGACATTCCACTTCTTATCTCCGAATCATTTAGTACATATAAGTGAAATATTTCGTAGATATCTACGGTTTAACAGTTCATCAATGGTTTTATTTGCATTGGCCTGAGTGTTACCGTGCCTAGAAAAGCATGATAAGTCGTCCAGGTTGCCATGCAAACATCTATGACAGTCGTTACAGGTGATTGGAGCTAAAAAAAGTTTAATTAGTCTAACATTGATATCGCCAATTGTTTGTGTTGGTAAGGAAGTCGCTTCATGGAAGATATTAAAGTTCAACTGCATCACAGTTAGACTGGAAGGATGACCAGAACTGAGTTAGAAAAAGTTCAGAGAATGTTCGTGAAGTGTGTAAGAAGAAGCAGATAGTGAGCAATTGTCTCCGTCTGCCCTAGAGGGAGGACAGTTAGTACACCAATTCTCTCAGTCTACAGCTGGACATACGCCTCTCCCGATGTTGGAAGGTTTGGAACTACCTACTGTTTCCATGACCAGACGGGTTGAAACAGGGTTTTCCTTCTCTCGCAGTGATATCGTCTGCGCATGAGATGGTGTGTTGATACTTGTATTCTTTTTACGTCACCACAAGGTTTGAGTATATTACTGTAAATAAGATTGAGTGCCAACCCTAGCGGTAATTAACACAAGGATTGCCGAAAAAGGTTTTTTTTTCCTTTCGATCATTTGTTTTGAACGTAAGCTGTTAATCCCACAAGATCTATGGTTGCCTAATTTAAGTTTTTTTTTAAATTATGAACACAGATAATAAAATATAATGAACACAGATGATCTCAATAGATGGCGTTACTTTTTAATTTGTGATATTCAGAGGCTGGTTTAGTTCTTTTTAGGGTCAATACGGGTAAACTTAACATGTTGTATGAGAATAACAGATTATAACAGATTTTACTTCTTCTTATTTGATAGTAAGCGGTACTATAATTATTTACAGCTCTTTTCTTAGGGTGTTGGTTCCCGGTAAAGTAGCATAAAACCACCATATCTCGTGTCGTGGGTTCTGTAAAAACAACTAACGGATAGGGCTGTTCTCCATCCTCGACAGTATTTTTGTGTAGAACAAAAACTCACAGTTGGCGAAATGTGGCTGTTTCTACACTTCTGCCTTCGGAACTCTTTAAGCGTGAACATAAGATTGCTTAAAAAGAGAGAGGCGCGATTACGAAATCACTCACTATTCGAATAACCAAACGTTTTCTTAAAAAAATATATATTTATAACCTTCAACCCGCCCACTCCCACAGGGTCAGCAGAGGTCAAAGCTGTAGGTTTTCTTCAAAACAATTTAACCGTACACTCGCCACGCTCAATTGATTCAATAAGTGGACATTGGCCATCCATGGGGGAGACAAATCGTTTAAATTTAACATTAGTTTTATATTTATACTTTGTTCGTTTGTCAGCTGGTTCTCATGGACAAGGAATGAAAAGTTAGAAGGAAGTTGTGTCTTTGAACTTCAGTACTTATTGAATGAAGTAGGACACGATGGTATTTCCATCCAATTGAGCAGTCCAACTGGGATAATACCTCCGCCCTACAGAATACCGCAGCCATAATAACCTCGTGTTGTGTTCCCGGCGGTGAGTAGGGTAGCCAGAGCTCACTGGAGAGTTTTTGTGCTGTCAGTGGAAAGACCAAAGGCTTATTCTGCTTTAAATTTCTACACTGACGGCACAGAAACTCTCTGTACTACCAGGGTCGGCAGCGCGAGTGTGACGCCCCTGGTGTTGCACACGTCTATAGGCCACGGTAACCACTTTCCATCAGGTGTGCCGTGTGTTTGTCTGCCACCCAAGTGGTATTAAAAAAACTAGAGTCGTTATATCATTTTAAACTGGGGATAAGAAGCCTATGACTGCTGTTTAGGGTCAGATGGCAGTCCTCTCCAGGCAGTAGTTTCAGGCTTCAAACAAAACCACATCATACCGAACCCCGGACCCCAGTTGAAGGCCTTAGATGCGACCTGGGTTATCACAATGCTGAAGATAATGCTATATGTTCGTAAATACGTGTGATAATCATAATCACAGAATTCTAAATGCAAAGAAAACCTTTAATACGTCTGCTAACTACATCATTAATAGGTATTGTAAATGTTCGGCTCAGTATATGTTTCTTGTACTAATTATATTCACAATATGGCTATACTTTGAATTAAATTTTTAAGCATTTTTCATGCTTAATATTCAAATCGAAATAAAGAGAAAAAATTTAATCGGTCTAGGCGAGGTTTGAACCCGCGATCTTTGCCTTACAAGGGCAATGCTTTGACCACTAAGCTATCAGACCTCGCCCTAACCAATTCTCTTTAATTCAATGGCTATACTTTTTTCTCTCTCTGACAATGCACAGGTTTCCGTGTTGAAGTTTAAGATTTTACCTCGCTTGATTTGATTAGGATATGTTAAAAAAGGGTAAGTATATTAAATTATTTTTGTTTAATAAACATGAATTCGTGATTTTCGATTCGAAGATTTAATTTTTTGGAAGACAATCAAGTAGACTTATGACCAGTCATGAAATCATCGTATCAGTATTTATTTTTTTGGTCTGGTATGAAGGTAGGTACATTTAAAAAAAAAGTGTAATGTCCTTTGTTGAATGTACTGCAAGATACGGGGAAAGCTATGAAAACGAGTATAAGCATGATGGGTTTTTTTTCACACTAAGGCCCGTATCCTAGAACTGGTAGGTAGGTACTCAGCTCTGAATCTTGTTTTATCCGAAATGGCTTGTAGGTACAGACGCTTGTAGGTACCTACAGACAATCTGTCAAATCTGTCAATCTGTCTTTCTGATCTGAGGGTCAATTAGAGATTCAGGACTGAGTGTCGTTCTAGTATACGCGTACGCGTAATATGAGTTAATCCTTAGAGAAAGCTTTTTAAGAGAAAATTAAAATTAAACTGAAGACCGCAATTTTAATGAGGCCGTATTAACATACCCTGTGTAAAAGAAATAATGGTCGATCCAGGAATCAAACTCGCAACTTTAAGGACTGCTCGCCATAACACTAACCTTTGTTAAATGACTAAAAAAAACCCTTTATTAATAAATTTTTCCATTGTTACAGGCTTTATCAGCGGGAAACTACCCAAGAAGACCATACAATCCCTCAAAATTACCCGAATTCAATCCCCCAACAGTAAGCCTTCCACCCTGAGTTTCACAGATCCATTCGGGCCTCCCCAGTCCTCGGACGGGGGGGGCCCTTCCACCCCCCAGCCGGCCCTCACCACCCAAGACTCGATAGACCACCAGCACCACCATCTGGGAGGCTCACAGACCCCCCATGATATTTCAAATTCGGCAAATTCCACTCCGACAAATATATCTTCAAAGTCTGCGTTTATAGAACTCCAGCAGCATGGTTATGGCCCTTTTAAGGGAGGTTATCAGCACCCCCATCATTTTGGGAGTCCAGGTGGTCAGCAGAATCCCCATGAAGCGTCAGGGTTCCCGAGTCCTAGGTCCTTAGGGTATCCTTTCCCTCCGATGCACCAAAACACGTATGGTTATCATTTAGGATCCTATGCGCCGCAATGTGCCAGTCCGCCTAAAGATGGTAAGTGCTATTTAAATTTACTAGTGTGTATTTGAATTTACTAGCACCTTTATTAATGTACCAGTACCTACGTATTTTAATGTACCAGTACCTATTTTAATATATCAGTACCCTTTGAATTAAATTTTTAAATATTTTTCATTCAAAAAATAATTAAAGAAATAAATATGCTAACTAATTTATTCCCCTATATTTAAATTGGAAAACGTTTCTCTTTTCCAATCTTGACTTAAAACTTACTAATAGGTAGTTAAAGTTATACTAATAATTTTTGTCAGTAGACTTCTAAAAATTCTAGCTTGTATATCTTAGTTACTAAACTTAAGATTTCTTATCGAATTAACGTTTAAAAATAAAGAAACGAAACATACTGCCACTTAAAATCGATAGTAAATGAGAGGCTAGTACTGCCCCAATCGAGTTATACTTAATACGTATTGTAACACTTAATAAGAATACCAAGCATTCCTTATTTCAAAGTAGATATACTAAATATCTTTAAGAAAGTTTCCTTCGCCCTAAAAATCCACACGTACCTATAATTTCAACCAATTTTCTTTACACCTTTTTTCGTAAAATAAGACATTTTTTTACCTATTTCACGTACTCAAGTATCCAAATAATAGATAATTTGGTTACAAAATGGCTTGTAACCCTAAATTACCCGAGTCAAAGTGTTGTGATCACCATATTATACCAAATCGTCATATTAGAGGTGTTAAGCTACGACTTATAAAAGTTTTGACACTGAAACTTCTTGGTTGAAATAAAAAAGAAAAAAAGAATTTGTCTCTCGCTTTTAATATTTTATGAAGATATTGTTGAAGTTTTATGTTCTTTATAGGTAACGGGACGACCACGATTTTTTGTTACCTTCATGATTTTTTGTATCACATGATGTTACTTTATTTAGATAGGGAGCCGTAGTAGAAATTTCGTGCTGTTCGATTCAGTTATGGAGCAAGCTCTCCATAAATAATAAGTATTTCGCTATTATATTGATCAGCTATTTATAAAGAAACGACAGCATTTTACAAATTCATAATCAGAATACACACTTCGGCAATACACATAGCTTGCCATAAGCTTTAGATATAATCGGTGCTCGGAGAAGAGAGTCTGTATAAAATATCGTCCATTTATGAATAGGTGTACCAGCTTGCAGATAACATTGGCTTGGCTTCGAAGGACTTGGTGGGCCATTTGACTAACCAAATAAGAAATCTATCATCTGTTCAAGAATATAATGATAATGGTGGCCGTGTTGGTTCCCGGTGGAGTAGAATAGGGCTACTCCTCCCCCCCCCCCCCCCCCTGTGGATAGGGTTGTTCTCCATCGACAGTAAACACATAGCCTATGACTAAGAGCCGAGCACCTTTTGACGGTAATAGTTTCCCCCGTATTACGTGGGACCGACAATCATACTTGGCGAAATGTGGGTGACAAGGTGGCAACACCTCTGCCAACCCCTATGGGGATTTAAGGCGCGAGTATATATGTATGTGTATGTTATGGGACAAGTAATAAATCGGGTAATATGAGAGTTAAAATAATCAAACTCATGTTCATAGCGACTCAACTACGGTTCATATATGAACTTGATTTATCACTTGGCCCCTAACATATATATTTGTAATAATAATGTCATCATTTACGCGCCCCACAGACCCTTTACAAAGCGGTTATCCAACCTAATAAAATCGTAGTATGTAAAGAGGCGCAAAATGTAGAAGTACGTCAAAACATGGGTAATTGTAGAACAGAACTGAGGGTTAATATTTAATAGAGTCCCTGTGCTGGCACAATGTACCCGCTATTAGGGTTGTCACCACAAACAATAGGTATAATGTATACCTATTCTGTAATAATACTTTCTGTCGATTTAAAAATAATGCAGATACTATGGCTAATATATTTTTTAGATTCGTGAATAAAAATGAAGTGAATAAATAAATTTATTCGCTTTCTAAAAGTCTCATTATATCTTTACTTTGTGTAGAATTGCCCAGATAACCCTATATACAATGCCCTAGAATATAAGAGATTATTGAAAAAAAATATATTAAGAAACTGGTACTAAGAATAGAAAATTGTTCAACGCCGAGATACTTTATATTAAAATCACAGTAAAAAATACTGAAAAAATCATTTTGCAATTATTATTCATATAAAATAATTAATCCATAGGTACACCCCTAGCATAGTCGCGACGAATAGTTTTTTTTTTCTTTTACTAACATTTTTTGACACATGAAATTTTTATACATCGCGTTTGAAAGGCAGGGCTTGAATTAAGAATTAGAATCAATGACGTAAGTACTGATTTCAAATGTAACTCTGTGCGTCTGTCTATCTGTCTGTTAAGCTTTCACGCCTAAACCATTGAACCGATTTTGATGAAATTTGGTATAGGGGTAGTTTAGACCTAGAGAAAGGACATACCGATATTAATTAATTAATTAATTATTATGTAACTGAAATAACAATAACTAATACTTCACAAATTGCAACTAGGATTCACGCTGTACCTACGTAATTATCACATGCTAGTAAAAAAACAAAATTAAAATTAAATTTTTCATACAATCTAAATATTTACATATAACTCAAAGGTGACTGACTGACATAGTGATCTATCAACGCACAGCCCAAACCACTGGACGAATCGGGCTGAAATTTGGCATGCAGGTAGATGTTATGACGTAGGCATCCGCTAAAAAAGGATATTGATTAATTCTACCCCCAAGGGGCTAAAATAGGGAATGAAAGTTTGTATGAAACTTTGTCAATTTTAAACCGATCGGGCTGTGACTTCGCATGCATAAAGCTACTATGTTGACTCAACACTAATCGAAAAACGACATCCACGCGGGCGTAGCCGCGGGCAACAGCTAGTTTTCCATAAAACTTACCGTTTTGACGTTTTGTAAAAAGTAACTAATTTGACTAGACAGTCGAATACCCAATTAGCACTGTTCGCGTGCGCCTAATAATTGAGATTAACTAAATAAGTGATTGGGCATGCATTTACACTCCGATCTGTCACGGGTTCGTATCCAACCACGCACTAACGGTACTTTATCATGGTTTGCAAATTCAATATTTACGTTTGTAAATTCACGCCTGTGAATACCCGAAAGGGTAAGCAGAAGTGTGTTAACACACATTTCGCTAACTATGAATTTCGATTCCTCGTGAGAAACGGCGAGCTTGCTGGTTAGGCGGGCAGTTCGCGCTGGGCTATATGTTTATTGTCGGATGGAGACCAGCCCTACCCCTCATTTGCCTCCTACGACACCCGCAGAAAGAGTTGGGGTGGTCCTATTCTACTCATTTGAGAACCTTCCGACCACTTTTAGTAACTTTCACATTTAAAATATTAGTGGGATTTGTGTAATTTTTTTGCGCGTGGCGTCCCAATCGCATCGGGGCATATCGATATCGAGCACCGGGGTTATTAGCGACTGTCATTTGACTAATAGCGTTTTCACATTGTCCGATATCAGATATTCGATAACCGACATCCGATAACGAAGGAAGTCAAATGTACGACAGAAATATCGGTTATCTGATCACAAAAGAGACTAAAAAAGTGATTGCAAGCAATTTTCGACCTTAGTGATATTTTCTTAGTTACGCGTCTTTTCGCCTTAATTGATGACGCTGATCACGGATATACGAAAAACTCGATATCATGTAATGTCAATTTGGTCAAACGTGCGTTTTAACGTGCCCTTCAAAACACGGATATACCATCTAAATCTATCCAGCCGTTCTCTTGCAATTGATTAACAAACTCAAGTCTATCCATTTAAACTTTCGCTTTTTTATACTAGGTAGTTTGCAGACAAGTATACGGTCTACCTGATGGAAAGTGGTTACCGTGGCCTATGGACGTGTGCTACCGACCCTGTAAGCACAGAGAGATTCTGTACCGTCAGTGTAGAAGACAAAGCAGGACAAGCCTTTTGGTTTTCCCACTGACAGCACAGAAAATCTCCAGTGAGCATGTATAACAACAGTACATTTTGTAAACACACACCTATGTATCTTAATATCAGTTTCACTTTCGAGGATGCCATCGGCAAAAAGTAACGACACGCAACTACAGACAATGTGAAAAAAAAAATAACTTGATTACTTTTTCATACTTGGGTACGTCAAAAAATCGTGCGAAGGAAACTGCGCTGTTAAAAATTGGTGTGTTCCGGCATACGATTTCCTTACGAATATATACCAACAAGGTATATATCTAAGGATGACACTGTTAAGCTCGTATTCTAGATTGATACTCAGTCCTGATTCTTGTTTTATCTGGGGCAAGATTTTATAGAGAGATAGATAGCTTTGACAGATTGTCTAGACAGTCTGTCGTATTTTGTTTTGCTGTTTACAGTTACCTCGTGAATCCGTTAAAAATTGGCTTTATTGCAATATAGAATCTTTCCTCAGATAAATCAAAATTTAGAACTGAGTATCATTGACATCTGACATCTGACAGGAATGTATGGAGAAGAATGATGTGTTGTTCACCCCCAAGTAATTGGGACAAGGGCAGGTAGATCATGATTTAGGTCGTCAAATTGTCTGCACCCCGCCTGATGGTAGGCTAAGACGCAGTTTAAAAAACAGTGGCCGCTGTTAAAGTTGCTGTCCCTATAATGGTCCGGACTCAAATGATGCTTTTTCATGTCCCACTTTAAAACTTGTCTAGTATTTTTTTAAGTTTGACCCAGTATCTACTGAGATTTCGCGGTCAAACAAACAAACTAACTTTTTATTTACTTGCCTAGCCATTTAATCAAACAGCTATGAAAATGACTTATATCTGCATGGTTATAAAAAAATTAACCACGAAGGCTAATGCGAGAATTCCGCTCCGATTCGCTCCCACATTAGACCTTCTAACCTAACCTATCTAAATCGGATTGCGTAACTTTCCCAATGAACCTATTACTAATTTTCTGTTACCTATTTAATAAAGCATTCAGTATGCTAACTATTTAAATCAAATAAGATAGGAAAAATTTAACCCGTTCAGGTGAGATTCAAACCGTCGACCCAAGACGAATTTGTAGGAAATATTTGGATGGATTCAGGCGTGGTTCGGTGGCTCAGTGGTCAGAGCATTCTCCCTATAAAAGAAAGATCACGGGTTCGAATCCCGCCTGAACCAAATAATTTTTTTTCTTACCTTAATCGATTTAACTCTTTATAATATTAGAATAGATAATATCGGGTGCTAACCCTATCGAAGGTGAAGTTAGTTTCCGAAACTTAGGAGATTTCTAAATCCCTTCCTCACATCAAGGCTTAGTACGGCCCAGGAAAACCTTGTAAGCAGGATGTTAGTCAACAGGAAGGCTAAAACATTACTGTATAAGAATTATATAGAGCATTTTTTTCAACATATGTATACATATTCACGATTATTATCCCTGAAGTGGTATGCAGAGGTGTATTAATACATACATGTCAATATTTGGGTGTACCTATAGCCGAGTGGTTCACGGCAGAGTAGAATTTTGGCCACCCCTTCTCTTCCCATTTGGTGTCGTACAAAGCGACTTAGGGATAGGGCTGATTAACTTCAACATCAGACAGATATGTACAGCTCAAACTCAGCTCGAGTCAACAATAGTGCCCGGAATACGGCAACAGGCTCACCCCCTATTACGTGGGACCGAATACAGATTGGTGAAATGTGGCTGTTAATTCACCTCTGCCTAACCCTCCGGGGATAAAGGCCTGATTATATGTATGTATGTACCTATAAGGCTCCACCAAAACCTTAAGATATTTTTTATATTTAGGACACGTTAATTTTACTTCACATCATCTGATGGTAAGCTAATGGGAAAGGGTCAGGGAAGAGGGTCACCTATAGGGTTATATATATACGGGTACCATGTTAATAATGGTGGTATTCAGCTTGACGGCCTCATCAAAAGAAGATTGTCGTCTGCGCACCGCGTGACACCCACCGGTCCCACTAGTGCTGCGACCACAATCCCCCCTAGCTGGCTATGCACTTGCTGACCCCTGAACGCAATCCAACCGAGATTGGATTACTATGGACGGTTTTTCGCAATCGTGCACGGTGGTACCCACCCGGCCGAAATTTGTGATAAGTTTGTGCCATCAAATTTCTACCACCAGTAGAAATTAATCTCTCTGTAGTTCCTAAGCATACAATGGCATGTAAAGGTCCCGGGGAAACTAAAACTAATGAATCTGGAAACAGTGCCCGGTCTTGCAAGAGGGTACAACTCGCCTGCAGGCAAGATATTAAGAGGGCGACTTGTATATAAAACTGCAAACAAACTTGGTGATATCATCATTATGCTAATCATTCATTTTGTATCCCCAGATCTACTGTTCTATTCTTCTTGAGAGGTTACCATAGCTTTGACGGAGCAACTGCCATCTGACCCTCAATCTCATGAGGAAATCGAGAGCCTTATAGCTCTCGGTGGGCCAACATCACAGTAGAGGCACATTTCGGTCTGTATCTTCTGAAATACACCTTTCTTACCATCTAGCGCGGTGCAGTCAATTAACGGACTTTATTAAAAAAAAACACTCAAGTTAGCCGTTGGTAAAAGAAAATAATCACTAATATACAAATTAATATTCACACAATCAAACAAACCATCAAAAATGAAAGATGTCATTAAAAATTGTACCAAATTGAACCGGAACGATAAATCTTCATTTAATTTTAACCAGTTTTATTGAGCCATTCATTATTGAATTAGTATTGAAAGGGCCGGGTCACCAACTGTAACAATATTATATGGTTGCAACGATACTCGCCAAACATTATATTTACGCCTGTAAATCTCCAAAGAGTTAGGTTGGATTAACACACAGGTTTCGTCAACTATGATTTTTGGCCCTACATAATAGCACAGATAATATAATACAACTAGCTGTGGCCCGCGGCTCCGCGTGCTTGGATGTCGGTTATACATAGTATAACATACTAGCTTGATGCATGTAAAGTCTTAGCCCGATCGGTTTAAAATTGACAAAGTTTCATACAAACTTTCATCCCCCCCTATTTTAACCCCTTAGGTGTACAGTTAATCAAAATCCTTTATTAGCGGATGCCTACGTCATAACATCTACCTGCATGCCAAATTTCAGCCCGACCCATCCAGTGGTTTGGGCTGTGCGTTGATAGATCACTATGTCAGTCAGTCAGTCACCTTTGAGTTATAAATATTTCGATTCTTATAGTAATAGAGAGCAAGCCTAATTGTCGTCATACGGAGAGAACTGCCCTATCCCTACGACACCCACAGGAAGAGCTGGGGAGGCTCTATTTTACTTCACCAAGAACCAAGACATCTGCAACGATATCTCTGATGGTTCTCTATTTGGTGAATTCACTATTGAAAGACTTATTATTTACGATAAATGTAGGGTATATGGTCATAACAAGACTTTGTGGTACAGTGAACCATAATTAATGATTTTTCATACTAAAATATATGATAACTGAATGAAATTTTGAAGCATTTACTATGCTAACTTTTCAAATCAATTAAGATAGGAAAAAGTGAATCGCTCAGGTGGAACTCGAACTCGCGATCTTTCCCTTAAAAGGGGAATGCTTTGAGAACTGAGCCACCGAGCCACGCCTGAAGGTATCCAAATTCTCCTATACTACCGTCTTTAGGGCGACGGTGGGAGCCATCTAGCATGCAGCTATACATAATAAAATAATAAATATGGAGTAGATTAGAGCCATGCTATCTTTTCGTGTCGTAGAAAGCGACTAAGGGATAGGGTAGTAAGCATACTACCCAGGACTAAGTACTTGATAGCAATAGACTTGCCCCCTATTACGTGGCGCCGAAAATCCTAGTTGTCGAAATGTGGGTGTTAATAGACGTGTATTAACTACCCCTTCGCGGATTTACAGGTGTAAGTTTTTGTATGTATGTATGCATAATAATATCAATCTAATATTTTATCAATCGCGTTGAATGAATGAATGAACGAATGAATTTAAATAAAATATTAAGACGCAGTTATAAGTTTAATTCGTGTAAAATTAATGAAATTAAATAGGTAAGTCATCACAAATCTTAGTAATTAAATCTTGAATGGTAAAGTTCTGAATTTTTTCAATAAGTAAAAGAAAACCGCAACTACCAGCTGCTATATTTTATAGTAGCTTTTGTCCGCGGCTCCGCCCGCGTGGAGGTCAGTTATCGCTTTAAATTGTAGCCTATGTGTTATTCTGATGTAAAAGCTCTATTATTGTAAAGTTTCATTAAAATCCATTCATTAGTTTTTACTCTTTCAAGTAACAAACATATATTCATTCATCCATCCATCCATCCGTTACAAACTTTCGCGTTTTCGCATTTAAGATAAGATTATACTAAAATAACTTACCACAACACAGATACTCTAATCCCACAATTAAATTATCACACCTATAAAAATAAAATTAACATAAAGATCAATTACGTTTTTAAAATGACAACAAATTCATATTTTCTGATAAAAATTCTAGTTCATTCATTATGCTATTTGTATTCACATAATTATCAACATTATTGCTAGGTAGTTAAAGTTTAAAATTAGCTACACTATAAAGCTAATAAATCTTGGAATGTTTAACAAGGGGTGACGATATTAAAATAGAAAACATTTTGTTTATAATAATGTTATTTGTGTAATAAATGCCATTAGCTTGTTAACAGATTAATTAAATTGTTGAATGAATGATACTGCATGTTTAGAACAGAACGAATGATGTTGAATGAATGATAGATGAAATAATAAAGACCAATGTATTAATGTGTTTTCGGTGAAAGAAACATATTATGAAATTTAAAAGCCCCACTTTAATGGGATGATACCATAGAAGGGATAATCTGTTCAGATCAAAGGTTACTTATCCCTTTATCAAGGCTTTAGTAACCGGTGATAATGGTGAAGTGACTAGGTACGTCAGGCGCTGATACTTATAGACAGATGATTCTCTAAACGGAAATATTCATAAGAATATTTTTTGATGTGTACAAACACCCATGGCTGGAGCAACTGGGGCTAACGGTTAAAGTATGATATCTGATGCTATTATCCCGCAACGGAGAGTTGATATACCGTGAAGAAGAAACCCTGGTTTAATGTGGGGCTTTGATCGTAATAACCGGGGCTAACAGTGAAGTTACTGTATTGGATTAAAAAGATAGTTCATGGTAGAGGTTGTAACAGCCAAAGAGAAAGGTGTAGGTGATCTTAGGACTCACATTTAGCTCCGCGTTAAACTCGCCTGGAATTCATCGTTAGCCCCGCATTAGACTTGCGGAAAATAAGAGCATTTCCACACTGGTCTAACGCGGGGCTGAATAACGATGTACCACGTCGAACGCGGGGCTAAATTATAGTGTACCAGGTAGATCTATCGTGAGGCTATCGATTAAGGGGCAATATAATGCAAACGGAGTTTATCCATGCACAAAGTTAAGATAGTTCATAGTAGAGGTTGTAACAGCCAAAGAGAAAGGTGTAGGTGATCTTAGGACTCACATTTAGCCCCGCGTTAAACTCGCCTGGAATTCACCGTTAGCCCCGCATTAGACTTGTGGAAAATAAAAGCATTTCCACGCTGTTCTAACACGGGGCTGAATAACGATGTACCACGTCGAACGCGGTGCTAAATAATAGTGTACCAGGTAGGTCTATCTTGGAGCTATCGATTAAGGGGCAATATAATGCAAACGGAGTTTATCCATGCACAAAGTATAGTCAGAAAAACGAATTTAATCACTGTAGCTGATCTTGAATGGAAATTTATGATGACAGTTGGTTGTTTAAGTTTAACAATGCCGTCCAAACGGTCCATTATACTTAACAACAAATTTTAATTGTTTAATGTGTAGTTAAAATGCGTAAAATTACTGCAGAGCCAGTGTTAGGTGATTTTAATTGCTATTGTAGTGTTAAATGAGCTGTTTAGATTTAACATACGATTGTATGATTATAGAATTGAGTGGTGGCGTAGTGGTAGAACGTATGACTACGTACGTCAGAGATCATAGGTTCAAATCCTGTTCAGTGCATCAATCAATCAATTAGCCCACTGCAGTCCACTGCTGGACATAGGCCTCTCCCAATGTGCGCCATTTCGTACGATCCTCCGCCTTCCGCATCCAGTCCGTCCCAGCCACCTTTTTCAGGTCATCGGTCCATCTGGCCAGGGGGCGCCCTACCCTTCGTTTGCCTTCTCGCGGTCTCCACTCTAGGACTCGTCTGCTCCAACGGCCATCGGTCCTTCGACAGACGTGGCCAGCCCATTGCCACTTCAACTTGCTTACTCTGCGAGATATGTCGGCAACTTTAAATTCGGTAAAATTTAATTGAAACCTCCCAACTTGAAGAGAGAAGTCTGACACAAGGCCTCATCTATCTAACAGTATGTGTGCCGGCTTGCAAGAGATGTTGTCGTAGCCCTGTTGCTTGTACTTATGTTAAGACTTAACTACCGTGATATGCCAATAATTACCGCCATAATTTCAATGGACGCGTGGTTCCCGGCAGAGTAGAATTTGGGCCACCCTTTCTCTTCCCATGTGGTGTCGTACAAGGCGACTAAGGGATAGGGCTGATTAACTTTAACATCAGACAGATATATACAGCCCAGACTCAGCCTCAGATGGATGGCTCGAGTTAAAAATAGTGCCCGGAATACGGCAATAAGTTCACCCTCTATTACGTGGGACCGAATACAGATTGGTGAAATGTTGGTGGCTAATTCACCTCTGCCTAACCCTCCGGTGATATAGGCGTGATTATATCTATGTATAATTGCAACAACGCCTGAGTGTAGCAACGATTTGTAGACATAAAATTGAGGAATTAAGAAGTTGTCTGTTTGTTTGTCTGTACATAAAATTGAATAGCCAATCAAATTTTTTTGACATATAGATTGATATGACATTGTCACTTTACAATACAATAATTATTGCGGCAACAGCCCGGTAGATGGTAAGGTGGTGTGGCCCCAGTATTAGAAAAAAATGAACTAGTTTTGGAGAAGGTATAGGTATAGGTTATGTAACATCACGCCACGACTTTTAGGAGCCGAGCATTAAAAATAAAGACAACGAAAAGCGTCTGATAGAATAGAACCGTGTACGTCGTATAAAACCACGAGGCATTACTAGTTCTAAAGTAAAAAATAAGAAAAAAATATTCGAAAATAAAAAGCGAATGTACAGTCATGTTAAAAAGCGCTTAACTCAACTTTCGGCTCGACACGCCCCCTTCAACGAACGCTATGAATGATGCTCTGTTTAGTTTAATAATTATTATTATTACATTATACACGAGCATAATTATTATAATATATGGTTCATATGTTAGTATCACTGTAATGTGTTGATTTAACGCGATTCTTAATAAATAAATCAAATCAACATAACCATAAATAATAATTTCTTGGAGTTTATTTAGATTCTTATTACTGTTACTTGTTTATTTATGAGTTGTAGTTTATTACTCATAGATGAAGCCAAGTATTGCTTACGAAAGGGGATTTAAGAGGATGAAACTATAAAATTAGAGTTGCTGTGTACCCAGCATTAGAGTAGGAGAATTTGTCCGCATTAATTTCATAAATTCTGTAACTTGCCTCTGTGCAATACGTTGTTACTTCATTTAAGAAAGATGTTGTAGTACGTAGCCTAGTATCTCCGTTCTGTAACAAGTTGAAGATTCATTGCATTATAAAATTAATTTATTTTGAAATAAGTTACCAAATTATAGTTGTGAACGTTTCATTTTACTTGATGTTTTGGTGTTAAATTTTGGAGGTTATTCGTATCACCACTACTATGCTTAAATCTTTAAAACTACGCAACAGATTTTGATGCGGTTTTTTTAATAGATAGAGTGATTCAAGAGGAAGGTTTATATGAATAATACATGGTTAATATAGTAGAGGGCGCAGCGGAAACGGGATCTGACGCCACGCGGGTAGAAAAATATTGGCGATACGAAGTTCGCCGGGTCAGCTAGTAGTATTATAAAGAAAAGAATAGAGTATATAGATTGACTTACAGATGAGGCTATGATGCAGGCTTATCTCTACAGGTTGGGAGGTCAGATTACAGTAACTTCCATAAAATTCGTATAGTCAAATTAAAAAAGGAGGAGAAGTAGCTCGACCCTAGTCTCCGAGGTTGACGCTTCGGATGCAACTAGTGCACCATGATTATGATGATTATGATGATCAAAATATTTTACAGGTTCTTTAAGCAGTGGTGCAATATCCTTCATTTGGATTTCCCCTTACATTGGTATCCTATTGGCTCTATCATCTAATATCCACATCAATGTTTGTTTATTTGTATTTTATATGCTACCGTATAGATATTCCGATTGTGATAAGACTTTGTCAACTTATTACTTGCACTTATGCAAAGGTTACTGGCATGGTGCAGTTATTAGGCCAGATATTAATAGTTTGGACCCGGTGGGTGGCGATGCAACCGGTTCATGGGATTTTTATATACAAAATTGTCTTTTTGAAATCATGTCGAAGCAACCAGAAAGTCCACTAATTTTTTTTTATGAATATTAGCAACCGAAATTGTCAAAATTACTAATATTCCCTCTAACCTCTAATTATGCTTCTAAAGTATTCAAAAGTATATTCACGCACTATCTAAAATCCTTAAATGTACTAAAATATCAACAAAAAAGTAACCTACACAACAAAAAATAAAAAAAGCCACTCGTTCAAAGTACATTTACGTTAAAAAGCGGCGTCACACCCACAGGCGGTACGACACGAAACATGCTCTATTTAAATAAATAATTATGATTTTATTATATCGGATTATTAGATAACTACCGCATAACATAAGACTTCGGTTCTAATCTAAAACAGCAGGCGCGGGATCGATCCCCGCTCAGTGCAAATATTTATATGCATGAATATAGGTATTTGCATTGGTCTGGTCGTGCCTCGGAGAGCACGTTAAGCCGTCGGTCCCGGTTGTCATACGAACAACTATGGCAGTCGTTAAGGGTAGTTGGGAGTCTTCAAAAAATCCAACAACTGGTCTAACTGCATTGCTTCGATATCGCCTTTGGGTTTTGGAGGTCATATGGCAGCTTCACGGAAAAGCAGGCAGTTGCTGCTAAAGTTCAGCCAACTCCACAGATAGACTGGTACAGTGGGGTCCAGACTCCAAAATGAAACCTTCGGATGCCACTAGGATTAAAAATGGAATGAAGAAAAACATAAGACTTTGGTTCACTTTATTTCTAAAAAAATATCTAAGTATGTTTATCCGCATTCTAGATTCCATAACACAAGCTAGTTAAACTATGCTTATCATGGATCTAGATAGCGTTGTGCGAAATGTTGTGGAATATTTATGTGTAATATTTGAAGAATTACCAGGTGTACTGGCTAGCAAGTGATATTATCTTGGGCCTTGGCTATCGGTGGGGCCCTCATCTACCCCCATATTTACACTAACGAGGTTTTAATTGCATTTTTAACTCTAAGATGACAGTTTGTTTGTCAATTTTACACTTGACACTGACAGCCCGTCAAATGATAAACATACAAATGACATAATGAAAGGTTGCAAAGCAAAACTTGAGTTGTTCTCACACGCATATTGCCACCTGCAGAAAAAAAAACCAGAACTATGGTACAACTATTTCCCCACATAGATATATGTTTGTATCCTATATTATGATAGTATTAAATACAGTAAATATAGTCGTTTATGTAGAAATACTTGCTTTACTCTATGGTATTTCCGGGTCAGCTGACAGTCGTTACCATAAAAGCTAATATAACCAAATTATGGAGGAAGGAGAGCGGATCCCCGGCTCTAAAACGTTTTGGATCTAACCGGGATTTCTCTTTTGAAAAAAAAAATGTATCTATCAGTACCAATCTTTTGGTATAACAGCTCTTGGGGACAGCGTGGTCCCCCCCTCCCGAAGAGGGCCAGACCGAGAGGAATGTCCCTGGGTCAGCCGGGGTGCGAGGGATATGTCGCATGACAACCTCACCTTCTGCCTAGCACTACGACCCAGAGACGGTGTGCGGTTTAGTCGGTTCGAGTCTTACATAACCTCCCCCTCCGGCTCCGGAGGGTGGGTATCCGTGGGGATTTCCCACACGTAAAAAAAAAGGTACAACAGCTCTTTTAAAAGCATAAATTAAAGCATATTTTTAGAATTAGATACGTTCATACTCTACTAATGACATAACTACTTCAGTAGCTTACTGATCAAGCTACCTGCCAATCAAGAGGTCCCGGTTTTGGATCCTGGTCATTGCAATACCAATCCACTCCCAACACAAGGAATTTACATTATCAGCTATAAGGCCAACCGGTAATACTAGTAATTTACTATTACATACATATACCAGTGAACCCATACTACAAAGGGGTAGGCAGAGGTGTATTAACACCCACATTTCGCCACGAATTCGGTCCAACGTAATAGGAGGTGAACCTAAAACCATCAAGCAGGCACTTTGTCTTGGGCTGTATATTTACTGTCGGCTGGAGAATAGTCTATTACATTAGTCGTCTTCTACGTCACAAATAGAAAGAGTTGGGATAGCCCTATAGGAACCAACACGGCATAAAAAACTAGATATCTATAAACAAGGAAAATCGTCAGCGCTCCGTAAAGAAATGTTCTTTTATAACGCACTTAATACCTCACACACCGTGCGCACGCGTTCCATTATTACTATTATTTAAGTACAGACTCGTATTATTATTATTATTAAAGTACACTAGGGAGTAGAACCCGGAACCTTAGATCAACCAACTGGTGATAGCCTCTGGCTGACGTGTATAATAACATAGTGAATAGTTTTTAATTGTTGCCTTGGCGGCCATTTTTGTTAAGTTTTTGGAGAATTTTTAAGTTGGCTGTAGGCTAAGCACGTGTTTAGTACGCTCGACGAGAAAAGTGTTTCGATCTTTTTAGAAATGCATTATTATTGAAGTGTGTTCGACTTAGCTTTTCGTTATTATTATAAGATACTTAGGTATCTTAGTTATATACGAAAAGGGAAAATTACACATTTTACCCCTCAAGAGTAAAATTTTCAAAAAATATTTATTTCTAATTACATACATACACTCACGCCTTTATCCCCGAAGGGGTAGGCAGAGGTGCTAGCACCCACATTTCGCCGGTTTATGTTTAGGTCCCAATGTAATAGGCGGCGAACCTATTGCCATTAACGAGGCACTTATAAACCAGCGATAAATGCACACATAACTTCGAAAGGCATCGAAAAGTCATTGGTATGTGCCATGGAAAACCTGGGATCGAACCCGAGACCTCGTCTCAGCAGTCCATTATGGATATTTTATGGAATCTTACGTTCTATAAATATAGGTAAGAATAGTCGGGTTTTTCTATCAATGCGGGTAATAACGGGTGCAAATAGCACTTTAAATATCCTAGACTATCTTAATATAAAACCAATCTAAAAAAAATATATATAAAAATAAAACACAAGAAAAAAACCCTTTGAAAATCTGCTCTAAAACATACTTTGATTTAACTGGCAACATCATCAAAATGTAAAGAAAAATCTCTAAAAATAATAATTGAATAAGTTGTACTTACTGACATTCAATCAAACTAATTGGCAAACAGGGATTTCGAAATATCTTTGCGTATATAAACGTCAAAATAAATAATAAAATAATGAATGGCTACAATCCAAGATGGCGCACTATACACGCTAATGAGGTATGACATTGCAATACAACTTGTCATATGAATATTCACACTTCAATAAACTGTGTTTACACACCATTTCTGTAGAATTACTGCAGTACTGTTTACTGAGTATGAAGTAATATTTATGAGGGAAACAAACGTATTCGTGATTCGAAAATAGGTACGTGTGTTTTTAATCTGTGGAGTACTCCTATCTGAACGCCAATGGAGTTATGGCGCGAACGCAAAAAATAGCGCATCGCGGTATTTTTTATTTTCAGAATTTGGTGTCAATTCGAGTTTTATGTATAAAAATGGTGAGTAGTAATTTATACATAACGTCTTGGACAACGCACACAAGTGAAGGAAAGTGGCATATTACAGTGAATTGTGATTTTTCGAGTTCGTTCCAGTTCTCACTAGGCAGCTTTTAATAAAGTCCCTACAACTTTACTGAGGTAGCAATTTTCATTTATCTTCATCGTCATCATCATCATCAACAGTTATTTAGAAAATCGCGGTTCCTCTAAGCTTGTAACCAGGTGTCCTCACTGTTCGGTAAACGATCAGTGGGTTAAGTTATCTAGGCGAAGGTTACCATTGGGATGGGTGATCGTTTAGGGGTGTTACATTACAGTGTGAGCGCTTTCGTGCTTCAGAGGGCACGTCAAAAGTCGGTCCGGGCTGTCAACAGTCGCTAGGTCAAGACAGAGGCCTATTTGGGCGACCTGAACATTGAACAACTCTGTCACAAGTCGTCCAATAATCACACGAAAAGAAGAACTCTAAGCTGCATTAGTTTCTTTTTTTTTAAGAAATCATTCACCTAATTTGTCAGTATTTTACAAGTTATAAGTAGGTGTACGAATTAAAAAAACACCTTTTATTATGTTAGCGGGTTTCTTAAGACGAAAAGTCCAAAAACAAAAATTATTATAAGTTCTAACTATTTTGTTTTTAACTGTGCTCAAAATCCTTAGAACTAAACAATCTTATGTAGGGAAGATCCTTAGGCTATATTCTGGACACTCCCAGGCCTAACGTTTTAAAAATGTTACCAAAAAAAGTATAACGCCTTTCCGTCCCTATTTTGGGTATCTTTAGATCGAAATGTATGCGAGAAAACAAGTCAAATAAAATCATAATAAGACTTTTATAATGTTTTGAAACTTAATCTACGGTAACAATTAATTTAGATAAGTATTATAATTATTTAATAATGAAATTAAATTACCAAAAGGCATTTATTTGTTAAAATCATGATCGTTTTGAAGATCATATTGACTTCTATGTAGGTATAAGTACTAGACAAGTTATTTAGAACAAATATTCTGTCATGGTTGCTAGATAAGGCGGTTTTTTTTTTAAATTTGGTACGGGACGCAGAAACCAGTAATGAGTTATTGAAGTATGACAGGCAACATATTCCTTTGACAGCTACAAAAATTAGTACATTGTTACTGTTCAAGTAATGATCTTTCTTTCAGGATACCATTATTTTTTCGTTCTGTGTTGCCAGTCTGGAAGTTTAAGAGAAGTAATTCTTTATTCTTACTTGCAACTACTATAACTAACTTAATACATACATTATGTATTCACGCTTGTTAATCCCCGGAAGGAGTACGCACAGTTACATTAAGACCCACATTTCGCCAACCAAGATTTTTAGTCCCACTTAATAAGGGGTTAGCCTATTGCCATCATGCTGGCACTTTGTCATGGGTCATGTCTACTGTTGGATGGAAAACAGCCCTCTCCCTTAGTTGTAGCCTTCTATGGCAGTTAGCTACTGGAAGATGATCCTATTCTTATATATATACTCCACTGGGAACAAGGCTCCAACTTATTTAGTTAATTATAAATGCGACATGATATAACAGTTTATCGATACCTACATTTTCTCATATCTACCTTTACTTAATAAGCTAATTCTGTTAATTAAACCTGTTCAAGTAATTAAAAGTTAATAATTTGATTCCCATAGCCCGAACAGCCATAAAAGCGCGGTAAAGTTATGGAGGGAAAAGAGTATGTTTTTTTTCTTGACGCAGAACAAGGCGTTTTCGCTTTCTTGTCGAGGGAGGAACGAATGAGTGAGTAATGTTATCTATAGATACATAAGGAAGGTGAATAATAATTGATAATAGACTTAATTAATCTAACAGTTTATACGAGTAAGACCTGTATTTCACAACTATTCTCAGCCTTGTATCTCGATTTTCATTGACAGATTTGTCAAATAGTCATAACTATTTACCCTCAGTACTATTTATAATGCGAGGGATATGTCGCGAGACAACCTCACCTTCGGACTAGCACATCGACCCACAGACGGCGTGCAGTTTAGTCGGTTCGAGTCCGACGTAACCTCCCCCTCCGACTTCGGCTTAACTTTAAAATGGGTTTCACCAACGCTAGGATCTGGGATCAATGCAAGATAAACTATGTTATTACGTTTTGGCCTTGAATTTGGTGGTTATAAATTGAGAATTTTCACTGGTGAATTTCAGTGTTAGGTAAATTTATTTATATTATTTACTAAGTTTAATCATACTAACGTCGTATCCACTCCCAGAAATATTGTTTAGTTACATACCTAATAACTGGCATCTCAATGAAATTCTAATGCCTTTATGTGTTTGTAGAAAAAATATCGTACACTTTTGTTCGCTTATATGGGTACTATTTTTTGTTTATTTTAGAATTGCAAGGAAGACTCGAATTTATGAACATGTAATAATCTAAATTACCGTGTGAAGAATAATACAGTTTATCCGTTCTAGAAATAAGTCAAAAACATTTTCGTGAGTGCCAGATTAAAATGGTAATTTCTTAATACCATAGAAAAAATATACCATTCTTTATGTGAACTACTTTTAGTAAATTCAGGTACAAAAAAATAACCGTAACTGTAAAATCGACTAAAACTCTCTTATTAAAAACCGCACTTTACCGAAACGTTGACGTTTCAACCGTTATCGCGCGCTCGTCTGTTTCGTTTTTTTTTTTTAATTGTTTTTTTACCTTGTAAAGCTAAGGGGTTTTATTGTTTTTTCTCTTGTACATTTTTATAGTCGGTTTTTCGGTAGGCGGGATAGGGGCGGAGTACCCGGTACGGAGCGTGTGTGGCTCCGTTTAGTTTTAAGTATTTTAGAATAGTGCTTGATATTTTAAGCGACAATTTTTTTTTGAAGATATATTTGCGTTTTGTCAGTGTATTATTACTACTGTACATAATTAGATATGATGACCTACTATACTTTTTACTTGCCACTGGATAGTACAATAACAGGTATGATCAGGTAGTTCATAAATATGTATAAGTATATTGTCTATACATACATACAACAGGAGGATATTATAATATATTTTACTAGCTACTGCCCGCGGTTTCGCCCGAATGGAATTCTGTTCCCGCTACCAAAAGTAGCCTATATGTTATTCCTACAGTCTATCCTTGTACAAAATTTCAACCAGATTCGTTCAGCCGTCAGAGTTTGATTAAATAAGACATATCTAAACCTCTTCACAAACTTTCATAATTAACCATGGTGTCCCCCATCTTGCCCCCAAAAGGGGGTGTGATATCTTCCGCGTGAAACATTCAAACATAAACTGCATTAAAATATCCCTAAATTGCGATATTATGATACGCATGCAAATTGAACAACTAACTATCATGACTGTAAATTAAACAAACAACAATTAAAAAATCGATGATTTTATATTCCATCACTGTCTATCGATAGAGTGTACATCACTAGTGGCTGGAGGGTGTGTCAGGGCCCGAGGCCCGGTATTGTTTTGTCTGTACGTATGACGGACGCCGACTCGTACATACATACAACTTGTATGGGACTTGCATGGGAATCTTGCCGATGTGAAGAATGATAGACAATTAAAATATGTGTCTTTTGTCAGTACTTACACGTTTCAAAAAGAGTTCTAGACTGTGTTGCCTTTTGTAAGAAAAAATATCTAACTTAAAATTGACGGTTTTATTTATGCTTATTGCAACATTGCGTAACTATGAGCACGTTGTGGTTTTAACTTCCCATTATTTTCAACTTCTAACATAATCAAGATTTTTTTTTGTTAGCAGTAGGTTCACATAGTTTTAAACCAAATACAAAAGTTAAGATAAATGATTGAAAGATATATTTTAATGAAATTTTAAAGCTAACTTTGCCGCCCCATGACGGTAGTATGGGAGAATTTTGAACATCACAGATTCATGTACAATATACTGCTTCCGGACTATTTGGCCATATAAAAGTTTCGTTACTTGTCAGTCGAAGAGAAGTCGTCGACGAGGAGAGGTCTACGCACTCGTCGCCGCCCGGCCCTACGCCACTGAAAATGTCGAACGTGATCGACGAAACGTCTGGAACGCAAGTTTCATATGGACTACGTAAATACAGCCCGGAAGCAGTATATTCTACATGCAACGCCGGCTTTGAAAGCCAAATGCTTATAATCACAGATTCAGTTGGTCAGAGCATACCCATAGATTGGTCGTGGGTTCAAGTTCAGTTCTTGGAGGTTCATTTTTCCTATTTAAATGGTTCGTAAGAGTGACTAGAATGGGACTAGTATTATTTCACATATGTGAACTCGTGGGCTAAAGCTAACAGTACCGGTAACTATTTACCATCAGTCTCAGAACACCATCCATTAGCTACCATCGCACACGGTAGAGAAATTCTATTACTGTTTCCGAATCCACCTTAAAGTTTCAAAAGCATATTTCATTTCGAAGACAGGGCTACTATTGCAACCGTATAAGTAAACAAATGGTACACTTAGTTTATGGACGTATTAATATCATGGCGTCTGAAACACGGGGGCCGTTGTGCAAACATTTTGCATATCTATGATCTCACCGCGAGGGTTACCAGCTGAAAAATAGCATTCGAATATATGGGTGAACTTTAAGTGCACGGAACTGCTGTTAAAATTGAGGAATGGCATTTTGTATTTTTAATAGAATTAAAAAAAATAGTACGGCAAAATATAGGACAGTGTAATATTACTGGATCTGCTTTTAAAAGCAGATTACTGCTTGGGATCATAACGATAGTGGATTTTATATAAAATAATACGTACCGTAATTATATGCAGGAATAACCTATGCTGAATTTTAAGACTATTAAAAAAAATTAAATTATTTCTAGATAGAAATACCCAGACCTGGTCAAAATGTGTCCTACAAGTACATATTTCATTAGGTATATTTCATATTTCATAAAATTCCATTACCGCCAAAATATTCACGGCCACAGCTTAAATATGAAAAAAAAATGATCCTGATTTTTTGAGAAACGCACCAAAAGAGCCGCGGACAATTCCAAATTCAAAATTTTCCACGCCGGGCGTTCGTTCGTATACCGAATATAAAAAGTTAAAGTGCGTTCGATATTAATATGCAGCGCTGAGAATCGTGCGTTCATTTAGTGTTGTGATTCATTTTAGTCGAAAAATATTGTCGGTTTTTCCAGATATTGAAATGATTTTACATCAAATTAGTGTTAGTATGACTAAGACGGTTTCTTAAGAAATTCTTTTCATGGATAATTTTGTCAATTTCTGAACATCTTTTTGTGTAAGTAGGTACCTAAATTCATCAATCAATGAAATTAATAGTTACGCTATTCTCGACAATCTACACAGCGTTAGAGTCAGTAATGACTTCTTGATTATAAGTTCGATAACACGATAAGCCTAATGTTAAGTACTACATACTTGCAATATAAGAACGAATAAAAAATGGCAACTCTCTATCGAGACGCAGGCCAAAACCATTGATATCCTAATAAAGGTACCTAAACATATTCATACTGTCATGTGACAGTAGGTACGTTACGTAAAAAAATTACGAATATAAATAAAAACTCTCTGAAAATCTTCAAGAATATCTAATCAAAAGTGAATAAACTAAAAAAATACATATTTAAAAAAAAGTCAAGTCTTTTCGACGAAACTCAAGCTATCGATTCTTTTCACACCACTAGCCCAGATACAGCACGCTTACCAAAAAGCAGGGTGTTGGTCCGATCCGATGTTGCGATACGAAACCAGTAATTACAACTTACCACTGACTATTATCAAGTAGCGCATGCCTTTCATATATATTTTACAAAATGGATGGCCATGCTTCAGCCAGTCTCGCGATGAATATTTATATTGTAGATTTATGTGAGATGTTTATGTATGTTGATTTATAGAGGGTTCGTATTTCGAACGCATTTCGCGAGTTTTGAAATTAGAATTTGGTGCTTTTTTTTATTTCATAGAGAAATTGCTTGCTCTAATTGGAATATTAGATAATTGGGTATCCACACACTATTTAATTTGCAGACCGCTAGTATACTAAGTATGTAGGTAGATAGCGATATAAATTACAAATAGGTATGTACTGTCTTCTTTTTTTGGAGAATAATTGCTAAACGAAGATTTTCAGAAAAAAAAAACAATTTTTCAATCTTCAGCTACAAGTAGAAAAAAAAAATTCTTTCAGGAGGGCCACCATTTTTTTTTCACCATTTCTCTAATCTTATATATACCATTTTGTTTATACTCCTTATTCTGTTAAATCAACTAGTTTCTGTGTTCTGTAATCTATAACAAGCGTGAAAAAACTAGTCTTGTAGCAAACGAATGAATAATTAATTAAAGCCATTTCGGCGCCAGTGCCTCACTTGATTGATTTTTATTACTTCAATACTTTGAAGTGAAGGAATTAAGATGGCCGCTTTCCCGCGCTAAAAGTACCGAACGACTGTGTAATTACCAGCCGCGACTAGGTTGAAAAGTAGTAAAAGTCTTATTAGTTAATAGTTACAAAGTGAAAAATTCCGACATGATGTAATATCATTTTAGATTATTCCTTTTAGTAAAGATTGTTCCTTTTAGGTACTTTAGTATTATGTTATCTGTGTTTTAGGTTACAATTTTGAAGAAATACAACATTTTAGCATCATATTCGTCAATAAGCAGTACTTCAATAGCGGTTATAGACTTATTCATTCATGTAACGACTGTCATATACGTCAAATTCCATATATTCGTCATTCTATTCCACCAAACGCCAGCTAGCGAATTGCCACTTGTCTAGAGGGGCGGGAAACGAACCCGCGACCCTGCGAAGCAGTCGAATGCACTACTACCACGCAGCATAGCTTATCCTATGTGTGTATGCACTCCACCAAGTTTTTAAAATGCTACATGCGTATATATGGGCTAATGTATAAATGAATATGAAAACATAGGTACATTTAATACCTAGACATCTAGAACATGCAAATAAACTATGAAAATATAATTTTATAACCGTTTTAAGCCAGTCTTTGACAAGTCAAGGCTGTTAGCAAGGATTACGGTCAATTTAGACGGGCAAAGGATATTTTGTCACCTTAAAGACTGCAACCTGTCAAGATTTAATTTTATCTTTCAATATATATATTTATGGTAAACTGGAGACTTGTTTTGCAACTGCAATTTTATTTATACCGTTATTCAAAAGTATACTCCGGCTTGTATTCCAGAGCAACGCTAAGTTGTGCATCGAGTCTCACATTAGAACTGTCATTTAGAATATAGTCTGTCCTGAAATCTAGTTATTGAGATTCAGGTCTCAGAGCTGAGTTTCGGTCAGAAGTACAGGCCTTAGAGTGAGACAACTTATGGATGGTTTTGGGGATTAACCCGTCAAGATCTTCAGCATCTCAGCCACATTGCGTTATCCTATGTAAACGTAGGTTCCAATTAGACAGGACGATGGTCAGATTTTTTTAATATAGGTAACGTCAATTAGACTACAGCTCCTGATGGTTGGTAATCTGAAAGCAGTCTCGGGAAAAAGAGCCACTATTACATTCACCAAAAATGTTACAATGGCGGTCCTTTTCGCGGTCTCAGTAGATGCTCTTGTACGCCCCACTTAAAAGGCCCGATACCACACTGTAGTGGCCAGTGTATTTTCCTTAAACAGGGATGAATCATGGGCTTAAGTTCAGTAGGTACTTCTGAATGATTTTATTTCGTTGTACTAACAAATTCTATCTCTTCCAACAGAAAAATGTGGTCTGTCAGACGACCCTGGTCTCCGCGTTAACGGCAAAGGGAAAAAGATGAGGAAACCCCGCACGATATACTCCAGCCTTCAACTCCAGCAGCTGAACAGGAGGTTTCAGAGGACGCAATACCTAGCCCTCCCAGAGAGAGCGGAGCTCGCAGCGAGTCTTGGACTGACGCAAACTCAGGTTAGTGGTTAAACTTTGTTAAAGAGTTGCAATTTTATTTGATCCAGTTTAATAGGCGTTCGAAATTAAATTCTTTTTAATGTGTATCTACCCTCGAAAGTGTTAGAACTTTATTGCAACGCCTTGTATTATAACTAACCCTTTGTATTTTAACTGCTGAATTTTGCTAATTTTATTTATATTGAATTAAAAAGCGGATTTGGTAAAATACAATCTAAAAATATAGCTATTAAAAATAGTATAAGTCTGTGGACAATATTGATGAATGTTAGACGCTATTATATTATTATGATCCACGATAATATTGAGAATATTTTAAAAGCGCCCAAACTCCTTTACCGAATGAACGTATAGCTTTGTTATAGTAGGTATGCGCCATTCGACTGATCTGCCATTTCAGAAGCATTCAATTATTACATTGCATCGTCATATTTTTGCATTGCCTGCCTGCTTGCGCATGTCATAATTGCGCTTTTGAAAAAGTTTTTGATAATAGGGAAACGGTCATTATTTATTGATATCATGATTACTTAAGTACTTACTTACCAAAATATTTTTCTATTATTGAATATAAAAAAATGGAAAAAAAACATCGTAAAGGTATCTTAGATGTAAAAAAAATCTACAACGAAATTTTTTTTAACAAAAATATAACATAGGTCCTTTACATTCGCTTGAGTTGAATTTCCGCTGTCCTAATCTTATATAAACTTTGCGTTTTTACATGCACAATTATTTCATTACTTCCTGTGATTTAAACAAAGTGTTGAACATCACTAGCCATTTACCTACTTCTAAGGAAATAATTTCGTATTACTAATTACCCAAACATTATTTTCACCTGACTGAGAGAATAATTAAGTATTACTAAAATAAAACATTTTATTTTTACTAGTAAAGTAAAAAGAATCTGTACAATCCCTGAACAGTAATTATGTCACACACCTAATAATTACCCGCCAGTGTGTACATTCACTATATTTTTTATCTTTAAATCACTACACACTTAAATATAGACTTTACTACTTTCAAAATAAGATTTAAAATATGTAACTACCGCCGCCACCTTATGTGAGTAACGTGTAATTAAAAGACAAGGAGTTTTTTTTTAATATCTGTCACAGATAACGCACTGCTGCTTCTAAGTAGTAATTTCATTGTGAATAGTCTATGGATTTTTTACGGAACAAAATGAGTTTTATTTTTTTAAGTAGATTTTTTATGTAGAGATATATTATGGGAAGTATAAATTGAAGTACTACTGCAGATTATAACTGAGTGGTAGTGTATAAGATTTTTTGAAGGCCAATTCTCCTAATAAAATGTTGCACAAAATCCCAAATGTCAAAAACGATTATCATTTCAGTGAAAAGAGTCAATTAAAAAATTATTCATTAATTTTGATTCGATTTAAGGCTAAATACGACCACGAAATCAATATTCTTTCTTAAAAATTGTGTTTTTATAACCGTTGTTGACATTTCATTTGATTTTGGCAAATCGAAACTGAATTTTAAATGGATTTTATATTTGGAAAACAAAAAAACAAAATTCTTCTGTAGGTACGGTTATTGATAAAGTGTAAATTGTAACAAATCAAATCATTACATATTTTATAGTCTGCATAGGTCGGCTTGTTTTGATTCTAAATCATTCATCCTCCACTTAAAACAGACCGCCAAACAAAATATTATATTCTAATAGTAAATCATTATCATTACCATCGAACCTCACCGGATCTCGCAATCAAAACCCGCGCCTATTATAAAAAAAAGCTCTTCCATAGACAAACGCATACGTTCGGAAACCATATTCCGATTGGCTTCGTTCGTAAATTGATTCGTCATGTGTCACCGTATGGAATGAATAATCGTAGTGAGGCGACGGGAACATGTAGACTGCATAATGCATAGAGATGCCTCTGTGAAATCTTGCATGGTGTCATATTTACAAGTATTTATCATATATAAACATCTTTTTTTGATGAAGATAAGTAGGTTCTTTTAACTGGATTCTTATCTCCCCATGATAAAAGCGTTGAATTGCTACGTCAGACGTCGCCAGTACAAATAAATTTACAAATAAAATAGTACTTCCTCTTTCGTGATCCTTTCTGACCCTCTTTCCTAAGACTTTGCCTTCAGCTTACCATCAGGTGAGGTGAAATGAAATTGAAGTGACTTATATAAAAAACTGCATATACATAGTTTGAAGTCACTGTTGTCTTACAGTAGGGTTTAAGTTGAATTGTTGTGGCGGGTATCAATTCAATAATGAATCGAAGTGTCACGTACCGTCCGATCCGTTTTTTGAACACTTTTCGTGTATTATCACCCTTATTTAACCAACTATGATTTTTGGTCCCACGTAACAGGGCGCGAGCCTACTGCAGGCAGGCCTATTTAAGCGGGCACTTAGTCTATCTACTAAGTACGTACCTACCTACCAACAGAGACCTACAGACTCTGGCTCAATAAATCGTTTCATTACGTGACACTTGTCATAGCTACGTATTTTTTTAAATTAAAAACAGCAATAATAAAATACCATTGAACATTGATGAACGTAAAGATTATGTCATAATATAATGTTGTCGACTTTGCCATTTATTTTCACATTACGTTATGATTTTTATTACAAAATCAACAGAACAGTTTTGTAACTTATATAGGATAAAGTTGGATTGTAATTACATTATGAAATGTGACAGTATAGCAGTTATTAACAATATTATAGGTATGTATTAGATGTCAATAGAGAAATCCCATTTCGATATATATATATATGGGTTTGAATGATATTAAACAAGACTTGGGCAATAATTAGAGTAAATACTGAGAACAAAATTCATTCATTCATTAATTCAAAACCATTATGTCTATTTCTAAAAACTATTGCCTGCAAATGAAGGGTTTTTATGTCACGGATACCTAATTGGTGGAGCAAGTCTGTTTTTGATTTGTCTGTTACAATCATCATGAAAACAAACTCATATCTACGATGCAAATAGTTCTATCTAAGACTAAATGGTTCAGCACTAGTTTTCTTTACCATACTTTAAAGACTTAGAATTCTCTACCTACACAGAGTTTTTATGTAAAAACCCAAATGGGAGAAGACGTCCGTCAAACAGAAGACTGTTTTTAACATTGATACTGTTGGCATTTATAACAACGGCCATCGTTCTTTAAACTTCACACAGCTTACCATCAGACTGTGACATCATATTGACGTGCCCTATCTTAAAAATAAAATTCCAGTATAATAATAACTTTTTATTACTTTAATAGAACTCACACATATGAATAAGTAATTAAAAAACCCTTCGACCTTTATTACACATCATTTTATATAGCAACCTTTAATTTAAATATAAAACAGTCCAGTCTAGATGTTCTCAATTCAAATTGTAACGGTATAAAAAGTAAGAGCCAAGTTAATTTTATTATAATTTAATATTTCTGTGTTATTGTCTGTGGGCCTCACTTTGATGAGTCCGCGCTGATATAGGGATGGTAATAAACGAACTTTATCGATACGTAATTAATTATTCGATTTTGTTGAACAAAAAAATCGGTTATGTTATGTGCTTTGGGCTTAGATAGTGTTGTATAATATATCTTAGAGTATTGTATCATAAAATTATGAGTATGTAGGTAAGTAGGTATGGTATATATAATTAATAATTCTTTTTTTAAGGATGGTCCTTAGAAACTATTAATAAATTTATATTTAAATGCACGTCATAAAACTTATAATCCGGTCAATTTATGACATTAATCAAATTAAAGTACCGATTGCAAATCAAATGAGCACAAATAAATCTATGAAACTTCTGTCTAAACAATGATAAATATCAACTCGTTACATAAATATCTATCCACAAATCGATATTAATTTCGTTGATTAATCGCATCCCTATCATAGTCTTTTACTATTCGATTCCACATTCAAACAAAAAAGACGGAGTTCAACTCTATACTATTCCGATCCGATTAATAAAAACTAATACATGATTGCATTACTTAGAACATAATTAACTCATTGTTATCACAATGCAAGCGATTCTAACCTATAAACATATATGTTATAAAGACTATTAGAAAGGTTACATCGGATAGCGGGTGTAGTTTTTGTCATTGTCAATAAATCACAGCATTTGTGTTGAGGTGCTTCTGATGCGCTATTGTATCATGAGCTTGGCGCTTTTCTTGTTAGGTCAAGGTACCTTTAATATGTACGGAACTAATTGTAGCCAGAAAAACAACATTAATCGAATAATGCAATTTACTTTCAATTGGATTGATGTGCGTCAATAAAAACTTAATATGTTGGAAAAGGATTATACAATAGTTAATTTATGTGTTAATCTTTATTTATTTGATCTTATACGTTCAAAATACAGACGGACTGATGTACTCAAAGAGGTAGCTGAGATAGACTTGATGTGGTAGGTGGAAGTCTAGGTGTGATGATGGCGTCAATTAGGAGAAGATTATGCCCAACAGTGGACTCCAACAGACTAATCGATTGCTCAAAATGCATCCTAAAATGTAGTAGGTACCTAATTATATTTTACTGTGGTAGTTTTAGCTAGTAAGCACAATAGTTTTTAGTGCATTTTGCATAGTTAACTAAAAATCGATAGTAATTTAGGCGATTACTTGCATCTTTACTCGAATGTACTATTCGGTTTTGCAATAAAAATCGATGGAAATACTAATAAAAATTATCAAAACCCGTTTTAATATTTACAACAACCCATTGCATTGGAAAACTACATTAAAAGCTGGATTACAAACTGACTACAGGAGCTAATAAAAGCATGATTTGATCATCAAGTTATAGTTTTAATCGTTCTATTGCAATGGGATTATACTTACGAGTTTTTTATTAATAGGATTGCGTAAATAACGAATGATAGAAAAAAAATGCATTTGCGATTGACGGTAGTTAAGTAAAAACAGTTTTTTAAGCGACGGCGAGCTCAATTTCAAACACGATAGGAAGTAAAAAAAATTCTTTTGGTCATAGCTGATGTTATCAGAATAATTTATTATGTAACTTTTTCTTCTAGGTAACTTTTAAATAAAAATTCTAGGCATAGGGTAAAATCTTCTCTTTTCCAAAAGCATCTACACACCACACCTACTTTAAATAATAAAATATGATAGGTAATTACTTTTTTCATTGTATTTAATAATCAATGTCTTATTTTTCTTATATAAAGTACTAGCTGACCCGGCGAACTTCAAACCGCTAATCTTTTTCCTCCTGAAGGCGTCAGATCCCGTTCCCGCTGCACCTTCTACTATATTAAACATATAAAACTTTCTCTTGAATCGCGCTATCTATTAAAAAAACTGCAAAAAAGTCCGTTGCGTAGTTTTAAAAATTTAAGCGTACAAAGGGATATAGGGAGAGAGAAAGCGACTTTGTTTTATACTATGTAGTGATGTACATCTTATGTCAAGAAAAAAAAGAGATTCACGTTTCCGCCATTAATGAATTTTAATAAACATTTATTATATTTCACTTGAGACTGATGAAATTGCGGTGATTCTAACGATAGCAGATGAAAGAAAAAATGAAAGAAAGAAAAAGAAAAATAATCATAACTACCTAATATATTAAAATTACGAAATTGACGTTTTGTTATGCTATGACGCCGAAACCACTAAAAATTGGTACAGAGATAGACTAAGTCGTCTTCGGGAAAGAACACAGGCTATTTTTGGTCGCGGTTACTGACATCAGCGCAGGCGAAACTACGGGTAACAGCTTGTATTTAATAAGCTTATTAGCATAATAAAATTTTACTTGTAGAGCAATCAGGTGATAGATTTTTTACTAGCGTCATTAAATATTTCAAAATCGGGGTCTTATTATTAATATTTTGTGTTGGTGTGTTGCCGTGTTTGTTCCCTGTAGAGTAGAATAGCGCCACCACATCTCTTCCTGTGGGTTCCGTAAAAGGCGAAGGATAGGGCTGTTCCACCACAGGACAGTAAACATACTTACAGCCCAAAAATCATAGCTCCGATAGACCGAAAATTTGCTGGTGAGTTGTAAGTGTTAATACACTCCTGCCTACCCCTTCGATAATTTATAGGAATGAATATAATGTATGTACCATTATTACTAAACCATAGATACTATGTTGGACACAAAAATATTACATAATATTTTTTACCCAATACGTACAATTTCGTAACCAGCGTAACATCGATTCTCACAATGTCTGAACAGAATCGGTTACGGTTTTTTCTTTTTAATTGTAATTATATTTACTAATCAACTATTTCGTTTGACGTTCGTGTCGCTGCACTATCGTTTTGGTCTATGGTTTTCGAACGCATAGCGGGAAATTATTCAAATTAAGGAAATAGTAAAAACAGCTATGCTCTTGAACTATTCAGTGTAAACACCAACAACTTAAAATCTGGAATGGTGTCTTTATCATCTGGTCTTCATTCTTATCTCTCAACATTCGTCAGGGTGTAGTCAATTGACAGGTTGTAAACAAAAATGAAAATAAATTAACAATCAATGTAGTGACGGTGAAGGTATACAAGGTATAATAATTATTCAGTAAAAATACGAAGACGATATCACTGCGAAAGAAGGAAATCTCGAAATAAAACATTGTACCACCCCATCTGATCAACCGACCAACTCTGAAAGAGGTCCTATGTGTAGTAATCGGCTGCGGTAGGCTAATTAACTGATTGATAACAAAGTAACGGAAAAGTACTTTGAGGTTGAGGTAACTTTAATCTTTGACGTAAAGCCGGAAAGCGGAACCCGGACTCCGAAGTGAGGGTCTAGAAAATTATAGAAAGCTGATTATAACAAACATTGTGTCACAGTTCTTGGGTGAGGAGGGAATCAATTTCGAATCTAGTAGAAAACAAACATACTTGCCGCCATTTCAAGAAATACCATAGATACCAACATTCTATTCCCATAAACCACAGCACTAAAAAAGTATGAAATAAACGCGGAAATTAAATGAAATAACGTTCAGAAACGCATTCGAAGTGACATGGCGGTAAAAAAAATCTCATTTGATCACAGCGCGTCCAACAAAATGATGATTGATGATATAAGTTAATTCGATATAAGTCTGTGACGAATGTTCAAACTATATTATGTTGCATTGCAGCTATGTCTGTTGTACTTTTTCTTTTTATAATAATTATTTGAGTATCTATTGGTATATTACACTTTGTTACGGTTACCGAACCGAATTAAAAAAAATGTTTGTTGCTACTGTTTTTACCATAGAGTAACTGGCATCTTATTTAAATTTTGTAGTTTTTTTTAGAATAGTCATTATTCAAATGAGTTTCTTTTTGAATGACAACCTTTGTAGTGTGGCGGTAGAGCGTTCGACTGCTGGTAGGTATGCATGAAGTCGGAAATATTGCATTCGATTTCAACTCAGTCTTAAATCTATATATGTATATATACATCCCCGAAGGGGTAGGCATAGGTGTATTAAAACCCACATTTTGCAAAGTATGATTTTCGATCCCACGTAGGTAATAAGGGTGAACCTGTCGCTGTCAAGCGGTCCCTTTGCAATGGGCATACACTTCTTATAAAATTAGTGAAGATGCAATAAATTTATTAACTTTTTTATATGGTCATTACTGAAAACAGAATTTAAACATATTCTCAATACTGCATTGAGAATATGTTTAAATGGGGTACCTACCTATTTCTCGTTCCTTACTTTTTTTCTCTTGGCACATGTATTCCTCATACAGCCAGACAATTCTATTTACAAAAATATATAACGTTTCTAAGAACACGCCGAGTCACTATCTCAAACGTTAAGAATGATGACTTTTGTATTTCGAACACGCCTCTGATTGGCTGTCAAAGTCTCACCGACGACCAATAGCAGCTCGTCAAATGTCATGACTGTGCGGTTTAAGAACAATTGTTCAAAAAAAGAACGTGCTTCCGTTAAAGTGGCAATGCTTCTGGTTTTTTTTTAATCTATTGAGGTCTTTGACGGCCGAGAGATAGTGCCTTTGTGTTTCGACATTCAAATATAGGTAGTAGAGTTGGAACAGTTTTTTCATCGCGATTTATTTAATATCCTTTCTAGTCGATCGATTGTAACCGTTTTTTTCTTAGTAATAATAAAGATATATATTGAGCTGTTCGTTTAGTTATATTCTCATACCTTGGTGACAAGCATAGTCATTACAATATCCTTGTCTTTAACGGGTCGTTCTATGTTTTGGGATTGTTTTGGTATTATAGAAAATGTGGTTACAGAGAGGAAGAACGGGATGCTTAGACAGGTCGGACGCGTAGAAAAATAGAACGTATGAACGAAAGAGAATAGACGATACGCATGTATGAGATGAAGGTGAATAGACAAATCGGTAATGTTCTATCTAGTTTTTTTTTTGAAGAGAAAACTTCTTTGGCGGCGTTGGATGGGTAAAAAGTGTTAAACTCGCGTCAGGATCACGTGACCCTTGACCCGTAACTGGTGACTTTGTAGGACGACATGACGTCAAACAACATTCTTAGCTACAGGGTGTTTATTTTGCTAGGTACTCTAAGAAGCTTCGTAGCTTAGCGGTAAGCGCTTCAACTGTAAGTAAGTCCTTATGGTTTCAGATAGTACCGGGCTCGAACCTGGGCTTCTGACACGTTTTCTGATTATTTTTTCCTTTTTGTAATTTATTACTTTTTGTAATTTATTTTATTACTTTTTGTGACTTTTTTTCTTTTTGTAATTTATTACTTTTTATGATCATTTTTCTTTTTTAATTTATTACTTATTGTGATTTTTTTTTCTTATTGTAATTTATTAATTTCTTCTGAATGAAAATTAGCAGAAAATTAGTGATAGGTTTTATGATTGGCGCTATATTATAGGTATGGTATGGTATGGTATTCTTTTTATCTTTTTCTATGTATATAACGAAGAAATAGAGAAAGAAAAAGTTTTCACTTCGGTGAGCGTGTGCAGCCCCGAGTCCACGCTCGCATCGCAGTGATAGCACTCGGGCGTTGGCTCTATGCCCCTTGTTCTACCTAGGTGTACGTATTTACGTATGTCAATTAGAGAAACATTTTAAGTAAAATATCAAATGAAGAGTGTCTGTACCCGGAGGGCTTGTATAGAAACGATAATGAAAGTTAAAGAAGCGAATGGCATTTGCCAGAATCATAGCAAGTGGAAAGAATTTAACTTCAATCATACAAATCCCCGGACGCCTGGACCTGCCCCACTGAAGATGTCGACCGCAGTGATCGACGAAACGTCTGGAACGCAAGTTTCACATAGACCACGGCCAAACAGCCCAGAAGCAGTATATTCTACATGCAACGCCGGCCGTGAAAGCCTGAAGACTTATATTCATACAAATACTATTTAGATTAGATATAATATAATAATATCAAGTTTCTAGAGAAATCGAGAATAGATATAATAATATATCGAAGTATTGTAGTTATACCAGCTATTGAACTTTTTAGGGCTCCAACTAACCATAACGACTGCCATAGACATTCGTATGACAACTAGGATCGACGGCTTAACTTGCTCTTCGAGGCCCGATCAGACCAATGCAAGAAGTAGCATTGATCTAAATTCGAACCAAATTAAACAATTATTTCAACCATAGACACCATAATTTACTTTCAATTGACAAAGTACACCTACTCGACACACTTTGACGTTTTATTCGATCTTGACAGATCTAGTTAAAAAAAAATAGGTCAGTATTGCCAGTAATCGTAAAAAAAGGATCTACCAATCTAATAAATTGGAAAATCGTTTAATAATTGGTGGCAATTGATTGTCGCAATGGATCCAATGTGTTTTAATTGTTAGAAGTAAACAGACTAGTGGTGATACACGGTTTTATTGGCTACTTACCCTTATGACCTCCTAGTTTGACCCTATCACAAAAACACCAGAACGACCTTATTTGAATTCCTCCTCAAAATAGAGCCACTTCATCTCGTCCTGTGGGCGTTGCAGAAGGCGACTACAGGATATAATAGGGCTGTGACTGTTATGCTTCATTATGTAAATAAATTATCGTTCAATCTGTCTGTACTTACCGAGAAACGGGAACTCCATCAAAATCGAGAGTATAGAGAAACGGTACCACCTTATCCGTGAACCATCAAAAGATAACGGACACGCGATGTTTATTAATATAACTAACTCATAATTACGAGCAAAGACTTTACGGCGCTTGCACATATGTTAAAGCAGAAGCAGGTAAGCAGAGGGGGAATGCAGAGGTGTTTCAACACCCACATTTCGCCAATTATGATTTTGGGTCTCACGCAATAGGGAGCGAGCTGTATGTCTACTGTCGGATGGAGAATAGCCCTATCCCTTAGTCCCTTCTACGACACCCACAGGAACAGGTCCTATTCTACTCCACTGGGATCCAACACGGCAATTATCAATATCAGTTTTCAATGATTTCTATGTAGGACATGACGGTATTTCCGTCCGATTGAGCAGTCCGAATGGGGACGTACATCTGCCCTACAGAATACCGCGGTCATAACAACCTCGTGTTGTGTTCTCGGCGGTGAGAAGGGTAGCCAGGGCTCACGAGAGAGACCTAAGGTTTGTCCTGTTTTATCTTCTACACTGACGGCACAGAAAATCTCTGTTGTAACAGGGTCGGCAGCGCGAGTAAGACGCCACTGGTGTTGCACACGTCCATAGGCCACGGGACCCACTTTCCATCAGGTGGGTCGTGTGTTTGTCTGCCACCTAAATGGTATAAAAAAAAAACTATTTACTTACCCAGGAACATCGCGCGACTTTTTGCAGCTGTTCTGTTGAAGGACACTTATTCTCTCGAGTTCAGATCTGATTGCTGTCCAGTGCTGGACATAACCCTCTCCCAATGTTGAGAGGTTTTGGCCTACAGTTTCCACGCTGGCCAGACGAGTTGGTACAGGGTTTTATTTCGAGTGTCCCTTCTCTCGGAGTGGTATCGTCTGCGTATTGTTCCGTCAGTCGCCTCTTACGACACCCTTCGGATGAGATGGGCTGGTGATACTTGTATTCTTTCTCCGTCACCGCATTGAACCTAATAATAATAATTCGCACTGACGGTTAAGTGTTGCTAGTGTTGAAATAAAACGAGTGACGCTACGGGCTATGCTTATGCAAACATGTTGTATAAGCGAAGCGAAAAGTGCTAGTGAAATTAGTATGTAGTTTCTTTTTATTATTTTTGTTATTTATATAATTATAATGAACATCAGATACATACATTACTCATATAACTAACTGAACAATGATGTAATGATATATTAATTATATGTTCAATGGTAGTATTTGAATGTTTCTTTTTGGATTGCAATCACCGATTCTGTAATTTTTGGTTGACCACAGAGATTTTGCACAAAAATTCTATTGGATCAGAAGACTGATCAGAAAATTTTGAGATAGGTAACTAAATAATATTTGGTTTACTTTTTCATACAATAAAACAATTTGATTTTTTTAGCTCTCTTATTTAAAAAATCCTCAGATTAAATAGTATTCAGATATAAACCGTTGATTGAGCGTACGCTAAAATATTTATAATTTTCAAATAATTTTTATATGTTTTTGTAATTACGATGTTGCTTTATTAGATGAGCAGTCATACAGATATACGAATAACAATTTTTTTTTTCAAGACATGTTCATATTCAATATCATTTTTTTTTTATATGTTTCTTTAAGTTATTAAAATAAAACATTTACATCAGCAATTAGACTAGTAAAGCGGACAATAGACTCCAAGGTCGTAACTTTCACCTTGGAGTCTAACCTAGAGTCTAGATGCGACTGGGATTAACGCTAAGATGATGAAGAAGAATTAAAATAAAACATATAAATAGATTATGTTAGCGACTGTACCCGATCCAGTCAGTTCAGTAGCCAAGTTAACGAGCCACTGCAGGTGGCGCCGGCTGATATTAATATATCATGTGCCAATAACACTAGCTCGATATCCTGGCTTCAATCAAATGTTAACTGACTTTGATGACGAAAATTAAATGATAGACAGGAAAAAAGATTTTCATCTAAGAATACATAAATACATGTACTCACGCCTGTAAACCTCCGAAGGGGTAGGCAAAGGTGTATTAACATTCGCGTTTCGCCAGAAATGTAAATAATAGAGGGCGAGCCTATTGACGACTAGCGGGCGCTTAGTCTTGAGCTATATGTTCACTGTCGGATGGAAAACAGCCCTATTCCTTAGTCGCCTTTTAAACACCCACAGGAAGAGATAGGGTGTTCCTATTCTTCTCTACCAGGAAGGCGGGAAAAAACACGGCAACAAGAGATATTCATCTAAGAATAGAGGTTCGATTCCTGCTCAGTGTAAATATTTAGGTGAGAAAAAAAAAGAAAAAATAAAAATGCGTTTATTTTGGCTTGCTGCAGCATAAAAACAGATCAACTTATAATATACCTATTGATGACAAATACATTTTATTTGGTGATTTTTTATGGAGCCCTAAGATTTTTTTAACACAAAAGTACTTCACCATCAGCTGTCTGCATTAAAAATCTCGTTCACATACGAAAAATGGCCTGGCCGCTTCAGAGATAACCCGGAACACGCAGACAGACAGAAATTCATAAAATTAAAAAATAATATAGGAAATCTGTACAACATGCAAGAGTTTAAATGTTAGTATAGTAGTTTATGATACTGTTGCATAATAAGGGTTCTTATAACACGAGTGTGTTTTAAAAAAACGAGCCGTAGGCGAGTTTTTTTATATTATCACACGAGTGTTATAAGACCAAGTTATGTACAGTGTCATACACTACTTTATCTACTCTCATACTATAATACATAAACTAATTTATTTTACAAACCAAACCAAACTTTGTTTAATATAAATGTAAAAAAAAAAGTTGACGCCAAGACAAGGCCGCAAACATCGATTGCGCATGCGCGTTTCTTTTTTTTTTCTTGCGAATTGGCCGTTTTTTTTTTAAGTAGAGGTTCGATGGGGATTGTATAGGTGTATCGTTATGATTAAAAAGTTATATTATGATATAGGTGTCCATACAAGACCTGTATCGTAATAAAACTTTTTTTTTGGCCTGTGCGTAATGTTTGTCATAAGAGTTTTGATTTCAATTTTATAATCTTTTTATTATAGTATCAGAGTAGATAAATATATTAATTATCTTAATACCATTTAAAAATACTTTGTTTCATATTTTAATTGAGCAATTAAGATTGTAGTTCAAAAGTTGTAAACCAAAATAGGTAACTAATAATAATTTAATATTGACAAAACTTACTCTCTCGAAATTTCTGAACTACCCGAGAAAACTCTGTGAAGTTTTAATTGGTCGCATTTAATTGTTTGAATTTCGAATTTTCAACAACTTTTTAATTATAGAGCTACAAGTATCTATGAATAATAATTTTCGTTGACAACATTGTTTGACAGAATGTTTTCTTTATTCAAATTACTTAAATTTTTAATTTCTCTCTGTGGTGCATGACAGATAAATTATTATACATGTAATTGAACATAGGATACTTTTCACCCTGGGGTTACGTTCCTATACGTCACAGGATCAGTATTTCAGGCGGAGACACAGGCAACAGATATTTATTAAAACTCTAGATTCTATAAATCGAGAACAGGTTGCAAAAATAGTAAAGTATAATAAAGGCGTTTATATGGTAACACGTAAGAAAGAACCATATTTATTTTAAACAGTAAAATGTATCACACAAATTGTGGTACTTCTTTATTAACTGACATAAGTTACGTTTTTGACAGCGTTATGTCAATGTAGCCAACATGCAAAAAAATAGTTCAGTTTCTAGACCTTCTTGCAAGTACAGTCAGCATCAGAAATATCTTGACTATGTAGTATTGAGCCTATCATATTGATATGATCTTAAAACAAAGGTATTAAGAGCAATACAAACTGTTTTGTTGATTTAAATTATATTATTGTCCGAATTAAAGTTGTGTATCAAATATCAGAATAATTCGTCAACAGGTAGGGGTGAAAATCAAGAAAGATAATTTTGAGCACTTCATTTATCAAGATAGATTTGACGCTGGCTGTAGTTACTGTATATATTTTATTAACCGTTACCTTCAATACAAAGTAAGTAGTTGATGCAAAATAAATGTTGAAAATGAGTCACAAGAACGGGTCGGACAGGATGTCGGGTAGCGTTTGTTCTTCTTGGCACTAGTTGACTAATTTTTTGTAGATACTATTTATTTTTATCTATTACTATCTATACTTCTTAAATATCTGTTACTTCTATACTAGTACTATTAAGAAGAATTTTTTTTTTGATTTATTTGTAACGAGTTATCTCAATAATAATGGACTGATTTCAAAAAATATTTTACCTTTAGAAAACTATGTTATCACTGAGTAACATAGGCATTATATCATCACGCTACTACTTAAGGGAGAGGAGCAGTGATCATTAATATCAAATACCTCTGAAAACATTAATTAGGCGAAAATTTTGGATTCCGTTTACCTAAACATTATTTACATATATTTCTGAGCAGAATGAAGTAATAAAATGTGTTTTTAATTAAATCAAAGCTGTGCTTATATTAAAACAAAGATTCGGTGAAAACACCAAAAACAAGCCGTTCTATGTTTCCAAATCCACAAAACATGTTTTTTACAAACCATAGACCGTTGTGTATAGTAAAAATTCTACAAAATAAGGAGGATTGATCATAAAATCGATTACTATGACCCATCAGCGTGAAAAGGTTTTAATTGTTCAATAGAACCTGTTTCTTTTTTTTTATATAATTTTTTACTTTTCATATTTGAGGTCACTCGCGATTAGCGTCGGTATTTTTCCGTTATATTTTTTGGAAACATCGAACCAATCAACGGATTTTTTTTTTCAATCTATTCGATTTTTAAACTCGGTTCGTTGTAAAATTTTCGCCCGTTATTACCTACTATGTTTGGTTTTTGTTTGATTTGTTATTTTAGTAATCAATTTTGCACGCCTCATATTTTTAAATGTGATTTCATGAATAGCACCATGCCCGAGACGCATAGGTACAATCAGCGCCATAAATATCTTGACTACAAAGTCTCAGAACAAACTTTAAACCTTTTTTTTACGTGCGGGCAATCCCCACGGATACCCCTCTCCGGAGCCGGAGTAGGAGGTTATGTCGGACTCGAACTGACTAAACCGCACGCAGTCTCTGGGCCGTAGTGCTAGGCCGAAGGTCAGGTTGTCATGCGACATATTCCTCGCACCCCGAGGAACGGGAAGTAAGATCATTTTGAGCACTTTGTTCGTCAAGATCGAGCTGATTTTGACTGTACCTACTACTTTAACCTATATACCTCACTGGAGAGTTTCTGTGCTGTCTGTGAGAAGACCAAAGGCTTGTCCCGCTTTGTTTTCTGCACTGATGGCACAGAAACTTTCTGTTTTAACTGGGTCGGCAACATGAATGTAATTCCCTTGGTATTGCACGCTTCTACTGGTCACGGTAACCACTTTCCATTGGATGGGCCGTGTGTTTTTCTGCCACTTTTATTGCATATCAAAGTCAATTTAGCATGATTTGATTTGACCCGTGTTGGATGGACTAGGTTATCAGTATCAATTTTGATCTTGCACTTGGTATGGATAAATGTTAACTCAACAGTATCTATTTTTAGTCTGTAGTTAAATCACTTTTATGACTCAAACAAAACCGACCCTTTGTTATAAAATATGTTATAATATTTTATTTCATTTCGCGAATATGAATTTTATTATCAATATCTTCTTATTTTATTAATTAAGTCCGCAATAAAATCTTTTGGGTTTAATCAAGTGTTGCAAGATTCAATTAAAAGTTAATTTGAATAGTGTTACTAAGAAATATGATTTAAGTTCTATTATTTTTCTGATTTATAAAGGTCATTTGGCGCCATTGTTAAGCATTTTCATATTATTTATGGTTTTCCATTTATGTACAATATGGGGTTCTTTAAGAAGACCATAAGATGGTTCCTACAAGGTAACTTCCTATTTAGAACCCTATAACATAAGCACCCATACGACCCTACTATTACCATACCTTTATGAGGTCCAAACGAAGGAAATAAACTTTAAAAGACCTCATCCTACGGGTGCTAAACCCTAATAATGAAAAAGTTTATTTCTTAGGTACAAATCAACACAGCTACAAGTGAAACGCACCATAGATCAAAGAGCCGCGATAGACAAGCAATATCCCGTGTATAATCACCTCTATAAGCGGACAGATTTGGGCTATAAAGCTAGTTCACAAATACTAACACAACCCTGTACGTAACTTTAAAATGTTACGATATATCGGTGATTTACTGTAATCTGTCCATTCGACAGTGAACACACCGTCCATGACAAAATATCTTCTGGCTGGCAGAAGGCTCGCCCCCCTATTATGAGGGGCTGAAAATCATAGAAAGAATCGCATCGAAATGAGAGTGAATGCCTCTCTAAAGACCAATTCTGTTCAAAATTCAGTCTTAATCTCCCAAATATGTCAAAAACGGCTGCATACTCACCTTCTAGTAATAGGATTTAAAAAAAAACTACTTGGATGGTAAACTCAGTTTTATGCAGAATTGGACGTCAAAAAGCTGTACAATTTTGAAGATAAACCAGTCACTCTCTTGTCAAATCAAGTGTGAACCGCGAACTCCTAGAGCTATATTAGATACCAGGATAACAGTAATTCCAAGGAATTCTTCCGCCAGATAAGGCGACCTAATCCGATCTTACGAGCAGGGTATAAAAAAAAGGTGTGCTACTGGGGAGGCGCTAAACATATTACTTGGAGTCTGGAATCCAAGTGCAATCCCGTGTACCAGGATAACAGGGTCAGACGGAGTGTGAGCGATATGTCAGCAGCAATCCCAACCTTGCCAATTGATGATCCGCACTAAAAAAAGGTACCAGGATAACAAAAATACCAAAGAACTCTTCTTCTATCTAATCTGAACTTAGGAGCTGGGTACAAAAGAGTGTGCTATTTTAGGGTCACACAGTAGTCACTACATAAAAGCCAATTCAAAATAATAGAAGAGCCGACCCCGCACTTCAAGTGCTATCCTAACTACCAGGTTAATAGACATGCCCAGAAACTCAATTCAAAACGATTGGGTATTAGGTTAAAATGGTTAGTTATAAAGAAAATCTTGTACGTATACTAGTTGTTATAATAACTCAATTAACTTTAAATTAAAAAAATAAGTTACTATAATATATACACAATACTAAATAAAATAAGAAAATTAAAAGTTAAAATGCGTTGTGGAATTCATGCGCATCGCATGCCTCTTGTGGAAGTGTTCCCAGAAGACTGGCAGCATTGCCACGTTGTATGGCAATCTCTGACCTAGAAAGAGGCCAGCCTTCTGGTCACGAGAAGCGTCGACCATACGCTTCGCAATATCCCTGAAAATTGTATGAAAAATTGATTTGTGACGTCATAATATTTAATAGTCATATCATTTACAATTTTATTAAAGGTTCGGTGGATGATTAAAAATAAATAAGAACGATAAAATAAGAACCGACCTAACCTGTTTTCACTCTTTTACTATACTTAAAATCTTATTTTAATAAGTTCAGCTATATAATTTTCCGACAGGGGAAGTGGGGAGGGGAGGTATCTGAAGGGAATTCTGCACGATAAAAAAGGTACCAGGATAACAGAAATACCAAGGAAGTCTTCGACTACCTAATCTGACCTTAGGAGCTGTACAAAAAGGTGTGCTATTCATAATTACAAATAGGAAGGTGGAACGATAGACAGATAACGCTGACCAAGGACGTGTGAGTGACTCCTATTGTATGTAAATATACGGACAGTGGGGTAGGTATACCATGAGTTTGGGAATTTCCAGGATTTTGGGTAAGAGTAACTTCATTTTCCACACTTTCAAGCTGTGTAATGGTCTTCCAGCTTAGGTTTTTTTAAGCGATTACAATACACTATATGGGTGTTTTGGTGACCATCTTTCTTGCGACTTTGCCTCCAGCTTACCATTAGGTGAGGTAAAGTCAAATTGTCGTGTCCTATATAAAAAAGGAGTTCTTCAAAAAGGGCGGCATATAGAAGTTTCTTACAGAGTTGGTAGCACAAGTGTGACGCCCCTGGTGTTGCACTAGTGCTATAGGCCATTTTATACTGACCACTTCCCAACAGATGGTCCGTGAGCTTGGTATAAAAATAAAATCCATACTAATATTATAAATGCGAAAGTAACTGTCTGTCTGTCTGTATGTTACGTTTTCACGCCTAAACTACAGAACCGATTTTGATAAAATTTGGTATAGTGGTAGATTAGACCTTGGGAAAGGACATAGGCTATGTTTGGTCGCGATAACCGACATCCACGCGGGCGGCGCCGTGGGCAACAGCTAGTAAAATATATACGTACATTAGTGGTTCACATTGGGAGAGGTCTATGTCCAGCAGTAGACTGCAAGTTCCCGGCGCCAAAGTACCCATCACACTCGCCGCGTTTCCACGCTGGATTGTGATGGCCAGCCTTTGCACCAAGAACGCTCCAGAACAGAGTCACTATTTGTCTCTATGAGCCTGTCTCAGATTTCCTTTACAAGGTTTAAATTAAAACTAAAACATATGAAAACTTTAACACACATTCAAATTAAAGCAAACCAACTTTTAAACTCTTGCGTTCCATGATATATAATTTAGAAGGCTGACTTATCAGCCTGTGACCACGGCCGGTGTAACCTGGTCGAAACGTCAGGCAATCAAGGGTATGTAAGTACCTATACCATGATCGCGTTAATTCCCGTTTTCTAAATTATAAAGCAAACCTATTTGAAATTCATATTTACATACATACCTGCAGTTTCCTTCAAAAAAGTTGGATCATATCCTACGATTTCCAATCTCATGGTCAATAGAGTCGTTTCGCCGTATGGTTTAGTAGGTGGCTGTAGGAAAGAGGTACAAAAACTCGGTGCGCCCGCGTCGATGCCAAGGGAAAACAATAATACTTGGTGATTTTACGATTATACTCAAATACTTGATGAGTGACTGATGGCCGTTAGAGCATTATGAGGCCTAGAGTGGAGACCCGGAGAAGGTAAACGGAGAGGTGAAGTGACTACCTCAAAAAGGTGTCAGGGAGAGCCTGGACGCGGAAGGTGGAGGATCGGATGAAATGGCACACATTGGGAGAGGCCTATGTCCAGCAGTGGACTACAGTGGGCTAAGTTGATTGACTTATTGAGTAAGAGTGCTTAGTAACGCTTTAAAAGTACTTAAAATACATGTATTCTATGTATCTAAGTATGTTTATCCGCATTCTAGATTCCGTAAATAGCATTTTGTTGTAGAATATTTATTTATTTGTGGAATAATGATACATAAATTAATTAAACCGTAGATGTGTCTGTCTGTCGAAGAATGTAAATAATAAATTTAAAAAATTCAACCGATACAGTAAAGAGCGCAGCGCGCACAAAAAGTCTTCACATTTATTTACATTTTCATTGGAAAACTTGTTTGGTTAACCGTACACGGTGATCGGTACTAAAAACTTATCATTGAGTTACTGATTTCTTATTAAAATTTAACCTTATTTTAAGGAACTTAAGGTTCAAAATGGGTAGCAATATAAAATTAATTGAATCTCTTTAATTTTATTATAGCAATATAACAAGCTTTTATCCTGTCTTTCGCTACTGTTTATATTAAAAAATAAGATTTTATGAAGGATAACCTTTTTTCTAGATGAATGATTGGTATAACGGAATTAGGCTCTGCCCCACCCTCTCCCTTTCCTACACAGGACAACACATGCAGGGCTTCGATGTCACCTGCATATGACGAAGAACATTCCTTCAAGAACCAAGTGACTCTTTCCTTTGTCGCACCATTAAGACCCGGAATTCCTTGCCAGTTTCTCCCTACAATCCCGGATCTTTTCAACGGGGCGTGAAAAAGCATCCCTTACCATTCCCTCGAGTATCCTAGGCGTCGTCATCTCAAGTGACGTCCAGTACCGCAGCCATTTGGAGGAGAAGGCCTAGCTGGCATCTATATAAGAAACTTGGAGTGCTTAACAGGGCGAAGCAGTACTTCACTGCGGGGTAACGACTCCTCTTTCACAAGTTCGGCCCCATATTGGAGTACTGCTGTCACCTTTTTGCCGGAGCACCTGCATACCAGCTTGACCCCTTCGAATCAACATAAAGACGGGCGTTGAGACTCGTCGACAATCTCATACTCGCAGGCGATGTGGAACCTCTCAGCCTCAGGAGGGACTTTGCCTCACTGTGTGTGTTCTACCGCCTATACAATGGTTTGTGCTCGGATGAATTGCTCGACATAATGCCGACAGCTACTTTCTATCATCGCATCGCTCGCCATAGACAGGGAGTTCATCCTCACACATTGAGACCAGAACTGGTGCGGACCGTGCGGTATGAAAGGAACTTCATCCCACACACGCTCAAGTTGTGGAATGAGCTACCTGCTGTGGTTTGCCCAAGCGACTACAATATGGGGTTTCTACTAGAAGGGCATTAGAAGGTTTCTTCAGGGTCGGCAGCGCGAGTGTGACGCGCCCCTGTTGATGCATACGTCCATAGGCCACGGTAACCACTTTCTATCAGGTGGGCCGTGTACTTGTCTGCCACCGAAGTGGTATAAAATAAACTAGCCTGTATTCTAGAAAGCGGATATACATACTTGGATACATTTTTTTTATAAAAACATACGTACTTTTTACACATAGAAGCTATGCATAGTATAAATATTTGCACTGAGTTAAAATCGAACCATGTTTTTCGATTCCAAGTAATAGGGCATGAGCATATGCCTATATATATATATAGTCTAAGTCTACTGGGTACTTTGTCTTGGGCTGAATCTTGTCGGAGGGAGCACAGCTTTATCCCTTAGTCGCCTTCAACGATACACACAAAAAGAGCTGGGCTAGCCCAATTCTACTATTTAGAACCCCATTACCCATCAGTAGAGTATCTTACCTTATCTTATGTTACTGGGGTGCGTGCTTTGGAGCTATCGCGGACACTTCTACCCTATTGGATCCTTTGTGTCAACCCCAACCTGGCACCTACTTTTGAGGAGGGATGGCCCTCTCTATTAAGGTGGTTATTCCTCTTATTTGTAGATGCCTGTAATCCTCTGGTTTTGGATAACCCTTCCCGAGAAGATCCATACGATGTCTTCCTAAGGCGTGGCACTCGCACAGTAGAGTCACAATACACTCGTGTTGTGTTCCCAGCGATGAGTAGGGTAGCCAGAGCTCACTGGAGAGTTTTGTGCTGTCAGTGAGAAGACCAAAGGCTTGTCCTGCTTTGTCTTCTGCACTGAAGACACACAAACTCTCTGATCTTACATGGTCGGTAGCACGTTTAATTTCCTGTTGCACACGTCCATAGGCCACGGTAACTACTTTCCATCAGGTGGGCCTCTCTGCCATCTAAGTCGTAAAAAAAATAAGTTACCGATCCAAATTTTGTTTTAACGCGAAATCTGAAGACGAAGTTATTCACACTGATTAAAGAACAAAGGGGGTAGATACGTAGATATACATTTCTGACTTGTTTTGACTAAGGTTTGCCGGCGCGGAACGGTTTTTGTTCCACACATCCGTTTAAGGTATGACTTATATTATACGGAAATTACAAGCTTTAAATATATCTTGTGAGATATAAAAACATTATACGGCTAGTGATTAAGGTATTATGTTTTTAATTTGAATGTTACCGGCATTTTTGAGTACAGTCATGATAATAGAAACAGCTTGATGCTGTTTAAGATGAAAGTATTCAAAATAATATTTTAGCAAGTTGACGCGAATATCACCTGCCAGCCTGAAGACTTATACTCATAGTATTGTTCTGATGTTGATCTCCGGAAAATAATACAATTTAAATAAATAAATACCTTAGTTTTAAGATCATCTTGAGAGTAGTCAAGATGTTGAGGTTAGCAAGGAGTGCTATGTCGACGGAGTTCAAGTTCACTAAATTATTGATTATATCAAAACTGATCACACGCCAGCCACGTTTCTCTCGGGACTTGGGTCCTAGTCCGAAGTTTGCACTTATAGTTTGAGTAGCCCACGTGGATGTCGGTTATCGCAACCAGACATAGTCTATGTCCTTGCTCAAGGTCTAATCTACCCCTATACCCAATTTCATCAAAATTGGTTCAATGGTTTAGCCGTGAAAGACGGAGAAACAGACACTAAAACACACACACACACACATACACAAATTTTCCTATTTATAATATTAGTATGGATTTTATGATACCGTCTGCCATCTGACTTCCCAACCCCGAGAAGAAAGCCTAAACCAGTGCCTCATTCGCGAATCAGCAGATATACTAGGCCCAAAAGATGTTGGTAAGGCCGTGTTCTTCGTCCGACGAACAAGGCGCGAGCGAGCCTATTACCTTCATCTTTATGACGGTAATAGGCTCGCTCCTATTTCATGGGACCAAGAATCATACTTCGTGAAGTGTTGGTGTTAATACAGTGCCTATCCCTTCAGGGATTTACAGGCGCGATGGATGTTAATTTTTTGATGTTGTAGGAGGTAATCTCTGGATCTACTGAACCGATTTTAACATTCTTTTACCATTAGAAAGCTACTTTATTTGTGAGTGTCACAGGATATATATTATCACGCTATCGGGAAGGCAGAGGGTTAGCAGTAGGAACGGGATCAGAAGTCCACGTGAGCAACCTCTAGTGAATAATATTTTAAAACGTTTTATAATAATAACTAAGTTGATTCAATGGATTGTTATGTATGATTAATAGTATCAACTGAGTCACTCAGCATCTTGAGTTAAGGGATCTAAATGCATTCATTATAGCAGAAAAACATATGTACCGATAGCAAAAACATGGAATATTTAAAACTTGTGAAAATTCACGTCACGGTTGTTTCCTATTTAGGTAGCCAGGGACAAAACATTCCACTTGTTACAATACAATCCTGGTATATGTTTTTGACCTTACCTAATCACGTCTTTAACTCCGGAGGGCTAGGCAAAGCTTAATTATAACACACATATTTCACCAGTCATTGTATTCGGACCCACGTCCCAATATTCAGGCACTATTGTTGACTTGAACCATGCATTTAACGCCGAGTTCTTTTTTCTTCAATTCTATCTACTGCTTTCATAATTTTGTTTCGATCTCTCGATCGGAAGCCCAATTCTCGTAATAAAAAGATGTTCAAAATTCGATCTCCCAAATGTCAAAAATGATATCGATTGCAATGAAAAGCGAGTCAGTTCTCGTAAGAAGAATCGCTTATTAGTGTGCTTTCCAATGCACAAAGGGGTCTCAATATTTTCAAACCGACCTGGCTAATATTGTTCAACCTTGCTATGTGCTAAAAATAAACTCGGGTTTGAATAAAAAAAAAATTAAAAGATTTTTTTGTTATCTCTACACTTACAACAGTGTCATATCATATTGTCAATGTGTGCTATACAAAATTGTCACTGTAGTGGTGTTTTCCTGCAATTAGCCTGTCTCATAGCAGTTTAAATTACTGTATAATAAATATAAATAACGTTAAATTATATTCTCAGACTAGAATTAGTGTCTAGTAATCTAGGTTTGAGTTTCACAAAGTACTAGGGCCTAAGAGACATATCTAACTTCATATACGATTATACTAATATTTATAATGAGACAAGCTGAATTTTGTATTTGTTTTTTTTTACACCATAAAGGCAACAACAGAGGGGATTCCCACTCGTGCTGCCGACCTTGTAAGAACAAAGAGTTTCTGTGACGTCACTGCAGAAAACAAAGCATGACAAGCCTTCGGTCTTCCCACTGACAGCACTAAAACTCTTCAGTGAGCTCTGGTTACTCTACTCACTGTTTATTTCTCTGAGGTAATCTTCAGAACCACTGCAGTTTTTTATTTTAAGTGCTTTAAAACCGATATCAAATATTCCGTTACATTTACGTACTAGGTAAGTGGTTAATAAGTTGGCCTTACGATCACTAGGTCCCAGGTTCTAATCCTGGCCATTACACGACCTATTTTACGTGCACTCACTCCTAACACAAGCAAGCTTAGCTACAATTGTTGCGGGGATGTTAGTAATTTCGGTTACTCTTTAAAAAAAATCTTTTTAAATCCTATCCAGGGTATCGTACCCACTATTACTTCACTAAAAAAGAGTCTTAACTAGAAGAATCTAGATTAAGTATCTAAAAGTTCAGGTTCTATATTTTAAAGTACCAGGACTCGAGAAATATTAAAGAGGCCCATTTCCAAAAATCTAATGACCCAATGAATGCTCTGTGAAGTACAATTTATTTGTGTATCTGTATTTTATACAGATGAAAACATTATAAGTAAAATATATTTATCTATTCTGTGGTTAAATAAGCAGTCTATTGATATGCAAATCACTGCACCACTGCAGACATGCACACATTTTTTTGATATTAAGTGCTCTAAAATCGATGTCAAAGATTCCGTTACATCGAAAGATACGTACTTTAAGGTTAGTGGCTAAGAAATCGGTCTTACGATCGCTAGGTCCCAGGTTCTGATCCTGGCCTGGCATTAGACCACCTACGTGCACCCACTCCAAACATAAGCAAGCTTAGCTGGAAGGGTTGCAGGAATATTGGTAATATCGGTTACTATTTAAAAACCCTTCTAGAAATCCTATCCAGGGCATCGTACCCACTACCAATCAATTCACTTCCCTGTCTTAAAACTAGTAGAATCTAGATTAAGTATCTAAAAATCCAGGTTTATATATTTTGAAGTACCAGGACTCGAGAAATAATGAAGAGGCCCATTTTCAAAAATCGAACGGCCCAATGAATGAACTGTGATCAATAATTTATTTTTGTATCTGTATTTTATACAGATGTCTACAACATTTTAAGATAAATTTATTTTATCTATTCCGTGGTCATTAAGCAGTCTATTGAAATGCAAATGTTATAGGGCGATAAGCAAGTTTGTTCGTTTGTTTGCCTATTTGTATTATGCAAGTGTTTTCGAATCCCGGGTTCGAATCCTGGCCATTACACTACCGACGTGAACCCACTCCTAGCACAAGCAATTTAGCTTAGTTGGAGGGGTTAGAGGGAATATTAGTAATTTCGATAATTTCGGTTGCTAATATTCATTTTAAAAAGAAAGAAAGAAAAGAAAGCCTGTGTTGAAAAAAACTAGTTTTTTTAAATATCCCAATTTCAAAAAAAAAAAGATGTAAAAGCAAGTTTTTTTTAACTAAAACCTGATAATCGATCGGTATCAGACAGAATTTTCGATCGTCGAATGTCAAAAGATATAGGTACCTAATTATTGTAAGAAGCGAATTTCGAATAGAAATTTAAGACGTACCTATTCAAGTATTCCTCCTAGGAACGGACTAGGTGATCCCCGATTCAAGTACTTGAAATAGTCTTTTCAGATTTAAATCTATAGAAAGAGATAGTATAATACATACTAATTGATTCAAAAATTTCATTGAATTTTTTCATGTTTTTTAAAAGTATATGGCGGCAAAAAAAATTGTGTAACTTATCTACGAAAATGACAAATTATTTTTCCAAATCTAACATTTAACAATCTTCAAATCTAACACACTTAGACTTAATTACGACATTCATTCATTAATTTTAAATTTAAGTAGGCAACTATAAAAATGTTAAATATCCGATAAAGATCTACATTTTTATACCGACATAGGAATATATAAATAAGTTGTACGCAATGAGCAAGCATTGCGCGGGAAAATCCAAAGGCCATTGCGTTTGTAATGTTGGTAGCTTGTAATAAATCTTGACTATGATTGAGTTTTGGCGGGAAATCTTTTCTGCCATGCTGATTAGAAGTACCCTATCTACATTAATAGGTGTATAAATACGGCATGCAGCTTTAGTCAGTTCGCGTCCAAGATAATTGCTCCCACTGAAAAGTATCCGGGTTAGGACATATAGAGAAAGATTGAATGGCTATGCATAAGTCTATAACCAGCTAGAACATACGATGAATTGATTTTTGTAGACAAAGAAAAGACAGCGAGGCAAGAATTTTTTTAGCATAATAGAAGATAAAATGGTCCTTTTTTATACCACTTAAGCGTCAGACAAGCACATGGCCCACCTGACGGAAAGTGGTTACCATGGCCTTTGGACTTGCAATACCAGGGAAGTCACACTTGTGCTGCCGACCCTGGAAAAACCGAGTTTCTGTGCGATTAGTGCAGAAGACAAAGCACGACAAGCCTTTGGTCTTCCCACTGACAGCACAATGCTCTCCAGTGAGCACTGGCTATTACAAGCTTTATTTATCTACCAACTTATTTAGTGCCTGAGTAGCTAAAATGAAATTGAAAAAAGTTTCTTTCGACACTCGTATTGTCCTTACGCTTTTAATAATGAATATGGCACTGTCTATCCCAAGGTTGCCTAGAAGGAATCGCTTCAAGCGATAAGGCGGCCAATTGTACATTCAACTATACACATGCTACCTACTTGTCTCTACTGTAAATCTTATGGTGTACAATAAAGTATTATTTATCTATCTATGGTCGAATTTCAAGCCTTATATACCTAGATCTTGGTATCTCCTCAGACTAACCTAGATTCTTTAGCTAGGGGCAGTGCTTGATTAATTTACAGATGCATTCACAGTTGTACTTACTTGATTCTACAAATTGGGTAATCTTTGAGCTTGAATCTTTGCCCTCTAAAGGATTTTATCTTCTCTATCTAAACACGCTATGTCAAAGACACGGATAAGTCTGTTATAAATTAATGTAAATTTTATTACCTATAGCAAAATATGTTCTTTATTCAGATAATAAAATAATTTAAAAAAATAAAATGAGTTTATGAATGCATTATAAAAAATGTAACATTTCTAGAAGGTTGGTAGTAATGTTGGGTACTTTGAGTGCATTCAGATTCAAATATTCTGAATTCTAATTTCAAATTAATTATTGATTAGAAAATCAACCATCAATACAAGTTCCAGCATTCTTTAAAATCGCCTTTTGCGTAACTTGTAGATAGGGAACGCGATACAAAACACAACGAGCGTGAAAGGGACAAACGCAGCCAGTGCTGCTTCAAGGCAATCAACGTTTACTTCCAATCCGTTTTCCAGCTAGCAAAAACTTTAGCACAGTGTTATATTCGGTGTTTGAATGATAAAAGAGCCGTTACACAGTGTTTGTACACAGAAGTTGTGTGCGAAGTTTTATTTACTTGCCGTTTTCTTGATTTCTAAGTATTTGTGTAACTTCTTTTCTTTTATGCGCTCCTGGTAGTCGATATGTAGAAATATCCTTTATATTGAGGAAAATTCGATATCCTTTTACTAAATAGCTGTTATAATTGAACACAATTTGCAGTTAAAAAATATTATTTTCGACACTTTTAGTCTTGGTATTGGTAAGATAAAAAATGCCCTTTTAGTTTCCGGTGAAGTATAATAGGGTCACCTCATTTCTTCCTGTCGTATAAGCCGAATACGGAATAGAGCTGTCCTCCGTCCGAAAGAAAGTAAACCATAGGTACAGCCCATGACTAAGAGTCGGCTTGATGGCAATAGGCTCGTCCCGTACATTGATCAATCTATTCTATTTTATTCTATTCTATAAGGGTATTTATTGCCATTTGTCTAAAGGGGTAGAGTTTTTAAAAAAATGACTAATGAGTCCAAAGAGCGTCAAAAATTACGTCCATTTTTATTTTTCACTTTTTTAATTTCATTAATCCTACTATTGAAAGTAAATTATTATAACAATAATTAAGTATGACGTCGTTCTTATTTATTTAATACAATTTTCCTTGGAAAAAAGCATGTGTGTGTTAACAGGGTAATGTAAATTCGGAAACATAAACTAAACAAATCCTGTATTCATTCAATTAGATATTTAATCGTAAAATAATTAAAATTCTGACAGTAAATCATAACATTCATAACGTACACACTACTATAAAAAAATAGTATCGAGAAAGACCATCCACCACCAGCAATATAGCAATTTTTTTAGGGAATTTATTTTTATAGTTTCTGCATCCCATTCAAAATGCATTCCCGCCTTAATCAGGAACCGTGACATTATTTTACAGCACGTTCCAAATTCGACATTCAAAATGTATTCCCGCCACATTCACGCCACAGCAACCGTGACACTTTTTTTGTTCTGAACAATTAGTCTAATAATATCATTCAAAATTAATGGATATTTATATTATGTAAAATAATTTACATTAGACTATAAATCATAATAACCAACAAATTTTTGATATGTGGTTCGCAATTCGCCGCTAGTATCTAGATGTCCTTCTATACAACCTAAGCATATTAATCTCAAATATTTCTCAGTGAAATCGAGTGGATTTTCCGCTGGAATTGATTGCAAACGCTAATTTATTATAAACATTAATGTATTCAAGTATCTGAGGCTAGCTGTGTGACCTAAATTATAAGGTATTGATATTAATATCTATTGTAAAATCAATATAATGAATAAATTACGGCCCTACAAAAGTTGGATGTAGTGTGTCAACGAGATAATAACAAAGAAGGGAGTGACTGAGGAAATGACATCTGTCAGGAATGTATAAACGAGTAAGACTTGTTGGGCCGACATTAAATGCTTGAAAAAAAAAGACAGGTACATTATGATTCTACGGATTGAATAGTCTGTCATCATAATCTTCTTCTGTCTGCCTTTGTCTCAATTATTTAGGACCGTCTCTTCCTCTCCTGTCGTCTCCTCCATTACACATTTCCTTGCCATATTCTCTTTCATCAATTCTATCCATCCATCTTTTACTACGTTTTACTACCTACGTTTGATATCCTTTACCTCATCCATATTTTTTTTAAATCTAAGGATGATTGAACCTCATCAAGATTTAACCACACCTTCAATCATCAATTGCTCATCGGACGTGGCTGTTTCACAGGTTTTACTTCTGAGATTTATAGGTCTGATGGCATTCAAGAAAGCCAAAAAACGAATCCTACTAATTTGAAGTACAGTATTATCTAACTATCCCTCCCTCCCTTTCCCCTAGAAATCGCTCAGATGATTATATTGACAACAAAAAGGAAACTAAAAAGTAGTTAGCAACAAAATCTGTACAATACATCAGCACCACAAAGATGAGATTGTTCCAATATCGCGATCGACACGAGATATTACATCTGCACATCGCCGAAGAGGCGGGCGACATAAATTTATTAATTTTCTCATCCCGCGCCGTACTTACAGACACATTCACACCCATATGTGGACGCTGTTACACCGTCTCGAATTAATTTGGCATTAAAGTTAACGAAACCGGTAGGTTCGAATTAAAGATTTAAATTGAATAGAGCAAGCTCAAAATATACAAGACAGAAGCAGGTGAGGTGGTCTCTGACTACTGCAAGGGGGTAAAAAAGGAGTCTATCTATAACTTACTCCATGCCATGGTTGCCTAGAAGAGATGGCCTTGAGCAATAAGGCCGCCCTTTATTATGCCACAAAACTAAGTAACTGTTTCTTTCTGTATCCGTTCTTTGTGTACAACAATATATGAAATATTATTTTTTTTTTTTTTTTATACCACTTTAGTGGCAGACAGGCAAGCGGCCCGCCTGATGGACAGTTCTTACAGTGGCCTGTGAATATATACAACTCCAGAGAAGTCACACTCTTGCTACCAAAACTGTAAGAACTGTAAGAGCTTCTACGCTGTTAGTACAGAAGACAACGTAGGTCAAGTCTTTGGTCTTCCCACTGACAGCACAAAAACTCTTCATTGAACTCTGCCTGCCCTTCTCATCGTTGGGAACACAACACGAAATTAGTATGTATGATCGCGGTATTCTGTAGGGTGGAGGTACTGGTACTTCCCCAGTTAGACTGATCAATGGGACGGGAGTACCGTTGTTTCACGAAGATCTCAGTATGACCCAATATTCTTGTTAATTATTATCGGAATTCAAGGTTACATAAACTTCGGTGTGCCATACAGCCTTCGGTTACAACCGCTGGGTGTGGCCATTATATTTATTAAAATCTCTTCATTGCAAAGTAAAAAAAACTCATATTTCGCGACCTACGAGCCGAGCGGTTTGTTTTATTAATATTTTTGTTTAATAAAACAGGACAAAGGCAAGACGGGACACGTAAGGTACATGGGATACAATATTTCAACGCTTGACCAATTGCATTCTACAACAGTCTTAACAAGATCTCTTTAGTCTCTTTATTCTATTCTGTTGTAGAATCCAGTTTTTGCAAGATGGTTTTAGAAGCATACATCCATGCAAACAAATTGTAATCATGTTTTTGCATCTAAAGATAATCCATAATAATATTATAAATGCGAAAGTAACACTATTTGTCTGTCTGTCACGCTTTCAAGGCTCTGAAGCCACTGAAGCGATTTTTGATGAAATTTGGTATACAGATGGGCAATGTTTGGTCGCGATAACCAACATCCGCGCGAGCCATGGTCAACAGCTAATAATATTTTACATACTTATTCAAGAGAGACACGATTTGTATGACAGTAATGACCTTTCTCTCTCTCAAGAACTGGTTCATTATTGGTTTACTCTGACTATTAGGAACGACTTCCCTTCAGCCCCGAAAGAAACGTCTGCGCTAGAGCTTCGTTCTTCAATTAATAGATATACCGGGGACTTCAGATGGATACGAACTTTAGAAACCTGACCAAATACGACAAAAAAGTTTATCATCAATATTTTTAAGTTATCTCCACGACAATAAATCAGAACTGAACCATAAAACCTGCATGCGAAATGTCATGTTGTGGGTAAAAGCGAAAGTATGGCAATATGGTGACCTTTGCAACACGATTGCGGGGTTATTTCTGCGTCCGCGCACCTCGTGCAAATTGCCTGCGTTATACTAAGGAGATGCTTGTAGTGCAGTCAGTTAATAGGTAAATGTCTTGAAATTTGTATTTGTTTTCTGGGTCCCGTTCTAAATTCAAAGTTCAAAATTCGTTCCCGCCTCACCCAGGAACCGTGACACAATTGTTTTTTCTAAATGCTATTAAATTCGATATTTAAAATTTATTCCCGCCAATATTAGGCATAATTTTTATTTCAAGAAGCTTGTCTGGTATGAAGACGTCAATGAATTCGACCTAATAACAATCAACCAAGTATCTATTGTTATCAATGACGAAAAAGAAAAAAAAGTGAAACCCATTAACTTTGTAATGAGTTCTTAAGTAAAGTATTCTTTTACGACAAACATACAAGCGTAATATATTACCGGTACACGCTTTATTACATAGTACCGTTATGTTTTTTCATCATATCAGTCTGATCGCCTGTTTTTGCGTAGCGCTCGCAACTATATGCGCGCATACCGTGGCGCGCATTTTTTTTTGTTGCACAGCGAAATTTTATTAATCACTTCATTTTCAATTAATTTTGTGCGCTAATTAACGGAATTTGAAAGGTCTGAACATGAGGAAAAAGATTAATAGAAATAGTATACGGTTTACGCTTCTAGAAAAGTAATAAAAAGGCAAACAACTCATTCCTATGCAGTTCTTGGTTAGACAAACACTGTTTAGAATATAAATTGTATGTATATAAGGAACCGTGTATACAAAAATAGAAATTTAAAATTTAAAAAAAAAATCATGAGACCGATAATCATAGTTGGTTAAATGTGTGTTAAGTTAACACACCTCTGCCTACCCCTAATTGTATACAACGCTATTTAGACTCAATAGACTACTATGAAAGAGTCAAAAAAAAATTGGGACACGGATCCTGAAAGAGGCGGGAATGAATTTTGAATTTGGAACGGGACCCAGAAAGTAGATTAATGAATAAGGTATATGAATTTTGACACTTATTTTAGACATAAAGCTACATAAAGTCAATAGAATGAAATTTTTAATCAATTAGTAATAATGCTTACTATATAAATCGATAAAGTCAGTTGTTGGGTCTTAAATCAACATCAAAATTTAGGAAAGTTCTTAGAAGTATGAAAAGCTGTAGCCCCAAGCTTCGAAATAAAAAAAAAATACCATTAAGAATTATCTAGGTCTACATATTTCCCCACGATTTTACTAATCATCTACGGCTGTCATAGCTCAATCACGTAGGTGCTATTTAAAAAAAACGGAAACATTTTTTCTTCTACAAGATCCGATGACGTAACAACTCATCAATCATTCTTGACAGCAAAAAGTTCGTTCTTTGGTACGAAGTTTATTTTTGGGTTAAATTTAAAAATTACGTACTTTCAGTTCCGGCTGCGGGGAAGTACTTTAAGCTACTACACATTGATTTTACTGCGAAGAAGTGGAACTCTTTGTATGAGTTTGTGTTTCCAGAAAGCTACATAAAACCTGGCCTATGGGCCTCTCCCAATGTTGGGAGGCCTACTGTTTCCACGCTGGGCACACGGGTTGGTACAGGGTTTTATTTTAAGTTTTCCTTCTCTCGCAGTGATATCGTCTGCGCATTTTCCGTTAGTCGCGTCTTACAACACCCTTCAGATAAGATGGGGTGGTGATACTTGCATTCTTTCTCTGTTACCACACGTATAAAACAAAAAAAATACTTTACGTATCGCAAAAACTGTCAAACAGATGACATCACAAAAAAGCACGCTATTTCTATACAGATAAGTGTCAATATTCATTCAGGCATTGATCTAAATTCTGCGTCCCGTTCCAAATTTGAAATTCCAAATTCACGCTCGCCTCTTCCAGGAGCCGTGCCCCAATTGGGTACTTTCCTGTAGTTAAAATAAATTATTTAGCCGGACTTATTAAATTAATAATGGTAAAAGAGTGAAAACAGTTGCGTCGGTTCTTATTTTTTCGTTCTTATTTATTTTTAATCATCCATTCAACGTTTAATAGTATATGATTTGACTATTAAATATTATGACGTCACAAATATAGTTTTCATACAATTTTCCTTATAAATTACCGTTTTGACGTTTAGAAAAAGTAACTAATTTGACTGGTCAGTCAAATACCCAATTTTTTTCGACTCTTTCATAGCAGTCTATTGAGTCTAAATAGCGCTGTATACAATTAGGTGTAGGCAGAGGTATTTTAACATAATGCACATTTCATCAACTATGATTTTCGGTCCCACGTGGTAGGAAGCCAACCTATTGCCTTGACGCGGACACTTTATTAGGAGCTGTATGATAACTGTCGGATTGAGTGCAGCCCTACTTTATACAGTCAGCATCAGATCGTTTTTTTTATACCACATAGGTGGCAGACAAGCACACGGCCCATCTGATGGAAAGTGGTTACCGTGGCCTATGGACGTGTGCAACACCAGGGGCGTCACACTCGCGCTGCCGACCCTGTTAGTTAGTTTCTGTGCCGCCATTGTCTAACATAAAGCAGGACAAGCCTTAGATCTTCCCACAGACAGCACAATAACTCTCCAGGAACACAACACGAGGTTATTATAACCACTTTCCACCAGGTGGGCTGTGTGCTTATCTGCTACCTAAGTGGTATATTTTTTAAATTAAATTAGAATATGAAACATGCAATGAGACCTTTTTCATCATGCAGTTTGGTATTAACTTCATTAGTAGATAGTAAAATTATTTTGTATAATATAATATACAAAAATCTGCGATTTAAGTCTCGTAAACATGTCGTTTTGTATTGCGACAAGAGAAAGTAGTACATTTTTGTTCAATGTAGGGTAAACGAACCTGGGCTCGCGCGCGGCACTGACTTTTAATCGACATTGATAAAAAGTTGACAAATAAAATAAGTTAAATGTAAAGGCTGTTGAACGAGAATTTTTGTGTAGGTACGTACAGTTACCGTCAAAAGCAAATTATCAAATTCTAATTTATTTAAAAATCAAAGAATTAATTTCATTTATTCAGTTTAGGTACATAAAGAGCACATAATGAGAGTCAAAAAAAATTACAATTATGTCAAGAATTATAAAAATATCAGATAAGTAGATAAACAATTGGAAAGTAATTATTGCGCTGTTTGGTAGGTTGGTTCTACTAAGAAGATACCAGCAATAAACGTAGAGAACTATATTAGAACTAGATTATCATTTTAAAAATATGATTTAGTTAACAATTTATATTGTGCGAGCAAGTAAGCAAGATTGATCACCTTAGCTCGAAAACCTTTCAATATAGAATAAACTTCATTCTCTAAAGATCATAAAATTGCTTAAACATTAATTAATTTACAATAGAATAAATTTATTTGCATAAAATTTGATAAGTAGATAAGATAAAATTATGAGCATGAGACACGTTTTGCCACTCGTCGTTACTTGCAAACATTAGATAGGAAGGTACTTATCAATCAATCAATTAGCCAGTCCACTGCTGGACATAAGCCTCTCCAAATGTTGGGGGGGGGGGGGGGGGGGGTTTGTCCTACTGTTTCCACGCAGCCCCTCTAGACAAGTGGCAATTTTTTGCCCGGCGTTTGGTAGAATAGAATGACAAATGTATAGGATTTGACGTATTTGACAGTCGTTAAGTAAGGCATGTCATGAACGTCAAATACCATACATTCGTCATTGTATTCCACCAAAGGCCGGCCAACGATTTTCTACTTGTCTAAAGGGGCTGGCCTTACGAGTTGGTACAGTGTTTTATTACAAGTTTTCTCTTGCAGTGACAATGTCTGCATGTGATAGAGCCACAGCCTGTGTATGAGATAGGGTGGTGATACTTGTATTCTTTCTCCGCTACCTCACGGATAAAATGAAGCTTAAAAATTCTTATTTGTTGATCATCTTAACTCAGAAAGAAACCTTTTATAAAGTAATAAACAGAATATGAAATATATTTAACTTTGTCCTATCATAAAGCATGGGTACATTAATTTATTTGTACATTATATTCCAATGTCAAAAGGTTTGTTAATATTTCAATGTCAATCAACTTTGTCGTTGACTGTACATTAGCAGAGATTAATGTCAACATAAGTTTAACTTTGTATAAGTAGTTTTGGAACAGATCAAGGAAAAGATACAAGGCAGAATAAGGAGGGCCTTCCCCTCCTATTGGCAGAGGAAAAGTGAAGAAATTCACAAGATTTCTCAACTAGGTAAGAAGAGAACTCCACTGGCGCTGCAAAATTGCCGTTACATTCTAAGCTTAAATGTCACGGCGTTTAAATCCAAGAGACTTTTTGCAGAAAAATGCCATTAAATTTTAAACTTAAAAGGCAAAACGATAAAAACTAACATTAAATAGTATTTTTACCGTGGAATGACAGTGGCTTTGCTATAACACAAAATAGGAAAAACAAGTGCATGTTCTTATATTTAGAGAGAAAAAAAACTAATTTTAGCACCAAGATCTTCTTTGAAAAGTTCATTTTGCGACAAATATGTTTTGATTTAAATGTCAAATTCATTTGAAGGCTATTTTTTACTAAAGACTTTCTGTAATAAGGATGATTTTCTCCATTGGTATTTTGTCGAGGTAGTCAAATTGATTGAAAGACATCATGATCAGAGGGCTAACTATTGGAAAGTCAATTTTGCTACCTAAACCTTATGATCCATAATGCTTTAATATCCGTTGTTGGAGTTCGGATATTGTCGCCGCCTGAGTAGCTGCAGGTCGACTGATATTTTGTCATGAGAAATATATAGGTACATCACGGGTGTTATTGTTATTACCTTTTATTTATCTTTATTCAGATGTTTCTTTTTAATGTGCATGTGTTTATCAATCAATCAATTAGCCCACTGCAGTCCACTGCTGGACATATACCTCTCCCAATGTGCGCCATTTCGTACGATCCTCCGCCTTCCGCATCCAGTCCGTCCCAGCCACCTTTTTCAGGTCATCGGTCCATCTGGCCAGGGAGTGTCCTACCCTTTGTTTGCCTTCTCGCGGTCTCCACTCTAGGACTCGTCTGCTCCAACGGCCATCGGTCCTTCGACAGACGTGTTTATGCGTAATAAAAATCAATTTATTTCTATTTCTTTCTTTACATACTTCTTCTCTTCTAATAGTGTCTAGTTTTCGGCTTGCAAATGGGTTTTATAGGATTGGGTGTTTGGCTTCTGTACCACTAGAAACCTTATTATCCAAACCTATGATAGCTAAGAATTTTCTATCATAATCCAATAATTATATAATAACTCCCCCTCTAATCGAAATTCAAGTAATAAAATCCAACACTTGTCTGTTTGCCTGTACCCGTTGTATCGGGGCCATAGGACACGCCCTCTCCATTGATGCCGACGCGGCGACGCAAGTACCTAGTACCTACCTTCGTAGGTACCTTTGCATTCAATGTTCACCATCTAGGACAGCTATGGATAGATTGTATTAACTGTGTGGCGTGACTCGAAATCTCTAGAATTGTTGTAGAACAATATGAGGTTCTTCAAGTAGGACATCAGAAATTTCTGCAACAGGGTCTGCAGCACGAGTGTGACTCCCCTGGCGCTGCACACGTCCGTAACTCACGGTAACCACTTTCCATCAGTTATCAGGTGGGCCGTGTGATTGTCTGCAAGCTAAGAGGTATAAAAAAAAACTGCAAACTCATACAACTAGGTAAAATTAATAAAGCAATCAAATTCAAATCTAAAATTAAATTCATATTAATAAGTTCGCTTAATCATTCATTGCAAGAGCTCACAAAAACTCAACCTTGTACATGCAAGTGTATGAACAACGCAAGCGCAAAAAAGTGAAAACATTACCTCACACCCGTCAAAAATCGATTAATTCATGGCGTCATAAGAACCTTGTTAAAGCATGTGAAAGAGTTCAGCTTACCATCAGGCGCGGTGAAGACAGATTGACGTGTCGTATATGAAAGAAAAATAGAGATTCAAAAGACATATGAAAAGGGGTCCAACGGGAGCACTGATATTTGGAAGAAGGTCCATAGGGTCCTAAAGTCCAAAACGGCTGTTTTTGTTATATGGTCATAAATGTACGTATCCAATATTCGTCTACGGAGACAAAGATTCGCCAGTATCAGGTCATTATTGATTTGATTGCCGACATGAGGTTCTTCAAGAAGGGTATTAGAACGATTCTACAGGGTCGGCAGCGCGAGTATGACCCCATGGTGTTGCACACGTCCATAGGCCACAGTAACCGCCTACCATTAGGCCGTCCGTGTCATTGTCTGCCACCTCACTGGTATAAAAACGCAGATTTTATTAGAGCGACTGCCGTTTGACCTCCCATAGCTGAGATGAAAGCAAATGTCAGAACCATGTCCATCTATTGGTGTCTTATTACACCAGTTTACGGACTTCTTAGAACTCTCTAGCTACCCCAAACTACCATGAGAATGGTTACCCATCATAAATCTATATTGTTGGGCGGAGTAATAAAATCAATGTTTAAAAAAAGTGGCCAAGTGCGAGTCGAAATCGTCCATGAATTGTTCCGTAGCAGTAAGTAACATGATATAAAAGGTTTTGTAGTTTGTTGTAACTTTGATCGACGTTTTAATAATAGTGTATTTTTTCGTATCAAAATAAAACTACCTACTTACTAGATCTCGTTTACATGGTAATATGTACTACATACCTATATTTTTTTTAGTTTTATCATAGTTTTATTTTAGAAGTTACTTGGGGTTCAGTTGAGAAAAAAATTATATTAGAAACCTCAATATCGTTTTTAAAGACCTATCAATAGATACCCTACAGTGCTATGTTTGTCGAACAGAATATGCAACTATTTCACAAAAAACAAAGAGCTCGTCACGCTGAAAAGCTGTGTTTGGTTCCTAGTAAAACGACCTTGAAGCACCAAAGTATACTCTGCATGGCACCTCATATATATAATAAATTGCCTAAACATATAAAATATGCAGAAAATGTGCGTTTGTTCAAGAGGAGCCTACAGGAGATGCTTATACGGAAATGTTATTATTCTGTATCTGAATTTTTAAATGACAGAACCTTAGATGCTTAATTGTTGAGTCTGTTTTTCTTGATGATCCATTGGACATTGCTATCGGATGGACAGTATGTATTTGACATTATTTATTTTGACATTAAGACATTATCTACCTGCTAATATTGACATGAAATGATATATTGACGTTGAATATTTATACTTGAATTTGCATAATTTCGAATTATAAAGTTTTCGTTATATTGTGTACTAAAACTGAATAATAAATATTTGCATGCCATGACTGGTGATAATACAATGTACCGACCACTATTATGTTTTTATGACCATCTGATTCTCACATGTATTATGCAAATAAATAATTTGAATTTGAATTTGAATTTGAATTTGAATTTGAATTTGAATTTGAATTTGAATTTGAATTTGAATTTGAATTTGAATAGGTTTGATGAAAATATCAATTTTGAGTTTTAAATCTAAGTATGGGGGCACCCCTGAAATTTATAGTTCTATTTTTTTCTATTTTTGTATAAAAATCTTAATACTCACAGCATAGTACCTTATAGTTTCAGAAAAAAAACGTGGCTGTGACATACGGATGGACTACGAGACAGACAGACATGACGAATCGGTTTCGTTTTTTACCATTTGGCTATTCACCGTTGCCCTAAAAGATGGATATACATATTTAAGGAAAAACTGAACTGGTTAGTATTGCTTAACTAATTTAGCCCTTTAAGCCTAGAGCTGAAGTAACATCGCACTAAAATACTATGTCTTCCGTTCATTTTGAACTGGAGGCTGGTAGCTGATGTGGTAACGGAGAAAGAATATAAGTATCACCACCCCATCTCATCCGAAGGGTGCCGTAAGAGGCGACTGACGGAACAATACGCAGACGATATCACTGCGAGAGAAGGAACACTCGAAAAATCCTGTACCAACCCGCTTAGCCAGCGTGGAAACAATAGACCAAAGCCTCTTAAGGAGAGGCCTATGTCCAGCAGAGGACTACGGTAGTCTAATCAATTGATAGCCTTCAAGTTGACGCTTGGTATTACGCCTCTATTCTACAGATATGAGTAACGCAACAAAAAAAATATTGCTACATAAGACCTTTAGCGCTTCAATTAGAAAACAATAGGGACATCTACGTACGAGTTTTTTCTGTTCGACATGAACAACTGCTATGTATTAAAGAACAGGTTTTAATAGGAAAAAATATGGTGTATAAGGAAACCCGCATAGAATGCACGTGGATTGGCTTGTGATGTTCCCATTGTAGGTAACGGCACGATATTACACATATATTTTTTTATCGATTACGATAGGTAAAAGTGAATCGCTCAGGTGGGACTCGAACCCACGATCTTTTCCTTACAGGGGGAATGCTCTGACCACTGAGCCACCGAGCCGTATGAATGTCGGTAGATGGCTCCTATCGTCGCCCTAAGATGGTAGTATAGGAGAATTTGGATAGATTCAGGTGTGGCTCGGTAGCTCAGTGGTCAGAGCATTCCCCCTGTAAGGGAAAGATCGTGGGTTCGAGTCCCACCTGAGCGATTCACTTTTTCCTATCTTAATCGATTCGAAAAGTTAGCATAGTAAGCTTCAAAATTTCATTCAAATATTTTTTTTATGTTAGAAGTCATTAATCAATTACCTATGTTTAGAACTAGACTGTTTGTACAGATCTTGACTAACAGAGTACTCAAAATGATCTTTTTTTCGCCCTTCCTTTTGACTGATTCATCCGATATGTAGTAGAGGCCTTTATTTTGGACAGTAATACAATTTAAACAGATATAGTTTAATTTGCTTTCAATACTCCGGTTTTAAGATCATCTTTCTGATGCTAACTGTACGAAACATATCGCTAACTTATGTATCGGTCTATATATATTTATATAGATGTAAAATTCTATAACCACATTAACATCACCATAAAAAGGTGGCTGGGACGGATTGCATGCAGAAGGCGGAGGATTGTACGAAATGGCGCACATTGGGAGAGGCCTATGGCCAGCAGTGGACAGCAGTGCGATAATTGATTGATTGATTTATGTATATTATATATATTTATCTATACCTTTATCTATATAACTTTAGCCCCTTTAAATATTTGTTTTACTCTATTTTTAGTATTTATTGTTATAGCCATAACGGAAATACATCTTCAATACTTAAACGGTCTAGCTATCACGGTTTTGTTATACAGCCTGGTGAAAGATTGGCAGACGGCCAGTGGAACGTGGAACCCTAAAAATGACACTTCCCAGTTTGTTTTTATTAGATACTAGCTTTTGCCCGCGGCTCCACCCGCGTGGATGTCGGTTATCGCGACCAAATAAGCCTATGTCCTTTCTTAAGGTCTAATCAACCCCTATACAAAATTTCATCAAAATCGGTTCAGTGGTTTAGGCGTGAAAGCGAAACATACAGACAGACAGACAGAGTTACTTTCGCATTTATAATATTAGTATGGATTTGCGATAAGCCAGCAATGCTTTTTCAGACGCATTTCGATAAGTCTTAGAATTCCGTTAACTTTCTTCCATATAAACGACCAATCAAATATTAATTAAACGTTAATCAATGGAAACACACCCAACGTACATTATAAGACATGCAACGACCAACACAAACAGACACCTCGCTCATAATACAACCTTAGCTTTTGTGTCAAACCGTGGGAGGCAGAGAGACCAAACTACAATGGTTATAGATTATCATAGCAGTTTTTCTACGATGTTCTAATAAGTTAGTTATGCTGTTATGTAATCGACATGTGTAGTTGGTAATTAATGGCAAAGGTCTTTAAGTAACGTATTTTTTATCTATCTATATATAATATGTATGAAGTTGTCCTGACTGATTCATTAATAACAGACCCTAAACTACTGTGGATACGTTTTTTATATTGCTTAGGTGGCCGGGCCACCTGATGCAAAGTGGTTACCGTGGCATATGGACGTGTAAAACACCACGGGAGTCACACTCGTGCTGCTGACCCTGTAAACACAGAGTTTCTGTGCCGTCAGTGTGGAAAACCAAGCAGGAATAGCCTTTGGTCTGCCCACTGACAGTACAAAATATCTCTAGTGAGCTCTGGCTACACAACACGAGGTTATTATGGCCGCGGTATTCTGGGCGGAGGTACTTCCCCAGTTGGTCTGCTTAACTAGGAGAGGAATACCTTCGTGTCCTACCTACCAAATTTTGACAGTAAATGATTTTTTTTTTGTCAGTTAGACATTTATGTTTTTTTTTTAATATTGGCAGCCGATATTATCCAAATTACTAATATTCCCTCTACCCCTCCAACTAAGCTAAATTGCTTGTGCTAGGACTAGGTTCACGTCGGTAGTGTAATGGCCAGGATTCGAACCCGGGACCTCCCGATCGTAAGGCCGACTCCTTAACCAATAAGCTGCCGACAAAATAAACCGTTATTATTAAACATTTCAAATGGAAAGAGAAAAAAAAAGGAATGGCACAAGTCTGTCAAAATCCGTCACAGATAATATTCTAAACCATAGATAGCAGTTATAGTCTATAGCGCTTCATGGCTGTTAGTCTATAGACAGACTACCGTCTTGTGACCATCGTAATGGCTTTTTTGTACCCACAAGTAATGTCATTATTGCTTTTTAATCAACTCTGTGTGAGGCCTTGTCGTATAGTCAGCGGCAGAAATATATTGCCTACAAAGTTTCAAAATGATCTTAAAACTAAACTATTAATAGCGAATCAAACTGTTTTATTGATTTAAATTGTATTATTGTTCGAACTAAAGGTGCGTAACAAATATCAAACCGATCCGTCAACTCACTGAAGAGATTTTGTGCTATCATTGGGAAGACCTAAGGCTTCTCTTGCTTTATCTTCTACACTGACGGCACATAAACTCTCTGTTCTAACAGGGTCGGCAGTGTGAGTGTGACACCCCTGATGTTGCAGACGTCCATTGGCCACGGTAACCACTTTCCATCAGGTGGGCTGTGTGCTTGTCTGCCGCCTCAGTGGTATACAAAAAAAAGTGCTCAAAATGACCTTAATTCCTTAATTAAGATCATTTTGAGCACTTTGTTCATTAAAATCGATTATTGCTGACTGTACAGTGAGAGATCATCACTACATAGTATAAAACAAAGTCGCTTTCTCTGTCCCTATATCCCTTTGTATGCTTAAATCTTTAAAGGCGCCCACTCACTAACAGTTTACCGGACGACGGCCGGACGATATAAATCTGTCAGTTAATCGCAATAACCTACACACTAACAGTTTCGTTAACGATTTTGGACTGACGACTAATACGATCCGATAGTGTGTGGCCGCCGAACGATTCCGGACAGTTCTAAGCCGGACAGTCCTAGGCCGTCAGGGCGAACGAGCACAACGGGCCTGTCGATCGACGTTTCGTGTCAGTTTTTACTAAGATTTTATTCATTTTTTGTACATACTCGTCTATATTTCTTATGCACATAGTCAATAAGGTTCAAAATAGCTAACACCTATTTCCCACAATGATTAGCACGTACTTATATAAGAATAACGTAGTCCAAGCTATTTTCAACCTTATTGACATCACAACAAATCTAGTTTTTTTTCTTATATTCGTGATCAGCAGCATTTATTTATGCGAAAAACCATGTAATTAAGAAAATGTCAATAAGGTCGAAAATCGCTTGCACTGTTTCGTACTCTCTATGTAACTGATATAAGACCATTACCGGCAGGCGATCGTACGACCTAAAACTGACGACTCACAACTGCTAGTGTGTGGTCGCAAAACTGACAACAGGGAATTGCCGGCGGGCCAAAACCGCTTTAGTGTGTGGGCGCTATCGGCTAAGGACTGCAGGCCGCCGGACAGATCAGGAACTGCAGGCGGACTGCAGGCGGACTGTTAGTGAGTGGGCGCCTTAAAACTCCGCAACGGATTTTGATGCAGTTTTTTTAATAGATAGAATGATTCAAGAGGAAGGTTTATATGTATAATACATGTTTAATATAGTAGAGGGTGCAGCGGGAACGGGATCTGACGCCACGCAGGCGGAAAAATTTGGTGGTACGAAGTTCGCCGGGTCAGCTAGTAATGAATAACACAGAGTTATAAAAAACTATTTTTATTGTATTTTTCTTAGTAAAAACGTCATAAAAGTCGCGACGTTAGTAAGCTTACATATGATTTCTAATAAAAAGAATTTAAAAAACAATCAATCAATCAAACGATGAAGGGGTAGGTAGAGATGTATTTCTTAACACCTACATTTCTTGCCGTGTTAGTTCCCGGTGGAGAATAAGGGATAGCCCTGTTCTCCATCCGCTATGATTATGTTTCTGCTTGACGGCAATGGGCTATACCCCTATCACGTAGGACCGAAAATCATACCTAGTTGATGAAATGTGGGTGTTTTACACTTTTTGAATGTAATTTTGAAGCATTTACTATGCTAACTTTTCAAATCGATTAAAATAGGAAAAAGTGAATCGCTCAGGTGGGAGTCAAACCCACGATCTTTCCCTTACAGGGGGAATGCTCTGACCACTGAGCCACCGAGCCACCCTTGAAGCTATCCAAATTCTCCTATACACTTCTGTCTACTCCTTTTCTGCCTATTGTCGTCAACCGGGCACTTTGTACTAGGTACATATTGTATTAAAACCAATACTAACTTTTCAAAAGTACCAGGCTCTCAGAATGCACGAAGAGTTTAACGCGAACATAATCCACTTAAAAGGTATATTTCTAAACTGGCAACAATACTACGTTCAAACATAGTACATGTACAACTAGATAAGCAACCGTCTTGAGCAAGCATCCGGTGGTCCAATAGAGCCAATATAACAACCAATATAAACAGAGATCTGACCTATATCCACCTTCCTCCTCTGACGTCTACATTTGTTAGTGTGCCGAGCGGGGAGGGAGGTCCAGATATGCTGGTGAATGGTATAGAACGAACGTCACTTGAGCGAATTAGCCCAGTAATGGGGACTTCCTACTTATGTACAGTTCTGTCAGTGATTTGTTACAGTTTTTGAATTGGACTTTTGATTTTTTGGATACAAGTGTTTTGTCATACGTTGACGGAGAAATAATACAAGTATCACCACCCCGTCTCATCCAAAGGGTATAAGGAAAACTCGAAATAAAGCCCTGTACCAACCCGTCTGGCCAGCGTGGTCAAGCCCCCCAACATTGGGGACAACGAATTGCTACTTCCCTAGAGAGGCTGATGGGTATACCTGACGCAGAACCGTCAAGAACTTCGTAAGACCTCGTTTTACACACATTATTAATTTATTACCATTAAATCCTGACGTTTATTACAATTAGACTACATAAAACTATTAAGCACTCTATGAACCCTTTATTCATTGAATAAAACTAAGTATGCGTGCATATAACTCGTATAGTGTGAAAATCGGAACAAATACAAAAGTACCAATAACATATTATTTTTATTGAGGTCTAAAAATTAAATGTCAAACTTAAATGTCAGCGCATGTGACCTTATAATTGCCACACGTAGGTATCCTATGGTGAAATGTAATTTAAAAAATAAGGAAATTAACGTTATGTTGCCAGTGTATAATTAAAATAGTACAATAAAACCTTCTTTGCGTATATTTTTAATAGATTAATTTATGGTAGGTAGGTAGGTAATTGTCTATGGAAGGAAAAAAAGAACGTTTGTAAACTAAATTGCATGCGTCTAATCTTTAATGTTTTTTTTTCATACCTATTGGAGAGTCTTACTGCAACTTGATAATTACATGCGTGTAGGAAGAAATGTTACGTTTTCATATTTTATAACTAAATTGGCTCAATGAGGCCTCACATCAATATGACGTCACCTCGCCTTATTGTAAACGGAATGTAAAGTCTAAAGAAAGAGGGTCACCAGTACAGACACCAACAATAATGGTTACAAATCAGCTTGATGGCTTCATTAGATGCATTTTCAGGCCCCACTTAAAGGACCTGGGACTGTAGGAAGAGGTAATCACGCGTGCCTGTAAAGAATTCCAACGGATATTTGCGTTACTGTAATTTATAATTACAGTAATACTTTCTTCCATTACATTCCCACATTAATCTACCAGGAAAGGCAGCTGACATAAAAATATTTCGTTCGAACATAAAATTATTATATTAAAACTTAATTATAACAAGCCGTCAAAGGGAAAGATTTTTTTTTTAAATGTCTTAATCAATTTGAGAACGTAATAAAACTAGTAGTGTTGTGCAATACTCGACTAAAGTAAGTCGATCCAATTAGTGAGATCGATTTGTTTTGGTGTTGCCATAAATCAAAATATATACTAGGCACCTGCTTGGGTGCCGATGTGTGATTTTTGGATGTGGTTTGTGTAGGTTTCAAGGTTCAACTTTATGATTATTGTTAGTAATAAGTGATCAAGTTTGGTGAATCATAAATTCATAATTATTTTATTACAAAGTATCTGGTACTAATTAATGTAACAATTTTAATATTATCAGTGAGTATTCACCTACCTAAGTATAGGGGCAGGAACGTTTTTATTTCTCATAAACATTAGCATAATACTTTTTATGAATTGTTACGTTATTCGTCTAATGCCGTCTGTACACGTTCGGTCAATTGTAAGCATACCTACATGAACAAATAAATAAATAAAATTTTACAAATTAAAATAAAACTATAATCGAATCAACGATTTCGTAACTGAAGCAAGCCGCTACCGTCCCTTTAATATTATAAAAGCACGCTAAATTGACTTTAGTGTGCAATAAAACAGTATGCTTTTAACAGTGACAATTGCTTTTCCGATTTTAAGTAGTCACTTCACACAACTTTGAAAACAGCCGTTGGTACCATCCACAGTAAAACCAACGATTTCATAAAATGGCGAAAATAAAAAAAGAACTACGGGTATCAGTGCCACGTGCATCACAACAAATGCCTACAAATCAACCTTCAGTACACTAAACTGTTGATTTTAATAATAAAAGATTATTTTTACAGGCCACAGATGCTAAATATTATACTGATAAAAAATATTTAAGTATAAACATTCCAATTCCCCTGTTATGATCTTTATTCATGCGACACAGTAATTAAAATTTAAACTTGCCGTACTTAGTGTGTTCATTTATTCTTACTTAACACAATACACTCATTAAAGTACAAAAAATATTTACCAATATATACAGGTCAGCATTCCAATACTATATCAACGATTGAAACACAAGGATGTAAGTTACACCAACGTTCCAAAGAAAAATGGGTCTAAACGGTGCCATAAACGTTTCAAAACACGGTGATTTTCCCTTCAACTGACGTTGGGCCTTTGCTCCCTCTTGTATTACAACCGCCTAAATAATAGCTTGATATGAAATTAAATATTAAATTTCTTGTTTTGTTATTTTTTTACTCTTTTACACAATTTTTGCTTTTTTAACGAAACTGATTTCAAAAACATTTTTTTTGCATTATTGAAGTCATGAACTGATACCCTGTAAAAGACATTGTTTACGTTCTATCTATAAGTAACTAATATTAGTAGCTGTGTCTGTACATTGAAGATATTTAAAATAATAATTCTAGTCTGTTTGTTCGTTTTAGACGCAAAAATTGCTGCGGTTTTTTTTTTGTTAGGAAGTTTTTAGTAAGACTAAAAATATCAAGTTTATTTAATCGCAATTGGATGAGTAGAACAGGCGATATGACCAAAAGTCACGATTACCCACATACATGCAGGCAAAGTCGCAGATGTAGGACAGTGCTTAATAAATGTTCTTTAGTTTTACAAACTAGACCGAGATCATCAAAAACTAAACTGCTTTATCACATAATAATATCCAATGAATACCAATTAATAAAAAATAAAAAATTGTTTTCCTCAATGAAATTCATTGAATAAACCACAATAACATTGTTCAGTTTAATTGATCTCAGTTCCAATCATTGATAAAATCTATTTTACTTTATTACACATTAATTAAACAAAAATAAAAGTTGATTAAATATTGTGTAATTTCAAAGAATCAATCGCGGAAACGAGTAAGGAAGTGAGTTTGGATCATAAAAAAAAAGTATAAAAGGTGAGGGCCATTGCCTTGATAGGGTCGGCGATTCTTTTAACTTTTTAATTAAAACCTCTAAGATGAAGTAATACTCGTTTTTAATCAATCAGTTCAAATATCTTCCAATTGAAATTAAAAAAATCATTGAAATCATTACATAGTCGTTTAAAATCATGTTTTATACGACGATGTAATGATTTGAATTTAAAATTTAGTTCAGCACTAAGTAGAATTGAGTAACAATAAATTTATGATTTTTGAAATCTGTAATCATATTTGCATAATTAAAAGTAAATTCATACAAATATTTTTAAATTTGAAAGTATCTCAGTCTGGTAGCTACCTTTTTTTGCCAAGTTGTTAAGCCAGTTGAAAATTGGCATAGACATAGCATTTAAATCGAAATCAGGCAATTTTTCAAGGTAAAGGACAGGCCGAACTACAAGCAATAGCTAGTATCACATAATTTCCTCTTCAAATTCACACATTATAAGGTAAGTAACTTCAATTGAAAGTCACACTCTATTGGACAACTTTTCGCATAAATACCTAGTTCAAAAACTACCATATTCCTATTTTTATAGCTCCATGTTAACAAAAGTACGCGCCAACAAATGAATAAGTTCACAACTAATTAACTCCTAATGACGAACGAACAAAAAAGACATCAACCGATCTATCAATCATTCGTCTATTTTGAAAAAGAAATGAACGAATGAAACAAATGACAGTCCGTTGGGAGAGGGTTCCGTTCCAAATATTTTCAAATTGTATCAATGTGAAGAAGTCGTCTTATAATAAAAATATTGAATAGAAATGTTAGGTATATCTATAATTTTCAGAGTGTTATTGAGATTATAGAAAAAGTTAGGGCGTTTTCAACTAGCGAAGGTTATGTGGTCTATCTAGGTATATTATGTAGTAGCTCCGGAGGAGAATGTCATGAAACCAAAATGTCATGTACACAAAATATACCTATATTGATACGCTAAACGAAAACTTAGGGCCTCTTATTTACTCTGATAAGTAACCTTTGTTCTTAGTAGGTATCTGCAGGGCTAACATGCGCGCGTCGTCAAATATCTCGAATCGAGATGAGATATCATCTCGAGTCTTCTCGAGCGAAGTAACGCCGACATATTTTGTCGCGTCAAACTTTTTCAATTGTTGTCTATGGCATACACATTTTTTAAACATTTATCCGATAAAATCGGCCCGATACGGCCATTTGCTCGAAAGCACAGACTAGTTAGGGATGCTAGGTATGAAAAAAGAGAAAAAATAGTGCAAACAATTTTCGACCTTATTGACATGACATGCTATCGAATTTTTTTTCTTATATTCGTGATCAGCGTCATCAATTAATGCGAAAAGACACGTAACAAAGGAAATGTCATTAAGGTCGAAAATGGCTTGCAGTCGCTGTTTTAGTCCAAAATGAACCGAGCACAAAAAATGTTTACACGAGATAACTTCTCGTCGACCAAATGAAAGACGGGAGACAAAACATTTTAATTTTAAAAAGAGAAAAAATAGTGCAAACAATTTTCGACCTTATTGACATGACATGCTATCGATTTTTTTTCTTATATTCGTGATCAGCGTCATCAATTAACGCGAAAAGACACGTAACAAAGGAAATGTCATTAAGGTCGAAAATTGCTTGCAGTCGCACAAAGGTACTAAATTTTGATCCAAAATGAACCGAGCACAAGAAAAGTTTACACGAGATAACTTCTCGTCGACCAAATGAAAGACGAGAGACAAAACATTTTAAATGTCAAAATTCGAGTAAATAAGGGCACGTATGTTACAATTTGCAGACACTAAGTAGAGATGATTTCTCGAAGTCGAGTTATGGCGACATCTGACAGATCGCCATGAAATTTGCCATGTTACCAACAGTCGATATCGACATAAAACGGCAAAATGCCTCGAGATAGCTATCTCGTGGCGCGCATGTTAGCCCTTCATGCTACCAACAGTCGACATATCGACATAAAACGGCAAAATGCCTCGAGATAGCTATCACGTGGCGCGCATGTTAGCCCTGCTGATTTTATTGATGTAAGTTACAAAAGTGTTCTTTTTGCATCTTTCTCCAGCTTCTCAGCACTCATGTGTTCCTCAAATTATTATTAACAATTTTTATTTCATTTGACTACCAAGCGAACGAACAATGCTTTACTTATCTGACACCGAAAAGATGGTTACTGCTTTTTTTACAGATACAACACATTCTACATTCTTTTGTGTTGCTAAAAACTAAAAATATGAAGAAATGACTAAGGAATCTTCACTAACAAGGTTTTAATCGTCCGAACCCTAACTGAACGAACTCAGGCGAAACCATTCATAATTCCAAATTTGAATATTGTTGGGGGTCAGCATTTGTTCCTTTTTTTTTTAGCGAAAGTACTGTTTAGGTTTACTGCGTTCAATAATCTGTCGTGTCGTGTCTGTTCATTGGAGATATTGTAAAAACTAATTGGGTTAGGTTATATTAGCGATTCTGAGCACAACGATATTTCAGAAAACTTGTCTATTTATCCACATACTTATTTGCACGCAATTGATGCAAAAGCTACAGAACGACTTCAGATGCGCTTATTTTGTTTGAAAGGTCTTGGTCAGACTTAAAATCTTTCGTCAGTTTAGGCATAGGTAGGTATTTCAAAACCACTTCCGAAAAAGTTGAAAATTATAAACTTCATTTAGTAACTTTCAAATTGTAAAACTATCTTTTGTATTATTATTTTTTAAACCGGATATATCAAGTGCTCAAGAGAATAGTCAAGACTTTTGGATTGCGTGTTTTATAGTTTTAAATTTCCCGTTGTAGATATTTTTTATTTCTGGCAATTTATGTTGTGGTTGCATGACGCTGAGGTCGAAGAATTAGAAAAAAAAAACACACTTTCAGATCTAACTTAATAAATTATAGAAAATTATGAAGTTATTTCAAAGCGAGTTATGTCAATTCACCTCTACTTAACTCTCTGCGGATAAAGGTGTGATTATTAGGGTGGAGTGAAAGTGGAAAAAAAAATTTTTTTTTTGGAATTTTGCTCTTCCTGTGTCATTAATCGATGACCGTACATAAAGGCTTTATTCAGGCCAAAAATCAAAACGTTACGACTTTATTTTGAGGTGGCGCGCTATGAGAGTAATAAAAAAAAATCAATTTTTACGTCTATCACGTCAATGTTATTGTGTATATATATGTATTAAAACTTATATTTCACGTTACTTTAAAGGGTTAGCTTGTTCTTCTTTGTATAGTTTTCTTAAACTTTCGCCTTTAAGTGGTAACGAGTTTTCGCCTACAAGTGGAAAAAAGTCTGATTATTCGTCAATAAAATGCCAAAATCTCGAAAAGACTTGTGATGCCCCTTGTTTGGCGATCCAATAAAGCGTAAGTGATAATGTGTTACCAACCTTTTGTGAACTTATAAAATATTACTTGTGGTTAAGAAATGACTTACTGGAACTGAATAATGGTAAAGATCCTGCAGTGAAAAATTTGTGTGAAATGACAGCCGCTGATATTGAGATTTAATTAAGTTTCTAAAGTCAAAGTTTCAATATACTATATAAATACAGGATATGAAAAAATTGAGTCATAACTTTATTAGAAAAACATCTGCAATGACCTTTGCAATGATTTGTGTGCTTGTTACATGCTTATGAACTACCACTTCGTCATTTATTTACCAGCCTTGATGGTACAATTACAGGACCAAATAGTTTGTCTGGGACCATAAGGAAAATTTAGAAAAATTCCAAAATTGTCAAATACAGGCGTTCGAACGCATTCCCATAGAATTACCTGATTTGAATACTAATACCCTTAGCACTAATCAAAAATATTTAATAGAAATATGCTCTGCCATTTCGACAGGTACGGTCCCACAAAACTTAGCCAGCAAAGATCCTAGTAAACTTGCACATTCACAGTGGTTGACTTGCGCTAATAGAATTCTTCGTTTCCACGTTGAAAAAACGAAACCTTCTAAATCTTTAAAAAATCTTGCAACTTTCATTATGAAAGTTTATGCACCTACTTGGTTTGACATTAAAACAAAACCTTCTTGCAAATATGGTTTAATTCATATATTTAACATGATTCAAAGATGTTTGTATCTACCGGATGACCAAAAAAGCCTTGTTATAAAAACTTTTCAGAGAAATTCCTTTTTTGCACACCCAGAAAATATGTTATTAGCAATGTTACAAGTTGATGAGTCACACATAAGGTAATCAGGACTTCGTAGAGTTTTAAAAGCAATAAAAGAGTTTAAAGTAAAGAAAGTCAGAGAATTTCAATTTCCAATTCTTAAAATCGATGCATTGAATTATGCTTTATTATGCATGAAATATTATGATTTGATTGACTAGTCAAATGAAAAAATAACAGAACCTCCGATGACCATGAAATATAGTGACGCAGAAATTTCAAGCGTGATCTAATCAGGTGGCAAGTTATTTGAAATCGAAAAGTATCCTTAGCAGTAGAACGGTGCTTCAAGCTTGTTACTGTGTCTTCTTCATCTGTTTGTGGGCCAGAGGCAAGTGATGGATCGCCAAACCCATTCACACGAGGGTAAAGGGAAGGTAAGACATACCAGTGTTTGACACAAAATCACAACTTTTTTCGCAAAAAGGAGAGTCTGTAGCTTCGGCTTCCGAATGTTAAAATGCTTTTATTTAATATATTTTGTATATTTATAAGTACAATACTTAATTTCAAGCTTCAATATTTTGATTTTGATAAATAGTTTGTCTCAAATAAAAACTTTATAAAAAACGTATTTTGTTATTTTCTTTAACTTTTAAATTTGATGCGACACCTTAAGATGTTAACGTAGGAACTTGAAATTTTATTTTTGTATCTCTAAGAATGTCGATCATCCATTGGTGATACAGGAGTAACAAAGTTTAAAATTATTTTTTTTCACTCCACCCTAGTGATTATATGTATGTAGGTATGTTTCAAAACGTTTCATCGAATTCAGATATTGCAGAAGTCAGAGAGCTTATTGAATGGTAAAAGAGCGGTAAAATTTGCGTCTGTTCTTATATTATCATTATTATAATCAACCATCCAGCCTATTATACCTAATAGTAAATTATTTGACAATTAAACTATCACATTCTAAGTAATTCGGGTGTCGTAGGAAAAATCTAAGGCCCCTTGAGGAATAGCCCTAGCTGTTCTCCATCCGACAGTCAACATGCAGCCCATGATATAGTGCCCAATTGACGACAAAATACTTTAACTATTACGTATATTTACTGGCGAAATGTGGGAGTTTTCCCTTCGGGGATTTATATGTCCATAATCTACATTTTTCGATTGTCAATAATAACATTAATTTATGTGCAAAAGCGAGGTAACAGTACAGCCAATAATCTCACGCTAGTGAAGTTATAACTCTGTGCACAGAGCGTGGTTACCGAACGGTGACGTCACGGTCGCGTGCATAACCACGGGAAACAACCAAAATATCACGACCCTTTATATCCCCTTCCTAAAAACAAAAATAGAACAATACCAACTAACTCAAAGACCGACTTAAACTGGTCAGTTTTAAAATTCGAACGTATTTCAAATTGCTTTTTTATTGGGCTTGAATTTATGGTGGCCAGCGTTTGTTTCGGCGCCAAAATTTTGTATTTCATCTGTGACGTGTGTTATATTTTTTTTATTCTTGTTGCAGGTACGTTATGGCTTGAAAACGCGAGCATTGAGACAGGTATTTTGCGCATATAAACATTTTTATAGTGTTAAGTTTTTATTGTTGTTTTAATAGTGGGACAATATAAATTAGTATTCGCATACGACGTGACCGTAACAGGAGTCCAATAAAAGCGGCAATTACAATTCCTCTTAAGAAACATATTACTTTTAGAGCAAAGGGGGATGCCAATGGAAGTTTTTATTTTATTTTCAATGGATAACTCGTTTTCATACAAAAAACACTCGCAAATATATTTGTTATTCAGCATCTTTGTGAAACCAAAATCTCCTATTTGCACTTTTGATATTTTAAGGTTTTAAATAGACGAACACATAAATCAATGTTTCGAAAAAAGCTGCTATGCGCTTCAAAAAAAAATATTGAACACTATCTGACGCTCCTCGACCTCACCCGTAAAATACTTTGAACCCCCGTTGCACCCCTTTAACCCATTAATCCGTAATTTATTAGTTTTCAAATAATGCATGGAAATCTGCCGGATATGTTCACATTTATGAAAACTGCTCGGCTCCCTCAGATAGCCTTGTCTAGATTCCTAGTTCCTGAGCTTAGCAGGTTCAGCCAAACTCTACAGCTTTATAACATTAGTAAGATATAATATTTCTACATAATATAATCTATACTCTTTTTCATCTTAACGCAGTTGCATCCCCAGCAGGCTTTCACCGCTTTTTGGGGTCTGCTTTTTCCAGTCTAACTGCGAATTTGGCCGAACTTCGATATTTTCCGTGAAGCGACTGCCTGACTGACCCCCACAACTCAATGCCGATATCGAAGCATTGCAGCTAGACTAGTTGTTGGACTTTTAGTGCTCTAACTACCCATAATGACTGCCATAGATGGTCGTATGTCAATTTATGAACATACACTATGCGTTCAAAACACCTCACTGCTATAGAATATTAAAAAAATGATAAAACAATTTTGAGGCCAGCACGGATGCGTCTAAGGCCGATGCGCCGACGCAGATACCGTCATTACGATGCGTGTCACCCGTGACGGCGCCATCTTGGATGGGAAAATACGAAACCGTTGATAATGACTTTTAACTTTACTACCTAGAGACTGAACTACCTAGATAAGCCTGGCTGGAAAATAACAGACATCTCTGCCTACCCTTGTATTTCAAGCTAGCTGTGCCTGGAAGTTTGTACTGGGTTTTAATTTTTTCGCGCGGTACCATGAATAAAGTAGCGTGTAACGTCTTTTCAGATCACCTATCTACACTAAAAATCCTTTCAAAATCGACCCAGCCGTTGCGGATGTTATAAACAGGTGGACAAAAGTCTTGAAACTGCTTTTTATACGTATGACATACTGGCGGATTTTATATTCGTTATCACAAAAGGTTTTGGACACAGTTTCAATAGCAAAATCATCTGAAAAACCTGAAATAAAGATATGCATCGAACAGAACAGAACAGATAACATAATATGGTATGGGTGAACGAAATATTATATTAATAACCTACAAAATAGTTTACTTTGCCTTTAGATAGCGATGCGTAGAATATTGTATTTATTAATTTATGTATACTAGGTAACTTTCCTCCAGGTGTTGATGTGTATTATAATTTAAAATATGTACATTACAACAAAAAGAAGTATCTAAGTATGTTTATCCGCATTCTAGAAGCTAATGATATTCATTATTCTGACTTTGTGTCTAGGTAGCGCTGTTTATTTATATATTTATTATCTGTTCCTGTTTTATGCCGTGAACTCGAATCTTTGAGGCAGGTGACAGCTGTCAAAACTGACAACCCGTCTTTTGATCCAATGAATTACTAAACGTATTTTTTAATATTTATTAAGTATTAAAACTGCAACATGATAACTTTATTATCGTATACTTGTATATTATTATTATCTACCTGCATTTAAAAAATAAAATATCATTTTCTACTCTCATTAAAGAACGTTTATACAAGTGTATCATTATTTTATGACAGTATAATTAAAAATAATGTAATGCAAGCAAGAAAATTGTAGATGCAGAGTTATTGTGCTGTCAGTGGGAAGACCAAAGGCTATTCCTGCTATGTCTTCTACACTGACGGCACAGAAACTTTGTGTTTGCAGGGTCGGCAGCACGAGTGTGACTCCACTGTTGTTGCACAAGTCCATAGTCAATGGTAACCACCACTTTTGTATAAAAAAATAAAAAAATTGTGTTTGTAAATTGAAAATATTTAGGAACAATATTTGTTTTATGTTAAAAAACCGATTCTATTTGATTCTGATAAACGCAAGAACCCTTTAACAGGTGTTGATGCAGATTTCTTATTAGAAAGGTCTTAGTGAGACGCAAAATCTGTCATATTTTGATTGCAATATATTGAGTAGTACCAGAGATAAGACCAAAAACGATAACCGAATTCCACGCAGGTGGAGCCGCGGGCATTAGCAAGCATTATTATAAAACTCGTACGTACAAGGTATTTTCATTGTTCGAAACAACATACCTATATAAAATAATATTGAAATGCCGTCTACTTTAGCTACAAAAAGAAAAACATTCAAGAGTAGTACAAGTTTGAAAAAGTAACAATTCTTACTAGACCATGACACTGGCACAAAAACTAGAGAGTCAAATATGTAGATTTAAAAAGTATAGCACGTAGGTAACTATTTTTATGACTGGCAACTTGCAAGGGAACGTTCTGATCAAGTGAACGAATAAAAATTTTGCATTCTCGATTTTTATTTGTTTTTTTTTTGTATTCTTTTTCAAATACAATCGATGTGTTCTTTTATATCCGACAAAGTTGCTTCACACCTTGCGAACTAATAACATTCACAATTAATAAGTGCAGACCACAGAATTTATTAGACACGTCACCTTTCTTTATTTTTTGTTAGATAACACGTTTCGTCCATAGGTCCATAAATAAAAACAAAAAAAAAGACTAGATTATAATAATATTTAAATATAATAAAAAAAAAACAAATGTAACAGTAAATTGTTGAGACATAGCACTTAAACCAACTTCTTAGATTTTTTAAAGTAAGCTATGCAACAACTGCTCTCCAGACTAAACCAACAATTTAATGTTGATATAAACATAGTTTTTACTAGCCGTTGACAATTCATAGAGAATTAATTATGTTAATATAGCTTCGTGACAATAGGCCATTAATCTTCACTTGTCTCTTGCAAAAATAAAATACACTAGACGTGTGACCATCACCTCTTTTTATGAATCCAGATGTAGGTACTTACATTAATTGCAATTGTCTTTATTTTTTCAAAAACTTGACTTACTTTCTTCAAAAAGAAATTACAAGTTGCCCCCAACCACCTCTTTTGACATGTTTAGTTTTGAAGTCATCTGATAAATATAAATGTTTAACAGCTTTTGGATTAAGATACACGTAAACCTACATGTATAGTAGAGACTTAACCGAAGTATCTAAATTCGATGGACAGAATGAGATATCTCTTTTCACTTAAGTATATGGGGATACTCTATGTATACTTAACCTTCATACTCGTACTGTACGGTCAGTCATAAATCAAAGAGTCAAGTAATTTGGTGAACTAAAGCCAGTGTTAAACAATTTAAAGTTATAATTATATATCTCAATACATAATTCACTTTCATGTAGCCAATTATCGTAATTATATTTATTAAGAATAATCTCATTGTAACGTAGTTTGCAACTTGTTTATGGTGAAGTGTGAATTTTATACACAATTACTTATAGTTAAGTACAAATAATGAATGCATACTTCCACACTAATTCTGCTAATATTTTAGATATGAAAATTGGTAGGGTGGATATGGATATTGGACGTAACAGTAACAAGTGGTTGTGAGTGTGAAATGCCGTGAAATGTGGTAGTGGTACCATATCCGCGGAAGTAGCTCTGTCTGTCACCTTAAGTACATGTCTAGATCGCCGAACCGATTTTGTTCAAATATTACATAGAAATAGCTTGCACCCTGAAAAATACAGAATACTTTTTGATTTCGAAAAATAGCTATTTTAAAGGACAACAAATACGTTTAACATCCCAATATTTCTTTATTTATATTTTTTTTTATCTGCCACCTCTAAATTTTAACAATCTATGGTTGTCGCATATTTATTTTTACAAGAGCAGACTGTCGATGGCCGACATATGTCGATTGGGACTCGAACCGACTCTCGTTTAATTTATGGGTATTTAATGACCGCCCGGCCGACAGTAGCCCTATGTTGTCACGGAAGTACCGTTTGACCAATTGTTGTTTTTTTAAAGGGCTCAAGTTATTAGCGCATAGCTTTTTTATTCAGGTAACATTTGAATTTTTTTCAATGCTGTTTAAAAAAATAGGTTTCATAATCGAAACTTGTTAGTATTTTTTTTAATTTAGTGGCTATTGCCGGCGGCTTTATACAATTCGTTTCTGTGACTAACATGACATTTTTATTCTGGAAATAGGTTCTAGAATAAACATCATAGCCAAGTTTCCTATGTAAATATATTATTTTAAATGTATAAATCTATTTGCTTGCCAAATTAACTACTTACATCCAAGTCCGTTCAGATGTTCTGGTGTAATGAAGTTATAAAAATACACTCCCATCTATTAATTACTTCATCCTATCGCATTTTATACAATAAAAATGGTTTTAAATTGTGAAGTAAACTGTCATTGTGGAAACAACGTTCAAAAATATACCTAATAACTTTTAACCTAATTAAAAACTGGCCACAATGGTATTAAAAGTTTAAATTAAAATAATAAAAGTTAGATAAAAGATACAGCGCGATATTTATTTCGTTTAAATTTTTAAATTGCAACAATTTGTATCTGTCAAGAATGCGGCATCTGCTTTTAAACGTTCGTAAATTGTAATCCCGCCAAAAGATTGGCGCGAAATTATCTTACAATGGACACGACACATACAATAGCAATAGTTTTAAAGTCTCTATTTTCTGATAATTTAGTCATTTCATTCAACATTAATTAAAACCAAGAAATTATTTTGAGATCTAAAATCTGAACAATAGCGTGACAGTAGTTACAAGAATGAATGAATAAATGATGTAGGAATGAATCACTACTTCGATTATTAACTGATTGACACGAAGGGAACAAAAATAAGATGGCGCCCTTGACGAATGAGCTGATCTCTCACTTTGTCTCATATGTCATTAGAGTTGCACTCTTCAATGTGACGAACAATAATATAAAATTATAAATATTTTTTTCTGCAATATTATTTCTAAAACTTAAATTGTTAACAACAAATATAATTATAAACCTACGACAAAAACTGAGAACTCGTCATTTTTTGGTAAAATAACATTTTGCCGCCAAAATCCGCCATTTTGAAATTTTATCATTTTAATGTTATCTATCCAACCAATGATACTCGTGCAATACAGACGAATCTAAAGCCATAAACATTTACCAAAATCGATCTAGTATATCTATAGTTACGAGAGACAATTCATTTCCCTATACAGGTTGAACACATTATTCTCCTTTTTAGCTCACAGTAGCTATGCAGTGACATAACAACTATCAACATATAATCCAACAACATGGAGACCTTGATGTTACCACAAAGATTATTACAGTCCCTATATTTAGTCCTAGAAAAAATAATGACACCGTCACAAAAGAAAAAAATACATCGTCCATTGACAAACGGACAATGTGAATGCACATCAATTATTATTTTAAAATAACAGTTTTGTCCGTACAAAATATATTTACGCGCCGCTGCGCACGAGTCGGTGTGCCTATGTGTGTGTGCGCGTGGTGTGGATGTGTGCGTGCAAATACAGGATGTTCGTGAAACCCGTGGTGATTGATTAACAGCGTGTGTTTGAGTGCTTTCTAAATTTATTTGTTATAAGGTAGTTTGAATTGTGGTCTTTGGCTTTTTCTATTCGAAAATATGAAGTACGGATGGGCTTTAAAAGTAGAGGTAGGTTCGAGAAAAGATGGATGAATTCAGTGAAAGCAAGCGCGCAAGGAGAGGAGTGACTCAGAAGTTTATTCTGCGCACGCTCAAGATGTTGAATAATCTCCTTGCAATGGCGGCAAGCAACTTTAATATGGAGTTCTTCAAGAAGAGTATAAGGCAGGCAGCACGAATATGACGCCCCTGCTGTTGCACACGTCCATAGGCCACAGTAAGTACTTCCCATTAGGTGAGCCGTGTGCTTCTCTGCCATCTAATTGGTTTAATCTGATATAAAAATATGGAAAAGTATGATATGTTGTCCCTACGAGCATAAAATATTCATGAGAACTATATAAGAAAATTATATATTTCTAAATTCCTTTAGTTTTTGCAAAGGGACAACTAGAAAATTTGACTATTCATAGATAGAACAGAGAACAGATTAATCAAGTAAGAGTACTTCAAAGCATAGAAAGCTGATACCCTGCACTAGTTTATGTATAAGTTGAAACTGATGACTTGTCGACCCGAATATTTATTCTTGGAGTGAATGCACATTCACAGACCATAAATTATTTTTACGACAATGTTTACAAGGTGCTAAAATACCATAGGTGTTCGAATTAAACATTGAAATTTATATTGTAACCATGTGTCCGCAATAAATAACTTTAAACATTGCAGTTACTGAAATAATTCTATCATCCTCACACAAGCTTATACAAAAAACCACTTCGTTACCAGTCGCAAACAATAGCACCTATCCTATCAAATGAATAAATAGCTACAAAATAAAATAAAGTCATAAACAGCATCACGCTGTACATGGTTGTGTTTATGTACATCAATTACAAAGGCACTGCGCGGAACATCGACCGGCGTTCGTCGGGGTGCGTGCGTTTCGGAGGTCACTCCACGATTACCCGCCGATGAGCCACGTTGAGAAACACCGTCAAGTTATCATGAATATTTTAACATCTATTTGCAATAACATTTGAATGAGAAATCTGTAGAAAAAGATGTTCTTTGACTATCGAAAGTTTAACGTTTACGCCTATGGGCGTCACGATTGTTATTTTGTTTGCATTTCACAATTTAGGTGGGCCGTGTGCTTGTCTGTCCTCAGTGGTATTAATAAAAAAAACTCTTCCTGTGGGCTATTCTTCACCCGACAGTAAAGTATGTGTTTGCCCATGACAAGTCCCACATGACAACAATAGGCTCGCCCCCTATTACATAGGACTGAAAATCATAGTTGGCGAAATGTGGGTATAAATACACATCTGCCTACCCCTGCGGGGATTTATAGGCGTGAGTTTATGTATCTTACTTATCAATATAAACGAACGTAAGTATTAATGAATAAATTAATTGACATAATACACTTACGTCATCAGTGTCATCACTATATTTAAAACAATTATGCGAATCATTAATGTAAGTAAGTGCAATTAAAATAATAAATTTATTAACCAATAAATTAAGTTTACAATGCTATATTGCCATATTAATATTGTATATTTATTTTATTTAAATAAACTTGCCTCGGTGGTGCAGGTTTCACTATTACGGCTATTGAGATCTGCTCCTCTAGACAAGTGGCAATTCGCTAGCAGCCGTTTGTTAGTATAGAATGACGAATTTATGGGAATTGACGTATATGACAGTAGTTAACGCATGTCAAATACGTCAAATCCCATAAATTCGTCATTCTTTCCACCAGCTAGCGAATTGCCACTTGTCTAGAGGGGCAGGCCGTGGGTTCGATTTTCGGTAACGGTTCAAGAAGCTTTTTGGCTTGTGGTAAGAGTCTGATACTGGTGGTAGAAATTTGATGGCACAAATTGGTCACAAATTTCGGCCAGGTGGGTACCACCGTGCACGTTTGCGAAAAACCCTCCATAGTAATCCAATCTCGGTTGGATTGCGTTCAGGGGTCAGCAAGTGCATAGCCAGCTAGGGGAGATTGTGGTCGTAGCACTAGTGGGACCGGTGGGTGTCACGCGGTGCGCACACGACAATCCTCTTTTGATGAGGCCGTCAAGCTACCACCATTGTTAACATGGCATATGTATGTAATGGTGACCCTCTTTCCTGAGACTTTGCCTTCAGCTTACCATCAGGCGAAGTGAAATCAAATTGATTCTATATATTAAAAAAGGTACCCGAATGACGGTTATAGCGTTGCTTCTTTATTTTATGGGACTGAAAACACAGTTGACGAAATATGGAGAATAATAGACTATTGCCTACCCCTCCGGTACAATATATTAATGTCGAAGCACACTTTTTTGAAAAAAAAAACATGTCAAGTTTTTGTATAAAAAATGACTGATTACCAAAAAGCTATATTTATTGTAGATTCTACTAAGGTAGCATACAATTACACAGTCCACCTGATGGTAAGCGAACACATTATGGTATGTTTATGGTTAATACAGATTAAACAATTTATTGACATTGACATTGATGACAGCGATTCATGCACAATAATAAAAAACATATATTATACCATACGTAAGCGCAAGTTGTAAAACAATAAAATAAAACTTAAGATAAGTTATAACATTTTTCTACAATTATAATTAATGGAGTATAAACATTAAATTCAAACTTTTATTGCACAATTTATATTCTATTTTAAGTACTCTATTTAATAAAATTGCATGCGTGGTTATAAAGCTGTTTGTACACATTGGTCCAACATGCGTCAAATTACAACCTCATAGCGAATCCATCCTAATATTATAACGATAGTAAATCTCTGTCTGTATGTTAAGCTTTCATGCCTAAACCACTGAACCGATTTTGATGAAATTTGGTATAGGGGTAAATAAGAAGACATTGAGAAAGAACATAGACCATGTTTGCTAATAATCAAAAACTGAAATTAACAGCCGCGGCCACTACGCAATAGGCGCGGGATTGATCCCAAATCTTATCTTATCTTATCCCCGCTCAGAGCAAATATTTGTATGCTTGAATATAGATATTTGTATTAATTTGGTCGTGCCTCGGAGAGCAAGTTATGCCATCGGTCCCGCTTGCCATACGAATAGCTATGACAGTCGCTACGGGTAGTTAGAGCCCTAAAAAGTCCAACAACTGGTCTAGCTGCAATGCTTCGACATTGCTTTAGGGTTGCGGAGGTCAGATGGCAGTTGCATCACGGAAAATATCGAAGTGCAGCCAAATCCACAGTAAAGCTGAAAAGCGGACCTCAGACTTCAAGTTGAAAACTTCGGATGAGAATCGAATCAACGCTAGGTCGAGCAAAAAAGAACTGCACTGAACTGAACTTAATCCGATCACAGACACCACGCCATTCTAGGGATTGCGTTCAACCCAACGTGTACAATCGACTCAACTTGATTCTTGAGACATTTAAAAGGTTCTACGTTTTTTGCTACCGTTTAAATTTAATTGTCTTAAGAATTTTATAAATTAATTTCATTAAATTGCAAATCAATGTCTATAATAATTGCCAAATGCTGTTTTCTACAAAAGGGCAGTGAGTATATTTCTTGAAATTATATGTACACGTGCATATTTAATTTTGTAATTAAAAAATATTACCTACGCATTACTAGGCTAGTGGTCGCAAGTTTGATTCCCGTGCAACTTAAATACTTGTATTTATGAATTGTGCTTACAGACAAGATTAATGCAAGTGAGGAACATTAATTGACACCAAGTGTACAATGTACAACTTCTAGGATGTACACCAAAAAACAATATAAATATGAGAACTATGATTCATCACACTTATAAACAGACCAATTACCGGTAGATGGCAATTGATTTGACATACCTATATCAAGAATCGAGAAGAAGCAGTACTTCACTGCGGGTAACGACTCCTCTTTATAAGGCACAAATTCGGCCCCACATGGAGTACTGCTGTCACCTTTTTGCCGGAGCGCCTGCATACCAGCTTGGCCCCTTCGCCTCATTGCAAAGACGGGCGTTGAGGCTCGTCGACAATCCCATACTCACAGGCGAAGTGGAACCTCTCAGCCTCAGAAGGGACTTTGCCTCGCTGTGTGTGTTCTATCGCCTATACAATGGTTTGTGCTCAGATGAATTGTTTGATATGATGCCCACCGCTGCATTCTATCATCGCACTACTCGCCATAGGCAGGGAATTCATCCTCACACACTGCGACCGGAAATGGTGCGCACCGTGCGTTTTGAAAGGAACTTCATCCCACGCACGCTCAGGTTGTGGAATGAACTTCCTGCCGTGGTTTTCCCAAGCGACTACAATATGGGGTTCTTCAAGAAGGGTATTAGAAGGTATCTACAGGGTCGGTAGCACGATTGTGACGCCCCTGGTGTTGCAAATGGTAACCACTTCCCATCAGGTGGGCCGTGTGATTGTCTGCCACCTAAGTGGCATAATAAAAAAATCCAGATCCAGAACATCCCAATAAATTTTTCACTGACGCAGACATCGAACCTAAAATTATCGCTAGCGCGACGAGACGATAAATATTATTATTTATTCATAAACAATTTAACATTGTGTTTGAACTTCTTAAAAAACTAAACAAAACAAAAGCAAGCAAGAATCACACATTACAATAAAATAAATTCAGTGACCAAGATTAACCAGATTACGCAAAATGAATATGGTCTGTTTACATGTCTGTCTGGAATCTGGCATTTCGATATATATATATATAAATTAAATCAAATTAAATCAAATTACAATAAATTAATGTCAGAGCACAAATAACATAATAATTATATAAATTTAGATGAAATATAAAAAAAAAGTCAAATAGAATCGTGATGTCAAAAAAAAAGTTAAATAAGTAATCTAAGTATATCATTAGTTCATTTAGTCAACGTTAATAAGATTAATTTTATTATCCTATATTATTTGTCATCTCATCGACGGAATAGTAACACCCCTTCAATAAAAATTCCCTCAATTTGGCTTGGAACTCTCTTTTGTAAATCATTAGTTTTAAGTCTAGAGGCAGTTTGTTGAATATTCTGACAGAACTATAAACCGTACTCTGCATTACAATGTTGAGATGAGGCACAAATTTGCTTTGGAAGTCTTTTCGACGTGTGCTCTCTCTTTATTGCTCCAGTTGTAGCCAATATTAGTCAAATAAGGATTGGATTAGCAAACCCCAGACTGTGAAGTGAACTTCTCTGATTCATCTGTGATCATCTCTAAGCTCATGATGTTAATAAAGATGGAGGTTTATCAACATATCTATCAAAATACTTCTACATTAAAAAACACTCCACACTACTACTTAATACATTACCACAAAAATGACCGACAATAAATATAATAACTAATTAAATTAATCACATTTTCATTTAAAATTTTAACTGATAAAAACAATTTAACGCAACATTATCAGCTGACCAAAAAATAACAGAACAATTTAATTTATTAATAGAACAATTCATTACACTATTACATGCAGAGTGTTATTTAACTACGTAATAATTAGTATTCTAACGTTATGATAATCATCAGTGTTTAAATAATAATGCCTAATTATTTAAGTGTCAGATTATGGATTCTCTGCAAAGTTTTGCTTAACCAACAGTGTTTATAATAAATATGTATAACTGTTTCGTTAGAATGTCTGTTACGGTGTTTATAGGCTACGAATCTATGCCTCAGTGATGCCGTACGCTTTGATTATATCTTTTACTAGTTCTACTCCGCGGTGTTACACGTTGATTCTATTTATTTTTTTACATGGAACACATCAATATATTTCACCCTGCCTGATGGTAAACCGAAGGCTGAAGGCAAAGCCTCAGGTAAGATAGTAACCGTTACAGACCCCGACAATGTTACAAGCCGTCAGCTTAGGGGCTCGGCACTATAGGAAGAAAAAAAGACACATAAATATACTCACGCCTGTGAATCCCCGAAGGGGAAGGCAGTGGTGTATTAACACCCACGTTTCGCCAGCTATGATTTTGGGAGCTTATTGCCGCCAAGCGTCTAGCGATAGGCTTGCCTAGGAAGGAATGAGCTAGTCAATAATATTATCAAAATAATAAATAAAATTGATTTTACATCAAGTGTGGTCGACTCCGTACAATCACTCAAGTACTTGCTTAAGAAAACTAGTTCTCACACACAAACACAATTGTCTTTGCTTGTGTGCGTTAAAACCTTTGTAGGCACACTGTATAAGATACGCACACATGCAAATTCCGCTCGCACACTTAAACACGCTGATATGCATCAACCTACCAAGTAATTATATGTTTACAAACACAGGTTGTATATGTATAGTTATGTATATTTTAGTGATGGGGCAAAACATGTATCGATAACTTTTTTTTTTTTCATCGATAGAACAGGTTTAGTAGTAGGTACTGTGTTGCACGTGTAGGTACTAATTGTAGAGTTGCTTGAGATTAATATTAGTATACTTAGCCGACCTATTCGGCTATTTTTTTCGTATGCTCCAAAACTCCCACGGAAGTTTTTAAAAGGTCACAGGCACAGAAACAGAATTCCACGCGAGCGAAGCTGTGGGCCAATTGATATGAATAATATTCTTGAATATTGTAAAATTATTAATGATATCCTAAGTTTTTTGTATCATTTATCGCATTAGACAAAATTTGTTAACTTGGTATGAGAACGTTAAAATAAATACACATGTTTACACTCCGCCCCAAAATAGTTTATTTTTTACTTTTCTTAGATACTCAAATTTAAGATTTTTCCCAATTTTGTTTGAATAATTCAAATACACATAGTTATCAGATATGCAGGCCGAAATGATCAACTAAATGTAGCATAAATCGTAAAATTTTATGTTTAAGCAAACTGAAAATATAAATGTAAAAATATTGTTTCGGTTAACCAAATTTTAATTATAATATAACAAATGAAACAATACCCTCTATTTTTTATTCTAAAGTTCCGACGCGTGCAAAACGAAACAATTTTTTTGAAAACCACAACCCATCGATATCGATAACCACAAAATTCAAAATTGTCGCATCACTATTACGACGGACAGTTCCCGCACGTAGACAGACAGTGTTATCAGAATAATGACAGATCTCAGCCCGAGACCATGGTACGTGAGGCAAAAATACCGCAAGTGGTACTTTTCAGTGACAATTATGACACAACAAACGAAATAGAACCTTAGTCCCACTGATATAAGTGTTATTTCAAATTGATACCTCCGTTTTTAGGTTGTGACGTGACGAAATGACGGCGGGAAATCGATTTTTGATTTTGGAATTCGAACAAAAATTATTGTCAGATGCGTTTGAAGTTTGATTGTTCGTTCGGTATCTGATTTCTTTTTAATTTCGCTACTAACATATACAGCCGAGCTGCTTGCGTTTTTCTTGTAAATACTTTCTTGTAAATGCAAATAGGAGAAATCTATAGATATGTATCGGCTCCTTCCTGTGTACAAGTCAATCGGGGAAAACTGGTTGCAATAATCTTTGCATAGAAGGTAGAATATAATTATTTCGTTAAAGTTTATAATGAAATCTGTATATGCGTAGCGGTCCACGGTAGTCTCTGCTACGTGTGAGGTTATGGGATTGAATCCCATCTAATATGAATCTTACTCCTGCTAATATAATAAATGTGCATGTTTGTACAGATGTTTGTACGTTTGTTATTCAATACGCTCCAACGGCTGAACTAGATCTAGCTAAAATTTAGCACAGGAATAGATTACAGTCTAGAAAAATACTACTACTTTTTACCCTGGAGATAGGTTAAAACTTCAAGCTCAATCAAAACAGATTTTATCGACTTTTTGAAGCAAACAATCCATCTCTTTATTTTTATATACTTTACTTATAGCTTCTTTCCAACTCAGTTGGGATCGAACTTATATTTTCTATCTGACCTCCACAACCAATTGGCGATATCAAGGTTCCGTAGTCGGACTTTCGAAGGCTCACCCGTAACGACTGCCATAGATGTTCGTATGGCAACCTGGACAACGGCTTAAACACCCAGACTAATACAAATAGACTTATTCAAGCTTACCTACAAATATTTACACTGAGCGGGAATCGAACCCACACCCCTTGCGTAGCAGTCGCGTTCACAACCGCCACGCAATAGAGGCTTTATATAAATACTAGCTTTAGTCAGCGGGTCCGCGTATATCGGTTATCGTTATAAAATATAGCCTATGTGTTATTCTGATGTATAAGCTATATTATTGTAAAGTTTAATTAAAATCCATGCAGTAGTTTTTACGTGAAAGAGTAACAAACATCCAACTTAGAAGCGTCGGTAGCTCAGTGGTTAAGGAGGCGGCCTTACGATCGAGAGGTCCCGGGTTCGAATCCTGGCCATTACACTACCGACGTGAACCCACTCCTAGCCACAAGCAATTTAGCTTAGTTGGAGGGGTTAGAGGGAATATTAGTAATTTCGATAATTCCGGTTGCTAATATTCCTTAAAAAAAAAAATAAAAAAAAAACTATCCATCCATCCATACTTACAAATTTTATAATATTAGTAAGATTTACAGCATGCACATCTAAATATACCACAACTATGTTTTATATAATATAAAGTACGAGGTCATGGCGAGATAGTATCTACTAGGTCGTTACTAGCAGGACTATGATTGATGCAACAACATTGTTGGAAAACTAGCCGACATTATACAAAGAAAATGTATATTTATTTGTACCGGTTCGCCCACCCGTAGAGACCATAATCATTATTATTGAAATTTAAAGGAAAAATGTGATTAAAGGTGAAGAAAATACTGCTCGGTACTTCTTTTTTTGAAGTGAAAATTTCTTTAGCGGCGTTGGATGGGTGAAAAGTGTTAAACTTGCGTCAGGATCGCTTGACCTTTGGACCGTAACCGACGACTGACGTCATACAACATTAGCTATAGACTGGCTATTTTGCAAGATACGATACTTTAAGTCCTTATGGTTTCAGATAGTACCGGGTTCAAACCTGGCCTTCTGACACTTTTTGTGATTATTTTTTCTTCTTGTAATTTATTACTTTTTGTGATTATTTTTTCTTTTTGTAATGTATTAATTTCTTCTGTAAGAAAATTAGCAGAAAACTAGTGATAGGTTCTATGATTGGCGCTATATTATTGGTATGGTATGGTATGGTATGTTCTTTTTCTATGTATATATAACGAAGAAAGAAAGAAAGAAAATGTTTTCACTTCTGCCGGCACTCCCAGAGTGCAACCCGTCTTTTTTTCTATGAAACTCTTAGTTATATATTGATATAGCTATTGAAAAACAAATCTTTTTGTGAACAGAGGAACAAAATGGTACTCGGATTTCGGTTATTTTTTAATACTAGGTACCTACCTAACAACTTCACTTCTTCATCCTAGCGTTAATGTCACATCCGAAGCTATCAACTTGGTAGTCTGGGGTCTACTTTTACCAGTCCAACTGTGGATTTGGCTAAACTTCGACACTTCGACACAACCTAAAGGCGATTTCGAAGCATTGCAGTTAGACCAGTTGTTGGACTTATGAGGGCTCCAACTACCCGTAACGACTGCCATAGATGTTAGTATGACAACCGGGACCGACGGCTTAACGTGCTCTCAATGCAAAAACCCATATTCATGCATACAAATATTTGCACTGAACAGGGATCGAACCCACGCCACCTGCGCAGCGGCTGCGTTCACTACTGCTATGCCACGGAGGTTGTCTAACCTAACAAATTCACTAAGTTTTGGTAAATGAAAAAAATTAATCTACTTACAAACATAAAACTTTTCTGACAGAGTACAAATAAAAATATGTCATTTTGCCTGGTCTAGGGAAAGCCAATACCACTTTCTCGCGCACCCATCTATTTCCAAGACTAGAGCACGCCCTCGGCGTTCAACTAACTAGCTCAGGCGTAAAGTAAGATTTAAAGTTACTACGATTTTATAAAATACTATAGTTTATGGAATAAAATACTCAAATCTATTTTAATAGAAATTTTTTTATCGGCCTAGGCGGGGTGTAAATTAGAGAGGTTTTACTTACAGGGGTAATGCTTTGACTACTAGGCTACCAGACCTCATCCTAATTAATCCAAATTTCTCCTTTTTCAATCAATCAATTAGCCCACTGCAGTCTCCTTTTTATATCCATCTTTTTCTATTTAAATCGATTTTAATATTTAACAAGAAAAATGCTTAAAAATTTAATTCAGAATAAAATACTGATGGATATTTAATATATCATCCTTGTGTAAGTCCCAGTCGCATCTGAAGCTATCACCTTGGAGTCCGGGGTCCGCTTTTTTGCTAGTATAATTGCGAATTGGCTTAACTTTGATATTTTCCGTGAAGCGACTGCCCTCTGGCCTCCAAAATCCATTGATAATATCGAAATATTGCAGTGAAATCCGTGGTCGAATTTTGAGGGCACCAACTACCTGGATCGACTACCATGGATGTTCGTGTGGCAACCCGTATCGATGGCTTAACGTGCTCTCTGACGAATAGAAATAACCAAATTGTAGTAAATACACACGCCACAGAGGCTATCGATATTCCATAAGACAGGGTATACAGGGCGCAAGCAATATCTTAGACGGCCCAATAAACTTTATCTGCTATTCAATGCACGAGCCAATGACTCGATGAAGAAGATTATACTGTTTGCGTGGCAATAAACAATAAGCCCAAAAAAATGACGGTAGAAAACTCCACTGTTACACAGACCTCTAAAATTGCAATTGTTGTCCACATTTCACACGATTTTTAAGTATATACTTAAAAACAAATCACATATTTGTTAAACATAACAAAAAAAAAATGTCGCCGGGATTCTCACGGCACAGACAACCCGAAACTTCACAATTGTGACTATTTGACTAATTTGAAAATAATTATATAGAGACTTCCGTCTTGAAGAAAAACTACAATTGCGAGCTTGCGTGTTACATAGGAACAATGTTAAGAAAAATAAAAAAAATACTTCATACAAAACTGAGATTACTTTTTCAACTGACAATCAAACGAATGACTCTTATCTCAACGGAACAAAACTGGAAATTCCTCGACAAGTTCTATCTGAAATGAATCCATAATTTTGTACGTTGAACGCTCTGTGGGTACCTAATAGTTAGGTGCGGCGGTTTTTCTCAAAAATACCAATTGTATGCGTTTTCATTTTATGATTGATGTGAATTTCGTGGTTTTGAACTGTCAGTGCATTTAGATTACGTGCGTTCGTAGCGAGTAATGAGTACAAGAAATTCTCTGAGTTATGGAAGCCGTTATACACGCACAATGACTCGGCAAATGAAAGTACTGCAATTTTATTTACACAAGGATGATTTTAAGAAGTGACTTGACGTTTGAGAAACACAAAAAGACTTTGAAATTATAAAAGAACTTATTACCGTGACTTAGGAATACTTAGGAGCTAGAATAGTAGTACCTTGAGGCACACATCTCTCTAATAAGTGTTAGTTTTGCCTTTCGGTATATAGTTTAATGGAATTTTCATGTATGTAGACCTATATGAAATAACTATCACATCCTTCAATTCATTTCACATTTCATTATTATTAATTTTCTAAAATAAATGACGTGTATACACAATCAAAGGCTCAATTAAAATCAAAATGAAAATAATTAGTAATTTTTACTAAAATTCTTCAAGAAAACGTTCCTCAAAAACATGAATATTTGCTTTTAAAATACATTCTGAAAATAACACAGTTCATACAAAACAAACCAGAACATTATTGGAGTCATATGACAAGGGTTGCCGGTTCATTATTTTGAAATAAGAGAAACAAAGGGTATTGTGGACCTATTAGCTCAATATTTATCATTAAATTTATAGGGTTAAGCCGTTACTGGCTACTAATTTGGTCCTCATACTGTCCGTGTGCTTGAACCCTATCGTATTATAACCCCTTATGACAATAGACTTACTGCTTGTATATCAGTAATTGGTTTAGTAGCGCTTAGAGTTGTAATCAATATGTAAATAGGACACAAAATATCTTAGATTCAGCTAGAAAGTTGCATTTATATGAAGAAAAGGTAGTAGTGCTCTCCTTTTCTCTCTAATAATGAGCCTTCTTAGCTGATAAAGGATTAGCAGTTGCACATCGCTCCATATTAGCGTCGGCCTTCGCAACCAAACAGAACTTATGTCCTTTTCTAAACTCAAGTCGTTTTTACGCTTAAGCACGATTATTTTGAAAGTGTTTTTATTATATTACCAAGTAACTATAGTTCTCAATTTTAATTGGCATAATACCTCAAATATTTTCTTACCTGCCTATGAACAACCTTACAGACACCAAAGAGATAAAAAATCGACATAAAATCCGACATTATTGCAGACATGTGTTCCAAATAATCCCCGTCACCGTCACCAAGGCAACCCCCTCGCGAGGGCTGTCGAAATCGGGGACAACAAGCCAATTACAATTAGCAATCGTATTATATTTGCGGTAGCCCTTGTTATTAGCAAATTGGCCAGAGTTTTGGTTAATCAGCCCTTTATTGTGATGTCAACTTTGATTTTCGTTAGAATGGGGACGATTAATATTCTTAAGAATGTACTTATTGAAGAAGAAAAGGTTGTTGCTGATGTTAATTGCTTCTGTTGAAAAGTAATCGAAACGTCGTGAGTAGTGATGATATGAATAAAGTAAATCAAGAAAGAATAACCTTATTCAAGTTGTATTAAAAACATTTTGCTGAAATATGACGAGCATTTTTGAAGTCGAATTCGGGTGGATATTTTTTTTATACTGCTTAGGTGGCAGACTAGCGCACGGCTCACCTGATGGAAAGTAGCTACCGTGGCCCATGGACGTGTGCAACACCAGGAGCGTCACACTCGCGCTGTCGACACTGTTAGAACAGAGAGTTTCAGTGCCGTCAGTGTAGAAGATAAAGCAAGACAAGTCTTTAGTCTTCTCACTGACAGCATAAAAACTCCCCAGTGAGCTCTAGCTACCATATTCACCGCCGCGAACACAACACGAAATTATTTTTGCCGCGGTTTTCTGTAGGACAGAGGTACTTCCCTAGTCGGACTGCATGTGATTTACAAATAGTTTCGATCTTCTCTAAGAGTTTCAAAAACAATTTTAAAGTTGTTAGTGATTGATGAAAGGTACACAATATCATTCAAAATCAAATTTACATTAAGAACTGTCAAATCTGTCACGTTTATTTGACGTATACATTTTCTTTTATTTGTCAAATGGCACAACTTGATATTGTACCTAATAAATCTCATAGTATTTTACTTGGTTTACCTTTTCAGGAAACTTTATGACTTCCTAATTGGCCTGCAGGGCCAAAAATGCCACTTTATTGGAATTGTATCGGGATAATATTTTGTCATTTGGCAATATTTACACGTGTTCTCCTTATATGAGTGACCATTTAACGAATTTTATAGGAATCTATTGAGATCTACTTGAAATTAATAAAGTTACTCGTCTTTAGCGGAATCGCTCAATATAGCCTTTTTAGACCCGCTGGTCCAATTCCCTAAATATATCGAACCATCTATCGAAGCCCACCACTAATCAACAATATATCGATAAAATCCAACACAGCTCTTTGCAATAAAACCGCGTCGGCGTCGATAAAGACATTTCGCGGGTTCCCGACAAGCTTTCACCAAGACAAAAAGTAGTAGGGACTTTTTTCGACAGGCGAGACCTTGCGAACGCGTTCAGTTTTTTGGAGCAAGTTAATTTTTTAAATACTTAACGATGTTTCAAGAGGAATGGACGTGGAAATGTTTTATGTTGTGTTGTCCGAACGCGATGATATGGCTACACAGTACAGTTGATAAATAACACGTGGAGTATTTGTAGAGTATACATACAAACACCACCACACCACAACCTGTTAATTTCGGATGTGGTAAGCATTAACGTTTATTTTCAGTCCCACGTAATAGTGGGTGAGCGTAACGCCGTCAAATGGTCACTTTATTATAGTCGGATGGGGAACAGCCTAGTAACCTTCTCCGACACCCCCAGGAAGAGACGGGGGCTCTTATTCTACTCCACCGGTAACCAACACAGATCGTATCAATTTATTTAATTACGATTATGAAACGTGTAATTTTAATACTTCCGAAAATGATCCATTGATATAGAATTTGAATGTCCAAAACGTGTCTAAATAGCTCAGTTCATCAGATAATTTCTCCTGCAAGGGAGTAATCGCTGGATCAAATTCCGTCTTACATACATACATATAATCACAGAGGTGAATTAACACCCACATTTTACCAATCTGTATTCGGTTCCACGTTATAAGGGGTGAGCCTATTGCCGTATTCCGCGCACTATTGTTGACTCGAGCCATGCATCTGAGGCTGCGTCTGGGCTGTACATATCTCTCTGATGTTAAAGTTAATCAGCCCTATCCCTTAGTCGCCTTGTACGACACCACATGGGAAGGGAAGGGGTGGCTCAAATTCTACTCTGCCGGGAACCAGACGCCCAATTCCGTCTTAGACATTCAAATTTTTCAATCTTAATCGATAGATTTCTGTGATAGAAATATCACAGAAACCATGACTAGTCTAGACTGATGACGTCATGGCTGATGAAGCAAAAAAGTTCTGGAATGGCGACCGCGTACGGGCAAACGTACTGCCAGTTGGAAGGACGACCTCATCAAGGTCACCGGGAAGCGCTGGACTATGTATGGCTGATATGATAATGATAACTAAACGTCTACACGGTAAGTTGTAAAATTATTACCATACCATCAAATACTTTCAATAGTCAAATAATTGACTACCTATTATAGGTCGGGTGGATGATTAAAAATAAATAAAAACGATAACATTAAAACAGACGCCATTTTTACCGCTCTTTTACAATTCCTAATTTCTTTTTCATCCTAGCGTTAATCCCAGTCGCATCCGAAGTTTTTCAACTTGGAGTCTGGGGTCCGCTTTTTACCAGTCTAACTGCGGATTTGGCTAAACCTCGATATTTTCCGTGAATCGACTGCCATCTGACCTCCACAATCCAAAGGCGATATCGAAGCATTACAGCTATACCAGTTGTTGGATTTTTGAGGGCTTAAACTACCCGTAACTACTGCCACAGATGTTCGTGTAGCAACCGGGACCGACGGCTTAACGTGCTCTCCGAGGCACGACCAGACCAATGCAAATACCCATATTCATGCATACAAATATTTGCACTGAGCGCGGATCGCACCCGCGCCTCCTGCGTAGCTGCCACGTTCCTAATTTAAGCTCAGTTAGATAATTTTGGTATTTGATCTACACGAAAATATCCATTTTTTATTCAAAACAGTTCATAAAATCATTGCGTTATGCTAATGATGTATGCGTGTCGATAAACTAAGTTATCGATATCAATACAAAATGATTCCAATTAATTAATTTGTAATATGGTAATCGCAATTCAGCAGACATTGTGCATTGTGAGGAGAGACTTGTAAGGCGAGATCGTGATTTTTTTGCGATGAAATTGAAAGGGTTTTGTTTTGTCAAATGTATGGTTGTCATCTTTCGTTGATATTTGTAATTTATGTCTTTTAATATCTATATAAATAAGTAAAATTATAATGTCTGTTAGTACTTGATGATAAAAATGTTTTGTTTCATTTACTTTTAAGTTTGTTCCTTTTGAAAATTTCATCTCTAACTTTGTAAAATATGAAATTGCTGCATTTGAATTTTCTGCAAGTAAATGTTAAAAAACCCTGACAACTGCTTTTCTATTTTGTTATAAGTAAGAAAAAATTCACATAATTAATTTTGTCATAACCTTTTCAGTTTAAGCATAAAACATTATATTGCAGTACAATCCAAAACAATCCACACTGCATACTAATATATATATCTACATATAGGAAAAATTTGTATTTTTGTATGTTTGTAATGAATAAATACAAAAATTACTGTGCCGATTTCAAAAATTCTTTCACCATTGTAAAGCTACATTCACTATGAGTAACATAGGCTATATTGGATTTCCACAGGAACGTTTTTACCACCCGTGTGAAGCCGAGGCGGATCGCTAGTATCTAATACTTTGACGCCTAAACTACTCAACCGATTTTGATGAAATTTAGTACAAAGATAGATCAGATTAAAGGACAGGCTATGTTTGGTCGCAATAACTAATATCCAAGGCGCCATGGTTAATAGGCTATATATATATCTAGATATGACACCACCCGCGCTTTTGCCATAATTGTGCGAGAAACTCTTACAATGCTGACTATATGACTTATATGAGCGAAGCGTCATTTTTATTTCTAAGTAAAATGCCAGTGTTTTTCTGGAGTTGTTGAGACTGATGTGGCCACTACGTATTGGAGTAAAGGTGAATTTTTGCTCAGAAGTTTAAAAGAGGTATGGAGTCTTTGTAATTTTTTTTTAAAAGTATTCCTAATAAATTATTACACTTAGGTTGAATTTTCTTTCAAACTGTAATTTATTTTCGTGAGATCGATGACGTTTGTGAATTAATTGTTCCTTATTTTATAAATAACCTACCTATACAGTTACTACTTCTGTATCTGTCCATGTTTCAAATATTATTTATTCTATGGCTATTTTATCTAATCTTTTATTAAAAGGTTTTCATTTTGTAAGTACAATCTTTACTATTATTATGGAGAGGTAAAATGGGGGTTGTCTCTGTATCTACTGAACCGATTTAGAAAATTCTTTTACAAATAGAAAGCCGCTTTATATGCGAGTGTCATAGGCTAGATATCTATCGGGGAGAACGGGATCGGAAGTCCACGCGGGCGGAGCCACGGGTTACAGTTATTTACATTGAAATTTCAGCAAGTAACTGGGTATACATTTCACCCTAGATAAAAGTCTTTGAGAGGTTTGAGATTAGTGAGAAATCGGTGGTCGCCTAGATGTAACAAGCGTTCTTGTACAGTTACCCGTACCCGCCACGTCGGTCGGGGCTGTCACTGATTTAGGTGGAGGGGTGATAGAGCCGCATACTCAAGTAAATTTAAGTAAATGATAATCTAAATATAAAGCGAGATAACACTCACTGATTATTCATGAAATCTCAGAAACTATAACACCTACAAACTTGAAATTTGCTTACTGGGTGTAGGCATCCGCTAGGGAACGGATTTTACGAAACTCCACCCTCAAACAGAGGGTTGAAAGTTTGTGTGAAATTCCAATGTTTTTGAAGTAAGAGACTTGAAATTTAAAATTAATGCTCTATAGATGGTATGAAGATGTACTAGTAATGTATCCTTAGAAATTTGCCCCCTTTTGGGGTTTAAAAAGGGGATGATAGTTTATATGAAAGTCTAATTCAGGCATCGCAGGCGGCGGCTATAAGTATATCAATATAGGTACATTCTTACTTATACATGAAATTTGTCCTCTGCATATATAAAACACAAAAGAAAAAACATTCTATTATGCCTCTACACTCACCACATGCTGAGTTAAAACTGCCAACAGTCCCATTGTAAAATTACAATTACATAAAATGCAACGACAAGTAATTACATACCTATATTACATTATAAAATGCAATTTTAAGCGAAAAAAAAACACGCACACAATAAAAAGTATGTCTTTAATATTCAAAGTGTTTCTTTTTTATCGACCGCCTATAGTGCTGTCACAATATAAAAAGAACATCGATATATCTTTGTGCATCACTAATTCATTAATAAGACTTAAAGGGTGTCGAATGTCGACATTACCACCTGTAAGTATTTATTATTCAAAATTGTGTTTTATCTTGTATATGGTTAGTTTGTTAATTACATTGGCAGGTTTTTTACTATTCTAACCTATTTTGCATCATGAGCTAGGCAAGCTTGTTCATTATAGATACATAAAGATTATTTTTATAGTTCAATGACGTTGTAATTATAGGTTAGGTTGCCAATAGAGCAATACATATAATACCGTTTGCTTTTTTTGTCAAACTATGTAAAGTAAAATACATACATATATATAATCACGCCTTTATCACCGGACGGTTAGGCAGAGGTTAATTAACACCCTCACCGATTTGTATTTGGTTCCACGTAATAAGGGGTGAGCCTATTGCCGTATTCCGGGCGCTATTGTTGATTTGAGCCATGCATCTGAGGCCTGAGTATAGGCTGCAAATATCTTTCAGCCCTATCCCTTAGACGCTTTGTTTTCTACCCTGCCGGGATTCACACGGCAATGTTAAGTAACAACGTATGATCGCACCTCGCCTGATGGTACTCTAAAGCTGAACTCCCAGGAATGAAATTCACCAATACAGACACCAACAATTTTACAATGGTGGCACTCAGCTTGACGGCCTCATCAGATGCTTTTCGTCCGCTTGAAGGACCCGAGACTGTAGGAAGAAGGAAAAACGTAAGCTGGCAAGGAGTTCCAAGTCTTAATGGTACGACAAAGAAAGGAGTCAGCAAACCGCTTAGTTCTTGAAGGTATATTCTGCACCGTATACGGGTGACATCTAAGCCCTGCTCCTGTTGTCCTGTGTAGGAAAGGAGAGGGTGGAACCATTTGGAAGAGCTCATCAGAACATTCACCTTGGTAGAAAGGGTAAAAAACTGCCAAACAAGCAACAGTTATAGGTATTTAGAGTCTTTCTACCTATTTCTTAATAAATATTCTATATTGTCAATCATTTCCAGGTTACCTCCAAAGTTTATACACCTTAGAGCCCGATGTCCGCTTAGTACTTTTTGTTTATTGGCTTTGACTGCCATATGACCACCCCAACCCTGAAAGTACCTGATCTAGAGCCTCCATTCATGATTCAACAGGTGTACTGACTAGCAAGTGAAGTTAACTTGGGCCCCTAGCTGTTGCTGGCCTTATACCAATATTTCAAGACATATTGACATTTAGCTGGACATCACGTCTCCACTGCCTATTAATAGGGACTTACTCTAATGCGGTATAAATAAACTAAAATAGTACATTTACTAAGAACCAGTAACCATACAAAACCGCACCTTTTATTTTATATAAAAACAATTGCAAATAAAAATAAAATAAGAACAAAGCGTCTCCACATCACTCAGTGTCCCGCTGAAACTCGCGGCTACTGCTTTTTACGAAGGGACGGCATCATGCAAGATCTCGCAATGCATTAACATTAATACATAGTCGATTAATTATTTATATTTCTCATTTAGTCAGTTGTGATTGAGTTGTTTGGACGGTTGTGATGGACAGTCAAAGTGATGGATGTGAGGAAAAATATTTTATTGTCATTTTTAGATTTATTTTGTAGGATTTATCGTTCTTGTTCTCATTTCGTACTGACACTTAAGGACGAGTTAGTATAAATTGAATGTGATTGGTTTGTGATGTGTCTATTAAAAATATTACTTTAATAATTTTTAGATAATTTTCATTGGAAAATGGATATTGTATGAAAAAAAAAAGATGTAAATAACACACCTTATAGGGGTGTAAGGATCACCTGCAGGCTATTTGGTACACCTACTGAATGATAGACAAGGTTTCTGATGCAGGCTTTCCTTACGGGATTACAAGTATGGCCAAATGGCAGTCACTTACGTAAACCAATAATGAAGGAGTAGGATTATGGAGCCCGGGCTTTTCAGCTTTGGATACAACTAGGACTATGATTGCAGACGTTATTCATTAAGTTCTAATTTATATAACGATATTTTTATCTTTAGATTTGATATATGTACAATAAACACATGACCAGTAATTGCGATTCCATCCATTGGTGTGATAACAAATCGACCCTGTCCATCAAATATGTCGTAACCAGTTATGGTACAACGTTAATTTTCAATGTATATTCACCATCGTTCAATGATTAATGTCTATCGCACTATCTGCAACCAGTTTATACTCATAAGTTTAAAGTCTCAATAAACTACAGCGTGCATCTTAATGAACATTACATGTTAGTAAACTTTAAAACGTATAAAGGTAGATATAATCACAATTCAATTAAAATTGATGCATGAAGCATAAGAAAATAATATCCTGACTGAACTATCATCGTCCCTTCTTTCTTATTAATTGCAAAGATATATATGGAGTAGGTAATCATTCTCTATACGAAAGAACTAAATTGGCAATGTGCCGGTCACATATGCCGAAGAACCGATTTCATTTGAAGCAATGAGTCCTAAAAAAGATAACACATGTGAAACGCTCCACAGCCAGGGGAACTGACATCTAAAAAGTTGGCCAGAACAGACTGGATGCGAATAACAGAAGATTGTTTATTGAAAGAGGCTTTATCCCAGTACTTACTGACATGGAGTTTCCCTCACTATATTGATTGAGTACCAGAAAATCAAGTTACATGCAGTATTTTGCTTCTATTATTGTAAAATCAGCCGAGTACAAATTGTAATTATAGCAAAAATATGTAGGTATAAATTGTCAATCCTAAAAAGGAATCACCTTTACATAAATATTATGCTAGACGCTGATTGAGCCTTTTAAGCTGTAATTACTCATTTATAGATTTATATATGAATACTCTTATAATACTTAATTTTGCCTTAACAGTAAAGTCAAATAGATTAAATCGAATGCCTTTTTAGGATACCAGTGTCTACCGTTATTTGTAATTTGAATACATTGCAATTCTTGTGGGTGTGGGATATTTTCATATGGGGATAGAAGTATAATACTAAAGCATTGGGTGTGATTGGGATAAGTCTCATCGGGGCTACCCACACGATTGTACTAAAATATTTTCCATATTTTCTTCTCTTTACTTTTCATTCCTAACTTCCCAGCTGACTGACAGATCCTTGATAAATTTAGGTTTAAATTTGACTAAGCTTGCATTTCTAAAAGTAATATCCAAGCAATAAGGGTAAAGCTGTGTTGGTTCCTGATGGAATAGAATAGGGCCACCACATCTCATCCCATGGATATCGAAGAAGGCCACTAAGGGATGTGTTCCATCCGATAGTAAACATACAACATATGTTAAAGTGCCCACTTGACGGCAATAGGCTCGCCTGTTACTTGGGACACATCATAAGTCGCAAAATATAATAGGTGTTAATACACATCTGCCTACCCATTTGGGAACTTACAAGCATGAATATATGAGTACCTAAGACTAACATAATAAAATTAGTTTATATCTAAACAGAGTTTAATAACTGCAGTTCTTGCCACCCCCGTAATGCAAGAACCATCCTTAAAAACTTGTACACCCATAAATATAACACAAATTGTGAAAAGCACCACATCGGACATAAACCTGTCCATTGAAGTGGCGGAATAGTTGTATGCGAGAGGGAACCAAAGCTGTGCTATGCGACGAATGTCGAAAACGTCTTTGTGGTCGCCGCGATGCGTGCATGCCGGCGGTGTTGCATACCGCCGTCCCTGCTGACGAAACCGATGGGAAAGAGACGATTATTTTTTTTATTTTGCGCTCGCGAGGTCGGTAATGTACTAGGTTTTATGCTGTTGCAATCATAGGAGTATTGTTTAGTTTAACAAATTTTTCTTACCTTCCTCGTGTTGTGTTCCTGGCGTTGAATACGGTAGCCAGAGCTTACTGCAGTTTTTGTGTTGTCAGTGGGAAGACCAAAGGCTTGTCCTGCTTTGTCTTCTGCACTGAAGGCGATGAAAATCTCTATTTTTGCAGGGCCGGCAGCACGACGTCCATGGGCCACGGTAACCACTTTCCTTAAGGTGGGCCCGCGTGCTTGTCTGCCAACCTAAGTTGTATAATAATATATTTTGCCACAAGGGACGAAAGTAGTACTGTTCTGACCCGCGTGTGTGATTGGCAAACACGGTTTTATCTGACAGTTTCTCCTACCTAGGCCGATAAGTTTAATTTTTGTCCCCGACAGTTTCTCCTAATTAGGCTAAAAGTTCAATTTTTGTCCCTGACAGAAAGTGTCACTTGCGTCCCACTTCACAGGGACTAAAATTGAACTTTCGGGCTAGTATGAGAAAAACAGACTTTTGAAATTTGGTGATAGGAGGTTCATGGTTAAATGGTCATAGGTAGGTTAGCACTATTACTACTTACTACTTACGTATCATTTCCAGTGGAGACGCTGTTGACGCGGTTCAACACGCCCGTATGTTTGTACAAAAATAAAACCGAACATACGCAGCGCAATTTTTAAAACACGTAAGTAATATTTTCGAAAACATGAATTCTCAGAAACATAATTTTCTGTTTAAAAATAAAATTTAAAAGCTGCGTGACTGACATAGCAGTGTACATATTGCATTGTGGTCACATATGTCAGCCGCCATTTTGTTTCACCTTTTTAAATTTCGTTCAATAACAGTGACAGATGACGCCTAGGGTGGTGTAATCGAAGTATTTTTATGTCGATGAATTTAAAATATTTTTTTATAATACTATTGGAATTTAAACTGTTTTGGCTGCTGAAAAGCAACCGCAACGTCGGGTTACGTATAAATGATGAAATAATATCAAATAAATCACGATACAAGCTAATTAAATTTGTTTTTATTTTCTTCAATATTTTTTCCAGGTATTCTGAAAATACAGGAATAAATTATAGATATGGGTCTCCTAAAAAAACTCAAAGTCGCTCAACGAGCTATGGAGAAGGCTATGCTAAGGATTCCCCTACGTGATCGCATCAGAAATGATGATATCCGTAGGAGCACAAAAGTAACCGAGGTAGCCCAGCGGATAAGCTCGTTGAAGTGGCAGTGGGCAGGACACATAGCGCGCAGAACAGATGGCCGATGGAGCAAAAATGTTCTGGAGTGGCGACCTCGGACGGGCAAGCGTAGTGTAGGACGCCCAACGGCCAGGTGGAAGGACGACCTCATCAAGGTTGCCGGGAAGCGCTGGATGCGGCCTGCTTTAGCTCGGTCGTTTTGGAACTCTATGGGAGAGGCCTATGTTCAACAGTAGACTGTGTGTGGCTGATATGATGATGATGATGATGAAATTATAGAAAGTTACACTGGCGAGACTGCTGATTGATGGACGGGACATATTGGTGCAGACTCCTCTCGGGGTTAAAAGGTCAGAGGGCAGTCACTCACTCAAAAGACGTATAAAGCAAATCAAATGAAGTTGGAGTAAGCAATCTCGGGTTTTGAAAATCTCAGATACCACGGGGAATACAGCCAAACTTCTATATACAAAAACCAAAATAAAATACTCACTGAACACAGATATTACGAAATTCCCCTCACCAACTGTATACCAACGTCTAGCAATTAAAATTGTGTCCCAATGTCACATCCTCTTACATCCACATATACACATATTCACATAGGTATATACACGTATATTTATTTGTCAAATTTCATGCGAGAGTCTTTTGTTGGGCTCAATTATCGCGCTCCGATGACTCAAATAATTCGTTTCTGCCTACGCTCGCGTACCGTCAATAGTTTTTTTTCTTTGAACCTTGAAAATTTCGAAATTCCATATTTATGTTATTGAATGTTTTATGATTTTATAATTCTGTTTTACTTTATAAATTTTGTTTTTGGTTCGTAGTGATGGTGAAAAGACTATTGTTTGTCTAGTTTTTCATTCAAATTTAAATATGATTTTTGTATTCATAGGTATATGATGAGTTATGATAAACATTGAAAAAACGAGAAGCACGAGAAATTAGCGGGCTTGTACGAAAGGCTTAATGACATTAGAGGGTAGCTCGTGAAGTTTAGGAGGATAGAGTCAAATGGCGAGTTGTAGTCTCTAACTATCCCTAAAAGAAATAGGCTGGAGCACTACTTAGGACATGGGCTCTAGAATGCGGACAAACACACTCATATACATTTTTCTGTAAATAAAATACATATTACATAATTATTAAACACGCATACCGAATACAGAATACCGCGGCCATAATAACCTCGTGTTGTGTTCCCGGCGGTGAGTAGGGTAGCCAGAGCTCATTGGAGAGGTATTGTGCTGTCAGTGGGAAGACCAAAGGCTATTGCTGCTTTATCTTCTACACTGACGGCACAGAAACTCTCTGTGCTTACAGGGTCGGTAGTACGAATGTGACTCCCCTGGTGTTGCACACGTCCATAGGCCACGGTAACCTCTTTCCATCAGGCGGACTGTGCGCTGGTCTGCCACTACAGTGGTTTATAAAAAAAATACCAATTCAAATAAGCTTATTCATCATACAAATATTTGCACAGAGCATCTTGCAGACGCGATCAGCTTGAGTCTCGAAGATCTTTGCAGGAGGCCAAGATTACTCAATATAAATAGTAAAATAACACAAAATAAATCAGAACAGAATCTTTCAAAACAGTTTTATATCAATACAAAGAAATTGTCACATTCTATTCCAAAAATAAACCAAATACGATGTGACCTCGTACAAGCGGGGTAAGTGATTCGAATGCCGAATACCAATACAATAAGCTAGACACGACGTCGGGGTTAAGTTATTTCGTGCACTGCGACCTAGCTAATCGAGGGTGGGTATAATAGGGGTGGAAAGGTATTATTTTTATCGATATCGATAAAAATTGTAGAGTGAAACGTTACATTACAAAGATAAAATATACAAAATAATAAATATTTGCTGTAATAAGTGCTGGAAAAATTATTATTATGATATTTATGTCCACCAAGATCCAAATTCTATAGCTCCTTTATTACAGAATAAAGATTTAAGGGAACTATCCTTTTTTCTTTAAATTAGTACGTTCTTTTTTGTGCCTTGGAAAATGGGTAGAACTCTGGTGTGGGACGCAATTTGCGTCGACACCATTGCCCCTACCCATTTACCTGGCACGGCTGGCTGTGCTGGTGCTGCTGCAGCTTCTGCAGAGGCTCTTAAGCGGCGCAAATATTCCAATCGCATTGGAGATTATGAATTTGTGCCGTTTGGAGTCGAAACGTTTGGGCCTTGGGGTCCGAGCGCCCGCAATCTCTTCAGGGAGATTGCGAAGCGTATGGTCGACGCTTCTCGTGACCAGAAGGCCGTCCTCTTTTTAGGCCAGAGATTAAGCATTGCCATACAACGTGGCAATGCTGCCAGTCTTCTGGGAACACTTCCACAAGAGGCATGCGATGCGGATGAATTCCACGACGCATTTTAACTTTTAGTTTTCTTTTTTAGTATTGTGTAATTATTTAGAAATGTAGTTTAAAAACCATTGTTATGTTGATTAATAAAAAATAAACTTTTTCCGGATTTATGAAATTGATATTCTTTTTTATGTTGTACATGAACTATTATATGTTATTTTCTGAATTAAACTAAGTGAGGCCAAATTGTATTCAAATCTCCAAAAACATTTGAATCTTGCAAGTGAAAGGAGATTTCACATGTTTTGTTATCATTTCGCTTCTATCCTTGTTCATAATTATTCTTCTTGACTAAATCTAAAAAACCTACAACAAAACTATAAATGTACTAGTCATACCTAAACTTCATTTAAAATTATCAGAATTCAAGGATATTTTCTAATTCACCATGAAATATCGAACAAAACCCTTTTAAATGGCTTCTTTCGCGATTTCGATTTCTAATTTTCAGCTGCCATAGTCTCCTGGTATTTAAATGGGTGATATTTGCCTAAGCCTTTAGACTAATAATATTAAAATACCAGCTTAGTTTCAGCAGATGTTGTATCAATATTGTCAACCATGTGTTTTAATTAGTTTTTCCAGTTACTTTTACACAATTTTGTGAATTAGTGCTTTAGATTTTTTTTTAATGCAATGTAAAACAATAAAACAAAACTATCGATACGTTTCCATCGACTCGTCCCATCACTATCGCTAACGGTACAGTAACGGCTGACAACCCCACGTAGCCCCGCCCTCGTTCACGCTACCCCTCTATAGAACTATGTACCTATGTATATTCGCTTTAGGTATTCCTGTACCTTTGAATTTTGACAAAATCTTTCAAAACGTATTTGGGGAGCATTTATTCTATCTAGGTATATGTCTGTGGTTTTTCCAAGAGAACAAAATATGGGGTTCTTCAAGAAAGGCATTGAAAACTTCCTACAAGGTCGGCAGCACTAGTGTGTCTCCCCTGTACGCCACGATAACTACTTTACTACTTTCCATCAGGTGGGCCTTGTGCCTATCTACCAACACACTGGTACTTGAAAAAGTTGTTATAGTTAAAAATAGTGAAAAAGTAGTTTAGCTATCTGAGTAACTTTATTTTATAATATTGTCATGTCAGGAGAGTTTCTCTGCCTACCCCTTTTGGCTATTAGGCGTATAGGAGTTAATAGTAAAACTAGCCTATTGCCAACCAAGCACTAAAACTTCATTATTACCAAAAGTGCTGTATTTTTTTAAGTACTTTTTATATTATTGAAGTCAGTATTTTACGATTTTCTGCTTATCCCATCTCTGAGCCGCAACTATGAAGTTTCCTTCCGGTTCACAAAAGCGTGGCAATTGAACATAATAAAATCATTTTAACTATAATCAACCTTTAGTTTTAGGTTATTTTTCAATACAAAAGATATTATAACTTTTCACAAAGATTTCGAATACTTCAAAAATTGAAAATTTCATTAGGAATAACATATTTACAATCTTATTATGTAAATTTATTATCTATTAATAATACCTAATCAAATATTCAATAAAATATTTATGTATTAAAATTCGTATATTAAATTAATTGATATAGGTATGTTTATACAAATGGTCAATTAAGAAATTTACATTTAATTTTATTTAAAGTCGTGGACGCCCACTAAAATTTATTGTCAGTTATAATTCTTTTATTAGTCATTAATTGTTTATGCGAAAAGAAGAATATAAAAATAGACATTTTATAGTAAAAATAACACTGTCGACTACAACACTTCTTATTTTTTAATTTGTTGTGTGTGTGGAACTTATGCCTCTTTCTAAGTGACTAACTGTTTGTGACCGAAAATTATTGTTGGCGAAATGGGAATGTTATTATACAGCTCTGTCTACCCCGTTGGGAACTTACAGGTTTAAATATAATTATGTATTATGTATGTTGAATGCGGAACATGAAAAAAGTATTTGACACGAAAAATACAAAATCTTGTGTTTGAAATTACAGTAAAGAATGTAATTTCAAACACAGGATTTTGTGTTTTTCGTGTTGATATAGTATATTGTGATATAACGAAGTACGGAAGTACTTTTTATTCAAAAAGGTATTATTTGTGCCGTATAAATAAATAAATAAAAAATCCACGAAACTCTACACAGTTGTATCTAGACCCAAATAAAGCTTAGCTTAACTAGCTTGTGTTATGGGATGGGATCTAGTATAAAGAAGATACCTATTCTAACTCTTTCTTCTCTATTCGCAGGTGAAGATCTGGTTCCAGAATCGGCGCAGTAAATACAAGAAGATGATGAAGGCAGCCCAAGTAGGAGCTCCTCCGCCAAGCCTAGGCCTGGCACCGAACAGCCCTCCCAATAACAACCAATTATTACATGGTAAGTAATCCTTGTTATGAGATGATCCTACTCCTATAGGTTAGTAGACAAGCCTTTCCTACTAACCCTGCTATTGTCAAAAAGTACTACATCCCAATATCATAAACAGCACCATTCATAAACAGATTAATATTTTACTAATTCGCGCTCATATTTTTAAATTATTTATTTAAGTTTTTATTTCTTTTCAAAGTCATATAGCCCTAAACAGCATCAAAAACACTACCCGTCACAGTGATTTTCCTGTAAACTAGTGACGTGACTTACACCCTTTTAATTTCAGCTCTCGAATTACAAATAATTCGAGCAATAAAATAAAAATAACTTTATTTAAATGTAAAATGTTTTTCTAAATTACATTTATTTGCATTTTTGTATCGTTAACTTGTCATTATTACGAAAATTGCTGTTTCATTGTCGATTTAACATTTTAAATGTTATTTTTATGCTGATCTTTGGAAACAAAATAAAGATAATGCCTTTTAATAGTTCCGTAGAATTTTCTAAATTATACATTATAGAATTTGAGGAAATACTCGGCTGATCTGTGCCTATTTTAACATGTCATTTTCTGAAAAAATAACAAGGTTTTTCTGAATGGGAAGTGAATTATGAAAAGCACTTAATTGTGCAGAAGTCTATTTTTAATGAATACTAGCTGCTGCCCGCGATATCACACGCCTGAAAAATTCCTTTGATTTACAGATGAAGTACCTAACTAAAACTTAAAACGAATTATATCTCTGTACCTAATTTCATCCAGTTCCGCTCAGCCTTTTTCAATCAAATGAGTCAGTAATATTCATCCATTCAAACTTTCATATTCATAATGTTAGTCAATAATAATAGTTTAGGTAAAATTGTTTGAATCCCGTCATCATATGATACATACAAACACATAATAAAATTTGTATATATCCCGGCATATAATAACATATTTACCATAAGTCGAAAGAGAAACGATACTCCTCCAGGCACGGATTGGATTAAAAGATTATTCCCAGTAGTCCCCTCTAGCCCTGTCCCTCGGGGTGTCAGCTGGGAATTGTCTTCCCAGTTGTCACCGGTGTGCCAATTGGTGGATTTGAGCTCCTCCACCGTAGGACCACGTGCTATCTTCAAAAGACACTCAAAAACCCTATAGAGTACATTTTGTGACGTGTTTGGAGGTCATCAAATTTATTACATAATAAATGTTTGTTTGTCAGGTGGCGGTGGGGGCAGTTCTAGCGGTTCTCAACATTCCCCTTCAGCGTACCAGGGCGGTGGGCCAGCCCAGGCCCACTCACCCACTCCTAGCTCCACGCCGGTGTCGGAGCTCAGCCCAGGACTGTCGCCCACGGGCACGACGTGGGATGTCAAGCAGCCACCACAGCCTTCCTGGGATGTAAAGGTTGGATATGTAAGAAACTCTTCTTCTTCATCTTAGCATTAATTTCAGTCGCATCTGAAGCTTTCATCTCGGAGTCTGGGGTCCGCTTTACCAGTCTAACTGCGGATTTGGCTGAACTTCGATATTTTCCGTGTGTGCCGACTACTCCTGACCTTCACAACCCAAAGGAAATATCGTTACACCAGTTAATTGACTTTTTAGGGCTCCAACTACCTGTAACACAACCGGGACTGACGTCTTAACGCGTATATGAAATGATGTCTTAATAATATTTATTACTTCAATAAGTTTTTTTTTGGTTTTAAGGCAACATCACCCGCTGATTGTCATTACACTTTTACCTTTCGTAGATGCAGGATTAGATGGCTGTTTCTCCTATAAAGACCTTGGTAAACCAACCCATAACGGTAATCTTTCGCCATGATCTTCGGGGCCTAAGTCCACCTCATGAGCAAGCCGATACACTTGATAATTGAAGGACAAAACGTTGCAGTTGCTTCCATAAAAACCCATGTGAATCCAGGTTCTAAAGTTTAAGCTTCAGATGCAACCGGGATTGGCGCTCAGATGATAATGATTCTAATCTCATATCGATCAAAAACTAGCTAATAAATTATTATTTTCTATAAATATACAACAAGTTCAACAATTTATTTTATTCATTCAATAGTTTTAATTATAACCATTTGCAAAAAAAAAAAATTCAATCGATTCAACATCGATAAACAATTTGTTTTGTCAATTAATGATTAATTAGTCTTGTTATATTAATATTACTGTTGTTGAATTATATTGTAAAAAGTACATCATAGTGAATATAAATAGCATGAGTTATTAACCTACTTAATGCAATACCTTTTTCTTTATAATTCTGAAATCGATTAATTAAATCGTACCTAAAACTCTCTTTTTCTCCCAGATTGGGAATTTCGCTGGTGTTTTGTATTTTTTGATAAAAATCTAAACGATTTTTTTAAACTATATCTCAGCTTATTACGTTTAGGCCCAAAATTTTCCATCTCCTTTACAAATCGTTCCTCTTTATACTACTGTCTCTTGTAATCTAATGTTGGTGTACAATAAAGAGTTATCCACCTATCTATCTATTTATCTATAATATTAATTTAGATTTACGATAGTAGTCTTCTCTTCTCTTACCAATTGTTTTTTGTTTCTGTAGCCGACGGCAGGCCGGTCTCCCGACGGCAGCTCCTGTGACGTCAAACCTCCACACCAACAGTCATGGGACCCGAGGGTCGGATACGTAAGTCAAATTCCTCAACTAACAAACAATTTTCCAATTATTTATTGCTTTAATAAAATGAAATAATTACAGTACATGAACAAATGAAATTTATTAATTAATAAAATAATTGGAAAATTTGAATCTTTTATTTGCTATTAGAAATACTCTTTTCATTTATGGAAAATTTAATTCGTTCTCAATTCAAAATTACCAATTCAGAAAACGTCTTTAATACAGACTGTTTAAAATAATCTTCCCTTTGATTTTTTATTTATCCTAATTTATTAAATTTATTTTGTTTTTTTTTTTCAATTAAATTTTGGTTTATTTTAATTAAGTTAGGTGCTTTGAGCTATACATATTTTTGAGGGGAGCTTATTTTTCTATAGGAGGGTTATTTCGCGCCTCAGTCCGATGACATAGAGGGCTCGCCGAGCGCTGAGGGCGTCAGGGGACGACCTATGCCTTGGATGTTCAAGGTAAGGGCGTTAGTTCGAGTCCGTTATATATGTGTGAATATAAAAATGTATTTTTTATAAACAAAAACTTGTGAAACACCCGAGTCTGTAATTTACCACGAGATTTAACATCCCATAAAATCAACATAGATCTAATCTTATAGAAGAATAAGCGGGCTCCGGGCTTCGATGTGAAAGCCTCGATGGCAACAGAGATCAAATACTAAGATGATGATTGTGACTCTATAAATAAAACAACATATTCTCTCATATAACAAACAACACAAATACATCGATGCCAAATCAAACGTCAATTATTAAAGAAAAAAAAATTACCGAAATCTTTCGATGTTATTAGCATTTTTGGGACGAAACGTTTCGTAGAAAGTTGGTTAAAACGTGTATACATGCTTGCGTGTTGAAAAATTATAAAAAAACTATATGGTTTTAGTATAAAAGTGATTAGATAATAGCCTTGTGGGTGTGGTGGCCGCGCCTAACGTTTTAAATGATTAACTTTTTGACTAGCTCTTACTCGCCGGTTTGTTTGTAGGTACAGTTAAATTTTACTTAGGTTAATTAATCTATTATAATTTTGATGAAGTGATAAGGTAGAAATTACTTGTTTTTTTTATAAGCATCTTGCGGCAGCGTTTTGCATATCTTATGTGCCTATTTAGCAAATACTTTCTAATAAATAAGATAGATGTAATTTTCAAATGGCTTATTTATAATAAAAGATATATTTTAGGATTTATTAACAAACTAAGCCGAGTTTGCCAATAACTTATAGAATGCGGATAAATATATTATACAGATAGGTACCTACATTTTTGTATAAATACATAACTAAAAAAATATGAAACTAAAACTTGTAGTCTAAAAGTATACATATTCAGGCGCACAAATAGTTGTACACAGCAGAAATCAAACCAACGGCTCCTGACTGATCAGTCGAATGCTCTAGCCCTACATGCCACAAAGGTTGTTAATCGTAAACAAATCCATCCAAACTGTCCAAACTCAATAAAACATACAACATAAATATTACAATATAAATATTTAATTAATAATAAAATCTGTTAATAACTTTATTACATACAAGAGCTTATAATTTAATATAATTTATTACTAAATGTTTTATAATTTATATTACCAATTGGAACTCTGTACACAGTGAATAAAATTCATTTTTCTTTTGCCATAGGGCGCGCCACCCGGCCCTTGGGACATGAAGGGCGCGCACGCGCACGCGCTGCACCACCAGGGGGCGCCACAGCCTCACCCGCCCTACGTGCCGCAGTACTCCTGGTACCAAACGGATACCAACCCTGGACTACTTACGTAAGTATATTTTTATAATAACATATACTCCTGTAAATCCCCGAGGGGTTAGGCCGAGGTGTAGTAACACACACATTTCGTCAACCTTTATTTTCGGTCTCATGTATTAGGAGGGAAAACAGCCTTACCCCTAAGTCGCCCTTTACGACATCCACAGGAAGAGATGGGGTGGCGTTATTCTACATTCTACAAAATTTACAAATACATCCTTTATGTGTCCAATATTGCCTGTAAGAAAGGCTCTTTAAAAGTATTAGTCTACTAGACAGCTATTTTTATCATATCATAATATCAATTTTTGTATCTTATGTAAGTCATTTTTCAAAGCCTTACGATCATAATTAACATATAAAGAAAATTGATGTACACGTAGGCGTTCTTTATGTCGTATATGTAACCTTCTAACCTAACCTTCTTCTTTTTTGAGGTTGGTTGAAAATAGGACTGTTATAGATCCTCACACACTACTGCAGATAACACAAGAGAATGAGAGATTTATTAACATAGTCGAAAGTTTGAAGTTGGAGTTTTGGTTGTCTTATTTTACATCAAAATAATAATGAATTTCTTTGTCAACAGGGTATGGCCAGCGGTTTAACAGCCATCGCACACAATGCAAAAGGAAAAGATAACTAAAATGTAAGTGTATATTCACTATAAAATATGGCAGGACAGGTAATGGCGGCCATCACAAAATGGCGTCGTATTTTGGCGCCAGAAGCAACGGCACAACCAACTTTAATTGTAAGCAGAATTATTTAATAGTAATAAAAATCACTGTAAATTTTTATAATTAATATCTATAAATAGGGAATAAATGTTCATAAAGGTTACTGTAAATGTAATGATATAAATGGAAGTAATTTGTTAAATGGGCCAAATAATTAAAATGATGTTAGATTCATGAAAGCTAATTGATTTTAAGTATCGAAACAATCTCAGGATCATTGTATTAATAACTTTTTAAATAATGATTGAGTAAATAAAGATTGCTATTGCCATTGAATAGGTTTCTTAACACTTTAAATTTGTTAGAAACATATGCTTTACAAGTCTCTGATGCTTTCCTACAAAAATTATTGGGTCCATCAATCAAACTGCGTCCTTATAAATATATGTAATGTCAGAAAAAAGACATAAATACTGAAGAATCAGAAACAATGGGTCCTAAAATAAGTGGCTCTGGTTGGCTAGTAAAATTGTAAGAACTTCAAATGTTGAGGCAAAGTCTAAATGATTTTGTACGTTTTACAGTAAATGATTTTATGGCAAAAACTTTTAGTTTCCCCTGCACAGAATGAATATCACAACATTATGGACTGCTATGTTTACTACTAGACAAACTATTTAAAATAAAAATTGAGTCACGATTCCTGGGTAACACAGTTCCTGAAACGGCATGAAATTAGATAGAGTAAATGAGTTAATGCATTTTGATGCCTCTATTCTGTATGACACCAGCCTAAAATCTTACAGGCATCAAGGTGCAGAGGCGTGAGTGTTAAAATTTAAACATTTATTTGAAGTAATTAGTTTTTTTACTAATTTTTCTATTTAGATATTTACTTTAAGCATTTCGATCCGAACTGTGACCCAATTGTTGCTCTATTTAGCTTGTCTAATACTAAAAATATTCACAAATATTTAATATTATCTACTTTATTTGTTTATGAAAATAATAATAATAATTTGTTTTGCACTTTTTGTTTGCTGCCTATGTTTTAGTTAAAATTTGGGGGTATTTTTCATTTGGAGCACTAATGTGTTTAGCACCTATTTGCAACGCACCAAAATTATTCCCTAGCTTACCTATGGAATAATTTTGGTGCATTTGAAAATTGGTGCTCTAATTACCATGCCCAAAATTTAAAGCACTCGTTGTACCCGTACAACTAAAATATAAATTATTACAAAGTTTCTAGTTTCGACAAATTCGTCAATATTATTTAATAGAAAAATTATTGATGGTTGCATTATTTACGTTATTTTCATTTCTTTTCTCAGATACATGCTATCTAAAATTATGAAAATTTATTGAACAACCTGTAAGTTATATAATTATTTGAAAATTGTATTCGTAAAGTAAGCTTTAATACAATATTTTTTTATTTATTTAGATTAAAAATAATAAATAAAACAATCAAACGGGAACACAAACCAGTCTGTTGTGATAAATAATTTTAAGTTTTTTTTTTGTAGGAAAATAATATGAAATTTAAAAATAAATGTATTTATTACATTTTGTGCAAAAATAATGTGTTCTGAATGCAAAAATATTGTGTTTTAAGCTATAGACATATTATTTTTTTAATTTCAACCGCAATTTCTTATTTACCTGTAAAATAATACAATCTATTCGTTTATAACTTATTATACATTGATTTTACTTCTTATTCTCAGTTTAGTTTTATATTTCATCGTGTATATGTAATAAAATTATGTACATTATATTTTATATAATAATACAATGATATAAATGAATAAATTGTATTATAATCTTTATTCTAGAATGGGTCTTTACGGGATGATACAATTTTGTAAATATTTTTTGTAATATATAGACAAATAAACTATACATATAAATATAGGTAGCTTAATTACTTTATAACTACAATGTATAATAAGGAAACGGAAATAAGAAAAAAAAGTGAATTAATTTCTTTTGTCAAATAAAAAGAGAAAAATATTATAAGTTTTAGTTTTATTTATTTACCTAAAAATACAAGAATACACACGTCAATTTATTCCACCGTTTTGGCTTGTAGAAAGGCGAAATCAGTAAAGAAATTGTAATGACGTTTCTACTCTCGAACTAGTAGAGTTGAAAACACACCATCATTAACCGTCATGTTTACACTTTGGAGCCCATCTTTCGGTTATTATTTTTGATTCAATAATGGTAACCCCATTAGGAAGACCGTTCATCAATCAGCAGTTTGTAGCATAGGTTGACCAGGTCTTGTAAGTTATGGTGGGCCTCATGCAAACTGCAAAAAAGACGAAGGCACTAGATCCCGAAATACAGCAGTTCACAATATTTCACAGTTTGAGGATCAGGGAATTCTGGTGAAGAGGAAGAGAGATACCTACCCATAGCATCATTCTATCATCACACAGACACACGTTGATTTGACTTCACATCGCCTGATGCTGAGCTGAAGGCAAAGTCGCAGAAAAGAGAGTCACCTCCCCACACGTTGCAACCGGAAACGATGGGTACAGTTAGGTATGAAAGGAACTTCATCCCACACACGCTCAACCTGTGAAATTATATCCCTACTGTAGGTTTGTCAAGTTATTACAATATGAGGTTCTTGAAGAAAGGTATTAGAAGATTTCCTACAGCATCGGTAGGGCGAGTGTGATGTCTCTGATTTGGCACACGTTGACACGTCCATAGGCCACGTTGATACGTCCATAGGCCACGGTAACCACTCCCCATCAGGTGGGCCGTGCTCCCACCTAAGTGGTAGGTATAAAAGAAAGCTGTGATATTTTACTGCCTAATTCTTTTTTAACAAGCTTTATCAATTGGCTTGGGAATCTGGTAATAAATGTTATACTTAGGTATAGTATACAAGTAAACCTCAGGACATATATCTTGTTGAAGTTTTGAACTGATCTTTGATTGAGCTCGTCCACGGCCGTAGCACCCCGTACTATCCTCGAAAGACACGCAAGAAACTTATACTGCGCGTATAGAGCACATTTAAGGTGTAGGGGAAGGTGGGGTAAGACGGGGACTTTAAGGTATTGCTTGAATAAAACCCTCAGTTTTTATTGCACAATGTAGGAACTTTTATTGATAAAATTATCAGTCTATCCTCCTTGAATTATAATCAGTCAAAACAGAAAAAGGAAATTCTTCTCATAGATTCATCAACTTGAAAAAAATATAAAAATCTCCCCATCTTGCCCCACCTATAGGGCAAGATGGGGTACCCCCTTGGGTAAGATGGGGTATAGAATATTTAATCGTCGTTATCTTCACAAACCGGGCAGATATGTACCAGCTTCGTCATCGTTATCTTCCACTCCTGCACAGCCACAATGCGCCCACTTCCCACAAGCAAGTGATCCATCCTTCAGTAGACTCTGAATACAAGCCATGGCAATAAAGACATTCTGTATCTTCGTCATCTGATGACTGAACTCCTTCGTCAGCTTTCTTGTTTCTTTTAGAGCTTTTATTAGTTGTTTTCAGTTTCCTTTTGTTTGTTACATTAGTTTCGGTTTCTTACTGTTTTGTCTTTCCTCTAACTCTTTTTTATATGGAGAAGCAATGATTATAGCTGTTTTTCCTCTTCTTCGAACTTGTCTTGTCCTTTTTTCAGCCATCCTTGGATAAGGCATTAACTGCTTTGGGCTAACCAGACGAAAGGCTGCATTATCTGAAGAGTCATTTACTGACGCTTGCTGTAGATTTGATGAGGTTGCAGCAATTGTTTGAGGTTGTGTTTGTTGTAGAATTTTAAGCGGTGCAGGTGGCCGTTTGGGTATCAGGAGTTGACGATGTTACTGTTACTGTAACTGTTGGTGAGATTGTCAGTGTTTGTTGTGCAATGGTTGCTATCGATGGTGTGGAAGCTGTATCAGGTTTGGGTGCCACTTCAGCGTTCAATGCGATTTCGGTGGCCTCTGCAGCAACGAAGTCATATCTGGTAAAAATGTTTGCATTATAAGGCGAAATCCCACATGCTTGAAATACATTAATTGCCGTTGGCATTGTTGCTGCCCGAATAAATGCTTGACCGAAGACTTTAGCCACTGGAAATTGAGTCACTCTTTTTCCAGGATTTGATCTTAACCATGCTGTTATAGCCTGATTATAAAAGATGCTCAAAGGCCGCATAAAACCAACATCTTCTGCCTGTAGTCCGTGAGTGGTGTGTGGCGGGAAGCATATATTGTCACATCATGTTCACGTGCTTCATCGATCAACTGCAAATTTTGGGTGTGAGTGGCATGACCATCTAAAATCAGCATGACTGGGTTGGTTTTAGAAGCGCTGGTTAGTTTCACAAACTTCTGAAACCATCTTAAGAAAATTTAAAGAAGTAATATAAATTAATCCAAATAGTAACGACAATTTTACATTAATTCAAATCCAAGAAATAAGTGGGAAAGATGGGGTACCAACCCCGTCTTGCCCACAAGTAGGTACCCTTTCCCAAACTGGACTCTTTAGTTGTATTAAATTTTTTGGGGTTATAAATCAAAGCAGGCCGGAACGAATTAATGATTTTAGAGTAGTAAAATAAACAAAAATCAATAAAAAAATACTTCACACAACTTGTATACCATACATTATGAACAGCCACGCACTTAATTTACGTCAAAAATTAGATAAATTCACTAAAAATTAATAAAATACACTTACCAACTCACAACGTGCACACCTTCGACTAAACTTTTTAAGACACCTTCAACTTTTGATAAACACCAACAGATGGCAATAAAATACCTTTTCTAGCGTCAATGTATCATCTGTTTTGGTATGGTCCCCATCTTACCTCGCTACCCCACCTTCCCCTAAGGTTGTAAGTTATTTATACATATATACATACATTTAATCACACTTTTATCCCCGGAGGGTTAGGCAGAGGTGAATTAACAGCCACATTTCACCAATCTGTATTCGGTCCCACGTAATAGGGGGTGAGACTATTGCCGTATTCCGGGCACTATTGTTGACCTGAGACATGCATCTGCGACTGAGTCTGGGCTGTACGTATCTGTCTGATGTTACAGTTTATCAGCCCTATCCCTTAGTCGCCTTGAACGACACCGCATGGGAGGAGAAGGGGTGGCCCAAAATCTACTCTGCCGGGAACCACGCGGGTTTAATATTTTTAAACATAAAATTTTACGTTCATTCACTTTGTAACCAAAACGACAAAAAATAATTATAAACAAGTTAAGCGAGTCACGCGATTTAAAAAAATTGTCGGCAGGTGATAAGTGCAGATGTCAAATATTTGCCAAAATATAATAAAAATCGCTTGGATAACCAAAAGTTACAAACAAAGTAATGAAATACTTATTATTTTTAAATATAAAGATAATTAAATATTGTAAGGAGAATTTAAAAGGGAAGTTAAGGTGATTTGAGTACGAAGAATGAATGAGTACGGAGCGAGAGAGACACGAAACCATATGTTAGTAGCCAGGCAGATCAGGGTTGACTTCATATAACATACACTTTATGGGAATCCCGTGAGTCCCAAACTGTCCACAGTGACACGGAGCTCAAATATGGAGGTTCAACCACTTACCCTGTGTGTAGCTGATCTCCTTCTTCTAGTCTGGAACCCTGTACAATATGTGCCCTAACTGTGTTACCGGCGTAGTGTATCTTTCACCCCTGGGATCCTGTACTCCACTGGGCGCCGCTGAAATCTTTCCGTCACAACACACTTAGGTCCAACTTCACTCAACCGACTCAAACCGACTTGTACGGCGAAAAGTCGATCCGCGCAAGTCCAAAAACGCACGGTGACCGTGCACAGATTGACCGACCGATTTGAACCGACTTTGTAAGTATAATGCGTGGCCTATCCGTGTTAATATTCACAAACGATTTTCGATGACAATTCGTCGACCGCGCGACCCGTTTCGAGATCTACCCGCAACCGCCTCTCAATTATTATTAGCGAACATACACTGCTTATCATTTTGATGATCTATTACTTAGACTACAGAAACCGGTAGGATTGCACGTAAGATTAAATTAATGAGAGCAGAGGAAGCTCGTGAAGCATCACTACATAGTATAAAACAAAGTCTCTCTGTCCCTATATCCCTTTGTATGCTTAAATCTTTAAAACTACGCAACGAATTTTGATGCAGGTTTTATTAATAGATAGAGTGATTCAAGAAGAATATTTATATGTATAATACATATTAAAATTTAATATAGTAGAGGGTGCAGCGGGATCGGGATCTGACGCCACGCGGGCGGAAAAATATTGGCGGTACGAAGTTCGCCGGGTCAGTTAGTACAAAATAAAAAAAAGAGTCAGTGACCACGTGGTCCCCCCTCCCGAGGAGGGCCAGACCGAGAGGGATGGCCCTGGGTTAGCCGGGGTGCGAGGGATATGTCGCAGGACAACCTCACCTTCGGCCTAGTACTACGACCCAGAGACAGCGTGCGGTTTAGTCGGTTCGAGGCCAACATAACCTCCCCCCCCCCCCCCCCGGCTCCGAAGGGGGGTATATCCGTGGGGATTTCCCGCACATAAAAAAAATTACAAAATGATTGTAAGAACTAAACCCGAGCACACTGTCGTGCCATGGACACTGCAAAAATGTTTCATTCCCTCTGCAAAAACCTATTTAATTTTGGATTTTAACAGTATTTGCTTTTATCTCGAAAATTAGCAGAATCGAATTTGCTTTAACAGAATCTAGGGCCAAAAAAATATTATCACAGATTTTTTTTTTGAAAAAGTACGAAAAAAGTATTCGAACGCTACAACACCGAGAAGAAAGCATGCGTCAGAGCCTCGTTTCTCAACCACGGCTTACAGTTAAAGTTGATGTGAGCCCCGAAGATATTGAGTATATATTTGAAAGCCTTGCTTGTATATGAAGAATGTAGTTATTATGACTCGACGGTATTTCCGCCTAATTGAGCAGTCCAATTGGGGGAGTACATCCGCCCTACAGAATACCGCGGCCATAATAACCTCGTGTTATGTTCCCGGCGGTGAGTAAGGTAGCCAGAGCACACTGGAGAGCTGGAGAGCCTTCAGAGGGAAGACCAAGGGCTATTCCTGCTTTGTCTTCTACAATGACGGCTCAGAAACTCTCTGTGTTTACAGAGTCGGCAGCACAAGTGTGACTCCCCTAGTGTTGCACACGTCCATAAACCACGGTAACCATTTTCGATCGATAAAAGTTTTATACACTTAGGGAGGTATTCGGAGGTATCTAAAGACCTATATATATATCTAAAGACTCACAGTTACCTTAGGTGAGTTTCGCACGAAAACAAGATATATATAGCTCTCTATCTGCATGAAACTCAAGGGGACGTGAAGTATATACATATAACATAACATAACAAAGCATACATATAACATAAACATAATATTATTGTTCCTGTATGCGATAAATTTTCTCTATGCATAATGTTACTTGTTACATGACAGCCTCTCATGCCGCTAGGCAGAAGGCGCGGGTTCGATCCCCGCTCAGTGCAAATATTTGTATGTATGAATATGTATATTTGCATTGGTCTGGGTGTTTTCATGTATAATATGTATGTATTTAAAAAAAAAGTATCTAAGTATGTTTATCCGCATTCTAGATTCCATTACACAAGCCAGTTAAGCTATGCTTACCATTTATTTATTTATTTCATAATGCACCTACTGTTTCTTTCTCTGCACCACCTTTGGAACCAGTCAGTCAGTTCTACCAGTCGGTAGAGAATACCTGTGGCTTTTAGTCCGCCTATATACTTGTGCATAAAGTTTTATAAGTAAATAAATAAATAAACAAAATGTAATTATTTCCAAGTCTTAATGGAGGAAAGACTATGCATTTTCTCTCACTTTAAAATTTAACTTTGTTACGCTAAAGCTTTACTTATGTAGAATTGTTAGCAACAAATGCACTTGCAACCAGAAGGTACCAAGGAATTGTAAAAGCCTTTCATTATCAGAAAATTAAATTTTGTACTTATCTAAATACCTAATGAAAGAAAGAAAAATAAAGTACCTTGGGTATAATAATCTTTAAAATTGAGAATAGTATCGGCCCCAGTTTACCACCTTGTGTGACCTCTGGTGATGCAATGTACATTTTCATATGCCTAGAGGAAGTCAACAGTATCATACGCATTAATCAAATCGAACGATTTTAGTTCAGGGAAGATTTTATTAACTCTGTGGTGATTTACATTTATACAATGTCTACTGTATTTAGAACTATCAAGTCAAGATTCATGACTGAGGCGCATATTCTAGAATCGTACTCGATTCTGAATCTGAGATTAGATTGTATATATATACCTATACCTAAGCGTCGGGTTTAGCCTTACGATTGAGCGGTCCCGGGTTCGAATCGTGGTATTCCTGTCCTTCTAGACAATTGCGAATTCGTTGACCGGCGTTTGGTGGAATAGAATGACGAATGTATGGTATTTGACGTACCTATATGACAGTCGTTAACGCATGTCAGAGGAGACCCTCTTGTCTAGAGAGACTGGCTATTACACGATCGACCTGAACCCACTCCTAGCTCAAGCAAATTAGCTTATTTGGAGGGGTTATTGGGAATATTAGTTATTTAGATTCCGAATATTCTTTAAAAACAAAGGAAAAAAGGAAGAGAAATCTGTCAATCTGTATAAATGTACAATATATCAATCTATCCCTTAATAAAATCAAAATTATAAATAAATAAAAATAAATAAATATTCCTCTACATTTCACACAACGCTATCTAGACCCGTGGTAAGCATAGCTTAACTAGCTTGTGTTATGGCACCTAGAATGTGGATAAACATAGTTAGATACGTTTTTTTTATAAATACATACATATTATACATAGAAACACCCAGACCAATGCAAATATATAAATTCATGCATACAAATATTTGCACTGAGCGGGGATCGAACCCGCGCCTCCTGCGCAGCAGCCGCGTTCACTACCGCCACGCCACGGAGGCTGTCGAATGTGGAATGAGTTTCGTTTTAGAAAACGTGCCAAGTGTGTATTTCAAATACCTACATATGATTTATTTTGTCAGTTTGTTAATGTTCATCAACTTTTGTCGTAACCGTATCAGTAACCTAATTAAGCTGGAATTTATGCCAAGCTTCAAGTGCTCATAAAGTACCTACAAAAGATAATACTTAATGATAACTAAGTTCATTAACTGAAATGTGCAAGAATGTAACTTACACACTGTTACCGTACGTAATTAAGTGTTGTCCGGGCACTTGTTGTGACAGGTTTTCAGCTTAATTATATGGCATTTACAATGATGATGACTGGCTAGTCAAAATAAAATTAAAAATATCGATTTTAAACCACCATATGGCCACTACGGAAGATTACAGTTACCCCAGAATTACGTAATCCCCGCTTTCATCTTTGCGAGTATCTATTCCTTTCTAAGTTCATGCTATACTACCAATCCTGAAAAACATCTTTCCTCTAACCATGTAAGCCTGGAGTGACTGGGATCACACTCTGTTATAGATAGGTACGCTACAGTAGAACAATATATTCTGTGAAGGATTCCTTCATTGTCCCTTCAATGTCGTCAAATCGTCATAAATCTGGGGACACGAAGTGCCCCTGGCCCTGCCCTAAAAAATTGAGGTTCACGTAGGGGGTGAATACAATTGGAAAGAACAAGTCTTGGACATCCAGTGAGTAGGCGTAGCCACAAGCAACAGCTCACAGCCAATATACAGGGTGATCTTTTGAGTGGTAACGCGAATAAAATGGCTGCCATAATTAAAATAGCGATTGCCAGCCAATTATCCGTGCCTTTATTGAAACGTCGCGCAGATGGCCCCATAGTTGCGACTTTTTGTAGCCGCGGCGTCGCTCAAAGGATGCTTGAGTTTTTGTCGCAATGTGGCTGTACCACCAAGCATTTGTCGCTTGACCACGTCGAGTTTGAAGGTAGGAGCTTTTCGGTTAGAATTAGGAACATCGTACTGCTTATTGTGCTGCTATTTTAATTTCCTGAAAACTCTGGCCCTATTTTTTTTTATTTTGGTAATTTACTATTTTGAATGAAATTTTGAAGCATTTACTATGCTAACTTTTCAAAATCGATTAAGATAGGAAAAAGTGAATGCTCAGGTGGGACTCGAACCCACGATCTTTCCCTTACAATGGGAATGCTCTGACCACTGAGCCACCGAGCCACACCTGAAGCTGAATGTCGGTAGATGGCTCCCACCGTCGCCCTAAGACGGTACTATAGGTGAATTTGGATAGCTTCAGGTGTGGCTCGGTGGCACAGTGGTCAGAGCATTCCCCCTGTAAGGGAAAGATCGTGGGTTCGAGTCCCACCTGAGCATTCATTTTTTCCTATCTTAATCAATTTACTATTTTGTTGACAAGTCTAGTAATCCAGCGAATCAAACCAGTGCAGTGGTAAACTGGATTGTTGTGTTCACATTATTGCAGTGTTTTAAACGTGCTTGATCAATCCACTTTACTGGAATCACTCACTGGAAAGGGCATATTCCAGTGATGGTTCACATTATTTCAATAGCACCCCAGCCCTGGATTCGCACGCAGGACTGGAAAGTTACTGGAATAATGTAAACCGGGCATAATCTTGAGCGACGTCAACGTATCCGCAGTATTATTATAAATAACCTAACACAAGGAGACACGCGGAGGTCTCGCAGAGATCTCCGCCAATCTCTTACTTCTAACCTATATCAAGCCATGTCGGAGTACAATGTGGTGATAGATCTACTATATTGATTGCCAAAAATAAAGATAGTTGCCACTTATATTAGGTAGCTTAGTGGTTAAGGAGCCGACCTTACGATCGAGAGGTCCCGGGTTCAAATTCTGGTCATTACACTACCGACGTGAACCCACTCCAAGCACAAGGCATTTAGCTTAGTTGGAGGGGTTTTTTTTTAACGTGTGGAAACCCCCACGGGCTTCACCCCATCGGTGCCGACGGTGGGGTGGGCGTGTCGGAATCGGACCGACTAAAACCACACGTATCCTTCCCAAGTGTCCATTGCCAGGCACCCCGGATAAGCCCTCGAAAGGATAACCCCAGGGTTAGTTGGAGGGGTTAGAGTGAATATTAGTAATTTGGATAATTTCGGTTGCTAATATTCTGTAATTGTACTAAGTTCTTGTACAATGTAGTCTTTATACAGATAAAATAAATAGACCCAATTAATAACGGCCAGTACTAAAGGTTGACATTACTACTTTGTCAATTGTCAACGCCGAAAAAATGACAGGTCAGCAATTGACATACAAATTATAAGAACTAGTTTGTACTTGTTGTTACAAAATAATGATAATTGTTCATTCAATTGTCTTTGAAACAATCGACTTTTACCCGCCGTCAATTTTTTTTTAAATACGTAAGTATACGGTCACAGCGTAGATGTAGATGGCAACTAAGAGAGAGGACGGTTCTCCATTCGCCAGTAAATATACAGTGCAAATTGCGGACATGTAATTTGTTTTAACGGGGTGGTACGGGGATTCGAAGTATGCCACGGGGATAGCCGGCCAAGACAGCTAGTACCTAATTTCAATAAACGGTTCTAAAAATATTATATAATAAATGTACATTATACATCATAAATATGATTTTAAAATATGAACAGTCGACAAAGGAAATACGGTTGTCCTTTTTCATATGAAGAATACATATTTATTAACCTCACAAATAAATTTAACCATTTTTTTTAATGATCAGTCGTATGACCTGCTTTAATTTTTTGGGGAGCACTTCTGGAACATCCTGTATAGGCGCGCTTTTTTGTAATGTCATCTGTATGACAATTACCAAAAGTAATTTTTTTTTCATTTTTTTTTTCTTCTGGAACATTCTGTATAGGTGCTTTTTTGTAATGTCATCTGTATGACAATTACAAAAAGCCATTTTTTTTCATCAATTTTTGTTTCATAAAAAGCTAAATTAGTAGTACATTCATAGCAGCATTGCACCGGGGTTCGAATAAGCTACCTTACGATCTTAAGTTTTCCTTCAATCACAAGGCTACCACCTCTCCAAAATGTCAGAAGATGAATGCAGTCAACATGAAATTGCAGCTACTGTTGACACGCAGCCGAGCGTGATCTGCTGATTATAGGCACGCTATAGGATTCCAAGAAATATAGGTGAACGTCATCGACGTTGATAAAGAGATATACCACTTAGATAGTAGACAAGCGAGAGAAGAAAAATTTGAAATGAAACCCTGTACTAAGCCAGCGTGGCAACAGTAGGTCAAACACTGGGATAGGCCTATGTCCAGGAATAGACTGCTAATTGATAGATAAATTGATTAAGGTAGCAGACAAGCTTACGGCTCAACTGATAAGAAGCGGTTACCGGAGCCTATGGACATGTGCAACAGGAGTCATACTCGTGCTGCCGACCGTGTAGGAACCTTGTAATACACTTCTTGAAGAAACTTTTATTGTAGTTACTTACGAAAACCACAGTAAGGAAAACGTTCAACAGCAATAAGAGTATACAGAGACAAGAACATAATATTCCGCAGAATGCTGTTAGGGGAAATCTGATTACTGCTGGGTATCAGGTAGTTCTCATAGTATTAATAACAAGCTGTTGCCCGCAGCTCCACTTGAGTGAAATGCTGGAATAGTGGATGAGTGTACTGAAATTTTCTGTTTAATTTTCTTGATGTTTCTTTCAGAAATATAAGTCGAAAACTAATCATCCTTGTTTTGAGCTTAGGATGCAATTGGAAGCGGTCCTTGGATTGAAAAGCAGTAATAACCTAGTGGAGTGGTAAATAAATGACCTAGTGGAGAAATTCCACTCATTACGCATTAGCCAGATATACCAGTCCTTTCTTAGACTTGAACCAAAGGAGCACCTCAAGGCAGGTTTTTGAGTCCTCTACATTAATAGATCTATAAGCACCATTTGACACATAATAGCTAAAAGTATTAGCAACAAATTGTAAGTAACTTGTTTTCTCCAAGTATCAATGACAAGAGCCCATAACTTTACCACAAGTACAGTGACTGTGGAGACTGTTCTCAATCCTCAGTGCTGAGATGTGCGCGTGAAGCACGCTTTGACTCCGCCGCCTCACTGTTTATCTGTACCTTTTTTCTACAAAAATAACTCCTTTCTTGTTGCCTACGGCCTCAGAGGGACAAATATGTCTTAAGTTTTTAGCTCGTAAATAGGGCTGGCACGCAAGGTGCTTGCGTTAATGAAAGTGTGGAGTGTTTTTGTATTCAATATATCAGAAGCGGCGTAATAATTTTTAAATGTTTTTAGTTGGGAAAATAATTGTTATTTTGATACCTATATACCTCCATTTGGTTAGTGGTTTTCGGTCCAACTTAAGAATATACTAATTATGAATGTGAAAGATTTTCAAGTTGTGTGGTTATTTGTTCTTCAAACACGCTCAAACGGCTGAAAACTTCTGGCTGACATTTATTACAAAGATAGATTATAGTCTGGAATAAAATAAAGCTATATTGCTCCCTATTATTAGGTTCTGACCACATTCCCTCAACATAAAACTTTCGACTTTTCCGTCAGAAAAGCATTAAAACTCTTCCAAAATTGGGAATAGAAATAATTACCTCATGCAAATGTAATCACTAATACATGCACTTGCATAATGCGAGTTCTTCGATTAAGCTTGTGTTTTTTGTAGGCACATTTATCTAGGTGACTATTATGGTTCTTGTTGAAAGCAAAATTTTATTACACTACCGTGTGACAACCCTGTAAATAAGAATTCCTTTACTGCTATTGTTTTTGACGTACCAGAGCTTTGACGCGTGGTCCATTGGTAGACCGCTATTCAGGGTTCCCTAACCACTAGAGGTAGGCGTCAGGGTCCGTAGGTCAAAAGTAACCATTACATAAGAAATTGATTGACAATCGGCAATTCGTATAGAATGCTGAATGTATGGGATTGACACACATTACGATCGCAGCCTCCGTGGCGTGGCGGTAGTGAACGCGGCCGCTATGCAGGAGGCGCTGGTTCGATCACCGCTCAATGCAAATATTTGTATGCATGAATATGTATATTTGCATTGGTCTGAGTGTTTGTATGTATAATATTGTATCTATTCACAAAAAAAAGTATCTAAGTATGTTTATCCGCATTCTAGATTCCATAACAAAAGCTAGTTGAGCTACGCTTGCCATGGGTCTAGATAGCGTTGTGTGAAATGTTGTGTAATATTTATTTATTTATTTATATATTATATTATGTGAACGTAATATGTCAATCTCATAAATTTAGCAATCTATTCTATTTTCTTCTACAACCGTATCGCCACTTGTCTAGACCACAACCGCTATGAATCATGTGCTCTGACATGCGCCAGATCTTTGTCCGTATATTAGTAGACTGTTGCCCGCGGCTACGCCCGCATGGATGTCGCTTATCGCGTAGTGTTCCCAAGCTCTCTATACCAAATTCCATCAATTTATCTTCAAGAATTACAAATATTCATTCCTAATTGCAAATACTCATTCCGATAGAAGGATTTAAGGGGTGGGGGATGGGAAGAATAGTCCCCCCCCCCCTTAAACCCCTCTATAGCAATAAAAGGGAACCTATGTCTGTTCCTAAGCTTGATCCATCCCTGTACCAATAAAATATTATATATATAATATAATATACCATTTTTTGTGTTCAAATAATTTGTGATGGCCTGCTCGACCGCGAACCGCTAAATCACACACAGCGCCGTGCCTTAGCAACAGAAATAACTAAACTGTCACTTCTCTGTATGTGCTGGCCGGATTAGTTGACATTAATGATTACTGCTCCGCTCCCTTGAGTATTAGCGTGATGATATATAGCCTATGTGTTATTCCGATATATAAGCTATATTATTGTAAAGTTTCATTAAAATCCATTCAGTAGTTTTTAAGTGAAAGAGTAACAAACATCCATACATACATCATCCATACTCACAAACTTCCGCATTTATAATATTAGTAGGATGTCACGGCTGGGAGGGAAGTCGGTTGTGCCAAATATGTATCGCCAAATATGCAATGCAGTCAATCAAGCATCAATCATTAGCCTCCACTGCTGGACATAGACCTCCTCCAATATGCGCCATTGATCCAGATCTTTTGCCTCCCGCATTCAATCCTTCCAAGCCACCTTTTCAGGTCGCCAGTTTATCTGGCTAGGGGGCGTCCTACCATCCGTTTGCCTTCTCGCGGTTCCACTCTAGGACTCTGCTCCAACGGGTATCGGTCCTACGACAGATGAAGCCAGCCCACTGCCAGTTTTTACTCTGCGAGCTGTCGGTAACTTTAGTTCTTTGTCGGACGTAATTGCCCCAACTCGGGTAGATTTAGGTTAGAAGAGAATATCTAGAGATCTCCACAAGTAATCATTTTCATCCAAACTATTATAATGAAATAAGATTTGTCTGATGTCTTAACACGAGATATATTCGTCAATCGAAAACAGCTTGCATATTCAATGTTACCTTATCAAAAAATGCGAAAACGCCCCCTCCATAAAGTGTCATATTTAAACTTTAAAAAGAACAAAAAAGTATTCTGCCGACCCCAAAAACTATTACAAAACAGAACGGAAGCGTCCCGCCCACGGAACCCTTTTAAAAAATAATAAAACAGGAATCATTGTTGGGGTATAAAGCTTTTGATACATACAAAAGGTATTTTTTAAATGAAGCAGTTTTTTTAGAACACATCTGGCTATGAAACCCAGTACAAAAGACGTTATATTACGTTCAGTTCATTTTAAAAGCAAATATTTTATGATTTGGTATTTTTGGGGCCCACGAAGATCTTCGAGGTCTAAACCAATCTAACCTACAAACCTCTGGTGTACACTTACGTCTCGGGACTGGGAGGTCAGATTTCTTTACCACACTATAAAGACTTGGAATTCTTTGCCAGCATATGGAATTCCTTCTTCCTACAGTGCCGGGTCCTTTAAGCGGATGTAGAAAAGCATCTGAGGAGGATTTGAAGCTGAGGGCCACTATTGTAAAGTTGTTGGTTTCTGAAATGGTGACCCTCATTTCTGAGGCCTCGCTTTCAGTACCATGAGGACAAATGAAGTAACATTGACGTTTCATTTTAAATCACTAGTTATAGAGAGACCTGAAATTAATAAATTGTATTATAATTAAGCTTATATTAAGGGGGTAGGTAACCAGGGGTTGTGAAATTGTAGTAATTTTTTGATATTACTCTCAGCGGGCCTGCTGAGACGCGCGTGTTAAACGAAATGCTAATTAGAGTTATATTTTGTTGAACGCCACTGTTGTTTGTTTGTTTTGTAGTCTAATATAATTATAATTTTTGTAAAAAAATCTAGTATTTTTGTATCACTTAGGTGGCAGAAAAGCACACGGTCCACCTGATGGAAAGTAGTTACCGTGGCCTATGGATGTGTGCAACATCAGGAGAGTCACACTCGTGCTGCCGACCCTGTAAACACAGAGAGTTTCTGTTTCGTCAGCGTAGAAGACAAAGCAGGAATAACCTTTGGTCTTTCCACTGACAGCACAAAACCTCTCCAGTGAGCTCTGGCTACCCTACTCACCGTCGGGAACACAATACGAGGTTATTATGGCCGCGGTATTCTGTAGGGCGAAGGTACTTCCCCAGTCGAACTGCTCATTTGGACGGAAACGCCATTGTAACCTTCCAACTTTTTTTTTGGGAAAATCCTTCATGGATGCTATGCCGGACTCCTACCGACTAAAAACCCTGACGTACCACCTGATAACCTGCGGTTGGGAACCCCGGGTTACCACCTTTAGGAGTGGATTCACGTCAATATTACTATACAGGGTGTAATCGTTAAGTGTGTCCAGGCGATTATTCCGTAACTATTGCAGATATCAAAAAACTTTAAACTGATATCGAAAGTACGTTACCTAATGAGTAAAATGACATCAATAACTTTTTAAAAATCAAACGAGAGGTATCTAAAATTTTGACATTAAACACTCCCATACATTTAGTATGAGATTAGTAGAAAGGTTTTAGTTTCCTTATTTTAAGTGATCTAGTACCCATTTTACCTTAATCATATTTTATGATTACGTATAATATGACAATGATGATTTTCAAATAGATACATGTGTAAAATAATTATCTTAGGTACCACTTGAAATTAGTAATAAACCGTGATTTAATATCGCATTAAGTAATTTGAGCTAACTGAAAAGCAACACACTACAAAAAAAAGATACTCTTTGGTGTTCGTTCTAAATTCAAAACTTTTATCTCGGGTTGTTGTTCCCGCCAATTTATCGTTGTTTTTTTTTTAATTTGCGTTAATAATAATCGTGAATTCGTGATTGTTTCATTTATTGATTGCAAAATGGCATTCCAAAAGAGAAAAGAGAGATATGCTAAAAATTGACTACAAATATGATTGTAACAAAAGAGAGACACAGAAGAGAGTACCCAGATAGAGAAGTCCCTTCTGGTGTACGTACCTAAAACCTTTCTACTAATCTCATACTAAATGTATGGGAGTGTTTAATGTCAAAATATTAGATACCTCTCGTTTGATTTTTAAAAAGTTATTGATGTCATTTTATTCATTAGGTAACATACTTTCGATATCAGTTTAAAGTTTTTTGATATCTGTAATAGTTACGAAATAATCGCCTGGACACACTTAACGATTACACCCTGTATATAACGGCCAAGTTTAATTTAAATCTGGAATGCTACTTAGGCTTTTTTTTTAATTAGTTGTGCCTGTAGATTGGAGATTGTATTTGAAAAAAATATTTAATTAGGTATGCTATATTAATGATAGGTACTGTGGAGTCGGAGCTTGAACTCCACGGATTTATGAATGAAACGACTTTAATTTGCTGTAATATTGATATTTATTGGTAAAAACACATCTTTCCTACACGAGCTTTTTAAAAGGGGATTTTACCCGAGGTTTTTTTTATATTTATGCAATATTCGTTTCAGAAGACCACGGAAACTAGACAATTCTCTTCAAATCTTGAGTTTCCGGAGTCTTGCTGGCTTCCACCGAAGCCCTCACGTCAACAGTCAGGAACTGTCACGCTTCTAAGTTTTTTTCCTAACTTCTCAATTTAAACTCAATTTTTTATTAAAAATAAAAACTAAAACTAAAAGTTAAAATGCGTCGTGGAATTCATCCGCATCGCATGTCTCTTGTGGTAGCGTTCCCAGAAGACTGGCAGCATTGCCACGTTGTATGGCAATGCTTAATCTCTGACCTAAAAAGAGGCCAGCCTTCTGGTCACGAGAAGCGTCGACCATACGCTTCGTAATCTCCCTGAAGAGATTGCGGGCGCTCGGACCCCAAGGCCCAAACGTTTCGACTCCAAACGGCACAAATTCAGAAAATAATAATAAAAATAATTCATTCATTCTTGTTTTTATTTTATTATATTTAGTATTGTGTAACTAAAGTAGGTAACTTTATTCATAATTTAATTTAACTATTACTAATTAATTACAATTATTACATATTTACTTTAAAATTTACAAATATATGCAGAAATTACCATTTTTTATTCGTATGATTTATTTTTAAATGGTTGACACATAATGTCCAGGCAACTACTAGTAATATCTGCCACGAAGGGCGGATATCACAGTACCTACTGCTTTTTTTGTAATTTTTGTTTGATTCGATGCAGGTCTTTCGTCCGACTTAAAATCGGCCAGCGGTTCTGTTAAGTATATCGGACTTGATTTGACTAAAACCTCACGTCGCCGCGTCGTCTCAAGACCAAATATATGTTTTTTTGTATGAAAAATGTATAATAAACTCATGATGCTTTTAAATACTTTTCTACAAATCTGCTACCATGCAAATACCATTAACAATGTCCCATTACATGTAACTATACACCATACAATTAAGTTTTTTTACCATCAAACTGTAGTAAGACCCACATGGCACGCGCCGATAATACGATATATAAATTATAGGTACTCATTGTATAATTATAATAATTATTCAATAAAAAAATTCAAATACGAAGTGATTTTGCTGTATCAGTTTTTGTATACCACTTAGGTGGCTGACAAGCACACGGCCCACCTGATGGAAAGTGGTTACTGAGGGCTATGGACTTATGCAACACCAGGAGCGTTACACTCGCGCTGCCGACCCTGAAGAAACATTCTAATGCCCTTCTTGAAAACCCCATATTGTAGTCGATTGGGAAAACCACAGCAGGAAGTTCATTCCACAACCTGAGCGTGCGTGGGATGAAGTTCCTTTCAAACCGCACAGTGTGCACCATCTCCGGTCGCAATGTGTGAGGATGAATTCCCTGCGAGTGCTGCGATGATAATAGCTGCGGGCATCATATCAAACAATTCATTTCTTCAGTCTTAGAAGTACCTTCTATGGCCCTGGGTCAGCTGGGGTGTAAGGGATACGCCAGAGGCAATGTCACACTCTGCAATTGTTGATCCAAGATGACGAGCTGTTTTCGGGCAGTTGGAGGCCGACATTAGGTACTACTCCCTTCGACTTCGTGGGGAGGGGGGGGGGGGGAGGGATATCCCATTGGTTTTCCACACTCTAAAAAAATGGTGAATATAACGACGTTTCTTTGTATGGAACGTGTAAAAGCATTAAATGTGGACGCCAAGCTAAGGGACACCCCAGTAAGTGTTGGTGTCTATAATGCCCGATTAACATTATTCCATTCCGGTAATCCAGTGAATCCAGTGCTGGACTAGATTGTAGTGTTAACAATTCCAGTGTTTTAAACGCGCTTGAATCGCACTCACTGGAATTTGGCACATTCCAGTGATGGTTCACACTATTCAATTAGCATTTCAGCACTGGATTCGCTCGCTGGACTGAAATGCTACTGAAATAATGTAAATAGAGACCAAAGACCACATCCTAGAAATCAGTCACACCATGAAATCTTAGAATTTTTTCAAATCGATTAAGATAGGAAAAAGTCAATTGCTCAGGCGGGATTCGAACCCGCGTTCTTTCCCTTACAGGGAGAATGCTCTGACCACTGAACCACCGAGCTACGCCTGAAGCAATCCAAACCGTCTTGCCATCATACTACCGAAAAATTTTCCCCTGCCAGGGGGTTCGAGTCCCACCTGAGCGATTCACTTTTTTCTATCTTAATCGATTTGAGAAGTTAGAATAATAAGTAATTGCTTCAAAATTTAATTCAACTTAGATTTTTTTACCAGCACACCTGTTTTCTTCTTCCTGCAGTCCCTATTCCTTCGCCTGAAGCTTTTAACCTGAGGGCCACCATTGCAAAATTGTTGAAATTGAAAAAAAACAGTGTAATATAACGAACTCTTTAATAGTTCCACTGTCTCATTACCATCAATAGGACCCTTTTTCATGACCAGTATGTTTCTTCGGGTTGGTACTACAATGTAACAATGTAGAAATCGGCAGATGCACGATGATCTTTATAAATATTATACCTAAAGCTGAAGTGTTTGTTTGAACTCAGTAATCTCAGGACCTACTGGTTCGAAATGAAAAATTATTTTAGTGTCGAGAAGAATTATAATGATCACAATAATGTCATTTCTTGAATAAATATGAGTAATGTCCGTTTATCGAGGAAGGTTATAGGTTCTATAACATTACGCTGCTACTTAAACGAGCGGAGCAGTAATTGTAAATGTCAATAAATCCAAAGACTAATTAATTTCGAGTACGTATGGCTTAGTGATACGGAGTTTCGAAGTATGTCATGGATAAAACTGGAGCTGGTCGGCTTTTTTTTTTTTTTTACGTGCGGGAAATCCCCACGGATACCCGCCCCTCCGGAGCCGGAGGGGTAGGTTATATCGGACTCGAACCGACTAAACCGCACGCCGTCTGTGGGTCGTGGTGCTAGGCCGAAGGTGAGGTTGTCTTGCGACATATCCCTCGCACCCCGGCTGACCCAGGGGGAGCGGGTCGGCTAGTGAATTAAGTGGAAATTGATTTTAGCGGTCTGCTGGAGTGACTTTGGTAGATAAAGTGAGGAACAGTGTGGAGGACGTTGTGGTGTAGTAGAAGATGTAGTGACAAAGATAGAGAAAGGGATGCTTAGACGGTTCAGACACGTAGAAAGGATGAGTGAAAGTAGATTGACGGAACAGATTTATGAGGCGAGAGTTAATGGGCGAGTCGGTAGGGGGCGACCCAGGTGAACGTTCTTCGATCAAATCGAACACGTCTTAAGTAATGGCCAGGTTGAAAGTACCCAGAACCGACGCGCTTGTATGAAAACGCTTATGAAAGTAAGAGAAGCGAAAAAAGTGTGTTAGGATCGTAGCAAGTGGAAAGAAGTGATCTCTGCCTACCCCCATGGGAAAAAGGCGTGACCTTATGTATGTATGTATGTAAATCAATTTCCGTACAAATTAAAATCGAAAATCATTTATTCTGAATATCATTCTATCTGCAACTCACTTAACTGAATTAGTGAATTTTGATACATCTTTTATATATAGGTATATAGGACACGTCAATTTGGCTTCACCTCGCCAGATGGTAAGCTGAAGGCAAAGGAAAGAGGGTCACCAAAACATACACGTACCATGTTAACAATAGTGGCACTCAGCTTGACGGCCTCATCAAAAGAGGATTATCATCACAGCACCGCGTAAGACCTATACCTACTTATGTAGGTATGGGCATCATCGGCATTCTTGCAGTCCCAGTCGTTCGTCATCTCGAATTTGCATGATTGCATGACCTCTACAACACATCGGCGATACCAAAGTTCTATAATCCCCCCCATATCGGGGGCGAGTTGGGGACCGCGTGGAGGGCCAGACCCAGAGGAATGGCCCTGGGTCAGCCGGGGTGCAAGGGATATGTCGCGGGACAACCTAACCTTCGGCCTAGCACATCGACCAACCTCCCCCTCCGGCTCCGGAGGGGGGGGGGGGGGGGGGGTGTATCCGTGGGGATTTCCCGCACGTAAAAAAAAAAACAAAACTTCCATAGTAAAACTATTTATCGAATTTTTTAGGGCTCCAACTACCCGTAACGACTGCCATAGATGTTTGTATTTCAACCGTGCTTTCTGAGGCAAGGAGTGATCTCAACCTCTTTACAATGGTCACCCATTCGACCTGGCTAGTGTCGCTTAACCTTCCTCCCTCCAACCTTCCCGGTTACCACTCAGCAACAGATCCCACCTTACCATGATCGCGTTGGCTCCCATTCTAATGGAGCAGTCCGACTGGGGAGGTACCTCTGCCCTACAGAATACCGCGATCATAATAACCTCGTGTTGTGTTCCCAGCGGTGAGTAGTGTAGCCAGAGCTCACTGGAGAGTTTTTGTGCTGTCAGTGGGTAGACCAAAGGTTAATCCTGCTTTGTCTTCTACACTGACGGCACATTAACTCTCTGTGTTTACAGGGTCGGCAGCACGAGTGCGACTCCCTGGTTTTGCACACGTCCATAGGCCAGGGTAACTACTTTCCATCATGTGGACCGCGTGTTTGTCTGCCACGTCAGTGGTATAAAAAAAAACATTATTGTCTAAAAAAAATTAATATTAAAATGTCATTCGAGATTATCTTCCTTTCCCAATATGAAATACTTTTAAAAAGGTAAAGTAACAAAAAATAACACAACAATAATACCTTTGTAATATTTTTTTTTTTCAAACCACGCCTTTTCTATTCCGGTATCGTAATGCACTCAATGGTACCACAGGGGACAAAATGGCACTCAACTCGGAAACAAGGTGGTTTTGTGTTAAGGTGGTATATTAACGTAAATATAACTGTACTTTTTATGGTTTAAGTAACGTTGCGAACTCGTCTCCTTCTTCAACCCAGCGTTAATTACAAGAGAATCCGAAGCTTACAACTTGGAGTCTGGGGTCCGTTGTACCAGTCTAACTGCGGATTTGGCTGAACTTCGATAGGTATTTGCCGTGAAGCGACTGCCATCTGACCTCCACAACCCAAAGGCGATATTAAAGCATTGCAGTTAGACCAGTTGTTAGATTTTTGAGGGCTTTAACTACCCGTAACGACTGCCATAGATGTTTGTATGACAACCGGGACCGACGGCTTAACGTGCTCTCTGAGGCACAACCAGACCAATGCGAATACTCATATTCATGCAAATAAATATTTGCATTGAGCGGGGATCGAACCCGCTCCTCCTGCGTAACGGCCGCATTTAGAATCCGGACATCGCCATCTACAGTATAAATATATCATTGTTTTAAAGGTATTTATTTATACTCATATATATTTCATAGAAAACATTTAAACACCATAATCCAGTTTTAATAAACAAATATATCACAAAAACATATTTTATCCCGAATTTCGAACCCCAATACCTCTGAATAGTGGTTAATAAAGCATTTTTTGCGACGCTGACCACTCCCAAGCGTACCACAATAAATGTAGTACAATATAGTTTCCTGGTACAATGGATAGGAAGGAGAGTGTACGATTACCTTTAGAAAATTGCCTTTGAAGTATCTGCTTGTGTTATGAATAGATTTAGAAGGCCATGGTCAAATTTGGTTGCAGATTTGACATAATATTGAAGTAATAAAAACAAACTTACCACCGATCATTGATACCTCAGTGTCACCGAACATGAAATTCTTAATTAAAACTTGACAGAAACTTACATACGAATATCTATGGCAGTCGTTACGGGTAGTTGGAGCCCTAAAAAGTCTACCAACTGATCTAACTGCAATGCCTCGATATCGCCTTTGGTTTATGGAGGTCAAATGGCAGTCAATTCACGGAAAATATCGAAGTTCAGCCAAATCAGAAGTTAGACTGGTAAAGCGGAACCATTTTTTTTTTCTTTTTACGTCCCGGAAATCCCCACGGATACCCATCCCTCCGGAGCCGGAGGGGTAGGTTATGTCGGACTCGAACCGACTAAACCGCACGCCGTCTCTGGGTCGTAGTGCTAGGCCGAAGGTGAGGTTGTCATGCGACATATCCCTCGCACCCCGGCTGACCCAGGGCCATCCCTCTCGGTCTGGCCCTCCTCGGGAAGGGGGGGACCACGCGGTCCCCGAAAGCGGACCCCGGACTCTGAGTTGAAAGCTTTCGATGCGACTGAGATTAACGCGAGGATGAAGAACAAGATACTTACTGATTGACGGGCAAGGTTCTGCTATAGGCTTTCCGACCTGAATTTCGAAGTCAAAGTCAAAGCTTCAAACTGTTGCCTGATTAAAATCCGAAGTGGTAGTGTTGGTGGAGCCCAATACACCTCGAGCCAAGTTATTATTTTATTATAAGGAAATTTTAAAACAATTAGTACGCTAACTTTTCTTATCAATTAGGAAAGAAAAAGTCAATATACAAGACAAGTTACATATTCAAGTCCCTTCTTTTCATATTAACTTATTATCAAAAAAAAATCCCCAGGAAGTACCTCCGCCCTACAGAATACCGCGGTTATAATAACCTCGTGTTTTATTCCCGGCGGTGAGTAGGGAAGCCAAAGCTTTTGTGCTGTCAGTGGGAAGACCAAAGGCTTGTCATTCTTTGTCTTCTACACTGACGGCACAGAAACTCTCTGTTCTAACAGGGTCGGCCGTGCGGATGTGACTCCCCTGGTGTTCACGTTTATAGGCCACGGTAACACGCACTTTGTATCAGGTGGGTCATGTGCTAGTCTGCCACCTCAGTTGTTTAAATTAATCTTTTCTTTTTAACTTAATCTCCAAAAAAATAACCTCTAGAAATGAATGAAATCCTGTTCACACTTAATGTTTTGAAGATCGCCAAAAAAAGATTCAAACGGAAATAATCTATAAGTGAACACCCAACAGTGTTACAAAAACGACACATTATAACAAAATTATAATATTTTAGAACCAAGGAAAACGGACAACATTACACAACAAAACACTGATGTTTCATTGTAGAACAAAGAAAACAATAAACATAAACAAAAACTGAAATAATACAGCATCGAATCTGCGACCGGAATCGCACATGGTAGCGCATTACCGCGCTCATGCGACGCAAACAAAAGGATTTGTTTCTCATTTTGCTACACGACAAGTTGGGAATTTATTAATATTGAATTTTTGGACAAAAAACCCGACCTTGGTTTGGTGTGTTCGTATTCGATCTTTGAGATTAGAAGGCTGTTTTATTGTTTCTATGACAAACTGTGACCCTGTGACCACGGAACATTCAACAGTTGAAAGTTCTCGTAAAGAAACTGTACATAATTCAGTCTTGATCTGTTAAAATCAAATGAAATGTCAAAAACGTTATTCTCGAACATTGTTACCGCGATCGTCTAAATCGAGACTTACAATTTTTTATACGATACCGTATTTTAATTGAAATCGTGATCGCTTTTGACATTTTAGTGGTTGTCATTAGATCAAGACTGGAATTTTAATACATTTTAATTTGGAGAATTGACCTTTTACTAGATCCTCGTCACAGGCACCAGCGGTCCACCTAAAGACAGATTTTGTGTAATATCAAGCTTAGTTAAACATTATAAATAAACAAATTTGATAGTGTCTCGGACCCAACAATTCGGAGTCTCCTTACTATATGGCATGATAAAGAACTGGAATGTTTCACCCACACACGTTTTCCTGCTTTCTACAATTCTAGATCATCTCGACAAATGCCAATACTTTAGCACACGTCCGTCCCTTGCAATAGTTGGCTCTCGACTGCGACATGACTACTCCATTCGGTTGTACTCCACCCGCTCTTAAATCAAAGTACCCTCAATATAAAATAACAATCAAATAGATCGTAAATATGATTTTGATTCACAAAACACTCTTAACTAAATTACGTCGGTATTAATAGTACGGTTAAACATAAAGCACTAAATTAGCGACGTGCCGACATATAATTAAATTTTATTCCCAACTAACTAAACATTGGACCCAATTAAGGGACCCAAGCGGCACACAACAGAAGCTTCTTCAGTTTCCCAAAAGCGATTCATTCCGGACGCAAGCCGGACGGACCGACAGAAAAAAGACATTTCTATACGTCGCGAGTTCATCAGGGGCAAATTGAACACGCCAAAGCGAAAAGATTCGGCACTTTTTGTTTTTGAACCACCATTTTGGGTTCAGCAGGTCGGGTAGAAGTACTCTGGAACGGGGTTAGAAGAAAGATAGATGTTGGGTATGAAGGAACCTACCTGACCTTCAAATTCAAGTCATTACACCTGCTAAAGATTGCAAGATTACCTTAGCAATACTAACCAAGTCAATTTTTGTATGGATGACCATTCATAAAACATTGCAACCCCTCCATGACACATTAAGCCGTTGGTCGTGATTGCTATGATAGTCGTTAGAGCGTTTTCACATTGTTCGATATCCGATATCCAATATCCGATATCGGAGGAAGTCAAATGTATGACATATGTATTTCTCTTTTAACATTGTCCAGCCCCATATCGGTTATCGGAGCCAACACCACTGTTTTGGCCCGACATCGGATCACAGACTAAAATAGCGACTGCAAGCAATTTTCCACCTTAATGACATTTTCTTAGTTACGTGTCTTCTCGCTCTGATTACGAATATAAGAATAAAAACTCGATACCATGTCATGTCAATAAGGTCGTTTCTTTTTTCATCTCTAGCATTCCTTCCTAACTAGTTCGTGCTTTCGAGCAAATGGCCGTATCGGGCTAATTTTATCGGATAAATGAGAAAACAACACAAGATGTCAGCTATCGGATGTCGGCTATCGGCGTCCGACACCGATATCGGATATCGAATGAATGTGAAAACGCTCTTACAGGTAGTTGAAACCCTATAAGGTCCAACAACTGGTCCAACTATAACTTCCATACCGCTAATGATTATGGTAGTCAGATGGCAGTCGCTTCACGGAAAATATCAAAGTAAGACTGAAAAAAACGCACCCGCAGATTCCGAGGTTTCGGATACGACCAGAACTAACATAATGCTACGCCCGGCGCTTGGCCACTTCAATATATGGCCAAATTTCCATAGGAGTGAGCGAGACGGCACTATAGAAAGAGACAGCATGCCTTGACGTCACTTTTCTAGAAGGATTGGAATGAATAGAAAGAGACGTCAGGCTAGAAAGAGACAGCATGCCGTGACGTCACTGTTCTAGAAGGAATGGAATAGATAGAAAGAGACACAAGACCTAATAGAACCTCCCAGAAAGTTCCTGTCTTTTTCAGAACGTACCTGTCTTTTCTCGATCTTTCGCTACTCGGCCGCGCCTTATATAAAAGGCGATCTAACAGCCGCTGCTCAAGTTAGTCTAAGACTAGTATTCGAAGCGAACAAAGCGATAAAGTGTGTGAAGCTATACAGTGCGATTATACAAGTGACTGTGTGTTGTGTAAGGAAGAGTTTTCGAATTTCTACGCGCTTTGCTGTAATTGAAGTGAAGCTGAATAAAGCCTGCCTTCAACGGTTGTCCTCGCATTTTCTATTTAAACCGATCCCCACGCTCGTAACAACTGGTGTCAGAAGTGGGATAGAAAATGCCGATAACGCCGAGAGACGACAGGGAGGGTGTTAAAACCAGAAGCCAGGCCGCGGAAGAGGCTGCGGGTACTCCGAGTACGTCGACGGGTGCTTCAAGATCATCATCGGAAATTAACCTGAACGCGATTATGACCTTATTGAAGGAGCAGGCTCGTCACCAGGCAGATCAGGCCCGTCGCCAGGAAGAGCAGGCCCGTCGCCAGGAAGAGCAGGCCCGTCGCCAGGAAGAGCAGGCCCGTCGCCAGGAAGAGCAGACTCTACAATTGAAGGCACAGCTCCAGCAACAACAGGAGGAGCTGATCTGTCGCCAGGAAGAGCAGGCCCGTCACCAGGCAGAGCAGGCCCGTCACCAGGCAGAGCAGGCCCGTCGCCAGGAAGAGCAGGCCCGTCGCCAGGAAGAGCAGGCCTGTCGCCAGGAAGAGCAGGCCTTGCAACTAAAGGTTCAGCTCCGGGAACAACAAGAAGATCTATTTGCCTTCTTGAAAGAGTCTAAAGCGGAATGGCAAAGAGAAATTCATTCAGTGCAAGACAAGCTCGACTGCCACGACGTAAAATTAGAAAGCCACGACGAAAAATTAGGAGGCATCGACACGAAATTTGAGAGTTATGAGGAGCGGCTGCAGTCTGTGGCTCAAAACGTAAAAAAATTGGAGACGAAAATAGCTTGCGGAACAGCTGGCTCTGTAACCATTTCATCTGCACAGGCTGTCGGAAAGTTCAAAGTACCGCCATTTGATGGGACCTCCTCGTGGACTGCATACAAACTGCAGTTCGAGTCTGTGGCAAAGGCGAACGGTTGGGATAAGGAGCAAGCCAAAACAGCATTAACATTGGGGTTACGAGACCAAGCACTCAGTGTTTTAGAGGCGCTTGGAGGTGAAGTGACTTACGACCGCCTTCTTGAAGCGTTGGAATCACGTTACGGTGATAGTCACTTGGAACATGTCTACCGTGCCCAATTGAAGGACAGAAACCAGCGTCTTAATGAGTCTCTGCAGCAGTGGGCTTTGGAAATAGAAAAGCTCGTGAGAAAAGCTTACCAAGGAGCTTCCTCGTCATTTCTTGACAGCATTTTGGTGCAAGCTTTTATTGACGGGATCAGAGACTTGGAGGTGAGAGCTGCCGTCCGTCTGGGTCACCATGCAACCCTTAAAGATGCTGTTGCTCACGCCCTTGAAGTGGAAGCTGTACGACATGACCCTCGACCACATAGATTGCGTGAGATCTCAACAAATGAGCAACGTGTGTACCGTCGGGAATTCACACCCAGATGTTATTTCTGCAAAGAGCAAGGACATATTCGGTCTAGCTGCCCGAAACGGACTCAACAAGGTAATGGCCAAGAACAAACGGCGCGACATCCAGATGCGCCGGAGCAACAGGGAAACGAGTAAACGCCAGGACTGCGGGACGGGTGCTGGCTGGTAGTGTAAAAGTCCCAATTCTGATCTCTCAAGCTAATGATGGAAATAGTCTGGTCATCGAAGGAGGTATTGATGGATCACCGTGCCACCTCACCATTGATACTGGAGCAAGTCGGACCGTGATTAGCTCTCGGCTGGTGAAAAATGTACCTAGAGATCATCTACATCAACTTAAGCATCTCCATCTGCAGACAGCTACCGGCCAGCGCATTTCCGTCCGAGGAGAGCAAGAAGTGGCGTTGGAAGTCGGTGATAAGACCTATTGGCATAAAGTCATCGTCGCTGATATCTTAGATGACTGCATCATTGGATTGGATTTTATGAGAAAATATCGCTGTAAAATCGACGTGGATTGTGGCGTTCTGAAACTTGGGTTCGAAGAAATTCCCATGGAAGGTGGCGCATGTGGAAAAGTGTACTGTGCAAAACGAACTGTACTCCAGCCTAAATCACAGACCCTAGTGCCAATAAGACTACCTCAATATGGCATCAATTCTCATCGCTGTGCATTGGTGGAAAAAGTAGACGGCAGTAGTCCCTGGATACCAGCTCGTACTGTGGTAACAACACCAACCACAGCCGTTATAAGAATTTTAAATATGAGCAACAACGAGTGCGTCTTAAACAAAGGGACACTGCTTGGCACTTGTGAGGAGATCTCGTGGATACGTAGTTGCCAGGGTTCGACCAAAAGCGATGCCACAAGTGACAGAGAATCAACAGTGCTGAAACTACTAGAAGATTGTCGCAATGACCTCAGTAAGGTAGAGATGCTGAAGGCGCGGAACATGCTACTACGTTATAAAAACGTCTTTTCTATGCATGGTGGTGACATTGGCAGAACTGGAGTAGTACAGCATAAAATCGATACTGGTGAGGTAACGCCAATCCGTCAACGACCACGACGTGTACCGATTGCTCGAGAAAAGGAGGTGGAGGAAATGATTGAAGAGATGAAGAAGGACCGTATCATTGAACCCTCGGTCAGTCCATGGTGTTCTCCGGTAGTCCTTGTAAAGAAAAAGGATGGAACCACCAGATTCTGCGTCGATTATCGCCGACTGAATGATGTTACGAAAAAAGATAGTTATCCGTTGCCAAGGATAGATGACACTTTGGACACCTTAAGTGGCATGCAGTGGTTCTCAACATTGGACCTCAAGAGTGGGTATTGGCAAGTTCAAATCAGTCAACTAGATAAGGAGAAAACTGCGTTTTCTACTGGAAAAGGTCTCTGGCAGTTCGACGTCATGCCATTTGGATTATGTAATGCTCCGGCCACATTTGAGAGATTGATGGAACAAATACTTGCTGGACTGCTGGGAGAAGCCTGTCTGGTATATTTGGATGACATAATCATCATTGGAAAAGACTTCGACGATCACCTCAGCAAACTAGAGCAAGTTTTGACTAAACTACAGGGTGCCAACTTAAAACTCAGTCCAAAGAAGTGTTCACTTTTTAAACGACAAGTGAATTATTTGGGGCATGTTATTTCGAAGGATGGGATACAAACAGACCCTGAGAAGATAAGTGCCGTGAAAGATTGGCCGACACCAAAAGATAAGACCGACGTTCGTGCCTTTTTAGGTCTGTGTTCATACTACCGGCGGTTCGTGAAAAGCTTCTCCGATATTGCGAAGCCTTTGCATCGGTTAACGGAAGAAAAACGGAAATTTAGCTGGGATGAACAATGTGAAGCCGCTTTCAAAGACCTTAAGCAAAGACTCTGTGAAACACCAATCTTGGGTTTTCCAGATGCAGAAAATGAGTTCGTCGTCGACACAGATGCCAGCAATACTGGGATAGGAGGAGTCCTGTCCCAGAGAAAAGGAGACAAGGAGGCCGTGATTGCTTACTTTAGTAAGTCTTTGTCTAAACCAGAGAGAAATTACTGTGTTACACGAAGGGAATTACTGGCCGTGGTTAAGACATTGCAGCATTTCAGTAAGTTTCTGCTGGGCCGAAAGTTTCATCTGAGGACTGATCATGCTGCTTTAAAATGGTTGCTACAATTTAAAAATCCAGAAGGACAAGTGGCAAGATGGATTGAACAGCTCCAGGAATACGACTTCGTCATCGAACATCGGAGTGGGAAAGCGCATGGAAATGCAGATGCGCTCTCTCGAAGACCTTGTCCGGTGGAATGTAACCATTGTGTCAGGCAAGAAGCTAAAGACAGTGTAGCGATTAGAATAATAAGGACTGATACTGTCAGCGATGAGTGGAGTAGCGAAGCCATGCAGCAAGCACAGCAAGAGGATCGAGACATCAAGCCTATTCTCGAATGGATAAAGGCAGGAACACCTAAGCCGAAATGGAGTGATGTCTCCCAAATGAGTGCAGCTACGAAGAGCTACTGGGCACAATGGGAAAGCCTCGTGATACACAATGGAGTCCTGTGTAGAAAATGGGAGTCTGCAAACGGGAAAGACTCACATCTGCAGTTGGTTGTCCCAAAGATTAAAATTAATGAGGTTTTGAGATCATTTCATGACGGAACTTCAGGCGGCCATCTTGGTGTGAAGAAGACGTTGATGAAGATTCGTCAACGATTCTATTGGATCCATTGCCGTGAGGATGTTGAAGATTGGTGTAGGAAATGTACATGCTGCGCATCGGTAAAAGGGCCGCATACAAGGAGCAGGGGAGCATTGAAGCTATACAATGTTGGAGCGCCTTGGGAAAGGATTGCATTAGATGTTGCAGGGCCATTTCCTGCATCGGAGTCTGGAAACAAATACATCCTAGTAGTAATGGACTACTTTACTAAATGGCCGGAGGCTTTTGCCATACCTAACCAGGAAGCAACTACAGTCGCGGAAAGACTAGTCACGGAAGTGTTTTGCCGATATGGAGTTCCTCTGGAAATACACAGTGACCAGGGAAGGAATTTTGAATCACAGGTATTTCAAGAAACCTGTAGGATAATGGGTATTCATAAAACCAGGACCACCCCATATCATCCGCAGTCTGACGGAATGGTTGAAAGATTTAACCAAACCTTGGAAAGGCATTTGGCTAAGGTTGTTGAGAGCCACCAGAAGGACTGGGATAGTCATATTCCTTTGTTCTTGTTGTCTTATAGAACAGCGATACATGAAAACACAACGGTGACGCCTGCGTGTGCAAACTTTGGCAGAGAACTGAGACTACCGGCTGATCTACTGACTGGACGTCCTCCAGATTCACCGCAAGAAATCACGGAATATGCTAGTGCATTGCGCGATAGACTAAATGACGTTCACACCCACGTCCGTGAATCTGGGCTCCAGGCAAGCGACAGAATGAAAACCCGATACGACCGCAACTCTCATCAAGCCGGGTTCGACGAAGGCTCGTTGGTATGGCTACACAATCCGATGCGTCGCAAAGGCAAATCTCCGAAGTTGTCTCCAACCTGGGAAGGGCCGTATAAAGTTGTCACCAGGATCAATGACGTTACATACCGGATACAACGCAACCAGCGAAGCCCCTTGAAGGTTGTACATGTTGACCGACTGGCGAGATACTACGGATCTAATAATGCTCGGGACGAGCATGTCTAAGAAGGGGGTAGTGCTACGCCCGGCGCTTGGCCACTTCAATATATGGCCAAATTTCCATAGGAGTGAGCGAGACGGCACTATAGAAAGAGACAGCATGCCTTGACGTCACTGTTCTAGAAGGATTGGAATGAATAGAAAGAGACGTCAGGCTAGAAAGAGACAGCATGCCGTGACGTCACTGTTCTAGAAGGAATGGAATAGATAGAAAGAGACACAAGACCTAATAGAACCTCCCAGAAAGTTCCTGTCTTTTTCAGAACGTACCTGTCTTTTCTCGATCTTTCGCTACTCGGCCGCGCCTTATATAAAAGGCGATCTAACAGCCGCTGCTCAAGTTAGTCTAAGACTAGTATTCGAAGCGAACAAAGCGATAAAGTGTGTGAAGCTATACAGTGCGATTATACAAGTGACTGTGTGTTGTGTAAGGAAGAGTTTTCGAATTTCTACGCGCTTTGCTGTAATTGAAGTGAAGCTGAATAAAGCCTGCCTTCAACGGTTGTCCTCGCATTTTCTATTTAAACCGATCCCCACGCTCGTAACAATAACGATGATGACGACAAGGAGCAGACGAGGCATTGGGCCCCTACAAGCTAGTAAACGTGCTTATTGACAGATGCGCATACTTTCCTCTGGATTTTGCAATAAATATTAAATGGGCAATGTTTGGAGTTTCTCTGAAAGATAGAATTCGTATCGAGTTCCTCCAACAAAAAACTACAAAGTACTATAGTGACCTGGACATCATGAGTCAACGATATAAAAAATAAATCTTTTAATTTTCAAATTTAAAGATAGGAAAAAACATCTACCTTTATATATATATATATATATATAAACACACTATACAAGTTCCACACAATGATATTTAGTTTTATCACTGTTTAGTATTTAATTTATAATATTCCATCAAGAAGTTTTGAAGTTCCATCAAGAAGTTTCAACAAATTCAATCAACTACAAAAAACATCTGATGCGGGACAGTTCCAGACAGTTGGCGTAAAGAACTCCCAGTTAAGTCAACGCGTGTTCTTCTAGTAAAAGATTGAAGAATAAGTGCATTAGATTTCGCAATCGATAAAAGTGATAAAATAAAAATCCTCGCGCGAATTCCCCAATAATCGTATAGGAATACTAGCTGTCGCCCGCGGCTCCGCCCGCGTGGATGTCGGTTATCGCGAATCGGGGTATGAAAAATAGATGTTGGCCGATTCTCAGACCTACCCGATATGCCCACAAAATTTCATGAGGATCGGTCGAGCCGTTTCGGAGGAGTATGGCAACGAAAACTGTGACACGAGAATTTTATATATTAGATTATATTGCTAAATAAACGACAAAAAAGTGTATTATTAATCGTATTCTAGAAGACTGTGGTGATAGACGTCCCCGTGCTTGCAGAATAAGCAAGCTGAAGTGCCAGTGGGCTGGCCACAGCTGTCGAAGGATTAATGGTCGTTGGAGCAGACGAGTCCTAGAGTGGTGACCGCGAGAAGGCCAGATGGAATAACGACCTGAAAAAGGTGGCTGGGATAGATTGCATGCGGAAGACGGAAGATCGGACGAAATGGTGCGCATTGGGAAAGGCCTATGTCCACTACTACTAAAATTAGTAGCCGTAAGTAACACAAGCTTTAGCTGTGTGGTGCTCTCTGTTGATAGCCGTTAATTATTCAGTTAATCCCTGTCATATAAAATCCTCTCCAACACTACAGAACCACATGCCCCAAATATCGCGACACGCGTTACCTGGAGCATTCGCGATTAGGCCAGTGGCACAAAGAGACGGCAGGGCGCCGGCTTATCGACGATGCTAATGCGCGCAGCGGGCGATGTGTGAACGTCTCTTTATTGTGTGGGCCAAGCTATAAGAGTTAGCGGTTATTACTTCTGTAAGTAATGCATCTGAAGTCACGAGGTAAGATCAAACATGGGTCTATGAACGTTGTTAAGGGAGCTAATTACCCGACTACAGCAAAGCTGAAGGAGGTTTATTTATCATATACTATCATTTACTATTAGCAAGCGGGGGCAAGTATGCTTGCTGTGAATGAAGTCCGATTATTAATTGTTTTCTCGTAAATGCTGTTACGATAAGATTGTGTGCTTAAAAATTATTCAAAACTGTTTTATTACGACTTTTATTACATTATATATCTACAGGCATCAATTTATTGGTGTTATTTGAGCGTTACGGGAGGAGTATGATTACCACAATTAAAAAAATATCCCTATTATGAATCAATTGTTTGCAATCGAATTACCTATTTAGAGATCTCTACGAATTTTACGAATTAGCGTCACTGACAGTCTATAGTGTAACGATTTAGAAATTAGAAGGTATAAATCATGCAAGAAGCATGAAATGTTCATATTTAGTTAAAGTCGCACGAGTAGGTACTCAAAAAAAAAAGTTTAGACTCAACTACCCGTTTCCCCTAGGACACTGGGACAGATTAAATGTGGAAGGATCGGATGAAATGGCGCGCATTGGGCCTGGCCAGCAGTGGACTCCGGTGGGCCTATTGATTGACTCGCTTCCGCTACCTCTCATAATATAAACCTTATCAAAAAAGGACGATCGTTGATCTTTTTATGTTATAACACAGTGGCACTAATGTTCACGGGTGTCCCACTGAGAGGCACAGCGGCGAACACATTCATCTATTGTGTCCATGAGCGTAACAATAATGTATAAAGATTAGTTTTTAATTCATTATAGTATCATGGAGTCCTGCTACTATATTATAGATGGATTGATCAAATTCGGGTTAGCAGCGAAATTGGAACTTCAGAAGCTAATGGAGAATTACAATTATTATCTAAGAGATGTTCCTACTTGTATTGATTCAGACACCGGCGTGGAATTCAGATTCCTTTGCCTCAACCTACAGGCACATCTAGGGCCTGGAGACTAGAGTAGAAGGAGGAAAATCTCATATGGGAGAAGTTGAAAAAGTATCCAGTTGTATGCGCTAAATAACAGTTCAAAAATCTTCCACAATGGCGCTGGTGGATGCACAGGGTATGGTATCAATGTAGCAATTATTATTGAGAATTTCAACAACTTACGTTGTACAAAATATTGTAGTAAATATACCCTTAAAGAAAACGTGCATTTAGAGTAATTTCATTTCCAAACTGTAAAAAGTACGACTATTGATTTGATTTGATGCTCCTAATTTAATATATTTAGTAGTATATAGTAGTAGTAGTATATAGTAGTAGTAGAAGATTGCCCTCCTTCTTTCTAGTCACCATGATCTATAGGGATAACATAATAAGCAACGGCGGTAAATCCTCGAAGGGGTAGACAGAGGTATCTTAACACCCAGATTTCGCTAACTATGAATTTCGGTACCACGTTATAGGGGGCGAGCTTATTGTCGCCAAGTGGGCACTGAGTCATCCACTGTATATTGACTGTAGGATGGAGAACAACACCACATAGTCGCATACTACGACACCCACAGGAAGAGATCGGATGGCCCTATTCAACTCCACGGGGACCAATCAACCCCTCTAGACAATTGGCAATTCGCTAACCGGCGTTTGATGGAATAGAATGACGAATGTATGGGATTTGACGTATTTGACATGCGTTAACGACTGTCATATACGTCAAATCCCATATATTCATCATTCTATTCCACCAAACGTCAGCTAACGAATTGCCAATTGTCTAGAGGGGCAGGCCATCTAGGCCATCTAGTGATAAGAAGTAGGCTGTGTTATTCCAGACAAGAAATTTATGCCTGTAGTAAATTTAAGCCAGATTAGTTCACGCACTTGAGGGTGATTAAACATCTTTATAAACTTTCCTATTTATAAATTAGTAGGATTAGCAAGATTTAAATTCAAATAAATCTACAATTCACGGTAAGTACAAAGTATATCATAATGTATTATATTATGATCTGTCAATGAACAAACTCAAGGGTCTATAAAATATAATAGATTCATCCTACCCCATTGTACACAATAGGGTTATTCGCGTCACAAGTACATTGTTAACCCGTCATAATCTGTACGAATTATGTTTATTATTGTATACAAATATTGGGTATTATTGGCCTTTAAAGTTTGTGATGGGAGATTTCATAAATAGTTTTGTTGTGGTTGAATTGTTGATGTATATATTTTTTTATTTCAATATCTAGGTATCTCAATAGGTACCGAAGATGGCCCAGGGCAACAAGATTGCGAGAAATGCTTTGTTGGGTACCATTATACTCCGGTTATTGAGACTTGAGATGGTGGCGTGCGGTTTTAGTCGGTACGAGTCTGATGTCCGGCTTTTCAATCAGTCATTTTTTTTTAATTAAGAATATTAGCAATCGTAATTACTAATATTCCCTCTAACCCTTCCAACTAACCTAAATTGCTAGTGCTAAGAGTGGGTTCAGATCGGTAGTGTAATCGCCAGAATTCGAACTCGGGACCTCTCGATCGTAAGTCTGCCTCCTTAACCACTAAGCTACTGACGCCTTCAATTACCAGGTTCGATTCCCTCATTTCTATATTGGTTTGCATTTTTCCGTGCCTGGAAGACCAATATCTAAGGTAGTCGTAATGGGTTATTCGAGCCCTAAAAAGTCCGACTGGTCTAACTACAGAACTTCGATAACACAAATTGGTGGTCAGGGTCAGATGTCAGTCGATTCATGGAAAATATAGAAGTTCAGCCGCATCAGTTGGATTGGAAAAGCAGAATCCGACTGAGTTAGAAAGAGGCTCATAGAGTAATGACATGAAGTGGTTGCACTTTCCACAAATAGGAGTCAAATATCGAATACCTTCAAGTAAGTTGTTATTTATACCACTTTGGTGACAGGCAAGCAAGGTGACAGACAAGGCTCGAGTCTATTGCGTGGTACCCCCTATTAATAATAATAATAATAATAAGAAATTTATTTCGGAAAACTGTAGTTCCATATGGTGTTAGTAACCACCCTTGACACTAGGCGTTTTACACTATTACGTGGGACTGAATATAATGATTGGTGAAATGTGTTTATTCACCTCTACCTAACCCTCCAGGGATAAAGGCGTGATTATATGTATGTATATATGTATTTTCTTAGCCTTAGATGCATGGCTCGACTCAACAATAGTGCCCAGAATGTGACAATAGGCTCGCCCCCTATTAAGTGGCACCGTTTTTTTTATCATACTACTGTGGCGGCAGTCAAGCACACGGCCCACCTGTTGGGAAGTCATTACCGTGGCCTATGGGTGTGTGAAACACCACGGCAATCACAATCGCGCTGCCGGCCCTGTAAAAACCTTGGAATACCCTTTTTAAAGAACCCCATATTGTAGTGGCTTGGGAAAACCACGGCAGAAAGTGGTACCTAAAGAAATATTCCTGACCGTGTGACTCACCCTTATTACAGCTACCTACATACATTGTATCTTGCGCCTACGCCTACATATCACTCTAGGATGATAAAACTGCAACAAAAGCCTAGTGTACAATTATAACAATAGTTACTGAGAACATTTCGCAAATAATAACCAGTGTAACACCAGCTTAACTTGCGGATGTATACGCCCAAATGTGAATCTATTGTTAAAAAAAATAGTACCGATGACCATAACATGCGAATGCTTCTTTTTATGTAGGGCACGTCAATATGAGTTCACCTCGCCTGATGGTAAGCAATAAGCGAAGGTTAAAAAATTAAATGTTACAATAGTGGTTTTCAGTTTGACGCCCTGCTTAAAAAAACCCGAGTTTTAGGAATCTATCTTGATCTAGGTGTTTTAGGAGAGTTTTTGTGCTATTCCTGTTTTGTCTTCTACACTGACGGCACAGAAACTCTCTGTGTTTAAAGGGTCGGAAGCATGAGTGTTATTTCCCTGGTGATGCACACGCCCATAGGCCACGGTAACCACTATCCATCACGTGGGCGGTGTGCTTGTCTGCCACTTAAGTGGTATAAAAAAAGGTGTCAATCCTATTAATCTATAGCACTTGAGAGACCAGTTTCACTCTTATATTCCTTTTATCCATATTGATTTATTTAATTTCACGAGAGCAACTGCTATCTGGCCTCCCCAATCCCGAAATAAAAGCCAACGTTAGATCTTTACCCATTACAACAGGTTTTATGAACCCCGAATATTTTAGGTGGAAACCTAAACAAGTCCAGGTTGTTAAAGTATTTACAGTATAAAGGGTCAACCTTAGGTTCAAATCCTGTACATTAACTTGTTCAAATTCAAATTTAAAATTAATTTCAACTATTAAAAAGATACAAGTTACTTATATACCCCTATCATTGAGACCATAGGTCCTTATACCCATTCATAAGTACTTACTACTTACATACAGAACACACTTGACTCACTTTAAAAAAAAAACCCAAATGATTAGCAAAAATCAACCTTATTCCGTAAAAAATAAGGAACAATAAAATGCAAATTTATTTCACCATTAAGGTTCTTTCATAAATTTTTATTATCGACTTTATTCGTATTTCGATAAAGTTGTTATTACCTTAAATTAATATAAGTGCTTTTAAAAGTTCTTTAAAGGAATACTTGACATTGATATAATAGATATTACCACATCTGTTGCCAGTTAACCCATGGCAAGGGACGTGGGTTCTATTCCTATAGAAATAATACCACAATAGTTTTGTTAAGTAGTTGAATTGGACAGAAGGCAAAACAAAACGGGGGTTTCCCATTATAGAAACTGGAGTCCTTTTGGTCGTCCGTGTGGTGACGGTGAAAGAATACAAGTATCACCACCCCATCTCATCCGAAGGGTGCCGTAAGAGACGACTAACGGAAAAATACGCAGACGATATCACTGCAAGAGAAGGAACACTCGAAATAAAACCCTGTACCAACCGTCTGGCCAGCGAGGACACAGTAGCCTAAAGCCTTCCAACACTGAGAGAGGCCCACGTCCAACAGTGGCCCCGCGATAGGCCAATTGATTAATTGATCTAATAGGCAGATACTACTGTTTTGAAAACCAGTAATGTCAGCGGCAGAAACAGTGTCGGACCCAACACGGAGCCTTGTGGGACACCAGCGTTTATGTCCATGCGGTCCGAGCAGCTGTCGCCCTCGACGGCTTGGATACTTCTACTGGACCAAAAGTTACCTTCTATCCTTTACTATCTTTATTGTCGTGCCGTTTTTATGATAAGTACCTAAGTAGTCCTAATCGATTATAGTACATTGTTCATATCGAGGGGAGAAAGTGACCGATTATCAATAATCGCACTTTCTACCGAGTGATACATAGTGATTTATACTACACCTATGAGGAAAATGAAAAACATTTTTAGTTAAAATTTATATTAAAATTATTGAAATTCAATGTTAGGTATATTTTTTTTATAATTTTTTTTTTTTTTATAAATAGGACACGTCAATTTGACTTTACCTCGCCTGATGGTAAGCTGAAGGTAAAGTCTCAAGAAAGAGGGCCACCATTATATACACGTGCCATGTTAACAATGGTGGCACTCAGCTTGACGGCCTCATCAGATGCTTTTTCACGCCCCGCCTAAAGGACCCGGGACTGTAGGAAGAGGGAAACACGTGAGCTGGCAAGGAATTCCAGGTCTTAATGGTGCGACAAAGGAAGGTTCTAGGTAGATTTATGTTTGTTTGAGATGTTTGGGACAATGCTTGTTGTGCTATTGGCATAGCGCTCGAGGAAGGCCGTGGCGCCAATGGGGCATCTGGCTGGCGAGGTGCTTGTGGCCCGACATCCGCCTGTTTCTAGTCTTGAATTTTGAATTAAAAAATATAAAGGAGGAGAGAAAGTGCTTATTTTCTCCCCGCTGCAGCAGGGGAGAAAGTAAATCGCTCGGATTTACGTACTTTCTTCCCTTTTTTCAAGTAAGGACTGATATACTTTCCGAATAGGTGTAGTATAAAGTATATTAGTGAGCATAAGTCTTCAGGCTTTCACGGCACGGTACGATTCCCATCCTCTTGGGTGTGTTCTTCTCGAATGCGGCAATGAAGATGTCGACCGCAGTGATCGACGATACGTCTGGAACGCAAGTTTCACATAGACCACGGCCAAACAGCCCGGAGGCAGTATATTCTACATATATTAGTGAACTATAGGTATTCAGAAAGAATGCACATATATATACTGGGTACTAGGTATACATCGGGATACACACCTTGAACCTTAGTTGCGAGACAAACGAGGCCATGTTGTATATGCTTATTAATATGCTTTTTTCTTGCCATAATGAATGCTTGGTGAATGTGTTATCCTAAAACCCACCCTAGAAACTGTATTCTGCGTATTTAGGACAGCTTCAGTGGCGTGGCGGTAGTGAACGCGGCTACTACACAGGAGGCGCGGGTTCGATCGCCGCTCAGTGCAAATATTTGTATGCATGAATATGTATATTTGTATTGGTCTGGGTGTTTCTATGTATATTATGTATGTATTTATACAAAAAAATGTATCTAAGTATGTTTATCCGCATTCTAGATTCCATAACACAAGCTAGTTAAGCTATGCTTACCATGGGTCTAATAAGCGTTGTGTGAAATGTTGTGGAATATTATTTATTATTTTGATCATATTTTATCTATACTTTACTGTTAAATTCTAGCAAAAATATTTTAATAATGTAACTACTTACTCAAAATTTTTGTGTCTTTATTACTGTTATGGAAAACACGCATAACAGTTAAAAATTTGTCGAATCATAAAATGAAAAGTTGACCCTAGTCTATGTGTTACTCCAAACTATAAGCTATCCCTGTAACAAATTTTATCCAAATCCATTCAGCCATTTGACCGTGATTGACTAACAAACATCTTCACAAACTTTCTCATTCATCTCACTAGGAGCCACAGCAAACTTTAATTAATTAAATCCTGCCGTGACCCCAACGGCAATACCGTGATAATATCTTCAATCAGAACATCTTGAGATCAATTTAATATCGTATTTGCACCCCTTTTCCTGTACCTAAGGTCAAAAGACACACACATTCAAATAACAAACTTAACTACATTAAAACAAAATCCAAATTCCCTTCACGAAAAATCTTAAACTGTTTACAAATAACGTCGTATCTGACTTACAACATTTTCATTGGAATTTCAGCTCTAGAGCTCTAGCTTCCTCCAGAGAAATAAAGTTGAATTTTGTGTGTACGTTTTCGTAAATTTCGAAGTGCACTTGATTCCAAAGGAAGCCCCAATTACATCCAATTCTGTTGTATTAGACAACGCTGTGGGATTTTCGGCGGTCATTTCGACAAGGATGGACACAGCGAGCGGATGAACATTCTCGTTATGTTTAAGACTTGCTGTTGTCAGCAGCTCTGAATTAATTGATTAATATTACGAATGTAAATCGATAAAGCTGATTAGTAGAGGCTTCTGTCCAGCACTGGACTGAAGTGGACTAATTGATTGAAAGAATGAAGCCGAGAAGGTGGTTATCCGTGTAGTGAGGGAGAAGGAATATAAGTATCACCACCCCATCTCATCCGAAGGTTGTCGTAAGAGACGACTAACGGAACAATACGCAGACGATATCACTGCGAGAGAAGGAACACTCGGAATAAAACCCTGTACCAACCCGTCTGGCCAGCGTGGACACTGTACGCCAAAGCCTCCTAACATTGGATGACGACTAGAAAGCCAATAAGGAGTTGGTAGAGGTGTTTTGGCACGGCTACGCAGGAGGCGCGGGTTCGATCCCCGCTCAATACAAATATTTGTAAGCATGAATATGGGTATTTGCATTGGTCTGGTCGTGCCTCGGAGAGCACGTTAAGCCGTCGGTCCCGGTTGCCATACGAACACCTATACCAGTTACAAGTAGTTAGAGCCCTCAAAAACCCAACAACTGGTCTAGCTGCAATGTTTTTATATCGCCTTTGGGTTGGGGAGGTCAGACGGCAGTATACGACGGAATATATCGAAGTTCGGCAAAATCCGCAGTTAGACTGGTACAGTGGACCCCAAACTCCTAGCTGAAACCTTCGAATGCGACTGGGATTAACGCTAGGCGGAAGAGAGATGCGCGCCACAGTCGCGCTGCTGACCCTGTTAGAACAGAAAGTTTCTGTTCCGTCAGTGTAGAAGATAAAGCAGGACAAGCCTTTGGTCTTCCCACTGACAGCACAAAACTCTCCAGTGAGCTCTGGCTACCCTACTCACCGTCGAGAACACAACACGAGGTTATTATGAACGTGGTATTCTGTAGCAATTTGCCTTTTACTGTTTTCTTTCTGGATCTTCATGATAACTCGACTCCTGTTCTATTATTGTGTCGAATGAATATACTTTATTTATTTATTTCCATTCAACACACAACAGTCAACCAAGAAACAAGCTGGCATGGGGCTGGCATGGTGATCACTTAAACTATGCTGAGTATGTATGGTTATCATTGTTTAATAATAGGAACATTTGTATTGAAAATGTTTGTAACTTAAAAACAACACAGCCTGTGTCGCGTAGCGGTAGTGCATTCGACTGCTACGTAGGTGGCACGGGTTCGATTCCCGCTCAGTGCAAATATTTGTATGCATAAATATGTATATTTGCATAAGTCATTTCTACGTATACTATGTTTTTATTTACAAAAAAAAATATCTAAGTATGTTTTTCCGCATTCTAGATTCCATAACACAGGCTAGTTAAGCTAAGCTTGCCATGGGTCTAGATAGCGTTATGTAGAATGTTGTACAATATTAAATATTACCCAAATGAAAAGTATCTTATGTCTTATTCTCAATCTTCTTCAATATGGGTGAACTTCAATTATATCTGTGGAAGTCCTCTTTTTTATACCAATTAGGTAGAAGCTTACACCAGGGGCGACCCACTCGTACTACCTACCTTATAGAAACCTTCTAATACCCTTGAAGAACCCCATAACAGCGTACCTACGCAATTAAGTTCTTTTTAAACTAGTTCCTTATGTAGATAAATATATTTGAGTTTACAAGTCAGTTAATCACAATAGCTCTAGAACTGAACTCGTGACCTTTTAAATTGACATTTGTCATGAAACTGTGCTACAACTTAGTATGCCCACAGCGAGCCGTATGACAAAGCAGAATTATTTGATTTAATCTCACTCAATTATAAGGGCAATTGTTGAATCTGATCTCGAATATTTGTGCTGAGTTATTATGATATTAAAGTTTTTTTACATACATACTCACGCCTGTTGAATGAGAATATATGACAGCTTTCGTACGCAGGAGGTGCGAGTTCGAACCCCGCTCAATGCAAATATTTGTATGTCTGAATATGGGTATTTTGGTCTGGTCGTGCCTCGGAGAGCACGTTAAGCCGTCGGTCCCGGTTGCTACACGAACATCTATTGCAGTCGTTACGGGTAGTTGGAGCCCTAATAAATCCAATAACTGGTCTAGCTGCAATATTTTGATATCGCCTTTGGGTTTTGGAGGTCAGATAGCTCGCTTCACGGAACGGTTTAGCCAAATTCGCAGTTAGACTGGTAAAAGCGGACCCCAGACTCTAAATTGTTAGCTTCGGATGCGACTGGAATTAATGCTAAAATGCAGAAGACATATACTCACGCCTGTAAATACCCGAAGGGCTAGGCAAAGGTGTATAACACCTACATATCACCTACTATGATCTTCGGCCCCACATAAGGGGGAGCCTATAACCGTCAAGCGGACACTTTGTCTTGGGCTGTATGCTTACAGTCGGATGAAGAACAGCCCTATCCCTTAGTCCCCTTCTTCGACACCCACAGGAAGAGATGGAGTGGTCCTATTTTACTCCACCGGGAACCAACGCGTGCGCTTTTTTATAAAAATACCAGCTGACCCAGCGAACTTTGTACCACCAATATTTTTCCGCGCGCGTGGCGTCAGATCCCGTTCCCGCTGCACCTTCTACTATATTAAACATGTAAACCTGCCTCTTGAATCATTTTATCTATTAAAAAAGAAACCGCATCAAAATTCGTTGTGTAGTTTTAAACATTTAAGCATACAAAGGGATATGGGGACAGAGAAAGCGACTTTGTTTTATACTATGTAGTGAAAATGGAATATATTTGCTTGGGTGTTTTTTTGGCCCTCAAAGTTGAATATAAGTTAAAATTAATTCTTATTAGACAAAACGCCAAAATGACAAAAAATTAACTTTAACATCAGACAGATATGTACAGCCCAGACTCAGCCTCAGATGCATGACTCGAGTCAACAATAGTGCCTGGAATACGGCAATAGGCTCACCCCCTATTACGTGGGACGGAATACAGATTGGTGAAATGTGGGTGTTATTTCACCTCTGCCTAACCCTCCGTGGATAAAGGCGTGATTATATGCATGTATGTATGTAGATAAAACGCGTTTTTCCTGCACAAAAGTCGTTTTTCTGAAACGTGTCAGTTAAAATTTGGGCTACGTTAGGTTCCAATTATTAAAATTACATATTCTTTATTTAATAATATGTCTTAAAAATAAGATTTAAAGATTCATCTTCATTCAACATCATCTTGACGTTAGATCCGGTCGTACTGAAGTTCTTCATCTCGGAGTCCGGGATCTGCTTAAATATAAAATGGCTTAACTTTTTCGGCTACACTGCTGTTTGACCTCCCAAACTCAGTAGTGGTTTGTGACCCACCACTGACAGAGTTGCTTAGGTCGCCCATTTAGGCCTCCATCTTGACCTAACGACTGTTGACAGCTGGGACCTACTTTTAACGTATCCTCCGAAGCACGGAAGCGCTCAGATGAAATACCAGTAAATTGTTACCCATCTAAATAGCAACTACATCTAGCTAGCTTAACCCAAGGGTCTTATATAAACAGTGAAGTAAACAATGAGCGACAACAAGCGATTCGTAACAAAGAATAATTTATTTATGACAAAAGAATCACATTTACAATCGGAATTCAATAAATAATAGGTTTCATAACATTTAATATAACAGCTCATAAATACTCATAAATAATTTAATAATTAACTATAACAAAAACAACTTGGTAACGAACAATCATAACGAAACCTTAACAAAAAATAATTTGAAGACTACTAGCGCCATCTAGTTGGCAATAGCGGTAACAAAACCTGAAGTGCAATAAAGACGATAATCAAATTATTGTGTATTTTATTAGTAATTATTTGATAAAATATAAATGATATATTATTAATTGCTGATGTGTGTGGCTCCACCCGTGAAGATGTTAGTTATCGCGACTGTCGGTCATATCTCCAGTCCTACTTAACCAATTTCGATCAAGGAATCATACTTCCCTAATATTGGAAAACAGGCAAAACAAAAAAAAACTGCTTCAAAATCCATTCAGTAGTTTTTACATCGTTCGCGAACAAAAGCAAAAAAATCCAAATAAAATATTTTTGTGTTTAGTAGCTATCATTAAAATAACAAAACCTAACTATTCTTTTAATCTACAGCCCCTCTAACCAAGTAGTAATTAGTTGTTCGGCGTTTGATACAATAGAACGACTAATGTACAGAATTTGATGTATTTGACAGTTGTTAAAGCAAGTCACAAAACATCAAATCCCATACATTTCAAATTCCATTCTACCAAACCCCGACCAACGAATTGCCACTTGTCTTGAGGGGCAGAACCTCTAGAGTCTAAATGGTACGAATTAATTCTTCTTGAAGTAGACATCTATAGGAATATGTTGCATCATCATCTTAACTTTACTTCTAAACCTCTGAAACAGTATTTCACTTCTCTCTTTCATCCGTTTACACACCACGCAGGAGGAGCGGGTTCAATTCCCGCTCAATACAAATATTTGTGTGAATAAATATGGGTATTTGCTTTTTGAATTACATTTTTAAGCATTTTTCATGCTAATATTCAAATTGATTTAAATATAAATATAAATATAAATAAATATTCCACAACATTTCACACAACGCTATCTAGACCCATGGTAAGCATAGCTTAACTAGCTTGTGTTATGGAATCTAGAATGCGGATAAACATACTTAGATACTTTTTTTTTTGTAAATACATACATATTATACATAGAAACACCCAGACCAGTGCAAATATACATATTCATGCATACAAATATTTGCACTGAGCGGGGATCGAACCCGCGCCTCCTGCGTAGCGGCCGCGTTCACTACCGCCACATAATACTGCCATCAATACCGCCATAATCAAATTTTATGGCCGGAGTAGTAAAAAATCAATGTTTAAAAATGATTGAAAAATCATTCATTGGTTCCGTTAGTTCGTAAGAATATCGGTAGATACATTCCACTATCAGCTCCAAGACAGATCGAAGGGAAAATTTTGATTGGTTAGAGCGAGGTCTGGCAGTATAGTGGTCAAAGCCTTGCCCCTGTAAGGCAAAGATCCCGGGTTCAAACCTCGCCTAGACCGATTCAATTTTTTCTATTTAAATCAACGGTTGCACGACCAGGCTAATGCAAATGCATTAGTCTGGTCGTGCCTCGGAGAGCACGTTAAGCCGTCGGTCCCGGTTGCCATACAAATATCTATGGCGGTCGTTACGGGCAGTTGGAGCCTTAAAAAACAGTTCTAACTGCAATGCTTCGATATCGCCTTTGGGTTGTGGAGGAGGTCAGATAGTAGTCGCTTCACGGAAAATATCTATATCTATAAAGAGGACCCCAGACTCCTCGTTGAAAGCTTCCGATGTGACTGGGATAACGCTAGGATGAAGAAGAAGACACACAAATTCTTCGTTCCTTATCAGTCTGGGGTGCGGGTTCGATTCCCGTGTGCAAAAATAGGAGTATTTTCATTGGTAAAAAATTTTGTACCTCAGTATGTATCCGCATTATAGAACCAATGATACAAGCTAGTTAAGCTACGCTTACTTTGAAACAAAATAGCGCTACTTAGAATGTCCTGCAATATTTATTTATTTATAAAAAAATACCTGAACTGAGAACTCTCCCATTTTTGAAGTCGGTTGGAATGGTCAATGACCCGCACTTATTTCAAGTGTTTAATATAGTGAAGTGGCCTGTTCTGTTTTTGTGTTATTCAGATAATTAATTAAAGCAATTTATTACTTATTTGCATGTCCTGTATGGTGTAGTTATTTGTATAAGAAGTTTAATTGTTGCCATCTCGTAGAAGCTTGGGGATAAGATGCTGTTTCAGATTATTTAGTTAGGACAGACAGATTGCGGAGAATTACATAACAAAAAACTAAAAATAAAGTTATTATTAGAATTTAGGAGAGGTAGGGCACGACGGTTTTTCCCTCCGACTGAGCAGTCCGACTGGGGAAGTACCTCCTCCCTACAGAATACCACGGCCATAATAACCTTGTGCTGTGTTCCTGACGGTGAGTAGGGTAGCCAGAGCTCACTGGAGAGTTTTTGTGCTGTCAGTCGGAAGACCAAAGGCTATTCCCGCTTTGTCTACTACACTGACGGCACAGAAACTCTCTGTTTTTACAGGGTCGGCAGCACCAGTGTGACTCCACTGGTGTTGCACACGTCCATAGGCCACGGTAATCACTTTCTATCAAGTGGGCCATGTGCTTACCTGCCACCTCAGTAGTAACATTTTTTTTAAATATTCTGTTATTACCGTTTGGGTCAGTTAAAAAATTAGCCTATAACGGTCCACTGCTGGACATAGCCCTCTCCCAATGTTGGGAGGGCTTTGGCCAATCGTTTTCACGCTGTACACGCTGGTCAGACGATGGGTCAGTGATATCTCTTACGACACCCTTCAGATGAGATGGAGTGGTGATACTTCTTTCTCTGTCACCACGCTCACGTATTTCCCTCTTCCTACAGACCCGGGTCCTTTAAGCGGGGCGTAAAAAAGCATCTGATGAGGCCGTCAAGCTGAGTGCCACCATTGTTAACATGGTACGTGTATATAACTGTGGCCTTCTTTCCTGAGACTTTGTCTTCAGCTTACTATCAGGCGAGGTGAAGTCAAATTGACGTGTCCTATATATATATTTATAAAGAAAAACCACACAGATGACCGTTTGAGTGCGGAATCCTAAAAAGAGACAAAAAATGCCTTGTTATAGTAAAATATGAGCTCCATAACCTTGTATAAGTAACGAAAGTATTTCAAACATTCAGAGTGTTACAGCGATCCCCTATACATGACAGGGCTATGTTTATAATCTTATCTATTAATATTTTTATTTATGACTGCACATTGCGACTACATTGTTAATGTGCGCATAAAAACAAGTCTCTAGTTCGATTCTGAGTCGCACACTTTTTTGTATTGCTACAATATCAGCCAAATTGATTGAGCTGCATCTTGTATAGGACACGTCGATATGACTATACCTTGGATTATATACGAACTCTCAGTGCATCTATCATGGCTTTGTGTTACCTACTTAATTTATAATCGTTTTTAATTATTAGATTTTTGAATTATATTTTTTTTACTGACATCGGATGTAATGCAATAATATGATATCGATTGAAAATAATTTCTTGATTTAATTGTTTAATTGTTGACATATTTCATACTAACCATTGATGTAAGACGAATTGTTACTAACAAATTGGGCCCAGTTGCCATAAATAAAATGATATTTAATTTAATTTAATTTAATATAACCCTATTCCAGCCGGCTTGCTTTTCAAAGGGAACCCACAGAGGGAAGAGATGTTTAAAATCAATATCTGAATTAAGAACATCCATAGATCCATATAAAATTGATGTTGTCGTTTTTTAAGATTTGGTAAGATTTATTTCCGCCAGCTTCCTTTTCGAAAATGTTCACACTTTACCACTGTAGACTTGACAGTTTATAAAGAAAAATCTTGACATAAGCTTACTCATACAAAATGCGTGTCTAAATTATACCTTGAATGCGGGTCTAAAAAGGCCACATTGAGCGATTCCGCTAAAGACAAATTCACATACACATACATATAATCACGCCTTTATCCCCGGAGGGCTAGGCAGAAGTGAATTAACACCCACATTTCACCAATGTGTATTCGGTCCCACGTAATAGAGGTGAGCCTATTGCCGTATTCCGGGCACTATAGTTGACCCGAGTCATGCATCTGAGGCTGAGTTTGGGCTGTACATATCTGTCTGATGTTAAAGTTAATCAGCCCTGTCCCTTAGTCGCCTTGTACGACACCACATGGGAAGAGAAGGGGTGGCCCAAATTCTACTCTGCCGGGTACACTGAATGTTTGAAATACTTTTACTGTTACTTGAACCTTGTGGAATCAACAGTGTTCTTAGGTTTAAGTATTGACGCCAAATTGCAGTGGCGATCGCATATTGAAAAAATATCCAGTAGATTAAGTTCGGCTTCTTACGCTTTAAAAAATATTAGGACATTAACAGACGTGGATACGGCTAGAATAGTTTATTTCAGTTATTTTCATAGTATTTTAAGCTACGGAATTCTCCTTTGGGGTAATTCCGCGGATTTAAACACAATATTCATTTTACAAAAGCGGGCTGTGAGAGCTATTTATAATTTGGGCCCAAGAGTTTCCCTTCGAGAAAAGTTTAAAGAAATAGACATTCTAACCGTAGTGTCACAATACATCTTCGAGAACCTGATGTATGTAAGGAAAAATATCTCTAAATTTTCAAGAGTTTGTGACAGGCATAATATAAACACAAGACATAAAAACAATCTTGTAGCTTGTGATAGTAGACTCCATAAAATTAGTAATTCTTTCCGGGGCAACTGTATACGCTTTTTCAACAAGCTCCCTAATGAAATTAGAGATTTACCTGTAAATAAATTTAAAAATGTAATTAAGACTAAACTGTGCCAAAAAGGCTATTATAAAATCCAAGAATATTTAGATGATAAACAAGCTTGGAAATGAGCTGTTCGCTCAACTATGCTACTCAAGCAAACTATTGTATTTAGACTAAGTAGACTAAGCAAATGTTTGTAAATAGACCAAAAAAAAAACAATGCCCGCTGAGTTTCTTGCCGGAGTCTTCTCAGGTCGGGGCCGCATTTCGAACCGGTGGTCCATTTGCTAAACTAGTCTAGATTTTTTTTTAAACTTGACGTTTTGTAAGTACCGTTTTAATGGTCTATACAGAATAAATGATTTTTGACTTTGACTTTGACTTTGACAGTAAGTAAGTAAGTTTATAAATTTCCAGTAGATCTCAAAATTTCTATAAATTCATTAAATGATCTCTCATATGAGGAGAATTATAACAACTCATTTAGGTACTAAGCGTATTCTTATTTCGTGTAAATATTTCCGCATGAAAAAATATTATCCCAATACAATTCTAATAAAGTGGCCTTTTTAGCCCTGCTGATGATGAGTTGAAATCAAAGTCTCAGGCAAGAGAGTCACCATTGAAGACACCAACAATGTTGCAATGTTGAACCTGTTAGATGGTCTCATGAGAAAACTTTTCACGCCCCGCTTTTACGACCCGGGACTGTAGGAATAAGGAAACACATGAGCTGGTAAAGTTCCAGGTCAAATGAGTCGCCATACCGCTTGGTTTTTGCGTGATTGTGTTATGAACAAACTTTCATATATATCTATTATTATAAACTCAAAAAAAAAATTAAATTCAACAGCGATACTTTTTGAAAACATGTACTTACCTAATTTACATGCTACAGTTTGCGGTTATCTCTTATAGGTATGCCGACGGCAAACGACGGCAAAGGACAGCAGGGCTAAAAAGGCCACTTTAATAGAATTGTATTGAGATAATATTTTGTCATGCGGCAATATTTACACGAAATTAGAAAACGTTTATAAAATGAATCGTTTTTAGCGGATTCGCTCAATGTGGTCTTTTTAGACCTGCTGGTCTAATTTTTATTGAGTCTTTCTTCGTCATTACAGTATCACGGTAGGTAGGGAAGGTTTATAGGTGAATGTAGATCATTATATTAGACAGTACTTAAAAGTGCTGTTAGCTTACTAGAACTAGGCTTATTCAAAAGTTTCAAACCATAAAAAATCGTGGTGGAAAATAATATTCTAAACTATTTATTAATCAATCAGTTTACAACTTTTTTATTTAGTATTCCTACTTAAAACATATTCCCATTTCAATTAGACCTCTACATCACCAGGACAACAAAGTGAATTCGCCGATTATGTATACAAGCAGTTTGTATTGAAATGTATGGGTGCCAAGCTATCGTCAAGTGAGTTATGGTACCATACATTCAAATATTCACTGCTTGGAAACTCAACCGGCGACTTCGCTTCAACTTAGTGACGTAGAAGACTCAGAGTCGACTTACATTTGAACTACTACGTGGTTGAACTTCGATTTTCTATCAAAACCACACAGGCTGTCGGATTTTTTAGGTGGAGCCCTACGCATAGCAAATGCCGTCGATGATCGTTTGGTAAACTTAACCGACGGCTTCACGAGCTCATTGAATCACCGCTTCGTGAAGACATAACTGCAAAGATGCATAAATCAGATATAAAGAATCTAATAATAAAATCTAAATATATATAACTCAAAGGTGACTTGACTGACATAGTGATCTATCAACGCACAGCCCAAACCACTGGACGGATCGGGCTGAAATTTGGCATGCAGGTAGATGTTATGACTCATCTAAGCATCCGCTAAGAAAGGATTTTGATTAATTCTACCCACAAGGGGATAAAATAGGGGATGAAAGTTTGTATGAAACTTTGTCAATTTTAATCCGATCGGGCTGAGACTTTGCATGCATAAAGCTACTATGTTGACTTAACGCTAAGCGATAACCGACATCCACCGGGCGGAGCCGTGGGCAACAGCTAGTTATTTACTATAGAGCTATTATTATCATCATTCTTGCATTAGGTACTAGTCGCATCCGAAGCCTTCATTCCGGACTCCAGGGTCCGCTTAAATAGGATTTGGCTTGCTTTTTCGGCTATATTGGAAGCAACTACTGTCTAAACTCCCAGCCTGAGTTGTGGTTCTAATGAGTAGCCAAACACTGACAGAGTTGTCCAGGTTGCCCATAGGCCTCCATCTTGACCGAACGATAATTAACAGCCGGGGCCAACTTTTTACGTGAACTCTCCGAAGCACGGAAGCGCTCCAATGTAACACCACTGAACGGTCACCCATCCAAATGGCAACTGCACCTTGGTAGCTTAACGTATTGATCGTTAACCAAACAGTGAGCGCACCTGGCCAGGGCTTACACTTAGCAAAGGTATTATAAGCAATAAGTCACTAATTTTACTACTCATTAATTCACTAAATTAACCATTTTAGTATAACAACGTAATAAATTACATTTTCTATAGTGTAATAGACGATAATAAGTACCATTTAAACAAACATTACTTAAGTGTAACGTAAATAAATCTGATTTAATAAGCAAATTGTTCCAATTATGGCACAACCATTTTGTATGTCGTTAGTACCAGAAACCACCGCTGCGTGACGAGTGTTGTTAGTATAGCGGGCTACTCAACGGTAGATGGCGCTGTTTCGTCGATAATATTGGTTCTTATCTAAGTTGACTCTTAGGTTGGAAAATATTTTAAGGTAAACACTTTTTCCTAATGGAGTAGACAGAGAATACATTTTACCACCTGCTACGGATCCTGGCTTTGCAAGCTGGGTGCTGTCAATGGGAAGAAAAAAGACTTGTCCTGATTTGTCTTCTACACTGACGGCACAGAAACTCTCTGTGCTTACATGGTCGACCGCACGAGCTTGACTACCCTGGTGTTCCACACTTTCCATCAGGTGGGCCGTGTGCTTATTTGTCACTTCAGTGGTACCAAAAAAGCCTATTGGCTGTTTTGGGCCGTCGTTAATGTTTTTGTGTAACAATCATATGGATTCTATGATATTTTATTTCTGATTCTATTGTTTTTTCAATTGTAAAGATACTTAAGGCGGCACTACACGGTGCGTGATTCTACGGATTTTACCACGTACCACAGACGACCATGGCCAGCAACACACTGACCATTAATATTATCCTCCACGATACGTATCAGTCTTTTTCAAAGCCGCGAATCTCAGTAACGAGATAAATGGTGCATCGTTAGTAGAATAGAAAAGAAATCAATGTATTGGATTCACATGTTATTAAGTTTATGTCAGTCTTAAACAAAATGTGAATCCCATACATGGATTAGTCTATTCTATTCTGCCCCGTATGTTTATCCGCGTGGTGACGGAGAAAGTATGCAAGTATCACCATCCCTTTCATCTGGACTAGCGAAAAAATACGCAGACGATATCACTGCGAGGGACGGAAAACTCGAAATAAAACTCTCTACCAATCCATCTGGCCAGTATGGAAACTGTAGGCCAAATCTTCCTAACGTTGGGAAAGGACTGCGCTAGGCTAATTGATTGATCGAAATATATTGTTTTTTTTTACTAACGATATGCCAGTGGCTACTTGTCTGGCAGCGCGCCCCACAGATGAAAGTTATTCGATTGTGCATCAGTGCATGGTGATCCGGTTCCCCAACAATATCACAAACCGTGGAAAGCTCCATTAATACCAACTAATGTATTTATAATGGGCGTAGATACTTTTAATACAACATATTTATTTGGCATCCTAATCATGTAATATTATGTATATTTATTATCTACTAGTTATGATTGTGACTTCATCCGCGTGGACCTATATCGACTGTCATCTGACCTCAACAAACAATTGGTGATTTCGAAGTTTTGTATTTAGTTGGTGGACTTTTTACCCGATTGCATCAAAAGGAGGATTATGTTTTTCGAAAGTATGTATGTATGTATGTATAATTGTTTGGCACGATCTGCAGCCTGAACAGCTCGATGCATTATAGCTTGAGAGGTGTCTTTAGATTCGTATTTACTGTGAAAGTGACACTGGGTATATCAAAATTAAAAAAACAAAATGGTGTACGTTGGTAAAAAAGAAAATTCACTCAAATTTATCAAGTGGGGTATCAAAATGAAGGTAATTAAGAGACGATTACAAAAAAATATTTCTTAACTAAAAAATACAAAATAAAATGAATTATTTAAAAAAATTGCAGATCACAAATCCGATGAAAATTAATGGGTGCCGCCTGCTATAAAGCTTTTCAGCATCAGGCGGGTTTTTGTTTTAAAATAATTTATTTTTTAAGGCTCCAACTACCCGTAACGACTCTGAAAGATGTTCGTATGACAACTGGGACCGACGGCTTAACATAATCTTCAGGGGCACGGTGTGATGGAGGGTATGGTGTATGTATTTGTACATAATATGTATGTATTTAATACTCGTAGTTCAATGGGTCAAAAGCACTCGAAAGCGTCAGGTTTGTATTAAAGATTTAGTGACAGCTGAGGAAGACCAAAGATGTACAGGGCCCAGCTAGACGTAGGCCTCTCTCAATGTGCGCCATTGCTGCCGAGGCCCGTCCCAGCCACCTTTTTCAGATTGTCTGTCTATCTGGCTAGGTGGCACCCCACCACCCATTTGCTCTACTCTAAGACTCATTTGCTCAAACGACCACCAACCCTTCGACAGATATGGCCTGCCCACTGGTACTTCAGCTTGCTTATTCTGCGAGCTGTCGGTTTAGTTGTTTGTTGGATGACCTCGTTACAGAATTATATCCTTCAAAGAGACTCCAGCTTAGCTCGTTCTATAGGCCACGTGCGCATCGCATGTGGCGCCGCTCTCGCGGCTCAATCGGAAAGTTAGTAGATGCCCGTGTGGCCATGTGGTGACAACAGTCGTTCGGAGTTATGAACAAAACAACACAAAAATTATGTTTTTAATCATTTAACCTAACACACATTCGTTTAGGGCAGGATTTGGTTGGGTCTCCAGGGTTCAGCTATTGCGATGAGCGCTTTATATTATCGTACTGCTGTACGATAGTACGAAGTAACACAGCAGTCGACCCGTGTTTGCAAGTTCGATTCACTCAATTCATGAGGTACCCAGGTACATGAGGTTAGAGTTTTTTTACTTTCCCGATTTGCTTCAAGGGGATTAATACAGTTTTGTCACTTACCCCGAAGCCTGCTGCTATCTCTAAAGTGCTTTGTGATGGATCCGCTTCCACAATAGCCTTTAATTTTTCGTTTTTCACTTTGATCTCCGGCCGTCCACGGGGTTGGTTCTTAAGGTCGCAATTTCCAGAACGAAAACGTTGAAATCAAAAACGTACCGTGCTGTCTTTACCGACACCAGCGCCGTACACATCATTAATTCTTCGAGCTGTTTCTGCAGCACTGGTGCCGCGGTAGAACTCGTACTCGTAAATTTCCAATGCGCGGTAATAAGCGACACCAAAGAAAAAATAATGAGGAAAATAACAAATGAACGATTGTATTCCAAAGAAAAAAAAACAGCTAAATGAATTTATTAGTTTGAATTTGGAATTTTTAACCAAAGAGGAGATATTTCAGATCAAATTGATCAGTACGATCAAACGCTAATTTCATACGTAAGGACCTAATAATAACAAATAAATCACGATAGAATTTTTATACAAGTGAGGTTGCAGACAAGCACACGGTCTACCTGATAGAAAGCAGTTACCGTGGCCTATGGATGTTTGCAAAACCAGTGGAGTCACACTCGTGCTGCCGACCCTGTAAACACAGAGAGTTTCTGTGCTGTCAGTGTAGAATACAAAGTAGGAATAGCCTTTGGTCTTTCCACTGACAGCACAAAAACTCTCCAGTGCGCTCCGGCTCTCCTACTCACCGCCGGGAACACGACACTAGGTTATTATAGCCACGGTATTCTGTAGGGCGGAGTTACTTCCCCTGTCACGTTTTGTATGTAGGTATTTCTCTTCAGACCTATATTGTCTTCTATTTAGAAATTACAATGTATATCCTAAACAGTTATTTCAAGTATTAAAATACGTAACCTATTCCTAATTCTGTGAAAACTATAGAACACTATAATAACATCCGATATTTTCCCACGTAACCCTGTCAGATATAATTTACCAAATTATTGTTACACTAATTTAAAGGAATATCACCACTGATAGCGATGCTGAAGCTAATTTTTAGTAGTCAAAACGAAGAAAGGATAGAAAATATAATATAGAAATAACCATACTAATATTATAAATAGGAAAGTGTGTGTGTGTGTGTTCGTGTGTGTGTGTGTGTGTGTGTGTGTGTGTGTGTGTTTCAGTTTATCCGTCTTTCAAGCCTAAACCACTTAACCGATTTTGATGAAATTTGGTATAGGAGTAGATTAGACATTGAGAAAGGACATAGGCTATTTTTGGTTGTTAATAATATTTTTGGTTAATAATTATCTATTAAAAAGGGAAAAATGTGCGAAGCAGAGGATTGGGTTAGTTGATTAGAAAATATAATAATTTGTATATAAAATGCATCCAAATATGTCACATTTCCCATACATTCCTAATAACATATTATTATAATGTTTGAAAAAAAATATTATTAGTAGATACTCTATCACAAGAAATGGCGTAAGTACAATACGCGTTTTGTATGAGTTAGCTTATGTCAATATTATGCTTAAAACTGCCAATGCGTGCATGTTATGGGATGTCAACTTGAACCAAAATGGTAACTATTTTATACGCCGCATTGGAGTGACACTTACTGCGTCCATAGAGTTTGTATATAGTCTATGGCTCCACAGTAAACTTATACCTATACTTGCGGCACGCTATGATGGCCGCTTTGACATATTATCTAAGTTACAGTCTAGTCATCTGTAGTTGAGTTGATAAGAGAGAGAGAAAGCTAGCTCTGCCAAGTTCCCTTAGTACTTAATGGCCATCTTACCGTGCCGGTAGTCTACCTTTGGGCCCCAAGATAATTTCACTTGCTATTCGGCTCGTCTTCTAAGCTCCACCTTTAAAGTTCGAAGTGGCGATTTTTTTTTATACAAGTGGTATAAATATATATAGGTGGCAGACAAGCGTACGGCCCACCTGATGGAATGTGGTTACGGTGACTTATGGATGTGTGCAACACCAGGGGAGTCCCACTCGTTCTGCCAACCCTACAAGTTTCTGTGCCGTCAGTGTAGAAGACAAAGCATGTCAATGGCAGCACATAAACCTTCCTGAACTGCTCTCAGATGCTCTCTATATCGCTATAACTGGACGACATGCCTAAACAGCCAAAATACTAAAACATAATCTGTAGCATTAATATTATTAAAAAACATATTCTGTCCAGTTTATAAGAAATACCTTGTCTTTAATATTCATAATTTAGTGTACAGGTACCGCACTTATATGGTTAAGGAATATCATTAATTTTATGTGTTTTGTACACTCGTTGTGTCATGCGGCTTCTGTTGATGGAAATTTGTATTTAAATTTCATTATTTAGCAAGAAAACAAACTAACGGAAAGATACGCACTAGAGAGAAGAAATTAAAATAAAACCCTGTACCAACCCGTCTGGCCAGCGTGGACACTGTAGGCCAGTGCCTCCCAACATTGGGAGAGGCCTATGTCCAGCTGTGGACTACGAATGATTGATATATAAGAGCAATAATATCTTTGAGATGTAAGCCAAACTCACCTGTAAGCCGTTATAGATTTATTGACAGATCAGGGTCTATTTACTCTCAAGAGTTGAGAAGTCTGAGTCCTGTTCTCAGTCCAAGGTCCAAAAATCCACCCCCACCCGCTGGGGCCCGAGGGGATTACTGCAAGGGGACTTCAGAAAGTAACTGCCGGTTCCACATTTTTTTATTTAGGTAGCTGAATTTTAATCGAAAGTTCTCTTCTGAAAAATACATACATACATTTAATCACGCCTTTATCCCCGGAGGGGTAGGCAAAGGTGAATTAACACCCACATTTCACCAATCTGTATTCGGTCCCATGTAACAGGGGGTGAGCCTATTGCCGTATTCCGGGCACTATTGTTGACTCGAGCCGTGCATCTGAGGCTGAGTCTGGGCTATACGTATCTGTCTGATGTTAAAGTTAATCAGCCCTATCCCTTAGTCGCCTTGCACGACACCACATGGGAAGAGAAGGGATGGCCCAAATTCTACATTGCCGGGAACCACACGAATAGATAGATATCAAATTTCTTACCTACTTGTTATGCTTGACATAAATAATTATGACACAGTATTGTGTTCTCTATTTTATCTCACGAAACACACAGACAATAAAGTTTTTATATTTTATTATTAAATATACGTGTGGTACTCATATGCATGTAGGTGCATGTTGACAGGCGTAAGAACATACGAATTATGCAGAGTAATGAAGTAACAGAGGCTTTGGTATCTTAGAACGGTTTCCTGACCCTTTATTGAAAATAAATAGATAAATAATGTTATGTCAGTGGTACAGTCAGCGCCGGAAATATCCTTACAACAAAGACACAAAATCATCTCAAAACTAGGGTATTAAAAGCAAATCTAACTGTTTTTTATTTAAATTGTATTATAGTTCGAACTAAAATCGTGTACCAAATATAAGGACAATTAGTCAAGAGGAAGGGGAGAAAAGCGAGGTGTTAAGATAATTATTTATTTAAAGAATATTAGCACCCGAAATTATCGAAATTACTAATAATCCCTCTAACCCCTCCAACTAAGCTAAATTGCTTATGCTAGGAGTGGGTTCACGTCGGTAGTGTCATTGCCAGGATTCGAACACGTGACCTCTCGATCGCAAGGCCGACTCCTTAACCACTAAGCTACCGACGCTTTGTTCATAAAGATCGATTTGATGCTGACTGTACCACCTATCACGATATTGTTTACTGAGTTGTATGGCAAAAGTATTGTAATTACTACATTTTTTCTTTCGTTTGCACTTACTGAATAGTTCTGATGCAGTGCTTGGGTTGAGCACGTAAGGTTAATTTCTTGGTCACTTTAAATTTTCAGCACCAGTGCCATAACATCTACGTTTTAAATCATTTACCAAAACATGTCTTTTAACAGCCTTATAGCCCTTTCCTCGGTGCCACCATGTTCAGACCTTCATAAAAAAGATGAACAGACCTTTAGTCTAGTAAATAAATGAGGATAGGTCATGTACTTGTTAAAATCTGAACTCTCTGTGTACACCAGCTACTCTGCGCTAAACCAACAACTTATCATTATGTTAATTTAAAGCTTTTCGTCTTAAATCTAGTCCTGTAGTCTAATGGCGGATTAGTAATATAATAAGCCCGATACCCATCTGTCCAGGGCAGAAACAATTTGATTTTGAATATAGCTTATGTTAAAACTGCGGGAATATATAATGAGATGGCTCTTTCGTTTATTCGTTCTCTTTTTTAAATTGGCTGATGACGTCACAGAGCAGCCAAAGTTCGAATATTTAAAAAAAAATCCGTTCGGAAACTTTGTTGCAAGTTCGTCTACCAAATTCGGTTAGCTCCCTGGAGTTTTTAAGTATTTATTTGCGTTTTAAGAAAACCAGTGTCTAAAATTACTTGTAGGTAGGTATTCCTGTTAATCCCTCAAGCTAGGATAATTGGTTTAGTTCGTTAAGAGTTCACGTCGGCAGTACAATGAGTGATGTTTGATATTCAACCTGTCATGCCCCTGTCATACGACTAAAACCTGTTCTATATGAGTTGATCTACTTCTTCTCGCTCTTAGAGTTTATAAGATCACCCCACCTAGATCTCAGAGTCTCAAAGTCATCTTATTTGCGGGCCAATACCTACACCTGCTAATTAACTAATGAAGAACTCTGACACAGCCTTATCTCTTGGAGTTGGGGGTCATATTGCTATCCATTTTGCTGCATGAACTTCTCCATATCGTATGGTTTTATCCGAAAAGTTAGACCATTCGCACGTATAATATCATCTCCTTGACGTCAAATTTATTACCCACGTAGCCCAAAGGTCGCCAAAGAAAGTTTCAAATAAGGAATTTTAAAAAGTTAGTAGAGGAATGAAGGTTATTAATATTTTGCTTTTCATAACTGGAAATGGCAACGGGTTAGGATAACGGGTCAGGTTAAGAATCGACCTTCCCGATGGGTCTTTCGGTGAACAATTTTAGACTTTGACTACAGAAATACATGTAAAAGCCTGTTTAGTAGTTTGCTTGCATTAGATTATAAAATGAATTGAAAGATACAACTTACACAAAGTTATCTCAATATGCCTTTTTAAAGATATTTCCCCTCCAACACTGACTTAGAAGTCCTTTTATTCATAATGATAAACAACATTCAACCTAATACACTCGCATTATATAAAATGAGCGTCACTAAATTGGTATTGACCTCAAAATTGATGCTCTTTGCTCACACAAATTGTACACTATTATAATTATGTAGAAAACCGCACATCGTATAGTGTCGTATCATTACGACACAAACCCGCGAGGGGGACAGACAAACTGATACAATTCTTATTTAAATAATTTGAAAATAAAATGTGAAAGATATAAAAAAAGTTACAGGAGTTATAACCTCTTTGTTCGGATAGATGAAGTTTGATTTTCGAACGTAACGTTTTCTGTGTACGGTGGTAGTGAAATATTTTGTATCTGTGGAAATTGTGAGTGTTGTTTTGCGCCAAAAGTGAACGTTTTGTTAATATTATATTTTATTGCTAAAAAGTGAGATGGCTACGAAAAATTATAAGGTGTTTTACAGACTGGGTAAGCATTGTAGATCAAACAGTATGTCATTCTTGAAATGGAATTGATTTTATTAATTCTATCGCGATGTATAAGTGTTCCTGTGACTATGACTACTGAAAAGTAACTGAAATGTCGGGATTAGTGTTAATAATAAAATAACACTAATTGAAACGCGACAGAATCCGGTAATATTCATTCAATGTGTAACATTCGCGTAGGTAAACTTCTTTCAACAATATTATTAGTGTCATGTGAGCTACGTCGCTGGATATAGTGGGTTCGCTTCCCATTCTTGACAGCCTCCGTGGCGTAGCGGTAGTGAACGCGGCCGCTACGCAGGAGGCGCGGGTTCGATCCCCGCTCAGTGCAAATATTATATTTGTATGCATAAATATGTATATTTGCATTGGTCTGGGTGTTTCTATTTATAATATGTATGTATTTACAAAAAAAAAAACGTATCTAAGTATGTTTATCCGCATTCTAGATTCCATAACACAAGCTAGTTAAGCTATGCTTACCATGGGTCTAGATAGCGTTGTGTGAAATGTTGTGGAATATTTTTTTATTTATTTATTTATTATTCAGTACAAAATAAAAAACAAGTGCGTCACTCTGGTGCTGCCGCCACTCTTCTAATATGCCTTTCTTGACTACATATTTTAATCGTTAGAGAAGAATCAAATTTCCCTTAGTAAGACGCGCTCATCTAGCGCATGCTTCTGCTAGAGGGACTACTAGTTCGAACTACTAAGTCTCTGCCACCTGATGTTCATTCAAGAGCCTGAAAACATTACACACCTTTTTAAAACAATGATTAATCATTTGAACGGAAATTCAAAACAGACTGATACCCTTTCCGGCTATTTCCTAGTATTCTCAGACACATTACCTGTCTGGCGACAGGTCATCAAAGACTGACGTCAAAAATTTCTTTTTTTTTAAATAGAACTTAAGCTCAGATAGCTACGTAATCGCAGGAAACAGTTTAAAGTTCATGAATATTAAAGAAAGATGGACGATTCTTAATGATCCATGGCGCCTAATAAAATTATGTTAATATAGTCGGTTTCGATACTTGTAGACTTGATTTTGGAGGACCATACATATTTAATTATAATCATTACGTTCTGGTCAGTGGAAGTACCATAGGATATTTGGTCGAGAGGTAGCAGGTTCGAAGTCAATACATGATGACAGGACGAGTTGCTTTGGCCTCAACCCCTGCTGATGAAGCTTTGATGCAGGCTTCCCTCTCAAGGCCGGGAGATCAGAAGGAAGTCGCTACCATGGAAGCTGTATAAGCCAAACCAAAAAAAAGAAGGAACCCATCCAAATAGCAACTGCGCCTAGGTAGCTTAACCCACTCTCGTCTCAGAGTCCGTGTCCACTTTCAGTTTTACCCATCCACTTCATGCTATTTAAGGGATCCATGGTGATGAGCCCATTGGCACGCATACCATCTTCCTCCTAGTCAGTACTTTTTACCCCTCCCCAAAAGTATTTTTTTTATACAACTGAGGTGGCAGATTGTATGTGGCCACCGTGGCCTATGGACGTGTGCAACACCAGGGGAGTCACACTCGTGCTGCCGACCCCGTAAACGCAGGAGTTTTGGTGCCCTCAGTGTAGAAGACCAAACAGGAACAGTTTTGGTCTTCCCACTGAAAAACCTCTCCAGTAAGCTCTGCAGTATTCTGTCGGACTGCTCAATTGGCCTGGAATACCGTCTGGTTCTATATACTCCGTCTAGGTCTTTGAATTGAGCGCCTGCAGAATTTGGAAATGTGTTTGGCCTTCAAAAAAACTACCATGTCACGGAATACCGTAATAAATTGAACTGGCTCCCTATTCTGCAGCGCTGTAACGTTCACATTTTAAATCTTCACTACACTGTTCTTCACAATCCTAACGCTCCAACTTATTTGCGGGAACGCTTTGAATATCTTGTACCCAGGGACAAACCCTGTCGTCTTTCTTCCTCTCTTCTGCTTCGCACATCTACACATAGTATTAGCTGCTATGGATGGATCCTTCACGGTGCAAGCTGTGCGGTCTTGGAGCTCACTACCTCACTCCATTTGTAATAGTAATTCTCTGGACATCTTCAGGAGAAGAACTAGGGAACATTTTCTATCACAATAATGTAGTCTGCATATATCTATATCTCTACGTTTCTAACATGCGTGTATATGTGTGTATAATTTGTAAGTATGTATTGTAGGTACTTACATATATATGTATGTGTGTAGGTGTATGTATGTATTAATATAATATGTTCGCTATGTATGTGTGTATTTGTGTATAATGTACCTTTAGGTGCGTTTTTTCATTATTATATGTTCTTTGTGTGCACTTCACATCCCCCTTCATTACCATATACTTCTCTGCTACGGTTTGTTGAGAGAGAACTCATTTTGAGTTATGCTCGCCTTTGTACATGTTCCTTGAAATATTGTATGTATGATCTCTGTATTGTGTGTGTGCAATAAAGAATTAAGAATACCTATTAGCTACAGACATGAGCATCATTATCATCCTTCCCGGTCCAAGTGCCCCAAGTCCCGGTCACATCGGAAGCCTTCACCTCAGAGACCAGTTTCCGCTTTATCCAGCCTAACTACGATGTGACTGAGCTTCATTATTTTCCGTGAAGCAATGGTGATATCAAAGTATTGCAAGTAGACCAGTTGTCAGACTATTTAGGGCTCCAACTACCTGTAACGTCTGCCTTAGATCTTAATATGACATCCGGGACCGACGGCTTAACATGCCCTCAGAAGCAAGGAACACCTAGACTAATACAAATAAACATATTTTTGCATACTAATATTTGCACATAGTGGAAATCGAACCCTCTGACGTAGCAGTTGAACCCTCTACCGTCACACCACAGAGACCGCTTAGGGACTGCATCTAATATCTAATACTTACATATCCACAAAAAAACTTAGAATTACAAAGAGATCAAGCATTAAACGTAAGAAAATTATACAAAATCATTTGATCCGTGTCTATGATCTATTTTTAATGATGGCCGCCAGGGACGCCATTACGTTCCAATTTCAAATTCAAATTTCGAAGCCGTCTGCGTAGGCGCCGCGCGTCTGTCGCAACTGCGGTTTTGTGAAAAAAAAATAGTCATTTCTGTTTCCGGATCGGTAAATAAGGGGTGTACTGTGTTTGGGGGTGGACACGACCCACTAGACTGTCAAGGTTGATGATTATTATGTACTCAATCGATTTCATTCCGAATGATTTTGTTTGTATAATAATGTGTTTTCAATCGATTTTTGTTTAGTGGTTTTAAGTATAAATGTTAAGTATAAAATGGATGTTATTTTATTATTTAAGAGAAGTAGTATTTAGGTATTTGGCTAAGTAGAATTTGGGCCACCCCATCTCTTCCCAAGCGGTGTCATACAAGGCGAGTATGGTATAGGCTGTTTAACATCTGAATACAGCCCATTCTTAGCCTCAGATGCATGGCTCGAGTCAACAATAGTGCCATGCGGTAATAGGCTCACCCCATATTAAATGGGACCTATTTTTTTTTATTCAACTGAGATAGCAGGCCAGTCCACCTGATGGAAAGTGGTTACCGTGACCTATGGACGTGTCAGGGCTGTCACAATAGTGCTGCCTAACTTGTAAACACAGAGAGTTTCTGTGTCGTCAGTGTAGAAGACAAAGCAGGAATAGCCTTTGGTCTTCCCACTGATAGCACAAAAACTCTCCAGTGGCTACCCTACTCACCAGCGGGAACACAACACGAGGTTATTATGGCTGCGGTATTCTGTAGGGCGAAGGTACTTCCTCAATCGGACTGTTCAATTGGGCGGAAAACCATCTTGTCCTACCTACCATACATTGATTATATACATTGATTAGTGAAACGTGGGTGTCAATACACATCTTGCTTACACTCCGGGGTTAAAGTCGTGATTATTTGTGTATAATAGGTCGTTACATATGAAATTGTAAAAAATTTCTTACAGATTCATGAGGTCGTTATTACTGTATTTTTTTTTATTCCTGTAATTTTCAATTTAATTTTCTGTGATTTCCATTATTTACACTTTGTTGTTATTTTACAACTCTGTATAAAATTTTGTTTTTATTGGCCGCTTGATAAATTAAATTCGATCTTCAAAAACAGTACCTACCTACTGCCTAATAGTGCTATCCATTTTGATGATAAATTTCGTATTACTTTTTTACAGCTGTCACTTTTCAAAAATGTAATAAAAGTTGCTGTTAGCTTAATATTGTCTCATTCATACACAAAAAAAAGATAATATATGGATTTGTCATTCCTAAAAAAAATGCAAAAATCTTAGTACTGCAAATAGGGTTTCCTCCAATATCTTCAATCAAATGGCAATTTTATATGTAACGACCTATTATGTATGTATGTATTGATATATATGGGTTTTCTGGGTCCAAGAAAAATCACCTACAAGCCGTTACACCTGCTGATTGACGAACGATTCTCTACCGCAGGATTTTCTTCCAAGATTGGAAGTCAGATGGCAGTAATTTCCGTAAAAGTAAAAATTGGTACAGTCCCGGGTCCTCTAAGCGGGGCGAGAAAAAGCATCTGATGAGGCCGTCAAGCTGAGTGCCACCATTGTTAACATGGTACGTGTTTATAATGGTGGCCCACTTTCCTCAGACTATGCCTTCAGCTTACCATCAAACAGGTAGTAGGTATAATTAACAGAATTACAATTAAACTAGCTGACCCGGCGAACTTCGTACCACCAATATTTTGCCGCCCGCGTGGCGTCAGGTTCCCGCTGCAACCTCTACTATATTAAACATGTATTATACATATAAACCTTCCTCTTGAATCACTCTATCTATAAAAAAAACCGTTTCGTATTTAAGCATACAAAGGGATATAGGGACAGAGAAAGCTACTTTATTTTTACTATGTAGATAGTCTAGGGTTTATATCCAAATGGTTGACACCCAACAAAGTATTCCACCATAATGAGGATAGCATGCGAATATTAATTGATATTTAATGTAGATATCCTCTGTAATGAAAATCCACTGTTGTGAACGGTGCGGCTACGCAGGTGACGCGAATTCGATCCCCGCTCTGTGCAAATATTTGTACTCGTGAATATGTCTATTTGCATTTGACTGGCTATTGCCGTGCTTTTGATAGTACGTTTAGCCGTTGGTGCCGGTTATCTATGGCAGTCGTAACGGGTAGTTGCAGCCCTCAAAAATCCAACTAGTCTAGCTATAGACTAGTCGGTTTTTTCTCACGATTTAGGGCATCCGTGGTAATGAGCCCATTGGCACGCATATCATCTTCCACGACGCCAAGCCAGCACTATTTGGGTGTATCTAATTGTGAAATCTAATCTAATTGTGTTGTGTAATAAATAATTCAATAAAAGCTTTTTGTTTTGGTTAAGCCTATCTGTTATTCCAGACCATAATCTATGCCTGTACCAAATTTCACCCAGATTCGTTCAGCCGTTATAGCGTGATTGAGTAATAAACATCCGAAAATGTTCCAAACTTTTATAATATTAGTACGAAGTTGGATATTTCATGTTCCACATGTTCCACATCATTTCACACCCATAGTAAGCATAGATTAACTAGCTTGTGTTATGGAATCTAGAATGCGGATTTACATACTTAGATACTTTTGTAAATACATAAATAATATACATAGAACACACAGAACGGTAATCACTTATCAGGCATGACTTGAACTTTAAAAGCAAAAGTAAGACATCAGGGAATTTACATCATCATTTTCTGAGCCTCTTCCCAACTGCAAACGACTTTCCAGTCAAACTGTTATGCGACTGAACAATAAAATATTTTGTATGACTGTAATCTGACATTTACAACCAATTGGCGATATCGAAGTTCTATAGTTAGACTAGTCGCATTTTGAGGACTTTATCAACTACCCGTAACGACTAACATAGATATGTTTATGGTAACCGGGAACGACGGTTTAACATGCTCTACGAGGCATGGAAACATAGAGGATGAATGCTAATAGACATCTTCATGCATAAAAATATTTACACTGAACGAGAATCGCATCCGCATCCCCCGCGTCGCAACGCTATAAATTTCCATAGTTATGATGACATAATAAAAGCATATAAAAGTGAATAATACAATACTTAATTAATGTCTGACCCCTGGTCCCAACCGCCGAATTTTCATCAATACAAAAGGTAAAAGAACACAAAAAGCTAGTTTAACCAACAGAAAAAAACTTAACAAGCAATGTTTCCACTAGTTTGAACTAGAAAATTATCTAGAATTTTCCACAAAAGAACCAATTTGCTTATTGTTGTCGGGTTAAATTGTACGTAAGAAGAGGGTAGACGTACATTGCAAAATCAAATTGTATTGTGCGTGGTCATTCGGTCGTGAAGCGTCGCGGGGGTAAGACGTGGAGGGTGGGTCGTTAGGGAAATATTTTATACTAGCGACCCGGCCTGGCTTCGCACGGGTGGCAAAAACGTTGAATAACCAATATAGCCTATGTCTTTCACGCAGAATGTAGCTTTATAATGGTGAAAGAATTTTTAAAATCAGCCCTATAGTTTCTGAACCTATTTTCATTACAAACAAACTTACAAATCTTTCCTCTTTATAACCACTTAGGGGCCGTCTATTAATCACGTGATATTTAAAAAAAAAAAATTTTAACCCCTCCTTCCTCTTGGTGATATGTGATACCCCCAACATCACGTGTATTTTTAGTACCTCCAAAGAATATTAAAACTTTTAGAATCCTCTTCATCCCAGCGTTAATCCCAGTCGCATCCAAAGCTTTCAATTTGGAGACTAGGATCCGCCTTACCAGTCCAATTGCAGATTTGGCTGAACTTCGACATTTTCCGTGAAGCGACTGCCATCTGAACTCCACTAACCAAAGGCGATACTGAAGCATTGCAGTTACACCAGTTGTTGGATTTTAAGGGTTTCAACTACACGTAACGACTGCCATAGATGTTCGTATGGCAACCGGGATCGACGGCTTAACGTGCTCTCCGAGGCTCGACCAGGCAAATACACATACATATTCATGCATACAACTATAAACTATAATCTTATTTTATTCTAAAATTAAGTAGCATTATAAAAATATCTAGACAGGCTAGACTAAACTTTTCGGTTAAATTTCGTTATTTTTGTCAATTATTATAAGAATTAGATTACAATACAAAATGTCCTAGAATAATTATAGTATTAAAAATAGGATATCAACATAGCAATAATAATAATATAGTCATAATGTCCAAGATAATTCACAATGTCCAAAATAAATACATTAATGATGTCAACAATATACTATAAATTTCTCCTCCTAAATCCATTAGAAATGCTGATACTGGCTTCATATTTATTTTTAGAAGTAATATTAATATATACATGTATGCCGGAAGAAGAAGAAAAACCAATAAACCAATAATACAAGAACCAACAATGACGGGGGGCGGGGGGTGTGAAGTATAGAATGCCGGAGCCCTTGAAAATGGACAATTTAGATGAGATATATCCACTGTGGCAACGATTTTTAGTGAGTTTTAAAGTATTAACTCTTGGTATATATGGCAAAGGAAATAAGTAAATAGACTCATACAACTTAATTACATAAATACATCTTCCCTGAAACTTTGCCTCCAGCTTAGCATTACGCGAGGTGAAGTAAACCATAATATTATAATCATATTATAATAATATATGATTATAAAATTTAAATATAAAAATATAAAATAATAAAAGGTATATAAGTTGTATATAAAAAGAATATAAAAGGTTGTATTTTAGACTAGTATTACCTCTTTTCATCTCAGCACTTTACCTAGGTATATGCAACAAAAATCATTAATATGCAAGAAAATCATGATTTTCCAAACGTCAAAACAACAATTTTTGAAGTGACAGTCACTATGAAGCTTATTTGCCACCTAAATTATGAGTAATAATTACTTATAACTTATTTACGTTAAAATTACTAGTGAAAACAATAAATCACCATTATTGTGTTGACTAATTGGGCCTGTTAATTGTCTCTACCTACTCCAATATGATAGGCGTGATTGTACGTGTGTAATTAGATCTAGTTAGTCTTGAAATTAATAATTCTATGGTATGCTATTATAATAGATAGGTCAGGAGCTGATAGACGAGAAAGATTTTTTTATACCACTTGGGTGGCAGACGAACACACGGCCCACCTGATGGAAAGTATTTACCGTGGCCTATGGACGTGTGCAACACCAAGGGCGTCACACTCGCGCTGCCGACCCTGTTAGAACAGAGAGTGTCCTTTCGTCTTCCCACTGACAACACAAAAACTCTCCAGTGAGCTCTGGTTACCCTACTCACCGCCGGAAACACAATACGAGGTTATTATGGCCGCGGTATTCTGTAAGGTACTCCCCCAGTGGGACTGCTCAATTGGACGGATATACCGTCGTGTCCTACCTCCTACATGAATAAATAATGATTCTATTATTTGAATAGTTATTGAAGTAGACAGAGTCTGTGTTATTTCTGTATTTAAAGTTACGCGAGCGACTACAGTATGGGGTTCTTCAAGAAGCGCATTAGAAAATTCTTACAGGATCGGCAGCAAAAGTATGACGCCCCTGGTGTTGCACACGTCCATAGGTCACGGTAACCACCTCTAATCAGGTTGGCCCTGTGCTTGTTTGCTACCTAAGTGATATAAAACAGATAGTTATCATTATCATCATCGAGTACACTAAAATGCAATCTAAACTTGCATTTTCGGAGGTTCGCTTATTGTTTTAGATTGACATGTTGGCTTTTCTGCCCATCGAAAAAAGGCTGCACCAAAACCTAACCCCATTTAGTATTGATACCTATTTCCATCTCATCTGTACTATTATTAAAGTTTATTTCGAATGTTTCGAATTAAGAAAAAATATTATTAGGTTGAATAGCTGGTTTATTGAAGAAATATGTTAAAGGCTATAATCATTCATATCATTTACCACTTAAGGGAGCTTAGCAATAATCATATATAACAACAAATCTGGCAGATTTGGATATGTACAAAATTGAATAATAATAAATTGTGAGCATACCTATTTTGGCTTGGTTGGTTGATTTCGAAAATATGCCATGAGCTCCTGGTCTAGATTAAACATAAATAATGCATTTTACATGCCTACATTGTAGTTGTAATTATACACCGTATTTAGACAGACCATTTCCCACACCTCGGTACAGTGTATTTGCTGTTTTTCCATACTGTTAATAAATTATATTTACTGTGAAAACACGTTTTAAAATCACATTATAAATCAATTTTAATTAAAATACAGGGTTCCTAGTTAATCGGTGTTTTATCGAATGCATTTCAGCCCCTCTAGACAAGTGGCAATTCGCTAGCCGGCGTTTGGTGGAATAGAATGACGAATGTATGGGATTTGACGTAAATGACAGTCGTTAAAGCATGTCAAATACGTCAAATCCTATACATTCGTCGTTCTATTCCATCAAACGCCTGCTAGCGAATTGCCACTTGTCTAGATGGACTTATCAGTTTTCGGTTTTCAGTTTAATTATGAAACGACTGAACATGGATATTTATCGTGAAGCGACTGCCGTACCATCTAACTTCAACTCACTGGTGATATTATGTCGTATTTAGACTACATACATACATATTCTCACGCCTGTATATCTCGGAAAGGGTAGGCAGAGATGTATTTACACTCACGTTTCGCCAACTTTGATTTTCGGAGATTTAGGTAATAGAGGGCGAGCCTATTGCCGCTTAGCAGGCACTTTGTCTTGTGCAGGATGAAAAACAGCCCTATCCCTTTGTCGCCTTTTAAGATACACAGAGGAAGCAGTGTAATTAAACTAGTTTGAAACAAATTTTAAAGTGATTTTTTTTTAGATTTTGATCAGAAAGACGGACTTGTACCCACGACCTGTCGTTTACAGGGGAGATTCTTGTATACAGCTACTTGAATACTGATTTTCAAAATTCTCCTAATTTATCTTGGGGCGACGGTGGAGCTATCTACTGAAATTCTTACGTACTATCGGACTTTATAGGGCTAGAACTTTTTGCTTTTTTGATTCTAGATTATAATATCGTCTTTAAATTCTTCAGGCTTTTTCTTCTTAAAACGGTTTTTTGGAGGCACTTCGAAACAAGGATTTGTCTTCGTATAGTCATAGATAGGTATCTATTTTCCTACACACGACAACACGTGCAGGGCTTAGATGTCACCCTCATACGTTCCAAACAATTCCATCAAGAACCAAGCAGTTCTGCGACTCTTTTCTTTACTGCACCATTAAGTCTTGGAATACTTAACCAGCAAACACATTTCCATCTAACAATTCCGGATCTTTTAATCGAGGAAAAGCATCTGATGAGGCCGTCAGGCTTCTTCATCATCCTAGCGTTTATTCCAGTCGCATCTGAAGCTTTCAACTTGGAGTTTGGGGTCCGCTTTACCAGTCTAACTGCGGACTTGGTTCAAATTCGACAGTTTCCGTGATGCAACTGCCATTTGACCTCCACAACCCGAAGGTGATATCGAAGAATTGCGGTTAGACTAGTTTTTGGAGTTTTGAGGGCTTCAATTACTCGTAACGACAGCCATAGATATTTGTATAGCAACCAGCCGTCAAGCTGAGGGCCATCATTGTAATTTGTCTGTAATGGTCTTTTTCATAAAACTTTACCTGGTGAAATCATAGAGTATTTTCACTATCATCACTGCCTAGTATAAAACAAAGTTGCTTTCTCTGTCCCTATATCCCTTTGTATGCTTAAATCTTTAAAACTACGCAACGGATTTTGATGCGGTTTTTTGAAATAGATAGAGTGATTCAAGAGGAAGGTTTATATGTATAATACATGTTTCATATAGTAGAGTGTGCAGCGGGAACGGGATCTGACGCCACGTGGGCGGAAAAATATTGGCGGTACGAAGTTCGCCGGATCAGCTAGTATAGTATAAAACAAAGTCGCTTTCTCTGTCCCTATATCCCTATGTATGCTTAAATCTTTAGAGCTACGCAACGGATTTTGATGCAGTTTCTTCTAATAGATAGAGTGATTCAAGAGGAAGGTTTATATGTATAATACATGTTTCATATAGTAGAGGGTGCAGCGGGAACGGGATCTGACACCACGTTTGCGGAAAAATATTGGCGGTATGAAGTTCGCCGGGTCAGCTAGTATAGTATAAAACAAAGTCACTTTCTCTGTCCCTATATCCCTATGTATGCTTAAATCTTTAGAGCTACGCAACGGATTTTGATGCAGTTTCTTCTAATAGATAGTGTGATTCAAGAGGAAGGTTTATATGTATAATACATGTTTCATATAGTAGAGGGTGCAGCGGGAACGGGATCTGACACCACGTTTGCGGAAAAATATTGGCGGTATGAAGTTCGCCGGGTCAGCTAGTATAGTATAAAACAAAGTCACTTTCTCTGTGCCTATATCCCTATGTATGCTTAAATCTTTAAAGCTACGCAACGGATTTTGATGCGGTTTTTTTTAATAGATAGAGTGATTGAAGAGGAAGGTTTATATGTATAATAACATCCATTGCACACATACGAAGCCGGGGCGGATCGCTAGTAAATAATAATCCTCCTTCTGGCGCAATCGGGAAAAAAGAGCGTGACGGTAGTACAAGTTTGTACTACCGTCACGCTATCCAGCTCTTTTTAACAGGCAACAGGCAACCAATAATAAATAGTTAAATAAATAATAATTACGTCAGTCTAATTGCTAACTAACTGCCATTTTATTGAGTAATTACAAGAGTGACCTTTAGTGTACAGCTAAACAGTAAGTACATGTTACAATGTACTTGATATGAATCTTTATGCTGAGTTCGTATGAATTGAATAGTAATTATAAATCAACTTTATTGTGCTAGGTGTGTATTTTACGGTAATTATATTGTACTAAGTAGTAGGTAGTTTGTGCAGTCGGAATTATGTCCAGTGGTACGGTCAGCATCTGATCTACCTTCATGAACAAAGTGCTCAAAATGATCTTAATTCCTTGATATTCCCCCCTTTCTGCTGACTCATTGTTTTGATATATGGTACATACCTTTAGTTTAGACAATAATACAATTTAAATCCAGAAAATACCTTAGGAATAAGATGATCTTGAAATCGAAATGAATAGAAAAAATTGAATCAGTCTAGACGGGGTTTGAACCCGCGATCTTTGCCTTACAAGGGCAATGCTTTGAATAAACACTTGTTCTTTTATGCATGGCTAGCGGGGGCCCACGAGTTCGTACGCGTGGAGCGAGTGAGACTTTCATACAAGCTACCAACTCTTAGCATTACCAACCCCTTTTCATCTTAACCCCAAAACAGGATTGATTTCTAGGGATACATTATTAGCACACCTCCACACCATCTAAAGAACCATACATTTTTAATTTCACGTCTCTCACTTCAAAACATAGGACTTTCTTACAAACTTCTAACCCTCGTTTTACCCCCTTAGGGGTGGAGTTTCGTAAAATCCGTTCTCAGCGGATGTCTACACCCTATGAGGAACCTACATGCCAAATTTCAAGTTTGTAGGTGTTGTAGTTTCTGAGATATCGTGATTAATTTGTGAGTTTTATTTCGCTTTTAAACAAATAGGTATAAGACCTTCCTGATTGAAATCGGTCAAAAAGTATCTACTGTCTATTCAATATTATGTAAGACGTTCCACCAAGTGCCATTGATCAACAGTATAAACTCTTATAATAGGCTCGCCACCTATTACATTGGGACCTGAACATAAACTGGCGAAATGTGGGTGCTAGCACCTCTGCCTACCCCTTCGGGGATATAGGCGTGAGTTTATGTTATGTTTTATGCTGAAAAGTAACAATTAAAAAAAAAGAATATTAGCAACTACAATGACTAACATTCCCTCTAAGCCCTCCAACTAAGCTAATTTTGTGCTAGGAATGGGTTCACGTCGGTTGTGTAATGACTAGGATTTGAACCCGGACCTCTCGATCGTAAGGCCGACTCCTTAACCAGTAAGCTATTCTGTCCATGCTATACTATTCATTTATTTCAATGTGAAGATCGTTTTGAAATTTCTAAGTGTTCAGCTAATTCTCAGGGATGCTGTAGCCCAGTAAATACACAAAGAATGTAAAACTTAACAATGTGGTTAAAGGATATAGCTGCTCTCCTTACCAGTAAACATGATACTGACCATGAAAAATATCTATTTGATAGCACTAGGCTTGCTCTTTATAATGTACCTAGGTACGACCTAATAAACATAACTGGGCTAGGCGGGGGTTGCAGGGGCAATGCTTTGACCAGTAAACCACCAAACCTCGGCCTAAACAATTCAAAATTCTTCTTTATGTGTCTTTGAGGCGACAGTGGAGCCGTCTGCCGATATTCTTACGAACTATCAGAACCAAAGAATGATTTTTCAATCATTTTTACTACTCCGCCCATACAAACAAAATAACCAATAACTGGAGAAATGTGGGAATCCCGAAATGAAAAATATTTATTTGATAGCACTAGGCTTACCCTTTATAACGTAGGACGGCGTAGGACGTAATAAACATCACTGGCGAAATGTGGGAATCCAGAAATAAAAAACAAAAACCCGATGCCTAGGTACTGGAAGTTTGTAAGTAAATGCTTTTTGCGAAACTATCTTATTGAGAAGCTGTCCTGAAATCAAATCAAGCTTCAGTTACAGCATTCAGTTTTATAATTTTTATAAGAACAGTATGTTCTGCCGTGTGGTGTTGAAATGTAATGTTGCAAAATAACAAATAAGTAATCAAAATAAAATCAAATTAATGTTAAATTAAATAAATATGAAATTACAGTAGAGTTTCGTGAAATCCGTTTTTAGCCGATGTGTACACTTTATAAGGTACCTACCGTCCAAATTTCAAGTTTATAGGTGATATATATAGGCCCTCTTAGGGTGTGAGTACCACGGAGTCCCCAACTCGCCCCCGGGTATCTTGTATCTATCTATAATATCGCCAACTTAAGTGAGATCAGCGAAATTTGTTCGTCCGTGATTGAGTAATTAACATCCAAAAAATATTCACAAGCTTTCACATTTTTGAATTAGTTCTTTTCATTTCATATAGATTTTTATAATTAGGTCTTACATAAGCCACTCCACTCGTTCCCGGCAGAGTAGAATTTGGGCCACCCCTTCTCTTCCCATGTGGTGTCGTACAAGCCGACTAAGGTATAGGGCTGATTAACTTTAACATCAGACAGATATATTATGTACAGCCCAAACTCAGCCTCAGATGCATGGTTCGAGTCAATAATATTGCCCGGAATACGGCAATAGGCTCACCCCCTATTCCGTGGGACCGACTTTCGAGTGACTCTTCTGAATTGGTGAAATGTGGGTGTTAATTCACCTCTGCCTGACCCTCCGGGGATAAAGGCGTGATTATATGTACGTATGTATGTAATAAAATATATGATCGTATTGTCATCAATCAATTACAAACTTTGTCCAAACTTTATGCTGCTAACTACTTCCTAATAAAAATCTTCTTTGCCCAAATCGGACATCGAGCTACCACTACACAATAGACTAAAAGTACCTTTGCGGCACCAAACAATTTTAAACGACATTTTTACCACATAAAAAGCACCCAGTTAATGAAAAAATACATTTACCTACTTACAATATAAAAAAAAAACATAACCCTTAAATACTAACTTACTAAAAGTGTGAGTCCATTAGTACATTACTTTCCCAGACCAAGTTTCCCTATATAAATCAAATAAATCTCTAATCTGACAGTAAACAAACACTAAGGCCATTAAAACTTCATTTACAAGTCACTGTCAACCGACACTATAAATGAAATTTATTTCCACACCATTTGTCACTTTAGAAGCCATGAAAAATAATCATACAAATAACCAATATAAAAAAATCTCCCTTCCCCCTTAAAAAATACCCGATTTTAAATAAAACATTACTGTGTTGAAAGTTCCAAGTAGACTGGTAGCATTCACTACTTCATAATATAATTTTGAAACTGAACACCATTATATATTACTGTTTCTTTCACTCTTGAAGCTAACATATAAGTTAGTGAAGATAGATAGGTTAAAGAGGGTCGTATTGCATATCATTAAGACACGAATCGAGTAGTAGCAGGTAACTTAGTTCTTTCTCTGTCTAACATAGGATATTGACGTGTGTATGAAAGGGAAAGTTGAATGAAATATGATACTCGATTACTCGAGACTTTTTTGTTATAAAATATTACGACCATTGAAGGGTTAACAGATTGGTCTATTTTTAAATATAGTCTTAGGTTTTTTAATCAATGGTGGTTTGTGTTAATATGAAAAACGTTAGTTTTTATTAGGCATTATGTACCTATCATACTATTAAATTAACAGCATGCAATACCTGAATGCGAAGCGCTAATTATGTAAATTAAAAAAAAACGTAATCTCAAAAACCTTTAATAATAAGCTTAATATTTAATTTAGGGTTAATAAATAACACACCAAATATTACAACATCGATTTTGATTGGAAAAATTGAATGCTCAAAGCGGTACTTGAACCCGGGGCCAGTTCTCTGACCCTGGAGTACTCTAGCCTACTGAGTAACTTGAATACTTCCAAATTCACCTTTGCAACCATCTTACCATAGTTAGATTTAGCTTACCTATTCCAAGAAATATCAGTGGGTACTATTCAAGCATGGAGACTAGATTAGAAGCAGGACAATATCATAATTATGGGAGAAAAGTTGAAAAAAGTTTCCAGCTGTATGCGCTAAATAACAGTTCAAAAACCTTCCACAATGGCGCCGTTGGAGGCACAGGGTAAGGTATCAATGTAGCAATTGTTGTTAATATCATTGTCGACTAACGTAGTTAATTATTGAGAATTTCAACAACTTACGTTGGACAAAATATTGTAGTAAATATAACCTTAAAGAAAATGTGCATTTTGAGTAATTTTATTTCGCAAATTGTGAATAGTACGGTTATTGATTTGATTTAATGTCAATGTGGCGCCATCTTAATTTAATACATTTTGACGGACACTTTTTCATATACTAGATTGTCCTACGTCCTTCTAGTGTCCATGCATTCAAGTTATTTCTATAGTCCGTTATTCAGATAGTAAATTGACAATTGAAAATGTCAAATTGTGAAATAATGATACCAGCTTTTAGAGTTTAGTGACGTACTCGAAACTATCGACAATATTTGTGGCCTAACTATGAGTGGCTTGGCTTTATTATATTTAAAAAAAAAAGTTATAGTTCAAAAGTTTTTTTAGTTTCGTACACTATCCATGTAAGGTAACTATAAAGTAACCTATAAAAATCTGTACTAATTTAATTTATCGACAACTTTCGATACTGGTGGCACATGACTAATTTTTCATTGCAATAAACTAGCAACTTTTACCATCTGAAATTTAAAAAGAAAAAACATTATATAGTTTTAAAGATTTACAAACGTTCCATACCAACTTTAACTCTGCTTACGCTGAAAGATGGAATGGATACGCTGAATTACACTACATTTCATCTTTCAGCTTCAGCTTTTCAGCAACCCTTCGTGCGCGAGTCCGACTCGCACCTGGCCGGTTTGTTTATTTGTAATTGTGTGTCAAACATCCTCAAAATTTTAGATTGACATAATCATATATACTACGATTAAAACGGTCAACGGAATATTTACCATGTTTTGTTTGCTATCCTCAAAATATGTAAATATTCAAGTGTAATGGCGGGTTCTTGCTGTATCGATCGGAAAGTTTGCGGGTTGCATGCGTGCGTTCCTGCGGACGATTCTCTGTTTAGAAAGTTTTGTTAAAAATATCTTAATACTTAGCAACTATCATATCCGCTAGATGACTAAAAGGTCCGTAAAACCTTATTGTCGTTTACATAATTGTAAAATTATGACTTTCATACCTAAACTGAATAAAAGAAATTGATTCTTTGACTCTTTGACTCTTTGACTCTTTGTCTCTTTGACTCTTTGACTCTTTGACTCTTTGACTCTTTGACTCTTTGACTCTTTGACTCTTAGACTCTTTGACTCTTTGACTCTTTGACTCTTTGACTCTTTGACTCTTTGACTCTTTGACTCTTTGACTCTTTGACTCTTTGATGTTTATAGTTGGCACTGTTATGCGGGTGACAGGTGATACTATCTATCATTCAAGCAAAAGCAAGCCAGTGCCGTGGTGCGATGCCTTTCTTAGGTTCGATGGAGACACCACGCATTCTACACCCGAGGGGGGGGGGCAAAAAACTTGCTGCAAAATTTGAATTATCAATTTTCAACGAAATTACCAACACAGAAATTACTGTTGATAATGTTCCAAACCAAGTCCTATTTTATTTCGCTTGGCAACACAACGCTTCATAGTATCTCGTAATGAAAATCTAAATGGATGGTTGTGATCAAAAACAGTGTAGCGGAAAATTTTTGAAGGGCTTTTAGATTAATTTTTTTTGAAATTAAATAATCTGTGACTACTTATAAGCTTGTAAATAAGCCCTTTTGATAACATACTTTATAAAATAACACAGATACACCGCTAAAGGTCAAAGGTAAATAGACAATAAAAGTGGAAAATATCTAAGCATAAACATACTTATCTGTATTTTTATTGTATATATCTAGATACATAATTTTACATAAAGATACCCGGACTAATGCAATTATAACTTGCAAGTACTCCTCTCATAATCATTTGATAAATCAGCTTTCTATATCTACATTTCCATAGTGCATATTTTAATGATACGCAGGCAATCATTTTACTCATTTTATAAGCTAAATGAAATGCAAATGCGTATTCGCAAGTAGCCATATCGTATTAATTAAACTTGAACCTACCTCTATAATTAATCATTTGCAACGATAATTAATTTTATTTCATTTAAATAATTTTCATTCGTTGTGTGTGTAGTGTTTTTGACTCTCAAGACAAATGGTAGGTACAATCGTCAGTAGAATAGAATAGGCTAATTCACGTAAAAGGTGACTAACGGAACAATACGCAGACGGTATTACTGCGAGAGAAGGAGAACTGGAAATAAAACCCTGTACCAACCCGTCTGGCCAGCGTGGTAACAGTAGACCAGTCCAGCAGTGGACTGAAATAGGTTAATTAATTTATTAAATTAATGTATGGAATTGACAATTATATATTTTTTTTTATAATTTTTATAAAATAAAATCATTTTTAATAAATAATAATCAAAATACAATGCAATAATAAATACATTATGTCACCTTAATTCTTAGTTTAAAATACAAACACAAATAAAGTATTAGTCGAATAACCCACCCCTGATCGCTCCCGGTGTAAAGGTGCCCATCACACTTGCCGCGTTTCCACGCTGGATTGCGACGGCCAGCCTCTGCACCAGGGACGATCCGGAGCGGGGGTCACCTGTGGCCTTCCTGAGCCTCCGCCCAATCGCCCTCACAAGACTTTTGGCCTCTCTGCCCCAGCTCCCCAGTAACTCGCTTGTAACAATTATAGTATACAAACGAACTGCCACTTGTTTAGGGGTGGTCAAGACTTCTCGAAGAGAAAATTCTCGGGCAATCTAACCTCACTCGAGGTTTTTTTTACACCACTGAGGTGGCAGACAAGCTCACGTTCCACCTGAGGGAAAGTGGTTACCGTAGCCTATAGACGTGTGCAACACCAGGGGAGTCACACTCGTTCTGCCGACCCTGTTAGAACAGAGAGTTTCTGTGCAGGCAGAGGTGAATTGACACTCACATTTCACCAATTAGTGTACTCGTGTTTGGTCCGGTGAGCCTATTACCGTATTCCGGCCACTATAGTTGCCTCTATTCATGTATCTGAGTACGAGTCTGGGCTGTATATATCTGTCTAAAGTTAATCAGCCCTATCCCTTAGTCGCCTTGTAGGACACCGCGTGGGAAGAGATGCGATGGACCAAATTCTACGCTGCCGGGAACCACGCGCGCAACAGTCTCTCTAGAGAAGCGTTAATTTGTTGGCCGGCGGCGTTAGGTAGAATAGAATGACAAATGTATGAGATTTGACTGGCCTGACAGGTGGTAACGTATATCATATACGTCAAATCCTGTACATTCATACATTTTTTTCTTTATTACATTCATACAATAAGAATATATTAACAATATTAGTTAAAATTTAATTAAAATCTCTCTCTATTACAAATTTGATGGTGGATGTTGATAGAAATTTGATGGCACAAACTTGTCACAAGTTTCGGCCGGATGGTTAACACCGTGCACGATTGCGAAATACCCTCCATAGTAATCCAATCTCGCTTGGATTGCGTTCAGGGGTCAGCAAGTGCATAGCCAGCTAGGGGGGATTGCGGTCTCAGCACTAGTGGGACCGGTGGGTGTCACGCGGTGCGCAGACGACACTCCTCTTTTGATGAGATTTTCAAGCTGAGTGCAACCATTGTTAACATGTAACGTGTATGTAATGACCCTCTTTCCTGAGACATTGCCTTCAACTTACCATCAGGCGAGGTGAAAACAAATTGAAGTGTCCTATATTTATAAAAAAAAAACATCCAAATCACTCCGGCCGTTTTAGCACACACTAGTAACAATAATTCTATTATTAAAATGTTACTATTCTCCTTTAAACCTTTAAAACTTCAACCAAAAATACAGCCATCCCCAGTTGGTATATTTCACTTACCCCACTTTTCACTTCATTTACCTACGCCCGCCCCCGAGTGTTGCCATGACAACGCACCCTCCTACCTACTGGGGTAATATAATGACGTGGATATTTTTACTTTTTTTTAAGTAGATACACAAAACTTGGTTATGTAAGAATGTAAAGTATTTTCATATGAAATTCAAAGATGAAGATTTTTATTTTTATTTTCCTCTCAAAATGATCTCAACACCAAAGTATTAGGAGCAAATCACACTGTTTTATTGGTACACATTGTATTATTGTCCGAATTAAAGATGTGTGTATTTATCGCAGGCTTAAATTGCCCGGTTAATGGCAATAGGCTCGCCACCTATTACATTGGGACCTAAACATAAACTGGCGAAATGTGGATGCTAGCACCTCTGACTACCCCTTCGGGGATATAGGCGTGAATTTATGTTTATGTTAAAGGTGTGTGCCAAATATCAGAACAATCAATCAACAGGGGGGGGGGGGGGGGACCATGGCATTAGCAATCAAGGGTAGCCACAGCTCACTGGAGAGTTTTGAGTTTTTGTGTTGTCATTGGGAAAGACCAAAGGCTGTTCCTGCTTTGTCTTCTACGCTGACGGCACTGTCTCTGTGTTTACAGGGTCGGCAGCACGAGTGTGACTCCCCTGGTGATGCACACGTCCATAGGCCACGGTAACCACTTTCTAGATGGCAGTGTCCTTGTCTGTCACCTTATTGTTTGAGTACTTTGTTTCGTCAAGATCGATCTGAAGCTGACTGTACCCATGTGTTTTTGGGACTATACCAAGTGCACGTGCGACTTAAACCGACTTAAACCACATCCCATACGCAAGCCGGCTGACTAAAGAGGGCCTAACTCCGATTTCGAGATTGCTTCAGATTTTTGTTGCCTAAATAAGCTCTGAAAGCCAGTTTATATACTAATTGAAGAACGAGGCTCTTACGCAGGTTTTCGTCTCAGGATTTGAAGGTCAGACAGACGCTCTCGTTAAAATCGTATAATCCAAATAAAAGAAGGGGAATAATATTTAATAGAGAATTGAAAGCCTATGACTAAGTGCCAGCATGACGGCAAAAGCCTCGCCCCCTACGTGGGACAAAAAATCCTAGTTGGCGAAATTTGGATATTAATACACCTCTGCCTACCTACGAATTTAAAGGCGTGAGTATGTATGAGAGTTGAAATTTTAATTTTATAAAATGTTGTAACTTTCTAAGGCCCGTGTTCCAGACTTTCGATTTATGTGAGGATAGCTTGTATAGACAGATTGGCAGATTTTACTGGTCGCAGGAACGGGAGCGGTATTTCCCGCGGGTAAAAGCTGGTGTAAAATAAAATATATTGAACAAAGTAAAACTGTAAACAGTAATAAAATAGAATTCCATTTTAGTTCCTCCATCGTTGTTCTATATTTTAAAAGCGTTCTTGCGGTATTTTTTTTTTGCTATTTTCTTGTAAAGTTACCTCTTATACATACGACACGGATACTTGACGATTTGTGTAATTATGTTCCTACTTCCAATGACGCAGTTCTTATCAATCGGATATTTATTTAAGTTGCTTATACTGAGGACAGAATTCTCCATGGGTACTTGTCATAAATAAATTTAAAATCGGAGAATGTCAACATCCAAAATGGTTAAAATTGATTGTTACATGCAATTCCAAATTTGATTGTTATTTACAACAAGCAATCAATCAATCAATTCGTTTGTTATAGTCTACTGCTGGACATAGGCCTATCATAATTTATGCCATAACACTGAACTCATAGTACCTATCTTATTCTCATCCAAAAGTATACAAGAAATTACAGACCTGATATGACCTAAAAAATTAAAAAATGTAGCTAAAAATATTGTTACACTATAAAGGGATCAATAAATATGAGTTCTCGCAATTAGTCATTGAAAGAAGGTACCTACCTACATGACGCAATTAATTAATTAATCCTAGTCGCATCCCAAGTTTTCACCTAAGAGTCTGGGGCCTTCTTTACCAGTTTAATACCAGCTGCAGTCTTGGCTGGATTCCCATCCTAGACTGATTGGTGAAAAATAGTAGTCAACAATGTTAATCTTTGAGCTTTAGAGGATGATAAGAAACCGTAGTTTAACGACACGATTAGGATTTAAATGTCGTGATGTCTAAATGTCCTAATACCACCGCATCGTTCACTGAAAAAGCTTTTAGAGGCATTAGTGTGATCGAACTGTCTGTGGCTAAAACATTTTGTCATAGACATAGAATTAAGTGGAAGCAAGCGTTTCCATAATTTATGAACAAAAAAGGAGTGTTTGTTTGTGTTGGTGTGTTTGACTAGTGGGTAACCGTGGCTTTGTTTGTTTTGTTACTTTACTGTTATGTTTATATAGACTGTAACAAAATGAACTTTTGGAACTTTGTGTGATTAGTTGATATCGGAAAATATGTGTTAGTAAAAAAATTCAAGAATATTATGTGAGCCAATTCTCTAAAATTCATTTGGAAAGATTTAAAAATTGAAATTAGGTAATGCGTATGCTAACCGTACCACATGGGTTGCAGTAAGTAAGCAGCTGACTTTTGGAAGTCAATGACCGGAGAGTGTAGGTAAGTTTCATGAGCCGACGCGCGTGTATCAAGACTCGAAAGGCCCTGAATTTCGAATTGCGGCCCCGTGGTAGTGTTAGCATAGTTTCCATGGGAACGGGAAACGGGTTCTATACATCCATACATCTATACAACATCTATACATCTATACATCTATACATCTATACAACATTTATACATCTATACATCTATACAACATCTATACAGCTATACATCTATACATAGGTATAAATAAAATTGGAGAGTCTGTTTGTAATATTGAAATAACCGTTTTTTACTACATGCATATGAATATAATACGGGTACAAACACCAAAATAACATTTATAACAATTTTTGTCTGCCAGTTTGTTCTGGCTAATCTCTGAAATGGCTGGACCGATTTCGACAGGACTTTATTAGCAAGTAGCTGACGTAATAATGAGTAACTTTTGTTTAAAAAAAATTTAATGCTCAACAGCGTTGACTCAGCACTAAGCGATAATCGACATCCACGCGGGCGGGGCCGCGGGCAACAGCTAGTTAATAAAAAAAAATGCTGAATCACTTTTTAAAATAATACAAACTTCTTACAAATATTTCCTCTATCATTACTTAAGTGATCCACTATGGCAGTTGCGGTATAAGCAGAGGTTACAACGTCAAAGGTGAAGTTGGAAATAATGACTTCATGCCACGCCAGTTATTATCTCAGAACACTGTACAACACGCTATCATAGTCACATGACCTGTGTACTAGCGGTTGGTAAATATAAATATATATATCTCCTTCAACTAGCCTAATCAGCCGTCCAATTAACTGCCTAGGCAGTTAACTAAACGGCGTCAATTAACGGCCTGAATGTTATTCAGCCGTCTCGTTAATACATCATTTAATAACCTGGCTGGCTAATGCGTAAGATGGGGCACTACCTCGAAATAAGATAGAAAATTACATATATACATACATATACTTACACCTGTAAATTACCGAGGGGGTAGACAGAGGTGTATTCACAGAAAATTAGTGATAGGTTTATTGTGATAGCTGCGCAATCCGACGTGGTTAGGTTAGGTTAGAATAATATTATGTTCTCTAACATGCAATTAAATATTGACGTTATGTTCCTCATAATAGGCTGCGAAGTATGACGTTTCAGGCGCGGCTAGGACCAGAGGTCGTTAATGGATTTTCATACAAACCTTGCAGGTCTAGGCCGGCAAAGTTCTCTGTTTTAATTTCAATTGCACATAAATTTGTGGCAAAGGCATCGAAACTCTGCCAATATGCGTATTAAAAAAATACAATAAACGACTTGGTATGTACTTAGAGCAGTTTTAATTACTTAAAAAATCCACATTAACATAACTAATAACACATTATTATCATTCTTTTTCTTAACTATACATATAAACATTGAAATATTAATGTTTAATTTATTTTACATTAACAAATTGACATTTGTAACAATGACAAGTGTCATTGTCAATTCTAAAGGTTCGTTCAAAAACGTGCCTTTATACTGTTTTGAAGTAATATGATAATAAACATAAATGTAAGTGTTAAAATCAATCTAAAATAGACGAAATAGTTTATACACGCGAGTTTTCGTTTTTATCGTGCTTACATTTAATTTTATTTTATTAATGAATCTTTATTTTTTTTTTGTTTATTTCATTGTCTGTTTGAGAAAAGCACTATACATACCTCGGCGGGAAATATAGGGTTGCCTGCCTTAGACCTATCCGTCTATATCCGTGGTCTATATGTCTTCGGCTATATGGCTGAACACCATTCAGGCCGTTAATTTAATGGCGCCATTTAGTTAACCGCCTAGGCAGTTAATTGAACGGCTGATTAAGCTAGTTAACGGCGACATATACATACATATATACTCACGCCTGTAATCACCGAAGGGGTAAACAGAAGTGTATTAACACACTCATTTCGCCAACTATAATTTTCGGAATCACGTAATAGGGAACCGAGCATTATGTCGTCAATTGGGTATTTAGTCATGGACTGTTTGTTCACTGTCGGATAAAAAACAGCCCTGTCCCCTAGTCGCCTTCTACGAAACCCACAGAAAATGATGGTATTTTACGCAGGGCCTGATAAACAGGAACTGGAGGGGCGGCGTGCTGAAATCGTTTCTTCGCATTGCATACTAATCTACCATCATTGCATCTACCCTACATATTACAAATAGACCGAGACAAAACACTTAAGCTAAATGCGCTTGAGAGTCCCTAATTATAACAATAAATTTAGAAATTTTCAAAAGCGCGCGTACATCAAACACTGATTTGTTACTCAAATCGGTCGGTGGTCTAGCGATTGGGTGAACTGGCATCAGTGACTATTGTTTAATCCGCCTCGCAATAACGGGCGTAAATTTATCTTCGGAAAAAATGTAAATTCGGCATTTAAACAGTGCAGCCTAGTTGTGCCATGTTGAAATTCTCACACTACTATTCTACTCACTACTTTTAGGCCGTACGGACGGGGGCGCATCCTCATAATTAGCCTAGGACGGTCAGAACTCTTGATCAGTAGCTGATTTTACGCCAACGGGTACCAACACGGCAGTCGGCAATACTTTATAAGACAACACAGCAATATAAATATACTTTAAATGTAATTTGGGTGGACGGCTTTCGAGAGATTTCTTATCTTATCTTATGTTATTGGGGTGCGTGCTCTAGAGCTATCGTGGACACTTCGACCCTATTGGATCCTTTGTGTCAACCCCAACCTGGACCCTACATTTGAGGAGGGATAGCCCTCTCTATCAAGGTGGCTATTCCTCTTAATTTCAGATGCCTATTATCCTCTGGTTTTAGATAGTCCTTCCCGAGAAGATCCATACGATGTCTTCCTAAGGCGTGGCACTCGCACAGGATGTTTCATCGTTTCATCGCCCTCCCCGCAGTGTCTGCATTTTGCGTCCTTCATGATACCAATCTCAAGAGATTTACGTGGCCCAGTTCAATATCACCTGCAAGCCTGGGAGGTTCTGATGCAGACTTTTCAGTGTAATACCTACGACATAGCATTCGAGGCCGTCCCCTTGGTTTTTGTCTATATAGGGAGTGACTACTGTTTGACCTCCCAGCCTGCGTCCTGGTTGGTGATCAACCTTTGATAGAGCTGTTCAGGTCACCCATATAGGCCTCCCTCTTGCTCTAGCAACTATTGACAGCTGGCAGTTACTTTTAACGTGCCCTCCGATTCTGAAGTCACACAAGAGATCACATTAAATACCTACCACTAAGCGGTCACCCATCCAAATGGCAACTGCGCCTAAGTAATTTTACCTACCGACAGTTTACCGAACAGTCTCTGTGGCGTAGCGGTTCGATCACCGTTCAATGCAAATATTTGTATGCATGAATATGGGTATTTGCATTGATCTAGCCGTACCTCGGGCACAGAATAATTGCCTCGGGGAGCACGTTGAGACGTCAGTCCCGGTTGCCATACGAACATCTATTGCAGTCGTTACGGGTAGTTGGAGCCCTAAAATGTCCAACAACTGCTCTAACTGCACACCTTCAATATTGTGGAGGTCAGATGGCGGTCTCATCACAGAAAATATCGAAGTTCAGCCAAATCCGCAGTTGGACCGGTTAAGCGGGCCCCAGACTTCGAGTTGATAGCTTCAGATACGACTGGGATTAACGCAAGGATGAAGAAATTTATCGAACATCGAGCGCACAAGATATTCACCACAACATAACTAAACAAAAACTACTCCTCCAATCACAGTGAATCGAAACACAACTCGAATAATCAGTAAATCTTTCGATTCTTCTCGTATTCGCATCAAGAATCGACAAGTGCACTCTCATATCGACACTTGTGCCAAATTGCACCAGTGCACTTGTACTCGACAGCACTCGATTCTGCACTCACCCCCGGGTCTATTGTACCCCACGCGGGGGCCTATTGTGCCCAGAGCGCATTGTCCCGACTTCGTTACTATTGCATTGTTTTTAATATTCTTTTTATTTTTACTTTTTTGTTTTGCGTTTTTGCGGTTTGTAAGGTTGCAGTGGGAGCGGGAGCGGATTTTTAAAACTGTCTGGTTTTTATACAACCTATAACCGAAATGAATCTTTCCATTAGAGAGATCACCTTTAGCATCTCGGCTTCATTCCCAATTGCTTACTTTCCCGTAGTTAAAATAAATTATTTAACTGTGCCCCGAGCACGAAAAACAATCGAATTCGTAACGTAAACGTATCGACAAAATGAAGGATTGCGATTGGTTCACAGTAAGCAGGCAGCCAATCAGAATGCTCCGTTCTCCTGAGATACGTTTACGTTACGTATTAGATTGTTTCTCGTGCTCGGGGCACAGTTAAATCATTTATTTTAACTTCATTTAATTTAATTATTTTAAGAATTATTAAATGGCAGTTAACTTGTGTCTGTTCTTTGACTGCTAATCGGTGCAGCTGCTACATAACGGACGAGGCAGGTTTCCCTCTAAGATTTGGGAGATTATATGGCAGTCACTCCCGGAAAATCTAACACACTTTTCAAAGATATGCCGACCTCGTGTTTCAAAGTACAAACTTTGAATGCAACTAGGAAATTGCTCTGAGGTAAGTACGTGATGACAAAAATCATTTGTATCCTTGCCTACCTTGCTTACCTTGGAGTCCACAGTCCACTTGATGTCTGTCTTTTAAATAATTATCGCTATAATCCAACCGCTACCCCCACACTGACACCCCACCCCACCACCTTGTGTCGCTAATTACACCAACTGTCGCCATTCAATTATACACAGTAATGAATAGCTTTTATATGTACCGCTTTCTGATATGTCAGTATCGGTATGTTCAAGGCAAGTATATAATGTGGTGTAAGCAGGATAGTAGCCTCGAGGCTTTTGTACTATCAAGCAACGGTTTTTTAGTCGTCTGGGCTGATTTCATGCATAGTATCTAGTAATCGCGATCAAGTTCTTTAAGAAGGGCATTAGAAGGTGTCTTCAGGGTCGGTAGTGCAAGAGTAACGGCCATTGTGTTACACATGTACGTAGGCCACAGTAACAAATTGCCATCAGATGGGCCGTGTGTTCAGGACTCGCTTAGTATTTCTTTTCTTTCTTTATTTATATAATAAATAAATCGATTTCAATATTTAGCATGCAAAACGCTTAATATTTTTATTCAAATTGTTTGGGCGGAATAGTCAAAAAGAATTATTTAAAAATGATTGAAAAATCATTTATTGGTTTTGATAGTTCGTGAGAATATCGGTAGACATCTCCACTGTTGTTTCAAAGACGGATAACATAACATAACATAAACTCACGCCTTTATCCCCGAAGGGGTAGGCAGAGGTGCTAGCACCCACATTTCGCCAGTTTATGTTTTGGTCCCAATGTAATAGGTGGCGAGCCTATTGCCATTAACTGGGCACTTATAAACCTGCGATAAATACACACATAACTTCGAAAAGCATCGAAAAGTCATTTGTGTGTGCCATGGAAAACCTGTGATCGAACCCGAGACCTCGTCTCAGCAGTCCATTACCCATACCACTAGGCTACCGCGGTTATTTAGACGGATATAAAGGAAAAATTTGGATTGGTTCGGGTGAGGTCTGGTAGCTTAGAGGTTAAAGCAATGCCAAATTTGCTGGTTCAAACCCGTTCTATTAAATTCCTTCTTTATAGGAGCGACTGCCGGTCTGATACTCTGACCTCCCAACCAAGAGAAGAAACCCGGCACCAGAGTTCCGTCGCTCACACCCGAAGAGGGCCAAAAAAACGGTCCTGAGACGGCCGGGTGCGCAAGATATGTCTCAGTCAATCTCACCTATAGCAACCTACGACCCACAGACGGCATGCATATTAGTCCGTTCAAGTCCGACATAAGGTTGCTTTAGTGTAGCCCCAAGGGTTTTGGTGTGGCCTCCCATACCGGTGACGAGTTGGAGGCCCGGGAAGGCCTCACCTGAGGAAGGCCTAATCGAGAGAAATGGCCCTGAGTCACCCCTATGGATATGCACTAGCTACCTCACCTTTGGCCTTGCACTGAAACCCACAGACGGCGTGCGGTTTGAGTCCGACATAACATCCCCCACCGACTCCGTCGGGGGGAGATGTCCATGAGAATTTTGCAAATGTGCAAAAAAAAGGGCTTTGGTGTGGCCAAATACACCCAAACTACATAATAGTAGATCTCCCTGTAAATCTAAGCATAGACCCTAAACTACATACATACATCCTCACGCCTGTAAATCCCCGAAGGGGTAGGCAGAGGTGTTTCATCACCCACATTTCGCCAACTATGATTTTTGATCCACGTGACAGGTGTGAGCCTATTGTCAACAGCGAGCACTTCGTTAGGGTCTGTATGTTTACTATCGGATGGATGACAGCCTATCTAAGCTATCACAAACGAATATTTAATCCAAAAAAATACATTACAGCCCTTCTTTTATACCATCTTACTATCTCTTTTGTTTATATAGCGTCGTCTCTTTCTCACAAGGTTTAACCTTTTATATAAAAGGTTGTATGTAAATTCCCCTATATAATAACAAAGCATATAATTTTGTCCATCTGTCTAGTTCAATGAACATTGTGGTCTAGTGGCAATTTGTGCTCAGTGACAACTCAGTACAGTCGTGAAGAAAATTGGTTTTTTATTTACGAAATATTTATTGAAGTGAATAAAAGAGGAGGATTTATTTTTGGTTCTGTGTGGGTTAGATATACACAAAAAATGTTTAAAATACAATTTCAAATACATTATTTTAATTGCTTTTCTTTAATCTACATTTTGATGCGCCGTTAATCTGAAGGCCAATTTTGGTCGTATGATGGTTAAATATCAGTTTGATTTTACCTCATAATTCGAAATGTCAAAATAATAATTTTAATGTAATTTCTAACATTTGATCTAGGCAAAATAAATAACAAAAACTTTTCATTGAAGTGGTGTGACATTTAATTTGATTTTGATCTTTATAAAGTGGCAGAATTATAGACTTATAGACTTCCAGAATGACCGATCTAAAGCAGGCCGCATCCAGCACTTCCCAGCGACCTTAATGAGGTTGTCCTTCCACCTGGCCGTTGAGCGTCCTACACTCCGTTTGCCCGTACGCGGTCGCCATTTCAGATCTTCTCTCAGATCTTCGTAGGGAAATACCGAGCATAGCCCTCTCCATAGCTCGTTGAGCGACTTTGAGGTTTTTTAAAGGGCCTGTAGTGAGGGACCACGTTTTACATGCGAAGTCATCACTGGTACACACATTGGCCCCTAGTCTATACAAAATAAATTTAAAAAAATTGTCTCTAAGTAAGACGGTACGTCGGAAAAATACACAACAGGTAAAAACACTCTCGTTTTAATATTCCTTCAAATATACACGCATTAATAATTTTATTTACATAAAAATAAATATATTTTGTATTTAATTAAAACAGAGATGATTATTAAAATACTGACTGTTTTCTACGGAAATATACTCTCATCTATAGAAAATAATAGTCAGAACAATTTACTTAGTGTAATATTTTTTACAATAAGTTATATTTCTAATTATAACATTGAAATTAATGGGGATCTGATTTTTTTAAAAATAATCAAATTGCAATTAAAAATCATTACAAATTTTAAATTCAACATTCATCTATTTTTCAAACATTTAAAGGACAAAAAGTAACTTTCGCCCCCGGGTGGGCTCGAACCACCAACCTTTCGGTTAACAGCCGAACGCGCTAACCATTGCGCCACGGAGGCCATGTTAGTCGAGCTGAAAATGGTGTTCTGTTAGAATGAAAATGATAAATATCTAGATAAGTTTCAATAGAAGTATGTAAATATTTGTAATGCAAATAATAATTATTATTCACTAATACTGATATAATGGTTGCTTGTATTCTTGGAAATATGATATTGCTCTGTCAATTGCACATGTTTATGACTAGGTATATTTTGTAAGTAGAGTTGGTTGGAGTGGGTTTACAACATAACTCCATATGCAATCCGATGTACCTGCTGATTGATGGACGAAGCTCTTGCATAGTCATTTCTCAGAAATGGGAAGTCATACAGAAGTCACTCCAATAAAAGCCGTGTAAGTCAACAGAATGAGTACAAAATACAAACTTTATTTTTATGCCACTTAGGTGGCAGACAAGCACACGGCCCACCTGATGGGAAGTGGTTACCGTGGCCTATGGACGTTTGCAACACCAGGGGCGTCACAATCGTGCTACCGACCCTGGTATATAACCGGGAGTAACTTACTTAATGACAATGTTGAAATATAGCAAAATGTTCTTCCGAGTAAGTAAGCAAACTGCTATATAATTCACAAGCTTTCTACTCCTTTCAGCATTGCTACTTTAGTCTTTGTTTAACTTTACAAGTCGATGGACTCCATAATTATCCGTGTGGTGACGAAGTAAGAATACAAGTATCACTACCGCATCTCATCCGAAGGGTGTCGTAAGAGGCGACTGACGGAACAATACGCAGACGGTATCACTGCGAGAGAAGGAACACTCTAAATAAAACCCTGTACCAACCCGTCTGGCCAGCGTGGACACTGTAGGGCAGAGCCTCCCAACATTGGCGAAGACCTATGTCCAGCTGTGGACTGTGATAGGTAAATTGATTGAAATTAAGTCTATAGGCTACATAAAAAATATCTACCGAATTATGCCGACTGAAGCAATGCAATTTACATCATTCTGTTTGCAGTGAGCATTATCATTAGCGTGATGTGATCGGTAGGGGGGGAAAGTTAGGTACACTTTCAGTGTTATTTAAATAATATGTAAGCGTAAATGTAGACAGAGTTACTTTCGCTTGTATAATATTAATATTTAATTCAAGTGACAATGTATATCATGGACATAATTCCTGATAAACCGCCATAACTATAAAATATCTTATCATTGAATTGCGTGGGTCAGATAGTGGTTGGCCAACATGCTTGTACACATCAATATACATTACTAGCGGCCGGTTGCGACTTCGTAGGTACGCAAGGAATGAGTTATACTTTTTTTTACAAACTACTACCATTGGGGGGTTGATTTAGGATAGATATTAATACCTCCACACTATCTTTGGGGCATACATTTTAAATTTCAAGTCTCTTACTTCAAAAATATAAGACTTTCATGATAAACTTTTAACCCCCGTTTAAACTCCTTACGGGTGGAGTTTCGTAAAATCCGTTCTTAATATATTTGTAGGTGTTATAGTTTTTGAGAAGTTTTGATTAATCAGCGAGTGGGATTCTGCATGTTTTTCTTTAAGAGTGAAAAAAATGCAGAATTAAATAAATATAAAAAAGGTAGGTATAACATTACACTTGCATAATAGGACTAAACCAATTTCACTGGGTCGTTTATAAAATTCTAATTACAACTACTAGTACCTAATGCATCTATACTGTCCATTCTTTATTAATTAAAATTATTTACTACCCTTAAGTCTATAAAGAGTCAAATTTTTTTTTCAATGGAAAACTCTACGTATGCCTCTCGTACAGCTTGGCCTGACTAATCCTGATGAAAGTAATTATGAATGGAATGAAGGGAAATTCTGAAAAAGTGTAATTTTTTTGGAGTCTTCAAACTTTCTTTCATTCGAGCCTAGCTATCTTCATAATTACGAACACAGTAAAAATAAATCAGTTAAATCTCGAAATATTTTTGTGAACAAATCCACGGACTAACAAGTATTTATGATGAGGAATTGAGTTTTTAGTTCTTACATTTGAAATTTCAAATATTAGCAAAATTTTGCAGAATAAAATAGAAAATGAGAAAAATAAAATGGTAAAAAGTACATCAAACACTTTTGTGCCCGACAGTATGTCACGTATCAATGACAGTTGCAATGCGTTTCTTGCTTCACTATAAAATGGACGCCCGCGCGTTCAATACTTTTTGTACATTCAATGTCAAGGTATTTTTATGAGGTACGGAAGAATTTGTAATTAGGTTTAGTGGTCGTATAATAATTGTTACTTCTTTGTGATTTTTGTGCAATTCTTTGTACAAACACGCCGACAGATGGCAAGCGGTTACCGTAAAGTATGGAGGCTTACTGTATCTGCTGGTTGATGGTACAAAAAATCCACACACCCTTCCTTTGAAAGTGTTAAAGTAATTGAAACTACATTTCCCATGATTCTCATGTACGCCCATGTGTAGCTAGAATGCTGTTTGGAACAGTATCATAGAATACTGCGGCCATAATAACCTCGAGTTGTGTTCCCGGTGGTGAGTAGGGTAGCCAGAGCTCACTGGAGAGGTTTTGTGCTGTCAGTAGGAAGACCAAAGGCTTTTCCTGCTTTGTCATCTACACTGATGGCACAGAAACTTTCTGCGTTTACAGGGTCGGCAGCAAGAGTGTGACTCCCCTGGTGTTGCACACGTCCATAGGCCACGGTAACCACTTACCATCAGGTGGGCCGTTAGCTTGTCTGCCACCTCAGTTGTATGAAGAAGAAAAAAGAAAGTCCACTGCTTGTCCTAGTTTATACATTTTTGAAGTGAAAACTTCTTTAGCGGCGTTAGATGGATAAAAAGTGTTAAACTCGCGTCAGGATCACTTGAACTTTGAACCGTAACTGACGACTGACATCATATAAAATTAGCTACAAATTGTTTATTTTGTTAGGTACGCTAAGAAGCTTCGTAGCTCAGCGGTAAGCGCTTCGACTGTAAGTCCTTATGGTTTCAGATAGTACTGTTTTTCTATTTGTAATTTATTACTTTTCGTGATTATTTTTTCTTTTTCTAATTCATTAATTTCTTCCGTCAGAAAATTAGTGATTGACGCTATATTATAGGTATGGTATGGTATAGTATGGTATGTTCTTTTTATCTTTTTCTCTCTTAATATAACGAAGAAAGAAAGAAAGAAAAAGTTTTCACATCTGCCGGCACTTCTGGCACCACTGCACTTTTTTTCGTTCAGCGTTCTCTGAGTACGTACCTACATATACTCACGCCTGGAAATCTCCCAAGGGGTAGGCAGATGTGTATTAACACCCACATTTCGGAAACTATGATTTACGATCCCACGTAATAGGAGGCGAGCCTATTAAGAGCGGGAACTTAGTCATGGGTTGTATGTAATGTGATAAATAAATAAATAAATAAATAAATAAATGTCTACTGTCGGATGCAGAACAGCCCTATCCCTTATCATATCAATTAAGTGCCTAGACTAACTGAACAGCGCCATTCAATTAACCTTTAATAACGCCATTTAATAACCTGGCTAGCTAATGCTTAGGCCAATCGTAAGATGGCGCACTACCTCGAAATAAGATAGAAAATTACAAACATACATACATATACTTATACCTGTAAATCCCCGAGGGGGTAGACAGAGGTGAACTCACAGAAAATTACCTACTGATAGGTTTATTGTGATAGCTGCACAATCCGATCCGATTTTATAACCATGCAGAAATAAGTCATTTTTCTAACTGTTTAATTAAATGGCTGAACACCATTCAAGCCGTTAATTGAACGACGCCGTTCAGTAAAGAGCTTAGACAGTTAATTTAATGGCTGTTTAAGCTAGATGGCGGCGACATATACCTACATATATTCATACATAATAATCACGCTGTTATCCCCGGAAGGTTAGACAAGGGTAAATTAACACCCACATTTCACCAATCGTTGTATTCGGTGTGAACGTGTGAGAACATTGTCGTATTCCGAGCACTATTGTTGACTTGACCCTTGCAGCTGAGGCTGAGTCTGAGAATAAACAGCCTAGTTACCTTGTATGTACGAAACCGCATGGGAAGAGATGAGGTGGCCCAAATTATACTCTGCCTGGTACCACGGGGTATAAAATGTATGTTTTTCTAAAAAAAAAAAGGTGTATGTATGCTTATTCGCATTCTATAATTCACTAGCTGACCCGGCGAATTTCGTACCGCCAATATTTTTCCGCCCGCGTGGCGTCAATCCCGTTCCCGCTTCACCCTTCTACTATATTCAACATGTATTATACATATAAACATTCCTCTTGAATCACTCTATCTATTAAAAAAAACGGGTTGCATTCCGAGACTGCCGGTAAAAGTGAAATCTTTTTCTTTCTTTCTTCGTTATATACAGAGAAAAAGATAAAAAGAACATACCATACCTATAATATAGCGCCAATCATAGAACCTATCACTAATTTTCTGCCAATTTTCTGTCAGAAGAAATTAATAAATTACAAAAAGAAAAAAATAATCACAAAAAGTAATAAATTACAAAAAGAAAAAATAATGACAAAAAGTGTCAGAAGCCCAGGTTCGAACCCGGTACTATCTGAAACCATAAGGACTTACAGTCAAAGCGCTTACCGCTAGGCTACGAAGCTGTTGCTAGGAATGTTGTATGACGTCAATCATGTCGTCCTACAAAGTCGTCGGTTACGGGTCAAAGGTCACGTGATCCCGACGCGAGTTTAACACCTGATCCTGACGCGAGTTTAACACTTTTTACCCATTCAACGCCGCTAAAGAAGTATTCACTTCAAAAAAACCGCATCAAAATCCGTTGCGTAGTTTTAAATATTTAAGCATACAAAGGGATATAGGGACGGAGAAAGCGTCTTTGTTTTATACTATGTAGTGATAGCACACGCTAGTTAAGCCATGCTTATCATGGGTCTAGACAGCGTTGTTACAACACGTTTGGCCAGAGTAGATACAGTAGACTAAAGCCTCCCTACATTGGGGGAAGCTTATGTCCAGCTATGGACATGCGATAGGCAATTACTGGATTGTTATGTACAGATGCCCAGCACTACATAATATAAATAATGAACATTATAATAAAACACAAAACATTTACAACTAAGCAATTATGATATTTCTACACTGTGGCATTACTGACCAATTTAAATTGAAAAAAAAAATGGCGCCGTCCCGCCATTTTTTGTTACGTTCAAAAATGACAAAAGTCGCCGAGAGGTCGTTCGGAAACGGGCAAAGACGAAAAATTATAATGCCTTGTGATACTGGTGTATAATTTAGACCTATAATTCGGCGGGACATAGTTTTTTTAATGTTTGTACCGTAATTACGATTCGGGTCTTGTTTGTGAATCTTTCCGGTTTTTTATGAGTGATGTTCCGATTTTTTTTTGTTGTCGGTTTTGAATGATCATCTTTTGGTGAGCACGCGATGCCAGTTTGATGACTTGGTTGAGTAAAATTTATTTTTGTAACTATTTTAAAACTGATTTTGTATAGGTTTGTGGTTATGGGGTATTATTTTTATTTTAATATAGGAGACTTATAACAAATATACGGACATATTTGTTTGCAATTCCCCCTAAAAGAAAGTGGAACATAGGTCAATGGACAAACTGATCAGCTGACGTGGGTGTGGGTGTCGACGAAATAGTGTGTGACCTCTGTCTACCTCTTGAGGAATTTACAGGTGTGAATTTAATGTATGTTACCTTTAAATGGGGCGTAAAAATGATGAGGCCGTTAACCTGGGGGCCAACAATAAAACAATGTTGGTTTCCTGAAATCTCCATCAGCTTATCGTCAAGCGAGGTGAGGTCATTAAAAACGCATTTTTTGCTCGCTTCTTCATCCATTGACACCAAGGGGGCATAGTCGCGTTATATGGATGTACATAATATACTATATGCTGTCTTAGTTCCCAGGGAGCAGGGAGTAGAATAGCACCACTCCAGCTCTTCCTGTGGGTGTCGTAGAAGGGGACTAAGGGATAGGGCAGGTCTCCATCCGACAGTCAACATACAGCTCAAGACAAAGTGTCAGCTTACCGGCAATAGGCTCGCCCCATATTACGTGGGAGCGAAAATCATAGCTGGCGAAATGTGGGTGTTAATACACCTCTGCCTACCTCTTCGGGGATTTATAGGTGTGAGTATATGTAGGTATGTATAATATATTAAGACATGGATTGGCACAAAATGGCCCGTAATGCCCCTCGTTATGTCTCAGTGTCTGCAATATTTATCTAGGCACTGTTTCCATGGTTTTTTTATAATATATATTTTTTTTTTTTTTGGGTATGATATCAAACGAAGGGTAGGACGCCCCCTAGCCAGATGGACCGATGACTTGAAAAAGGTGGCTGGGACGGACTGGATGCGGAAGGCGGAGGATCGTACGAAATGGCGCACATTGGGAGAGGTGTATGTCCAGCAGTGGACTGCAGCAGTGGGCTAATAGATTGATTGATTGATATGATATCAGCTGTCTCCAAAATAATATGATTAGCCACCAAAATAGTAAATCTAACACCAAAATATTTTGGTGACAAATTTATTATTTTGGTGACAAGCCTCATGTAGTCACTAGAGACTACGGTAGGACACGACAAATTGAGCAGTCCGACTGGGGAAGTACCTCAATCCTACATTTACGTGCGGGAAATCCCCACGGATTCCGAAGGGGGAGGTTATGTCGGACTCGAACCGACTAAACCGCACGCCGTCTGTGGGTCGATGTGCTAGGCCGAAGGTGAGGTTGTCTTGTGACATATCCCTCGCACTCCGGCTGACCCAGGGCCATTGCTCTCGGTCTGGCCTTCCTCGGGGGGGGGGGGGGGGGGGAACCACGCCATCCCTGACTCGCCCTCGGTATGGGGGGGGCATCGTCCTACGATACGCGCCGCCGCCGTGGCCTGCTTCTGCTAGAGTGACGAGCGGCTCCACCCGTCATCCTCAGGCCCGCGCTCATGGGGGGCGGAGGTCGGTTTGCGCCCTCCGACGCCCGAGCCGCCTTCGAACGCGGCCAGCGATGTCCGCGAGTCTTTCTCGCTCACTGCGCCGCGCCCGCTCTGCTGTCTCCTTCACGAGCATGACATGCTCGCAGAAGGAGGCGCTGGCCGCCCACGCATCCGCGCAGCGTCCAGCGTCAGCGGTGACTAGTTAGACTAGAGTTTTGATGCTGTCATTAGAAAGAACAAAGGCTTGTCCTGCTTTGTTTTCTGCACTGACGACGTAGAAACTCTCTGTTCTTACAGAATCGGTAGCACGAGTGTGACTTCCCTGTTTTTGCACACGTCCATAGGCCACGGTAACTACTTTCTACCAGGTGGGCCGTGTGAAGTATAAATTAAATAAATCCAATACGAAGAGATCGGCGGAATCTCTTCTCACCTATATCTATCAATGTTAGAGCGCGCAGTATCAAATCAGGCGGCAATTAATCGATATATTTCCCGAAAGATATTTAATGTTAGACCTACCATTTTGAATATAAACTTTTGGTGGTAAATGTGGTCAATAACAAAGCCTTTGCGGTAGAGATATTGCATCTCTGGCAATCTTTTACCGTCTCTACCATAGCGAATATTACGATGCGCTCTTCCAATTAGCTTCACCCTCTCCTTTCCTATACAGGAGAGCACGTGCAGGGTTTAGATGTCACCCGCATGCAGTTCAAATATTCCATCAAGAAATAAACAGCTCTGTGACTCCTGTCTTTGCCGCACCATGAAGTCTAGCAATTCTTTACCAGCACACTCCAGTTTTCCTTCTTCCTACAGACCCGTGTCCTTTAAGCGGGGTTGTCACGCTGAGAGCTACCATTGTAACATTGAAGTTGTCTGTAACGGTGACCCTCCATCCAAAGACTTTATCTTCAGTTCAGCATCAGACGAGGGAAATCATAAATTGACGAAAATAAAACTACCGTTCTGAACTAGCTTTAAGTTCTTCGGGTTATAATGGAAACAACCCTTCTGAGCTACCATTGTGACATCGATTTTAATTCGAAGAAAAACCTCAACGTTTTTTAATGAAAAGTTCACTTAGATACGTATATATTTCCTACCAGCGATTCATTTGATTACCTATAATTTGTGTGAGGGAAAATTAGTAGTTATTGCTTGCATACTATATAGGTACATACTATGGCGCACGGTAGTCTAGTCTAGAAAGTGCTTAGAAGGTTTTTAAATTATTGAGGACCTTCCAATAGACGTAAAAACCTGTTAAGTGCGAATCGGGCTAAAGGGCTCCGTACAGTGAGCGTCAGAATATCTTGACTGCATAGTCTTAAAATAATCACAAACCAAGGTAAATCAAACCGTTTTATTGTTTATTTTTCTTTTCAATAAAATAATATGATTTATTTATTTTAATTAAAGATTATAGAGTCAAATTTACATAGTCCAATTATATATTTGATGTCATTTTAAATGCTAAATGTAAATACATTTTCAAAATTAAAATTAATCAATTGATCTGCCCCTTACCGTACCAGGGACAAAGGTGCTCGTAACGCTAGCGGCATTGCCCCGCTGGATAGCAACGGCCATCCTTTGCCCCAGGTACGAGTCGGAGCGAGAGTCACTGGTTCTGTCCCTCAACCAACGTCCTAATTAGCTCACTAGGTTTTTCGCGCCACCCATCGTCTCGACCGCAAAGGGTGCGAAAATGTACCGTTCAGCTATATTTGCCGCGTCTTTTTCCCCCTTAAATTGCATGATTGTCCGAACTAAAGGTGTGTACTAAATATCAGACCATCTATAAACAGAAATCGGGGCAAATTAAGATTATTTTGAGCACTTTGTTCATCAAGTCAACGATAGTTGTTCGTGCTAGGGGTACAGAGCAATGCGATTGGCCGGCTTCACACACACACAGGTTCACAGTAGGCAGGCGGCCAATCGCAATGCTCCGTTCTCACAATACGATTACTATAGTTGTTCGTGCTAGGGGTACAGAGCAATGCGATTGGCCGGCTTCACACACACACAGGTTCACAGTAGGCAGGCGGCCAATCGCAATGCTCCGTTCTCACAATACGATTACTATAGTTGTTCGTGCTAGGGGTACAGAGCAATGCGATTGGCCGGCTTCACACACACACAGGTTCACAGTAGGCAGGCGGCCAATCGCAATGCTCCGTTCTCACAATACGGTTACTATAGTTGTTCGTGCTAGGGGTACAGAGCAATGCGATTGGCCGGCTTCACATACACACAGGTTCACAGTAGGCAGGCAGCCAATCGCAATGCTCCGTTCTCACAATACGATTACTATAGTTGTTCGTGCTAGGGGTACAGAGCAATGCGATTGGCCGGCTTCATATACACACAGGTTCACAGTAGGCAGGCGGCCAATCGCAATGGCCCGTTCTCACAATGCGATTACTATAGTTGTTCGTGCTAGGGGTACAGAGCAATGCGATTGGCCGGCTTCACATACACACAGGTTCACAGTAGGCAGGCAGCCAATCGCAATGCTCCGTTCTCACAATACGATTACTATAGTTGTTCGTGCTAGGGGTACAGAGCAATGCGATTGGCCGGCTTCATATACACACAGGTTCACAGTAGGCAGGCGGCCAATCGCAATGCTCCGTTCTCACAATACGATTACTATAGTTGTTCGTGCTAGGGGTACAGAGCAATGCGATTGGCCGGCTTTACATACACACAGGTTCACAGTAGGCAGGCAGCCAATCGCAATGCTCCGTTCTCACAATACGATTACTATAGTTGTTCGTGCTAGGGGTACAGAGCAATGCGATTGGCCGGCTTCACATACACACAGGTTCACAGTAGGCAGGCAGCCAATCGCAATGCTCCGTTCTCACAATACGATTACTATAGTTGTTCGTGCTAGGGGTACAGAGCAATGCGATTGGCCGGCTTCACATACACACAGGTTCACAGTAGGCAGGCAGCCAATCGCAATGCTCCGTTCTCACAATACGATTACTATAGTTGTTCGTGCTAGGGGTACAGAGCAATGCGATTGGCCGGCTTCATATACACACAGGTTCACAGTAGGCAGGCGGCCAATCGCAATGGCCCGTTCTCACAATGCGATTACTATAGTTGTTCGTGCTAGGGGTACAGAGCAATGCGATTGGCCGGCTTCACATACACACAGGTTCACAGTAGGCAGGCAGCCAATCGCAATGCTCCGTTCTCACAATACGATTACTATAGTTGTTCGTGCTAGGGGTACAGAGCAATGCGATTGGCCGGCTTCACATACACACAGGTTCACAGTAGGCAGGCAGCCAATCGCAATGCTCCGTTCTCACAATACGATTACTATAGTTGTTCGTGCTAGGGGTACAGAGAAATGCGATTGGCCGGCTTCATATACACACAGGTTCACAGTAGGCAGGCGGCCAATCGCAATGCTCCGTTCTCACAATACGATTACTATAGTTGTTCGTGCTAGGGGTACAGAGCAATGCGATTGGCCGGCTTCATATACACACAGGTTCACAGTAGGCAGGCTGCCAATCGCATTGCTCCATTTTCTCAATACGTTTACCATACGATTACGTGAGTTTAATAATAAGAATAACTACCATCTTCAGCCACCCTGCGTCCATGGCTGCTTAAAGTAGCTAAAACCTCGGGCTAAATATAAAAATATACTTTTTTTATACAACTGAGGTGGCAGACAAGCACACGGCCCACCTGATGGCAAGTGGTAACCGTAGTCTATGGACGTGTGCAACACCAGGGAAGTCACACTCGTTCTGCAGACTCTGTAAACACAGAGTTACTGTGCCGTCAGCGTAAAAGACAAAGCTGGAATAGCATTACGTCTTCCCACTGACAGCACAAAAACTCTCCAGTGAGCTCTGGCTACCTAACTCACCGTCGAGAACATAACAAAATTGCGGTGGAATCCGTTTAAAAATGGTATTATTTCAAGAGGGTTCTGTTCATACCCTTTGTAAATGATACTGTAAAAAGCGTAGACATGTAATTAGTTGTTAAAATGTCTAGTCTAGAATGCAGTTGAAGGATTTAAATTATTGAGACAACCTACCCTCGGACGTATAAAAAAAAGCATAGACATGTAATTTGTCATTAAAAACTAATCATATCACACACACATATGAATAAGGGCCTTTTCACCCTCATTTTAATAATTGTCCCTTTATTTCTTTATTTTTTTTTTAGATTTTTAATTAATGCTTTCTTATTTATTAAATGTTAACGCGAATATCACTTATCATTGAAATAAAACCACTTTATAAAATAAAATTGTACTTTATTGGATAATTTTGTGATGTTAAAATAGATTTATAAAGCTTAATTTTTTTTTATACCACTTTGGTGGCAGGCAAGCACACGGCCCACCTGATGGGAAGTGGTTACCGTGGCATATGCAAAACCAGGACCATTACGTGCTGCCGACCGAGAATCGGTTCAGAATCTTTTTCTTACAGGAAGTCTTTCTCTCTTTCCCTGTAAAAGAAAGATCGCGGTTTGGAATCCCGCCTGAACCGTTTTAAAAATTTTCCTACCTTAATCGAATTATATAGTTAGCATGCTAAATGCTTTAAAAATTCATTCAAATGATTCTAGGATATTCTACATAGAATATGTGTAGAAACTTGCTCCAGTAAGCATGGCTTAACTAGCATAACAGACATAATATGTATTTATATGTATGTAAATGTATGTATGCCTATATGTATGTATTTATATATAGTCTTTATTATGTGTATACATGAGTATTTTATATATGTGAATGTAGTCTATAATGGTTATATATGTATGTATATGTAATGCTTTCTGTCAGGGGTATACCTTTTGTAAACCGACTCATACTATTAAGTATTGACAAATGTTCACAAGACTTTGCCTCTCTCATTGCATTGCGATTCCTCTGTGCACTCCCAGGTTTGCTGGAAGAGAACTCAATCTCAGTTAAGCTCGCCTTTGTACATAATATTTCACTTGTTTGTATAAATACCATTTAAGTGTACCTACAAAAATAATGAATAAATAAATAAATAAACTTATTGAAAAAAAAACGACGGGTTGCACTCCGGGAGTGCCAGCAGAAGTGAAAACTTGAATAGCATTTTTGAACACTTGAATATTAACGTTGAGCAATTTTGATATTTTGCAACGGTTTGGGAATAATTTTGCCATATTTTAAACACTTTATATACACGAATTTTACAAATGCAACAGTGTGGCCACTACACAGACGGTCGAGCCATCAGCTGTAACCATCCATGCATGGATGCGCGTGGCACGCTGAAACATAAACACAAAGAACATTCGCTCAAGCGCCCTGCGCCGTCTTACGAATTTTCGATCAGGTCACGTGTCCTGAAGTGGGTTTAACATTTTTTACCCATTACAAAAAAACAGTACAGAGCCGCTAAAGAAATTTTCACTTCAAAAACACTTTTTGATGGACCCTGTCGCGATTTATTTGATCTCACCTTATAATTTAGGTTTTTTTTATATAGAACACGTCAATTTGACTTCATCTCGCCGGATGGTAAGCTGAAAACAAAGTCTCAAGAAAGAGGGTCACCATTATATTCACGTACCATATTAACCATGGTGGCACTCAGCATGACGGCCTCAAGAGATGCTTTTTAACGCCCCGCTTAAAGGAGCCGGGACAGTAGGTAGAAGGAAACACGTGAGCTGGCAAGGAGTTCCAGGTCTTTATGGTGCGAGAAAGAAAAGATTCACCGTACCGCTTGGTTCTTGAAGGAATATTCTGCACCGTATACGGATGACATCTAAGCCTTACTCGTGTTGTCCTCTGTAGGAAAGGAGCTCATTAGGAGAGCTCATCAGGACATTCACCTTGGTAGGTAAACTTAGCCCAACATTTCGGCTACTTTTCAGCAGCCATGTCACGGGGTTATTACAAAGGTCTCTTAACATAGATGTTAGTGGATTTACTAGTCAATTCTGTTATCAATATGTATTCATAAAAAGAAACACTTTATGTAGGTCACTTTCAAACCCACTTATTTATTTAAATATCTACATAATGTGTATATGTCGCCGCCATCTGGCTTAATCAGCCGTTCAATTACCTGCCTAGGCTCTTTACTGAACGGCGCCGTTCAATTAGCGGCCGGAATGGTGTTCAGCCATTTAATCAAACGGCTTGGCAAGTAGCTTGGATCGATGATGTTTAATTACCTTTTTTTTTTTAATTATGAATATTAGCAACCGAAATTATCGAAATTACTAATATTCCCTCCAACCCCTCCAACTAAGCTAAATTGCTTGTGCTAGGAGTGTGTTCACGTCGGTAGTGTAATTTGGTAAATGGTAATTCATTTGTAGGTAACAATATTAAAATTTTTAATAAAATTCCTCAAGAGTTGGTTGACATGCCACTAAATAAGTTTAAAATCGAAGTAAAAAAGACTTAAATGAAAAAAGGATATTACAAAGTAAACGAATGCCTTAATGATAAAAATGCAAATTTTGACGTTCATATGTGCTCTTTATGTGCCTAAACAGAATAAACGAAATTGATTCTTTGATTCTTGATTCTTTGAATGGCCAGGATTCGAACCCGGGACCTCTCGATTGTAAGGCCGCCTCCTTAACCACTAAGCTACCGACGCTTCAATTACTTGCGTATTGCCATCTATTTAAATAGCTATGAAAATGGCTCTTTCTGTATGGTTATTAAAAACTTATTCAAGTTAGATTGTACAACTTCCTCAATAAACCTTTTTTTTTATTTTTTTTTTATTTTTTTATATATATAGGTTTATTCGAATACACCTCTGCCCCTCGGGGATTCACAGGTGTGAGTATATAATATGTATGTATGTTTGCTGTCTTAATTCGGGATGGTGCCCCATCTTACAAATGGCCTAAGCATTAGTCAGCCAGGTTATTAAATGTTGTAATTAAAATTACGGCTAAATATCATTCCGGCTGTTCATTGAATGGCGCCGTTTAGTTAACTGCCTAGGCAGTTAATTGTACGGCTGATAAAGCTAGTTGGCAGCGACATTATACATTAAAATTTCATAGCAAGTTCCACATTCCGTAGGTACCTATTTAAATACAAAATCAACGACTATTATTCAAACGACAATCTAGCGATATACAAAATGATGTCGTATTAAATCCTACAGACTATGCAATTAATACTTCTAACTACATAACAGCTAAAATGCTCAATTACTTGGAACTGTCAATTTAACAGACAATAAAACTTAAATACGTTACGGCCAATTAAATTGAACTTTAATAAGGGTCTTAATAAATAAGTCGGTTAATAAGGACATAGAAAATTATCGGACATTGTTAAGGTGACCATTTATTTATACTCAAAATGGGACAAAGTCTTGCTTCCTAAATTCCCGGGTGATTTATTTTAAAGTTAGGCATCTGATGAAGCCGTCAAGCTGAGTGCCACCATTGTTAACATAGTACGTATTTGAAATGGTGATCCTCTTTCCTGAGACTTTACCTTCAGCTTACCATCAGGTGAAATGAAGTCAAATTGACGTGTGACAATTAACAGCTGGCGAGCCTATTACCGTCAAGCAAGCACTCTGTCATGGGCTGTATGTTCACTGTCGGAAAGATAACAGTCCTATCCACTAGTCAACTTGTACTATACCCACGGGTAGAGATGAAGTGGCCCGATTCTACTCCACCAATTACCAACACAGCAGTCTTAACTTAGATTCAATGCAGCTATTGATGATTTTAAGTAAGAATAAAATTTCTTATATTAATATCTAACTAGCTTTTGCCCGCGGCTCCGCCCGCGTGGATATCGATTATCGCGATCAACCATAGCCTACGTCCTTTCTCAAGTACTATATATACCCCTATACCAAATTTCATCAAATTCGGTTCAATAGTTTAGGCGTGAAAGCGTAACATACAGACAAACAAAGTTACTTTCGCATTTAAAATATTAGTGTGGATACTAGCTGTTGCCCGCGGTTTCGCCAGCGCTGATATCGGTTATCGTGACCAAACATAGTCTACGTCCTTTCTCAGGGTCTAATCTACCTCTATTTCAAATTTCAACAAAATCCATTCAATGGTTTAGGTGTGAAAGTGTAACATACAGACAGACAGAGGTACTTTCTCATTTATAATATTAGTATGGATTCCCTTTAGAGATCTACATCGCTTTCAAGACCGAGACTGTAAACCTATATCGATTCGGTTTTGAGCAATCGGTTACTACTTTGCGTAGTTTTCACGTTTCACGACCCAGCATCGGCAGCACAAGTATGACGCTCCTGCCCCTCTAGACAAGTGGCAATTCGCTAGCAAGCGTTTGATGGAATAGAATGACGAATGTATAGGATTTGACGTATTTGACATGCGTTAACGACTCTCATATACGTCAAATCCCATACATTCGTCATTCTATTCCAACAAAGGCCGGCTAGCGAATTGCCACTTGTCTAGAGGGGCAGAACTGTATAAGAACAGATTACGATACTATTATTGCCTGTTATTGTAAGCACAGCACTACAAATATAAAGCGCTGACATAGAATGACGAATAGAATGACGAATGTATAGGATTTGACGTATTTGACATGCGTTAACGACTGTCATTTACGTCAAATCCCATATATTCGTCATTCTATTCCAACGATCGCCAGCTAGCGAATTGCCACTTGTCTAGAGGGGCTGATGTTGCACACTTCCCACGGTAACCACTTCCTATCAGGTGGCCCGTGTGCTTCTCTGCTACCAAAGTGGTCTAAAAAGGCACAATTTAACGTCCCGAAGCTCTTTTCGAGCTCATTCAGACGAATTCCCAATAAAAGGGACAATCCCATACAAAACGGAACATATTGTCACATTAGTTATCGTAGAAGAGACCTGCCACGCGTCACCAATCAGGAGACACGGCGTAGAATTCTAAATTTGAATAAGCCAATTAGATTTCGTAATTATTACTCGGAGGACGTTTCACAATGACATAATTAGATGGTATTTGTGAAAATTCAGTTAATTGTTAAGATTGCATGTAGTTAGATATTGTATGACTAATATGTACCTACTGAATTATTTGTTACATTGATAAGTAGCTTTTTTGAATTAAGAGTAGTAAGTATATTGTTGATAATTTTAGATATTATACGTAAAGATGTATGTTTGTAAGAGCGTTTTCACACTCATCCGATATCGGTGTCGGACGCCAATAGCCGAATCCGATAGCCAATAAATGTGAAAACAGCACAAGACCGATAAAATCGGCCCGATACGGCCATTTGCTCGAAAGCACAGACTACTTAGGGATGCTAGAAGTAAAAAAAAAGAAGCAAACAATTTTCGATCTTATTGATATCTTATTGGTATCTAGTTTTTTTCTTATATTCGTGATCATCAATTAAAGCGAAATGACATGTAACTCAGAAAATGTTCTTAAGGTCGAAAATTGCTTGCAGTCGCTGTTTAAGTCTCTTTGTGTTCCGATATCGGGTCAAAACAGTGATGTTGGCTCTGATAACCGATATCGGGCCGGACAATGTGAAAGGGAGATACATATCTCATACATTTGACTTCTTCCGATATCGGATATCGGATATCAGATAGTGTAAAAACGCTCTAACTAGAACGTAATAAGGTAGTTTATTGTTAAGTTAAATCAAAGTCATTATTCTGAGTGCCATCGAGTTTTAAACGCAATCGTAACGTGAGAAGACGGTGGATTACAGTTGGTTAACATAGAAGAGAGAAATAGCGTAGAACTTAACCAACTTAAATGTGTCGGATTATGAACGCGCGTAATTACGAAACTGTTTGTCACTTAGAATAAGGTGCTTACGCTAAGTTGTAATGTATAAACTAAAGACTTATGACGTCACAGTTGGGTTGTTACGGTAAGTTGTATTGTATGAACTAAAGACGTATGACGTCACAGTTGGGTTGTTACGGTAAGTTGTATTGTATGAACTAAAGAAGTATGACGTCACAGTTGGGTTGTAACGGTAAGTTGTATAGTATGAGCGAAAGAAGTATGACGTCACAGTTGGGTTGTTACGGTTGGATGGCTCATCAAAAATGAGTAAGTATCTTCTATACATACATATAAATAAAAAAGTGTCTGTTTGTAATATTAAAATAACCGTTTTTTTCATACACCAAAATTAAATATTTTACAATTTTTGCCGTCTGTCTCTCTGTTTGTTCCGGCTAATCTCTAAAATGGCTGGACCGATTTTGACGGGACTTATATTGGCACTTAGCTCATGTTACAAGGAGTAACTTAGGCTACTATTGTTTTAGAACAATTTAAAGCTCAATAGCGTTGACTCAACACTAAGCGATAACCAATATCCACGCGGGCGGAGCCGCGGGCAACAGCTAGAAAGATATAAAGTATTTATATGGGTTTCTACTAAGACCTTTGAAAAGCCAGTTGAAAATCATATAGTTTCATACCGGAAGAGTGGGAGAACTGCTCCAACAAGCTTTGGGTGAACAATATTATTCAGACTGTTTATACTGGAGATTGATGGCACTTGGTGAAATCTACTACACATATTGAATAATGATAGCACTTGTACTTTTCCACACTTTATTTCGGATAGAAACAATATAATTAATCAACAGTTGGATCTGAGCCGCTCACCTCTGTTGCAATGAATAGTGACATCTACATATCTAATAAATTAATTAATTAATTTGATTGACATTTTATATATTATAATTCATGTTATGTAGTACCATTAAGCATATCGCTGATTAAATGCCAAAGGGCCACATGATGAAAATGGTAAATTTTATAGGAGAGCCCATCAAAGTTTTCATCGCGCTATTTTTACTTTTTTTACGAATCTATAAGTGCTACATCTATGTGTTATATACCATTCGATGCGTATTTTAGAGCTTTATTAATGTAATAGTGACTAATTTCAGCAGCTTCTATCTACGAAAGTATAATATCACATGAGTCCGTTTTGCTTATAACAATGGCTGTTGAATCTGTCAATATGTATTTAATAAAATGCCACATAACGAAAATTAAGTAATGTTTAATGAAATTAATTTTTAAAAAACTATGTCAGTCAATCTTAACTATACTTAAAAAGAATACAGATAATACGTAATTTCCAGAAAAATTCAGTAGTTATTATATTAATAAGAAAATGTTATAATTAAATATCTGTCTTACAGATATGGCAATGTTACAATTTAAATGGCATTTAAGCCTTAAACATACAAGGAACAACTTTTATAGACTTAGCAATAATCAGAGTGAATAAAAAACCCGTTAAAACGCGCTTAGAATTCAAAACCCTCTCACTTAAGTATTTAGTTATACTACCAGTAGTATTAAATATTCACACTTACGCAGAAATATCACAACTTAAGTACAGTCATTTTACTGGTGGATCAATTATTTTGATCATCACCATAATCTTCATAAGTGAATCACATAGAGAGGTACCCATATTCTAAAATTAAACAATAACTGTTTTAATTCAGTCTTAATAATTCAGTCTCTAATTGAACATCTATACAATTGTATATTATAAAATACTGTTTTATTATTATGTAAAACAATATAACGGTAAAAAATGTAGATATCAATTAAGACACTATAGGTCTATGCTTAGTCTAAACATTAAGAACTTTATAGGTTGGCGTAAAAAGTAGGGGGGTTTCACATAATTTTATCCTTTTACAACATAGTCCTTCAGCTACCGATTTTCCAAGGCCCTTAAGGCCGCTAAACGCGAAAAATCTGCAGATTGCGGAAGTCCACGTCCTCTGCCAGAGTCAAACGAATACTTTCCACAAAAAAATTGGAATGATTAAAACATGGAAAACCCATATCTCCCAAGAGTCGTCTCGTGAACCTATCTCTAGCTATTAACAAGGATTGTTTGATGTTTTTGAAAGGACGCATAGACGCCGCCGAGAACGTGCAGGACCAAGCCAAGCACCCAATCATACTGGACGGTAAAGACCCAGCCGTACGCCTACTAATTAACTATTTTCATTATAAATTTGCGCATGCCAACACAGAAACGGTGATTAGAACGGTGGCAACAATATTGGACCCTGAGCCTAAGAAACACAGTTCGTTCGATTGTCTATAATTGCCAACTACGCAAATTGCTGCGCGGAAGGCCCGTACAACCTTTGACGCGTGATCTCCCAGAAGCTCGGATGTCGCATCATAAACGCCCCTTTACATTCGTGGGAGTTGATTACTTCGGACCTCTACAGGTCATGGTACATCGCAGACGGGAAAAACGATGGGTCGCGCTCATTACTTGTTTAACAGCCAGAGCCATTCATCTCGAAGTGGTACACAGCTTGTCAGCTGACGCAGCAATTATGTGCTTTCACCGTTTCATCGCTAGAAGAGGTACACCAAGTAAAATCTATTCCGATAATGGAACGGCCTTCGTCGGCGCCAACCGACAGCTGAGAGCGCTCTACGACCAAGCTGTAGCTGACTATGAAAAAATAGAATGGGTCATACCGCCTTCAGCTCCATTCATGGGCGGAGTTTGGAAGCGGCTAGTAAAAAGTGTTAAGTCCAGCGCGTCAAATCACCCTAAGAGAGCGTACGCCGACGGATGAAATCTTCACAACACTTTTATCTAAAGCGGAGGCTTTGGTCAACGCGCGACCTCTTACACACGTCTACCCTGACCCCACAGACTCCAAGGCGTTAACGCCGACACATTTCTTGCTCGGCTCGTCGTCGGGTCGCCCAGTACCATGTCAACTGTCGGATTCGGATTTCAGAATTGGGTAGCGCAAGGCTTTGCGTCTGGCCGATCGTTATTGGCGACGGTGGGTTACGGAGTATCTACCGACGTTGGCTCCAAGAAGAGTGCAAGGAGTTGATGTAAATATTAACGTCGGGGATCCCGTGCTCGTGGCCGATGGAGACTTGCCGCGTGGTACATGGCCACGAGGCGTCATTCAAGCAGCATATCCAGGCCGTGTCGGAATAACTAGGGTAGTAGACGTTAAGACTCTGGCGGGGACGTTGAGGTGTCCAGCTAAAAAAAATGTTTTCTTATAAAAAAAGGGGAGGATGTGGCCGACTGTGGCCTCTTTTATAGTTCTCTATGGATTTATATATTGGTTTTTTTATTTAAAAAAATGTATTAGGTAGAATAATTTCTTTACTTGTTATTGGAAGTGTAAATATCAAAAAATAAAATATTATTGAAAAATTCATATATTTTCTTCACAACTAGTATTTCATCAAGTATCACTAGGTGCATGGAGTACCTAGCTATGAAAGCATACTTAATGCACGCGAATGGAGCACCCTGGTTCGCTAGCGTACTTATTTCCAGCAATTATTACTCAAAAACATAGTTTTAGATATAAGGTATTTACCTACAAGCGAACCATTACACACATCAATACAGCCACAAAAGAAAAATGTCCAATTTTTGTTGAGAAATAGTGTCATATTTATTTCCTTCTTAGTTACAAAACAGACGCATAACAAGTACTGCACTTTCATCTACAAAAATAAATAATAAACTCATAGAATTAAAATGCAAAGCGGGCACATTCTGTAATATTGCCCTCTGGCATATAAAATAATGTTGAACTCACTTGATATTTATATTCCATATGGACACCATCTAAAATATGGCACTTTGTTTTATAAAATTTAATTTAAACTCAAACTTATTTCGCAATGTGGCTCTTTGTCATAAAAAATACGTGCGCTCACTCCGACTATGAGGATTCAATTGACAAGATGGCCGTTTCGCTCTGAAGTTGGTCACCAAAGTCACGGAATGCGAAAGAGGCGGTTGTCTGATTGGTCCATTTTTGATGCTAGAATCGTGGGTGTCTTTTTAGAATTTAAAACTTATAATGATTTAGATACCATTTTTGAAAAAAAAACGAGAATTAGTTTTTTTTGCATTGTGGCCCTTTGGCATTTAATCAGCGATATCTGACATTTAACTTTAATACAAAAATTTAAACATTATTTTCCCCAAATGTTGGGAAAAAAATTGCACCTGGTATACACATTTTGAAAACTACCCACATATAAAAAATGTAGTATTTGGAAATATAATTGTTTAAAACCATTGTATTTAGTAAACCTTTGATAGTGCCGTGAGGAGAAACCGGTCAGGTTAAAAATAAAAACAAAATTAAGTGTGGAAAAGCACAAGTGATATCATTATTCAATATTATTTAGGTTTATGTTATTTCTCAATCGGTTTTATTATTTTATTTATTAGCGACCGGCCCCGGCTTCGCACGGGTGGCAAAATTTAGTACGGAATCTTAAACTTTTTGAAAATCCAATCTAGCTTAGGTTATTCACGAAGAATGCATCTATCTAATAGTGAAAGAGACTTTAATATCAGAACAGTATTTTCTGAGCTTATTCATTACAAACAAACTTTCAAAATGTTTCCTTAAAAATTAGTGTAGATTAGCTGATGGTCGGTGGTCGTGACTATTGGTAATATATTCTGTTCCACTTAACCGATTGCGATAAAATAAACGTAGATTTTAAGTTTGTCCAACACTTTTCATCCATCGTGATGATGATGCGAGTTCCAGGAGTCTTTAGAATGAGCAAAATATTAATAAAAATAACAGCTCACTGGAGAGCTTTTGTACTTTCAGAGAAGGACCAAAGGCTGTTCCTGCTTTGTCTTCTACACTGACGGCACAGAAACTCTCTGTGTTTACAGGGTCGGCAGCACGAGTGTGACTCCCCTGGTGTTGCACACGTCCATAGGCCACTTTCTATCAGGTGGGCCGTGTGCTTGTCTGCCACCTAAGTTGTATAAAAAACCAGTCAAGTCCAGTGGACATCGATTGGGAGGAATCTTTATACGCCTGAACCTGACAGAAAGCCCAACCTTTAAATTTTTTTTTTCCTGTAAATATTTTATTTTGACTTGTTTCATAAATATATTGTATGTATAATTTATTTTGCACTATTAATTACATACATACATATAACCACACCTTTAATAATTAACGCCACTATTAATTCTTTGAGAAAAAATAATTTATTTAACTGTGATTGTCACCCTTGTGCAAATTGTGACAAATTTGAACCCCCTGTCACACGCTGACCGCTGACGTGTATCAAATGAGATTATTACAACACAGTTGATGAGTATTATCCAGCTTTAGATCGCTTATTAAATGAATACATACACACAAACATACATATAATCACGCCTTTATCCCCGGAGGGTTAGGCAGAGGTGAATTAACACCCGCATTTCACCAATCTGTATTCGGTCCCACGTAATAGAGGATGAGCCTATTGCCGTATTCCGGGCACTATTGTTGACTCGAGCCATGCATTTGAGGCTGAGTCAGGGCTGTACATATCTGTCTGATTTTAAAGTTAATCAACCCTATCCCTTAGTCGCCTTGTACGACACCACATGGTAAGAGAAGGGGTGGCAAAAGTTCTACTCTGCCGGGAACCAGACGAGCATTGAATGAATATCTATTAAAAATTAACTTGCTTGTTATACTGGATTTAGAACAAGAATTGTGTTTCGGATCCTGGGTGAGTCGATCATGAAATTTTAAGTTAAGAAAATGCAGAAATTAAATAAATGAGATAATGAATTTTGTCACCTTATCGTAAACAGGGTTTTTTTTAAACCGGGCAAAACGTTCTTAGGAGACCTTCCCTAACTTTTTGAGATATTTTGAACTGCATTCACAGATTTCGGCAAAATTGTACAGTCAGCAAGAAAAATACACTCTGTAAATGTCAAGTAGTTGACTTAATAAATAATGCAGTATTGGTTCCCGGTGAAGTAGAATAGGGCTATCCCAGCTCTTCCCGTGGGTATCGTGAAAAGCGACTAAGGGATAAAGCTGTTCTCCATCCCACAGGAAACATATAGCCAGTGACTGAATACCCCCGTTGGCGAAAGATGGATGTTAATCCACGTTTGCCTACCCTATCGGGGATTAACAGCCGCGAGTTTAGGTATGTTTGATAAAATAAGAAAATACGCAAGTTTTACCGCTCTTTAGCATTCGTTAAATTTATTTTAACTAAAGGAAAATATCCAATTACAGCATTAAATGTCACTCTCACAATATTTTGACTGAACACCCACTGTGAGCGCGTGGCCTATTCAAACCAGATTAGGTGTTCACTGAGTTTATTGAATAAAGTAGGGAACTGTGTAGAGAAATGGTTTCAAATGATATGATTGGCTAGAAATATTATGTGTGAATTTTATAATAATTTTAAGAAATAGAAACAGAATTAATTATAAAGTTTTATATTATCTCATAAAGCTTGTCAGTCTGTACATTAGAGATATGTTAAAAATAATTGAGTTATGCTTATGAGACTAGCGGCTGCTCGCGACGTCATACGCTTGGGGTCTGTTTTATCCCCTTAGGGGTGGAGTTTCATAAAATCTGTTCTTAGCGGATGACTACACCCTATAGGTAATTAACCTACCTAAGAAATGTTAGTGTGTCGTTGTAATAGTTTCTGAGATTTCGTATTTTTTTTAATGTAGGACACGTCAATTTGACTTCACCTCGCCTGATGGTAAGCTCCATTACATACACGTACCATGTTAACAATGATGGCACTCAGCTTGACGGCCTTACTTGATAAAAAATCTATTAGTTTGTTTCAAAAGAGGCTTCATTGGTTTAATATTTCGAATTCTTGTCGCAAACATTTAACCCCCCCCCCCTCCCCCTCCTAGATCCGGGGTTGGAACTGCGATATTTTTCCGTGAAACGACTGCCATTCGACCTCCACAAATTAATGAAGAAAAACAGGCTAATATACGCATGTAAAACACAGTAATGTTGCTAACAATAGTTACCATAATAGCTATCTTAAACTCCCATGGCAAAATCACACCCCCATATAGAACGACAATGAAATCAATTAATACTTTGATATCCCCATACGTTTCCCATCAACCGATATGGAATAATCCCATGGGGTGTAGTGGATTACATTAACTATGGGGGGTAATGTAAATAATTAGAGGGTGAACTATGGATGAATTGTAATTGTTTTATAAAGAGATTTGTTGGAATTCTTTGAGGAAAGAGGGTTGGTTTAGTAACGTCTTATCTATGCTAATATTATAAAATCAATCAATCAGCTCAATCGATTAGCCTTTCACAGTCTATTGCTGGACATAGGCCTCTCCCAATGTTGGGAGTCTTATAGACCAGGGTAGAAGCCTTTAAAAAGAATAAAAAGTGAAACAAAATAATAGTAGAATGAAACCCATTAGAAAAGGAGGAGAATATTATTAAAATGAAAGGAAAAATAATTTACGGGCGATCTGAGGTCGGGAAGGGGATGGGGGTGAGCTTTTAAGCTTAAAAAACGGTATTTCTCGATTTCCGGCAAAACTAAAAGTCCTATGGAAAAAAGTCAATTCAAAGTCAAAAGTCAAGTTACATGTTACAAGTTTACTTAAAAAAAAAAAGAAAACTGTAATATGTAATCTTACTAATATTCTCCTCCTTTTCTAATGGGTTTCATCCTACTATTATTTATTTTTTTGGTTTTAAAAATTATCGACCCTGGTCTATTAGGTCTACTGTTATTTTACTGGTAAAGGTTTTTATTTCGAGATTTTCTTCTTTCGCATTGATATCGTCTGCGTATTTTTCCGTTAGTAGTGGTACTTACGACACCCTTAGGATTAGATGGGGCGGTGATACTTGTATTCTTTTTCCTCCATCACACGATTAACACACGGACGGACAGCTTGTCTATAAAACGTCATTGTAATTTTATTCGGTTAGATACTTAACTAGACTTAAACAATCTTGGTGTTTCTGTTGCCGCCAACTTGCTTAATCACCCGTTCAATTAACTGCCTAGGCCGTTAACTAAACGACGCTATTCAATGAACGTCCAGAATGATATTCAGCCGTAATGTTTATTACAACATTTAATATCCTGGCTGGCTAATTCTTAGGCCATTTTTAAGATTGGGCACCACCCCGAATTAAAACAGAAAATTACATACATATACTCGCACCTGCAAATCCCAGAGAGGGTAGGCAGAGGTGTATTCACAGAAACTATATAAAAAATGTATATGAAACTGTATGTTTTTTTTTTAAAGTAGCTACAAAATTGTTTTCCTCTATATTCCTGACCTAATAGAGTACCTACACTCTGCCTCCCGAATCCTATCACAACACAGTACAAAGGTTACGCGCTCAGTCAATATACACAATGGCCTTTAATCAAACAGTCAAAGAGGGAACTCAACCAAGTGACGTCACGTGCATTACGTCATTATGTAGGGGACCTAATTAACTGGAAACTAAGTAGCTACGCAGTTCTGTCCATTTTGTTTAAGAGAATTGTGAGCTTAAAGCAACTTGCAACGGATTGCAAGTTGCAACTATTTTGTTGAAAGTTGAAAGAAATAATAATAAAAAGTTTTTAGAAGACCTCCGATGAAAAATAAGGGTAACAAATTTGTCCTGAAAGCTAATTCTCATAATAAATGGATGTTCAAAATCTAGTCTCGATATGTAAAAATCAAATTAAATGTCAAAAACGGTATTCTTGACACGATTTACAAGAAAGAACATTTTTATCTTAATGTTTTTAACTTCAGATCGAGGGAGATTGAGAAAAGATCTGAGTTTTGAACATCTTTTTGTTGGGAGAAGTGGCCTTCCGTTAGATTGTGTACCTATATGTGTCAGTAGCATATAATAGATCCAAAACATGGATGTCGATATGTGTTCACCTCCACTTTTCGTCAAACATATTAGTTTCCTCCTACACATCTCTGGTTGTTTGCGCCATACATACGTAGGTAGGTATATAAACATAAGTAGAGCCTCGCTGACCCCGGACTCCAAAGTTATATTTACCCTCAAATAATGATGACATTAATGTCAGTATGTTTATGCCATTCATTGTAAAGAAAACAGGTGCGCAAGAATTGATTGATCTTCGATAACGCACGCAACCATTTTAAAAAGCTCATTATAACATATAATAACTGTTTCATAACAACATTATTCTTCCCAACATTTTAAAACACAAAGTATATACACTAAATAATAATATAATACACGGCAAATCAAATTTTCAATCGAAGTGATTTTAAAACTTCGAATGGAGAACGTGAAAAACTGCGTGCGCGCAGCTCCGGGCAAAAACCTCGGTCAGCGGTGCGTTTGGTGCGAGTGAGATGGTATTACGGGTGAGCGAGAGAGGGGAGAAAAACTTGCGCCGGCGCAACCACGCTTGCATATCTGGGAAGTGGGCGGCATAGAGTATGTAGGTGCAGATAGATGGTGTAAAGAAATATATTTTGTTAAAGGTAGGTAGTGTTAATGTTAAAGGTAGACTGACAGCCTATCTGGTGTCGTGGTAGTGAACGCGGTCACTACGCAGAAGGCGCGGGTTCGATCCACGCTCAATGCAGATATTTTTATGCATGAATATGGGTATTTGCATTGGTCTGGTCGTGCCTCGAAGAGCATCTATGGCATGGTCGTAACGGGTAGTTGAAGCCCTAAAAAGTCTGACCACTGGTCTAACTGCAATGCTTCGATATCTTTTGATGCCTTTGGGTTGTGGAGCTTCACGGAAAATATCGAAGTTCAGCCAAATCCGCAGTAAGACTGGTAAAGCGGACCCCAGACTCCAAGTCGAATATGAAGAACAAGAAGTGTTACTGTGCATGGACGGTTTGTGGTTAATATATGTGTAGTATAAATTAATATGTATATGGGGGCTTTACCAAGAAATTTGGGGCCAATTTTTTTCAATGCAACCGGGGCCGGGATTAGCACCGGTCTAGCGATCAAATGATGAATGAGGCCAAAAACTCTTGATTTTATTACGATAGCCGGTGGGCGCACTGCCCCGCATCATGCAGCGTACCAAGGGAGTGCATGTTTTTACTAAAAAAAAACTAACACACAACGCACTCTCGCACAACGTCAAAATCTTGCAAAATGACAAATATACTCGTAAATTCATGAGATAACTGCTTATACTGTTGATTGATGGCACTTGGTGGAACTTGCTACACATCTTCAATGAAATCACTTGTACTGTTGTTGTACCCAAAAAACATGTATCAACCTTTGATAATGCCGTAAGGCGAAACCGGTCAGGAAATCAATAAATAATGTGGAACAGTACAAGTGATTTCATTGAAGACATGAGATAACTGACCAGATTTTAGGCCTTGGGCCTTCGTAACACTTCGTCACTGAACCTACCTACCTATTGCATATAAATTACTTATAACAAGTTCACTACGTGAAAGGGCGATTGCTCCATCCGGCGCGGACCGCTCGTTTTCTGCATCTATTGATAAATATATAAAAATTTAAAAACTCGTTTCTTTTTATATTAAAACAAAATAAGTTTACATGAGGCACCATGCGCCCTTTCAAAATTATGAAAGTTGAAATTTTCTATTCATAACTGATGTATTTTACCTATCTCCCCATCTGCACCAACATAATCTTATCACAAGAAACGCGTCGGTTGACCGTAAGTCGCTTTTGATGTATACGGCAAAAAGCTATCCTGGGAGCCTAGTCCATTCAAGCCTAGATTTGTTTATAATTAATTGGTATTTTTACTTTTTACGCTCCCCATACATCACGCTATGCCGCATTTGTCTCACTACCTACCCGGTATGGGAAAGTGCTTTTTTAGACATAAAACCATTAGTCGTTATGTACGAGATTGAAATATTTCCTTCTTGTATATCTGCCCATGATGGATATAGAGTGAGTATGAAATTTTAAACTGCCTTGTGTTGCGATGGTTGCTAATATGAAGCTGTGTAGTTATAACGTAGCATTTTGATTACCTGCAGGTCATATTGCAAACTTTAATGGCGGTTAAAATCAAGTTTCAATCTAGACCATCCTCGCAAATGTCAAAAACATATCTTGTGAGACAATTTTTAAGAAAGTACATTCACATTGTTATCGTTATGAATATTAGATCGGGGGAAAATTTAGGCATTCTTATCGGAGTCTTCCGTTTCATAACCACGAAACTGTACCCACAAGCTAAAATAATAATATCATTGAAAACGTAAATAAAATATAAATATTCCACAACATTTCACACAACGCTATCTAGACCCATGGTAAGCATATCTTAACTAGCTTGTGTTATGGAATCTAGAATGCGGATAAACATACTTAGATACTTATTTTTTAAGTAAATACATACCTACATAATATACATAGAAACAGACCAATGCAAATATACATATTCATGCATACAAATATTTGCACTGAGCGGGGATCTAACCCGCGCCTCCTGCGTAGCGGCCGCGTTCACTACCGCCACGCCATGGAGGCTGTGTGATTTTATATTGACAGCCAATGGAATTCAAATTGAATGTTTATTAATTAGCACATTTGGCCCTTTTGGTCAGGTGTCGATCAATTTAATTAGCCTATCGCTGCCCACTGCTGGACATAGGCCTCTCCCAATGTTGGGAGGTATAGCCTACTGTTTCCACTCTGGCCAGACGGGTTGGTACAGGGTTATATTTCGAGTGTTCCTTCTCTCAATGATATGGTCTGCGTATTTTTCCTTCAGTCACCACTTACGACACGCTTTTTATGAACCCTTCTGATCAACATTAGTTTTAGGTAGTTTAATTTATAGTAGCACGTTAAGCCGTCGGTCACCGTTGATATACACATCACATAAACATTTATGGCAGTCGTTACGGATTGGAACCTTCAAAATTCCGATAACTAGTCTAACTGCAATGCTTCGATATCGGTTTTGGGTTGTGGAACTTGTGGAGGTCAGGTGGCAGTCGCTTTACGGAAAATATCGAAATTTAGCAGCCCGCCTATAGGCTGGTAAAGTTGACCCCAGACTCCGAGAGCTTTGGATGCGACTGGGATTAACTTAAGTAGAAGTAGATCTATCGAAGCACGGCGGCAGCAGGAAGATGTATGGATAAATAGATAGACACAATACATAATATTGTAAGTAGCGATAACAACAAGAGAAAACAGCCACGGTCGAACGCCAGCTAGCTGTACTACCATACCTACGAGGGAGTCACTGACAAGATTGGCTACATCTTGAAGCGAACTTCAATCGACATATACTACAAGCCACCAATGAAGATAAGTCAATTCTTACCATCTGTCAAATGCCAACTACCTCAACGAAATGAAGGGGTCTATAAAATAGACTGTGACCGTTGGCTCTCATATATTGGTCAAACCAAGCGAAGCATTGGCACTCGCGTCAAAGAACACATAGCTGACATAAAACACGAACGGTTAACAAAGTCAGCTGAATGTGAACACACGTAAGAAGGTAAGTACCAACTATTATTTAAGGTTTGATAAACCACAGATACACGCTAAAGAGCATAGATATATACCAAGAATGATCCGCGAGGCTATTGAAATTAAAAAACACCCAAAATATTTAATAGAGAAGTTGGTTGACGCGTACCTACCAGCGGCCCGAGACCCAGTCATCCATTTAATCAAAACTAGTAAACAGCAAATATAGCAAGACATACCGACACAAGTGAGCTCATTCTGCGTAAATACTTTCCGTCCAATTGAGCAGTCCAACTGGGGAAGTTCCTCGCCCTACAGAATATCGCGGCCATAATAACCTCGTGTTGTGTTCCCGGCGGTGAGTAGGGTAGCCAGAGCTCACTGGAGAGGTTTTGTGCTATCAGTGGGAAGACCTAAGGCTTTTCCTGCTTTATCTTCTATACTGAGGGCACAGAAACTATTTTAACATGGTCGGCACCGCGAGTGTGTTGGCCCTGGTGTAGCACACGTCCATGGGCCACCGTAGCCACTTTCCATCAGGTAGGTCGTGTGCTTGTCTGCCTCCTAAGAGGTATGAAAAAAAATCTACACTTCAAAATGTATGACATCTACCATCCTTAGTCAAACCGTGAACATGGCTGCTGAAAATGAACCGGAACTATATCATCTAATATAATCTAATAGTAAATAATAACAGATAAGTCATGATAGAATCCGGTAAACTGTGATTTTATTTCAATGACTGATATTCGCGTAAACTTCAGAAAACAACATATATAACATGTCGAATTGTTTTATTTACCTTATAACATTAAGAAACGTAGATATAGAAATAAATTGTCATCTTCTTTGGGTTAGTTCCGGTAGCTTCCGACTTTTACTTTTTCACTTCTCACGATTATAGCATCCATTTAAGTGAGACCATTGGCACGCATGCCTTCGTCTGCGATGCCACTACAACTTACCACCAGGCGAGGCGATGTCAAATTGACGAGTCGTATACCTCCTCCGTCTCCTCACCCACCGGGTCTATGTATGTGAATAATAAATGTAAATACACCGAAAAGCGCTTCTGTTCTTCGGAGGGGGGGCCGGTAAACGTCGGTCCCGGCTGTCTACAGTCGTTAGGTCAAGACGGAGACCTATATGGGCCACCTGGACAACTTTGCCACAGGTTGCCCACTAACCACACCAAAAGAAGATCTCCAAAATGGTGACCGGTCCTATTTAAGCTTTCATCACCTATTTGAATCCCTTTAACCAAAAAAGGTAGCAAATGTCAATACCTGAGCTCCGTGTTCATCTCTGTACCAAATTTCATCGAATTCGGTTCAGTGATTTAAACGTGAAAGCGTCACATAGATAGACATACAGACAGAGTTACTTTCGTATTTAGTATGGATGTAGAATGAATTATCCGTGTGCTAACGGAGAAAGAATACAAGAATCACCACCCTATCTCATCAGAAGGGTTTCGTAAGAGACGAGTAACAGAAAAATACGGTGACGATATCACTGTGAGGGAAGGTAAACTCGTAATAAAACCGTGTAGCGACCCGTCTGGCCAATACACATACAGTAGGGCAAAGGCTCCCAACATTTGGAGAGGCCTTTGTCCAGCAGTGGACTGCAATGTGCTAATTAATTGATTGATGGATGTATAGATACTCATAAAAGTCATAAGTCACGTCAAACTTAACCCTATAACATCGTAACCTCAAAACAACCGTTTACTAAACCTTCCAATAATCGCTTTGACGTAAAGCTGGCATATAAACCCATCAAGTATTCAATCGTTTGGTCTAATAGGCCAATTTCTCGTTAATAACTCAATACACCATCGAGCGGTTTGGATGTGAAGCGACAAAAACATGCGGACAGAAAATGGCCGCGCGGTTAATTTATATGCAGCTTTGGTGCAATTAAAATCGTTTAGTGTCAAGTTGAATATTAATTGGTGGAGGAGCTGCTAGCGGCATCTAGTGTGGAGTAGCGGAACTAAAACAGTTGTAGAGTTAAATGAAATCGTTATACAATTTCATTTGCTTCGCTCTGTTTTTTATAGAAATTATAATGATGATTGTTTATAATCAAATAATTATTTTGAAAGATCTGTTAAACACTTGGCTATACAAAGGGATAGGTACAATTATGTTTTCAGGGTTTATGTATGGTAGTTTATTCCATAATTATTTCTAACAGATGATTTAAATGTATGAAGTACCTATCTTTAAAACCCTTTCATTACCTAGAGTGACAGTGATCACATTTTTTTTACACACTTACACACTTACACTATCACATCTAAATGGATCTAAATGAAATGACAGACATATATTATAATCTGGGATAAAAATGTTAGTACCTGATTAGCTGGTGCCGGCTTATTGTTTATGTACCGCATATTATGTAGGTTTACAATAAACCCATTGTATTTTCACCAATAATTGTGTTCTCATTTTTCACCATATTAATATAAAGGTGGTGCTTGATCATCTGACCGGCATCACCCTGAGGCTGGTTGAACTCCCCAAGGGGAGAAGCGAGCTTTCAACATATCTATACCTCTTTTGGTGAACTACCTACTTAACTTAACATAAACCATTTAGATGGGACCACTTATACCAGTCTAACTGCCAATTTGGCTGAAAATTTCGAAGTTCCTTCCGCCAAATTTTGCAGTTAGACTTGTAAAGCGAACTATATACTTCGAGGTGAAAAAATCGGATGCGACTGGGATTAACGCTAGGACAAAGAAGAAGAAACAATCTTGATGTGTCTTTCTAATATGTTTTATTGAAAATGAACGAATGAATGAAAGAATGATTGAATGAATGATATATATAGCCGTCTGCGGAGGGAGGGTGGAGATTCGCGGTCGGGCCAATATTTAGTGCAGAATATTTTCCTGGCCATACAAAGAGGAAACGCTGCTAGCCTGATGGGCACGTTTGGGCGAGGGGACGTAGACATAACTTAATCCTCCGGATCAAATATTAACATTTGTATGAAAAAAAGAAAGGAAATGTTAGATAGACATTAATATGTAAGTAAACAGTTACCTAAGTACATAAATAACTTTTTACTATAGTTACAATGGTATTCGGTTATTACAATAGGTAGCTCAACGTATTTCACCAAAATTGGCATGCAAAGTTGCAAAGAATATCAATAAAACTCAGTATATTATTATTTTTTCTATAAGTCTTCAGGCTTTCACGGCCGGCGTTGCATGTAGAATAATATACTGCTTCCGGGCTGTTTGGCCGTGGTCGATGTGAAACTTGCGTTCCATTTTTTTTCTGTTTAGAAACTCATTTTAAAATCTAAAACCGAAATGGAACCACAAGTTAGTCAGTTACTTAGGTTGTCTAGTTTATTTTTAGTATAAGTTTTTATTAAAAGTCCCTACAAGAATGTTTACTTGTAGTTATGTACCTTGCCGGACGGAGTATAGGCTATTCTTATGGTAAACAAGCGATCCGCCCCGGCTTCGCACGGGTACAATGGATGTTATTATACATATAAACCTTCCTCTTCAAACACTCTATCTATTAAAAAAACCGCATCAAAATCCGTTGCGTAGTTTTAAAGATTTAAGCATACATAGGGTATAGGGACCGAGAAAGCGACTTTGTTTTATACTAAACTAGCTGACCCGGCGAACTTCGTACCGCCAATTTATTTATGCCTGCGTGGCGCCAGATCCCGTTCCCGCTGCACCCTCTACTATATTAAATATGTATTATACATATAAACCTTCCTCTTGAATCACTCTATCTATTTCAAAAAACCGCATCAAAATCCGTTGCGTAGTTTTAAAGATTTAAGCATACAAAGGGATATAGGGACAGAAAAAGCGACTTTGTTTTATACTATGTAGTGATATTAATAATAATAATGAATTGTTTATTGTCACAAAATTTACATAAGTTGTGCTTAAATCTAGGGTTACAATAATAATAATTTATCACATTATATGTTACTGGTTCCCAAACTAGGCAGGAGCCTGTATTGTGGGAATCAGTGCTCTAACGATAAACAGTAAATTATTGACCTCGAGCGAGTCATGTGTATATACTTATAGGTTCGGTAATTGACAAACTATTATAGTGTTTTCTTTATACATTTTTTATCAAAGTGATAATGAGTTATGTGTGCGACTTTGTTTTATACTATGTAGTGATGGTTTCTGTGGGTCCCGGGGTCATCAGCTGGAAGTAATTACATATTATACACGTGATTCAACTACGTTGAAAGTTGAAAAAAAATTATCTGTTCTTCTTCTTTTTGTTCATCCTAGTCACACCCGAAGCTTTCAATTCGGAGTCTGAGTTCCTTTTTTCCCAGTCTAACTGGTTTGACTGAACTTTAATATTTCATGCGAAACGTCTGCCATTTGACTTCCACAAATCATTGCCGATATTGAAGCAGTTAGTTCAGAATTTTTAGGGCTCCAACTACCGTGCTCTGCTGCAAATAGATATATATATATTCATGCAATGACAATTGAATTGAATGACTAATTTGACATTATTTATTGAATTATTATTTTGACATTGTGAATTTAATTATTATTTTGACTTTATTAATAGAATTAATTACTTTAACATTATTATTTGAATTATTATTTTGACATCATTAACTGAATTATTATATTGTTAACTGAATTATATTATTATTTCTGATATGACATGCTCATGAATAATATTTGAAATGGTAATTGTATCTTCTTTAAAGATTAATGTGTTCTGAAAATTATTATATAGTTTTTGAATAGTTAATAATGATTTTATTTAAGTTTTAATGGTTTTTGAAGCATGACTGTGATGAAATTGTAATTATTATAATTATGTTGCTACTCTGTCGCATTGGGTCTGCCCCGTAATGACACTGTATGTATGTAATGAATAAATAAATAAAAATAAATAAATAAATAAATGCATATAAATATTGGCACTGAGCGGGAATCGAACTTGCATAATAAGTATCCCTCCAGGTTTATAAGAATAACTAGCTTTTACCTGCGCGGATGTCGTTTATCGAGACCAAACATAGCCTATGTCCTTTCTCAAGGTCTAATCTATCCCTATACCAAATTTCATCAAAATCGGTTCAGTGGTTTAGGCGTTAAAGCGTAACATACAGACAGAGAGACACAGAATTACTTTCGCATTTATAATATTAGTATGGATTAACCCTTTAACAAGGATGGCCCGCCAATATAACGAGGTGGCAACGTGGAACAAACCTCTTGACATATTTTAGTCCAACTTCAACAGATTTCATAAAATTCTGAAAGACATCCTCTATAGCAGTTTGACCTTGAAAGACATTTAAACACGTCACTATTAGACTATGACCAATTTAGAGCGTCTCCTATTTTTATTATATTGTTTTAACTGTGTGCACGTGTATTTATGTTAATATTCAGAACTGATGTTTTATTGTTATTGTTTTAATTGATTGTAATATGTTTAGTGCGCCTGAATAAATAAATAATAAATTTGATAAAAGATAAATAAACGGCAGCAATGGTCACAAGTTATTTGTAAGCTGTCTATTCCGATTAAGCACCGTTTATGAACTGATCGCGTTTTCAATCCACACGTTTAATTGAGTTGTTACATGCCGACATGCCACGTATCTATTGCATGTAGACATTTCGTTGATAAATTTATTGATTTAGATGACGTTCAGTAATTGTAATAGACTTGTGAGAATTAATCTCATTCTAATAGACTACTATCACAGGTAACAAGATTGATTTTGTGTGTGATTGTGTGATATTTAGGGTTTTAGACCAACATATACAGCGTGCGACTACTATCACAGGCTAGAAGATTGATTTTGTGTGTGATTGTGTGATATTTATGTTTTTAGACCAACATAAACAGCGTGCGACTACTATCATAGGCTAGAAGATTGATTTTGTGTGTGATTGTGTGATATTCATGTTTTTAGACCAACATTATACAGCGTGCGACTACTATCACAAGCTACAAGATTGATTTTGTGTGTGATTGTGTGATATTTATGTTTTTAGACCAACATATACAGCGTGCGACTACTATCACAGGCTACAAGATTGATTTTGTGTGTGATTGTGTGATATTTATGTTTTTAGACCAACATATACAGCGTGCGACTACTATCACAGGCTACAAGATTGATTTTGTGTGTGATTGTGTGATATTTATGTTTTTAGACCAACATATACAGCGTGCGACTACTATCACAGGCTACAAGATTGATTTTGTGTGTGATTGTGTGATATTTATGTTTTTAGACCAACATATACAGCGTGCGACTACTATGATAGGCTAGAAGATTGATTTTGTGTGTGATTGTGTGATATTTATGTTTTTAGACCAACATTATACAGCGTGCGACTACTATCACAAGCTACAAGATTGATTTTGTGTGTGATTGTGTGATATTTATGTTTTTAGACCAACATATACAGCGTGCGACTACTATCACAGGCTACAAGATTGATTTTGTGTGTGATTGTGTGATATTTATGTTTTTAGACAAACACACAGCGTGCGAGTGAGATACAAATGCACACAAAAACCTACACAAAAACCTAGGTTTGAAAAAAAGACAGAGTAAACATATCGTGAAGCGTTTTTTATCCGACTGCGCCAGAAGGAGGGTAAAACACTTCACGTGTTTGAGATTTGCAAATGGGTACCGCCTGCTAAACCCGACTGATGCTGAAAAGATCGGGAACAAGCTCTCGTTTCGATCTTTTCAGCATCAGTCGGGTTTTTTATTTTTAATGGGAAAAAAAACCAAGTAAATACCGCCGCCATTGAGTAATCCGATTCGCCATTGAGTAATCTGATAAATGGTGTTTTGCCATTTGATTAAATGGCTAGGCGGGATCGATGATGAACTCCACAGCACAGACTCCATTATCTCAGGTTGTCTGTAAGAAATCGCACCTAGCTATAAGACCGCCACTTGTACTGTCTCATAATTTCTAAATTGTAACTATTTTTTGTAAATAATTGTTTATGGTGTACAATACAGAATATTGTATTGTATTGTGTATTTAATAACTTGCCTAGCCATTTAATCAAACGGCTAGAAAAATAACTTTTTTCTGCATGGTTATAAAAAAATAACCACGATGGTTAATGCGACCTTCTAACACTAACCTAATCTATCCATCTCGGATTGCTTAAGTTCCTTAATGAACCTATCACTGATTTTCTGTGAATACACTACTGCCTACTCCCTCGAGAATTTATAGGTGGCAGAATATGTATGTATGTAATTTTCTGTCTTATTTTTGGGTGGTGCCCCAGGGTCCATATTGGCTCACATAAATTTTTAATTCTATTCTTTTTCTTACTACCAATTTGTGTTCATAATCATCACTACTACATTACACATTACATTTTTATTACTATTATCGGAACTCACAACAATTAGTGATTATAATTTTTTGCATGGATATGAATATTTGCATTAGGCTGGGTATTTCTATGTATAATATGTATGTATTTACAAAAAACTAAGCGCTATGTAGAATGTCCTACAGCATTTAATTATAATTTTTTACTAGGTGAAATATATATTTCACCTTGAATATAATGTTCGCACCATGTATTATTCCGTTTTCGCAATAAATTCATCGTTAATTTATTATTTTATTCTTGTTTTACCCCATTTAAATCCGGTTTCGCGTCATTAAATTTTGAAATTTTTATCTGCTTTTGCCGCGGTGAACGCAAATACTACTGCTTTGCAACTCTCTAAGCACGCAGCGTCGAACACAGCGCTGTTTCAACCTTGATACCGATTTGTCATTGGTCAATCCCCTGTGACGTTACACAGCCCGACCAATCACAAGCCCTATCAAAGCTGTCCCAGCGCCGTGCTTGACGCTGTACGCATAACTGAACGAATTTTGATGCGGTTTTTTGTTAAAGAGGTATTAATACGATTAAAACTCACAAGATGTTGACTAAAACCGAGGATATGACCAAAAGTCGCGCACACGCCCCCGCCTATTCACCCCCGGGTGGGTAGAGTCATCAGCCCAGCACTTGAATCTATACTTACATACTTCACGAGCTTCCTCTACCGTCATTTACCACTTAGGTGGCAGACAAGCTCACGGCCCACCTGATGGAAAGAGGTTACCGTGGCCTATGGATGTATGCAAAGGGGCGGGGATCACACTCGTGCTGCAAACCCTGAAGAAACTCTCTAATGGCCTTCTTGAAGAACGCCATATTATCACAAGTCATTTATCAAATAATATTAATTTACCAAAATGTTTACATAATTTAGTTGAAAGTTTACATTTATTACATTAATGTGAGTACAGTATTATTTATTAATAATTCAATATGGCGGCACCTAACGATAGCGAAGGGATGTCAGATCCCATATGGTAATAATAACCCTCATAACGTGTCACTTAATCGATTAACAACTTTTTTATTAAAAAAAATACTTGAGGGAGTGATCAACCAATGGGGTTCGACTTAAAATGGACTTAGAATGGAGGAGTTCTCGCAAGCAAACCCAGTCTATTGCTCGTTCCATATATTTTGGACCTTAATAGCGATATATAAATGACCCTGGCTCGCGCAGATTGTTTTATGATAATCTATGCTTGACAAGCACACCGTCCACCGGATGGAAAGTGTTTACCGTGGCCTGTGGACGTGTGCAACACCAGGGGAGTCACAATCGTGCTACCGACCCTGTCAACACAGAGAGTTTCTGTGCCGTCAGCGTAGAAGACAAATCACGGATAGCCTTTCGTCTTCCCACTGACAGCATAATAACTCTCCAGTGAGCGCTGGCTACCCTACTCACCGCCGGGAACTCAACACGAGGTTATTAGGGCCGCGATATTCTGTAGGGCGGAGGTACTTTGTGAATTTGAGCTCGTCCACGGTTGTAGCACGTCGTGATATTCTTAAAATTCATCTAAGAAACATGTACGGCGCTATATAACACATTTTAGATCCAAGATATAGAACGAGCAATAGAATATGTATTTTTTTTACTTAGATAGCAGACAAGCACGCGACCCACCTGATGGGAAGTTTGGGATATTTATGTGTGTGTTAGTATTTCTTCTAGTTTTAGAAAAGGGGCAGCTCAGGAGTACCCTAAACCGACGAGCATGCATCAAGAATGTAATGAGAGTGAATTTACCGAGAGTAGCATGTCAGGATCGTGGCAAATTAAAATCCGTGATCTCTGCCTACTCCTATGGGAAACATGCGTGATTTTATGTACGTATGTAATAACAAGGTCTTGATAACAAAATAGTTAAAGATTTCTGTATACTATTCAGTACATTTCTTAATAACAAGACAGACCCTAAACATATACCAGAATCGTAGTAAATTGGAGAGATGTTATCTCTGCTTAGCCCAATAGGAAACCACCGTGAATATCTATACAAATGTTTTCTTACATTTGTTAATACAAAGAGCTGACATAATATTTCAAAAACTTAAATTCTTTAATAATTGAATTAAATAGAAATAATCGCTCCCTCATTTCACCTTATAAGGGTTAAAATATGACACCCTAGACCTATCCTATAAGTATAGGTACGGGTGTAGCTACCCTATATAACTTGTCACAGTTAGGACAACCCCTTTGTCCGTAGAAATGTAAGGTGTGGCGATTCAGGTGTGCCGTTTAGTATGGCGGAAAAGTATGTCAGAATATATTATATAGAGGTATATAATTAATATTATATTAAGTATCTGTATTTATATGTAATTATTGTGGCCTTTCTAAGCAACTGGCGTACCTGATAGTTCGTATTGAATCTTAGATGTCTGTTGAGCTAAGCGGCGTAATTTTTCTAGACAAAATGTTTGTAGCGATGAAAAAAGCACGCGTTCGGCGCCATTTGCTTTTTTTATAGTGATAACGTTTCATTGAGCTTTTCTCATGGAGCCGCAGGTGCAGCGATGGGATTCGCACACTATGCAAACCAGGCGGAGGGCCACTGCCACCCGCAAAGAATTGTCATCCAGTAAAATGCCCATGTGAGGCAAAGGCGCCGCATCCAACCATGTTTCCGATTCTGGCTGTGACACCGCCCTAAGCCTCGCCAGATCGGCTCCCGCTGCACTGTTTTCCAACCATACCCTAGTTACAAGCGCGCTGGGCATGGGTAGAGAGGACTTAACACCGTCGAACTGCGGGCAAGCCACCCAGTTTCGGCGCCGGCTGCATAGGGCACGGTCACCCTGCCACCATTATTATTGACGATTACAGTAACAAGGTCCGCCCCATGTGCCGATGCCGGGAAAGCCGGCAACCCCACCGTGACGTATTGGGAGAGTCGCCTGTGTCCACTGATCTTCGTTGAGTGACATGTTGAGGATTGACTCAACTGTGGACTTAAGTGTGTTGTCGAATGCTGCGACTTCCACGGGGCAAGCCCAGGTAAGTGCAGTCCTCAGGAAATCTGTCTATATAAAAGTGAAACAGCGAAAAAAAATTACGAAACTCCACCCTTAAAGGGGTAAAATGAGGGTTGGAATTTTGTATGAAAGTCCTATGTTTTGAAATGAGAGACTTGAATTTGTAAAACGTATGCTCTATAGATAGTGTAGGGGTGTACTAATAATATTTCCTTACAAATAAACCCTCCTTTGGGTTTAAAACAGGGGATGGTAGTTTTTTATAAAAGTTCAACTTACTACACGCGTATATAGTTGCACACGGCCGCTAGTATTGAATAAGATACTTGTGCTTTTCCACAGTATTTTATTTTAAAACGCATTTTACTGTGGAAAAGTACAGAGTAACATTATACAAGTACTGCACAATACAAGTGCAACTACTACAGCCGGATTGTCATTGCGATACTTTAAAATTTACTTGTTTCTGCATGGTTGTGAAAAAAAAATAACCACGAAAGCTAGACCTTCTAACCTAACCTATCCAAGTCGGATTAAATCCGGCTACTCGTTGAACCGCCACATTTCAAAGGCCCTGTTTTTGATAACAGGTAGCTGTATGTAATACAGCTGATTATACAATGTTACTGCTACGAATACATTACCTAGGCATTCTATAGAATGTCGGATTATACACATTGCCGGTAACATATACATGTAGAGTAATCGTGTCTGTACATTGGAGATGTTTTCGATTGGTATGTCGACTTTGCCGTGAGCGACTTACAGTCTGATCTCCAAACTCTGAGAGAAAAGCTAGAGCCCCGTCGTCGGTTGTTTAGCAAAAGCATCAACTAGCAGATAAATATAAAAATAAATAATAAATAAATAAATGTTTATTGCAAAGCTTCAGAACAATATTTTCTTTCTATAGGTAAATTGCACCCACAAAACATTAATATTAATAGGACGCCCATGAAGGTCAGTATTTCAAGGTCAGTATTGCAGGGGGCATTTTAACCCAAGTACAATTATACGTTTACTTTACGTTTTAAACCCTTTACTCTTACTTGTAAAACCACTTTTTTTATTTAGATCGCGTCATCTAAATCGAATATTCTGTAACGAGAGTCACCATTACAAACACGTACCATGTTACAATGATAGCACTCAGCTTGACGGCCTCATCAGATGCTTTTTCACGCCCCGCTTAAAGGACCCGGGACTGTAGGAAGAAGGAAACACGTGAGCTGGCAAGGAATTCCAGGTCTTAATAGTGCGACAAAGGAAAGAGTCACCGAACCGCTTGGTTCTTGAAGAAATGTTCTGCACCGTATGCGGACATCTAAGTCCTGCACGTGTCGTCCTGTATATGAAAGGAGAGGTTGGGACTAATTGGAATAGCTCTTCAGAACATTCACCATGGTAGAGAGATCATCAGTCATAATCCTCCTAGCAACTTGGCTTAACTTGATTGTTTTTTTCAACTGCCGTCTGACCTCCACAACCATCATGATGGTCAAACTGCGATATCAAAATATCGCAGTTTGACCATCATTATCATCAATACTCATCCACAATTGACACCGGCATATTATTTGCTCAAATAAATTCTCCATAAAAACGAGCGAGCTTACAGCCTAGCACACCAATGATTTCTAACGTGAATAATGATTATAAACAGAAATATAATCATTATATTATATTTAACGTGCGGCTGGGGGCGTGGGTGTTTTCTTCTTCCATGTAATTCCAGGAGTTCGAGATCTTGTGGCTTTCCAATGGGCACGACACATTGGTAACTATAAAGAAGTCATTATGTGTCGTAAGTAAATTGAGTGCCACTTGGCCTTTTTTATGGTGCAATACCTCCCTAGGAGATGGTAGGGGTGGTTACATCGAACTCGAACCGACTAAAACTGCACGCCGTCTTTAGTTATCAGGTACCAGATAGCTATTGACATATCTCTTGCACTCCGGCTAACAGAGGACAATCTCTGGTTGCATGATGTGCGTCGGGTGTACTAAACACGGTGTCCCTGTTTTGACGAGACGAGTGCGACTTGGCCTGCCCACTTTATGAGTTATAAAGCATGTATAATCTTGGTTTCTAATATCTTTGCATTTTTATCTGTCACTGATTTTTATATGTAACTAGCGGCCCGGGCCGAACTTCGCCCAAGAAAATATCTTGAAAAAATCATCTACTTAACCTAATTGCAGTGCTAACTATCGATGTGAGAAAGAAAGAGAGAAGAGAATGGAACTAAAAACCATCTCTGAAGCGGATTGATGCAAAACCTTTCGAGGTATTGAAACATACCTACACAACACAAGCCAATTTAACACAATATGAATAAGTATATAGACATGTTTAATGTTAACATGGTATGCATGGTATAGCCGCGTGGTTCCCGGCAGAGTATAATTTGGGCCACCCCTTCTCAAAGACAGATATGTACAGCCCAGACTCAGCCTCAGATGCATGGCTCGAGTCAACAATAGTGCTCGACAATAGTGCCCGAAGATGACGACACATCGGCAAGCTGGTGCTCATTGACGGACGAGACTCTTTTCTTCTGGGATTGGGGCATGGGCAGGTAGGTTATCACTCCTTCTCCTGGGATGCACAGACATGATTACATTTTTTTAGCATAGGACAAGCGAATTTGACTTCACCTCGTCTGATGGTAGGCTGTGGGTAAAGTCTCACGAATGAGGGTCACGATTACGTACCATAATACAATGGTAACCCTCAGCTTAACAGCCTCATCGGATCCTTTTCACGCCCTGCTTAAAAGACCCGGGACTGCAGGAACAAGGAAATACCTGAGCCGTTGAGTGAGTAACGAATTCAGGTCTTAATGGTAGATACATCATCAAAAATACACCGAAAAACTCCGTGTCGACACGACAGTTTCACTCACTTCTATCCAATATTTGAGTCGACAAACCATTGGAAAACACCCCGCATTGCCCGCGGCCTGCCTCAGTATAATTACGCATCGTTTCGGGGAACCCCGCCGGTTTATTACCTACCTACCTACCGGCTACCGTGATTAGATGGTACACAGATAACCAAGGGAATGGACCGAAATTTCTTCGTTTTTTTTTTCAATTTGGTTGTTTTGTGAAATAGGTGTTTGGTGTTTTGTGGTTGAGTGTATATAACCAAATGTTTTGTTTAGCTGTGTATATCAACGACTTCTATGCGGCGATTCGCCAGCCAACTTCACCTGAACGATGCTCCTGTTGACTGAAGACATCAAGAGTCTTTGGTAGGTCCAATAAGCATCAGATTGACCTTGATTTTCCCCGTTTCCTGTTGACTGATTGTTCTTATATTTAGTACACACCTTTAGTTCGGAAAATAATACAATTTAAATCAATAAAACAGTTTGAAATGCTCTTATTACGAGAGTTTTAAGATCATTTTTGAAACTTTGTAGATAAGAAATTTTTGACGCTGATTGTAGAAGCTTTCATGTCGAGGTTGAGAGGTATCAAAGAAAAATATCATTCGTTTTTTAATCATTTACAAATGTGGCTGTTTATTTGGTGTAGTCCACTTAGAACACCCAGCCGAATAGCACCTAGCCCTGTCCATGAACAGTTACGAAGAGCCGTATTAATTAATAATAATATAATATAATAATATTTTAATAGTAACATTATAATTTACCTTGTACACAAATTTGACAACTTACCGGCATATTGTTGAGCGATGAAATCCTTGGGCGGATTTCCTGGTCGTGGATTTGGACCTTGCGCTTCCCATAGGTCATGTTATATACATAATGAAGATATTCCATTATTGGTCAAACCATGGTTGTTGGCTGTACTCCACCAATGGCAATCCAATACATTTTACGACATCTTTGCGAAATGGAGGTAGACTAATGATATTGTGTGTGTTTACATCTATTTTTATTTATATCATTACCTTATCCATATTTATGTATATTGCTATTTACATGTATTTATATTTTACTAAGTAATGTGTTTCTTATTATTTTTCTTTGATCGGGTACCCCCGTCCGTATGCCAGCGGGTGCCAGCAGAATACCAGCGCTGTGGTATTTACATACCCAGCACATGCTGAGCTGGTGACCTTTTCGGTATATCCGTCTGCACATATTCTTGATATTTGAGTTTTGTTTGCTAAATGTTTGTAATTGTAGTCATATAAACTTAAATATTCTTACAAGCAGGAATGTTGTTACAGTGTATGATTATGTACTGAATAAACTGATTTCTATTCTATTCTATTCTATTCTATTCTATTCTATTCTATTCTATTCTATTCTATTCTATTCTATTCTATTCTATTCTCTATGTGTATCCCTGATATGGATATTTTTAAATTACAATTGATATGAATATAATAATGTTAATTTTATTCGATTGTATTTAACTGTGGGTGTTTTAAAAGGTGAGTAAGGGATAGGGCTGTTCTATCCGACACTAAACACACAGCCCAAGACAAAGTGCCCGGTAGACGGCAATAGGCTGTAGGACCGAAAATCACAGTTAGCGAAGCGTAGGTGTTAATACACCTCTGCCAACCCTTTCGAGGATTTACAGGCGTGAGTATGTGTATGAATATTTGAGGCCTGGTTCTGCCAGTTCTAGACAAGCAGTTTAGAGCGAGAATAATGTCAGGTTGCTGGTTGCGGCGAGAATAGGAGAAGAAGAATTAATAATGGATGCGGGCTAATGGATTTTGATGTCTATAACAATAAAGTCATTGGTTACAGGAAATGTATATTGTAATCGATGACATTTGTAAAATATCGCAAAAAAAAGAAATTAAGTAAGTCGTTCCATATGAAATTGTCGAAATTTTCTGACAGATTCATGAGTTCGTTATTCCTGTAATTTAATAGCTATTTCCATTATTTATACTTTGTTTGAAAGTTGATTTCAAGATTTCACAACTCTGTATTAAATTTTGTTATTATTGGCCGCTTGATAAAATAAATTCGATCTTCAAAAACAGTTATTCCTAAATGCTATCCATTTTGATGATAATTATTACTTTTTTACAGATGCCACTTTTCAAAAATGTAATCAAAGTTGCTGTTAGCTTAATATTGTCTCATTCATACACAAAAAATCATCAAATTTGGATATGTCATTCCTAAAGAAAATGCAAAAATGTTAGTACTGAAAATTGGGTTTCCTCAAATTTCTTCAATAAAACGGCAGTTTCATATGTAACGACCCATTATTGATCGTACAAATATTGAAAAGTGGTGAATTGATACTTCGATACCAAAAGAGCCTCGGGCGAGAGACGAACCTACGCCTCTGTGAGGTAGCATTCATAAGTTTTAAAAAGAAAAAGAAAGAAAAATGCGCCAAATTGAGATTTTGCATTACAAAGTATAGATTTCATTTACAATCCGTGTGGTGACGAAAGAGGATACAAGTATCACCGCCCCATCTCATCCGAAGTTTCGTAAGACTAACGGAACAATACGCAGACGATATCACTGCGAGAGAAGGAAAACTCTAAATAAAACCCTGTACCAACCCGTCTGGCCAGCGTGGACACTGTAGGCTAAAGCCTCTCAACATTGGGAGAGGCCTATGTCCAGCTGTTGTCTTTCTATGGCTATGATAGCAACAAAAAGTGATACCAAAATTGAAGTCAATTGTTGTCAAAAATTGATAGGTGAACAAAAAGAGCTAGGATACTAGTAGAAGGTACACACACTTATCCGATATCCGATATCCAATATCCGACATCCGATATCGGAGGAAGTCAAATGTATGAGATATGTAACACTCTTTCACATTGCCCGGCCAGATATCGGTTATCGGAGCCAACACCACTGTCTTGGCCCGATATCGGAACTTAAAGAGACTAAAACAGCAACTGTTAGCAATTTTCGACCTTAAGTACATTTTCTGAGTTACATGTCGTTTCGCATTAATTGATGACGTTGATCACGAATATAAGAAAAAACCCGATACCATTTCATGGTCGAAAGAAGGTCGAAAATTACTTGCACTTTTTTCTTTTTTTTTTCACTCCTATCATCCCTAACTATTCTGTCCTTTAAGCAAATGGCCGTATCGGGCCGATTTAATCGGATAAATGTGAAAACAGCATCAGGTGTTGGCTATCGGATATGGCGTCCGACACCGATATCGGATATCGGATGAGTGTGAAAACGCTCTTACACGTCAACGGTATTAAAATAAAAACTATCAAAATATAAAATATTTAAATTTAGAGAATAGGAAAATAAACGAACGTGCGAAGACAGTCGGCGTCAAGGGAGCTGACAGAGGTGTTAACGTGTATTCTGATGGTGGAAGATTTGAAGATATTAGATTCCGCGATCAGTCTCATCCGAAACAGTAACAAATAAAAAAAAAACCTCGCGTACCTAAATCCCAATAAAAACTCGTATTATAGAGATATTTTCATGAATAAATATTATAATATTGCCAAATCCTGTGTTATAATTTAAACTTTGGTTTTAAACGCCCTTGACACCACAAGTACCTATGATGTATACCAGTCATTGAAACTCGTGAGAAATTGCAAACACCAGCTATTATTCAATTTTATCACTATCTCCTACAAATTCTTTTCCCAATACATTATCAGTCTACAAGCTGCTGTTTAATACCAAACACAAAATCAAACGTTCCCGCCATCTATTTCTAGTCAACACGCTTCAGGCGAGAATTCTTCCCGCCAAAACATGAACAAGAAACTATTCATTCAGACCGAACATGATATCAAACTTCAAAAATCTCTGCTTTAAAAAAATCCGTCAAGTGTGAGTCGGAGTCGTACGTTAAGGGTTCCGTACCATTATCAAAACAACATTAGATACTTAATCTATTATAGCCTTTTTTTAGTTATATAAATGAATATCGATTGCACACGTCCATAGGCCACGGTAACCACTTACCATCAGGTGGACCGTGCGCTTGTCTGCCACATCAGTTGGGAAAAAAAATTAAAGCTTTTTTTCTTAGATTTCGTACTGAGAGAGAAACAGTTGAAATTTTTAGATTTTATGACGGTTTGAAATTAATTAAATGAATTTTTAATAACGAGTGTTTTCGCCTCGTGTCCTGTAGGTATAAGGTTTCCATCTGTCTGGGTATGCTGCGAAAAATCTACGAAAAATGCATTTTGTTTAGTTCAGTTTTTTTTTATTAAACTTTAAATATGCTGTAGTAAATTAATGTCAAACATGTTAATTTAACTGTTGTTTCATGTTTAATTGTTATTTGTTCTAAATAAAGCTAACTATTTTATACTCCCTTTTTTGTGTTCCGCTAATTCTGCCGGTGTGTGTATGTGGCGACAACAGAAATATGTATCTAGTTATCACGATTCATGGAATAGAGAGTCAGACAGACGGACAGACAGCGTAGTCTTCGTAATAGGGTTCTGTTTTCACCTCTATTGCCCGGTTCACGTTATTACAGTAGCATTCCAGTCCAGCGAGTGAATCCAGTATTAGAATGCTACTAGAATAATGTGTACCATCACTGGAATGGGTAATACATTCCAGTCACTGGATTGTCAATTAGTTTAAACGTGTCTAAACACTGGGATAATGAGAATACTACTATCTAGACCAACACTGGACTAGATTGATTCGCTGGAATACTGGACTGAAATAATGTGAACCGGGCATTCGATACGGTACCCTAAAACGGCAAAAAAATCATAAAAAGCCGCCGTCGGAAGCCAAGAGAGGCCCCAATTTAATACCTTTCGTACATAACCGATAGATTAATTCGATAAATGTACGTTATAACGTGTAATTATGAATTTTATTCACCGGACCTTAGTCAATAGTTTTTTTTTTGGAGGCAACATTATTAGAAATTTTGTATTTTTTAACGATTTATTGGCGGTAAAATGTATGTGTGATGATGCATCACAACTATCAAATTCTTTTTTTAAAACAAAAAAAGGCACAGACAATCGTAGGTATAGAACTGCATAGACCTCAGAAAGTTGAAACAAACTATAACTAAAAACTAAACATATCTCATTCGTCTAAAGTTACAAACTTTAGACGAATGAGATATGTTTAATCAAAAATTTATTTGAAACGCAAGAGCTCTTCCTGTAAATTACTAACACCAAAATTTTGTGATTAGATGGGTATATTACAAGAACCGCACGTTTCAAGACATGAGACAACTACTTAGCATTTCAGTTTGCTCGCGCCCACGGCTGCTGAAAAACAACCCAAAATTCAGGAATAATACAAATCTACACTTTCTACATCTACACTAGGTACTATTATATACAGTAAAGATTTGTATGTTTGTTATGAATAAGCTCAAAAACTAGTGTGCCGATTTCAAAAATTCCTTCACCATTGGTAAGCTACATTCACCTTGAGTAACATAAGCTATGTGGGATTTCCACGGGAACGTTTTTACCACCAATGCAAAACCGGGCGGATCGCTAGTTTAAAATAAATGTAAGTTTATGTTGGCAGTATTGAATGAGATTGAAATGAAATTTAAACTATAATTTAAAACTGATTGTATACCAAATTATTTATAAACCTAAATAGTAGTTTTCCTGTTTCTTTTAATTACAATGACTTTTATAATCGAAGGAATCGTCGCAATTTTGTCAATCTCAAATAAAATATACGGAATGCTCGGAAACTTATTAATTGACGTGAAATTCAAAGTCGAAATTTTCAAACTACATATACAATAAATACCTTAAATTTCTAGAAAATTATTGACGTGCGACGAGATTACATAATTGACATCATAAAATCAAATAGTCATCAATCTGTCATCACTTCACGAATAATTCCTGTGATTCTCAAGCGTAATTAAATTAAACTATAGTTATTTAATAATAATTGATACGTACTAACGCACAGATATTGTTAAAAGTCGCTAAAATACATTATTTATGTGTACGGTAGCGAAGTAATTACAAATTTTGTAAATTATTATAATCTCAACTTTAAGAAAATAACGTACCAACGTTGAGTATCTACTGTGTCGGTACCGACAGTAAAAAAGGTTTGTACAAAGATTGACACTTTCAAGGCACCCCTAGATGCGATGTACTTTTTTATATTCATAAGTATGTGATGTCAATTTGACTTCACTCCGCCTGATGGTAAGCTTGAGGCTAAGTCTCAGGAAAGAGACTGAAGACCATTGCAGACACTGAACATAATACCACAATACATTTATTGAATTTAATTTTCGGAAATGGCAATATGGAGTGTCACCTAAAGCTATAGGAAGCCAACCTCTATCGTTGTCAATAAATGAAAACGTACTCTTACCTGAATCCGGTTGTCGGATGAGGCTTTGGTGCAAGTTTTCCTATAGCAGTAGGGAGGTCACAACAGCAGTCGCTGGCGGCAGGGGAAAAGCTTTTTTTATAAAGGACACGTCAATTTGACTTCACCTCGCCTGATGGTAACCTGAAGGCAAGCTCTCAGGATAGAAGGTCACCATTACATACACGTACTTTGTTAACAATGGTATCACTCAGCATGACGGGCCACATAAGATGCATTTTCACGCCCCGCTTAAAAGACCCGAGACTGTAGGACTGGGCTCTGAAATTATACGAGCACGGAGGAAAATTGGCCGAGTTAGATAGTTTATAAAACGTATCAGAAGGGCAATAACAAAATGAGAGACAAAAAGATGTGGAATTTATGTTTTTTACTGGTTACAGGCCGTAACAACACGTGTAAAGCACAATAGATATATTATAGATAATTTAATATGTCAGGCAGCTGATTAGGTCTTTCTCTCTCTCAACGGTAATTCCCGATAGCATCCAGAATTACAATTCGGAGCCCAGACCCCTCTTCCCGTCTTTTTGTCCTCCATTTCAAATGTACTTTAGCATCCCTGGCAATGAAATTATGACACATATTTCAAGTAACTAACATTACCATGTAAAATATCAAAATAAAATAAATTCATCACGAAAAAAACTAAATAAAAACAGTTTTTTATTCAGTCCATACCCTACACGTATGCCGGCAGCCCGCGGCCAAATTGTGAACGTTGTATTTTTTTTTTTTAATAAAAAATATACCAAGCAAAGGCGATCTGCTTAGAACCAACTTTTTTATTTAGGCTATAGTTTTTACAAGAAATCTTTTCCGTTCTTCGAAATAAGAATAAACAAGTTACATGAACCTAACAAAGCTTGAAAAACCCTCTTCCTGTAATTTTAAGTATTTATCTACATCGCGATAACGAAAAATTCTGATTGAAATGAGTAAATCTGCATTTAATTTGTTCCTTTATTCAATACATAGTCGTATATCATAGTAAAATACGTTTTAGACAATTTAATTCTCTACCTGTTTAACATTAAAAGAATGTCACTGATAGGTACTAGTGGTCAAATATGCAGAAAAACTTTAATTTAAGTCAGTCTAACATCATGGAGACCATTTGACTAAGCAAAAGATTTGTAGCTTGTAAATAATCTATATAAGATTTGTAGAATTTTGGCTTGATCAAGCGATTGACGCACGTTGACAGCTGTCACAAACGACATAAACGTCAAAATTTGCACTTTTCAATCAAATTGCCACTTGTCTAAGGGCAGGTCAGTCGCCCTGGGTCAGCCGGGGTACGAGGGATATAGATACACTAGCAAACTCACCCTCGGTCCACCACACCACTCTTTTAGTGGCAATGAATCATGGTTACCCATCCAACCACTTATAATTCCTGGCTGTCACCTCCACCTCTCATGTTGGAAGGATCAACCGACGCTTCAGGCAATAAATCACGTGTTTTGATCCACAGATTATGTGCACATATTAATACTTCCAAAATTTAAGTTATGGAAACGGTTGATCAATTAAAATATTCATTGGAAACTGTGGAGTTGGCTTTGTTGTAAAATATTTCAAGATTATTTATTGAAATGAACCTTTGAAAATGCCGTGATCACCTCACGGCATTAACTGTGGAAAAGTAAAAGTGAATTTATTATTCAATATGTGTAGTAGTGGTATTTACAACACACTTGGTGGTCCAAGTGCCATCAATCTCCAGTACGAACATCCAGTCATCATCATCATTTCAGCCGAAAGACGTCCACTGCTGGACAAAGGCCTCCCCCAAGGATTTCCACAGTGACCGGTCCTGCGCCTTCCGCATCCATGCCCTTCCCGCGACCTTCACCAGGTCGTCGGTCCACCGTGTGGGAGGCCTGCCTACACTGCGTCTTCCGGCGCGTGGTCGCCACTCGAGAACTCTCTTGCCCCAACGGCCATCTGTTCTACGAGCTATGTGCCCCACCCGCCACTTAAGTTTGGCGATTCTGTGTGCTATGTCGGTTACTTTAGTTCTCCTGCGGATCTCCTCATTTCTGATTCGATCACGCAGGGAAACTCCGAGCATAGCACGCTCCATCGCCCTTTGGGTGACCTTGAGCCTTCTTATGAGGCCCATAGTAAGGGACCAAGTCTCAGTTCCGTAGGTCATCGCTGGCAACACACACTGATCGTAGACTTTAGTCTTGAGACACTGCGGTATTTTGGACGAGAAGATATTACGAAGCTTCCCGAACGCTGCCCAGCCGAGTTGGATTCGACGATTGACCTCTTTCTCAAAGTTGGACCTGCCTAACTGGACTGTCTGTCCCAGGTAAACATATTCGTCGACAACTTCGAGTGTAGAGTCTCCAACCTTTAAAGAAGAAGTGGGTGCGACATGGACATTTGACATAATTTTCGTCTTGTCCATGTTCATTTTGAGGCCCACTTGTTGGGAGGCTCTACTGAGGTCTTCGAGCATTGTGCCTAGGTCTTCCAAGGTCTCAGCCATGACTACGATATCGTCAGCGAATCGAAGGTGAGTGATGTACTCGCCGTTGATATTGATGCCGAGTCTTCTCCAGTCCAGGAGCTTGAAAACATCTTCCAGGCCGGCGGTGAACAGTTTCGGAGATATAACGTCTCCCTGTCTCACCCCTCGCTGCAACTGGATAGGTTTTGAGCTTTGATCCTGGAGGCGGACTGACATGGTGGCGTTTTCGTACAAACACTTCAGCGCTTCGATATATCGATAGTCAATTTGGCACCGTTGGAGAGACTGTAGCACAGCCCAGGTCTCGATCGAATCGAAGGCTTTCTCATAGTCCACAAACGCCAAGCAGAGTGGCTGATTATACTCCTCAGTCTTCTGTATAATCTGTCGCAGCGTATGTATGTGGTCTATGGTGCTAAAGCCTTTTCGGAAACCGGCTTGTTCGGGAGGCTGGAAGTCGTTGAACCTGCGAGCGAGACGATTCGTAATGACTCTCGAAAACAACTTGTAGACATGGCTCAGAAGCGAGATGGGTCTATAATTCTTCCACAAGGTTTTATCACATTTTTTGAAGAAGAGTACCACCACACTTCTATGCCATGCCTTAGGCGTTCGCCCCTCGAGTATGACGAAATCAAATAGCTTCTGAAGAGCTTTAAGTATCGGTGTTCCACCAGCTTTTAGAAGCTCAGCCGTGATCCCATCATCACCCGGTGCCTTATTGTTCTTTAGCTGTTTGAGAGCCATTCTAATCTCGTACAGGCTGACGTCCGGGATATCCTCGGTATAGTGTCGGGTCAATCTGGCTCTTGGGTCTTTGGCCAGATTATTAACAGATTGCCGTACACTCGTGTATAATTGTCCGTAGAACTTCTCGACCTCTTCCAACAGCTCCGGCTTCGACGAAATAATTCTGCCATCCTCCGCCTTCAGCTTATTCAGTTGGCTTTGACCAACAGACAGATCCCTTGCGAAAACCTTTGAGCCTTTGTTGCTCTCAATCGCCTCCTTAATACGAGTCGTAATAAATTGGCGTAGGTCGCGAGTCAAGGACTTGGAGATCTGTCTGTTTAAACGCCGATACTGAGTAGCATCTTCAGAGGACTGCAGAACCAAATTTCGTCTTTGTTCCATGAGTTTGTTGGTGAGGTCCGAAATCTTTTTGGTTCCTTTTGAACGACGGGCTTTGAAGATCTTAGACCCAGTCGTTTGGACAATTTCCACAAATCTGTCATTGTAATCATTCACATTTTCGCAATCTCCCAGGCATTCGAACCGCCTTCAAAAACTAAAAAGTATAAAATAACTCGAGAGAAAATTAACTGAATTTCCACATTTACTGATCTGTTAGAAGTCGGTCACGTAAATCCGATAATAAATCTCGGAATAAACGGTGTTCATACATTAAAAAAAAAAGATACCGATCGAATTGAGAACGTCCTCCTTTTTGGAAGTCGGTTAAAAATACACCTGCCTTTTCAGTTTTTCAGTTGGCTTTGACCAACAGACAGATCCCTTGCGAAAACCTTTGAGCCTTTGTTGCTCTCAATCGCCTCCTTAATACGAGTCGTAATAAATTGGCGTAGGTCGCGAGTCAAGGACTTGGAGATCTGTCTGTTTAAACGCCGATACTGAGTAGCATCTTCAGAGGACTGCAGAACCAAATTTCGTCTTTGTTCCATGAGTTTGTTGGTGAGGTCCGAAATCCTTTTGGTTCCTTTTGAACGACGGGCTTTGAAGATCTTAGACCCAGTCGTTTGGACAATTTCCACAAATCTGTCATTGTAATCATTCACATTTTCGCAATCTCCCAGGCATTCGAACCGCCTTCAAAAACTAAAAAGTATAAAATAACTCGAGAGAAAATTAACTGAATTTCCACATTTACTGATCTGTTAGAAGTCGGTCACATAAATCCGATAATAAATCTCGGAAAACGGTGTTCATACATTTAAAAAAAAAAGATACCGATCGAATTGAGAACGTCCTCCTTTTTGGAAGTCGGTTAAAAATACACCTGCCTTTTTTGTTTTTGTTAAGAAGTAGAATTCACATCTCATTATCATCTAAGCGTTGTTCTCTTGGACCTTTGGGAGGCCTTCATTGCCTTCAACTCAAAGCCATGTGTCCGCTTCGTAAATTGGTGTATGGGGTGTTGGTTGTTAACCGACAGGTCTCTACAACCTTTATTTTTATTAATCGTGCGAGAAATATTACGGATACCACCCCTCCTCCGGAACCGGAGGTGGAGGTTATGTCGGACTCGGACCAACTAAGCTGCACGCCTGCTGTGGGTCGCAGTGCAAAGCCGAAGGTGAGGTAGCTATAGAGTATATCCCTCGCAAGGCCTCTACAACCTTAGAATGTAGCAGGGGCATTGGGCTCTCAGACAAAATTATTTTAATCAACCGGCTCAAAGGTCCCGAAGAGTGGGGGCCTCGGCTTGGGCTACTGCTGCAATAATACTGGGGTGACTTATGGCCTCATTTACCTTTATTTATTTACCATACATATATTTTAGTTTCAGCTTTGGTTGTGGTTTGTACAGATTTTGGGAGCGATTGCGGTCTGAGGAAAACTTGCCCTAAAACCTCATCTGTCAATGAGCAGGTGTGCCGGCTTGCAGGTAAGATCGGTTTCACCAAAGGTCCTTGATGTAGGACATGTTGGTGTTTCCGTCCAATTGAGCAGTCCGACTGGGGAAGTACCTCGGCCCTACAGATTATCGTGGCCATAACAACATCGTGTTGTGTTCCCGGCGGTGAGTAGGGTACCCAGAGCTCACTGTAGAGTTTTTGTGCTGTCCGTGGGAAGACCAAAGGCTATTCCTGCTTTGTCTTCTACACTGACGGCACAGAAACTTCCTGTGTTTACAGGATCAGCAGCCCGAGTGTGACTCCCCTGGTGTTTCACACGTCCATAGACCACGGTAACCACTTTCCATCAGGTAGGCCGTGTCTGCCACTTTAATTTTGTGCCAGATTGCAGGTGAGATCGGTTTCACCAAAGGTTTTGGTGGGGTTCCATACACACAACCTATTACCTTAACAAAGTGTAATCATACCATCTCCTCCCACGAAGACCATACGAGGCGATAAAGGAATAGAGTTGTTCTCCATTCAGCAGCAAATCATACAATAAATCAACCCTCTTTTGGGGCCAAAACATTGAATGGTAGTTTGTATGAAAGTCTAACTCACTCCACTTGTACGCAGTGGCAGGCGGCCGCTAGTCAACATAATACGCAATATTGTCGTTAAAATAATTACAGACCTATGTCCACTCCACGCCACTTTCCTAATCGATCACCGATCAATCAGGCTCACTAATAAATCTACCGATTCTGCCACATACCTTGTTATTATATACAATAATGGGCAGTACACGGCAATTAAACTATTGATCCTGGAGCCCAGATAGTCAAACTTTTTTGTCAGTTACCTACTAGGTTAAAAAAAAAGCACAGACAATCGTAGGTATAGAACTGCATAGACCTCAGAAAGTTGAAACAAACTATAACTAAAAACTAAACATATCTCATTCGTCTAAAGTTACAAACTTTAGACGAATGAGATATGTTTAATCAAAAATTTATTTGAAACGCAAGAGCTCTTCCTGTAAATTACTAACACCAAAATTTTGTGATTAGATGGGTATATTACAAGAACCGCACGTTTCAAGACATGAGACAACTACTTAGCATTTCAGTTTGCTCGCGCCCACGGCTGCTGAAAAACAACCCAAAATTCAGGAATAATACAAATCTACACTTTCTACATCTACACTAGGTACTATTATATACAGTAAAGATTTGTATGTTTGTTATGAATAAGCTCAAAAACTAGTGTGCCGATTTCAAAAATTCCTTCACCATTGGTAAGCTACATTCACCTTGAGTAACATAAGCTATGTGGGATTTCCACGGGAACGTTTTTACCACCAATGCAAAACCGGGCGGATCGCTAGTTTAAAATAAATGTAAGTTTATGTTGGCAGTATTGAATGAGATTGAAATGAAATTTAAACTATAATTTAAAACTGATTGTATACCAAATTATTTATAAACCTAAATAGTAGTTTTCCTGTTTCTTTTAATTACAATGACTTTTATAATCGAAGGAATCGTCGCAATTTTGTCAATCTCAAATAAAATATACGGAATGCTCGGAAACTTATTAATTGACGTGAAATTCAAAGTCGAAATTTTCAAACTACATATACAATAAATACCTTAAATTTCTAGAAAATTATTGACGTGCGACGAGATTACATAATTGACATCATAAAATCAAATAGTCATCAATCTGTCATCACTTCACGAATAATTCCTGTGATTCTCAAGCGTAATTAAATTAAACTATAGTTATTTAATAATAATTGATACGTACTAACGCACAGATATTGTTAAAAGTCGCTAAAATACATTATTTATGTGTACGGTAGCGAAGTAATTACAAATTTTGTAAATTATTATAATCTCAACTTTAAGAAAATAACGTACCAACGTTGAGTATCTACTGTGTCGGTACCGACAGTAAAAAAGGTTTGTACAAAGATTGACACTTTCAAGGCACCCCTAGATGCGATGTACTTTTTTATATTCATAAGTATGTGATGTCAATTTGACTTCACTCCGCCTGATGGTAAGCTTGAGGCTAAGTCTCAGGAAAGAGACTGAAGACCATTGCAGACACTGAACATAATACCACAATACATTTATTGAATTTAATTTTCGGAAATGGCAATATGGAGTGTCACCTAAAGCTATAGGAAGCCAACCTCTATCGTTGTCAATAAATGAAAACGTACTCTTACCTGAATCCGGTTGTCGGATGAGGCTTTGGTGCAAGTTTTCCTATAGCAGTAGGGAGGTCACAACAGCAGTCGCTGGCGGCAGGGGAAAAGCTTTTTTTATAAAGGACACGTCAATTTGACTTCACCTCGCCTGATGGTAACCTGAAGGCAAGCTCTCAGGATAGAAGGTCACCATTACATACACGTACTTTGTTAACAATGGTATCACTCAGCATGACGGGCCACATAAGATGCATTTTCACGCCCCGCTTAAAAGACCCGAGACTGTAGGACTGGGCTCTGAAATTATACGAGCACGGAGGAAAATTGGCCGAGTTAGATAGTTTATAAAACGTATCAGAAGGGCAATAACAAAATGAGAGACAAAAAGATGTGGAATTTATGTTTTTTACTGGTTACAGGCCGTAACAACACGTGTAAAGCACAATAGATATATTATAGATAATTTAATATGTCAGGCAGCTGATTAGGTCTTTCTCTCTCTCAACGGTAATTCCCGATAGCATCCAGAATTACAATTCGGAGCCCAGACCCCTCTTCCCGTCTTTTTGTCCTCCATTTCAAATGTACTTTAGCATCCCTGGCAATGAAATTATGACACATATTTCAAGTAACTAACATTACCATGTAAAATATCAAAATAAAATAAATTCATCACGAAAAAAACTAAATAAAAACAGTTTTTTATTCAGTCCATACCCTACACGTATGCCGGCAGCCCGCGGCCAAATTGTGAACGTTGTATTTTTTTTTTTTAATAAAAAATATACCAAGCAAAGGCGATCTGCTTAGAACCAACTTTTTTATTTAGGCTATAGTTTTTACAAGAAATCTTTTCCGTTCTTCGAAATAAGAATAAACAAGTTACATGAACCTAACAAAGCTTGAAAAACCCTCTTCCTGTAATTTTAAGTATTTATCTACATCGCGATAACGAAAAATTCTGATTGAAATGAGTAAATCTGCATTTAATTTGTTCCTTTATTCAATACATAGTCGTATATCATAGTAAAATACGTTTTAGACAATTTAATTCTCTACCTGTTTAACATTAAAAGAATGTCACTGATAGGTACTAGTGGTCAAATATGCAGAAAAACTTTAATTTAAGTCAGTCTAACATCATGGAGACCATTTGACTAAGCAAAAGATTTGTAGCTTGTAAATAATCTATATAAGATTTGTAGAATTTTGGCTTGATCAAGCGATTGACGCACGTTGACAGCTGTCACAAACGACATAAACGTCAAAATTTGCACTTTTCAATCAAATTGCCACTTGTCTAAGGGCAGGTCAGTCGCCCTGGGTCAGCCGGGGTACGAGGGATATAGATACACTAGCAAACTCACCCTCGGTCCACCACACCACTCTTTTAGTGGCAATGAATCATGGTTACCCATCCAACCACTTATAATTCCTGGCTGTCACCTCCACCTCTCATGTTGGAAGGATCAACCGACGCTTCAGGCAATAAATCACGTGTTTTGATCCACAGATTATGTGCACATATTAATACTTCCAAAATTTAAGTTATGGAAACGGTTGATCAATTAAAATATTCATTGGAAACTGTGGAGTTGGCTTTGTTGTAAAATATTTCAAGATTATTTATTGAAATGAACCTTTGAAAATGCCGTGATCACCTCACGGCATTAACTGTGGAAAAGTAAAAGTGAATTTATTATTCAATATGTGTAGTAGTGGTATTTACAACACACTTGGTGGTCCAAGTGCCATCAATCTCCAGTACGAACATCCAGTCATCATCATCATTTCAGCCGAAAGACGTCCACTGCTGGACAAAGGCCTCCCCCAAGGATTTCCACAGTGACCGGTCCTGCGCCTTCCGCATCCATGCCCTTCCCGCGACCTTCACCAGGTCGTCGGTCCACCGTGTGGGAGGCCTGCCTACACTGCGTCTTCCGGCGCGTGGTCGCCACTCGAGAACTCTCTTGCCCCAACGGCCATCTGTTCTACGAGCTATGTGCCCCACCCGCCACTTAAGTTTGGCGATTCTGTGTGCTATGTCGGTTACTTTAGTTCTCCTGCGGATCTCCTCATTTCTGATTCGATCACGCAGGGAAACTCCGAGCATAGCACGCTCCATCGCCCTTTGGGTGACCTTGAGCCTTCTTATGAGGCCCATAGTAAGGGACCAAGTCTCAGTTCCGTAGGTCATCGCTGGCAACACACACTGATCGTAGACTTTAGTCTTGAGACACTGCGGTATTTTGGACGAGAAGATATTACGAAGCTTCCCGAACGCTGCCCAGCCGAGTTGGATTCGACGATTGACCTCTTTCTCAAAGTTGGACCTGCCTAACTGGACTGTCTGTCCCAGGTAAACATATTCGTCGACAACTTCGAGTGTAGAGTCTCCAACCTTTAAAGAAGAAGTGGGTGCGACATGGACATTTGACATAATTTTCGTCTTGTCCATGTTCATTTTGAGGCCCACTTGTTGGGAGGCTCTACTGAGGTCTTCGAGCATTGTGCCTAGGTCTTCCAAGGTCTCAGCCATGACTACGATATCGTCAGCGAATCGAAGGTGAGTGATGTACTCGCCGTTGATATTGATGCCGAGTCTTCTCCAGTCCAGGAGCTTGAAAACATCTTCCAGGCCGGCGGTGAACAGTTTCGGAGATATAACGTCTCCCTGTCTCACCCCTCGCTGCAACTGGATAGGTTTTGAGCTTTGATCCTGGAGGCGGACTGACATGGTGGCGTTTTCGTACAAACACTTCAGCGCTTCGATATATCGATAGTCAATTTGGCACCGTTGGAGAGACTGTAGCACAGCCCAGGTCTCGATCGAATCGAAGGCTTTCTCATAGTCCACAAACGCCAAGCAGAGTGGCTGATTATACTCCTCAGTCTTCTGTATAATCTGTCGCAGCGTATGTATGTGGTCTATGGTGCTAAAGCCTTTTCGGAAACCGGCTTGTTCGGGAGGCTGGAAGTCGTTGAACCTGCGAGCGAGACGATTCGTAATGACTCTCGAAAACAACTTGTAGACATGGCTCAGAAGCGAGATGGGTCTATAATTCTTCCACAAGGTTTTATCACATTTTTTGAAGAAGAGTACCACCACACTTCTGTGCCATGCCTTAGGCGTTCGCCCCTCGAGTATGACGAAATCAAATAGCTTCTGAAGAGCTTTAAGTATCGGTGTTCCACCAGCTTTTAGAAGCTCAGCCGTGATCCCATCATCACCCGGTGCCTTATTGTTCTTTAGCTGTTTGAGAGCCATTCTAATCTCGTACAGGCTGACGTCCGGGATATCCTCGGTATAGTGTCGGGTCAATCTGGCTCTTGGGTCTTTGGCCAGATTATTAACAGATTGCCGTACACTCGTGTATAATTGTCCGTAGAACTTCTCGACCTCTTCCAACAGCTCCGGCTTCGACGAAATAATTCTGCCATCCTCCGCCTTCAGCTTATTCAGTTGGCTTTGACCAACAGACAGATCCCTTGCGAAAACCTTTGAGCCTTTGTTGCTCTCAATCGCCTCCTTAATACGAGTCGTAATAAATTGGCGTAGGTCGCGAGTCAAGGACTTGGAGATCTGTCTGTTTAAACGCCGATACTGAGTAGCATCTTCAGAGGACTGCAGAACCAAATTTCGTCTTTGTTCCATGAGTTTGTTGGTGAGGTCCGAAATCTTTTTGGTTCCTTTTGAACGACGGGCTTTGAAGATCTTAGACCCAGTCGTTTGGACAATTTCCACAAATCTGTCATTGTAATCATTCACATTTTCGCAATCTCCCAGGCATTCGAACCGCCTTCAAAAACTAAAAAGTATAAAATAACTCGAGAGAAAATTAACTGAATTTCCACATTTACTGATCTGTTAGAAGTCGGTCACGTAAATCCGATAATAAATCTCGGAATAAACGGTGTTCATACATTAAAAAAAAAAGATACCGATCGAATTGAGAACGTCCTCCTTTTTGGAAGTCGGTTAAAAATACACCTGCCTTTTCAGTTTTTCAGTTGGCTTTGACCAACAGACAGATCCCTTGCGAAAACCTTTGAGCCTTTGTTGCTCTCAATCGCCTCCTTAATACGAGTCGTAATAAATTGGCGTAGGTCGCGAGTCAAGGACTTGGAGATCTGTCTGTTTAAACGCCGATACTGAGTAGCATCTTCAGAGGACTGCAGAACCAAATTTCGTCTTTGTTCCATGAGTTTGTTGGTGAGGTCCGAAATCCTTTTGGTTCCTTTTGAACGACGGGCTTTGAAGATCTTAGACCCAGTCGTTTGGACAATTTCCACAAATCTGTCATTGTAATCATTCACATTTTCGCAATCTCCCAGGCATTCGAACCGCCTTCAAAAACTAAAAAGTATAAAATAACTCGAGAGAAAATTAACTGAATTTCCACATTTACTGATCTGTTAGAAGTCGGTCACGTAAATCCGATAATAAATCTCGGAATAAACGGTGTTCATACATTAAAAAAAAAAGATACCGATCGAATTGAGAACGTCCTCCTTTTTGGAAGTCGGTTAAAAATACACCTGCCTTTTTTGTTTTTGTTAAGAAGTAGAATTCACATCTCATTATCATCTAAGTGTTGTTCTCTTGGACCTTTGGGAGGCCTGCATTGCCTTCAACTCAAAGCCAGGTGTCCATTCGTAAATTGGTGTATGGGGTGTTGGTTGTTAACCGACAGGTCTCTACAACCTTTATTTTTATTAATCGTGCGAGAAATACTACGGATACCACCCCTCCTCCGGAACCGGAGGTGGAGGTTATGTCGGGCTCGAACCAACTAAGCTGCACGCCGGCTGTGGGTCGCAGTGCAAAGCCGAAGGTGAGGTAGCTATAGAGTATATCCCTCGCAAGGCCTCTACAACCTTAGAATGTAGCAGGGGCATTGGGCTCTCAGACAAAATTATTTTAATCAACCGGCTCAAAGGTCCCGAAGAGTGGGGGCCTCGGCTTGGGCTACTGCTGAAATAATACTGGGGTGACTTATGGCCTCATTTACCTTTATTTATTTACCATACATATATTTTAGTTTCAGCTTTGGTTGTGGTTTGTACAGATTTTGGGAGCGATTGCGGTCTGAGGAAAACTTGCCCTAAAACCTCATCTGTCAATGAGCAGGTGTGCGCCGGCTTGCAGGTAAGATCGATTTCACCAAAGGTCCTTGAGGTAGGACACGTTCGTGTTTCCGTCCAATTGAGCAGTCCGACTGGGGAAGTACCTCGGCCCTACAGATTATCGTGGCCATAATAACATCGTGTTGTGTTCCCGGCGGTGAGTAGGGTACCCAGAGCTCACTGTAGAGTTTTTGTGCTGTCCGTGGGAAGACCAAAGGCTATTCCTGCTTTGTCTTCTACACTGACGGCACAGAAACTTCCTGTGTTTACAGGATCAGCAGCCCGAGTGTGACTCCCCTGGTGTTTCACACGTCCATAGACCACGGTAACCACTTTCCATCAGGTAGGCCGTGTCTGCCACTTTAATTTTGTGCCAGATTGCAGGTGAGATCGGTTTCACCAAAGGTTTTGGTGGGGTTCCATACACACAACCTATTACCTTAACAAAGTGTAATCATACCATCTCCTCCCACGAAGACCATACGAGGCGATAAAGGAATAGAGTTGTTCTCCATTCAGCAGCAAATCATACAATAAATCAACCCTCTTTTGGGGCCAAAACATTGAATGGTAGTTTGTATGAAAGTCTAACTCACTCCACTTGTACGCAGTGGCAGGCGGCCGCTAGTCAACATAATACGCAATATTGTCGTTAAAATAATTACAGACCTATGTCCACTCCACGCCACTTTCCTAATCGATCACCGATCAATCAGGCTCACTAATAAATCTACCGATTCTGCCACATACCTTGTTATTATATACAATAATGGGCAGTACACGGCAATTAAACTATTGATCCTGGAGCCCAGATAGTCAAACTTTTTTGTCAGTTACCTACTAGGTTTTTGTTTTCAAGTTTGTGGGTTAGTGTGTCATCCTGCATGATTCTAAATTTGTTTTAAGAATGCAGTTTTAAAGGTCGTCTAGGACTTGAATTTAAATAAAATGTACACACAACACAAACAACACAAAAAAGAAGAGTAGGTATTAAATAGTTACCTTTATTGAAACAACAACATGTTAATCTCTGCCATTCTTCAACTAATGTGTTTCGCAGCTCGCCCAGATTGTTAGGAGGTGGCATTCTTGATTTCACACTCCTCTTTAGCAAGTCCCAAACGCGTTCAATCGGATTCATATCCGGGACCGTGCTGGCTACACCGGGACACCAACATGGTTTAGGTATGCCTGTACAGAGCGAGCACTGTAAGCCCGAGCATCCTGCATTAAAATGAAGTCGTTACCAATAATGAGGAAAATGGCTCAACATGTTCCTCTAAAATCTCCCTGATATACCGATCAGCAGTCAGATTTCCGCCGTCGACTACCACTAACTCTGTGCGAGCTCCTAAACGTGTCCCTCCCCAGACCATAATTTTGTGTGCCGCTAATTCTGCTGGTGTGTGTATTTATAAGAGATTAGTAATATATAAGTAATATATAATAATGTAATAATATCATACTGTTTAGATGTCACCCACCCGTATACGGTGCAAGTAATTTCATTAAGAACCAAGCGGTTCGGTGTGCATCTAAACTGAGAGTCCAATTTTTAAAACCTAGTCAAACGAAATAAGATTTTTAGGGAAATTAGTTAAAAATAGGTAAAATTTAAAGCAGAAAACCATAATATTTTTACGCGTAAGTTAAATAAATAAAATAATAAATATTCCGCAACATTTCACACAACGCTATCTAGAACCATGGTAAGCATTGTTTATACAGCTTGTGCTATGGAATCTAGAATGCGGATAAACATACTTGGATACTGTTTTTTGTAAATACATACATATTATACATAGAAACCCAGACCAATACAAATATATATATTCATGCATACAAATATTTGCACTGAGCGGCGGGGATCGAACCCGCGGCTCCTGCGTAGCAGCCGCGTTTTCTACCGCCACGCCACAGAGGCTATCAGATAAAACTGTTATGATTAAATTACTTGAGCCCTCAGTCCAGACGTTTGTTTTTCTTGTTTCTTTTTCACTGAGGTGGCAGACAAGCACACGGCTCACCTGATGGGAAGTTACTATGGCCTATAGACGTGTGCACACCAGGGGAGTCACACATGTGCTGCCGACCTTGTAAACACAGAGACTTCTTGTGCTGACTATTCCTGCATTGTCTTCTACGCTGACAGCGTAGAAGACCATACAGGAATAGCCTTTGGTCTTCCCACTGATAGCACAAATACTCTCCAGTGAGCTCTGGAACTATGTATTTCGGGTCCAAGCACATTTCGCCATAAAGTTGGCATGCAAACGCAGATAAGTATACAAAGCACAATTGATTTAACAACTAAAAATATTGCAGTCACTATAAAAACACAACGTCTGCTACTACGCCGATTTTCATTAAATTCCAGGTCCCGTGTTCGAATCCTGGCCATTACACTACCGACATGAACCCACTCCTAGCACAAGCAATTTAGCTTAATTGGAGAGGTTAGAGAGAATATTAGTGATATCGATAATTTCGATTGCTAATTCTCTAAAAAAAACACTGTGCACATCTTAGTTCCTATTGTCGCCATGGGGTTTTTGGTTTTGATATGAATTCCGTGTTGATTTTTTTTATGATATAGGAGGCAAACGAGCAGACGGATCGCCTGATGGTAAGCGATCACCGCCGCCCATGGACACCCGAAACACAAGAACGGTTCTAGGTGCGTTGCCGGCCTTTAAGGTGGCAGTGCGCTCTCTTCTTGAAGGTTTGAAGGTCGTATCTGGTTCCGGCGGAGTAGAATAAAATAGGATTAACCTATCTCTTTTCATGGGTGTCGTAAATGCTACTACCGGATAGAGTTATTCTACATCCGACTGTAAAAATACAGCCTATGACAAAGTGCCCGCATGACTGCAATAGGCGCACCGCCTATTACGTTTGACCAAAAATTATACTTAGCGAAACGTCGGTGATGAAACATCTCTGCCTACCCTTTCGGGGATTTACAGGTGTGAATTTATGTAGTTAGACTTCAAGAACCAAGCGGTTTGGTGACTTCTTTCTTTGTCGCACCATTAAGACCTGGAACTCCTTGCGAGCTCACGTGTTTCCTTCTTCCTACAAACCCGGGTCCTTTAAGCGTCCTTTATCTGATGAGGCCGTCAAGCTGAGTGCCACCATTGTTAACATGGTACGTGTATGTAATGATTACCCTCTTACCTGAGACTTTGCCTTCAGCTTACCATCAGGCGAGGTGAAGTCAAATTGACGTGTCCTATATAAAAAAGGGATATTTAGATTTTCTTGGGCGTCCACGGAGATATAACCCGTTGGCACACCTTTACATCGATTGATGGACGATAGTAAGAAGCATGGCCGACGATGCGCGCCCCCCCATACCGAGGGCGAGTCGGGGACCGCGTGGTCCCCCCTCCCGAAGAGGGCCAGACCGAGAGTAATGGCCCTGGGTCAGCCGGGGTAAGAGGGATATGTCACAAGACAACCTCACCTTCGGCCTAGCACATCGACCCACAGACGGCGTGGGGTTTAGTCGGTTCGAGTCCGAAATAACCTCCCCCTTCGGCTCCGAAGGGGAGGTATCCGTGGGGATTTCCCGCACGTAAAAAAAATCAAAGTAAGAAGCATGGCTTAAATCTCGAGATTGGGAGGTGTCACACTACAGTTGTGGCCACAAACAAACATAAGCACTGAGCGGACATCAAACCTGTAATGTCTGACTTATTCGCGCGAACGTTCTAACGCTACATCACAGACGATGTCATTAGTTCGACAGATTTTTTCTTGTGTAACGCCGTACAATTGTAGCTGAGTATTATATTCACTGTTATCTATGACTTGAAAGATTTTTCCTTGACATAGAATATGTACTTTTCAGAAGTTAAAATGTAACTTTAAGAAATGAGAAACTTGAATCTGAAGCAAATATATAACCTACTAAAATTATGAGTTGGGAAAGTTTGTGAGTTTTAATAGATGGATGGATGTTTTTTACTCTTTCACGTAAAAACTACTGAAGGGATTTTAATGAAACTTTATAATAATATAGCTTAAACATCAGTAAACACATAGGCTATATATCATCATGCCACTACTCAAGGGAGCGGAGCAGTGATCATTAAAGTAAAAATAGTCGAGGACAAAGTTGAGAACAGAGGTGATAAAATGCTCAATAGCGTTCAACAATAAGTGATAATACTGATAACCCATATCCACGCGGGCGGCGCCGCGTGCAACAGCTAGTCTAATATAAATCGGTTACGTATTATAATCCCGAAGTAGGTGCTATTCGCTCAGGTGCTATTCGGCTGGGTGCTCTAAATGGACCACACCGTTTATAATGCAAATAGTTAAAACACTGCCGGTTTAAACACCATAATATAATATATATACGAAATATTTTTACTCTTCACTACTGCTTCACCCATCCATATCCACATAATATTAATAAACTGTAAATAATGTAAACAGCGGATTCAATGTAAAAAATAAAATTTTCGGTCAAATGAATATCCGGGATTTTTTTTTCAAACTTTCGTCCAAACTTCTAACGAAATTCGGTATTTTATGATAATACCATATACCAAATTTACGAAATTTTGAACTTGGGGATTCTGAACTTTAGGTATTTCTTACTATTATTTTAAATTTTCAGTGATTTTACCGTAGGTATTTTGGTCGGAGGTATCATAAAATTCGGGATTATAATAGATAACCGAGTTAATAGTCTGCGATAATTCATATATACATATAGAACTATGATTATATAATATGGTACAAAATTTCGCCAACTATAATTTTTGGTCCCACGTAATAGGGAGCCTATTGCCGACAAGTGGGCACTTAGTCCTGGGCTGTATGTATACTGTCGATTGGAAAACCGTTGCTTTCTACAACACTCACAGTAAGAACTGAGGTTGTTCAATTCTACGCCACCGGGAACCAACACCAAGTGTCACATCTGTTATATACCACGAATAACATAATCTGTGGCACTACCTACATTTACAGCCAGTATTCATTGCGTGTACACCTCGCGTGACCGGCCACAATTATGGCCAAACGGACGGCACGACTCACCTTTCTTTTATTTGTATTGTTACAAGGCGGATTTTTTTTTTAATCTTTTTATACAAGGTTTGGTAATACATAGGTAGGTATATAATGTGTCTACTGGCCACCGAGTCCTGGTTTTGTAAGGGATGCCCGCTGAGTTTCTTGCCGGAGTCTTCTCATGTCGGGGCCGCGTTTCGAACAGGTGGTCCATTTGCTAAACTAGTCTAGATTTTTTAAGTGCCGTTTTAATGGTCTCATCACCATCATTTCATCATTTTCAGGCATTTAGAATCCATTTCTGGACATAGGCCTTTTCCATTTCCATCCAGTTTTGACGATCTTGTGCTCTCTGCATCCAGTCGTGAACTGCGTGCCTTCGGATGTCATCTACCCATCTCATTAGTGGTCTTCCTCTCGGTCTGTTGTTTGCACGTCTATACTGAATAAATGACTTTGACATACTAATTCATTATTACGTTAGTCCTGGATTCATATCTCAAAAGAATTGAATTATTACCCAAGTGTTCTTGGGTAGGTACATAAAATTTAAACTAAAGCTACATGTTGGTTGTTTTTGACCAAAATATATGTTTCAAAATTAACACTCAAATTTATCAAGTGAAGGAAATTAGAAGACGATCACAAAAGTATATATATATGTCATAGTCATAACTAAAAAGTATGAAAATAATTAATCAATAAAAAAAAAATACCTGACTGATTCTGAAAAGATCGAAACAAGCTATATAGCAGGCGGTACCCATTTGCAAATCTTAAACCAGATGAAAATTAATGGGTACCGCCTGCCATAAAGCTTGTTTCGATCTTTCCAGAATCATATAAGTCTTCAGGCTTTCACGGCCGGCGTTGCATATAGAATATACTGCTTCCGGGCTGTTTGGCCGTGGTCTATGTGAAACTTGCGTTCCAGACGTTTCGTCGATCACTGCGGTCGACATCTTCAGTTGCGCAGGTCCGGGCGACGACGACTTCGGAGACCTTGCCTCGTCGGCGGCTGAGTTGAAACAAACCAGGATGAGGAAAAACCTGCTCCAATAGGGAAGGCTTTCTTACTGTACATTCGTGGCATTACGGATTGTATCGAAAGACTGCTAGAAGCTTATAACAAAAAGTATCCAAAAAAGAAGATGGTAGTCTTGGTCACTGAGTCTATCGAAAGCCGACACACACAGTCCATTACCTACACAAGGACTCCAACCACCATCCTAGACAAAAAATATCAGTTATCAAGACACTGGTCCACCGAGCTAAGACCATCTGTGAAACTCAACACCTACAAAATAAGTTACGCCACTTGGACTCGGCCTTCCAAGCTAATCTGCACTTGAAATACGGAGAGCTCTTCACCCAAAGAAAGCTTCGCAAACAAACCAGGATGAGGAAATACCTGCTGCGATAGGGAAGGCTTTCTTACCGTACATTCGTGGCATTACGGATTGTATCGGAAGACTGCTAGAAGCTTATAACATCAAGCTGATCTTCAAGCCCACGACGCAGCTACGGAATTTTCACCGTTCGGTCAAGGACCCTCGTGATCCACTATCGTCAGCTGGAGTCTACAGAATCCCCTGCTCATGTGGCTCGGTATACGTGGGCACCACCCAAAGAAGCATCAAGACCCGCCTGTCGGAACATGAACGTAATTGCCGCCTCTGCCACTTCGACAAGTCAGCGGTTGCAGAACACACCCAAGAGGATGTGAATCATACCATTGAATTTCAGAACACGAAAGTTCTAGCTACCACTACACATTTTTTCCCACGTATACTTCGAGAAGCCATCGAAATTTTCAAGCATCCCAACAACTTCAACCGAAAAAACGAGGGATTTCAGCTCCAAAAACATGGTACCCAGCACTGAGAGCCACTCGGTATCGCAATGCAAACGACCAATCGACGTACTCGACGTCAGCGCCACAGCTCTCACCAATCAGAATCGAGTGAGTCGATTCCCCCCTCCGACCTATAAATACGCCAGTAATTCAAGACTACGCATCAGTCGCAACTCAGCTGCCGACGAGGCAAGGTCTCCGAAGTCGTCGTCGCCCGGACCTGCACCACTGAAGATGTCGACCGTAATGATCGACGAAACGTCTGGAACGCAAGTTTCACATAGACCACGGCCAAACAGCCCGGAAGCAGTATATTCTACATTTCCAGAATCAGTCGGGTTTTTTTTTATTTTTTAAAATTTATATTTCTCTCTAGTTATTTTATAGTTTTCAGTTTTTGAAGTCGGTTTTTTTAAACATAGTTTCCTTATTCTTATTCCTCTTTCGTTCCATTCCATTTCTTCCTTTCCTTAGACTTGAAGACATCCAGGATATAGCTATCTGGATAAACAGGAGGCAAATATAGAATTAAAGGAAAGATGATGCGGCTTGATTTTTCCGTCGACAGCAATCTGACCTCCCAACCTGAGTTAAAGTTAGTGGCCAAACATTGGTTGAGTTGTTCAGATCACCCATATAGTCCTTGGCATTAATTTATTGAAAATAGCCTGTAACTCGATAACGAATTAGATTAAAATATGGAAAATGTTTTGATCGGTCTAGGCGGGGCTTGAACCCGAGATCTTTGCCTTACAGGGGCAATGCTTTGACCACTAAACTACCAGCCCCTCTAGACGAGTGGCAATTCGCTAGCCGGCTTTTGATGGAATAGAATGACGAATGTATGGAATTTGACGTATTTGACATGCGTTAACGATAGCGATAGCCAAATTTACTACGCCTGGACAAATCAGTCTAAAACAAAAAGTTACGTTAGGTATACCGACTTAAATTGTCACGCGTTCAAATCAATCAATCAAATAGTTTTTTTGCTAGAATATGGTACAAGAGATTTTACAAAATGCTTTGTTTCCTCACATTCTGCCACATACGGCGTGCAATTTTTTTCCTACCTATTAATAACTATATGCTGAAATAAATTACATTATAAGGTATTGTTAAATGTTATTGTATAGTCCAGGAAATCATTAATATTGTAATACATTTTGTTTAAGAACATGTCAAATAATTGTTTCTTAAATAATGTCATACATATATAGGTTAGTCAGGCTTGATGGAAGATTATTAAATATTCTGATACACATGCTGTAAACAATCTAAGTATACCTCAAGACACTACCATAATCAGGATGCCACTCAGCTGAACCCTGATTTACCTGGGAAAAGACATGGAAATTTGACAGGCTGTCTGGCAGATTGTCTATACAACTTTTCCTCAGATAAAACGCGATTCTACTGAGGGAAATTCTAGAATATTGGCATTAGAGGCCCTGGCAGGCGATTGGTTTGATATAATATATTATGCTTGGTAGATTTGAGCTCCTCCACCGCCGAAATACCCTTTGCTATCCTAAAAAGACTCCCAAAACATGCATACTACATCAAAATATAATACGGCACGCGCAATTTCATAAAAAAAACATCATTAGAAAAAAAGAACACGCTTGCGTGGTGCCACCATTTGTTTTTTTTCTGTAGTGATGTTTTTTTATGAAATTGTATTTTCATTGGGCTTTACTAATACGCTGGAGAATAAATAATGCTAATTAAACGGAATTTATTTTAAAAAAATGAATACAATATTTTTTTTGCACCAATTCGAAAATTATGCCTATATGTAGTGTACCCGGAGTACTAACAGGGGCCTTCGGCTCCGGGAGCGTTACCCTTACACCCGTTGGTGACTATGAGCTCCTACGCCGTACTAGCCTTAAAAGATATACCAAAATGCGTACCTATTGCGCATACCAAATACATTTTAAGACGTGATTGGGTTGTGTGTAGTATTTGAATGACAAAAATGCTTGGGATTAAGTAGCTCTAAATCAACACAAGAAAATTATTGTACATACATGACGACGTTTTTTAAAAAAAGGATTCCTACTGAGTTTTTTTGACAGTGTTTCTCAGTAGTTGCCATGTCACGAACTGCACGGTAGGGGAAAAAATAATGACGATTCCAAACAAATTTAATATTTTTATGGAATAAATGTTTTTTTGAATTTGCATTTGAATTTGGTATTAAGATATTAAGATACAATACCAGGAGAGATATACGCGTTCCACCTGCCTAAACAATGTAAGTATATCTTTGTCTATTATCGTCATATCCTCTCTTGAACACACCGCTGACGTATATCTGCAGTAAATTATACACTTGAACGAGGTTTTTCATAATTACAAGTTGTTTGTTTAGATATTTACAAGGTTTTTGTAAACAGCCTAGTGGTTGAGGCTTTTTTGGAAGACTTTAGTTTGAACGGTCGTAGGTTCGAGCCCCAGCTCTTACTCTACACTATTTTAGAAAGTCATCGTCGCAGGCCTTGTTACCATTTTGGAGGTAATGAAAATTTCATTGTTATTATAGTATTTTTTATGCTCCCCCCCCGAGTCGGGGACCGCGTAGTCCCCCCTCCCGAGGAGGGCCAGATCGAGAGGAATGGCCCTGGGTCAGCCGGGGTGCGAGGGATATGTCGCGAGACAACCTCACCTTCGGCCTAGCACCTCGACCCACAGACGGCGTGCGGTTTAGTCGGTTCGAGTCCGACATAACCTCCCCAACCGCCTCCGGAGGGGGGGGGGGTGTATCCGTGGCGATTTCCCGCACGTTAAAAAAAAGTGTTATTTATGCATTAATCGTTAATTAGCCTATTGCACTCCACTGCTGGACATAGGCCTCTCCCAATCCATGCCATAACACCTGATCCTCCACCTTGCGTATCCAGTCTGCCCAGCCACGTTTCAGGTCGTCAGTTAACTTGGCTAGAGGTTGTCCTACCTTCAGCTTACCTTCTCGCGGTCTCCACTCTAGAACTCATCTGCTCCAACGGCCATCGGTCCTTCGACAGATGTGGCCAGCCCACTGCCACTTCAGCTTGCTTATTCTCCGTATTTCTTATTGTTACCCCCGAAAAGTCTTGACAGTAAATTGACTAGGTATTATATATACCTAGTCAATTGACTATTCAAATGACAAGAAAAATATTAGTTTTATTGAAGAAATAAACAAACGGCCACATTAATATTATAATACGCCGCGAACGGTAAATCCTGCCCTGTCACTTAAAAATAACTTTAAATAGCATAAACTTAATAGTATATTACAAATTTATGTACTTACTAAAATATCATGGAATTAAATCAACATCTTCCATAGTTCAATGCATACGACCAGCGCCATCTCCTAACGAATAGCAGCAACTAAAACAATTCAAATAGAAATTATTACATATTAAAAGCTACACTTTTAAACACAAAGCGATTATGTTTTTTAACAATTACTAACAAAAACTTCCGCAATCTTTTATCTGGAGATGTTTAAACAATGAGTTACTATGCCTATAGATTAGATGTTATCTACACTGAAACTCACGAGTACTTGAGTAAGGTTGGTCGCATGAGTATAGTGGTGAGCGCAGCGTTTAAGCTCTCTACGAAAGAGGCCTAATTCAGTAACACCAGCCTTTAAAAACGCATGGATTCAATTTGATTCGTTAGAAAGCTTGCTGCGGTTTTGAAGTGACAACAATATGGACTCACTGCTGTGATTTTAATGGGGCTCTTCAAGATGGGTGTTTTCAGCAAGGGGTGACATCCCTGGTGTTGCACACGTTCACAAGCCACGTTATATATAATAACCAAAAATATATAGGTACTAACAGACGGCAGTCGATCCCATAAAAGCCAAAATTAACCATGCATAGATAGGAGTAGAATAGCGGGCTAAGCTCCTAAGTACACGTTTTAGATCCAACTAGGACCTGGTCTCCTACTAGGGGATCAATGGGCACCTATATAGGTGATGAATCTGCATATCCAGGTAACGAATTTAAGGAGACCAGTGGGTTCTCATCAACTTCTAAACTGTGATGATAATTTATTTTATAAATTTCAATGCACTATCAATCCGCTTCCCGCTCAACGCGCCGCTTGTGAATATAACAGTTACCTTATACATACAATAGCCTATTGTTTAGATGTTAAAACGTACACCATGATTTTAATTTGGAACTTCGCACTTTTGATATATGGTAGACTAGCAGATGGGTTTGATTGCATTGGGGTCAGAGGAACTGAGTAGATCAAGATTGATAAAGATAGACGCCCTACAGAATACCGCGGCCATAATAACCTCGTGTTGTGTTCCCGGCGGTGAGCAGGGTAGCCAGAGCTCACTGGAGACTTTTTGTACAGAAACTCTCTATTCTTAGAGAGTCGGCAGCACGAGTGTGACTGCCCTGGTTTTGCACAGCCACGTTAACAACTTTCCATCAGGTGGGCCGTGTACTTGTCTGCCATCTAATATGGTATGAAAAAAAAATGAAAAATCTGTGTGTATTGGGGCCTAAAAAAGATTAGAACCCAGACCAAACCCATCTGTAAGCCGATGCACTTACAAATTGACGAATGAACTTTGGTGCAAGCTTTCATCTCGGGACTGGGGGGTCCGACGGCAGTCGGTTCAGTAAAAAAACACTATACAAGGTCTAGCAGAATAGTATATTGCACGTATTTCAATATTCTGTTAGAATTCGATGTGAGCACATAACGGTCAATGTTGGATGTTGAAAACATGAAAACATGTTACGTTACAATACGATGACATTTCTGAGATCGAGATTAGATCGGAACTTAATTTTGACCATTATTTTTTTGATACAAACAATTTTTTTTATGTTCCGTAACATTTCACACAGCGCTGTCTAGATCCATGGTAAGCATAGCTTAACTAGCATGTGTTATAGAATCTAGAATGCGGATAAACCTACTTAGATACTTTTTTTTGTAAATACATACATATCAAAATACATAGAAATACCCATTGAAGAAGCTAATTAAGTACTAATGTAAGAATAGAAGTTGATAGCGGGCTAATTATCTCTGCCAACTCTGAAGGGAAAAAGGCGTGAGCATATGCATATACGTACGTATTAGGTAAGTATTTTGATTACAAGAATAAAACTTCAGGTGGGTATTTGCAAAACAAAACTCAAAATAGTCTTAGATAAAATTGATTACAAAATTACTCCAAAAAAAAAAGCCAAACTCAAACCGCATCCCTCCAATTTGAAAACGCAGATCTCTACCAAAAAACCATTTGGGAGATGAAATAAAAAGCAAAATGTTTTGTTGAAATGTTCACTTAATTGGGGCTAATTCGGGCCTTGGGGCAGCGATTACTGCCCTGGAATCGAACCTAGGCCGGTGGCTCATAATTCAAATGTAAGTCGAGTGTACTTTGATTTATAACGCAGTCGTCTTGGCGTAATGACGTATGAGCTAGGGTGGCTTAATGATACTTTGTTTTCTGCCTTGAGTGGTAGAAAACTAAAACAAGAGATTAACAAAGGATTTCAAAAAACATAAAAAATAGCTACCAACATGTCTGTCTGTCACAGTGGCGAAAGATTTTTTTTTTAATTCCTTTGGCGGCGTTGGATGTTTAAAAAGCGTTAAACTCGCGTCAGGATCAGTCTCTGCAGATGCGTAGAGATGTTGCTTCCTTGGCAGTTTTTTACCGTCTCTACCATGGTGAATGTTCTGAAGAGCTATTCCAATTAGTCCCACCCTCCCCCTTCCTATACAGGACGACACGTGCAGGACTTAGATGTCACCCCTAAACGGTGCAGAACATTCCTTCAAGAACCAAGCGGTTCGGTGACTCTTTCCTTTGTCGCACCATTAAGACATGGAATTCCTTGCCAGCTCACGTGTTTCCCTCTTCCTACAGTCCCGGGTCCTTTAAGCGGGGCGTGAAAAGCATCTGATGAGGCCGTCAAGCTGAGTGCCACCATTGTTAACATGGCACGTGTATATAATGGTGGCCCTCTTTCTTGAGACTTTACCTTCAGCTTACCATCAGGCGAGGTAAAGTCAAATTGACGTGTCCTATTTATATAAAAAAAAACTTGATCTTTGAACCGTAACCGACGACTGACGTCATACAAAATTAGCTACAGATTGTTTATTTTGTTAGGTACGCTAAGAAGCTTCGTAGCTTAGCGGTAAGCGCTTCGACTGTAAGTCCTTATGGTTTCAGATAGTACCGGGTTCGAACCTGGGCTTCTGACACTTATTGCGATTATTTTTTCTTTATGTAATTTATAATCTATTTTGTGATTATTTTTTCTTTTTGTAATTCATTAATTTCTTCTGACAGAAAATTAGTGATAGGTTCTATGATTGGCGCTATATTATAGGTATGGTATGGTATGGTATGGTTTTTCTCTGTATATAACGAAGAAAGAAAAAGAAAAAGTATTCACTTCTTCTGCCGGCACTCCCAGAGAGCAACCTGTCTTTTTGTATTCAGGGCACGTTAATCTGACTTCACCTCGCCTGATAGCAAGCTGAAGGCAACGTCTCAGGAAAGAGGATCACCATTACATACACGCACCATATTAACAATGGTGGCACTCAGCTTGACGGCCTCATCAGATGCTTTTTCACGCCCCGCGTAAAGGACCCGGAACTGTAGGAAGAAGGAAACACGTGAGCTGGCAAGGAGTTCCAGGTCTTAGGCCCATATCCTAGCATGTCACTCAGCTGAATCTTGACGAGCTGAGGTCAGGTCAGCTTTTTACGGCATTTTACGGCAAAACCCTCCATTTACTCTACTTAATCCTCCCATTCTTTCTTCTTTATTTCGTTGACCTTTTTAAAAGTTTATTATACATTATATACACGTACACTGATTAATTAACTGCAAATGTTACCTGATAATCTTATTTCTGTTTGAAAATACTCTGACGTACACAATTATAATACGAGGAATAAAAACGGAGATCCAGCAAAAGTCTGGAAATTTTTAAGGACATTGGGAGTTGGCAAATCACGTGAAGACTCGGTCCCTATTAAAGTAAATTTAGATTCAATTAATCAATACTTCTCATCTTCGTCAAAATTTGATAGAATAACAAAACAAAATACATTACACCATCTTTCATCTGTCTCAACTCCCAACTGCTCACCATTCTTCTTTAGTCAATTCTCGGCTTGTGATGTCAAGGGGAGCATAATGTCAATTGCGTCTAATGCGGTGGGAAGCGACTGTGTCAGCCGTAATATGATCCACCCTATTATCGACGAAATTCTTCCTGTCATCTGCCATATCATGAATTTCTCTGTGACCAGTAGCGTATTTCCCATGGCTTGGAAGGATGCTCAAATAATCCCTATTCCTAAAAAAAAAATCCTTCCTCTTTCTCTGAGTATCGACCTATTTCTATCTTGCCCTTCCTCTCTAAGGTACTCGAACGACTTGTTCACACCCAACTTACAGTTTTCCTATCTAAAACTCATTAATGAATCCTCTGCAGTCTGGATTTCGTTCTGGTCACAGTACTACTACTACATTAGTTCATATTACGGAAGACATTAGATTGGGTATGGAGGAGGGCGAGCTAACAGTTCTAACGCTGTTGGACTTTAATAATGCCTTTAATACCGTTGATTTCGACGTTCTGCTTGGCATATTGAGCTCCCTTAACATATCTCCAACTGTGGTTGACTGGTTTCGTAGTTACCTGTTTGGTCGCCGACAGCGTGTTTGTATCAAGGATACAACTTCCTCCTGGTGTACAACGACTGCTGGTGTACCACAGGGCGGCGTTCTTTCTCCCTTACTCTTCTCAGTTTTTATAAACTCAATCACCAACGAACTATCTTCTTCCTACCACCTCTATGCGGATGATCTTCAGATATATTGTCGGGCTAAAGCGGATAAATTGAAGGAAGCTGTCGACACTATGAACACTGACCTTGCATCAATATGCAACTGGAGTACTTCCTACGGACTTGAGGTTAATCTATGCAAGACACAGGTCATCGTTGTCGGTAGCTCTAGGATGATGGAGAAAGTAGATTGGTCACTCCTTCCACGCGTGACTTGTAATGGAGTAAATGTTCCATACAGTGATCAGGTTAAAAACCTAGGGATACTTATGGACAATCACTTATCGTGGGGTCCACAGGTCCAGGAATTGAGGCGCAAAATTTTTGCCGCGGCGGGGTCCCTGCGTAGACTCCAAAATTTCTTGCCCACTGCCACTAAGACTGCGCTTGCACAAACTCTTCTTTTCCCTATCCTTGACTATGCAGATGCCAGCTATCTCGATCTCACTGAAGACCAACTTAACAAGCTTGAGAGACTCCAAAATCTTTGTATAAGATTCATATTTGGTCTACGCAAATATGATCATGTTTCTCAATTTCGTAAAAAAACTCAAGTGGTTGCCTATACGCCTTCGCCGGAATGTTCATATTCTTTCCTTGTTGTACAATATTTTATTTAATCCCTTAACTCCCTCGTACCTCAAACAACGTTTTGAGTTCCTGCACGACACACACTCGAGGGTTTTGAGATCATCAGAGAATCTGAGATTGAAAATGCCGAATCATTCCACCAACTACGCCGACAAATCCTTTTCGGTTCAAGCGGCTCGGAAATGGAATGCTCTGCCTGTGACTATTAGGCGTGCTCAGTCCTTGCCTATATTTAAAAGACAAGTCAAAGAATACTACCTAGCCATTATCTCTGACTGAAGTGGATTCATTGATAATTGAATTTCCTTGGCCATATTATGGTAAAATGTTAGTATTTTTATTTCTTATGTATGCAGTATGTTTTATTTAATTATGTAGTATGTATGTTGATTTATTTATGTATACCTATACTTAGGTAGCTATCTATCTAACTTTGATATCTTTTGGTTATATATATATGTATAATATATCGATGTACACCAAACTGCCCTGAAATTGCTGTCTCCTATTTTTTTTTCTCCATCCTATGGTTGCCTGGAAGAGATTGCCGCAGAGCGATAAGGCCGCCAATTGTACGTACCTACCAATTTGTTATATTTTGTAAAATTGTTATATCCTTGGTGTATAATAAAGACAATTATTATTATTATTATTATTATAAAAATAAACTTGTAGTGCCAAAACTCAGACTTCAAAAGGTTGTAAAACAGTATTAAAATGTTTAATAAAATTCCTCAAGAGTTGGTTGACATGCCACTAAATAAGTTTAAAATCGAAGTAAAAAAGTCTTTAATGAAAAAAGGATATTACAAAGTAAACGAATACCTTAATGATAAAAATGCATGGTCATCCTAATCTTTTTGCTTGCTCGCACAATATACCTATAAAAAAAAAAAAACAAATTGTTTTAAAAAAGAAACGATAATATTGTTCACTGAGTTTCTTGCTGGTCTCTTCTCAGTAGAATCAACTTACCGAACCAGCGAAAGAATCATTTTCAAATGATTTATTTACTTAATTTAATATTATATTAGTAATTTCTTGACATTATTGTAAAATTTTGACGTTCATATATTATGTGCTCTTTATGTGCCTAAACTGAATAAACGAAATTGATTCTTTGATTCTTGATTGATTCTTTGATTCTTTGGACTGCTGAGACGAGGTCTCGGGTTCGATCCCAGGTTTTCCATGGCACACACCAATGACTTTTCGATGCTTTTCGAAGTTATGTGTGTATTCATCGCAGGTTTATAAGTGCCCAGTTAATGGCAATACATTGGAACTTAAACATAAACCGGCGAAATGTGGGTGCTAGCACCTCTGCCTACCCCTTCGGGGATAAAGGCGTGAGTTTATGTATATGGGATTACAAAGTTATTTACGCAGTTAATGGATTTAGAAAACTGGACCGAAATCGAGAAATATTTTAGTTTTTCCTTGATTCATACAGTAAACACTATTATATTCTAAATTTGAAGCTTCTTAGTCTGCTTGAAGTGCCTTAGAATTTTGATGATCGGTCAGTCAGTGAGTGACAAAATTAAGAAACTTTGACTCGTTATAATTCTTAAAAATATTGGCTCAAATTGATTAAAGTTTGAAATATAACCATTTTATACAATGCCTGCTTGGTTGCTGAAAATTAGTGGAACGACACAACGTAATCTCGACCCTGTGGACAAAAGTATATTTTCAAGAATCATGCGACTGTGAAATTAGGTAGCAAATATGAACGTCTAAATGCAGACCACACTTCAGAGCTCATTCGTTGTATAAGCGCACATAACAAATCATCGATTCTATCTACTCCGTTCATTTGTTTTACATCAAAGACACTAATAGTGCCCGGGAAACGGCAAGTAACACATAACATTTGGCAGGTAGGTATGTTTGGCACATCAGCACCAATTGTGGATGATATGTTTATTAACAAAGTTGCGCATTTAAGTGAAAAGGATTGGCAAATGAAACACTATAAGTACAATTTATTATTGAAAGTTTGAAAAAGTATCAGTTAAATATCTACTGTTTAGTTAAAGTAGCCCACATTCAACCTCAAGGCTCTATCATCAGCTTCGTCCGAGATTCATGAATCACTAGCTTTAGCACGCGGCTCCACCCGCGTGGATGTCGGTAATCGCGATCAAATATAGCCTCCTTTCTCAGTGTCTAATCTACCCTAAAATTTCATTGAAATCGGTTCACTGGTTTAGGCATGAAACACGACAGACATACACATACCCTTTCAAATTTGTTATACGAGTATTAGTATGAATTAGTGAAAATGGTTATTATGAATAGGAAGAGTGAAACTTCATAAAGCAATTTTCCTAATACCCCGTTCAAATTAACGTGAAAATTGATGATCACACCAAATATTTCGTGTAGATTTGAAAGTTGGCACAGTAAGTCTTTAGCCTAATTGAACATACTAAAGTCCCCGAGGGTGGGACATAAACCGGCGGTGGGGAAGGGAGGGAAAGATAACTTTTTAAGTCTTTTGCGTGTATCAAATCATTCAATTAGCCCACTGCAGTCCACTACAGGACATAGGCCTCTCCCAATGTGTGCCATTTCGCACGATCCTCCGCCTTCCGCATCCAGTCTCTCCCAGCCACCCTTTTCAAGTCATCAGTCCTTCTGGCTAGGGCCGCTTACCTTCACGCGGTCTCCAATCTAGGACTCGTCTGCGCCAACGGCCATCGGTCCTTCGACAGTCGTGGCCAGCCCATTGCCACTTCAGCTTGCTAATTCTGCGAGCTATGTCGGTAACTTTGGTTCTTTCTCGGATGACCTCGGTTCAAATTCTATCCTTCAGAGAAACTCCAAGCACAGCTCGCTCCATAGCCTACAGCGCGATTTTCAATTTATGGACTAGCCCTACCGCTAGTGTCCACCTTTCGGCAACGTAAGTCATAACATGTGGGACGCACTGATCAAGGACCTTTGTTTTCAGGCACTGCGGTAGGGGTGAAGAGAAGACTCGTCGTAGTTTGCGAAATGCTGCCCAACCCAGTAGTTGGATCCTTGTGGCTAGTTCTTTCTCGTTGTTGTTTCTACCAAGCTGGATAACGGACGCCATCCCACGACCTCCTTGGCAGATCAGCCGTCGGGTTATTCGTCAACGGCGAACAGAACTTCCAAGGTATCAGTCTGGTAGCCGTCATCCAGGGTGCACCAGTCCCTCCGCTTCCACTCCAAAGGTCCGGTCCAAAGGGGGAAAAACGAAGAAGCCGACGTGCAGGTTACCCAACCAGCACCCTAAGCGTGACATAGCTGTGTTACTCTGTACCCGGTAATATCTGCTGCATTTCAGTGATTTTGTCTGCATTTGGGGTACAATTTCTTGCACATTGCATGCTATGCACATGAAACTAAAGCCCACTAGTCCGCTCAGGAATATTACGGGATTGCGCCACTTTATCACAGTGCGCGAATAACTATATTAACCGTATCATTAACGTATTTATTACCTTAATAATCGATAACCATAACCATATTAAACTGGTAGCATGAAACAGTCGTTTACACAACTATCGTGCAATACGAGCCTTATGTAAACTTAGGACGTCTGCAAACCACCAAGACTGCACGAAACGCAGTCTGAAGTTCATGTTACGTTTTTGTGTTATACATGTGACCACCAACTACCTTAATCAGCCGTACAACTAACTGCCTAGGCAGTTAACTAAACGGAGCCATTCAATTAACGGCCTGGATGGTGTTCAGCCATTTAATTAAACGGCTAGGCAAATGACTTCTTTCTGCATGCTTATAAAAAACCAAAACAATAAACTTATCACTAATTTTCTGTGAATACACCTTTGTCTACCCTCTCTGGGATTTAGAGGTGTAAGTATATGTATGTATGTAATTTTCTATGTTATTTCGAGGTAGCAGTGCCCCATCTTATAATTGGCCTAAGCATTAGCCAGCCAGGTTATTAAATGGTGTACCTAATAAACGAGACGGCTGAATATCGCCGTTGTTGAATGGCGCCGTTTAGTTAACTGCCTAGGTAGTTAATTGGACGGCTGATTAAGCTAGTTGGCGGCGACATATATATAAACGATAACACTACAGAGTTGTTACGATATTTGTAGAAAAACTATAAAATGTAATCAATTTATAACTGGAAGGACGACCTCATCAAGGTCGTCGGGAAGCGCTGGATGCGGGCTGTTTTAGACCGGTCATTCTGAAAGTCTATAGGAGAGGCCTATGTTCAACAGTGGACTGTGTGTGGCTGATATGGTGATGATGGTGATGACGAATCATTTCATTACTAATACCATCAAAATCATTGGATTATTTATTTTTTACGGCACAATAATTGGACCGCTTTAAAAGCGAAAACGATTCAACCCACAACCGCGACAATTTCTAGTTTTTGTTACTTATGGACTCCCAATAAGGTATATTTCAACATATCCGAGACAAAAACTGTTAAGTCGAATAAAGAGAAAAAATTTAATCGGTCTAGGCAGGGTTTGAACCCGCGATCTTTGCCTTACAAGGCAATGCTTTAACCACTAAGCTACCAGACCTCGCCCTAACCAACTCAAATTTCTCCTTCTAGACCGACTCCGCCTAGACCTATTAGTTTTTTTCTCTTTATTCCTTTTACATATTTAGCATGAATAATGCTTAAAGATTTAATTCAAACTCACACTGTTAGAAAATTCATAATATGATCCAACCCCAAATATTTTCATAAATATTTTAGGTTATGTACACACGACGATACACGAAATATGAGTTTCGGAGCATATACAACTTGTCAATGTTGATACACTATTATCTAAAATTGTGTATGCTATGAGTGTTCGTCGATAGTCCGGTCAATTTAATACTGTGTACAAGACTGTATCTGGTCACGTTTGCTTTGAATAAATTTGCCCAGGCAGCAAATCGGTCAACAGTTATCACGGCATATTATGGCCACGTAGAGTGCATTCTCAGGTATGGTATTATGTTTTGGGGCAACTCAACTGACAAGTTGCGAATACTTATTGCTCAAGAACGCTGCGTTCGTTCCATGGTAGGTTTAAAAAAAGGGAATCATGTGGGTTTCAATTCAGTGAGTTGGATATTTTAACAGTTCCATCAATGTATATAATTGAGGTAGCTATACATTTGTAAAAAACAATCCACATTTTATTTATCGCCAATCCACCTGGTACAAGGCGTGTTGATAACTTAAAAGTCGTACCTAGCAAAACCCAGTTGTTACGTAGTAGTGTATTGCATTTTGTATGGCAACCTCGATTTATAATAAAATATCTGCAAGGATCCGTTCAGAAAATATTAAAGTATTAAAGGGTAAACTTCATAAAGGTTTAGCAAATAAGGCTTACTATTTGGTCTGGTTGTGCCTCGGAGTGCACGTTAAGCCGTCGGTCCCGGTTGCCATACAAACATCTATGACAGTCGTTACGGGTAGTTGGAGCCCTCAAAAGTCCAATAACTGGTCTAACTACAATGCTTCGATATCGCCTTTGGGTTGTGGAAGTCAGATGGCACTCGCTACACGGAAAATATCGAAGTTCACCCAAATCCGCAGTTGGATTGATAAAGCGGGACCCAGACTCCAAGTTGAAAGCTACAGAAGCGACTGGGATTTACGTTAGGATACAGAAAAGGTGGACTCAGGTGATCTGCAACTTATTTCAGCTATGAACAGTCAAACTTCTAGGTCAACGAAATAAAAGATATTGCCTTTTATGAAGTGTTTTGGTATTCGATTCTTAGAAAAATTGACTAATAAAATGCTAAAATTCTGTTGGAGGCGCGGGGAATTTAAAGTATTATGTTCTAATTATTGGGATATTCAGTAAAAGATGTTGTCTGTTGAAATGTTTATAATCAAGTAAGGAGTAACTATGGAGAAAAAGAATATGGAAAATATCTAAAATAAGTATACAGAACACGTCAGTATAAAAAGAGTTTAACTCAAAATCGGTAGTCTACATAACGAGATTAGTATTTACTATCTACAACAAATTCCCGACGAACTGTTGTATGGAAAATACGAATTTATGTGTTTCATTACTAGCCAAGCACTCCACACCTACACTTTATTTAAATTACCACAACCTTAACAAATCCCCTTAAGAAAAGTCACCTGTCATTTCACAGGCCAATATGGCGGAAAACAAAAATGGCGCCTGATCTAGTTAGCTATTCTAAAAACTACGTATTACTCAAAGTAGTAACCGAATAAAATCAGAGCCGCAACTTTAAAACGCCTTATTACAGTATAATTTATTCACTATAACCTTCCCTCCACGGTACGTCTGTAGTTAACAGAAAATAAGTGTATTGTAGGTTATAATTTAATTCTTTTTTAAATTAATAGGCACTGGTATAGTTTTGTGGGAATTGTGTATTGAGTTACATATGTTTCTAAGTATATAATTTGATATTTATGAAGGGATTGGACTATGTACGCTTGTAGGCTTTTTTAGACATGTTTTTCCAACCAATAAGGGGCTAGTTTTATTGGGGAAATACTATCTTTTTAGGTGCTAAGAGAGCTTTCTTTTAATCTTGCGGATAATCCCCACGGATACCGCCCCCGCCGGAGCTGGAGGGGGAGGTTATGTCGGACTCGAACCGACTAAACCCGACGCCGTCTGTTGGTCGCAGTGCAAGGCCGAAGGTTAGGTAGCTAGTTCACATCCCTTGCACCCCGGCTGACTAGGGCCATCACTCTCGATCTGGCCCTCTTCAGGTGGGGGGGCCACGGAATCCAACTCGTCCCCGGTATGGTTGCGCGCAATGCGCCGCCGCCGTCGTGGCCTGCTTCTGCTGGGGTAACAGGCGCCCCCACCTGTCACCCCCAGTCCCGTGCTCATGGGTGACGGAGGTTATTCGTCGCCCTACGACGCTCGAGTTGCCTCAGTTGGCGAGCAGCTAGGGCCGCGAGTCTACTTTGCTCGCGGTACCGCTCCCGCCCCACCGCCTCCTTCACGAGCATAACTTGCTCGCAGAAGGAAGTGCCGGCCGCCCACGCGTCCGCGCAGCAAACCATCACCGCGAGCAAGATGGCAAGCTTGAGAGCTCTCACTCCTACTCGCAGAGTAGATGCTAATAGACTTGAGCATTCACTTATAACAAAATAGTTAATAACAATATAGTTGGCGAAACGTGGGTGTTAATACACCCCTTCCAGGATTTACAGGCGTGACTATGTATGTTGTAACAAAATTTCGAACATTGCACAACAGCTGGTCTAGCTACAATTATTCCACATCGCCGTTGGGTTGTGAAAGTCAGATGGCAGTCGCTATACGGAAAATATCGAAGTTCAGTTTTAATGAAACTAGAACATTATTGTGTACAAGGAAAGGTTCTTGATTTTTTTCAGTTCTTATTTGAAAAAGCGAAATATGTACGTGGAAATTAAAGCTTAAGATGAAAACAAATGCCTAAAGTTCGTCCACTATATTATTGTATGTTAGACAGCTCATACACAGCGGTCGATATAACTTTGTTCTAACGTCAATGCCTAAAATTCCGAACAAAAATTAGGCACCAATACGTCGTATGTCATTGATAACGTCACCTCAACCAAAACGCAATTTTAGGGATGGAGTTAGTCGATCGACTGTATTTTAATACATAACTTGTAAATGTCAAAATCGAATTCGACTACAGAACATTAACATTTAAAAAAATTACTTCACTGATGGTTCTAACCGCTTTTGCACAAGAACTTTTGTTCGTAATTCGGACGTATATATTTTTTTTTGTATGTATGCGCATTGCTCCATCATCAGTAGATGGATTAACAGAATTCCTTTTTTTGTTGGGGATGCAGTTACACAATGTCAATATTTCTTGTGGAAATTAGAGTGTGCATTATAGCCCACAGTCGTGTTATAATAAATTTATGAAATGAGTACAAGCGCGAAATATCAACTGCTTCATTATTATGTGTAGATCACGGGCTTAGATAGATATGAATAATAATTACACATAAAATAGTGATACCTACGTTTTCATTTATTGATTTATTATTTTTTTAATGGATCGATTTAATCAATTAAATTTTTTATGGAATCACTACTTCAATCTTTCTAAAATGCAGTAATATAATGGACAGGGTATAAATGCTTACTATTCACAGATATGTCGTGTTAATACTGGAGTTCCGCAAGGGTCTATTTTGGACCCCATAATGTTCATCATATTTACAAATGATTTTATTCCCTATGCCGCTCGTAAAAAATTCTGACGATAATCTAGTTGTATTTGCTTATGATACTAACGCGATAGTCAGGGCTAATGACATTCACCTATCACCTATTTATTGTCAAAGTAAACAAGACACTAGATATGTTTCAAGAATGGTTCACTACAAATAAATTAATTGTAAAAAAGCAAAAACTACCGCACGAGGCACTGATACTTTAGACGTGAAGTTTAATGGAGAAAATATAATTCTTATAAGCTCAGTTAAGCTGTTAGGTGTGCATATTGATGCCCATCTCAACTGGACAATGGAGGGGGAGAAGAATCAATAATTATCATCCGCTTTGCGAAGTTTAAGAGATGAAGTTAGCGTCAATCATTTAGGAACTGTTTATTTTGCACTGAATCTCGACTCGCTAACGTAGCAGTATTAGCTATAGTTTTGGGGTAATAGTTACCAATATAATTGAAATAGGGCATTCATTATACAGAAAAGAGTCATCAGGATTAGAGTTCGCATTCCACAATGGGATAAAGACAATGGGAAAATTAAAATATTGACAATACTCACTGTTCTGAGACTTTACATACTTATGATTTTAAGAAAGCTGTCCAAAAATTTTCATAAATTTGAAACGGAGGATGAAAGGGATTTAAGAATAAGCACAAGAAGAAGTATAAAGAAAACAGCCTTTCTTCCCGACTTAAATATTGTCAAACATGGTGTTGCATATTAAGCAGTTAAATTGTTCAATGTACTTGTTTAAAACAAAACTTGAAGCATATCAGCATAGTAACTATTTTTATTCACTGGACGAATTAATCGCCATGGGGCAAATTTACACAACTGAGAAAATAAAAAATTGACTTTTAATTAAAATCTTTTGACTTTGCTAATTTATTTAAGATTCTGAAACATATCTCCGACAAACGTTTCCCTGCCGAATGATCCACCGACAGAATGTTTCGCTTATGAGTTTTTCATCTACAGAACATTTCACATACAGGCAGTTCGCCGATAAAACGATTCATTTTTGGTTAAATCGACGACAGAACCTTTCCCCTACGAACCTTTCGCCGACAGAACGATTAAATAATGAGTGAACCGACGACAAGGTCGACGGAGCCCCGCTACGCGGGGCTCCTACTTCTGGATGGTTTATAAAAAAATAACCACGAACCCTAACCTATCCGAGTCGGGGTAATCTGAGTTGGGGTGTTAACTATATTGTAAATTGGTGAAAGATTCTGTCGTCGGTTCACTCATTATTTAATCGTTCTGTCGGCGAAACGTTCGTAGGGGAAAGGTTCTCTCGTCGATTTAACCAAAAATGAATCGTTTTATCGGCGAACTGCCTGTATGTGAAATGTTCTGTAGATGAAAAACTCATAAGCGAAACATTCTGTCGGTGGATCATTCGGCAGGGAAACGTTTGTCGGAGATATGTTTCAGACCGTTTATTTAAATATTTTTTCTAAAATCGCAAATGGGTTGTAGAAATCAAATAAATAATAAATAAATAAATAAACGTTTATTATCAGGCAATAAACCCATAGTTGCATTACATTGTAATATGTCATAATTATATTAGAAAATAATAAAAATATAATACTGAATTAACCTATTAGTTAATTTTATCATTTAGAATTTATAAATTACACAAGTAATCGATCAATTATTTTAAATCATTCGTATTAAATCATCATATTACATTTATACATTATATATTTTGTGGTCAGTTGTCGTTAAATAATATAGCAGCTGTCAAATACATTATATGTCTGAACACCGTGCGAATTATTCCGTTCTTTGAGGAGTGCAAACGACCGTGGAATGAGGTGTTTAGTTCTTTTAACAGCTCCGTCATATTTTTGATTCCGACTTCCTCGAACATGCCAGACGCGCTAGATAGCAGTCGGTTCACGGTAAATATCGAAAATAAAACTTTTTGTAGTTGACTGGCAAAGCAAACCTCGGACTCCAAAGATGATGATAAGTAAATGCATTAAATATTCTAGAATATGTTACATATAGTGATGTGCCCGATATCCGTATCCGCACCCGCGGATATCCGAAGCAAAAGATATATCCGTATCCGTGTCCGTATGCGTCACTTTCTTGGCAGATATTTTACGGATCTATTTTTCTTATTAATTATAAATTTATATATATTTATTATATATATGAAATTATGTAAAAAGGTGATTAAGTACTATTAAAAAAAAATACATTCAATACAGATATATTTTTTTATTCTTAAAATCAAATACTCTGTTATCTTTATGTTAAAAAATTTATATACGTATATTTTATATATTTATGTAAATAATTAGTTTATACGTCTCAGTTTTAGCTTAACTTTTCAAAAAAAGTATTAATGTCCTTAGTTACTAAACCAATAGTATATAACTCAAAGATATTAAGCGCTGTTTTTTCAATTGTTAGATAACGTAACGACTTACCTAGCTCTCGAATAATGTTTCGCATGATTCTATACTGGCCTCTATATGATATCTATGCTGGCCAGTGGCCCACTAAAGTATATACAAAACAATGCAAAGACCATCTGACCACCATGAACTTGCCACTGGTGGACTTGAATTGGACCATGGACTTGGGATAATCATGTCTCACTCAAAGTCACGCACACCGACATCAATTGCGTAAGAAAATTAAGATCCGTATCCGTATCTGTGGATCACTAGTTATACATACAATCTTAACGGCAATAGGCTCGCGCCCTAATACGTGAGACTGAAAATTACAGTTGATGAAATGTGGGTGTTAATACACATCTGCCTACCCTTTTGGTGATTTATAGGCGTGAGTATATGTATGTATGTAAACATGTGTATAAATATAAGCAGGTATCAATAATACAACCGTACTAATATATAAGTGATATGTACGTCTGTCCGTCCGGTTAATTGCGACGCTACGATTGGTTGATTATAGGGGGTTTGATGCCCGGCCGTTCTCACGGCCGGATGTGTGTGTATGTATGTGTATGGTGACGCTGTTAACAGGTTTGTTCAGGACATGTGGACGTGACGTGAAGGAGTATTTTTATAAGCTTTTATTTAACTTCCTGATGGAGTAGAATAGAGCCACTGCATCTCTTCCACTGGGTGTCGTAGAAAGAAATTATGGGATATGGCTGTTCTCCATCCTACTTTAAACATGTAGGTATGTTTTGTATTGCCTAGTATTGCCCTTAAGCAAAAGCAAGCTGAAGTGGCAATGGGCTGGCCACGTGTGTCGAAGGACCGATGGCCGTTGGAGTAGACAAGTCCTGGAGTGAAGACCCCGAGAAGGCAAACGAAGGGTAGGACGCCCCCTGGCCAGATGGACAGACAGTATACGGAAAGCGGAGGATCGTACGAAATAGCGCACTTTGGGAGAGTCCTATGTCCAGTAATGGACTTCAATGGGCCAATTGATTGATTTTTTGATTTCCCCTTAAAGGCTAGCCTACTATTATGTGGTCCCAAAAATTGCCATTGCCTGTAAAGGGGTAGACGAAGGTATTCACTATGGTTTTCGGTCCCACACAATAAGGTGCGAACCCAATACAATTATTAAGGTAATATGTACATATAATCAAGCGAGCGAGTAGAACACGACGGTATTTCCGTCCAATTGAGCAGTCCGACTGGGAAAGTACCTCCGCCCTACAGAATACCGCGGCCATAATAACCTCGTATTGCGTTCCCGGTGAATAGGGTATCCAGAGCTCACTGGTGAGTTTTTTTGATGTCAGTGGGAAGATCAAAGACTTATGTCCTGCTTTATCTTCTGCACTGAAGGCATAGAAACTCTGTTCAGGCAGAGTCGGCGCCACAGGTGTGACTACCTATTGCACACGTCCATTAGACCACGGTACCTACTTTCCATGTGCTTCTCTGCCAGCTGAGTGATATAAAAAGAGCCCTTTCCCTTGCTCGCCTTAACCAAAACGCTGGTCACCCTACAGGATTAAAAATCGCATGCTAACAGAAACTGCTTATTAAACTCAACATTGAGAAAGTATTTGGAGTTTGGAGCCATTTGGAGTTTGGAGCCATTTGGAGCTTGGAGCCGCAAATTTTGTACCAGTTCACTTATGATGTAAAGTCAGCATCATTAAAATGTCGCTAACAAAAGTAGTCAAAATAATGCAAATACCAAAATTCCAATTTTATATTGGTTATTAGAGTACTCAAATAGTTGTAAGTGTCCAGAGTGGTCCAACTATCTTGACAATCGGTTTTCCAGAATTATGTAAGTTAGTAGAGTATTCATATACACATACACAATCACGCCGGTCGATGGTATCCATACAAGTATAATTTCAAAAAATCTAGACATTCATACTTTTCTCACTAATGCAAGTTGATCGTTCTTGGCTTATTCAACTGTCAACTTAAAAAAAATACAAAAGACATGTCAATTGAAACATTTTGTATCTTTTTCTTACTTATATACCCATCCCTTATCATCCCGCCATTGTGTGAAAGGGATGGCTTTACAAGTAAGAAAAGGATACAAAATGCGATTAAATGACAATGTCTAGATTTTTTTATATTTTACTTGACTGGATACCATCGACCGGCCTGATTGTGTATATGAATATGAATACTCTACTAAGTGACATAATTTTGGAAGACCGATTGTTAAGATAGTTGGACCACTCTCGACACTTACAAGTCTTACAACTATTTGAGTATTCTTATAACCAATATAAAATTGGAATTTAGGTATTTGGATTATTTTGAGTACTTTTGTTGGCAACATTTTAATGATGCTGACTGTACCAAGTCTAGATTTTTCGTTTTTTACTCAAATAAAACTGTAGTTATTAGGATAAAAACTTCGAAAAGAAAGAAAAGAATTGCGATTTTTTATTGACTAATCAAATTAATTACCTTTTACATAACGTCAAAACGGTAAATTATAAGGAAACTTGTATGAAATAATTTATTGTGTCATCATAATACACACACCGGCAGAATTAGCGGAACACAAAAAAAAGGAGAGTATAAAATAGTTAGCTTTATTTTTAAATAAATAATAATTAAACATGAAATAACAGTTAAATTAATATGTTTTAACATTAATTTGCAACACCATAACCTTAAATTTTAATTAAAAAAACTAAATTAAACAAAATGCATTTTTATTAGATTTCGCAGTGATAGAGAAACAGTAGATTTTTTTTAGATTCTATGACGGTTTAAAATTAATTAAATGATAATAACGAGTGTTTCCCCCTCGTGCCCTGATTAAGGTTTCAATCCGTCTGGACATGCTGCGAAAAATCTTTAGATTACAAGAGATAATAGTGTGGATTACAGTAATTATAGTAAAAAGTTTATTATTAAAGCGCTTTTTGTGAAGTAAATACTTTTAATAAAGACTGTTATCACTTTGCCGGCTTTCCCGGAGTGCATGATTTTTTTTAACTACTCATTAAGACGTAACTTGGGGCCCACCATTACTTTTTTATCACACAAATAATTACTTGACGTACTCATATCTCCATACCTAAATAGATTTTAATTATACTCTCCACAACTAAACATGACGCTATTGTAAACTAACAAAATAGAACCAATTATTTTACGGTAGGTTGTAATTAAATTATATGATTAATAACAATAATTATTGTGTAATATTTATTAATGTGATCTTTCGTTTGTTTTTAAATGTGTTATTAAATTTGTAGGTGGTAGAAAACGGGAGTCCTTAGGTATCCTCGAGATATTTTGGAACTAAATCGTAAGAGAAATGAGGACCTGGCGCGAGCGGATGGTTTTGTAAAATCTATTCTTGGTGAATGTGAGCTCGTCTACTGCCGTAGAACTCCGTAATATACGCAAAAGAGCATAGTAGCATTACGAACGTAGCAGTTTAATTCTTAGACTCGGGCTTCGGAATGCACAGAACGATCTCCACTACCCATAAGCGCGGGCCTGAGGGTAATGGGTGCCCGTCACCCTAACAGATGCAGGCCACGGTGGCGGCGCGCATCGCAGGACGATACACGCCTCCCCATACCGGGGGCGAGTCGGGACCAGGTGGACCCGACGACGAGGGCCAGACAGAGAGAGAGAGGTATGGCGCTGGGTCAGCCGGGGTGCAAGGGATATGTCATCTGACAACCTCACCTTCGGCCTAGCATAACGACCCACAGACGGCGAGCGGTTTATTCGGTTAGTCCGACATAAATTCCACCTCCGGCTTCCAGAAGGGGGGAGGGGGGGGGGGGCTATCCGTGGGGATTTCCCGCACGTAAAAAAAAAGGTTTTGTCCTGAGCAACATTTTCTATCGTTGGTCCGATTTGCCATACGAACATCTATGGCAGAAGTTCCAGGTAGTTATAGTAGTATAGTCAAAGTCCGACTGCATAACTTATATACTATACTGCATAAGTCGCTTCACGGAATACGTCAAAGTTCAGCCCTCTCGTATTTAAGTAGACTGGAAGCCGACCCTAACTGAAAAATACCCATAGTGAAAAGTAAGACAGCCTCTGTGGCGTAGCGGTATTGAACGCGGCCGCTACGCAGGAGTTGTGGGTTCGATGCCTGCACAGTGCAAATATCAAAAATTCTAGTTTAGTCTGTCTAGATATTTTTATCATGGTCCTTAATTTCAGAATAAAATAAGATTATAGTTTATAGTTGTATGCATGAATATGGGTATTTGCATTGGTCTGGTCGTGCCTCGGAGAGCACGTTAAGCCGTCGGTCCTGGTTGCCATACGAATATTTATGGCAATCGTTACGGGTAGTTGGAGCCCTAAAGAGTTCAACAACTGTTCTAACCGCAATGGCTCGATATCGCCTTTGGATTGTGGAGGTCAGATGGCAGTCTCTTCACGGAAAATGTCGAAGTTCAGCCAAATCCGCAGTTACACTGGTGAAGCGGATCCCAGACTCCAAGTAAAAAGCTTCGGATGCGACTGGAATTAACGCTAGGAAGAAGAAGCAGTGAACAGTGAGACATAGTGGCCATACATACATACATGTATTATGTATCATGTTTGTATGTATGTATGACACACAGACAAAAAATACAATAAGATGCATTCGAATATAGAAGGCGTGGAATCGTGACGTGCTGCAGGCGAACCGCTCTCTGATTGGTCGATCGCATGCGCGTGAGTTCAACAAAAGGTCGGATATTTTGAGAAATGTTTAACGTATTGCAATACTTTTTGTTTTAATTTTGTGAGGGGATGTACAAGTCATGAATTATGACAATATTTATAAGAGCTATAGGATGTTGTGCAAGTTACATTTCCGCGGCTCCGCCCACGTGGATGTCGATTATCGTGACCAAACTTAGCCAGTGTCCTTTCTCAAGGTCTAATCTACTCCTATACCAAATTTCATCAAAATCGGTTCAGTGGTTTAGGCTTGAAAGACGGACAGACAGACACACATACACTCTTTCCTATTTATAATAATTTACATATGAAATTGCCCAAATTTTCTTACAGATTCATGAGTTCGTTATTCCTGTAATTTAATAGCTATTTCCATTATTTATATCTACTTTGTTTGAAAGTTGATTTCAAGATTTTACAACTCTGTATTAAATTTTGTTTTTATTGGCCGCTTGATAAATTAAATTCTATCTTCAAAAACAGTACTTCCTAAATGCCATCCATTTTGATGATAAATTTCGTATTACTTTTTTACAGCTGTCGCTTTTCAAAAATGTAATAAAAAGTTGCTGTTAGCCTAATGTTGTCTCATTCATAAACCAAAAAAATCAGAAAATTTGGTTTTGTCATTCCTAAAAAAAAAATCAAAAATATTAGTACTGCAAATTGGGTTTTCTTCTATTTCTTCAATAAAACAGCAATTTCATATGACGACCTTATTAGTATAGATGAAGTGGGTAAGCAGATACATTAGGTATACGTAGGTATACCTCACAACATGTAGGTACCTTGTATCTAAGAGACAAACTAAGTACCGGCGTGCGCGGACTTGAACACGTCCACCGCCTCACCTACGCCGGAATGATGAAATTTAGCTGGCCGAAGATCAAAATTCTTAAGTCAGGGTCTTCAGCACGAGTGTGATGCCCCTTGTGTTGCATACGTCCATAGGCCACGGTAATCGCTTTCCATCAGGTGAGCTACCACCTTGCTTTATTTTTACGTGCGGGAAATTATATCGGACTTGAACCGACTAAACCGCACGCCGTCTCTGGGTCGTAGTACTAAGCCGAAGGTGAGGTTGTCATGCGACATATCCCTCGCACCCCGGCCATCCCTCTCGGTCTGGCCCTCCTCGGGCTAGTCTACACTAGAAAATAATATTGGTCTACGTCTACATCATCTAAATTCAGTTTTTTGTGAATACAAAGAATATTAGCAACCGAAATTATTAAAATTACTAGATAATATTCCCTCTAACCCCTCCAACTAAGCTAAATTGCCTGTGCTAGGAGTGGATTCACGTCGGTAGTGTAATGGCCACGATCGAACCCAGGACCTCTCGATCGTAAGGCCGACCTCTTAACCACTAAGCTACCGACGCTTATTCCGGCCTATGTGCACCTTAGCACCATGAGCCATCCTCAAAACACACCCTAGAAACGTGTTTTACGCGTAAAGAACACATGTTAGCACATTTTAGGACCAAAATACAGGGTGTAATCGTTAAGTGTGTCCAGGCGATTATTCCGTAACTATTACAGATATCAAAAAACTTTAAACTGATATCGAAAGTACGTTACATAATGAGTAAAATGACATCAATATTTTAAATCTAACGAGTGGTATCTAATATTTTGACATTAGGTAAACACTCCCATACATTTAGTATGATATTAGTAGAAAGGTTTTAGTTTCCTTATTTTAAGTGATCTAGTACCCATTTTACAATGATGATTTTCAAGTAGATACGTGACACGTGTAAATTAATTATCTTACCACTTCAAATTAGTAATAAACCGTGTTTCAATATCGCATAAAGTAATTTGAGCTAACTGAAAAGCAACACACTACAAAAAAAAAGATACTCTTTGGTGTTCGTTCTAAATTCAAAACTTTTTATATCGAGTTGTTGTTCCCGCCAATTTATCGTTGTTTTTTTTCATTTGTGTTAATAATCGTGATTGTTTCATTTATTGATTGGAAAATGGCATATTCCAAAAAAGAAAAGAGAGATATGCTAAAAAGTTACTGCAAATATGATTGTAACAAAAGAGTGGCCATTATAGCCTACAGAAGAGAGTACCCTGATAGAGAAGTCCCTTCTGGTGTACGTACCTAAAACCTTTCTACTAATCTCAAACTAAGTGTATGGGAGTGTTTAATGTCAAAATATTAGATACCTCTGGTTTGATTTTTAAAAAGTTATTGATGTCATTTTACTCATTAGGTAATGTACTTTCGATACCAGTTTAAAGTTTTTTGATATCTGTAATAGTTACGGAATAATCGCCTGGGCACACTTAACGATTACACCCTGTATATGTCCTGAGCATGGCTATCAAAATAGGTACCTACCTGACTTTTTGGGTAGGCTGGGGTAGGAGGGGTAGGTATGCCTAAGACAACCCCACCTCCAGCAACCAACGGCCCACAGACTGTACTGTAGCGTTTTAGTCGGTTCGAGTCCGACATAACCTCCCCCACCGGCTCCGGCGAGAATAACAGTGGGGTTTTTGCATACGATCACTGACCTGTAATAATAGTCGCTGGACAGAATCGGTACCGATATATTGTGTCCAATTGAAGTCCGATTGAAGAATTGGGTTCGATTCCCGCTCAGTGCAAATATTTGTATGCATGAATATGTATATTTGGTCTGGGTGTTTTTATGTATGTATTTATAAAATAAAAGTGTCTAGGTATGCTTATCTGTATTCTAGATCCCATAACACAAGCTAGTTACATAAGCTATGCTTACTATGGGTCTAGATACCGTTGTGTAGAATGTTGTAAAATATTTATTATTATTCACTGTTTTGTTTCACACAAACTTAAAAAAAGTATTATATTTAGTCTGTGGTCTATGTATTGTTTAAATAAATTTTAATAGCGATTCATGAAATTACTTATACGATTCTTATAAAAAATAAATCCAAAATATTGAGATTTATTGTTACTGGTAACAATTATTTGACCCATATCCGCAGTTAAATACAAATTAACGATCTATCAATCAAGTATTTCAACATTCTTGGGACGCCATTTTCAAATTCTGTTGAATAACTATTGATGTAAAGCTGCAGTTCGACTGTGAGCGAACGTGGAACAGACGCTTGTATCTTTCGGAATGCTTTGATTCCAGTGCGTTAATTGAGTATTTCACTGACCAGTAAAATTAGTTACTTTTTACTAACGTCAAAACAGTAAGTTATAAGGAAAATTGAATGAAAAGTTTATTTGTAACGTCCTAATATTTAATAGTCTAATCATTCTTAAACTCTATATCATTATTAAAATCTTCACTATTAAAGGTTAGGGCACGCCGTGATTGCAGCGGTAAGACCCATCATGGGGGAGTGGCAAGAGAGGCCACACGGTAGCCTCTCGTACCGTCAGACGCAGATTATCATCGGGCACGGTAGCTTCGGGCGGTATCTGCACCTGATGGGTATAGAGCCAACGCCTGAGTGCCATCACTGCGACGCGAGCATGGACTCGGGGCTGCACACGCTCACCGAGTGTCCGGCGTTTGAGACGCCGAGGCGGGAGCTTGTGGCGGCCCTGGGGGTGAGAGTGCTCACGCTCTCCACCCTGCTCGCGGCGGTGGTCCGTTGCGCGGATGCGTGGGCAGCCAGCGCCTCCTTCTGCGAGCAGGTCATGCTCGCGAAGGAGACAGCAGAGCGGGCGCGGCGCGATGAGCGAGAAGTACGTCCGCTTCCTAATCACTTTCGTCCTATTTCCATCCTCCCTTTCCTTTCCAAGGTGCTAGAGGCCTGTGTTCATCACCAGCTGTCCAACTATGTGCAACACAATGGGATACTAAATCCATTGCAGTCCAGATTCAGACCGGGACACAGTACCACAACTGCACTTCTTAAAGTAACGGGGGACATAAGGGACGGCATGGAGAGGGGTTTTGTCACAGTGCTAGTGTTGGTGGATTTTTTTAATGCATTCAATTGTGTGAATTCATACAATTTTAAGCTCCCCTAATGCCCCCACTTATTTATCATCTCATGTTCAGCTTCTTGGTTCTCATCACGACAAAAATCTACGATCAGCTGACAACCGTCTTCTCCACTGTCCCACTCATAGTTCTAGCCTAGTACATTCTTTCCTCGTGCAAGCTATTCTCCTCTGGAATGCGCTTCCTCTCGAAATCAGGATGACCACCAACCGTGCTACGTTCAAGTACAAAGTACGACAACTCTACAGGAACCCCTAGTGGCAATGGGTAAAATTAGAATATTCTATTTCAACATTCATTATATGTTAATATATAATATTAGTATATAAGTAATATAATATGTAAATGTGTATGTATGAATTTTGAATGTATTAGGTATAGTGTGTATGTATTCGTCTTTTATATTATATTTATTATTATTGTGTACAAATTAGACCAGTATCTTTTCAGTAAATTTTTAGTTAATTCTTCTGCCTGCACCTACCTCAATGCATCACCCTAAGGAAGACTGTAAGATAATGCCTTCGGCATTAAGTCCGCCTTTGTACTAACTGTGCATAAAGTTTAAAAATAAATAAATAAATAAAGACTCGCTGACATCGCTGCACGCGCTCGAAGGCGGCTCGGGCGTCGAAGAGCGCAAACTGACCTCCGCCCCCCATGAGCGCGGGCCTGAGGGTGATGGGTGGATCGTAGGACGATGCGCGCCTCCCCACACCGGGGTTGAGTCGGGAACCGCGTGGTCCCCCCCTCCCGAGGAGGGCCAGACCGAGATGGATGGCCCTGGGTCAGTCGGGGTGCGAGGGATATGTCGCGTGACAACCTCACCTTCGGCCTAGCACTACGACCCAGAGACGGGGTGCGGTTTAGTCGGTTCGAGTCCGACATTACCTCCCCCACCGGCTCCGGAGGGGTAGGTATCCGTGGGGAGTTCCCGCACGTAAAAAAAAACTATTAAAGGTTCGTTTGATGATTAAAACTAAATAAAAACGATAAAATAAAAACCGACGTAACTGTTATTAATCTTTTACCGTTCTTAATTTAATAAGATCAGGTATTTTTTTTTTTAACAACTGGAAAATACCCGGTTGCTGTCTTGTGCAAGTTAATAGTAATAAATCAATCAATCAATTAGCCTACTCCAGTCTACTGCTGGACATAGGCCTCTCCCAATGTGCACCATTTCGTGCGATCGTCCAACTTCCGTGTTCAGTCCATCCCGGCCACCTTTTTCAGGTCATCGGTCTATCTGGCTAGGGGGCGTCCTACCCATCGTTTGCCTTCTTACGGGCTCCACTCTAGGACTCGTCTGCTACAACGGCCATCAGTCCTTCGATATACGTGGCCTGTCCATTGCCAGCTTGCTTAATCTGCGAGCTATGTCGGTACCTTGGATTCTTTGTCGGGTGACCTCGTTTCGAATTCTATCCCTTGAAAGAAACTCCAAGCATAGCTCGCTCCAAAGCCCGCTGCGCGACTTTTAGTTTATGGACTAGTCCTACCGTCAGTGTTCAAGTTTCGGCACCGTAAGTCATCTCATAACAGGTAGGACGCATTGGTCAAAGACCTTTGTTTTCAGACATTGCGGTAGCGGGGAAGAGAAGATTCGACGTAGTTTGCGAAATGCTGCACATCCCAGTAGAATTCTTCTGGCTAGTTCTTTCTCGAAGTTGTTTTTACCGAGCTGGATAACCTGGCCCATAGTAATATATACAGACATAAATGCACTCACGCTTTTCACCCCTGGGTTAGATAGAGAACAGCTCCGTTGATGCTTTCTATCCTTACACACATCACAAGATTCCTCTCATGCCACTAAATCTTTCCAGCAAGTCTGCCTATTTAGAGTGCTTCGCTAATGGTCGCATTAGAGGTTCAGGGGTCTCTTCGGTGTAAAGTAGCCTTTGGTGCGTGTTTCTTCCTACCGTGACTTTTCCACTTCATTTTCTACTAGCTGTAGCCGCGGTTTCGCGCGCATGAATACCGTTTATCGCGACTTTAGATCATAATTATGATGTAAAGTCACGATAAACGGTATTCACGCGCGTAGAACCTCGGGAGAGAAAAAATATTTCTACTTAAGTGGATGCGATCAAAACTTACGTAACAAACAAATCGCATTAAAATTCGTTGAGTAGTTTTTTGCAGCCGTCGCCAATCAGTTCCTAAACATAACGTATTAACACAGAATAATTAGGTAGCAACAGTATTTAATTGTATCTATAAATAATGAACGGCCTGCTGTGGTTTTCTCAAGGGACTACAATAAGCATAGGGTTTTTTCAATAAGGGCTTAGAAGGTTTCTACAGGTTCGGTAGCGCGAGTGTAGCACCCTGGTGTTGCAGTCCATAGGCCACGGTAACCACTTTCGATCAGGTGGGCCGTGTACCTACTTGTTTGCCATCATAGTGATATAAAAAAAATGTATTTTGAATCCTCTCGCTAACACTGCCACCCAACCTCATTCAACTTAAGCATCGCGTTTATAACTACCAACCCTACTTTTCTAGTTCTTTATTTCTACAGACATAAGGTTCAATATCGTACAATATTTTAACCCAACTGCATCCCATGAATCAATCACCTCACACTCAGTGATTACAGTAAGACAGACATTCCCTCCGGGTACAGGTTCGATCCCCTGCCGGGCATCAATCAAAAGTCGTCTATTTTCACATTCGTGATTTACAAAACTTTTTTTTTACGTTTTGCGTCTTAGTAACGAAGGGTTTTAGAAAACTAGTTTTCGCCTGCGGGTTTCGATGGGTAGGTACATATTTCAAATTATTGGAAGACTGCTTTTTTGTAGTTTTCTTATATTTTTGTACATTGATATATTATTTTAACTAATTTCATACTAATACCTATGATTGAGAGGAAAATATACCGGGTAAGGGGAATGCTGGGGCGGGTTTGGGCTTATGCTTTTGCAATTACTTTATGACAGTGCTTTTAGCTTTTGCTTACAGCCTGGTAGCACAGGTGCAACCCTGAGGGGGTTGCAGGGGGAGCGTGGTCTTAGGGAGGAGCGCAACAGTCGTGCAGTTCTCCTAAGGCAAGTTTAGTGTTTATCCTTCACGCGGTTGCTGGCCCTGTTCTTGGTTTAATTCCCTCAGAAATAAACGTAACTAAAAACACTAAGCGACTATTGCAGCAACGACGAGGTCACGCTGCTGCGAGTTCATCATCGTAAAATACCGATGGTGGATAGAAATGACCTCCCGCGTGTTTGCGGGACCCGTACGGAGGGATGAAAGAATCCTGGTGGTTGAGCGGAACAGTAGCTGCGGCTGCTGGGAAGCAACACACCCCTTTGGTCTGGACTTCCTCTTACACGGGAGGTTACGAGGTAGCCGCTCGTAATCAATCGGCTGTGGTGTCCGGTCAGACGGCCACTGGCGAGTTCTCTGGGGTGATGGGGTCTGCAGGCGGCGGCGCGCGGTCTTACTCAAGGCCGTGGTGACCGGGGGAGGATTCTCGTGCAGGTCAGTCTCGTGGACAACTCATCTCGGAGCGCTATATCGGTCCAATAGCCTTGGTGCTTTAGAGCATCCCCATCTGAGGGCTCCGTGGAGGATGAGGAGTCGGATCGACGAATTCTATTAAGGTACGGTATGGATCTATCAAAAAATACCACTCAAGGTGCAACAGCACCAAAGGCTGGAAACAGCAACAAGGCCGCCACCGTGGTCAGCGAAGGAGACTCCCAGAGTAGCTGGACCGAGGTATCTCGCAAGAGATCCTCGGGATCGGCCCTCCAGGGAAGAACCGGAGCCAACCCGGGAGGCAGTAAGGTTCGGGGGGAAGGGAACCAGCCGACCAGGTTAGTCGAACGGGCCCAATTGGGCCCGAATGACGCCGGGGAAGTTGGGACCCAACCCAATCTCCAACAAGGCAGCCGTGCAGCAGCCAAACGCCGGGCTAGGCGTCTCCGCAAACAAAACGTTGTGGTAGGCGGAATCATCACCGATACGCCAACAAAGCGTATCAGGGAGGTGAGTGACGAAAAAGCGGAACTCGGGAGAGACGCCAAAAAGGTGAGGATCCAGGGTTCTTACAGGGACGCTGCTGCAGGCTTCAGGATGGCGAACATCTCGGCAACATACCCGGAGGCGCGTTTTGAAGCAGAGGACAACGCGGCGTTACAGGATCTGTTGTTCAGTGGGATGTTGGCGGCACCAGACCCACTCCCACTGATAAACATGGGTAACATGACGGCGGGCGCACTGCACGTAATAAGCGTGAACGAGGCATCGGTGGGCTGGCTGAAGAGACTAACTGGTTCGTCAGTCAGCACCCACAAAATTAAGGTGGTGGCAGCAAACGACCCTCCAAAGCCGGTCAAAATGGCATGGAAGTCGCGACACACCGCTGGAACCAACATTCAGTTGGTACTCCAGCTTCTGCAGAGGCTCAACCCGGGTCTGAAAACGGCAGAATGGCGGGTGATCGATACTTTGGTCGAGAGCACCCACGTTCGCCGTATCATCCTCGTGGATAAGGTCTCTGCGGAGGTCATAAAGGCCTCCAACTACACCCTCCCAACGGGGATCGACTACAGCCACTTTAAGTTGCTGGAGGAGTCGACCTCCAAAGGAGAACAGGAGGCGAAGGCTGATGGAGTCAAGGGGACGGAGTCGTCATCTGCGGATGCTGAGATGCAGCCAGCAGAGGCCATCCGCGATGGCATAAAGACGACGGCATCAGGGACCAACAGGAGTCAAGAGCGGCCCACGGTCGCTACTGCATTGGCGTCGTCAACAGGCGCCAAAGAGCTGTGCAGAGAGATGGACGATCTTGACCTAGATGAGGACCAGCTCCTTGCACAGTCTCCGGGCTCCGTCGACAGTCACTAAGGAAGTGACTGTCCAATCACGACACCAAAAATGGATGGCCTAAGGTTAGTACAGATTAATCTGCAACACAACAAGGCGGCGACGGCCCTTCTGGCCGCTGAAAGATAACAAATATGACATTGCCCTAATTCAGGAGCCTTATATTTATAAAGGAGAAATAAAGGCCTTAGGTGGAACTGGTGGAACTTTATGGTATGACAGGACCACAAATGATGCAAGAACATGCATATATATCGAAAATAGTATAGACGCATGGGTTTTACATAATTTCTGTTTCAGGGATCTGACGGCAGTCAGGATCAACGGTGGAGGAGAGGCTGGCAACAGAGATACAATCTTTGTATCGGCCTATCTTCCATACGAACAAAAAAATTCCCATCCCTAGTATACTAGAAGGATTAGTGGATCACGGCATCCGAAATAACACGGAAGTAATCATCGGATGCGACGCGAACGCGCACCATGTGATCTGGGGCAGCTCAGACATCAACGAACGAGGGGAAAAAGTACTGGAATATCTGGTAAGTTCTCCTTTACAAATTATAAATAAAGGCAACAGTCCGACTTTCATCAATCGGATAAGGACTGAGGTTATTGACATCACTCTAGCCACAAACATGGCCAGCAGAGATATCATGAACTGGCAAGTATCTAATGAAATCTCATTATCTGACCATAGGTACATATGTTTTGAGTATAAAACTTCAAAGGTGTTTGGGGTTGAAATGCGAAGAAACACCAAACACACAGACTGGATCCAATATAAAAAGGATCTGAAGATCTAATTAGGAGATCCAAAATGCAAACTCAACTCGATAATCGACATTGAATTTGAAGCGGACAAGATAACAGAATCAGTCATAAAAGCATGGACAACAAACTGTCCAGAAAAGGAAATAAAACCGAAAAAGGTGCCATGGTGGAACAAAGAATTAGAGATGCTACGTCGCAAGACAAGGGTAATCTTCAACAAAGCCAAGGCACAAGGCGATTTCAGAGAATACTCCAAAATGCTTACTGAATATCACAAGGCCGTACGGAAATATAAGTGGAAGTCATGGAGAGCACACTGTGACCAAATAAATTCCCTTCCAGAAGGCATGAGACTGGCTAAAGCCCTGGCAATAGCTAAGGAGAACCCACTCACCAGTGTAAAAGACGGAAATGGGAGGCTCACGGAATCAGGAAAAGAAACACCCGATGAGTGAACACTTTCCTGGATCGGAAATAATTGCAGAAGTGCCAAAAAATCAAATAAAAATCAATGGTACTCAAGGTACAAAAACGAATAAGGCAGAATGGAACATTACGATTAGGAGATTTCAAACCCTATAAATCTCCAGGCCCTGATGGTATCTATCCTGTACTATTTATTACAACAAGGCATGAACATACTAATCCCTCATCTTGTGAGATTATACAGAGCATGCTTAGCTTTTAACCATATACCGACGATATGGAGGAGAGTAAACGTAGTTTATTTACCCAAACCTGGCAAAGCAAACTATGAAGATGTAAGATCATACAGGCCTATCAGCCTAACATCTTTCTGCCTTTTTTTTTTTTTTTTTACGTGCGGGAAATCCCCACGGATACCCGCCCCTCCGGAGCCGGAGGGGTGGGTTATGTCGGACTCGAACCGACTAAACCGCACGCCGTCTGTGGGTCGTGGTGCTAGGCCGAAGGTGAGGTTGTCTTGCGACATATCCCTCGCACCCCGGCTGACCCAGCATCTTTCTGCCTAAAAACGGTGGAAAAGCTGATAGACAAGTATGTGAGGGAAGGACCTTTAAAACGTTTCCCATTACACAGGCTACAATGCGCCTTCCAGCAGGGCAAATCAACGGAAACAGCGCTGCACCTAGTAGTGGAACGCGCTCGTAAGGCACTGGAATGCAAAAAAATAAGCTACGCTAACCTGCATAGATATTGAAGGCGCCTTTGACAAAACTACCTTCGAAGCAATCCAGATAGCAGCGATAAAACACGGGGTGGACAACACCACCTGTAAATGGATAGAGCAGATGCTAAAGAGCAGAATAATTTGCTCTACGTTAGCAGGTGAGAACATATATGCCAAGACCACTAGAGGATGTCCCCAAGGGGGCGTACTCTCACCCCTACTATGGATCTTGGTAGTCAACTCACTAATAACGAGACTAAATGAAGGACCATTCTACACGATAGGATACGCTGATGACTTAGTGATAATGATAAACGGTAAGTTCCCAGGCACTGTCTCGGAACTACTACAAAAGGGTCTGAATATAGCGCACAGATGGAGTACGGAAAATCACCTAACGATAAATCCATCCAAAACATCAGCCCTATATTTCACACGCAAAAGGGACCTAAAAAGTTTAAAAAGACTTCAGGTAGAAGGCGTAGAACTAGAGTGGGCCGAAGAGGTGAAATACCTCGGAGTCATGTTGGATAAAAAACTCACATGGAGGTCACATCAAGATTTCATCACACAGAAATCAATGAGAGTCCTCGGCATGTGTCGCAGGGCGTACGGCAGAACATGGGGACTTAAACCGAAGGTTCTGTACTGGATATATAACATGATGATACTACCGATAATCAAGTACGGAAGTATAGTGTGGTGGCCAAGAACAACAATTCCTACTAGACAGGAATGGAAACAAGGTCTCGGAACCAATCAAGGAAAAAGACAAATCTGGTACACCGATGGCTCCAAGACGCTAGATGGCACAGGAGCAGGGGTACATGCAGAAGACTGCAACATAAGCGTTAGTCTAGGCAAATACGCCTCCGTGTTCCAAACGGAGGTGTACGCTATAATAGAATGCGCTCAGGAGATTATGAATAGAAATACCCATGAAAAGGAAATTTATATTCTCAGTGACAGCCAAGCAGCCATTAAAGCGCTAAGCTCTCCAAAGGTAAATTCAGGAACAGTGCTGGATTGCATAAGAAGCCTAAATAAGGTTGGCAGAGCCAACAAACTGAGGCTCATCTGGGTCCCCGGCCATGAGGGGATAGAAGGAAATGAGAAAGCAGACCATCTAGCCAGACAAGGATCTGCAAAAATACCCATAGGTCCAGAACCATTTGTTGGACTCCCTGAAGCCACACTAAAGAGAGCTACTTCAGAACAGGCCAAGAATAGGCAGCTTAAAGAATGGAAGACCAGACCAGGCCTAACACATTCGAAAGAATTCATAAGTAATGAATAAGGAAGGCTGAGCAATAAAATAATTAATCTCAGCAGGGACAAAATCCGGAAAATAATAGGAGCGTTCACTGGCCACTACTGCACAAAGTACACCTTGAGCAAGATTGGTATCATGAACGACGCAAAATGCAGACACTGCGGGGAGGGCGATGAAACGATGAAACACATACTGTGCGAGTGCCACGCCTTAGGAAGACATCGTATGGATCTTCTCGGGATGGGCTATCCAAAACCAGAGGATTACAGGCATCTACAAATAAGAGGAATAACCACCCTAATAGAGAGGGCTATCCCTCCCGAAACGTAGGGGCCAGGTTGGGGTTGACACAAAGGATCCAATAGGGTCGAAGTGTTCGCGATAGCTCCAAAGCACGCACCCCAGTAACATAAGACAAGATAAGAAGGGGAATGCTCCCGAAGCCAAAGGCCCCTGGTAGTACTCCGGGTACACTAACTACATATTAGCAAAAAAAAAAACGATTTGGTGAAAAAAATATTTTTTTTCCTTTCTTCATCGTATTAGGCAAGCACAATAAAACAACAATTTTATGAAAAAATCATCACTACAGAGAAAAAACAAATGGCGCCAAGCATATGTTTTCTTATGAAATTACCTTTTCATTCCATACCATTATAAATAATGCTAATTAAACGAAAAACAATTAAAAAAAAAAACTAAAAAATTTTTTTTTTTCATCAAATCGAAAATTAAATTCCAATGTGTTAGTATAGGTACCCGGAGTACTACTACGGGCCTTCAGTTTCGGGAGCGTTCCCCTTGCACTCAGTATAATATCGAGTTGTATAATGTATATAAATAAGTACTTTTTTTTGCGGAGAAGCCCCACGGATACCCCCTCCCCCCCTCCGAGCCGGAGGGGAGGTTATGTCGGACTCGAACCGACTAAACTGCACGCCGTCCGTGGGTCGATGTGCTAGGCCGAAGGTGAGGTTGTCTTGAGACATATCCCTCGCACCCCGGCTGACCCAGGTACCCCGGCTGACCCAGATAAATACGTACTATGTAATGTGTCTATATAAGTCTGTTTATGATGTTATGATGTGTATGTTGTATCGTTATATAGGTATATATTTAATGTATGTGCTCATTAGCATGTATATTTATGTACACCTATGTACTTATATGTAGTACTAAGTACCTATATCTCATTTTACACCCTTCATAAAATTATTGTTCCTGTATACTGTACATTTCCTCTATACAGATTGTTACTTGTAATAATGCACTTACTGAGTCTTTCTCTGCACCACCTGTGGTTGACTGGTAAAGAATGCCTATGGCATTAAGTCCGCCTATGTACTTGTGCATGAAGTTTTATAAATCTATACTAATATTATAAATACGAAAGTAACTCTGTCTGTCGCTTACCCCTACAAAATGTTGTGCTTCAGAGTTTCTGTCTCTCTGTATGTTACGCTTTCACGCCTAAACCACTGAACCGATTTTGATGAAATTTGGTATAGGGGTAGATTAGACCTTGAGAAAGGACATAGGCTATATTTAGTCGCGATAACCGACATTTACGCGGGCGGAGCCGCGGGCAAAAGCTAGTAAATAAATAAATGCGAAAGCAGTGTTTTTTTTTTAAAGGAATATTAGCAACCGAAATTACTAATATTCCCTCTGACCCCTCCAACTAAGCTAAATTGCTTGTGCTAAGAGTGGGTTCACGTCGGTAATGTAATGGCCAGGATTCGAACCCGGGACCTCTCAATCGTAAGGCCGACTCCTTAACCGCTAAGCTACCAACGCTTACCCCTACCACACCTCGGAAGCTCTCGGAAAAATGTATGAAACAATCGCGTTGTAATTACTACAAACATAGCTCGTGTACATGCACGGTAGTGTTGATGTGTGAGAAAATTAGAAATGTCATGGATGGCATTATTTGAAATTTGAGCTAATTTTCGAGTGAGATAGCTTGATTTTTCTCACTCTATCCCTTGGTGTCATGATTTACGTCACATCCGACGGAGGCGACAATCCTGTTGTTACAAAAAGTTATATTAATGATCGTACGTAAACGTATTTCCATCTTTTTCTTCGCTTTGGAAGAAAAGAATATGGCGATACATTTTGGTCCTGTCAATCAACAGAATTGGCACGAATAACAAAACAATACTACTACACGACTTTGATATGTTTATAGAGTAATTAAAACCGATTGTGTTTATAAAAACTAGCTGTTGCTCACGGTTTCGCCCGCGTGAAATTTTTCATTAATTATAAATAGTCTCCGTTCCGTTCGGTCTATAGGGCACATTTCTTAACCGATTGTCACCAAACATGGCATACATGTTCTTTGATTTAAAACATAATTTTTGCCTAGAGCTTTTTTAATCGAAGGAGAAAAGGGGTGTCTTTTCTGTCACGTTATTAATGAACGGATATTGATGATTTTTGGCTGAAATATCCGAACATGATTCCTTACAGGTAGTTGTGATACTTAAAAGCATGAGAAAAGGCGGAGACGTTTTGTTGTGGCTTTTTTAAAATCGGATTGACAATATTTATTGGTGAAATATCCAGGGAGCTATAAAATAAAGATATGTATCGTATAAAAGAAATATAAGTGAGGATACCAGATTTGATCTCCAGATGCCAAAAAATGATCTGGAACTCTTTACAGAACTACTAGTATTTATCCCTTAGTAATAAATGCTCCATTGCCAAGGGTGAGGTAGAACATTTCTTTATAAATGGTTTTGTTATTACGTACCAAGGTTTCTGAACCTCAACTGAATTACACGGATTTTATGCCCGGTTTTTGTAATAACTATCCTAATACTTATTTAGAATTGTCAACGGCGAGTAGGAAATTAGAAAAATGGCAGTTGAGCACACTTTAATTTAAAAGTGTTAATTTATTTAAGTATCAATTATAATTTATACTAAACGAAAGTTCACGGAAAGATATCTATTTATATTTTTTAGAAACAAATGGTTTTAACCACTCTATACTTTATAAAATTTACGAATCAATATTTTGACAGCTCACGCCTATGAAGTGTGGCATTTTTTCAATTTGAATGTATCACAATTAATGTCGTCCATCATGGATTCCGTCATTGCCAGGTACCGCCCATTTTTTAACCCTAGAATGTATACTAATCTAAATCTGCATCATATGCTTTTGAGTTATAATCTTTATAATGTTAAAAAAATAATACACCTATAATCAATATCGGTCCACCATAATGTCACTTAACATGCTAGTTCTAGAGTTATTTTCTAAAAAACCCGGACTATATGAAAATTATTATAATTGAGAAGATTTTTCACGAATTTATTCATGGGCGAACCTGGCATCCAGTTCATAAGTTTTTTTTATACTGTTCATTGATGACCCTTGGTGGAACTTGTTGTTACACATATTGAGAACACTTGTACTTTTTCTACAGTATTTATTATTGAACCGGACCAGTTTCGCAATGTTTATGAACATTTCTAATCGTAAACACCTCTCGTGTTTAAGATTAGAAAAATTTCAAAAACATCAATGTAAACTTAATGTAAACTAAACAAGGCGAAACCGGTCAGGTTCAATAATAAATACTGTGGAAAAAGTAAATGTTCTTACTATGTGTAGTTCATTAGTTATTTATATAAAAAGGCAAGATGCATTTGAGGGTTAAATTTCACTATAGTCATGTGTGAAAGAGAGGACGCCTTAAAAACCGAAGCTAGCCGAACTTTTCACTCTTCTTCCCGAAGTGCCGTTCCTACACATTTTACTGGTGACAACCTTTGTTTTAGGCGCCCATGATTTTGACGTGCGGGGAGAGGAAATGAAATCGGTGGGAGGGGGTGAGCTTCCATTCTGTACGCTAGTACTATTATCTATTCCCTGCCCCTACAAAATGTTGTGCTTTAGAGAGTTCTGCGTCTCTCTGTTTGTTACGCTTTCATGCCTAAAACACTGAACCACTGGTAACAGCTGCTAGAACAACACAAATCATAGGTACCGTGTTAATAAAACATCAGAGTGGTGCAGTAGGTATTGAAAACACTCAAAGTAGATTTAAGAAACTTCCAAAATGCCGGGGCTGCAACTATCTCTGCTTATCCCGGAGAGATATGGGCATCTTCTTCATCCCAGTCACATCCGAAGCTTTCAATTTGGAGTCTGGGGTCCGCTTTTACCAGTCCAACTGCGGATTTGGCTGAACTTCGATATTTCCCGTGAAGCGACTGCCATTTGACCTCCACAACCCAAAGGCGATATCGAAGCATTGCAGTTAGACCAGTTGTTAGATTTTTGAGGGCTCCAATTACCCGTAACGACCGCCATAGATGTTCGTATGGCAACCGGGACCGACGGCTTAACGTGCTCTTCGAGACACGACCAGACCAATACAAATACCCATATACATGCATAAACATATTTTTATGGAGCGGGGATCGAACCCACGCCCTGCATAGCAGCCGATTTTTTATTAGAATACTAGTAACGAATAACCAAATTACTAATATTCCTGTAAACACTTTCAGCTAAGTCTAATTCCTTCTGTTAGTAGTAGCTTAAGTTAAAACCTCGATTGATTGAACCTCTCGATTGTAACTGCCAACTCGTTAACCACTAAGCCACTGCCGCTTTTAAAATGAATATACCCCGGGCAAGGTTACATCTCGGGGTTCGGTACCACGTAATAGGGGGCGAGCCTATAACCGTCTACACGGGCTCTTTGTCTTGGGCACTTTGTCTTGGGCTGTATATTTGCTGTCGAATGGAGACCTGCCCTATCCCTTAGTCCCTTCTACGACACCCACAGGAAGAGTTGGGGTGGTGCTAGCTACTCCACCGGGAACCAAGACGGTAAATAAAAACAAAGTCAGGTAAAATTGTATATATTTTGTATAAAATAAAGTTACATAATTTGTATACATTGTTTATGTAAAAATACTAAAAATTATTTATTATACAATCTTTGATCATACGCGTAAAATACAGACTTATTTGTGTAGAATATCAATCAAGTCCATCAAATTAGCGTGCGTAGCGTAGTGGATTTATTCATTTGTTTGATTTTACTCTTGTCTTACAAGATCCACAACTATCAACGGACGAAAACGGTTTGAGTCCGATTCACATTATAAAAGTACACATTTACACATTACAAAATTGAGATTGAATAGTTATTTGTGCAGCAAGTGAGCAGAATGGTTTTTTGTTGCGTGTTTGATTTTGAGTCCCGAGCAAGCGAGGGATTCTAAGATTGAATCACGAGCGTAGCAATTGATATTAATGTAGAATCCTGAGCGTAGTGAGTGATTCAAACGCACGAGATGCAAATAATTTTGCTCTCATGTGGCACACATTACTTTTCACTTCAGCAGCGAGAAAGTATAATAATTATGACTTATACAATGAACAGAAATTTACAAAGAAATATATCATTATTTCATACAATTCAAAGAATTCATAGAATTCAAACAATTCATACAATTCATACAATTCATACAATCTATACAATCCATACAATCCATAGGTACAAGCCATATAATTCATACGATAATTTATGACTAAAACTTCGCTGTCAGTGTCGAAAGCACTTCGCGTAACGATTCTTTCTAAATCTATGGTTGATTCACACAGTGAGCAAAATCGCATTTTGCTCACTGTTTTTACGCAGCAAAACTTACATTTTGGAGCCGCTGAAGTGAAAATAATATTCCTTTTAGAGATGGGTGGTAAGGCCTCTAAAACTAGACAAGTTTTCCCAAACACACATACACACACACAGATTGACTTAATGATTAACTATAAATACCTACTAAACGTGAATTTTATTATTCTGACAGTCAAAATGTTAAAAATAATACTGATATCTTTTTTTTATAATTTAATAAAAAATTGAGCTTTGTTTCACATAGTTTTATTTAAAAAAAATTGTTTTGTTTAATTCGAAATTCTATGAAAATACAAAGGCATAGATTCACATAATTAGCCTTAAAAACACTGAAATACATCAATAAATATTAAATATATTATTATTTATATATATATAAATGATTGTGATTCTCTGCGTACATAGCACGTTGTATACACAATTTGTAAAGGCACGCAAACTTACTTTGTGACTAAAACTCTAATCTTTAACAAGATAAATATATAATCTTATTTATAAATGTATATTTATTTGTATTATATTCACTTACATACCGTTGACCCTGGGTATATCCAATCGTCCAATCATCATCAACTTCTCGTTAATTCCGGTCGCATCCGGACCCCTAACCTCGGAGTCCGGGGTCCGCTTTTCAGCTTTACTTCTCTACTTCGCATGGTCTTGAGCATTCATGGTAGTGAGACCATTGGCACGTATATAATATTCCACGGCAGTGTTTTTCAATCTTTTAGATTTCGCAACCCCTTTACAAGTTGAAAAATTCCTTGTGTCATAGAAAGACAAAAAAAAATTGTTAAAAGTTTAAGTTTTCTATTTTAGTAATTACATTCATCTTTTATTCAGATCTCCACTCTGCAAGAAGCTACAAGATTTTTGAAAGTAAGTATTAGGCAGGTTGGTAAGGGTACATGCGACTCAACTTGGACGCCAGCGCCAAAATTAGAAAATGATTGAAAATGATTATTAACTTTTCAAAAATAGCACCAAATTTTTGATAAACTTTCGAAAAATAGATATATATAGATATATATTGTTTTTATTGTAGTGTTAGAACCTTGCTTTTTTCTTACAGCCCACGACCCCCCCGAGTAAGGCTTCGCGACTTATTAGGAGTCGCGACCCACAGATTGAAAAACACTGTTCTATGGCGTCATTCCAACACTTATTGGGTATACCCATCCTACAGGGGCCCAGCAGAGGCCAGTATGTAGCCTAATCTAATATTGTATTTATCTCAAATTAAGAGAATAACATAGACGAAACGTATATACCTATTCTCCATTGGATTAGGTACACTAGAGGTAAATGATCCTGTGCTATGGCCTAACTGACTAACTCTAGTGGTTTAATTTCGGTTTTTAGTCTTTAAAACGTGTTTCTAAACAGAATAGTAGTTTATGATACTGTTGCATAATAAGGGTTCTTATAACACGAGTTAAAAAAACGAGCCGTAGGCGAGTTTTTTTATATTATCACACGAGTGTTATAAGACCAAGTTATGTACAGTGTCATACACTACTTTATCTACTCTCATACTATAATACATAAACTAATTTATTTTACAAACAAAACCAAACTATGTTTAATTTAAATGTATAGAACAAAAAAAAAAATTTTTCGCGCCAAGGCGCAAGCATTGATTGCGCATGCGTGTTTCTTTTTTTTTCCCGAATCGGCGGATTCTTTTTTTAAAGTAGTGGTTCAGTCCAGATGGAGGTTGTATAGGTGTATCGTTATGATTAAAAGTTATTTTATGATATAGGTGTCCATACAAGACCTGTATCGTAATAAAACTTTTTTTTGGCCTGTGCGTAATGTTTGTCATAAGAGTTTTGATTTCAATTTTATAATCTTTGTATTATAGTATCAGAGTAGATAAAGATATTAATAAACTGAGTCGTGAAGTGAAGCGACTGCCACCTGACCTCCACAACCCAAAGGCGACATCGAAGCATTACAGTTTGACCAGTTGTTGAACTTTTTAGGGCTCAAACTACCCGTAACGACTGCTGACGACTTAACGTGCTCCCCGAGACACGACCAGACCAATGCAAATACCCATATTCATGCATACAAATAATTACTTTGAGCGGGGATCAAACCCGCGCCTTATGCGTAGCGGCCACGTTCAATATGTTTATGTATATGTTCAAATATGTGGGGGCGTTCCCACAAACTTTTTAGGGCTCCAACTACCCGTAACGACTGCTGACGGCTTAACGTGCTCCCCGAGACACGACCAGACCAATTGCAAATACCCATATTCATGCATACAAATAATTACATTGAGCGGGGATCGAACCCGCGCCTCCTGCGTAGCGGCCTCATTCACTACCGCTACGCCACAGAGGCTATCGATATATGTTCTTTCTCATCATCAACAACTTGCCCTGGTCCCAATTACTTGGGGTCGGCGTAACATGTCAATCACCTCGATAAATTCCTGTCAGATGTCATTTCCTCAGTTACTCCCTTCCTTGCCATATCATCTGTCAAGCAATCTATCCATCTTTTCTTGGGCCTACCTCCGCTCCTAAGCCCTCTACATTCATAAATTGAACCTTCCTTACAACATTATTTTCCTCTCTTCTCATAATCCATACTGCGAAAGTAACTCTGTCTGTCTGTATGTTACGCTTTCACGCCTAAACCACTGAACCGATCTTGATGAAATTTGGTATAGGTGTAGATTAGACCTTAAGAAAGGACATAGGCTATGTTTGGTCGCGATAACCGACATCCACGCGGGCGGAGCCGCGGGCAAAAGCTAGTATTTCATAAGTTTTCATTCACTGGTTGTGTTCTGTTCTTTCTGATTCATTCTTTAAGTCTATATGTTTATATACTTATATTAGAATGTCTCTATCATCTTATAACTAGAAAAAGATTATAAAATAGTGTAAAAAGATTCTCAGTCTGTTTGTTTAAAAATAAATAATTAAATGTGATGTTCTAGCATTACTAACATGAGATATGGCAATTGCCAATATGATACGAGAAATAAAAACCTAAATATACTGTACGGTACAGCGGTTAAGAGTCATTTCGATGCAATAACTTGCTTTTTTTAAAAAAGAAATAAGAACATTAGCTACCGAAATTACTTAAATATTCCCTCTAACCCCTCCAACTAAGCTAAATTGCTTGTGCTTGGAGTGGGTTCACGTCGGTAGTGTAATGGCCAGGATTCGAACCCGGGACCTCTCGATCGTAAGGCCGCTTAACCACTAAGCTACTGACGCTTCTTCGTTACGACTCGGAACATCCGCGACGGCAATTCCGTCGATTATTTTTCCGTTGAATATTTTTTTCATACAAATTGTCAAGTCCGTCTTCCTCTCTTAGTTATTACCTACTTATAAATATATGACACGTAATATCAGTTCAGATCAAATTTTTAAACAGACTTATTGTAAAATTTTGTCAAATTGCAAGTTTTTTTTACAACCTATTTAAAACAACTGTGTAATACTATATGTCTTACTAATCAAATAATCTAACTTAATCCAGAAGGCCAATACTTTTAATATTACTTTTATTTAAAAAGACTGAATTTTGAATGAATGAATGAATGAAGGAGCCAATGAATTTGTGAATGAACGATTTTTTAAACTGCTTATACTGTTGATTGATGGCACTTGGTGGAACTTGCTACACATCTTCAATGAAAATACTTGTACTATGTTTTTTGGTTATCAAATGTCAATTAGACAATTGACATCTGATACCCAAAAAACATGTATCAACCTTTGATAATGCCGTAAGGCGAAACCGGTCAAGATTTCAATAAGTAATGTGGAATAGTACAATTATTTTCATTGAAAACGATTGTTTATACCACTTAGGTGGCAGACAAGCACACGGCCCACCTGATGGAAAATGGTTACCGTGGCCTATGACCGTATGCAAGACCAGGGGCGACACACTCGCGCCGGCACCCGAAAAGAATTGAAGAATGAAAAATTAAAAGAATTTCGAATGAATGAATGAACTTCGAATGAATAATTAAATGCATTTTTTTATTAATTGCCGTTCTGTATTGGTTATATTAATAACGCTTGCGTTATTATAAACCGATAACGCACCTATATAGGGGTAGCGTAAAGGTGTTCCATAAAACTGATTGCACGAAACTTCAGTCCGCAACTGCGGATATTTCATACTAGAACTTGTCTAAGATCAAATTACGTACCCCCACCTTCCTTACACACAAGTTGACGATTGTTTTCAGATTTGTTAGGCCTACCGCATATATAAAACTTTTACATCGACTAAACAGTTTAATCGAGATTGTGTGCTTCTCGTGATTTCCACACAACTAAACTGTTCAGTTGATGGAGGTGCGCATACAATCGATGCAATCGAACGTCGATTATTTACAATCAACGCCTGAGGCAAGGTGCTGCAATTAACAATGTCAATTACTTAACAATAAAATTTTAGTATGTGCTTTGCTTTATAGACATTTAAATAATAAAATAAAAAAGGAGATATTGCGTACATCCTATCCTCAGTCACAGATTATCTAAGTCGCGGATAAACTAATTTTTTTTTTTTTTAAAGGATATTAGCAACCGGAATTATCGAAATTACTAATATTCCCTCTAATCACTCCAACTAAGGTAAATTGCTTGTGCTAGAAGTGGGTTCACGTCGGTAGTGTAATGGTCAGGATTCGAACCCGGGATCTCCCGATCGTAAGGCCGACTCCTTAACCACTAAGCTACCGACGCTAATTAGTCGATGGAATGCGCACATCAATACAATGCAATGCAATCGATAGTTGTCCAACTTTTTGATCATGAGCAAATTGATACAGCTTTTTGACTTTTTGTCTAAAAACTATCTAGATCCATACTAATATTATAAATGCGAAAGTAACTCTGTCTGTCTGTCTGTCTGTCTGTCTGTCTGTCTGTATGTTACGCTTTCACGCCTAAACCACTGAACCGATCTTGATGAAATTTGGTACAGAGGTATATTAGAGCTTGAGAACGGACATAGGCTACCTTTTATCACGAGAAAGGGGGTTTAAAGGGGGGAAATAGGGGATGAAAGTTTTTATGAAAGTTTGTCATTTCTGAAGATATCTTAATGAAATTTGGCACAGAGGAGGATTAGAGCTTGGGAACGGACATAGGCTACCTTTTATTGCGAAAAGGGGGGTAGAAAGGGGGGGAGTAGGGCCTTGGGATGAAAGTTTGTCATTTTTCAAGATTTCCTGATGAAATTTGGTACAGAGATAGTATAGAGCCTTTAAACGGACATAGGCTACCTTTTATCGCGAAAAAGGGGGTAGAAGGGGGGGGGGGGGGGGACTAAGGCCTCGGTATGAAAGTTTGTCGTTTTAGACGATTTCCTGATGAAATTTGGTACAGAGATAGTTTAGAGCTTGGGAACGGACATAGACTACCTTTTATCGCAAAAAGGGGGATAGAAGGGGGGGAATATGGCTATGGGATGAAGATTTGTCTTATTTGAAGATATCCTGATGAAATTTGGTACAGATATAGATTAAAGCTTGGGAACGAACATAGGCTACCTTTTGTCGCGAAAGACGAGGCTAAAGGGGGGGGGGGGGGGGTTATAGGAGATGTAAGTTTGCCAGTTTTCAAGACATCCTGAAGATATATTTGGTACAGAGATGGATTGAAACTTGGGAACGAACATAGGCTACCTATTGACGCGAAAATGGAGGAGTAGGGGGGGGGGGGTAATAAGGGATGAAAGTTTGATAGTTTTGAAGATATCCTGATGAAATTTGGTACAGGGATTAATTGGAGCTTGGTAACGGACATATGCTACCTTTTGTCACGAATAATGTGGTAAAAGGGGGGGGGGGATAAGGACTAGATAGTTAGTATGAAAGTTTGTCATTTATGAAGTTATCCTGGTGAAATTTGGTACAGAGAGGGATTAGAGCTCGAAAATGGACATAGGCTACCTTTTATTGCGAAAAAAGGGATAGTAGGGGGAGGGGGGAAGGGGAATAGGGCAATGGGATTAAAGTTTCTAATTTTTCAATGGCACAAAAAGGGTGAATATGGCATAAATAGAACAAAATAGAAATTAATTAGAAACCAATTCCCTCAAGAACCTAGCGGTTCGGTGACTCTTTCCTTTGTCGCACCATTAAGACCTGGAATTCCTTGCCAGCTAACGTGTTTCCCTCTTCCTACAGTCCCGGTTCCTTTAAGCGGGGCGTGAAAAAGCATCTGATGAGGCCGTCAAGCTGAGTGCCACCATGGTTAACATTGCACGTGTATATGATGGTGGCCCTCTTTCATGAGACTTTGCCTTCAGCTTACCATCAGGCGAGGTAAAGTCAAATTGAAGTGTCCTATGTAAAAAAGTAAGAATTTATTTTAAGATGTCTTCATGAAATTTGGTACAAAGGTGAATTAGAGCTTCGGAACGGACATGGTCGAGTAGCGAACCAAATATAGAAGCGAGTGGAGAGGCGAGTAGAGATTGTTATAGGGACGAGTGGATAGGCGTGTAAAGATCGAAAGTCGAATAGAGTCGACTACAGGGGCGAGTAGATATGCGACTAGAGAGCCAGTGGAGAGGCGAGTATAGAATCAAATAGAATGCAGTAAATGGTTGAGTAGAGAGGCGAATAGGGAGGCGAGTGGAAATATGAATGTAGTGGCGAGTAGAGATCGAATAGAGACTTGAGTAGAGGTGCGAGTAGATAGGCGAGTGGGGAGAGTCAAGTAGAGAGGCCAATGGAAAGGCGAGTATAGAAAAGGGTACAAAGTCGAGTAGAGAGGGGAACAGAGAAGTCAGTAGAGAGTCGAGTTTACATTCAAGTATAGAGGCGAGTAGAAAGTCGAGTAGAGAGTCGAATATAAAGGCGAGTAGAAAGTCGAGAACAGAGGTGAGTACATAGTCGGGGACAACGTTGAGTAGAGAGGCGAATTTAAAGCTCAATAGCGTCGGATCAACACTAAGCGAAAACCGAAATCCACGCGGGCGGAGCCGCGGGCAACAGCTAGTATATACATATATGAATTTATGAATGACACTCGACAAAATAGTTGTTCAACTAAAAGTTGTACATATGCGGTAGGACTTAGTCAATTAGTCATAATGAGACTGAACGCGCGACCGAGCGGACGTCTTGGTCTATACAATGTCAGCGCTAGTCCACAAAGAGCGTACTCGGATTTATCACGCGAAAAGTCAACCGCAAGCTTAGACTATATACAAACTGTATAGACACAGTATGTAGCATCACAACGCGGCATAAAAAAGCAACTAATTCGAAATGAGTTGACATAATCAAACATCCCATAACGTGCACTTTGAATATTTGAAGCATAATATTAGCTATTTTTTACAAGCTTTTATTTAACTTGCAATGTATGTTTGTTCGGGTGGAATCTTACAACTCAATTTTAAGGCACTTGCCCTCAACCGATTGAGCTGAAATTTGGTATGCACGTTCAGTTCGGATGACAACGCAAGAAAAAAAAAAAAAGAAAAAAAAAAAAGATTGTTTTTAAAAAGGTTTTTCGAATATATCTTATTATTACTATTGACACACGCGTTTTTCACGTCGTTTTTTGCGATGCATTTTCGCGGTGTCTATAAAGTATATATTCTAAGCTATCGGCTTACTGGAGTCTAGGCTAAGCAAATAAGTTGCTTCCCTTCATCCATCTGGAACTGGACCTTATCAGAATTAGCTGCTTTGTCTGCTGTTTTGGAGAGAGCGCTCGCGAGGAATATCTGGGCTATCCCTGTAGCTGTCACGAAGAGGGCCCAACCTGGAAAGTAGAATAGTTTTTTTTTTTCTACCCATTATAATATTATTATGAAAAGGAAAGATTTGTAAGTGGTTCAGTAAGTACTGGGCTTATTTTAAAATTTTCTTTAGCCATTAAAAAGTTACATTATTCGTGAGTGACATAGGCTATATTGGATTTTCACAATGTTTCAAAAACTACGCGATAATCAAATCTAGTATCAAATATAAGGAAATCGGCAGCGAAATGAAACGTGAATATTACGCAGGAAGCGTAGATTTCATTGCCATTCAGTACAAATATCTGTATGCATAAATATGGGTAGGTATTTGCATTGTTCTGGTCGTGCCTCGGAGAGCACGTTAAGCCGTAAGCCCCGGTTGTCATGCGAATATCTATCAATGGCAGTCGTTACGGGTAGTTGGAGCCCTAAAAAGTCTCACAACTGGTTTAACTGCTCTACCTCGATAGTGCTAATATTGGATATAGGTCATATGGCAGTCGCTTCACGGAAAATATCGAAGTGTAGCCAAACCCGCAGTTAGACTGAAATAAGCGAACTCAGACTCCGGAGTGAAATTTTCGAATGCAACCACGATTATTGCCAGGATGAAGTTCACTGCATCACTAGTTGTACACTCACCAATAGAACAATCCCCAGGAATATATTTAATGGTCGTGCCTCGGAGAGCACGTTAAGCCGTCGGTCCCGGTTGTCATACAAATATCTTAGCAGTCGTTACGGGTAGTTGGAGCCCTCAAAAATCTAACAACTGGTCTAGCTGCAATGCTTCGATATCGCCTTTGGGTTGTGGAGGTCAGATGGCAGTCGCTTCACGGAAAATATCTAAGTTTAGCCAAATCCGCAGTTAGTCTGGTAAAAGCGGACCCCAGACTCCAAGTTGAAAAGCTTCGGATGCGACTGGGATTAACGCTAGGATTAAGATGGATGAAGAATAGAACTCACCAATAGAACAATCTCCTGGGATATATGGTTCAGCATTTTCACCGCAGAGACGTTTGACACGGGGTGCGCCCCATCCCCAAGGGTATAGCAGCAACCCTAGGACTCCGAAAAGACCTGAAATTTTAAAATAGCACTGTTGATTAACATCGATTAAGATAGGAAAAAATTGAATCGGATCACGCGGGTATCGGCCAAAGATGGATATATAAGGGGAATTTGGATGGATTAAGGCATGGGTCCGGCCGCTCAGTAAAAAAAAATAATTACATTTATTGCCAAATAAAATGTTACAATGTTGGGTATTATACTGTGACTCCACACTAGGCAAAGATTGTCCTGTGGGTGCCAAATACGTTTACAATTTCCGTGAAAAATCGTTTGCTCGGGAGACAAAAGCGCCTTTCGGCTTAACAAAAAAAACTTTACCATTATTTTAACGATTCATTTACCAAAAATTAAATCTATGATTATATACTTTAATACAACAATGAAGAGATTATGTAGTTATATATTATCATTATAGTTATTCAATCTTTCACTTGACAATCACCAATGAATTAACCTGTCAAGTGAGTAAATAATAGACACAATAGGTAAACAATAGACTCGCGGTGCGATCGCACCGCTTGGGATCTTAGACTTTACAAGATACTTGATAACTACTACCGGGGGCGAGTCGGGGACCGCGTGGTCCCCCCTCCCGAGGAGGGCCAGACCGAGAGGAATGGCCCTGGGTCAGCCGGGGTGCGAGGGATATGTCAAAAGACAACCTCACCTCCGGCCTAGCACATCGACCCACAGACGGCGTGCGGTTTAGTCGGTTCGAGTCCGACATAACCTACCTCTCCGGCTCCGGAGGGGTGGGTATCCGTGGGGATTTCCCGCACGTAAAAAACTTGATAACTACTTGTAAACTTGAATTAATTGCTAATGTTGTCGCGTCGACTGCAATATAATAGTGTTGCATTTATTTGCATTGAGTTGCATGAGCGCCAATATCAGTTCAAAAATACCAGGCTCAAGAGAATCAGTGTAATATGAATAATATACTCATATTATATAAAGATACATACATACGAAGGGGTTAGCAGAGGTGTATTAACACCCACATTTGGCCAACTTTGATTTTTCGGTCCCACGTAATAGAGGGTGGGTTTTTTGCATCGTCCTACGATGCGCGCCGCCGCCGTGGCCTGCTTCTGCTAGGGTGACGAGCGGCTCCACCCGTCACCCTCAGGCCCGCGCTCATGGGGGGCGGAGGTCGGTTTGCGCCCTCCGACGCCCGAGCCGCCTTCGAACGCGGCCAGCGATGTATGCGAGTCTTTCTCGCTCGCTGCGCCGCGCCCGCTCTGCTGTCTCCTTCGCGAGCATGACCTGCTCGCAGAAGGAGGCGCTGGCCGCCCACGCCATCGCCGCGAGCAGGGTGGAGAGCGTGAGCACTCTCACCCCCAGGGCCTGCACAAGCTCCCGCCTCGGCGCTTCAAACGCCGGACACTCGGTGAGCGTGTGCAGCCCCGAGTCCACCGTCAGATGCAGGTACCGCCCGAAGCCTCTCTAGCCACTCCCCCATGATGGGTCTGACCGCCGCAATCACGGCGTGCCCATAGAGGGTGGGTCTATTGCCGTCTAGCGGGCACTATGTCTTAGGCTGTATGGTTACTGTCGAGTGGATAACAGCCCTATGACTTAAAGATATCTATTCTATACATACATACATACATATAAATAAAATTGGAGTGTCTATTTGTATACATCTATATATTTATATATTGAAATAACCGTTTTTTTACTACATGTATATGAATATAATACGGTACATACAATAACATTTTTTTAAATTTTTGTCCGTCTGTCTATCTGTTTGTTCCGGCTGACTCTGAAATGGCTGGACCTATTTTGACGGAACTTTTATTGCCAGGTAGCTAGGAGTAACATAAGCTACTTTTATTTTAGAAAAATTTAATGCTCAATAGCATTGACTAAGCACTAAGCGATAACCGACATCCACGCGGGCGGAGACGCGGGCAATAGCTAGTATTATATAAAGATAGTGACATACCACCCAGGGCTTGTGTAGCACCAGCCAGTGAAATGACGCTCTTCTTAAACACAGACTGGACGCAACACGCCAACACACCCGCACAAACTGTCGCAAATTGTATGGCTGCACCTAGAAAATACGAAAATCCAACATTAGAAGGTGCAATATTTAGGCTAGTCGCGATTACCCCTGTTCTTGTTTAACACGAACATTTTCGGTTTTTAAATAGCATTTTACTACGCTATTATCAAACAAAATAAAACTGTATTTTACAAGCAAAAACAAAAAGATTGGGGGTTCGATTCCCGCCTGCACTGATTCATTTTTTCCTATCTTAATCGATGTGTGCATGACGTGACATGCTAAAAAATTTTCAACCATTTAGGTTGAAAATTTCATTGAACGAAAAATAATTTGGGGAAATCGCTACTAACCCGAAAGTCTAAATCAAAAGTAAAACTTCACAAATACAAAGAAACATCTTCTCTCTGTTCTCATTTTTACTATTAAATATATAAATATGTGATATATAATAAAAACTTAACTAATCAAAAATAAAACATACACTAAACAGATGATTGAATATGACTTAAGACTTAATGCACCATGCCGCTAGATGGCGGCGTCCTAAAATAACACTATTATCACGAAATCTTCATTTATTACATTACCAACGAGTTTTATATGCTTAAATCTTAAAGAAATAAGCGTTTTAACTTCATTATTAAATGAGTCTACTATAGTCTGTTTTTTTAATTTCAGATAGTAATTTTTTTTTTGAAGTTTTTTGGCTTGGTTACAAGACCTTTAAGCCATGTCTTTATTTAGTTTTGTTTATTCACTTTTCATGACGATGACGATGAGTGATGATTGCCATGACGATGACGATGAGTGATGATTGCCATGACGATGACGATGAGTGATGATTGCCATGACGATGACGATGAGTGATGATTGCCATGACGATGACGATGAGTGATGATTGCCATGACGATGACGATGAGTGATGATTTCTGCTTCAGTAAAGTTGTGGGGACTTTACTGAAAGCTCCCCCAGGAGATTTGGAACGAACACGAAATGACACAATTCACTGTAATATCCCACTTTCCTACACTTGTGTGAATTGTCCAAGACATTATGTCTAAAAATCCACCATTTTTACACATAAAAACTCGAATACACAACAATTTCGGAAAATAAAATAGCACAAGGATGTGCCATTCTGCGTTTTCCCGCCAAAACTTCAGATAGTAAAATGTCATTACCTGTGTTGCCAGTTTATTTTATTGTAATAAAAAAATAGTCATAATGCCATCAGTAGGTATCGAAAGTTGTCGTGAATTAAATTTAGTACAGATATTTGCAGGTTATTTTAAAGTTAGCTTGTATGGATAGTGTAAGAAACTAAAAACCTTTTAATTCTAACTTTTTTCTTAAAATATAATAAAGCCAAACCACTTGTATCTTGGCCACAAACATTGTCGATAGTTTCGAGCACGTCACTAAGGTGTGAAAACTGGTATCATTATTTCACAATTTGACCTGAGCAGTTGTCAATTTACTATCTGAATAAAGAAGACGACCTATACCTAGTGCCATCTATAGATTTTTGAGTAATACTGAAGATATTTAACTCTTGTCACGACTAACTCTAATTTTTGTGGGCAAAAAAGTTGCACACAACGAATACAAAGAGAGTTCCTAGGCATGAATAATACAGAAAAGGCGAGGAGATTGTACGATAGGTAATGATCGCCTTTTCGTTCTTTTCTGATTTCTTGCCGAAAGGGCGTGCACTGACTACCAGTACAGCGAAGAATTCATTATTAGAATTATAATAAAATTTAACCTCAAATGTTGATCATACCCAAACTTCGTTTTTTGTTACTGGAATAATCTTGGTATCAGCAAAGTTGAGAAGAAAATAAGTATGTTCTTAAATCCTAGTATTATAAATGTCTGTTTTTTATACCAATTAGGGGGCAGACAAGCTCACGGCCCACCTGATGGAAAGTGGTTACCGTGACCTATGGATGTGTGCAACACCAGCTGAGACACACTTGTGCTGCCGACCCTGTAAGAACGGAGTTTTGGTGCAGAAGATAAAGCAGGACAAGACTTTGATCTTCCCGCTGACAGCTCTTACAGCTGTGAAGATGTTAGTTATACATTTTTTTTAAGGAAAATAAACAACTGAAATTATCGAAATTACTAAAATTCCCTCTAACCCCTCCAACTAAACTAAATTGCTTTTGCTAAGAGTGGGTTCACGTCGTTAGTGTAATGGCCAGGATTTAAACCCGGGACCTTTCGATCGTAAGGCCGACTCCTTAACCACTAAGCTACCGACGCTTAATAAAAAATTATGCTTTAACGGCTGAACAGAATTGGTTGAAAATTACCAGAAAAGATTACAATCAAGAATAACAAATAGGCTAGTTTTTATCTTGGGAATGTGTTTCCATGGGTTGCAAGATGGCGATTAAACTACATACAGTTTCTTACACAGAGATAGGAAGAACATGGCAGCCTTCCAGGGTGTCGGGTACACAGTAGAGTCTGTTGCAAGTCCGTAGAAAGAGAATGATGCACAGTTGTTGTGGTCATCTCTCATCCGCAGGCATCTGAAAATGCATAGATTCATCTCTGTAATGCAACATAACAAAGCATTATTAGCCGTAGAGGTTAATGACTTGGTCAAATGATGGCGGGGTTCCAGGATCGAAACCCAGTTATACCACTATTTATTTATATATGTTTTTACAAGTAACATGACTCATTGTGTTAGTAACAGTTTTTGCTTAGCGTATGTTAGTAAATTACAACAATACATTAAAAATACAAAAGAATACAAAATATGAGGCAACATTGATCTTTTCCGTCTGCACATCTATCACATGTGCATGTCCCCAGCAGATTATTACTTTATTAGTATAAGTATTAACATTATAAATTCAACAAGTAAATACAGAACGCAGAATCCTAAAACAAATAACTTGGCCATAGTTACAGGATAATACTTCTTCTTCATCCTAGTGTTGATCCCAGTCCCATCCGAAGCTTTTAACTTAGAGTCTAGAGTCCGCTTTTACCAGTGTAACTACAGATTTGGCTGAACTTCGATATTTTCCATTAAGCGACTGCCATCTGACCTCCACAATGCAAAGGCGATATTAAAAGTTAAACCAGTTGTTGGAATTTTGAGGGCTCCAACTATCTGTAACAACTGTCATAGATGTTCATATGGCAACTGGGACCGATGGCTTAATATGCTCTCCAAGGCATACATCTCATGTATACTAATATTTGCAGTGAGCGGGGATCGAACCCATGCCTCTTGCATAGCGGTCTCATTCACAACTGCTGTACCACCGCTGTCTAGTTACAGAATAAAACTAAATTTATGTAAATGTTTTCTGTAGAGTTTATTTGTTTGGAACACCAATCTCTAGAACTACCAGTGAAATTTAATAACATATTTTGTATTTGATAGGGAATGATAACTCTTGAGAAAGGCTATTATATTATTTGATATTAGACTAAAGCTCAGTCCAGCAGTGAGTAAAGAAATCATAGCGCTCAGCTAGTAATAACTGGTTCTTTAACAGAGCTGAAGGAAAAGAGTGGTAGAAATTGTGTCTTTTCTATTAATCATTTTTATTTATTTTTAATCATTCAATATAAGTAACTGTGGTGTGAAGCTTAGTAAAAAGTTACTAGTTTGACGACTATTACTATGAAACTACCAAGGCACTTTTTACAGGCTCCGTGGCGTGGTTCAATCTCCGCTCAGTGCAAATATTTGTGTGCATGAATATGTATATTTGCATTTGTCTGGGTGTTTCTATGTATAATATGTATGTATTTACAAAAAAAACATATCTAAGTAAGTTTATCCGCATTCTAGATTCCTTAACACAAGCTAGTTTATGATTACCATGGGTCTAGATAGCATTGTGTGAAATGTTGTGGAATATTTATTTATTTATTATTTACTTTTAAGAATATTAGCAACCCAAAATTACTAATATTCCCTCTAACCCCTCCAACTAAGCTAAATTGTTTGTGCTAGGAGTGGGTTCACATTGGTAGTGCAATGGCCAGGATTCGAAGCCGGGACCTTATCAGAAGAACTTAAGCTGATAAGTTCAGGATGTATTACCATTCATAAGTCTTTTAACTATGGCTCACCTGTTGTAAATACCGACGCTTGGAACATAAAAACTAGTGATGTTATTATCATTTAGCACAACAGGCTGCCCCATAAGCCATTTCGGCGTCATAATACCAGTCAAGATTAACATAAACGCAACTAAACTTAACAAAAGCCATGCCAGACTTCTACCAGTTATTATAACATAACACATAGTTTCGAGCTTTTCTCTTCACCAACTAAATAGTTGAGAATATTCTAAGCAAACACTTAGCGAAGTATTGCTAAATACTTGAGAGAAAAGAGCAGAATAACGTCACAATTACACACACTACTCTCTACCGAAGTGTAAATAGAATTGTATTTTATTTCATTGAGAAGAAGGCGAAGTGCACCGCACAGGCTAATAACTAAGGGAAGTAAGGGATACAGAATACAGATACTGCGAAGCGAAGTGCGAACAGCGAATTTTTTTTTTTTGACATTGACATTTTGTTTTGACACTAACACTGACAGATATTTTTTTTTTTGACACGGTAGCTAGGACCTTTAATTCAAGTCTTCTTTTTCCATGAGGGTTGGCAGAGACCACAATTTCTACTTTCTGCAATCCTGGCTTACAACTTTCATAATTGTTTTCATACGTGCTCGTGGGTTTAATTTTAAATATTATTTTTATAAACACACTATAATATATTACTTATTTATGTTTATAATGTTAATGACGATTATGAATAATGATTGCTGTCTCAGTAAAGTAGGTACTAGAGACTTTACAACAGGTTTCTAAGGAGATTTGAAACAAGCAGGTGAAGTGAATACTGAAAATATAGCAATACAGGTGATATTATCTTCGATCTCGTATTAATTGTTGCGAGTATAATGTATTTCCTTTAAAAATTGAATGTAGTAATTTTTATTTAGCTGTTGACTATGTAATCAGCAAGGAGTATATAAGAGTACCAGTAAGATTTATTATATGTACTTGCCTATTCATTTTTCAACATCTTATCAAAAATTATTGTGTGTAAAAGACTTACAATAAAGAATAATATAATTACGAGTACCTAGTAAGTACTTGATTATGATATCAGAAATCGGTACATAATTAAATGATTATTGAATATTATGATAGGTGTTTTGGAGACTGTATTTTCAACCTAGTTTACTTATTATCCTGAGTCAGTCTAGGTGAGATTTCTCAGATGACATGAACCTGCGGTGTGAGTGTGGAGTTCCTTCACAGATCATGGCCAGACTTATAACGTGTGCTGCATGCCCATCTAATTGTACGCCGGAGAAACTTATGAGCACATCCAAGAACGCAATCTAGATAGCGGCACACTGGGAATTAGGAATATAAAATTTAAGAGCACAGGCGACGTCCATTTGACAAAAGTAGATCTTGGCTAAAACAGGTTAGTCGGCTATCGGTTAGGTTACATTGGTTGCGCATAAATAGGAACGCAGCTTTAATTCCGATTCATCGAACCGAGCGCCCTCTGGCTTCAAAGAATAAAAAAGTAAAATACGGTTTTGTTCTCCCTTCCACCTAGGGATGCACGATTTTTCTCTTTGAATCGATTTTTTGGATCGTAATGGATCGTAAGCCCTTAAATCGATTCGTGGATCGGATCGTATTGTCTTGAATCGATTTCATGAAAATCGATTCAAAAATCGAATCAAAATTCGCATTAATTTTAACAAATAAAACATTATTTTACACAAATTCAAACTTAAATGAAGTCTAAAAAAAAAAGAAATTTTACTTTTTTAAACATAGAATAAGGTTTATACCTATTTAAATGCACTTAATATGAATATTGTGTCAGCGCGCTAGGCAATTCCTCTAATTAACTGAAAGCATAACAGAAAAATAAATGTTGTGCAAAGAAACCAACTAATTAACTAAACATGTCCCATCCCAAAAAAACTTTACCGACCTTTTTATCGAATTCACACCAAAAATGCGATTCATACGCCGTATTTATGATTTATAAAACAAAAATATGAATTTCTTATCAAAAATACTAAGTGGCACACCCAATTTGTACAATTTTACAACTAAATCTCTAATTTTTTTTTTGACAATGATAACAGTGCTGGGTTAGGTTAGGCTGGAATTGTGACCACAACAAGCCATTAGGTATCACTTAATGGCTTGTTGTGGTCGCAATTAAAAACTTATTACACAATTAAAAACACACGAAATATAAACTAATACATGAAAACCATCAGGTCTTAGAAATACCAATCTTCCACGTCCAAACTTTTAAAAAATAGTAATTGAGAAAGCCTTTTCCGCAGCAGTCTGTTGCGACTTTCATCTAAGGTAATATTAGCGAGAGAGAAAAGGCGTTCTGATGGCGTGGAGGTAGCCACAATAGCTAAATATCTTAATACCTTCATCTCATCATATTTCATTATTTTGCCTATCGATTTGCTTGCTTCGCTTCGTACCGTCATAAAATAAATATTGCAGACTATGATGATTAAGATAGATTACAAACGAACAGCCAAACATAAATAAATTTAAGGTGTCGGCATTACTTTGTAATCGAATTTTGTTTATTAAAAATAATAAATCTTCACAGTAATACATTGTCGGTAATACGATCCAAAGGATTCGATTCACTATACTTTTGAATCGATTCTAATGAAGATCGTATTGAAGTGAATCGATTCAAAAGATCGCTAGATCGTATTCAATTGAATCGATCTTCACAAAAATCGCATCGTAACGTGCATCCCTACTTCCACCTTGTTGTTTCTTTTCATTTAGTGTGTGAAAGAAATGGATACTCTAAGTAGGAATTATTATTTCCTGTACTGAATTTTACAAATCAAATTGTTATCACTAAAGTGTTTATTATTACGTTACATCGGATTACTTTAGTTTCTAGTGAAATGTGGTTGATGACAGAGTGAAAACGATTGCTACGTAAGTATAATACGATCAAATATTATAGATCACCGAAGTACCAGTAGTTCTATTGGTTAACGATCGAATCAGAATATGTAGAATTATAAAAATACCTGTCTGTCAGTCAGTCAATTGTCAGGTACAGATGTGTACTTACCTGCGTACTGTCACGCTAAGAAATCAGTCGTAATTGAACAATTTATTTTGTTTAAATCGTTTATTTTATGATTATTTAGTGTTAAACGCAGTGCCATGAAGCGTGTCTGTGAAACTGTGAAGGTATAATGCCAATATGTGTCCGTTGCATTGAAAAAAAAAACATGTTTTCGTCTGCCCTTGTTTAGGTTGCAAAATCTTGATTCCTTTGTCATATGCACAGCACTTTTACTTTTACTGACAACCATTGCATATTATCTGAGTATAGTTATATGTATTTCTGAAATCTCATACAAATTTCACAGCTTATTAGAAAGTGGGTATATTTATTAGTCGTATGGGATACCCCCATTATGCTAATATACAGTGGTGTTCCAGTTGACTAGACAGACAGACACTGTTCAGTGAGTTTTTCGTTCGAAAATGCTGTTATACCTGATTGTAATCCTTCTGACACACTTTTTTTTTTTGTACAGTGCCATAACTGTGCTAGATAATTGACTATGTAATATGCTGTTTTCAAATGATTTAGTTAAACATCTGTTATGTGTGAACAAATAAAACATTTGCTATCTTTCTGTGATTATGACATAAAGTAACATACATAATATTCTCATGCCTATTTCTATCCAGGGTAGGCAGGATCAGCAGCCCGCCATTTGACTCTATACACTGTCATTAAACTTTTCATACAAGCCTGCTACTTGCTTCTTACCTACCCTATTTTCAAAAACAATGTAACTACATACATAAACTCTCGCCTGTGAATCCCCGAAGGGTTAGGCAGAGGTGTATTAACACCCACATTTTGCCAACTATGATTTTCAGCCACATGCTGCAATAGGCTCGCCTATTATTACTGGGATTGGCCAGTAATAATAGGCGAGCTTATTGCAGCATGTACCGTGCATATTGCATGTATAAGTAGGCACTTAGTCATGGTTGTATTTGTACTGTCAGATGGAGAACAGCGCTGTCCCTTAGTCACCTATTAATGTAGCTAGTTTATCATATAATGCTTAAAATGATAATAGATGCTCCCATTTTAGTAAACTGTATAATAAGCTTAGTGGTTAAGGAGTCGGCCTTACGATCGAGTGGTCCTGGGTTCAAATCCTGGCCATTACACTACCGACGTAAGCTCACTGGAAAGCTTCTGTGTTGTCAGTGGGAAGACCAAAGGCTTTCCCTGCTTTGTTTTCTACAGTGAAGGCACAGAAACTCTCTGCGTTTACAGGGTCAGCAGCACAAGTGTGACTCCCCTGGTGTTGCACACGCCATAGGCCACGGTAACCACTTACCATCAGGGGGGCTTGTCTGCCACCTCAGTTGTATAAAAAAAAATGTGTTTGTGTAAAAAGTCCCATTAAAATTATTATATATATTATTTACCTTTAGTTACATACCTAACCTTATGAAGTATATTTGAATATATAAACAAAATTATTACATACTTAGATTCTTTCTAGGTAAAAAGGTATAAAGACAAGAACTATAAAAGAGGAACTATTTATTACATATCTATACAAGGTTATTCTTCTTTCTCATATGTTTATAAACAAAGTTGATTCAATTCATTATAATCAGATTACAGTATTATACTTCCAATAGTTTTTTTTTACTAAGAAATAACTTACAAACTCCATTTGATTTCACATAAACATAAACTACTGCTTAAATTAAAATAGTGGTAGGATTTTGGTTTATAGTAAACTGAGTTTTTATTATCAATCAATCAATTAGCCCACTGCAGTCCACTACTGGACATAGACCTCTCCCAATAGTTTTTTTAAATAAACATTATTTACAGAGACATCACAATTGTTAATCTTTAGTTAGTATAAGTTAAAATTACTTCTATAAACACTTTTATAACTGACTACTTATTATAAAAGATCAAAATCTGGTCACTATTGTATTGGTCATGCAGAGGACTGCTCCAAAAGATGTGTTATGATTATACAGATAAATGCCAAAAGGCTCTTGACACAAGTTACCCACAAGGGGTTGGGGTAATAAGTAAACTAAAATACACCATAATTAGATGAGTCCAACTGAGCAGTCCGACTGGGGAAGTACCTCCGCCCTATAGAATACCGCGGCCATAACAACCTCGTGTTGTGTTCCCGGCGTCGAGTAGGGTAGCCAGAGCTCATTGGAGAGCTTTTGTGCTGTCAGTGGGAAGACCAAGGCTATTCCCGCTTTATAATTTATACTGACGGCACAAAACTCTCTGTGTTTACAGGGTCGGCAGCAGGAGTGTGACTCCCCTGGTGTTACACACGTCCATAGGCCTTGGTTACCACTTTCCATCAGGTGGGCCGTGTGCTTGTCGGTCACCTCAGTAGTATAAAAAAAGGAGAGTATAGCTCTGGGTCTAAAGTGAAAGGTTGGCTTTTCCGGAATCAAATGCAGAAACTCTCTATGCTTAAGGTACAGGGTCAACAGCCCGAGTATGAGGCCCCTGGTGTTGCACACGTCCATAGGCCATGGTAAACAGGTGGCTGTTCTATCAGGTGGGCCGTGTGATTGTCTGCCAACTAAGTGGTATCAAAAAAATGCTGTTCGGCCCCCCAACCGATAAGATAGCCTACCCCGAAGCCCTATCTGTCAATCAGAAGGTGTGCTAAAAGAATACTAAAAGATAATCTCATTACCATGTAAGACTATTTTGTTTATTATTAGGTCGTTACATATGAAATTGCCGAAATTTTCTTACAGATTCATGAGTTCGTTTTTCCTGTAATTTTATAGCTATTTCCATTATTTTTACTTTGTTTGAAAGTTGATTTCAAGATTTTACAACTCTGTATTATATTTTGTTTTTATTAGCAGCTTGATAAATTAAATTTGATCTTCAAAAACAGTACTTCCTAAATGCTATCAATTTTGATGATAAATTTCGTATTACTTTTTTACAGCTGTCGCTTTTCGAAAATGTAATAAAAAGTTGCTGTTAGCTTAATGTTGTCTCATTCATACACAAATTAAATCATAAAATTTGGAATTGTCATTCCTAAAAAAAATGCAAAAATGTTAAACTACAAATTTGGGTTTCCTCCAATTTCTTCAATAAAACGGCAATAGGGTATTTGACAAATTTTGGAAAACCATTTTAAGTTATTCCTTAGCATATAATATGCACACTACATTGATATTTCAAAAAAATATCAACGGATTTTAACAAAAAATCTATGTTAAAGTTTAAATTTTCAAAAACGCGCGAAAACGCTGTCACCTTGTATGGAGCCGATTACGTGACGTCACACATTTTGTATAACCTTAAAGCAGTGAAGTCAAAGTAAATAATAAAGTATTTCTTCAAACTTTGTGAATAAAATGGTATATAAATGGTGTGTAGTTGCACAATGTACAAATACGTCTATAAAATAATCCACAAAAACTGTTTGTTTCTGTTCTGTCACAAAGCCGTGTTTACTTGCGTGTGACGTCAGCAGTGCTGTGATCGATCACAGAGCGTTTTCGTCACAGATAAAAATTCGTAAAAATATATTAGATATTTTTAAGCGAAATTCTCAAAAAATATGCTTATTTTAGTTTAATTTATAGTTTTAAATGTCTTTTTACGCTATTATCTGATAGGATGACCATTATTTGTAGTATTTTTTTAATGTTGTCAAATACCCCATTTTATATGTAACGACCTATTATTATATTGCCGTGTTAGTTCCCAGTGGAGTAGAGTAGCACCAACCCATCTCCTGTGGGTGTCGTAGAAGGGACTAAGGGATAGGGCTGTTCTCCATCCGACAGTCAACATACAGCCCAATACAAAGTGCCCGGTAGACGGCAATAGGCTCGCCTCCTATTAAATGGGACCGAGAATTATGGTTGGCGGAAAGTGGGTGTTTGATACGCCTCTGCCTACCCCTCTGGGGATTTGCAGGCGTGAGTATATTTATTAATGTATGTTTATTATAATAAACAGTTGATTGTATCCAAAGAACTCAAGTCAGTAAACAGATGACTCATCCCCACGTTTTGATTCGTATGATTGTCTGATCAGAGTTCATTCACCTGAGTTAAATTTAATCTTACTGTATGATATGGCATATATCTTGACCCCTATTACGTCACACAATTTATTATAAACCGTACTAATTCCTGGTGGACTAGAACAGGGCCACTCCATCTCTTCCTGTGGATGATTTTCCATCTGACAGTAAATATACAGCCTATAACTAAGTGCCCGCTTAACGGCAATAGGCACCCTATTACGTGGGACGTAGTTGGCGATATGTGGGTGTTAATACACCTCTGCCTACCCCTCCGGGGAATCACAGGCGTGAGTAAATACATGTATGCAATCCATGCGTGCCAAAGCTTCGTTTCTCGCATCGGGGACCGCGGGGTCCCCCCCTCCCGAGGAGGGCTAGACCGAGAGGAATGGCCCTGGGTCAGCCGGGGTGCGAGGGATATGTCAAAAGACAACCTCACCTCCGGCCTAGCACATCGACCCACAGACGGCGTGCGGTTTAGTCGGTTCGAGTCCGACATAACCTCCCCCTTCGGCTCCGAACGGGGGGAGGGGGGGTGGGGATTTCCCGCACGTAAAAAAATGCTTCGTTTCTCGCGCGACTTGAGGTCGAGATAGATACTAAACCTATAGTTTATTTGTATGTTTGTACCAAATCTTTCATTGGTTCAACCAATCAATTAGCTTATTGCAGTCCACTGCTGGACATAGGCCTCTCCCAATATCCACTATTGCGGCCGATCCTCCACTTTCCACATCCACCTCGGTTGTCCTCACTTTCTAAGTTGTCAGTCCATTAGAAATGTTAAGAGTAGTAAATCTTCATCCTAGCTTTAATCCCACTCACATCCAAAGCTTTCAACTTGGAGTCTGGGCTCCGCTTTACCAGTTTAACTGCGAATTTAGCTGAACTTTGATATTTTCCGTGAAGCGACTGCCACTGAACTCCACAAACCAAAGGCGATATCGAAGCATTGTAGTTAGACCAGTTGTTGGTTTTTTAGGGATTCAACTACCCGTAACGACTGCTAAGATGTTCGTATGACACCCGGGACCGACGGCTTAACGTGCTCTCCGAGGCACGGCAAAGAATAGTAAACGGCTCTCATTATAGTTTACTGTTGTTCCCAGTTTTATTGCTTCCACCTTCAAAGCTTAGGGTTCACTACTCCTCCATCTTTTACTTAAGTTACACAGCTTTTGTGAGAGCAACTGCCATGATCAACATTACTGTTTTCATTCTCAACAACAAATTAAAACTTAACTGACCTGCCCCTCTAGACAAGTGGCTATTCGCTAACCGACGTTTGTTGGAATAAAATGAAGAATGTATGGGATTTGACGTATTTGACATGCGTTAACGACTGTCATAAACGTCAAATCCTATACATTCGTCATTCTATTCCACCAAACGCCAGCTAGCGAATTGCCATTTGTCTAGAGGGTATGAATTGATAACCTTTTGTACATTCTTGTGATTTAGTTAGGCAAGTAAAGATAAGATTTGCTACGCAATAGAGTCGACTTAGATAAAACGTGGACATTTAATATAGGAATGTTAAAATTTCTTGGTAATTTGTTGATATTAATTGGTAACACTTGTTTTGTAAGAGTTAGGTAACTAAATCGATTAATATAGGAAACATTTGAATCATGAAATCTTACAGGGCCGATCAGTCGCCCTAGCATGAAAAACTAGTAATCGTATGGTGCAGTGTTTCCCAAATATTGTTCTGCCATGGCCCGGTAATTTTCACCCTGCCCCTTCGTGACCCACTGAATACTTTTTAACCCAAGCTGGTTCCATTAATAATACACATTTATTAATACTAGCAATGTTTTATTAATACAAGGTACATAACATAATTTTGGTATCACCTATTTAGTCACTAATATTTGTGCGAAGTACCTATGGAGTTGTTGCTTATTTTTTACTTAAGAATCCAAGTTTGCGAAAGATTACAAAAGTTTTATCATATGGTATGGTTCCACTTCAAGTCGATTTCTGCGTTATTTTTACGGTAAACTAGTGTTGAAAACCCAGCTCCATTTAAATTAATATACAATGCGTCAATCGATAGTAGCTATATTTTTTTAAAAAGGCAGAAATGGTGAGATCCGGTATTTTATTTTGATTTCCGATACCGGGTCACGACCCAGCAAATGGAAACGCTGGTATTTATTTATTTTTTATTTATTTCGTAAAGGTACGCTTACAGATTACTGCCATTACATGGCTAAGCATTTGGAGACAGATACAGTTAAAAGTTAAATCTAGACAGTATTCCAAATATGACACGTGAAATGAGTTAAAAAAAAGTACAAGATACCTAAGTACATGACAAAGTAAAGATACTCGCCATGCTGATACGAAATTTACTATTTACTTATTTTAAATTTACTTTAATTTGATTAAAAAGAAAAAAAATAGACCAGAATAAACCCGAACCCCAACCACAAGCTACAAGCCACATTGAGCACTTATTATATTTGATATGGCCCTCTTGTACAGGGAGAATCGACCATTGAATATATCCACGCCTTCAGCCCGATTCAGTTCGTTATAGGTACGTGCGACACATCCTAACGATAGGATTGTAGAAAGAGGTGTTGTTTTTGTAGATCCGAATAAGAAATAGATTGGGTAAATTGGTATGGTGAATGTAACGTGAGAACGGAGCATTGAGATTGGCTGCCTGCCTACTGAGAACCTGTGTGGGCGTGTGTGTGTGTGGTCGGCCAATCGCAGTGCCCCATTCTTTTGATACATTTATGTTCTTTTTATATGTTTACAATACGCGATAGTTTTTCTTGCTAGGGTTACAGAAATCCACGAAAGTTTGACAATTATAATATTGTGTACTAATGGATACTATTGCATAGTAATGACAATACTTGCGTCGTGCACGTCGTCTATTCCGCTGCTGCTGTATGGGCTTTTTTTAATACAACTTAGGTGGCAGGCAGACTCACCTGATGGAAAGTGGTTACCGTGGCCTATTTACGTGTGCAACAGGAGGTCGTGCTGATGACGCTGTTATAACAGAGTTGCCCTCAGTGCAGAAGACAAAGCAGGACATGCCTGTGGTCTTCCCACTGACAGCACAAAAACTCTCCAGTTAGCTCTGGCTACCGTACTCACCACCAGGAACACAACAAGAGGTTATTATAGCCGCAGTATTCTGTAAGGTGGGAATTTCCGCAGGCTTGGCTGCTCAATTGGACGGAAATACCGTCGTGTCCTACATCCGTCAAATAGGCTTGATGATTCTCAGGGTATTTCTTAGAAGTCTTGATTTAATAATAAAACTTTGTATCTCACAATTATCTTTCTTTCTTTCCAGAATTGACAAGCGGAACGAAGAACTACCTTAGAAAAATTAAATCATACAAATTATGTTAAATACAGCATCAGCTGTAACTGTGATCTCCCGTGATTAGTATTTTTTTTTTAATTATATGAATTGTGTCGGTTTATTAGTGACGTCATAATATAATAATATATGTTGCATTGAGGAAGATGAGTTCCATCAGTTCAACAAGCGTGAGGGCGCAGATGCCGTTACGACAGAAGGATTTCGACCAGGTAAGGATCTATATTGTTTATTTTAGAATTAACATACATTCCGCGTGGTGACGGAGACAGAATAAAAGTATTGTTACGAGCATGGGAGCATAGAAAATGCGAGAACAACCGTTGAAGACAGATTTTATTCAGCTGCATTTAAATTACAGCGAAGCGCGTAGAAATTCAAAAACTCTTCCTTGCACAATACACAGTCACTTGTATAATCGCACTGTATCGCTTCGCACACTTTATCGCTGTGATCGCTTCGAATACTAGTCGTAGACTGACTGAGCGGAGGCTGCTAGCTCGCCTTTTATATCCGGTGCGGCCGAGTAGCGAATGTTCTCGAAAAGACAGCAACATTCTAGAATGTTCGATTGGGTCTTGTCTCTTTCTAGCCTGACGTTTCGTTCTATTCATGCGATTACTTCTGGAACAGTGACGTCAAGGCATACTGTCTCTTTCTATAGTGCCGTCTCGCTCACTCCTATGGGATTGATGTTGACTGAAAAGGCCCATGAGGGGTCCTGAAAATGCCTGAAAAAGGGTTCCCAGGGTAATGTCGCGGATCGACGGAGAGTGGTCTGAAACGGCCTGCAAACTGTTTTCAGGCGCCTGAAAATAACGGCACCTTGGTCAAAATTTTGATTCTTTGGGAGGTGAAAGAGCACCTTCTGAAACGTGCCAAAATATAGTTTCAGCCTTCTGAAAACGACTCTAACACAGAGAAAATGACGATCCCACCATTAACATTTTCATGTAAAAATGTTGCCAAGACGAGTTTACGTAGCTTATCCTGTGAAAAAGTTATCAGATTTCGTATAAAGCCAAGCTCTAAAGACTTCATGCTCTAAGCCTACAAGCTCTACACTACACCTTAGGTGTAAATTAACTTTCGAATTTAGCTGCATAGCAATAAAGTCTAAAATTTAATGCCATTATTGCAGTGCCTGTTTAATGTGACAGTGGTTTGCTTTAGCAGAATTGTGGGCCTGTTCTTACCTACAATGTTTCTGTACCAAAGATAGAACTGCTAACCTCGGAACGCTAAATAAGCGTGAAGTAAATAATTACTGTGTTGTTGGATGCCTTGGAATACGGAACTGATCACACCAGGTCCGGTTACTTTAGGAAATATGGCAATGTGGACGAGCTCATAAACGTAATGTACAGTCAGCGACAGTTGTCATAAATTAATATATATCTCACAACATTTCACACAACGCTATCAAGACCTATGGTAAGCATAGCTTAACTAGCTTGTGTTATGGAATCTAGAATGCGGATAAACACACTTAGATACCCACAATTTTTTTTTGTAAATAAATAAGTACATATTATAAGTACATAGAAACACCCAGACCAATGCAAATATGCATATTAATGGTGCCCAGTTAATGGCAATAGGCTCGCCATCTGTTACATTGACCTAACATAAACCTTCGAAATGTGAGTGCTAGCACCTCTGCCTACCCCTTCGGGGATAAAGGCGTGAGTTTATGTAATGTAAATATTTGCACTGAGCGAGGATCGAACCTGCGCCTCTTGTGTAGCGGCCGCGTTCACCACCGCCACGCCACGGAGGCTGTCAAATTGATGACTGATGGATTGTTATCATCTTCAGCGTTAATCCTAGTCGCATCCGAATTCTGGTGGGGTCTGGGGTTTGATCAAACTTGGATATTTTCCGTGAAGCAACTGTCATATGACCTCCACAACCCGTTTGCGATATGTCGGAGCTTTTACAGCTCCAACTATCCTTAACAACCGCCATAGATGTTCGTAACCGGTCCGAGGACGACCCCTGTGAGGCACGACGTCCAGTATAATACGCATATTCATGCATACGAATATTTACACTGAGCTGTACCCCGAGCACGAATAATATTCGAATTCGTAACGTGACGGTATCGAGACTTCGATACGATAACGGAGTATTACGTTAGGAGGAAGCACGTACACAAATCATAAGGTATCGAGAGCTCGATACGATTACCGTAGTGACGTCATCCTAAGGTAAATAGAGAAGAGACATTGGGAGCGAAATAAACTTGGTATTGAATGAACAATGCGTTCGAAAAGTAAATGAAATAACTCCGTATTTGTTATTTTTCACTAAATGTCCTATTTATAAGCAAATAAGTCAAAATAAGTCTTATAAACAAAGGAAAGTTCTTAAATAAGGTGTGGAAAATTACAAAAAGCAGAAGCTTCGAAAAAAAAATAGTAAAAATATATTCATTTTGAAACATTTTCTTTGGTTTCTGAACAACATGGTTCCAATTGACATAACGCATATTGACTTGAGATACCCTCCTGTCAAAGTTAGTAAAGAAGAACATAATGCTTATATTAAGTTTGTTTATGAAAAAATATATAAAGAATTGAAATATACAGTAATACTGGGATGTTGATAGCAATGCTTCGATATCGCCTTGTGTGTTTGTCAGTCGTTTCACGGAAAATATCGAAGTTCAGCCAAATCCACAGTTAGACTGGTAAAGCGGACTCCCAAGTTGAAAGCTTCGGATGCGACTGGGATTAACGCAAGAATGGAGAAGACTGTGATTTTGAGAGCAAATAAATACGAGCGTAAAGAATATTACAATGAATTTTGCAATAACAGCTTAATTTTTTTTAAACATACAATACAAACATTTGTGACATGACAGATGGATATAAAACAATAAATATACATACAACAATCAAAAAAGAAGAATCAGTGTTGACTATTGTGAAACTCAAACAGCTAATCCAAAACGCACACGAAATATCCACGGCTTCATCGTACATCTCCGCGACGCAGCCTCCGGAAACCGAGATCATCTACTGCTGTGGCTATTAAGGGAGTATTCAATCTCACCGCCTACCATGATCGTAGTCCTCCGCTAACGGTCAAAGTCAATATCACAATGCCTCATGACTAAAGATAAGACTACATAGGAAAATGAAGATAGAAGAAAATGTTTTAATTTTTTATCATTTATTTTTATTGTTAATCAATATTAAACATTTAAATTATGAGTTTAGTTTATTCATTGTATTTACTAACACATGTTAATCGTCCTTCCTGTAAGTCATCTTTGATGTATAATATGTATATGAAAAATTTGTTTAGAGGAGAATGATGAGTGGTGTTGTGGTATGTCAGGTTGTGTAGGTCTCAGCAAGCTGTTAAAATGTTCACACATTTTTCTCACAAAACACGCCAACAACTTTTCAATTGCCCAAAAGTTATTTCTATTGACATCTGGGTCTTTCCAAGAACATTTGTGTATGTCTCTGCTGATGTATCATCCGGAATTGGTGTTGTTTATAACATTAACCAGGAACATTGTGGATAGCCACAATCACCTAAAAATAAAGGTAAAGTATAGTGATTACATAGGTAGTTCATCATTTAAGAAGTCTTTATTGGATGAAAAACCACTCTACAATATAGCAGTCACTCAGTACTAGTGCATTTTTCATTAAACATATTATGCAGTTGTTGCTAAATCTGTAATATAAGCACCTGCAACCTTCTAGATGGTTAACGTTTTTTATTTGGTAAGTATGATCACAATTCAGTTACAATAGTATAAAAGTTATGGCAGTTTTTAGTTTTCCCACAACAATAAGCTAGTATTATATATTTGATGCTAACCTGATAACCACAGTTGTTCATTATTTCAATGTAACTCTTTTATGTAATTGTGGACTAGCTTCCCTTTCATTTCTTTATCTTTATTGGGCGTAAAAATATCAAAATGACTTCCATTTATTATTTTTATTCTATATATCCTTTCTATATCCTTTATTATTATATAGATTTATTTAGATCAAAATTTCCTTACCTTGATTCTCGAAGTTGAATTCTCTCATTTTCAAAACTTAAACTTACAGCTAAAATATAATCTTTATTACTATTTCGGTGAAGCGGCGGTCTTGGATTGTATTATTAATCACAAAATATGCACTTAATACTTAAAACAATATTTTATATTGTAGTTTATAAGGTTACGAAACTTTTGTCACCGTCAAAAATTCAGTGACAAATGATTCGTAAAACTCGATAGCCAGCGTTCGCAATTTACATTACCGTTTGTCAAAAAAAAATTCATGCTACCAATTTTACTCATAAGATGTCACGTATCGAATGAGCATCGAATAGTTCGATACATTAACATTACGAAAGTGATTCATGCTACCAAATTTAGTAGCTTTTACGCACGGTAGGGGCGCTGTACAAATGTCATACATTTTTTTACGTTAACGATACGAATACTTTTTCGCAAATTATTCGTGCTCACCCCACAGGGATTGAACCCGCGCCTCCTACGTAGCGGTCACGTTCACTATCGCCACAGAGGCTGATGGATTATCATCATCATCGTCATCACAGAATTAGCCTCGGTTGCATCTAGCTTACACTTTGCAGGCTTTTGCCCAGGGTATGCTCTTCTAATCTTTCTCTTCATTATTTCATTCATCTCCCTTTTTCTTTTGGCCTACTTCTGCTGGGATGACCTTTGTGCCCGCGCTCATGGGGGACGGAGGTCATTCATCGACCTCCGATGCTCGAGTTGCCTAAATTGGCGAGCAGCTAGGGCCGCGAGTCTTCTTCGCTCCCGGTCCCGCTTTCGCCCCACCGCCTCCTCCACGAGCATAACTTGCTCACAGAAGGAGGCGCCGCCCGCCCTCGCATCCGCGCAGCGGACCATCGCCGCGAGCAAGGTTGCGAGCGTGAGAGCTCTCACTCCCATTCCCAGGGTCGCCACTGGCTCCCGCCTCGGCGCCTCCCACGCCGGAAACTCAGTGAGCGTAAGTCTCAGTCCTATCCGAGGCCATCACCTAAGTAACCGGGGGTCCACTTTAATATGATGCAGCTTGGTTTGTCAGATATCAAAACACCATTAGTCTCTATCGCATCCAAGGTTTTACCGGAGTCAGGAATCCGCTTTTTCCAGTCTAACGGCCACTTTAATCCTTCCGGACCGCAATGTTGAATTTGCAAAATGTTGAATTCCCAAAATGTCGAATTCTCAAAATGTTGAATTCCCAAAATGTTGAATTCCCATAATGTTGAATTCCCATAATGTTGAATTCCCAAAATGTTTCAAGGAAAATAGGGAATGCTCTTGTAGTTCAGATTAAAAACAAAAACTTTAAAAACAAATTTGTTTGTGAACCTCTTAAAAACGAAAACTCATAACTACTGCCTCTAAAAAAAATATAGACCTAGCTACTACAACAAGAAAGATTTGAGATATTCAAACTAATATTATAAATGTGAATGTCTATGTGTGTGTGTCTGCTTGTTCGCCTTTCGATAATCGACATCACGCGGTAGGAGCCGCAGGCAAAAGCCCGTGAAGCAACAGCCATGTGACCTCTGAATTATATCTCTAACACAAGCAATTTATCTTAGCTGGAGGGGTTATAGAGGGAATACTATTAATCAAATCATATATATATAAAATCGTACTAAGCATTCTACAATGGTACTTAGTTCTGAATCTCGATTCATTTGAGCACAGATTGTATCGACAATCTGTCAAGCTGTCCACAGATAAATCGAGGTTCAAGACTGATGATAGTATTCTAGAAAGAATATGGTCCCGAATTCTTCGAAAATCTATTATTTATAGCTACAATTCATAATAATTGGTCTTGATATTATAATAAATAATTACTCATTTAATTATTTTTGAACTGTTAAGCCATTGAATGTGAACTTCATGGTCATATTGAAGTTTAAATTATTTTAGGTCTGGCGATTTTATAGCTTTAACACTTCCGAAGGTTGTGTCGTTCGTGAATTTTGCGCAAATCGATTAAAAAAGAGGGAAATATATTTTTTGTCAGGTTTATATTTTGTTATCAAATATTGGTACTGAAAATGGCAGATCTATCGCCAAATATATCGATTATTATTCGTAGAATACGACACTGCGCGACGCAAGACAGATGAATATTGGTTAGAAGAGACTGGTGGTCTTGCAGAGAACGCCGCTAATCTCTTTTGCTGAATTACCCTATTATTAGGGGTTAAAGTATGAAATTGCCGATTTGTACTGACAAATTGAAATTCGTTTTTTTTTTTAATTTAACGTATTTATTTAATCAAAATAATTACCATTATTATCTATACATTGCTGCCATCTAGTAGGAAGGTCATTTATGCCTTTGCGATAGAACTCTGGTGATCTAGATTCGACAAACTGTGTGAAAGCATTTTGTACTGCCTCCTGAGAAGAAAACTTTTTATCACATAGAAAATTGTCCAAATCACGAAAAAAATGGTAGTCTGTTGGAGCAAGGTCTGGCGAATACGGAGGGTGACGGATAGTTTTTAATTGCAGTTCCTGTAGAGTTAAAACGGTTTCTCGTGCTGTATGAGGTCTCGCGTTATCATGGAGCAATAATGGTGAAGATCGATTCATGAGTCGGGGCTGTTTCACTGCTAGTTTTGCTATCATTGTTCGGAGTTCGGCACAGTAGACATCTGCCGTTATTGCTTGACCAGATCGTAGAAAGCTATAGTGAATAACACCATGCTGAGAACACCAAACAGTTACCATTACCTTTTTATTGGTAAGCTTTGCTTTAGGACACTGTTGTGGCGTTTCACCTGGGGTCAGCCATTGCATTTTTCGCTTACGGTTATCGTAAAGAATCCACTTTTCATCACATGTCACAATTCGATCCAATATTCCTTCATTTCTGTATCGATTCAACAAGGCAACACAAGTTTCAACACGCATTTCTTTCTGCAGATCAGTCAAATCGTGAGGTACCCATTTTTCTCATTTTTTTATTTTATTGATTTGACGCAAATGAGTCAATATTGTTGGTAAGGTAACGTTAAACCATGCAGCTAATTCCTGGGTAGTTTGGCTCGGATCGGCTTCCACCATGTCTTTCAATTCATTGTTATTCACCTGTGTGGACGGCCTTCCTCGTGGTTCATTCTTCAAATCAAAGTTTCCATCACGAAAGCGTTTAAACCAAAATCGCACGGTGCGTTCATTAGCAGTCCCCTCTCCAAACGCAACATTGATATTGCGAGCTGTTTCTGCCGCGTTAGTTCCGCGTCGGAACTCGTATTCAAAAATCACTCGAATTTTCGAAGTATCTATCTTTCTTGTCTAAGCTGAATAAAAAAACAACTGAAAGTCGATAATCGAATGTTGCACATTTTTAAATGAAGAACTACATAGGTACCATGTGGAAAAAGTTTCACTCAAAAATCTCAAACCATGAAGGTTCTATGTCAATTCGAAGTACCTATTACAATGAAACGGCAATATCATACTTTAACCCCTATTATTTTGGAGACAGAAATCAAATCTGTGGGTTATACAGCCACACTAATTTTCCGTTTACCAGGCTGTTACCGCAATAGTTATGTCAATATGTCAAAAGAAAAATTGGCTTTGAAAAATTATGGCAACATCTCGTGGCACCACAAAGACATTGTGGAAAATATGGCGGTAATTATTGGCGTATCACGGTAGTGTACTATCATGTAAATACCCTCAGAGTTGGTACTCAATGTACCATCAATCGATTGCTGGCGTTCATAGCCTCTGGTAACCGGTTACCATCATGGCCTTGTACTTATACACTAAAAAAACAGACCGATTTTAAATACACAATATTTTGATACTTTTTTTACGTGCACAAAATGCCCACGAATATCGCCCGAAGCCGGAGGGTGAGGCAGTTAATGCATATCCCTTGCACCCCGGCTGACCTAAATATTTTGAGATACTCAAAACTAATAGACACCTCCATACTTTTCTTATTCGACTGTTTCAAACTCAATAAAAACATAAAAATATTTTCATAGAAAATAAATTCAACTTTACTCTATTAAAATAAAGTTGAAATACCAATGCAGGCCATTAATAATTTATAATTGATAATTAGCAAGTGAACCGCAATAGTATTTGTCTAAGCAATTGTTTAAGTGACCTACTTACGGTGACAATGGCACTGCATACGTCACGATGACGTAATTAAATTACTTTAAAAAGTACAGTCGGTACACAAAAGTGTTTGAGATCTACCAACGTCTTTAGGGCTCTGGATTGACCTCTAACTGCAGGGACTTTCAGGACTTACATTGTTTTTGATTTTATTTTTTTATCAGACGTAAACAAACAAATGGATACCGGAATACTATCGGGTTCACTACCGACGTTACTGAAAAATCGCTAGCAAGATCCTCATCCTTCCTTACAGGATCGGTAACACGGGTGTGACTACCCTAGCGTTGCACACGTCCATAGGCCACGGTAACCACTTTTCATTAGGTGAGCCGCGTGCTTTACTCCCACCTAAGAGGTATTAAAAGAAACCACTGAGCCTTATCTCAACCCGGGTCGGCCTTCCATTCTAACTGCAAGGCGGCTGAACTTAGATATTAGGGGTTAAAGTATGAAATTGCCGATTTGTACTGACAAATTGAAATTCGTTTCGTTTTTAATTTAACGTATTTATTTAATCAAAATAATTACCATTATTATCTATACATTGCTGCCATCTAGTAGGAAGATCATTTATGCCTTTGCGATAGAACTCTGGTGATCTAGATTCGACAAACTGTGTGAAAGCATTTTGTACTGCCTCCTGAGAAGAAAACGTTTTATCACATAGAAAATTGTCCAAATCACGAAAAAAATGGTAGTCTGTTGGAGCAAGGTCTGGCGAATACGGAGGGTGACGGATAGTTTCTAATTGCAGTTCCTGTAGAGTTAAAACGGTTTCTCGTGCTGTATGAGGTCTCGCGTTATCATGGAGCAATAATGGTGAAGATCGATTCATGACTCGGGGCTGTTTCACTGCTAGTTTTGCTATCATTGTTCGGAGTTCGGCACAGTAGACATCTGCCGTTATTGCTTGACCAGATCGTAGAAAGCTATAGTGAATAACACCATGCTGAGACCACCAAACAGTTACCATTACCTTTTTATTGGCAAGCTTTGCTTTAGGACACTATTGTGGCGTTTCACCTGGGGTCAGCCATTGCATTTTTCGCTTACGGTTATCGTAAAGAATCCACTTTCCATCACATGTCACAATTCGATTCAATATTCCTTCATTTCTGTATCGATTCAACAAGGCAACACAAGTTTCAACACGCATTTCTTTCTGCAGATCAGTCAAATCATGAGGTACCCATTTTTCACATTTTTTTATTTAATTGACTTGACGCAAATGAGTCAATATTGTTGGTAAGGTAACGTTAAACCATGCAGCTAATTCCTGGGTAGTTTGGCTCGGATCGGCTTCCACCATGTCTTTCAATTCATTGTTATTCACCTGTGTGGAAGGCCTTCCTCGTGGTTCGTTCTTCAAATCAAAGTTTCCATCACGAAAGCGTTTAAACCAAAATCGCACGGTGCGTTCATTAGCAGTCCCCTCTCCAAACACAACATTGATATGGCGAGCTGTTTCTGCGGCGTTAGTTCCGCGTCGGAACTCGTATTCAAAAATCACTCGAATTTTCGAAGTATCCATCTTTCTTGTCTAAGCTGAATAAAAAAAACAACTGAAAGTCGATAATCGAATGTTGCACGTTTTTAAATGAAGAACTACACAGGTACCATGTGGAAAAAGTTTCACTCAAAAATCTCAAACCATGAAGGTTCTATGTCAATTCGAAGTACCTGTTACAATGAAACGGCAATATCATACTTTAACCCCTATTATTTTACGTGAATCGACTGATATCTGACCTTCACATTTTAATAATCAGCTGTCGGACTTTTTAGGACTACAACTACTCGAAAGGATTACCATACCAGTGGTATGGGTAATGGACTGCTGAGACGAGGTCTTGGGTTCCATCCCGGGTTTTCCATGGCACACACCAATGACATTTCGAATTTTTTTCGAAGTTATGTGTGTATTTATCGCAGGTTTATAAGTGCCCAGTTAATGGCAATAGGCTCGCCACCTATTACATTGGGACCTAAACATAAACCGGCGAAATGTGGGTGCTAGCACCTCTGCCTACCCCTTCGGGGATAAAGGCGTGAGTTTATGTTATATGTTCGTATGGCAGCCTAGCTTTGTTTCGTCGCGATAAGCGACATCCACGCGGGCGGAGCCGCGGGCAAAAGCTGTTCAATAGATTGTGTCGTTGACTGTACTTATGTAATTTAATTGAACTAAGAATTCGCAACAGATGTATGAGATTCTATTAACTTCTTTGGGGCCCAAGTCTACCTAAACTGCAAGTATGTACACCTTCTGATCGACCGACGAGGTTTTGTCGCATAGTCGCTCTCGTGTAGATCTTAGTAGGAACACACGCTTTATTTCGTTACTCCTTTGTTTCGTGAAAAAGTCACTTAAGTCACTGAGTTTAAAAATTTACCCAACATTTTGTTGGCTATCCGAAGTATTTTATTTTATTTAGGTATTCTCCCTCTCTTTTTGATTTTTTGATTTTTGAAATGTACTAATGTAATGTTTAATAAAATTCCTCAAGAGTTGGTTGACATGCCACTAAATAAGTTTAAAATCGAAGTAAAAAAGACTTTAATGAAAAAAGGATATTACAAAGTAAACGAATACCTTAATGATAAAAATGCATGACCAAGTTGGATCGAACTGCACATGGTGTGCGAATTTTATTATAATCGGTTAAGTGGTTTAGGAGTCCATTGAGGACAAACATTGTGACACGAGATTTATATATATTAAGATATACAGACTACATCATTGTGATAGCAAATGTTAAGTTCTTTTCCTGAAGTCGTCCAGAGAATTACTACTACGAATGGAGCGAGGTAGTGAGTTCCAATTCACCCTGTTATTGGTGGTAGGTATTAGTGATGGAGCTATGTAGGATTTCTTATACCACGTCATGGTAGACTTACATATAGCAATATAATAAAATATCTTCTCACTCTTCTATATCTCTGCCGGCCTTCTAACACCGTGAATCAGGTCAATTGTATGTTCAACTCATTGTTTCCACGTTCAATGAGATACATCATCATTTAACATTGTGTAGGTGTTACATAAAAGATAATCAAAGGATTAATCACGTATATTATTTACCCACGATGTTCTATTGTATAGACATACCGGTTTACAGCGTTTATATAACGTGTACTCAAAGAGGACGTTGCAGGTTTCAGAATGACCTCCGCCCTCATGAGTGCGGGCCTGCGGGTGGCCGCGTGTACTTGAATTTAAATTGAAAAAGATGGCTCTGGATCGGCAGGGTTGCGAGAGATATATCTCCAGCAATATCACCCCCGACAACCTACTAATCATTTAATTTGTATATTAAGGCCCGTATTTTAAAAAAGCTACTCAGCTGAACTTCGATTTTTCTGGGGAAAGATTGTATACACATATTGACAAATTTGACAAGTGTTGTCTGGCAGATTGTCTATTCAATTTTTCCTTAGAATCAGCTGAGTGAAATTCTAGAATATGGGCCTTAATCTCCGAAGCAGAGAACGCTTCTTTGCTTCGGAGGGCACGTTAAAACTCGAACCCATCTGTCAACAGTCGTTAGACCAAGAAAGACCTGATCAACTCTGGCAGTGGTTGCCTACTTACAACTCAGGAAGATCAGATAGCAGTCTCTTACGATCAATGTAGGTACCAATAAAAAACACCACATATTAAATCAGACCCCGAACGCCGAGCTGAAGCCTCGAATGCGACCGGGGCTGACTTGAGAATGATGATAATGATGAATAATATGTAATAATTAGATACGCCGCCGTACACAAACGTAAAGAAACAAAAATATTACTGAAAAATATACTTTTTTTTTTTCTATTACCAGTTTTATACTTAGCTTAAAAACTCGTAACAAATAACTGGATCCTATTTCGGGCAACACGAACCTAACTGTATTGGTTGCCGCTTCTAAAGTAGGCTGTCCACGCCATGTGTTTCTATCACTTGCGTTTCATAGGCAGTGTTGTGCAGTCACGTCCGCCAAAATCCATTTAAACTGCACCGAAACGTAGATACGTGTGTGCTTAAAAAAATATAAGAGCGGTACAGTTTTTACGTAACGATTTATACCCAAGGATTTTGCTGAGTCACTGTAACAGACAGATATCACAACTTGGGTATTAGATCATAGTTCTGTTGAGCTTGGACAACACTCGCGGAACCCCGCATGATAATTATGAATTACGCATTACGCTTTATTTTGACTAAAACCGCACGCCGTGTCAGGTCAGGGGTGTAAGATGACCCCCTTTTTATATTTCAATTCGACAGCATCTCGCCTGATGGTAAGCTGAAGGCAAAGTCTCAGAAAAGAGGGTCACCATTACATACACGTACCATGTTAACAATGGTGGTATTCAGCTTGACGGCCTCATCAAAGAGGATTGTCGTTGCAGCACCGCGTGACACCCACCGTTCCCACTAGTGCTGCGACCACAATCCCCCCTGTTCGGCTATGCACTTGGTGACCCCTCAAAACCCAAGTAAAATTGGATTACTATTTAGGATTTTTCGCAATCGTGCACGGGTGGTATTAGGGTTGCAACAGTTTTTGCTTCAAATATAGTATTTTTAGGAAAAAGCTTTAAAAAATATAGTATTTTAGTAGGAACTACGTAATTAATTCAGGACTACTAAAATAGTAGTTACTCCGATACAATAAAGGAAATCCAAAACGATCGTACAAATATAATAAGATAAGCAAGGGTATAGTAAATCCCGTGAACGCGGAGGAAGGCGGCCGCCACTTTTCCTTCAATAATGTCAAGACGTGCTAAATTGTGTTGATTTACATTAAAACAGGATGCATTTAACGAATAAGGAGCAAATCATGACCGGCACGTGTTCGGTTTGACGTTGTAGAAACCAATGATTCTATGAAATAGCGAAAATAGGAACAACTACGGTTGTCACGGGCAAATGCATACTCATTATCATCTCTATATTTAGACGTTATTCTGATTGCATCCGAGGCCAAGATGCCCTCGGAGCTAAGTCAGCCAGGTCAGCCTCCCGGCTATTCCTCCTCCATTTCGCACAATCTTGGTTGTCCGTCGTCAAGCCAGGACTTCTTGGGCCTACCATTTCTACCTGGACCCGGCGGGGGCGCCGTGGCCGAACATTTGTTAGCCACGTAGCCTGGCTGTTGCCGCAAGATGTAGCCACATCAGCGGTGGCGACACTTTTGCACTTTATCTGCGTTGTTATGGACATGAAGGCTGCCGCGGATGCGAGAGTTCCTCACGGGATCTTTACGTCTGAGTCCGCAAATCCACCGCAGTATTTTCCTCTCCGTGACATGCATCTCCTGCTTGTGATGCTTCAACGGCGGCTACGCCTCACAGCCGTGTGATAGACCGTGGGACCGTGGGATAGACCTAATGATCGTCTTATAGACCTTTCCCTTCAACCTAAATGGTATTTTAAGATCGCATGTGACACCAGTCATTATCCGCCACTTGGTCCACGCGGCGGCAATACATGCCTTGAAGTCGTAGTCGATGTCACCAGTCACGTGAAGTACAGTCCCAGGTACTTAACCTGATCCACGCGGTCGTCCAAGTCATCGCCTATGCGGTCGGGTATGGGATCTGTTGAATTTAACGCCAAGTATTCTGTCTTCGCCATACTGTTTTATTGCAAATCAAAGACAATCCAGCTCGATTTGACATTATTAAAGGGAAAGTGACGGCCTCCTTCAGTACACGTACTTTTATCTTTTTAATTTTATATTAGTTTTAGTTTTGCAAAATATAAACTTTGATCCATTGTGCTGAAATATAGTATTTTCGCGTACTATATGTTTCTTCAACAGTATATAGTACGGACCCCTGAAATATAGTACAATACTATATATTATGGTACGGTTGGCAACCCTAGGTGGTACCCACCCGGCTGAAATTTGTGACAATTTGTGCCATCAAATTTCTACCAGCCCATTTCTGGTTTCGTGAATGCCCCAACTGTTGGAAACACTGTGTCCCAATGTTTATAAGAATACCCATCTTCAAATTAGCCTAGCTATCCGGCCAGGAGGAAGTTTGAAAGTAGCACAAATCACGGAAAAGCTAGAAAATCTTGAAGATCAATTGCTAAATATTTGTAACTTAATCACGCTTAAACGGCTAAACGTATCTGGCTGAAATACGGCAAAGAGATAGATTACAATATGAAATAGTTAATAATAGTCAAACTGTTCTACTTTTATCCCTGAACGTGATCAGAATCTCACACAAACGGAGCCGCGAAAACAACTAGTATCGTACAAACTAAAAATATCCCATAAAATAAAAAATGCATAAAATTTTAAAATGATATGAAGTTTTTTTTGTTATATCAAATTGCCATATCTTGGCCATCGTCCAAATTGTACTAAAAATAATATATCTTATAATCTTTATCTGCAACGATATAAAGACTATTCTAGCTTGGCAGCGTTAAGAGAAAGTCGCTCTCGGCGGAAATAAAATCATGTTTCGTCATACGAGTGTGCGTCGCCGTCGTTTGCAAGACGGTTGTACAGTGAGCGTCAGAAATATGTTGACTATAAAGTCTCAAAACAATCTTAATAATAAGATATTAAGAGCATATTAAACTGTTTTATTAATTTAAATTGTATTTTCGCTCCCACGTAAAAGGGGCGACGCTTTTTTTTATTTGCGGGAAATCCCCACTGATACTCCCCCTCCCCCCTCCGCAGCCGGAGGGGAGGTTATGTCGGACTCGAACCGACTGAACCGCACGCCGTCTGTGGGTCGTTGTGTTAGGCCGAACGTGAGGTTGTCTCGCGACATTGTCCCTCGCACCCCGGCTGACCCAGGGCCATTCCTCTCGGTCTGGCCCAACAGCCTCTGTGGTTTAGTCCCCTTTTACACACGGGAAGAGCTGTTGTGGTCCTGTACTACTCCACCGGGAACCACAGGGCGACTTTTATTATTGTCCGAACTAAAGGTGTGTACCAAATATAAGAACAATCAGTCTACAGAAAGGGGGGAATATCAAGGAGTTAAGATCATTTTGAGTGCTTTTTTCATCAAGATCTATCTTATGCTGACTGTACAGTTTCGCAGATTTGTTTATGACGAGATTTGCATCGGTGCTATGACGTGCCACGTCTGTCGAAAGACCGATGGCCGTTGGAGCAAATGAGTTCTGGAGTGGAGTCCGGTCTCTTTGAAGTAAAGAATTCATTACGTGGTCTTTGGACAAAGAACTAAAGTTACCGACATAGCTAGCTGAATAAGCAAGCTGAAGTGGCAGTGGGCTGGCCTCGTCTGTCGAAGGACCGATGGCCGTTGGAGCAAACGAGTTCTAAAGTGGAGACTGGAGACTCTTTAAAGTAAAGAATTCGTTACGTCGTCATCGGACAAAGAACTAAAGTTACCGATATAGCTAGCTGAATAAGCAAGCTGAAGTTGCAGTGGGCTGGCCACGTCTGTCGAAAGACCGATGGCCGTTGGAGCAAACGGGTTCTAAAGTGGAGACCAGAGTCTCTTCGAAGTAAAGAATTCGATACGTGGTCTTTGGACAAAGAACTAAAGTTACCGACATAGCTAGCTGAATAAGCAAGCTTAAGTGGCAGTAGGCTGGCCTCGTCTGTCGAAGGACCGATGGCCGTTGGAGCAGACGGGTTCTAAAGTGGAGACCGGAGTCTCTTTTAAGTAAAGAATTCGTTACGTGGTCTTCGCACAAAGAACTAAAGTTACCGACATAGCTAGCTGAATAAGCAAGTTGAAGTGGCAGTGGACTGGCCACATCTGCCGAAGGACCGATGACGCGAGAAGGCAATCGGAAGGTAGGACGCCCCCTAGCCAGGTGAACTGACAACTAGATAAAGGTGGCTGGGACAGACTGGGTGCGGAAGGCGGAAGAACGGCAGGCCTTTGAAAATTTTCGACCTTCGCCACTGATACATACATATGTATACTCATGCCTGTAAATACTAGTAGGCAGAGATGTATTAACACCCACGTTTCGCCAGCTATGATTTTCGGTCCTAGGTAATAGGGGACGAGCCTATTGCCGTCTACCGGGCACTTTTATCTTGGGCTGTATGTTGACTGTCGAATGGAGAACAGCCCTATCCCTTAGTCCCTTCTACGACACCCACAGGAAGAGATGGGGTGGTGCTGTTTACTCCACCGGGAACCAACACGGCCACCACCGTCTTAAATCGTATCATATAGGTTGATAATACCTTTTTAGAGTATTTTTTTACGTGCGGGAAATCCCCACGGATACCCCCCCCCCCCCCCTTCGGAGCCGAAGGGGGAGGTTATGTCGGACTCGAATCGACTAAACCGCACGCGTGTGGGTCGATGAGCTAGGCCGGAGGTGAGGTTGTCTTTTGACATATCCTTCGCACCCCGGCTGACCCAGGGCCATTCCTCTCGGTCTGGCCCTCCTCGAGAGGGGGGACAACGCGGTGTCCGACTCGCCCCCGGTATTTGGCGCATCATCCTACGATGCGCGCCGCCGCCGTGGTCTGCTTCTGCTAGGGTGACGAGCGGCTCCACCCGGCACCCTCAGGCCCGCGCTCATGGGGGGCGGAGGTCGGTTTGCGCCCTCGCGTTCTTGCATAAACAACAACGCATTTCTATGTAGGTCTAGTATAAAACATGCATGATATTAACTTAGTAACATACATTTTTATACATATTTAATTATATCTATAGAGTTGTGTGGCATACTTTTGAGAGATTTAATGTAGATTTAAAAAGAATAATGACGATAGACCAACTTCAGACAGGTTCTCTGTTGCTATTATCAAATACTAACTGAAGCCCGCGGCTCCACCCGCGTGGAAGTCGGTTAACGCGATTTTTGGTTATATCTCCGGTTCTACTCAACCGATTAACATCAAAAAAAGTCTAACCAAGACCTTTCAAACAAAAAAAGCGCATCAACATATGTTCAGTAGTTTCGGTTCGGGTTCAACTTAAATATTCTTACAAGCAGGAATGTTGTTACAGTGTATGATGATGTACTGAATAAACTGATTTCTATTCTATTCTATTCTATTCTATTTTAACTATTACAAAAAAAAAAACGATTAGAAGGTCAGTAGCTCCCAAAAATGCCAGAATAATCCATGAATGAATAATCATGGCCTCTCCCAATGAGCGCTATTTACCCCGACCCTCCGCCATCCGCATCCAGTCAATTCCAGCCACCATTTTGAGGTCGTCAATCCATCTGGATAGCCTTCTTGGCGTAGCGGTAGTAAACGCGGCCGCTACGAAGGAGGCGCGGGCGCGATCCCCGCTCAATGCAAATATTTGTATACATAAATATGGGTATTTACATTGGTCTGGTCGTGCTTCGGAGAGCACGTTAAGCCGTCGTAGTTGCGGCCCCCTCAAAAATCCATTAACTGGTCTAACTGCTTTGATATCGCCTTTTGGTCGCAAATGGCAGTCTCTTTACGGAAAATATCTAAGTTCAGCCAAATTTGCAGTTGAACTGGTAAAGCGGACCCCAGACTCCCAAGTTTAAAGCTTCGGATGTGATTGTGATTAACGCTTGGATAAAGAAGTCCATCTGGCCAGGGGGCTGTCAATTCAGCTTGCTTATTCTGCGAGTTATCGGAAACTTTACTTATTTGTCGAATGACCACGTTACGAATTCTTTTCTTCGAAGAGCCTCCATGAGATTACGACGTGATGCGACTGGGATTAACGCTAGGATGAAGAGAAAGAGACTTCATGCATAGCTCCCTTCAAAGCAGACCCATAAGAGTTTTTTTTTTTTTGAAGAATTTTGGTAACTAAATTACTAATATTCCCTCTAAGTCTTCTAGCTAAGCTATATTTCTTGTGTTATCAGTGGGTTCATGTCGGGAGTTTAATAGCCGGGATTCGAACCTTTCGATCTTAAGGCTGACGTCTTAACTACTAAGCTACCGCCGCAAGTTAGCACTAAGTATCACTACATAGTATAAAACAAAGTCGCTTTCTCTGTCCCATCTTCTTTGTATGCTTAAATCTTTAAAACTACGCAACGGATTTTGATGTTTTTTTTTTAATATATAGAGTGATTCAAAAGGAATTTTTATATGTATAATACATGTTTAATATAGTAGAGGGTGCAGCGGGAACGGGATTTGACGCCACACGGGCGGAAAAATATTGGCGGTACGAAGTTCGCCGGGTCACCTACTTAGTAATAAGACGTATTTGTTGTTAGAATGAGGTGATTATTATAAATGTGCAACTATTGTTTCAGATATGGGGCGACCTGCAAGAGGGCATAGAGCAGGTTTACAAGCGACAGCACATGGTCAAGAAGAGATATATGGACTTGTATACGTATCCTTTGCAACAAAAACACTAACACATACTTATACCTATAATAACGGCCGCCAGCGACGCTTGGAGTGAGTTAGACTTTCATACAAACTACCATATTCTGTTTTAACCTAAAAAGGGGATTGATTTCTAAGGGTACATTATTAATTAGATATACCTCTACACTATCTATAGAGCACAGGTTTAAAATTTCAAGTCTCTTCAAAAACATAGAACTTTCATACAAACTTTCAACCCTCGTTTTACCCCCTTGGAGGTGGAGTTACGTAAAATTTCTTTTTAACGGATGTCTGACACCCTATTAGGAACCTACCTGCCAAATTCCAAGTTTGTATTGTGTTATAGTTTCTGAGATTTCCTACAGGGTCTGCAGCACGAGTGTGACGCTCCTGGTGTTGTACACGTCTATAGGCCCCGGTAATCAGTTCCCATCAGAAGGGCAATGCGCTTGTCTGCCACCTGGTAAACACAATTCACGCCTGTTAATCTCCGAACCTCTAACTATACGCGTGGTGACAGAGAAAGGATGCAAGTATCACCACCCCATCCCAGCCGAAGGGTCGTAAGAGGCCACTAATGGAAATATACGCAGATGATATCGCTGTGAGAGAAGGAATACTTAAAATAAAACCTTGTACCAACCCGTCTGGCCAGCGTAGAAACATAAGGCCAAAACCTGCCAAAATTGGGAGGGGCCTGTTCAGCTGTGGACAGCGATAATTGGTATTATTCCGCCAAATTGAGCAGTCCGACTGGGGAAGAACCTCTGCCCTTCAGAATACCGCGATCATAATAACCTCGAATTGTGTTCCCGGCGGTGAGTAGCGTAGCCAGAGCTCACGAGAGAGACCTAAGGCTTGTCCTGTTTTATCTTCTACACTGACGGCACAGAAACTCTCTGTTCTAACAGGGTCTGTAGCGATAGTGTGACGCCCCTGGTATTGCACACGTCAATAGGCCACGGTAACCACTTTCCATCACGTGGACCGTCTGCCAACTAAGTGGTAAAAAAAAATAACAATCATATTTCATCAACTATCATTTTAGTTCCCACATAATAGGGGGCACTTTGTCTTGGGCTGTATGTTTCCTGTCGGATAGAGACCTGCCCTATCCCTTAGTCCCTTCTACAACACCCACAGGAAGAGATGGGGTAGCCCTATTCTACTCCACCGGGAACCAACACGGCAATAAAGAAAAATATTGGTACCTGACTGTACTCCTTTTAAATCTGCTAGGTAAGTACTAGATACTAACATCTTATTGAAGGCTGTTGCCCGCGGCTCCACCCGCGTGGATGTCGGTTATCGCTTAGTGTTGAGTCGACGCTATTTTTCTCAAATAAACGTAGCCTGAGTTACTCGTTACTACATCAGCTACCTACCAGTAAAAGTCCCGTCAAAATCGGTCCTACCATTTCAGAGATTAGCCGGAACAAACAGAAAGACAGACAGAAAAATTGTAAAAAAAAGACGGGTTGCACTCTGGGAGTGCCGGCAGAAGTAAAAACATTTTCTTTTTTCTTTCTTCGTTAATACATAGAAAAGGATAGAAAGAACATACCATACCATACCTATAATATAGCGCTAATTATAGAACCTATCACTTATTTTCTGCTAATTTTCTGTCAGAAGAAATTAATAAATTATAAAAAGAAAAAATAATCACAAAAAATAATAAATTACAAAAAGAAAAAAATATCATAAAAAGTAATAAATTACAAAAAGAAAAAATAATCACCAAAAGTTGATAATAAATTATAATAAGAAAAAACAATCACAAAAATCCCCTGAAGGCTAGGTGGTTTGAACCCGATACTATCTGAAACTATAAGGACTTGTAGTCGACGTGCTTGCCGTTTAAGCTACGACGCTATCTATCGTAACTTGCAAAATACATAGTCTGTACCTAATCTTGTATGACGTCAGTCATCGGTTACGGTTCAAAGGTCAACTAATCCTGACGCTTCCTTAACATTTTACACCCATCCAACGCCGCTAAAGAAGTTTTCACTTCAAAAAAAATGTTATTTTGTTGTATGTATCGTATTATATTCATATGCATGTAGTAAAAAACGGTTATTTGAATATTACAAACAGACACTACAATTTTATTTATATGTATGTATAGATATCTATATAGTGTGGAAGTGATGATTGATGAACGAAAACCTATTTCTATTCCCTTGTTTATAATATACAAAGAACAAATATTCGTATTGTTATTGAAATAAAAAATATCTAGAATGTAAATAGATGGGCCAACTTCACTTATAAATAAATATTCTAGGACATTCTTCATGGTGCTATCGAGACCCAAAGTAAGCTCAATAGTTAGCATATATACTGATTGTGTCCTACGGTTCCGCCCGCGTGGAATACTGAAGGCCAATGGAGTAGTGTCCTGAGTCAACAGTTCATCACCAAAACTGCTTAATGTCATAGTTTTTTCTCAACAAATATGGATAGTATACTAAGATGTTGCCTAAGTAAACTGAAACTATGACTTCTTTCCAAAATAAAAACAATCGAAATAAGACAAAAATTTATAACTTTTTAGACATTTAAAATTAATCTTATTATGCATTGAACATGTGTAAACGCAACGTGGAATGACATACATGCAATACTCTCTTGCACTTCATACATTTATTTTCACTACGCGCCATGTGACATCATCGATTTTGTATGTAGCCTTTTCGGGCGGTTCATAATATCTTTCAAACTATTTGTCATAAGAATATTCAGTTAACAGTTCATTAAACTATTGTAAAATGTCACAACCTTATTCTCCTAATAAAAGTCATTCGTTCATAAATGTTATTCGTAACACAATTTTTAGGACAGAACATTGTCATCGTGATCTTTTTTAACATTACATTCTTTATTCATTTTAAAAACTTACAAATTATATTTTTAAATACATATAGAAAAAAAACAAACATCTATTTAAAAATATAAAAAGTAGTGTCCCACCGGTATCGGATACAAGGACCAAGCTACCGGTGGTTAGGGCTCCAGAGAGAGAAACTTTCTCACGATGCGCGCCGTATCAAGGAGCACTGCCTTCTGCATCTGGCCCTTGATCCAACCGTCTAACCCGAGCCTCTTCAGATGTTGGTCGAGGCGCTGCTATCAGTCCGTTGACTGACACAACTATCGGTACAATGATTGCTGAGTCAACATTCCACATGTCGACAATCTCGTGGGCCAAGTCCAAGTATTTGATCTGTTTATCTTTCTCAGCTTTCACGAGATTCTCGTCATGAGGAATGGTGACATCTACAATCAATGCTCGGTGTTCGGGCCGGTCTATCACCACAATGTCAGGCTTATTGGCTACAATAGTCCTATCAGTGATGATAGATCGATCCCAGTACAATGTGATATGACTATTTTCTAGAACTGGCTCAGGAACATACCTATAGAAAGGCACCTGAACCTCCACAAGGCCGTATTTCAGAGCAAGTCGCCGATGGATTATCCTGGCTAGTTGATTATGTCTGTGCAAGTACTCGCCGTTAGCAAGACGAGAACAACCGGAAGTAAAATGTCTGAGGGATTCACCAGGTTGGTGACACGCTCGACAGATGTCCACTGTGCCATCCCTCACGATATACTTCCGGTAGTTATCCGTCTTGATAACTACGTCAGCAATTGCAAAGATTTACATTAGACTTATTATTAATTTTGAAAAAAAATATTATTACGAGAATCGGCTTTCTGTACCCCTAGCACGAACAACTATAGTAATCGTATTGTGAGAACGGAGCATTGCGATTGGCCGCCTGCCTAATGTGAACCTGTGTGTGTGTGAAGCCGGCCAATCGTAATGCTCCGTTCTCTCAATATGTTTACGATACGATTACGATAGTTGTTCGTGCTGGGGTACAGATCTCAATGGGCCAGACCGAGAGGAATGGCCCTGGGTCAGCCGGGGTGCGAGGGATATGTCGCGAGACAACCTCACCTTCGGCCTAGCACATCGACCCACAGACGGCGTGCGGTTTAGTCGGTTCGAGTCCGACATAACCTCCCCCTCCGGCTCCAGAGGGAGGGGTATCCGTGGGGATCACCCGCACGTAAAAAAAAAACCAATGTAACTGTAGATTTGATTGGTTCTAGACTTTACCCGAGTCACAACATTGAGATGTTAGGTACAGCATCTGATTTCTGTAACCAAAGAGCACACTTTCAACTAACAAATAAATACGGATATGATACATACCTTCTGAGATTATGAATGTCAAATGAGGTAGGTAGTTCGACAAGTTTATTTTGAATGTTTCCGCGTATGCAATTATACATGTTTGGTATCGTAGTGACCCTGATATAATACTGCCCATATACTATTAAGCGAAAGATTTATGAGTGACTAGTCGTTGCCCGCGGCCCCGTCCGCGTAATTTCTGATCTCGTTACCGTTACCCGTTGGTACTTATTACGGGGATAAAAAAAAAAAATTGTTATAGTATAGGCTATTGAGTAAATTTTGGGCCACCCCATCTGTTCCCATACGGTGCTGTACAAGGCGACTAAGGGATAGGATTGTTTAACACCAGCCAGACTTATGATAAAAAATTTATTTAAGTATATATATATATGTCACCGCCAACTAGCTTAATCAGCCGTCCAATTAACTTCCTAGGCATTTAACTAAACGGCGCCATTCAATTAACGGCCTGAATGAATGAAATACACTACTATTAAAAAGAGGAAAGATTTGTATGTTTGTAATGAATAAACTCAAAAACAAGTGTGCCGATTTCAAAAATTCTTTCACCATTGGAAAACTACATTCACCTTGAGTAACATAGGCTATATTGGATTTCCACGGGAACGTTTTTACCACCCGTGCGAAACCGGGGCGGATCTCTAGTATTAAATATGTATCCTTACTATCAATGACAGGGTAAACCGAACTAATATTAAATTGTTTGTAAACCATATTGCAACAGGCATCCACAGGGCAGGCTTAGACCTAGTGTGGGGCCATCGGAAATGTAACTACCTATATAGGTATGTAAGTGTTCACGGTATTAAATTTTTTTTATTTAATTTGAACAGATGTTTCGGAAATTTTAAATTCTGAATAACGTTTTTCGGGTTGATGAACATTAGTAGTAATGACATTCGGCAAAATATCTATCGTGTTTTTGAAATGTCGGAGTTTTATTTCTTAGGAATAATAATATTCGGAATATTTCGGAATTTTTGATGTTCCCATTAGAACAAATTGTGGAGCTTACTTTGGGCGTAGACAGCACCATGTAGAATGTTCTAGAATATTTATTTATAAGTTAATTTAGACCATGTATTTGCATTCAAGATGTTTCTCATTTTCATAACAATAACAGTATAATATGTTCTTTGTGTATTAATAAGAGAATAGCAATCGTTTTTCGCACATGAATCAATCACTATAGAAAGCTTTACTAACAAACTACACCAACAAAGATTCACAGATAGATGATTTCTTCATAGATTTGAACGGAGTACAGTTTTTCTTTATTGCCGTGTTAGTTCCCGGTGGAGTAGAATAGCACCCCATCTCTTCTTGTGGGTGTCGTAGAAGGGGACTAAGGGATAGGGCTATTCTCCATCCGACAGTAGACATACAGCCCAGGACTAAGTGCCCGTTTGACGGCAATAAGCACGCTCCCTATTACTTGGGACTGAAAATCATAGTTGGCGAAATGTGGGTGTTAATACACCTCTGCCTACCCCTTCGGGGATTTACAGGCGCGACTATATGAATGTATGTATATTATACTAAGCGTTACCCAGCAATACAGTTAACATTGAGAATTTGACCTTTGTATATTGAACTTGAAATCAATTCATGCTTATAAAATCGATATATACGTTAGATTACAATATGTGTAGGTAGGGCTTCGGTTAAGTCTGCATGTTACGAGTATTATTCGTAAATATTTGTACTTCTATATTCTAATCTATACTATTATTCTAATAATTAAATCTTATATTTTTAAACGGGAAATTCTTGAATATAATAAAATATATTACCTACCTGGACGACCGAGCTTCTCGGGATTTATGTTTTTTTAACAACGTCATCTGCTGAATGCTTTAGTGTTGTTGTGTTGTTAAAGCAGTAAGTTGCTCATATCGCCAATAGATGTCAGGAAGAGTCTATATTTTTCTTTAAATAAAATGACATTTTCTAAAAATGAATCCTAGCTAGATCGATATATTTATACAAGAATTTCTCGTTTAAAGATATAAGATAATTGGAATCTCGAAAACGGCTCCAACGATTTTCATGGAATTTAGTATTCAAGGGGTTTCGGAGGTGATCAATCGATCTAGCTAGGATTCATTTTTAGGAAATGTCATTTTATTTCAAAAAAATATATATTAGAAATACCTATGACTCTTCCTAACATCTATTGGCGATGTGAGTAACTAACTGCTTTAACGACACAACAACACTAAAGCTTCCAACAGATGGCGTTGTTACAAAAAAAAAAAATTACGGAGCAAAGCTCGGTCACTTAATAATCTATTTAAAAAAAAATACTTGGGTTATGTTCAATCGATTTCGACGACATTTTTTTTTCGAATTTTTGTTTCGTCTTATGAACGCATAAACAATTTTATTATCAGATTTCAACTGTGTACAACTTCCATTGTTTCAGGAACTATAACATTTACCTATATGAACCTTACGGCCGGCTAGTCGCGTGATAAAGCCGAGTATGCTCTATGTATGCTGTGTAACTATAAAATGTTGTATTGAACAAGACATCCGCTCGATGGCGCGTTCTGTCATATTATATTATGACTAGTTAACCGATAAATCCGAAAACAATCTTCGTTAATTTGCTTGTGTGCGTAAGGAAAATGGTGATGCTTTCCATTTGGCCTTAGATAAACTATCTATCATAACAAAGCCCAACACGATATAATTGCTGTGTATCGATTAGATTCTACCGATAACATAATAGTCGGATGTTTGCCAAACAACAGAATCAATCGGCTTTGACTACTATAAATAGACCGATTATCTTCTTCCTTTCATTAATTTGGCGTTCTTCCCGGCGGCCTTCGCTTTTACCTCAGAGCCTGGGGTTCCTTTTTATACCACTAAGGTGGCAGATGATTAGCACACGAGTAACCTGAGGGAAAGTGGTTACCGTGGCCTATGGACGTTTGCAACACCAGGGGCGTCACACTCGCGCTGCCGACTCTGTTAGAACAGAGAGTTTCTGTACCGTCAGTGTATAAGATAAAGCACGAATAGCCTTTGTTTGGTCTTTCCACTGACATCACAAAAACTCTCCAGTGAGCTCTGGCTATCCTGCTCACCGCTGGAAACACAACACGAGGTTATTATGACAGCGGTACTTCCCCAGTCGTTGTATTACCCCAACCCCTCCCAACTTGTGTCAAGAGCCTTTTTGACACCTACCTGTATAATCATAGCACATCTTTTGGAGTAGTCCTCTGTCTGTCGGAGGAAGTTCCGAAATGCTCAATTGGTCCTCTTGGGGTAGGGTAATTTATTAGTTGTCAAATAATCTGCTGAATTTATTGACATTTATGATTATAGCTCCGCTCCCCTGGGTAGACAGCAGTCTAGTCAATACTGGTCGCGGGTTCAAGTTCCTCATGAGCAATTCACTTTTTTCATTCCTAATCGAATTTTTTAATTGATTTTTTTTTTTTTTTTTTTAGATATGACATGTTTATATTTTGTAATCTCCTTTAAATTCCATTCATTTTGGTACCCATCTCCATAAAGAATGCATAGTTTTTTCACCACCCGCATTTTAGTAGGTACCAAAAATCCATTGTACCTATAGTTTTTGTTGATATTTTATGTACCTACCCTATGACACTCAGGAGATAAATACCTTTCATTTGAGATCCCACTCATCGAAATCTATCCAGCCGATAGACCTCTGTAGAGGGGAACAATACACAAACATAGATACATATCTACATGCACATACGCACGAAAACCTTTACTCTAGATATTTTCTAAAGTTTACGCGAATATCACCCATATATGGCTCATTTTTAACGAATTCTATCCCGCTTGGAATCCGCTAAAAAGTAATTCTATTTCAACATTACCCTCGCTGGCGCAGTCGGGTAATGTTCTTGTTGTGTCTTGCCTTCACGATAATAATTTCCTGAACAAACACCAGTCATGTGTACAATTACTGCACATCGGTGCATCATCAGAGCGCTGGCAGCAGTTCCACGCGCGTCTCCACCAACTCCATAGTAGCTAGGAGTAGCTATAGTACCGGGAAGAAACAGGTGAGATATAACCATACACTACCTTGGAAAGCCACGTACAGACATTGCGAGGCAAACGACGGTACATATGCATTGTGATCCACACATCACATGCTCAAGCTGAGAACGCAAACAACCACACATGGCCTCCACGATCTATGAGAGCGCAACGCAAATGTCTGAAAACGGAGCGCACGCCTCGCCTTGAGGCAGCGCGGGCAACGATCGACTGACGCGAATGCTCAATGTGAGCACACCCGTCCACACAACGCGAGGCATGCGGCATACGCGGCTTACGATTAGTTGTTTCTTAAGGGGTGTATGGGGAGCTCAACAATCTCTTCTTCATGAGCGCGGGTCCTGATGTGAGAGGTGGAGCTGCCTCTCGCCCTATATAGCAGAACCAGGCCATGGCGGCGCGATGTGGATCTCCCCTTATCCGGGGGCAGGATGCAGATTATGTAGAGTGCATAATATCCCGCACAGTGCAAATATTTGTATGCATAAATATGGGTATTTGCATTGATTTGGTCGTGCCTCGGAGAGCACGTTAAGCCGTCGGTTCCGGTTGCCATCGTTATGGGTAGTTGAAGCCCAAAGGCCAACAAATGGTCTGACTGCAATGCTTCGATATCGCCTTTGTTGTGGAGGTCAGATGGCAGTCGCTTCACGGAAAATATCGAAGTTCAGCAAAATCTGCAGTTGTACTGGTAAGGCGGAACCCAGACTCAAGTTGAATAAGCTTCTAATGTGACTGGGATTAACTCTAGGATGAAGAAGAAGAGAAAGATTGAAAACAGTCCCCAACTGAGTTCGGAAAATGTTTGAAAGATAATGACTGCACCATTTGTTCGGGGACCGCGCGGTCCCCCCTCCCGAGGAGGGCCAATCCGAGAGGAATGGCCCTGGGTCAGCCGGGGTGCGAGGGATAATGTTGCGAGACAACCTCACCTTCCACCTAGCATAACGACCCACACGGTGTGCGGTTTAGTCGGTTCGAGTCCGACATAACCTCCCCCCCCTCCCCCGTGGGGAATGCCCACACGTAAAAAACAAGAAAAACTGCACCATTTGATTTGATACAATCCTATCTATGTATGAAGTGATACAAAATTCAAATGTTTTCAGAGTGGACAAGTACAGGGTGGTGCCCAGTTAGTTGGTCTCGAATTGTACAAGAGGTTAAAGGAGTTCCTTAGGATTTACCTCATCAACTTGCTACAGGTAAGAAGTTTAGTACTTTATTTATCGATTTAAAACATGAGGATTTTTGCTTTTTTTTGTACTTATCCATCGAGGAGTAGGAAATAATTAAGAAATTAACACACAGGTCTATTAACACCCACATTTTGCCAACTATTATTTTCGGCTCCATGTAATATGGGGCGAGCCTATTTTTTATGCTATTTAGGTGGCAGACAAGCACAAGGCCTACTTGATGGAATGTGGTTACCGTGGCCTATGGATGTATGCAACACCCGGGGCGTTACACTCGTGCTGCCGACCCTGAAGAAACCTATTGCTCTTTTTTTAAGGAACCCCATATTATAGTCGCTTGGGCAAACCACAGCAGGGAGTTCATTCAACAGCTTGAACGTTCCTATTTCAAACTCAGAGACAATATCACTCAACTATTTATGTGCATTGGCCATGTATTTATGTGCATAGGCCATGTATTTATGTGCATAGGCCATTGAAAAGTTACATTTGGGGTTGCCAGAGAATGCGATTTTCTTTTTTTAGATATCAAAGGGCATCAGTTTAAAGGTAAATCCAAGTTTGTGGGGTTGCTACTCTTGTACGGCCGCCATTTTGGAGAAAGGATCAAATGTGTTTTTTTATGGCCTTATAAGGTTGATTAAATATCATATATATGCAAGAATATTCGAGAGTCAATTCAAATCAGGCATTTTTTCGCCTGATTTGAATTGACTCTTAAACATGCCTTATACCATTGGTTTCCACCTGATTTAAATTTTCTCTTACACTTGCCTTAATTATGCCTTGTGTCTCGTGTTCTACCTGCATAATTCAGGCCTTATTATTTTATTTTCTACAGAATGGTGCAGAGTTAATGGGGGAAGATGTTCTCGCGTTCTACACGAAGCAATGGGAAGAATACCAGTTCTCTTCCAAAGTGCTCAACGGAGTATGTTCCTACCTGAACAGGCACTGGGTCAAGCGCGAGTGTGAGGAGGGAAGGAAGGTAACTGTCTAATTATATTGTACAGTTAACAAAAAATATATTTATACACCAGTGGCGGAGGGTGAAATTATTAAAAGAGAGTTTTTTTTTTATTTCAACATAGTTTGTCATGTGCCCTGCGACCCATTGGGAAACCGGCAGGAATCGGTTTATAATAATTCCTCGCCACTAAAGCGTAATATGGGGTACCAATACGAAAAAAATATCTTTAGTAATGCTCAAAAATAAATAGATGGCACTAGTACACTCAAAGAAAATAAAAAAGTTAAATCGCTTATTTACCAACATAGGATCACGTTAATTATTTCAGAACTTAAAAATATGATAATGTATAAACTCGTTGGTAATGTAATAAATAAAGATTTCGTGACAATCGTGCTATTTATTTATTTTTGTGCCATCTAGCGGCATGTGCACTATGTAATTGTAAAAGTCTGTAACTTTTACAATTTCTGTCGAATGTGGCAGAATCAATATAGATTAGAATATTTATAGTTTAATCCAGTCATATTCAATGATGTGTTTAGTGTACGTTTTATTTTTATAAGTTAATTTTTAATGCTAAAAATTTGAAAAGTTTGCCAAAACAATGTCGCCACCTAGTTACAAGTTACAACTCATGCATACAAAATCTGCCTGCCGTCACGAGTGTAACCATTTTATGTTCCTCATTGTGCATCTGTATAAGAATTATATTATATTATCTGTGGTAATAGGTATATAGACAGACAGACAGAGTTACTTTCGCATTTATGAAGTCAGTATGAATGGAAGTATGGATATAACTTTATAAAGGGTGTTTTCGTATCTACTTTGTTGAGTGTACTAATTTTTTCGATGTTATGGTAAATTCTACTTCTCTTTAGATAAATTAATTCGTGTGGCTTATCGTCCTCAATCATGCATTCTGTTCGCGCTAAAATGCAGTAGTAATCGTTTTCAAACGTTTCGCGAACTATTAATTGTTGCTCTTGCTCAGACTCTGGGACTATGGACTCAATTCTATTTTGAATTTCATTAATCTACCTTTAATAGAACCCCTACTTTTATTCCAATCTTTAAGCTCAGAATTTACATTAACGACGGGGTTAGCTATAGATTCGTCAGACTTTTGTGTCATTTTTGAAGGCTATGAAATGCAAGAGTACTTACAGCTGCAATCACCAGAGTCACGTACGCGTCTATGCAATGACACTCTCGTCCAGGATCCGATATACTGCGCGTAGGCCAACGATGCGATCTACGTAGCCGAATTTCGGGAGGTACTGCAGAATGTCTCTTAGTATAATACTGGAATGGCAGCATCGCATCGCATCGCACACTGGCCACCATACGAGGCTCTTATGGTGTGGCCGGGGTGCGAAAGATATTTCCTCTTTCGTGCTTGCCCCTTTTCGCGTGCATTACCAAGGTCGTTTGATAAATACTCCATAGTTTTGAGTGTAAAAACAAAATTTTGACAACATACATTATAGCGCCAAATATCTACCATATAATTTTTCGAATGAAATTTTGAAGCATTTACTATGCTAACTTTTCAAATCGATTAAGATAGGAAAAAGTGAATGCCCAGGTGGGACTCGAACCCACGATCTTTCCCTTACAGGGGGAATGCTCTGACCACTGAGCCACCGGGCCACACTTTGGATAGCTTCAGGTGTGGCCCGGTGGCTCAGTGGTCTTAGGGCGACGGTGGGAGCCATCTACCGACATTCATACGAAATATCGGAAACAATGAATGATGTTGCAATCATTTTTAAACATTGTTTTTTGATGACTCCGCCCAAATAATCGAATGAAATTTCATCTACCGACATTCATACGAAATATCGGAAACCGATATTTCGTATTAATGTCGGTAAATGGCTCCCACCGTCGCCCTAAGACGGTAGTATAGGAGAATTTGGATAGCTTCAGTTGTGGCCCGGTGGCTCAGTAGTCAGAGCATACCCCCTGTAAGGGAAAGATCGTGGGTTCGAGTCCCACCTGGGCATTCACTTTTTCCTATCTTAATCGATTTGAAAAGTTAGCATAGTAAATGCTTCAAAATTTCATTTGATTATTTGGGCGGAGTCATCAAACAACGATGTTTAAAAATGATTGCAACATCATTCATTGTTTCCGATATTTCGTATGAATGTCGGTAGATGGCTCCCACCGTCGCCCTAAGACGGTAGTATAGGAGAATTTGGATAGCTTCAGGTGTGGCCCGGTGGCTCAGTGGTCAGAGCATTCCCCCTGTAAGGGAAAGATCGTGGGTTCGAGTCCCACCTGGGCATTCACTTTTTCCTATCTTAATCGACTATATAATTTTTATTCATTTACATTTATATTTTCATGCATCATCAGGAGACAAATAAATACCTTTCATTTGAGATCTCAGTTATAAAAATCCGTCAAGCCATTAGGCCTGTAGAGGGGAAGAAAGTGACATACATGCATATAACATACGCATGTAACACATTACCCTCGCTGGCGCTGTCGGGTATCAGTGGGGGATCAGCCGCTGCGCCGCGACGTGTTGATCAGAGACGGCGCGCTCATTTTGCTATGCAATGGTTTTTGTTTTAATTTCTTCCTCTGCTTGCAGTGGCTACCGCGGGCCATTTAAAATTCGTCCGCAGGTCACTCTATGGCCCGCGGGCCTGGGGTTGAGCAGCCTTGCCCTAAAACTTCCCTATTGTTATCTTTGCAGGGTATCTACGAGATTTACCAGCTCGCTCTCGTGACGTGGAGGGACAATCTGTTCCAGAGATTGAACAAACAAGTCACCAATGCTGTACTTAAACTCATCGAGAGGGAACGGAACGGAGAGACGATCAACACTAGACTTGTCTCAGGGGTACGTTTGTTTAAGTCTTTTTTTACACAGGTTGTACCGACCCTGACTTTCGGACCTAAACCATCTTTTTCGTAGTATGGAAATCCCCTCGGGTGCCGGTTAAGTCGGACTCGAACCGACTAAATCTGCACGCCGTCACAGTATTAAGCCTACCAGACTTTGACTTCTTTACGCACAGAGAAGTCAGTCAAGGTTCATGATTGTCACAACAAAAGGTACTTTGATTTTGGCGTCATTTTCTGAAGTTGTTTCGAAAAATGAAGTTAGAGTAAACTGTGCCAGAAAGGTTATTATAAAATCCAAAAATATTGAGATGATAAACAAAATACATATTTCTTTTTATATTGACGTTTTAAAGTGCCGATTTAAAAGTCTGCAGAAATGACTTTAGACTTTGAATCATCATCATCATCATCATCATCATCATCAGGCTATATTAGTCCACTGCTGGACATAGCCCTCCCCCAATGAGCGCCATAGCGCCCTGTCTTCTTAGACTTTGAATACGGGCTCCTAATACCCCAGTCTGTTCTCTAGGTGATCAACTGCTACGTAGCCCTAGGACTGAACGAAGACGACACGAGTGCCCGAGGACAGAACCTCGCGGTGTACAAGGACACGTTCGAGGCGGTGTTCCTTGAGGACACGGAGCGGTTCTACACGCGCGAGAGCACCGACTTCCTGAGGAATAACCCCGTCACCGAGTATATGATCAAGGTAACTAGCTTCTTAGAGTCGATTAAGATAGGAAAATTTAACCGTCTTTGAGGTGACAGTGGAGCCATCTACCGACATTGTACCGACCCTGTAAGGGAAAGATTGCGGGTTCGAATCCCGCCTGAATCAATTCAAAAATTTTCCTATCTTAATCGATTTGAATAGTTAGCATGCTAATGCTTTAAAATTTTATAAAACATAAATAGATACAATATTTCAAGTACGTATCGTATGAAGTGTAACTATGTATGTTTGTATATCACAGGCGGAACAACGCCTGCAAGAAGAACAGCGTCGAGTCCAGGTATACCTGCACGAGACCACTATGGAGCGTCTCGCGAAGACCTGCGACAGAGTCCTCATCGAGAAGCACTTGGAGATATTCCACGCAGAGTTTCAGGTAACTATTCACTAGCTTTTATTGATGTTATGCATAGCGCCATCTAGCGACAGCAAGCTGAACTACGCCGATACTAGGTGGTTTTGAACTTGTAATTAGTGCCATCTAGTGACAGTAACGATATTATGACAAAAGTATCGATCCTGAATCGCGATAGTTGAAGTTCTTGCGCTAGTATAGAATTCAACTAATTTCCATGAGCCTGGTACTTCATGCAAATGTACCAGGGTCACAAAAAAACTAATGCCGTGACCGCGACCCACAGGAACCCATACCTGGGATAAAATAAAGGTCAAACGGGTTGGAAAATATCCTATGTCTGTCTCCTGGTTCTCAGCTATCACCTCCACCAATTTTCAGCCAAATCGATGCAGCCGTTCTTGACTTATAAATAGTGTAACTAAGTACACTTTCTTTTATATATGCGACTAGCTTATACCCGTGGCTCCGCCCGCGTGGATGTCAGTTATCGCACAGCGTATGTCCTTTCTCAAGGCTTAGTCTACCGCTATACAAAATTTCAGCAAAATTTGTTCTGGTGGTGGTTCCGTTGGTTAATAATACAAAAATATTGTTATTATGTCAAGGATCTACTTATAATTAGTATATTTCATGTTGAGATTTATGACACAAGTTGATATCGCGTCATACACAATAAAAACAGATTTTTGAATACTAAGCAGTTTGATTTATAAGTTCAATCCCTTTCATAGATGCAAGTTGTTAGTATTTCACAAATCATGTGGCGTATCCTCTATTTTCCCCTTACCGGGGACGATGGCACTTGATTTGTGTCATCTGGCCCGCTAAACATATCAACGGGCCAGTTAAAACTTTTTTTTCCCATGTGGCCCGACACCGGGCCAAGTCACCGGGGCAGATGGGATACACCCAGAATTAGTGCTATTGAATCTTGCCTTCAAATCCAAATCTTTCCTATAACTATCTTTAGAGTTGATCTGGATGGTAGATTCGGATGGATTCAAACAAAGTTCGGTAGCTTAGTGGTGAGAACATTCACCCTGTAAGAGAAAGATCGCGGGTTCGTATCCCGCCTGAACCGATGCAAAAATAATCCTATCTTAATCGATTTGAATATTATATTTTGTCACAGAAACTTCTAGACGGCGACAAGAACAGCGACCTGGGCCGTATGTACGCGCTGGTGGCGCGTATCCCCGACGGGCTGTGCGAGCTGCGGCGCCTGCTGGAGCACCACATCCACGCGCAGGGGCTGCAGGCCATCGACAAGTGCGGCGAGTGCGCGCACACCGTACGTACACACACACACGCACGCACGCACCCATGCACGCACGTGCACACGCACACACATGGACGAGTTGTACGAGCTGCGGCGCCCATCCGTATCCCTCTTCCCCCGCCCCCTTTTTTTTGCCCCATGGACACATCCTCTCTTTTCTGCCCCCTTTTTCACGTGCAGCTATCACCAGGATACATTTCCCCTTCCCACAGCCCCTTATTACGTGCGGATATCCCCCATAGACACATCCTCCTTTCCTACTGCCCCTTTTTACGCGCGGATATCCCCATGTACACATTTCCCCCTTTCCCCCGCCCCCTTGTTTACGTGCGTATGTTCCCATGGACACATCTCCCCCTTTCCCCCCAACCCCTTGCTTACGTGCGGATAATCCCATGGACACATCTCCCCCTTTCCCCCGCCACCTTGTTTACGTGCGTATATTCCCATGGACACATCTCCCCCTTTCGCCCCACCCCCTTGCTTACGTGCGGATAATCCCATGGACACATCTCCTCCTTTCCCCCGCCACCTTGTTTACGTGCGTATATTCCCATGGACACATCTCCCCCTTTCGCCCCACCCCCTTGCTTACGTGTGGATAATCCTATGGACACATCTCCCCCTTTCCCCCGCCACCTTGTTTACGTGCGGATATTCCCATGGATACATGTTCCCCTTTCCCCTGCCCCCTTGATTACGTGCGGATATTCCCATGGACACCACCCCCCCCCTCTCCCCACCAGAGCCATCGATGAAAGTCCCAAGCACTATACTGTGAAAAAGTACAAACTTGTAGTATAGAACCATACTCCATTCAATGAGGTACATAACTAAACGATAACAATGATATAATGTGTCTTTTAATATGCTTTATTTAGGAAATTAGTGTATTAATAATAGGGGTTAAAGTATGTTTTAATATGCTTTATTTAGGAAATTAGTGTATTAATAATAGGGGTTAAAGTATGAAATTGCCGTTTCATTGTAATAGGTACTTCGAATTGACATAGAACCTTCATGGTTTGAGACTTTTGAGTGAAACTTTTTCCACATGGTACCTATGTAGTACTTCATTTAAAAATGTGCAACATTCGATTATCGACTTTCAGTTGTTTTTTTTATTCAGCTTAGACAAGAAAGATGGATACTTCGAAAATTCGAGTGATTTTTGAATACGAGTTCCGACGCGGAACTAACGCGGCAGAAACAGCTCGCAATATCAATGTTGCGTTTGGAGAGGGGACTGCTAATGAACGCACCGTGCGATTTTGGTTTAAACGCTTTCGTGATGGAAACTTTGATTTGAAGAACGAACCACGAGGAAGGCCGTCCCACACAGGTGAATAACAATGAATTGAAAGACATGGTGGAAGCCGATCCGAGCCAAACTACCCAGGAATTAGCTGCATGGTTTAACGTTACCTTACCAACAATATTGACTCATTTGCGTCAAATCAATAAAATAAAAAAAAAGTGAAAAATGGGTACCTCATGATTTGACTGATCTGTAGAAAGAAATGCGTGTTGAAACTTGTGTTGCCTTGTTGAATCGAAACAGAAATGAAGGAATATTGGATCGAATTGTGACATGTGATGAAAAGTGGATTCTTTACGATAACCGTAAGCGAAAAATGCAATGGCTGACCCCAGGTGAAACGCCACAACAGTGTCCTAAAGCAAAGCTTACCAATAAAAAGGTAATGGTAACTGTTTGGTGGTCTCAGCATGGTGTTATTCACTATAGCTTTCTACGATCTGGTCAAGCAATAACGGCAGATGTCTACTGTGCCGAACTCCGAACAATGATAGCAAAACTAGCAGTGAAACAGCCCCGACTCATGAATCGATCTTCACCATTATTGCTCCATGATAACGCGAGACCTCATACAGCACGAGAAACCGTTTTAACTCTACAGGAACTGCAATTAGAAACTATCCGTCACCCTCCGTATTGGCCAGACCTTGCTCCAACAGACTACCATTTTTTTGTGATTTGGACAATTTTCTATGTGATAAAAAGTTTTCTTCTCAGGAGGCAGTACAAAATGCTTTCACACAGTTTGTCGAATCTAGATCACCAGAGTTCTATCGCAAAGGCATAAATGACCTTCCTACTAGATGGCAGCAATGTATAGATAATAATGGTAATTATTTTGATTAAATAAATACGTTAAATTAAAAAAAAAAACGAATTTCAATTTGTCAGTACAAATCGGCAATTTCATACTTTAACCCCTAATATTATTCAGTTTAGAAACTCATTTCAAGAACAAAAAACGAATGAAAGTTCATTTGTCAGAATATGGGTGATTGGGTACAGAAATTTTAGATGTTCGCATTTTAGGTGCAAGCTAAACTCTACCACTGTGTGGCGTACAAAAATATGTCTCACAATTAAAATTAAGTTATTCGAAAGTTAAAATTATCATATACATTATCATGTAAAAAAAGACAATTATCACAATTAACCATTATTTAAAAATTCGTCAATAGTATAAGAACATTTATCCCTTAAGTTGAACTTATACAAATTATGATAATTTACGAATTTGACATTGTAAGAAGTTGTCGTTTTAAGAAGTGGACATTTTATGAAGCTGTTATTTTAAGAAGTGGACGTTTTGCGTCCGGTTGTCATTTTAAGAAGTTGTCATTATGAGCTGAAAAGCAGAAGAGGAGTATCGTCGTTACGTCAGAATGGGCGGAAATACGTGAGCGTTATGACAGTGACGCGAGTTCCATGATTCTTGTTCACCCAAAAAGTGCTTTTCAGTTGTGTTGGGGATCCTTCGATATTAAAATAAACTAAATGTTTGGACTGTATAAATATATTGGCAACTAGGAGCACAAAATAAGTGTAGTCCTCGATGGCTCACAAACAAGTCTGCCCCCACCTCGGCATCGCTACCCAATCACCGTCAACGCCGCCGAGGTGTCGTGATAGGCGACCAATCCCCACGCTGCTGCCTCCCGTGCGTCTTGCTCGCCCCTCCGTGGTCGTGAGTGCCCGCGACTGGCGAGAACAAGTTGAAAAATCTAACATTGTGTATTTGTATTTGCAGGATCCTAAAGTTTACGTGTCGACAATACTGGAGGTGCACAAGAAATATAATGCGTTGGTTCTCGTCGCGTTCAACAACGACTCCGGCTTTGTGGCCTCACTAGATAAGGCTTGCGGCAGATTTATTAACAGTACGTATTTTTATTATTTTTATACCACTGAGGTGGCCGACAAGCACGCGGTCCACCTGATGAAAAGTGGTTACCGTGGCCTATGGACGTGTGCAATACCAGGGGAGTCACACTCGTGCTGTAAACACAGAGAGTTTCTGTGCCGTTAGTGTAGAAGACAAAGCAGGAACAGCCTTTGGACTTCCCACTGACAGCACAAAAACTCTCCAGTGAGCTCTGGCTACCCTGCTCACCAGCGGGAACACAACACGAGGTTATTAAGGCCGCGGCATTTTGTAGGGCGGAGGTACTTCCCTAGACGGAGTGTCGTGTCCTACCTCCTATTATATTTTAAATATAATTGTGGTATGGCACTATGGTAGATTTAATGGCAAGATAGAGAGGTCCTTAGATGCGTCGGACACGTAGAGATAATGGAGAAAATATGATAATGGAAGCAAAACGTCAGCTACCAATAGATACGTAAATTGAAATTGGAACTTGTGGCGATACCACATGTACCCAGCGCCATCTAGCGACATCAAGCAGAACTTCTACGATACTACAAATCCTGCATCGCGAAAGTGAAGTTCCTGCGCTGGTACAATACATATACAACATCCCAACGACAATCGTTGGGCCGCGGCCCGCCAGGCGTGATCACCTTGCCTGGTCGGAGGATCCTCCCTTTGTGTTGGAGGAACATCACACCTGGGTACATGTGGTATCGCCACAAACTCAATGGACAACCTTTGAGGCGTAGCGGTAGTAAACACGGCCGCTACGCAGGAGGCGCAGGTTCGACCCCTCCCAATGCAAATATTTGTCCTTCTTCATCCTAGCGTTAATACCAGTCGCATCCGAAGCTATCAACTTGGAGTCTGGGGTCCACTTTTACCAGTTCAACTGATGATTTTGGCTGAACTTCGACATTTTCCGTGAAGCGACAGCCACCTGACCTCCACAACCCAAAGGCGATATCGAAGCATAGCAGTTAGACCAGACCTTGGACTTTTGAGGGCTCTAACTACCCGCAACGACTGCAATAGATGTTTTTATGGCAACCGGGACTGACGGCTTAACGTGCTCTCCGAGGCACGACCAGACCAATGTAAATATCCATGCATACAAATATTTGCACTGAGCGGGGAATCGAACCTGCGCCTCCTGCGCAACGACCACGTTCACCACCGCTACGCCACGGAGGCTGTCAAATGCAAATATTTGTATGCATGAATATGGGTATTTGCATTGGTCTGGTCGTGCCTCGGAGAGCACGTTAAGCCGTCGGTTCCGGCTGTCATACAAACATCCATAGCAGTCGTTACGGGTAATTGGAGCCCTTAAAAGTCAAACAACTTGTTTAACTGTAATGCTTCGATATCGCCTTTGGGTTGTAGAGGTCAGATGGCAGTAACTTCACGGAAAATATCGAAGTTCAGCCAAATCCGTAGTTAGACTGGTAAAAGCGGACCCCAGACCCGAGGTCAAAGCTTCGGATGCGACTGGGATTAACGCTAGGATGAAGGATTCCGTACATCACCGTATAAATTATGTATATGCAATGAAATGTTGCAGATAATCATAAAATGTCACAGCACAATCTATAGATTCAATAGTAGAAATTCTATAAGATATGTGTTGGCTCCCGGTGGAGTGGAATAGCACCACCCTAGCTCTTCCTTTGGGTGTCGTAGAAGGGACTAAGGGATAGGGCTGTTCGCCATCCGACAGTCAACATACAGCCCAAGATAAAGTGCCCGGTAGACGGCAATAGGCTCGCCCCCTATTACGTGGGACCGAAAATCTTAATCGGCAAAATATGTGTGGTAATACATCTCTGCCTACCCCTTCGGGGATTTATGCAACGTTTAAATCTTCTCTAAAACTTTTTAAACCTATAGCTTTCAAAAAATTATGTAAATTTCTTTCGGCCTTTGTGCATTTATTTTATACTAGCTTTTTCCCGCGGCTCCGCCCGCGTGGATGTGGGTTATTGCGACCAAACATAACCTATGTCCTTTCGCAAGGTCCCATCTATCCCTATACCAAATTTCATTATAATAACAGACAGTCAGAGTTACTTTCGCATTTATAATTTTAGTATGGGTTTGTGCAAATAAATAAATCATATATATTTTTCCCAGGTAACGCAGTGACAAAAGCAGCTAATTCCTCATCCAAGTCTCCAGAACTATTGGCGAAGTACTGCGACCTTCTGCTGAAGAAGTCAAGCAAGAACCCCGAAGAGGCGGAGTTGGAAGATACGCTGAATCAAGTGGTATGGACTGACTAAAAGTTTCAAATTCAATTTTTTCCTTAATATCGATTTAAATAGCCTCAAAAACAGATATAGAAGGAGAAATTTCAATTGGCTAGGGCGAGGTCTGGTAGCTTAGTGGTCAAAGCATTGCCCCTGTAAGGCAAGGATCGCGGGTTCAAACCCCGCCTAGACCAATTAAATTTTTTCTATTAAAATTCAAATTTTCCTTAATATATCTGTCTTTGAGGTGTCGTTGGTTCCTATATAATATATAAATAAGTAAATAAGCATTCTTCCTGTAAGAGAAGGATCGCGGGGACGAACCCGGCCTGAACCAATTCAAAAATGTTCCTATGTTAATAATAGGGTAATAGGGAATATGCATGTGATTCTAATACCGCCCATGTTTTCTTTACATGTGGTCTTTTCTTTTAGATTTCCTACATATTAATATTTTTTAATTTAATTACGATTTGATTAAGAAAATTAATGCTGAAAAGTGCGTAAGTTGTGAGGAAAATTCAAATGAGCTAAAACGTAACGTTATTGGTACACAGTTCTGAATAATGACGTTTGTAATTACTTTGACGTCATATCCCGTTACAAAAAAATATCAGTTTATGTCGTCTGGTGTCTATTTATTGTGAATAATTGTCCAGTTGCATTATTAAATTAATGTAAAACACAAAATATGAATATTATACAATTCAAAACTCGTTTGCAAGTATTCACGACATCATGTAGTTGATAGCTGTCATGTACATTGACGTCACGACAAGCGTGCCAACATGGCGGTCGTTTGAAAAGCTGCGATATCAGCCTACTATTTTTTTTTTTATAAACCAAGTGTTGTCTGTTTGGCACTGTTCCTTTTTTTAATATTTATATAATGATACTAGCTGTCGCCCGCGGCTCCGCCCGCGTGGATATCGGTTATCGCGAATCGGGGTATGAAAAATAGACGTTGGCCGATTCTCAGACCTACCCGATATGCCCACAAAATTTCATGAGAATCGGTCGAGCCGTTTCGGAGGAGTTTGGGAACGAAAACTGTGACACGAGAATTTTATGTATTAGATATAAATAATCATTTAAAAATATAAAAACAAAACATGCATATTCCCTATTGATTTGAATAGTTAGCATGCTAAATGCTTTCAAATTGCATTCAAGTACTTAAATATTTGGTATGCGTTGACTAAGTACACGACTGGGAAAGTACCACCGCCCTACAGAATGCCGCGGCCATAATAACCTCGTGTTGTGTTCCCGGCGGTGAGTAGGGTAGCCAGAGCTCACTGGAGAGTTTTTGTGCTGTCAGTGGGAAGACCACAGGCTTGTCCTACTTTGTCTTCTACACTGACGGCACAGAAACTCTGTGCTTGCAGGGTCGGCAGTGACTTCCCTGGTGTTGCACGCGTCCATAGGCCACGGTCACCACATTCCATCAGGTCGGCCATGTGCAAATAACTAAAAATGGCTACAAAAATCCACCTTTCGAGCTGTTTTCGATTAAGTAGTCATAATTTGACTAAATGGATGTTTTTTACAGCGTACCCGGATTTATCACGCGACAAGTCGACCGCAAAGTTCGCACACATGTCATAGTTATCATAATTCACGGCACAATAGAGAGGAATAGAGGACATAAATACATACATATACTCATGCCTGTTAATTCCCGAAGGGGTAGGCAGAGGTGTATTAATACCCACGTTTCGTCAATTATGATTATCGGACCCAATAAGGGCGAGCCCATTGCCGTCTAACCGGTACTTTGGGTTCTATATTATATTATATTAGGGTTTTATGTTTACTATCGGATAGTGAACAGCCCTATCCCTTAGTCCCTTCTACTACACCCACAGGAAGAGCTGCAGTGGTCCTATTCTACTCCACCGGGAATCAATACGTTTTTACTCATCTAATTTTGTGGTGGGATGCACTATGTCAGTTGCTGACGGTATAAACCAGTTACCAAAACCTTCATTTCTGTTCCAGATGGTTGTGTTCAAATATATAGAAGACAAGGATGTGTTCCAGAAGTTTTATAGCAAGATGCTGGCGAAACGGCTGGTGCAGCACATGTCCGCTAGTGACGATGCAGAGGTGAGTAGCCTAGAGTATAGGCAGACGATAATACGGGCCAAAGTTTCGGACAATCAGTTTCAAAGAACAGTGTGCAAACGATAAGACATTAACAGTTGCAGACTGTATATATTGTCAAAATAAATAATTATATAATTTTGTTGTATGTTTGCAGGCATCAATGATCTCAAAATTGAAACAGGCGTGCGGTTTCGAATACACAAGCAAACTACAAAGGATGTTCCAGGTAAGTAGATATATATTTCTTCCTATAAGGAGCACTAGTAATCGAAATTACCATTTATTTATTTATTTATGTATTATTTTGTGAAACATAGGTACCTATTACAAAAGATCTTAGTATTAAATATCAGTGCACCATGTCCTACCACCCTAATTCTTTCAACTGAGCTAAATTGATTATGTTAGGGTTGGATTCACGTCAGGAACCTTCTGGACTACTATGTTGAATTTGCAAAATGTTGAATTTTCTAGAATCCATTAATGAACCGGAGCCTCTCAATTGTAAGGCTGACTGCTTAACCTCTAAGCTACCGATGCACTCCAAGAGGTTACTAAAGGCATCGGTGACGCTTGCACGACACCACATGGGAAGAGAAGGGGTGGCCCAAATTCTACTCTACCGGGAACCACGCGGCTAGAAAAATTCTCTACTTACCATTATTTTTTTAACCATTAGTGATGTTAACCTGCAGAAGCCACCATGACCCAAACTTCATAACGGGCCATCGCTCTTACCTGTGTTGGGAGCATGCGCTGACAAACTACCAGCTTTTATAAACTGACGAAGGTCTGACGTTCACGGGCTCTTAGTCCATTTGCTTGAGTAGTATAGTTGAGCGAACAATTCATTTCCAAGTTTGTTTCAAGCATTTCCAATCTAATTATTCTTGGATTTTATAATAGCCTTTCTGGCACAGTTTACTCTTAAATATCTTATACTTCGCACCCGACAACCAGTACCTACTGTAATGTATTAACCCCTATACTTCCAGGACATAGGCGTCTCCAAGGACCTGAACGAGAACTTCCGCAAGCACATGGCGAACAGCTCGGAACAACCACTCCACATCGATTTCAGCATACAAGTACTGTCCTCCGGCAGTTGGCCTTTCCAGCAGTCATCCTCCTTCCAGCTGCCTACCGAAGTGAGTCGTATTGAACAATAGAATCTGAAATATTTTGGGCTTAGCGTGTATTTCTCAGAGGATGTAACTTTCTTTTTATGAAATCAAGGGGGCGAGGGTGGGGTTAATTTAAAGTTAAACCTAAATTTGTGGGGTGTATCCCATCTGCCCCGGTGACTTGGCCCGGTGCCGGGCCACATGGGAAAAAAAACTTTTAATTGGCCCGTTGATATGTTTAGCGGGCCAGATGACACAAATCAAGTGCCATCGTCCCCGGTTAGGGGAAAATAGAGGATACGCCACGTAATTTGTGAAATACTAACAACTTGCATCTATGAAAGGGATTGAACTTATAAATCAAACTGCTTAGTATACAAAAATCAGTTTTTATTGTGTATGACGCAATATCAACTTGTGTCATAAATCTCAACATGAAATATACTTATTATAAAAGTACAGTATACAGTGCTCTACAGTACCTATACATTGTGCTATTGGTGAAGAAGACACAAATATTATTCCCGTGGCGTAAGTTCAATCCCTTTCATAGATGCAAGTTGTTAGTATTTCACAAATCACGTGGCGTATCCTCTATTTTCCCCTTACCGGGGACGATGGCACTTGATTTGTGTCATCTGGCCCGCTAAACATATCAACGGGCCAGTTAAAACTTTTTTTTCCCATGTGGCCCGGCACCGGGCCGAGTCATCGGGGCAGATGGGATACACCCAATTTGTGGGGAAGCCCTTGTGCCATCGGCCGCCATCTTGAAAAAGGGGTTTCAAATAGATTTTATTGTTTATCTGACTATTTTTTTGTGAGACCAAATGCATGTTAACATTATTTGTTGCAAATAAGATTATTTACAATTTTTGTCAAGAAACCCCGAATCATTCTTATAAGTTAGAACCATATATTTTATAAGTTTGGATTTCATGAATTTCTCTTCATTTAATACACCATGTTTGCTAAAGAGACACACCATGTTTTATCTTTGTGATTGGCTCTAGCGACGGCGCAAACTGACCTCCGCCCCCCATGCGCGCGGGCCTGAGGGTGACGGGTGGAGCCGCCCGACACCCTAGCAGAAGCAGGCCACGGCGTCCCCACACCGGGGTTGAGTCGGGGACCGCGTGGTCCCCCCCTTCCCGAGGAGGGCCAGACCGAGAGGGATGGCCCTGGGTCAGACAGGGTGCGAGGGATATCTCGCATGACAACCTCACCTTCGGCCTAGCACTACGACCCAGAGACGGCGTGCGGTTTAGTCGGTTCGAGTCCGACATAACCTCCCCCTCCGGCTCCGGAGGGGTGGGTATCCGTGGGGATTTCCCGCACGTAAAAAAAAGGCTCTAGCGACGGATGGTATAAAACACAGGATATTAATTTGGAATTAATTATTTAATTTTTTGATTCACGAATGAATTGGTCCACGTTTAAACCATTTATGATGGTACGAAAATGCTCAAGGATATTTACATCTTATATGGCGAGGCACAATCGAGGCGGTGAGTCTACTCGCATGGAGCCCAGCATAGGATCTGAGGCCAGAGCCCTTTCGGTGCTATTTCGGTACCGACAGTTGGTAAAGGGCAGGATCCGAACTTCAAAATGATTTTCGCACATAAAATAAAAATGTCAAAATTTCAGGCTACGACTACGCCCGCGTACAAAGTCGCGTGTACAATATAACTCTTCGAGAGATTTATAGATAGCTATTATAATTTTCCAGTTGGAGCGATCAGTGCACAGGTTCACCACGTTCTACTCCTCGCAGCATTCCGGGCGCAAGCTCAACTGGCTGTACAACATGAGCAAGGGAGAACTTGTCACCAACTGCTTTAAGAACAGGTAAGTTTTTATATTGGGAATATAGGGTCTTCAATGAAAACACTTGTACTATTCCACATTATTTATTGAATTCCTGACCGGTTTCACCTTACGGCATTATCACCGAATCAGGAAACATCAGGAATTCAATAAATAATGTGGAATAGTACAAGTGTTTTCATTGAAGATGTGTAGCAAGTTCCACCAAGTGCCATCAATCAACAGTATAAGCAGGGAATATAGGGCTTTACCAACGGCCTTTGGGCCTTTGTTCTAATAATGATAACGCTAAAAGATTAAGATTTTCATCAAAAGATCATCAGCATCGCCGTTGATTGATTTGACCTCTAACGGAACAATTATTTAATCAGTATAAATTCAAACTTTGAAAACACATAGATCGACAAGTCATTGCTTCGACAGACAATTATTAGACGACACACACCTTTGAATTACCACTATTTCGACAGACGATTATTCGACAGACAATACTTAGACAAGTCATCTTCGAATGAACACTACTTCGACAGGTTTTTTATCATTCACCTATTACTGGATGGTTTAAAAAAAACACGAAGGCTAAAGCGGGAACTCCGCTCCGTTTCGCTCCCGCCTTAGCCTTCTAACCTAACCTAACCTATCCGAGTCGAGGTGCTCTTAGTCGGGGTGTTAACCATAATGAAGTAATTTGAGGCATAAAAACCAAAGAAAAAAAAAACAGTTGCAATTCAGCGAAAGAACAAAAAAAAATCTGTCGAAGTAGTGGTCATTCGAAGATGTTACGTGCCTAAGTATTGGCTGTCGAATAATCGTATGTCGAAGTAGTGGTAATTCGAAGGTGTGTGTTGTCCAATAATTGTCTGTCGAAGCAATGACTTGTCGATCTGTGTTTCCGAAGTTCACTACATGTCGAAGTAATGTACTGTCTAAATTGAGTCCGTAACTGAATCAGTGAACTACATTGGGAGCGTAAACTAAGACTTAATTATCAAGTCACTTGGGTATCCCACTTTCTTGAAAGTGTGTCAGCTGATCTTGCTTCAGCCTCAACCCTTAGGGAACTATGGAAGATGTTGGGACTGGGCTAACCTAGCCTAACCTTACTTGCAAGTCAAGTGTTACTACACTGCCAGCACGGTATGTTGGCCGGTAAGTACTAAGAGAACTTGGCAGAGCTTGCTTGCTCTGTCTCATATTACACGGCCGTTATGTACCACCTTATCAACTCAACTACAGATAGATGACTAGTAGACCGTTTTACTCGGTCAATATCGTAACTATAGAGGGCAGAGATAAGGAGAATCATCTGCGTATAAAAGTCAAAAGTCAAAAATCATTTATTCTGCATAGATTATTAAAACGGCACTTACAAAAGGTAAAGTTTAAAAAAAAATCTAGATTAGCAAATGGACCAACGATTCGAAACGCGGCCTCAACCTGAGAAGACTCCGACAAGAAACTCAGCAGGCATTTTTTTTGGTCTATTTACAAACATTTGCTTAGTCTACTTAGTCTAAATATAATAGTTTGCTTGAGTAGCATAGTTGAGCGAACAGCTCATTTCCAAGCTTGTTTATCATCTTAATATTCTTGGATTTTATAATAGCCTTTTTGGCACAGTTTAGTCTTAATTACATTTTTAAATTTATTCACAGGTAAATCTCTAATTTCATTAGGGAGCTTGTTGAAAAAGCGTATACAGTTACCCCGGCAAGAATTACTAATTTTATGGAGTCTACTATCACAAGCACAACTATATGAAATGGTGTCCGTTAACATGTATTAAATTAGGGTAGGGGCCACATTAGCATCAGAGTCAAATCAATAACTGTACTATTTACAGTTTTCAAAATAAAATTACTCTGAATGCACGTTTCCTTATAATTTTGCTTTGAGGTTATATTTACTACAATATTTTGTACAACGTAACATACGTTTAAATCTATGAATCTATCGTTGAAATCTATTATATAAAAATGAATCGCTAAATGTGTTGCTAAGCGCAAATCTCGAGAACAGCTGAACCGATTGCGCTAATTCCTTATTTAGAATATTCCTTGCAGTACGAGGATGGTTCTTACGCAGAGAAAAATTGTGCAGAGATTCCGGAAAGCCAAAATAATTGAGTGACGCATAATGGCATAGGGGTGCTACGGGGTTGAAGTATGCCACGAGCGCAGCCGAGGCGGGTCAGCTAGTTCTTAATAATTAAGTACTTTAGTCGACAATGATAGTAAGCTATGTCCATGTACTGGCTGCCACTATTCCTTGAAATAATGGGTGCAATGGTGTCAATTTGAAGTCTTAATTATTTTTTTTTTTTTTTTGCAGATACACGTTACAGGCTAGTACCTTCCAAATGGCAGTTCTTTTGCAATATAACGACAACACATCTTGGACCGTCCGCCAATTGGAACAACACACCGGCATCAAGGGCGACTTCCTTATACAGGTAAACATTATATAGCCTCTACTCTTGAGCAGTTTAGTACGCATACTCCCACCTGATGGAAAGGTTACCGTGGCCTATGGACGTGTGCAACATCAGGTGAGTCTTACTCGTGCTGCCGACCCTGCAAGCACAGAGTTTCTGTGTCGTCAGTGTAGAAGACAAAGCAGGACAAGCCTGTGGTCTTCCCGCTGACAGCACAAAAACTCTCCAGTGAGCTCTGGCTACCCTACTCACCGCCGGGAACACAACACGAGGTTATTATGGCCGCGGTATTCTGTACGACGGAGGTACTTCCCCAGTCGGACTGCTCAATTGCGACGGGAATACCGTTTGTCCGTACCGAAGTCTAACGAAGTGTATTTAACGGTATGCTGTATCTGCTGCTGTGGTTTGCGGTCGACTACGAATTTATATCATCAATAGAATTTATTGTTGTACAGGTGCTACAGATTTTGCTGAAGGCGAAACTGCTAGTATGTCAAGACGACGAATCTGAACTCTCAGAGTCTTCCGTCGTCGACCTCTTCGTAGGCTATAAGAAGTGAGTATCACCATCATCGTACGAATAAAATAGGAAAAGTTTTGAATAGATTCAGGCGGGATTCGAACTTGCGATCCTTAACTCGCGATCCTTCTCTTACAGGGAGAATGCTTTGACCACTAACCTACTGAACCATGCCTGAATCGATCAAATTTTTTCCTTTTTTTATATAAATCTGTCTTTGAGGCGACGGTGGGGCCATCTACCGACACTTGTACGGACTATCGGAAACAATGAATGATTTTAAACATTTATTTTTGATAACTCCGCCCAAACAATCATTATTGTTAACTTTTAAGCCTTTTTTTCAATTCAGTAAAGGTCAGTACCCCTAGCACGAACAACTTTAGTATTCGTATGATAATCGTATTGACAGAACGGAGCATTGCGATTGGCCGGCTGCCTACTTGTGTGAAGCCGGCCAATCGTAATGCTCCGTTCCCCCAATACGTTCACGATACGATTCCGATAGTTGTTCGTGCTAGGAGTACAGTTTTCAGACTAACTGCGAAACGGCTGCACTATGATATTCTGACTGCTTTGTGGCATTAAATCTAAGCACTTCCGTGCTCCGGAGGGCACTTTATAAGTCAGTCCCAAATAACTCAAGCCGAAGGCCTATAGTGGCAAACTGAACAACTCTGTCAGTGGCTGGCCACTAACCACACCTCAGATTGGGAGGTCAAACGACAGTCCCACACAATATAGTCGTAAAAAGCCACATCATATTTAAGCGGACCTTGGAATACAAGGAGAAGGCTTCGGATTCGACCGCGTCTAACGAAATAATGATGGTGATGATGATTAAGAATTTTTTACCATTACTTTATAAGACTTTCGGTAGATGACTCCAATGTTGCTTCAAGTTTGAATTTCAAATATCCAGGACCTGACCAGAATAGGGCCACCCCAGCTCTTCCTGTGCGTGTCGTATAAGGCGACTTAGGGATAGGGCAGTTCTGAAATTATTCTAAAATTATTTAAAAAAAAAATACCGTTTAGAAATCCTAATTTAGAAAATAAAAACCGAAATTGAATCACTAGTCAGCCTAGATTATTTGTTTAATATGTGTTTTTGTAAAAAGTTGCCACAAGATTGTTTACCCTAAGTTATACTCTGTCCATTCATTTAGTTTCTCTTTGATAGCTCACACATAATGGTCGATATAACTTTGTTCTAGCGTCAACACCTAAAACTCCGAACAAAAATTAGGCACCATTCATTGACAAGGCCACGGCAGCCTGGAAGCAATTTTAGGGATGGAGTTAGTCGATCGACTTCGCTTTTATATATACATATAAATTAACATTGAAATCGACTAATTCTTTTTAATTTTCTAGATGTTGTAGTAGTTAAATTGTTACATTACTGCCGGTTTTTTAATAACATTTAATTGATTTAAGACTTTTAATTGTCACGCGGGCACTATTAAAGGATATATCGAAGTTCCGTTGTTGTCTTTTAAATCGAAAAACTCCAAAGATATATTCCACAATGTGAATTAGGTATATGTTTTGAAGATTAGCGTGTGCGCTATGGTTATGGCCCACAATCGGTTTATGATAAATAAATAAAATGTACAGACACGAAATATCTTCTGCTTTATTATTATGTATAGGTAGATAGTAAATAAAACTCCACGTAAAATCATGAAATCAATTGCATTTATCGATTTATGATGTTTTAAATCGAAGTTTTTAACTTAATCGATATTTTAAATTTTTGTGCAATCACTACATCAATCTGTCAAAACGAAAATAAACGAGTGGGCAGAGTATAGGTACCTAACTAAAAAAAAAATATACCACTACAGCTTGTGTTATGGAATCTAGAATGCGGATAAACATACTTAGATACTTTTTTTGTAAATACATACATATTGTACATAGAAACACCTAGACCAATGCAAATATACATATTCAAACATACAAATATTTGCATTTAGCGGGGGTCGAACCCGCGCCTCCTGCGTAGCGGCCGCGTTCACTACCGCCACGCCACGGAGGCTGTCAAAACTAAATGTAGTATGTATTTTATAGTGTACTTTTCTGTTTTGTAGCAAAAAGCTTCGCGTGAATATCAACATACCTCTCAAGACTGAGTTGAAGGTGGAACAGGAAGCAACACATAAACACATCGAAGAGGACAGAAAGATGCTTATACAGGTAATATACACCCATCACGTCCTTAGAGCCAGGGTCCACGGGTTCGAATCTACTAGCCTTAATAATTAGTAATTTTAGTACCTAATATATAAAAAGAAATTTTCAATGTACGCATGCCTAGCTTAACTAGCTTGTGTTATGGTCTTTAGAATGCGGATAAACATACTTTGATAATTTCTTTTTGTATATACACACATATTACATGCTCGAGGCAAGCTGATTACCCTATCATGAAGGTGCAGATCTGGTGGATCCTCCCAGCTCTCGTACTAGTTGCTCTGGAATACGAGCCTGGCGAAGGGAAAGCATTTTCAAAAAGGAACCCGAAATTAAAAAAGAACTTGCCTTGATCTAAATTTGTCATGCACCATGCAACCTTGCCCAGTAAGCCGGCAAGACTGGAGTTAAAGTGACTCCTCGCTGCAGGTCTATCTTTGCAATAGAATTTTAGAGAATTGTTTCATCCAATATTTTTGATTTGTTTTGTACCTAAGCATTGTTCTTTTTTACATAGTACACGTCAATATGCCTTCACCTCGCCTGATGGTAAGCTGTAGGCAAAGTCTCAGGAAAGAGGATCGTCATTACATACACGTACCGTGTTAACATTTCAATACCAAGTAATCACACAGTTTTGAGAGTTCATTTTGTTACACTTTATTTAATATTGTATCTATTTTGTCCCCAGGCCGCAATAGTCCGGATAATGAAGACCCGCAAAACTTTGAAACACCAGCATTTGGTAGTCGAGGTTTTGAACCAGCTGTCTTCCCGTTTCAAGCCAAGAGTTCCGGTCATCAAGGTACGTAAGGGCACCAAAAGGAAAAAACTAGTGATGTGTTTACTCGAGTTAAAATTGCCATAATTCGAGTTGAACTCGAGTTGCATGACTCGTGTTAGCCCCTTTTTTTGCGTGTGGAACCCCCCATGGGCTTCACCCCATCGGTGCCGACGATGGAGTGAGCGTGTCGGAATCCAACTGACTAAAACCACACGGTGACCTTCCCAAGTGTCCATTGCCGGGCACCCCGGGTAAGCCCTCGAAAGGATAACACCAGGGTTCCCGCGGACTAACAGGACACACCGCAGTGTCGTGTTAGTCCCTTTAGATATAACTAGCACTTGGTTTAGTTTAGTTTACCTGGGCTGTTCCCCACTTAGCCTGTTGATTGGGCCATTGTGCGTACCATCTTAACTCTCATTTCAACCAACCCAGATCCTCCCAAAAAGCCAGCAGCCTTTTCAGGTTTCCACATGCTTCCCGGAGTGACGCTGGTGACTGGAGGAATTTCGCCCGTTGTGCGGCCACGCTCGTGCACTCTGTAAGCACATGCCGTGGCGTTTCTTCTGCCTGTCCGTCACACCTATTGTAAACAGATGCTTGTTTAGGGGACAGTGACCGGTCAACATGCCTGTGACCTTGCGGATTTGGTCCCTTTTTAGCCTAATAAGGTTTCGGCTAAATATTTTTGATGCTACCGGAACTAACTAGCACTTGGTATTCGAGATATTAAACCAGCTTTCTTCTCGCTTCAAGCCAAAATTCCCGTTATTGAGGTACGTAAAATGCTACCCAAGGAGGGAAAATTAATGAGGTTCCAACTCGATAAATCTTATATCCTAATATGTCCACTTCTGAACAAGTCTGTGTATGGTATGATATCATGGACTGGTATCGGTAACTCAACGACTAAGCGCGGTTTTTGCCTGAGGGTGGGTATTTCACTCGATCCACCCCAACTCGTTGAAGAAAGCCAGCAGGCTCTTCACACTGCTGGTGATCTCCCGGAGCGTACCTGTGTTTTTGAAGTACTTAGCCCTGTATGTGGCGGTTGCAGGACAGTGTAGGAGCACATGTGCTGCTGTTTCTTCTCTCATGCATGTTTTGCAGAGAGGGCTGTCGGTGATTACTAAATGAGGGCTGTCGGTGATTACTAAATGATGGCTATGCCCATGATGGCATCTGTTGTCCCTAGCCTGTCCTGTTTATCCAATAGCTGTTGTGTTATTCTCTCGTTCGTTTGTTTATGCGTCGTTTGCTTATGGTTCGTAGGTATGCAACAGGGCCGATCCCTGTTGCATATTATGGGTTCAGGTCCCGTGGCTTATTTGGTTTGATTTAAGATGGCACTCCAGTACTAACCATGAGTTTATAGTGTGTCTGTTTAAAGCTTGTAGCGCGGCCATGCTGTCTGAGAGTATGCGTATCGATTGGCCTTCTCATTCGACTCTCCTGGCCATTACGGCGGACGCTGCAATTCCCCATTATTTTCTTTTTTAACACAACTAATTCGTTTATGTTTTTATTCTATTCACCGATAGTTCGAATTCCCCGCACCATTTTTCTACGATGCGTAGAGCTTGTTGGGTTCGGTCACAGACTGTTCCCGCTACCATTCCTGAGATACGGATTGTTACGTCGTCGGTGTAGCCTATTGTGTAATTTCGGTTTTTGTTCAGAATTATGAAATCATATCTGTAGAATTGAGTGAGTGAGTGTGAGAGATTAGTCCACCCTGCGGGCAGCCTTTGGCTATCAGAGCTGTATAATCTGTAGTCTGTGTATTCGAAATCCAGAGGTAAAAGGCGACTAGACGGCACTTAGCTCGCCCTCTATTATGTGGGACCGGCAAGACCTCTGCCTATCCCTAAAGGGATTTACAGCTGTGAGTATATGTATTGCTCGTTTCATATATATTGGACCTAAATCGTGCTATCCTTAGAATGCATACAAGAAATGTGTATGCGCGTATAGAACTCATTTTAGATTCTAGATATATGGAACGAGCAATGTGTATATTATATATTTTGAAGTTTTGACATTGGTGACAAAATAATTGACACAAAAATATAGTTATTTATATTTTGAACTTGTGACATTGGTGAAAAAATAATGTACATAAAAATAAGTTCGTTTTTATTTTACTCTAATATTCGCTAGATGGCGCTGTTCTAAACTTTTCTGAATCGCGCTATGGTTTCGTTACATGTTTATGTATATAAGTGTTGCTCTGTCAAGTATCGTTTCTGATGAGGCCTGTCAAATCAGGCATACTTTTTTGTTATCCACAGCTCACGTTGTTGATGCTGTGGTGTAAATGGTTCAAAAGGTGAAGGCGCTAGGGCCTTGTTTGTCTCACCGCTCACGCTTTAGTAAAGATGGGTTGGCGCTTGACGCGCAGTACATTCTTGTATCATGGGTTGGAGTGTTGGACTAGGTAAAACAGAGACTAGATGCAAATACCTGTTCCACCACCTAGTCCCAATTGGTAAGCGGAAGCGGATTGTCGTATTGGGACTTGGGACTAGGTGGACTTCGTGAATAGGACACAATACAATATTTAGATAGTACGTTAGCGATGCCCGATATTTGACTTTGTATCGATATTTCGCATCGTAATGTATCGATACACGATATTATCGTATGGCTTTGTATCGATATTGTACGATATCTCCACATATCGTATTGATGTGTATCGATACAAAATATCGAAATATCGCATGGTGTTGTTTCGATACACCAAAATATCTATACGTATCGGGCATCGCTATTATTAATGGGTACGTAGGACTGGGTATGGTATCTAGCAGAACTTATCGATTTAGATTTTTCCCACTTCTAAGAATATTTGGTATAAGTACTCCGCGATTGTATATGCGTTTTGGAAAAAAAGATTTTGGGCACAGGTTCGATAGTAAAAGTATTAATTTGGCGAATTTTTTTGGAAATTAATTTCCTTATGGCGCGTTGCGATTGCAAAAGGGGGCTAGACGGAAAACATTAAGACTGGCACGTAATTAAGTTGTACCGACACTTTACGACTAAAAGTTGTCGGCACGAAAACTAAAAGTTGTCACGACACTTTTTGCTATAGTTGTTAGCCGTCGATGATGATGATGATGATCATGATCATGATGATGATGATGATCATCATCATGATCATGATCATGATGATGATGATGATGAAAATCGATATGGGTATCGTTTTCAGGGTTTTTGGGGTTGCTGATCACGAATATATCATCCATTTAGCGATCCCAGATGGCGAAATTTTAATTTTCACTAAAATCGATATGGGTATCGTGTTCAGGATTTTCGTGATTGCTGATTACGAATATATATCATTCATTTAGCGATCCAAAAGGCGGACTTGAAATTTTCACTAAAATCGAATAATGTAATGTTTTTACGCCACGCCTGTAAATCCCTGAAGGGGTAGACCCACATAATAACATCAACGATAGTTTTCGGTCCTACGTAAAAAAGTGAGTCTGTTGGCGTCCAGCGGTCGCTTAGTCATGGGCCGTTTATTTACTGTCATATGGAGAACAACCCTTTCCCTTAGTCGCTTTATACGTCACGCACGGGAAGAGATAGAATTTTGAGTGGCAAAAATTTATTTGCCAATATTTAAAAAAATATTATTTGTTATTGTTTCAGAAATGCATCGACATACTTATCGAGAAGGAATATTTAGAACGCACGGAGGGAGAGAAGGACACCTATAGCTACCTAGCGTGATCGCGTCGCCTATGTAATAAAGCATATATAAACAATACTATATACGTGTACGCTTTTATTTCATACCCCTTTTAATGGCCATCGCTGCCCGCGTTCGAAGGCGGCTCGGGCGGCGCCCCCCCCCCCCCCATACCGGGGGCGAGTCGGGGACCGCGCGGTGCCCCCTCCCGAGGAGGACCAGACCGAGAGGAATGGCCCTGTCAGCCGGGGTGCGAGGGCTATGTCGCGAGACAACCTCCAAGGTCTTTAAAACCTAAGCCAATCTAATCTACTAATTGTAATTGTTGAACTACGGACGAGGCTCTTTTCGCAGGCTTTCCTATCATGTTTGGGAGGTCAGATAGCAGTCACTCGACTCTTTAGTCCAAATACCAATCAAAAACTGATGCAACTGGGAAATTGCTAGAATTGATTTTTTTATATACCATTTAGGTGGCAGACAAGCACACGGCCCACCTGATGGAAAGTGTTTACCGTGGCCACCAGGGGCGTCACACTCGCGCTGCCTACCCTGAAGAAACCCATATTGTAGTCGCTTGTGAAAACCACAGCAGGGAGTTGAGCTGAGCGTGCGTGGGATGAAGTTCCTTCATACCGCACGGTTCACACCATTTCTGGTCGCAATGTGTGAGGATGAATTCCCTGTCTATGGCGAGCGGTGCGATGATAGAATTGATATCGTATCAAAAGTAAACGATCACATTTTAATTTTAAAAAGATTTTCTTACCTGTATCGTTATTTAGTGGGCTCTTTAAAGAAATTTTTCAATTATAATAAGTCATTAAGGGTCTATCCCAACTGAAAAAGCAGCGGACGGCAGCGGCCGGCGGTGGCCACACTTATGTACTAGAAATGATTGCGAGCATGAACGAGCGGTCTCGTTCACCTTCAAATTGCTATGATGTTGTTCTCTTGTAGATAAGATCAAAATGTTTTGCAATATTTTGCCTCAAAAAGTCACTGCCAGCGGTTGCGCTTACAGTGGGATGAACGCTGCTATTGTAAAGAGAAAAGATTAGTATGTTTGTAATGAAGAAACTCAAAAACAACTGCCGATTTCAAAAATTGTTTCACCATTAGAAAGCTATATTCACCTTAAGTAACAGGATATATTGGAGTTCCAGGTGGACGTTTTCACCACCCGTGCGAAGCCGGGGCGGATTGCTAGTTGAAAATAAACGGAAACTATTTTTATGTACTCTACAGAACACAAATAAAAATCGTTTCTGTATTAGAAATATGTATATATCAATCAAATCATAATCATAATCAATCAAATAAATATCAATTTAGTAATTTTCGTTCATATTTTTAATTTTAAAATCTGTTCAATCGTTTACTTATAACACTGACTGTACTTTTGGGATCTAACCTACATTAAATTAGATGGTACACACACTATTAGGTATTAAAACAATATCATTCATACCAAAAATATTTTATTATCGTAAAAAAAATAATTAAATAGCGACAATAGTCTAAAAAATAAATAATACCTTATCACATAACACATTTTGTCTTACGACACAAAAAAAATCTTAAATAATAAAAATTAGACCACATAGTCTAAATTGAATCCTAATTTAGGACTTTTGGAGTATTTTTATGCTTACCCTAAAAAGGGTCATGCTTACCCTGAAAGGGTCGATTTTACTCTGAAAATGGTTTCCTAAGAAGAGGTTGTTTACCCTAACTAGGGTAATTTATACCCTAAAAAGGGTAACTTACAATTATAATGCAATGATGAGGATGAATGATGAAATGTGATTGTTTAATGAAATAATAATACGGTGATAAATGATTATAGCCTCATGAATGGATGGATGGATTGAAAATGGGTGGTAATCGCTCCCGTCAAAGCCAAAATAAAACCTATGAGCAGGCGGAGTAAGAGAGCGAGCTTCAATAGGTAAGTTTTTGATACCACAGGAAGATTATTGACAACAACAAAGAATATAAGGGAAAAGTGATAACAGTGATGAAACAGTGATAGTGATAGTCTATTAACCCTTAATCAGGCCCCATGAGCACTGGCATTAAAACATATTTATAAATATGGTGTGGTCTTAATTTTTACCTGTACAATGTATATCTAAGATCTGATTCTTAAAAAATAATAAAATTAAGACAAAAACAAAGCAGTCGTATGAAAAATTAATGAAAAAAAAAGACAAAATGAATTGTTTAGTAAAAATGTTTAGCTTCATACGAAAGATACAAATATTGGTAATCAAATAAAGTTTTTGTGAATTGAAAAAAAAAAGACAAATATCACTATAAAAGTCCAATTACCTATGTGGTCGATAAATCGTACTATACCTAATTAAGGGTTAATGGTAAGAAATAGAAAATCTGTTGAAATTGTTATGATGACTGATTCAATAGTGATCAATATTATGACGCAAACACTTTAGCTTAGCTGGGTTAGGCTAGTATATATTATTAATTTCGATTATTTATTTTATATTATATAAAAAAAGTGATGGTGATGCATATGGTGATGAAGTGATGGTAGATTTATTATTATATTAATCATAATAATTTATTTTTGGCAAATGATAGATGATATATGAATTTGTAGTAATGATTCATGTCTGACAATGAGTGATTGCTGATGAAAGATTTCAACTGAAAAAAATGAAGTGATATTGAAATAATGTGATGTAGGTAAGTACTTCCGTAAATTATTTTTAAATAACTGGTGATATGTGATGAAATGATGATGATGTACAGAGTTTTCAACTTTTATTATGACGTCATAATATTTATGGAGACTTTGAATTTTATCATTACTATTTACATCTTTAATTTATTAAATTTATTTATCAAGCACTTTGTCTATCCAGGGTACAAATTTCTGTATGTTAGTGTAGACCCCGGGGAGGTGCTCTCTGCCGCAGCCGATGCCCCAGGACACGAGGCCTATGAGGGTGCTTCGTCCTTCCATCTTCATGGTTAGAGGACCTCCACTGTCACCCTGACAGGAATCGCGGCCGCCCTGGAATAGATAAATGAATATTGTTGGATGTTCTAGACAGCGCTATTTTTTTAACAACATTAGAACCGAAATTACTAGGCAATATTCCCTATAACCCCAAAGTGAGAATATTTTAGCTGGTGGTATGGGTTCTAGAATAAGGATATACGTACTAATATGATATATTTTTTATAAATACTTAAGGCTAGCCTCCTATTACGTGAGACAGAAAATCATAGTTGGTGAAAACTGGGTGTTAAATACACGTCTACCTATACCTTCGGGGTTTAACAGGCGTGGGTATATATATGTATAGGTGATATTTGCATTGAGCGGTAATCAAATACGCGACCTTTGATCGTTGATCAGTATGCCACTTACAACAGGAATCGTCTCTAATACCAATGGTAACTGAAGCATCGGCAGATCATTTCAGACTGAGAGGTCCCGGGTTCGAATTCAGCTTTGCAATTTTCTAAGCATGGCAGCCTTGATGGAGATTGTCAACTCTATCAAGGCATTATGCAGCGCTGCGCTTGACGTTGAAGCAACATTCTCTATTACACTACTGACATGAACCCACTCCTAACAAGCAATTTACCTTATTTGGGGGATTAAGGTTAGAGGGGTTGTCGCAGTCCACAGCTGGACATAACCCTCTCCCAATGTTGGGAGGCTCTGGCCTACAGTGTCCACGCTGGCCAGACGGGTTGGTACAGGGTTTTATTCCGAGTGTTCCTTCTCTCACAGTGATATCGTCTGCGTATTGTTCCGTCAGTCGCCTCTTACGACACCCTTCGGATGAGATGGGGTGGTGATACTTGTATTCTTTCTCCGTCACCGCGCAGATGTCACTTTAATTCACCTCTGCCTACCCCTTCGGGGATATACAGGCGTGAGTATATGTATGTATGTAATATTTCAAAAAGAATACCTTACCTCTTTATACCCAGCGCAGAGGAACACGTCGTGTATGGTCTCCCTGCGTCCTGCCGCCCTGAACCATCGCTGGCAGCGTTCATTGGGTATCACTTCTACGTCTACCTCCTGTAAGAAATAAATAAAATTAATAATTCGAATTAAATATGTATCAGCATTATCATCAGTATGATCATGATCACCATCATCATTATGATCATGATCACCATCATCATTACGATCATGATCACCATCATCACTGTGATCATGATCACCATCATCACTGTGGTCATGATCACCAATCACCATCATCATTATGATCATGATCACCATCATCATTTATGTGTATTTTAATTATTCCTCCCCCTCCGGAGCCGAAGGGGGAGGTTATGTCGGACTCGAACCGACTAAACCGCACACCGTCTGTGGGTCGGGCCGCAGGTGAGGTTGTCTCACGACATATCTCTCGCACCCCGGCTGACCCAGGGCCATTCCTCTCGGTCTGGCCTTCCTCGGGAAGGGGGGCGGCGTGCATCGTCTGAGGTATACATACCTGTAGCACAGAGGGCACAGAGCTCTGGCCGTGCCTGGTGCGGCCCCAGCCTGCGACCGTCGCCATCTTGCCTGCTAACTTGATCTGCTTCTGAGGCAAACACACCTGGAACAACATTTATAGACATCAGACTTACGTGATAGTGAAAGGAATATCTATAATATAAAAATAAATCGCTGTCTGTGTGAGTAAGACACGACGGTATTCCCGTCCAATTGAGCAGTCCGACTGGGGAAGTGCCTCCGCCCTACAGAATACCGCGGCCATAATAACCTCGTGTTGTGTTCCCGGCGGTGAGTACGGTAGCCAGAGCTCACTGGAGAGTTTTTGTGCTGTTAGTGGGAAGACCAAAGGCTTGGCCTGCTTGTCTTCTACACTGACGGCACAGAAATTCTCTGTGCTGACAGAGTGACTCCCCTGGTGTTGCACACGTCCCTAGGTTACGGTAACCACTTTCCATCCGGTCGGCCGTGTGCTTGTCTGCCACCTCAGTAGTGTTTTTTTTTTTTTTTTAACGTGTGGAAACCCCCACGGGCTTCACCCCATCGGTGCCGACGATGGAGTGGGCGTGTCGGAATCGGACCGACTAAAACCACACGGTGTCCTTCCCAAGTGTCCATTGCCGGGCACCCCGGGTAAGCCCTCGAAAGGATAACCCCAGGGTGGCCGGCCGGCCGGCCACCTCAGTAGTATAAAAAAAAAATTACTCAAACCTATCGAGTAGGGTATCAAAATAAAGAAAATTCGAAAGTATTTATATAAGATGGTTACAATAACTGAAAAAAAAATTAAAAAAAACCACGACTGCTGTTGAAAAGATTGAAACAGATGTAGGCGGTACGAATATGCAGATACCTAAAATTATAATACGTAATAAAATGAACCACCTATATGAATTTTTTTTTGGATTTTTCAGCAGCTTTCGGATACTTTTTTTTAAAGTACACTCACCGGCAGTATATGTTGCTTAAACACCACCCCCCTATCGAGCTGTACCAACGCCACGTCATTCCTGAAGTCTGCCGGCTCGTACGAGGGATGAACCTCCTTCCTTTGTACGGAGTACTCCTCGTGGGAGTACCGCTCCCCCGCGTCGCGGACGTCCCACTCGCCTAGGCGGACTCGGAGTTGGTTGTTGGGAGTACTGGAATTAAGACTATCGATTAAGATAGGAAAAAGTGAATCGCTCAGGCGGGACTCGAACCCGCGATCTTTCACTTACAGGGGGAATGCTGTAACCACTGAGCCACTGAGCTTTGCCTGACTCAATCAAATTCTTCTTTTATATAAGAAATATCCATCCATCTATGTAATCTCGTCGTCGTTTATAATATTAGTAAGATGCTTTAGGGCGATCGATTTGAATAGTTAGTTTAAAATTTCATTAAGACATAATATCCGAGTATAATTACCGACAGATAATAATAAAATTTTAGCAAATAAGTCTCACTATAACCGTTGACGAATTCTTAAACGATGATTCTCTCACGTGACATTGATAAGGTATTTATTTATTATTTGCTTGATTATGATTGTTTGACATTGTTAAAGTATTTCTTATTAATAATTTGATAACGTCTGTAAGTTTCATTTAATTTGTACACCATATTCCATGGTAGGACATAGCGCACTAATATGTAACTTAGATTAAGAACTGTAAACAAAATAAAAACAAATTAAATAAATAAATGAAATGAAAATTAAAAAAAAATCTAGTCTATCCTAAACAGCGGTATCTAGATCCAAAGTAACTAGCTTGTAATATGGGCTCCTTTTTTTTAATACATCCATATTATACATAGAAATAGTAATATAATAGAAACCAATGCAAATAGACAGTAGCGAAAGACAGGAAAAGAGCTTGTTATATTGTTATAACAAAATTAAAGAGATTAAATTAATTTTATATTGCTACCCAATTTGAACCTTACTGCTCTTAAAATAAGGTTCAATTTTAATATTAAATACTGTAACTCAATGATAAGTTTTTTGTACCGATCACTGTGTGCGATTAACTAAATAAGTTTTCCAATGCAAATGTAAATAAACGTGAAGAATTTTTGTGCGCGCTGCGCTCTTTACTGTGTCGGTTTAATTTTTAAAATGTATTATTTACATTCTTCGACAAACAGACTGACACATCTACCTACGGTTTTAATTAATTTATAATTTATTATTCCACAAATATATAAATATCTACAACATTCTACACAACGCTATCTAGACCCATGGTAAGCATAGCTTAACTAGCTTGTGTTATGGAATCTAGAATGCGAACAAACATACTTAGATACAATAAAAACACCCAGACTAATGCAAATATACATATTCTTGCATACAAATATTTGCACTGAGCGAGAATTCAACCCGCGCCTCCATCAAGAACACTGTCAGTATCTTGACCGCAATCAAATTGTCACAAAATGTGCTCTAAATGCGCAGTAGGTACTATAGTTACGCGTACTAAAAGTACCTATTGTTGAAGGTAACGAAGTGTCTCAGACAGGTTCTTGTCTCATGCTATTTCATACCCTTTTCTTTTCGTTAAAGTCAGTCACGTATGGTTTTGGTATGATATTCTTCTTCATCCTTTCGTGTGGTTAGTGGCCAACCTGTGACAGAGTTTTAGACACTAAACGGTCACTCATCCCATTGGTAACCTTCGTCTAGGTACCCTTATCCCACTAAATAACGCAGTGCCAACCTACTCAGTTACATTGCCACGAGTCTCATTTCTGGTGACAGTAACCAATTCACTCTTTGGTATTTGTTGGGAATATAGATATTTAAAAGTTTAAAAATTGGTATTCGTTAGGAACATATAATAAAAAATACCAACGCTAATATATAAGTGATATTTGATTAGAATAGATCGTAATTTCACTTACTAATATTATTTTCTTGCTAGCGACCCGCCTCGGTTTCGCTCCGTACGGAAACCTAAACTTTTTAAAAATCCAATAAAGCCTATGCAACTCACGAAAAATATAGCTTTATAATGTTAAAAGAATTTTTAAAATCGGCCCCGTAGATTTCTATTCATTACAAACAAATTTACAAATCTTTTTCCCCGATTGCAAAGAAGGGTTATCATAATATTAGTGAGTATAGATAATTATTTTTTTAAATAAAATTACTTACGTAGCAACACAATGAGCGGCAGTGATCACCCATCTATCCGAAATCAACGCACCCCCACAAGCCAGCTTCTTGCTCAAGAACCCAGACTTGATCAGGGCTGCTTGCCACGGATGGGAACCGAACCCGGTAGAATGGCCGCCAACTATACGGTTGGATCTGGTAAAGTGTTCGCCACAGCCTGAAAATGTATAATTTAGTAATTTAATAAAATTATTATGTATGTAGCGCCAAGATGGTGATTGAAACGATCGAAGTAAAAACGCTATAGCATTTTGGTATACGAATTTGGTATTGGATTGGAATTGAGTTTAGTTACCAATATATATGTTGACCACCGTGACTACATTAAGTACGCGTTTTGTGGGTGTCTTTGAGGATAGCACGGAGTGCTACGGCAGAGGAGCTCAAATCCACCAAAAATAGCTGATATCAATCCAAACCACGAAGGGCCAGGGCTTCGTCAAGATATATGCCGCCAACTATTCCATGTACTTCGAAATTCTTTCTATAGAGCTGAGGGTGAGCAAAGTGTATTGGAAGTGAAAACTTACGCTTTAAAAAAATACAATGCTATTATCCTTAGAAGAAACTCAGTCGATCGGAACTCCTAATAATAAAACATGCATGAAAAATATTGTAGCTAAAGAAATCGCAGAATATGTAAAAAATATATAATTAAATTTACGTAAAGGGATAACCACCAGAAATATAAAAAAAAATACTTAACGCTGGGTCTCTATAACAAATTAAATATTATAAGAATTCAATAATAAATAAACATCATACTTACATAAATAGGTACAGTTTATACATAACATATGCTAAAATATAAATATAACAATTCATAAACATATATCTAAACAAATGATACATATTAACACAAACAAATTAAGTTTTACATACATTTATTAAAAAAACATAAATCGCATGCAAATAAAGCGTGTCTACGGTATAAAAATTCACTTTACATAGCATGCATTACCGATAAAGTCACTTTGGACGACATGCGTACTTTACTTTATCACGTTGCAGTTGACTTATAGTAAGATTTCGTAAAGTTCACTTTGCGGTACATGCATTTTGTGTAAAGTCACTTTGTACAGCATGCAAAGTGACGTGGTGCATGATGATTATGGAAACGCAGTGCTGATAAAGAAGCAAGAAAGATATAAGAAAATTGCATTGAAACTCAGGGTTGTTTGTTTTTTTTTTTTAAATTCTCGATAATTATAACTATGTAGCTTTGATTTTTACTCATGGGCCAATTCAGTTTTTTTTATACACAGCTTAGGGGACAGACAAGCATACGGCCCACCTGCAACAGCGCAAAAACTCTCTAGTCAGTTCTGGTTACCCTACTCACCGCCGCGAACGCAACGTGAAGTTACTATGGCCGTGGTGTTCTATACTTCCCCAGTCGGACTGCTCAATTTGGACGGAAATACCGTCGTGTGCTAATCATAATCATAGTTTATTTGCGAATACAGGTACAGTAAGATATTACACAGAATTGTAAGTTTGTTCATTCCATATTCCACCCAATTGGTATGCAAATTTTAGCTACCACCGTAATAATAATATAATACATTGTAGTTGATAATGCGCAGTTACTGTAGTTGATTTTTGATGACGCTTTCGACATTTTTAATGGATGCCACACTCAGATTGCCGCCTCTGTAGGAATCTTCTAATGCCACTTAGAAAAACCAAGATATCTAGTGGTAGCTTGACGCTAAATTAAATAATCTCAGTTAAAAATCTGCTATCCAACTATCCAATTGTTATTTACAAATACGCAATCCAAGAAAGAAAACATACCTGAGTTTCAACGCACAATAATATAGAAAAAATAAAAGTAAAAAGCCTAGTTTTTTAAATCTCACCAGGGAAACTAGGTCTTGAAGGCTTATTATGGCTTGTGTGTACTGGCACATAATCATCATCACCCTGGTTATCCTCGGAATAATCCGGTTTATAATAATCGTCCGGTTTTTTGGTAGTCCCTTCGTGATAAGACGGTTTTACGTGGTAGAAATGGTTTTGGTTCCAACTGGGACGGTTTAATTCCGGTTCTGGATCGGACAATTCCGGTTTGTGGTGGTATATAGGCTTGGAGTCCGTGTAGATAATGATTGGATCCTCAAATTGATTGTTTTGATAATCGTAGTTCTCGTGTGGGAAGGTTCCGATCAATTCTATTAAATCACCTGTTTTAGAAGGGTGTTTTTAGTTTGTGTTAGTTTGAATGTAGGAATAAAATTAGGGAAGTTTGTGGTGTGATTTATATTTGTGTGTGTGTTTATGTGTACACCTAATGGTTGCATGTGTGCACCTGCATGCGCACTTACATATTATGCATGTTGTGCACATACGCGTTTATGAGATTGTGTATATATGTATGAGGGTATGTGTATATGTGTGTGTGTGTGTGTTATGTATGGCCATGGAAAAGGAAATAATCATATTCTGTCCTCCGTGTGTATGGCTGTTAAATGCTTAAAATGTCTTTATATGTAGTGCGAAACTCCTGTTACAATATTAAACTAAATTTTGTCCGCGGCTTCGCCCGCGTGGATGTCGGTGGTCGCTACAATATCGGTTATCGTTATAAAATGTAGACTACGTATTATTCTGATGTATAAGCTATAATATTGTAAAGTTTCATTAAAATCCATTCAGTAGTTTTTACATGAAAGAGTAACAAACATCCATCCATTCACCCATCCATACTTGTAAGTATGTATGGATGAATGTATGTAGAGTATGTATAACTTTTGCGTTTATAATACTAGTAGGATCAAGCAGCTTTGAAGGTACAAAGACTATAGATAAAATCAATCCTTTTCGATTTTCATCGTATTTCACGCTCCATACACAGAACACTTAGACCCTATATAGTTAAACTTAGAAATCGTGATCCGAGTGAAAATTGGAGAAAGCAAACCATTCGACCGTTAACACAATACCTTTGGAGCAAGGTGAGCTATAATAATGGGATAGGTGTATCAGCTTATATAAGGAGATTAGAGTTAGAATAGAACATTACACTAATGCCCGGCCAGACATGGAGTCTAACAAGCGATGATATTAGAAAACTAACAAACTTGCCAATACAGCATGGTACGCAACATGCTCAGTATAAGGCTTACGACTGAAAACCCCGAGGAGTGCCAGACCGAGAGGAATGGCCCTGGATCAGCCGGGCTGCGAGGGATATGTCGCGAGACAACCTCACCTTCGGCCTAGCACATCGACCCACAGACGGCGTGCGGTTTAGTCGGTTCGAGTCCGACATAACCTCCCCCTTCGGCTCCGAAGGGGTTTTTATAACACCTGATGGAAAGTGATTACCGTGGCCTATGGACGTGTGCAACACCAGGGGAGTCACACACGCGCTGCCGACCGTTTTAAAACAGAGAGGTTCTGTGCCGTCAGTGTAGACGATAAAGCAGGACAAGCCTTTGGTCTTCCCACTGACAGCACGAAAACTCTCCAGTGCGCTCTGGCTACCCTACTCACCGCCAGGAACACCGCGGTATTCTGTAAGGCGGAGGTACTTCCCCAGTCGGACTGCTCAATTGGAAGGAAATACCGTCGTGTCCTGCCTCCTACGTACAGGACAAAACATAACAAAGTATTGTTGAAAAGCTGCCCTGATATATCTACTGTTAAACAAATATATAGGTTCACTATCAATCGAGCAAAGATTGTGAAAGTGTGAACGTCTGTTACGATATAATACATGTTTTTGTATGTATGGATGTGGTACACCCGCGGAAATAAATACTCCACAATTATCTTGTGCTGTCGAGCAATCAGTGCGTAAACTTGTTAGGTAGCGGGTACAAAAGATAAGAGAATAGCGTTTTAAAAATAACACAGCCTCCGTGGCGTAGCGATAGTGAACGCGGCCGCAACGCAGGAGGCGCGCGTTCGATTCTCGCTCAGTGAATGTATGAATACGGGTATTAGCATTGGTCTGGTCGTGCCTCGGAGAGCCCGTTAAGGGAAAATATCGAAGTTTAGCCAAATCCGCAGTTAGACTGGTAAAAAGCGGACCCCAGACTCCAAGTTGAAAAGCTTCGGATGCGACTGGTATTAACGCTAGGTTGAAAGGTTGAAGGAAGCGTGTTAAAAATAAGTACATACACGGGTTTCGGAGAGCACGTTAAGCCGTCGATCCCTGCTGTCATATGAATATCTATCTATGGCATTCGTAACGGGCAGTAGAGCTCTAACAAACTTTGATATTACTTACATATCTCCACTGGGTTGTGGAGGTTAGATTGCAGTCGCTTCACGGGAAATATCGAAGTTCATCCGTTTCATAGTTCGACTGAAAGTCGATACAAACTAAGTATGGAATAGTCTCAGAAGATGAATATATTTCAAAAGTAATTACAATATAAATCAAATTATTTTTAACTCAGTCAACTTAATTTTATTTTACAACTAGCTGACCCGGCATACTTCGTACCGCCTCAGAATCTATAAAAAAAAGTTACAGTTTCCCCCCACCGTTTAAACCTTCCCTAGACCTAGAACATTTCAAGACCAAAATAAGATAAACCCGTTCAGCCGTTCTGGGGTTGTAGCGAGACTAACAGACAGCAATTGATATATATATATTAATTAGTCAATTTTAATGCAAATTATATTTCACTTAACTAGTCGTGTGAATGTTCTAACCTGTATTTTATTTTATTGTATTTTGTGTATATATTACACACTAACACTAGTTTTAAGCTACATTGTTACTAACCCAGATTTATGTATATTATTATCTGAAATAAATTATTATTTATTTATTTAAAACTATAATTGTTTTTTGTGTACATCTACCCGCGTTAGACAAAACTAAAACATTTGGCTTTTAAAAACTTATAAAAAAAACATCTAATGCAGGAAATTAGAGGCCAATGTTATTAATTATTAAGTAGTGTTAATAGTAAGGGCTCTACCAAGATCCTTGAGGTTCAAGCCGACCTAGCCTGCAAGTCAGACCTGCTTTATTACGGACAAGCGTCTGGCGTAGACTGTACTCATAAGGTTGGGAGACCAGCGACAGCCGCTCCCAGAAACTTTGATACAACAATGTTTAGATGTTTCTAGAACGGAAGGCATCTGGTGTAAATTTGGTACATCATAGACTACTTTTTGTCACGGGAATATTAAGTTCCCATGCGTTGCAGCCGGAAGATCAAAATTCCACGGCAGCAATAATATAATCTCATCCGCTATCGCTTATGACTTACTATAAACAAGAGAGAGTGTTTGACGCTTTATTTCGTAACATACGCTGTCACGTGCGCGGTGTAACCTTGTCGAGATTTCGCCAAGGAAACGCTTTCGAGCTCGAGACGTGACATAGCTTTACAGGATCTCTCAGAGATGTGCGTGAGATCTGTTCAGATTGTGATATTATTGTAGAAATCTTGATGTTCTTGAAGAGAATGTGAAACGTTTTGAGGAAAGTTAGTGTAAAATTAATTATTTTTGTGTGTACTGTACACATTTGCATATTTTAAAATTATTGTACAATTAAATAAGAGACATTGAAAGGTAAATTAAAAATAGGTATTTAACTATCAGTCAATAAGACCTCTCCCAATGTTGGGAGTCTCTTGAGCACAGATTTTCCACGCTGGCCAGTCGGGTTGGAATAGCCTATTATGTCGAGTTTTTCTCCTCTCGCAGTGGTATCGTCTGCCTGCGTCTGCGCCTCCTTCTGCGAGCAGGTCATGCTCGTGAAGGAGCCAGCATAGCGGGCGCGGCGCGATGATCGAGAGAGACTCGCTGACATCGCTGTACGCGCTCGTAGGCGGCTCGGGCGTCGGAGGGCGCAGACCGACCTCCGCCTTCCATGAGCGCGGGCCTGAGGGTGACGTGTGGAGCCGCATGTTACCCTAGCAGAAGCAGGCCACGGCGGCGGCGCGCATCGTACGACGATGCGCGCCATCCTACACCGGGGACGAGTCAGGGACCGCGTGGTTTCCCCTCCTGAGGAGGGCCAGACCGAGAGGGATGGTACTGGGTTAGCCGGGGTGCGAGGGATATGTCGCATGACAACCTCACTTTCGGCCTAGCACTACGACCCAGAGACGGCGTGCGGTTTAGTCGGTTCGAGTCCGACATAACCTCCCCCTCCGGCTCCGGAGTAGTGGGGTATCCGTGGGGATTTACCGCACGTAAAAAAAAGGTCTCGTTTGCGTATTGTTCCGTTAGTCGCCTTTTACGACACTTTTAGGATGAGATTGAGTGATCATAGTTGTATTCTTACTCTTTGACCACACGGGTAATAATAGGACGTTACATTTTACATTGCCGTTTTATTAAAGAAATTGGAGAAAACCCAATTTGCAAAAATGCAAAAAATGTTAGTACCTACACTAACATTTTTGCATTTTTTTTAGGAATGACAAATTCAAATTTTATGATATTTTTTTGTGTATGACAACATTAAGCAAACAGTAACATTTATTACATTTTAAAAAAGTATAAACGAAATTTATCATCAAAATGGATAGCACTTAGGAAGTACTGTTTTTGAAGATCGAATTTAATTTATCAAGCGGCCAATAAAAACAAAATTTAACACAGAGTTGTAAAATCTTGAAATCAACTTTCAACCAAAATATAAATAATGGAAATAGCTATTCAATTACAGGAATAACGAACTTATGAATCTGTAAGAAAACTTCGGCAATTTCATTATGTAACGACCTAATATTTTGCCTATTAAACTATATTTCATGTCAATAGTTTTCAAGTAATGTGTGTGTGTATTTATGAGTCAGTGAATGTGTGTTTGTGTATGCGTACGTGTGTGTATTCTTATTTAAATTATTTTTTATTACTACCGGAATTCAAGTTCAATCATTGTTGAATAGTATTTGTAGTATAGTCAACAACAAAAGTACTTTAACATATCCTAATTAATTGATCACTTCAGCTACATATTAATCGTTTATTAAAACAATTACTAAATCATGTAATGCATAAACTTTTTTAATGGACACGTCAATATGTCATCACCTAAAGGCAAAGTGTTTTGGTTTACAATGGTGATCTTCAGCTGAAAACCCTATACCTGTATTAATACAATTGTAAAAAGCTTCAATAAAATATTTTACTGTTAATTTATTTTTGTCGTTGACTGTACGTTAAGTAATTTTAGGTAGATCCAATAAGATTTTTACTAACGTTAGTAATTTTGTTAATAAGGGATTATAAACATTTTTAATAAACATGTTATGTAGGTCAAATATTGTATTTCTTTGTAATGACATACCAAGAAAAAGCTACTATATTTATGCAACCGAAGCCGCAAGTGACTGCTAGTTAAAAATAAAGAAAAAAATTTGTAATCCCAGTTCAGTTAAATTTGAATGATATTATTTTACAGGTGAAATCCGACTTAATGTATCGTAAATTCGGCGTAGACTACACGCACGTGTGTACTGTGTATAAACCTTGTGTATTATACAAATAATTAGGATTGTTTTAATTTACAATGATATCGGTGGGATATTTAAATATTTTTTCTTGGTTTGACATTAGTATTTTAAAAACATAACACATAAAAAGAAAATTAATTTACAGAAAAACATTTAACAAATACGAGCAATGAAATAACTAAAGAAATGTAATCAACTTCAATAATTTTCTTTTAAATATTGCAAGCACGCATTCAATAATAATTAAATACTAAAATAAATATTATATGAATCAGCATAACATAAATATTAAATAAATTAAAGAAATTCAATTATTTTAAAATTAATATATTTTTTTAAATATTATTGGCTAAATGACTAATATTCCCTCTAAACCCTCCAACTAAGCTAAATTGCTTGTGCTAGGAGTGGGTTCACGTCGGTAATGTAATTGCCAGGTTTCGAACCCGGGAGCTCTCGATCGTGAGGCCGACATCTTAACCTCTAAGATAGCGACGCTTTTTCATAAATTAAACATAATATAAGCTTCAAAATAAACAAACACCTACTAAATGAAGACTTTTTTATTCTCGCAACTTTACAGTTAGGTCAAAAAATCTAAAGAAATCCTAAGCAAATATTTTACAATAAAATAAATGTAAACTTACTCAAAAAAAGTTGATTACATTTCAAAACAATTCACAACATTACATTCACACATGCAAACATCCCTACTTACACTATCCGCCCTACTTACACGATATTCCTTACTATCACAACCACTTATAAATATCATTCCACTTACTGGCATTGTGGACTATCGGAGCCGTTTCTGTGGGTCGCTCTGTCGTCTCTCGGCCCACACAACAGGCCCATATCATGCCCCCTGAGCATAGATCTAAGGGTTTGCCTCCACCCAGCACGCATGATATGCTGAGGCCGCATGGATACCTGGATCCACGGTAGCGGCATGTTTGGGGTATCACTGGAACAAACAGATGGAAATAAATGTTAAAATATTTGTAAAAAGGTTTTCTTTTTCGTTCTTTTTCCTGTAAGGTTGTATCAATTCAAATTCAAATTCAAATAATTTATTGCAGATGTCAGTCCAGAGTTAGGTTAGAGACAAAAGAAAACTTATATGCTATTGTTAGTAATTTATATTATTTTAACATTTAAAAATTGTGTGGAGCTTCACCCAGCGACCCAGCCAAGGCTGACGACCATTGATACAATGGCGCAGTCTCGCGAACATGGAAGCGGTGCGCTTTCTTATTATGGCATAAAAGTCAGCTGTGTGCGCCTCTGCAAATATGCCAGATGCGCTGCAACACCGAGGCAGCCCCAATAGTATCCTGAAGGCATTATTATACTGAACGCGCAAGTCGCGCAGGAATCATTGGTCTCGTCGTATAAATCTCCCTTCTCCTTTCTTACTCAGGACAACACGTGCAGAGCTTAGGTATCACCCGCGTGCGGTGCAGAATTTTCCATCAAGAATCAAGCGGTTCGATGACTCTTTCTTTTGCCGCACTAAGAATTCCTGCCACCTGAACTTTTGAAGTGAAAACTTCTTTAGCGGCGTTGGATGGGTAAAAAATGTTAAACTCGCGCGTCAGGATCACTTGACCTTTGAACCGTAACCGGCGACTGACGTCGTACAACATTAGATATAGACTGTTTATTTGGCAAGATTTGATAAGAAGCTCCGTAACTTAACAGTGATCGCTTCGACTGTAAGTAGGTTTCAGATAGTACCGGGTTCGAACCTGGGCTTCTGACACTTTTTGTGATTATTTTTCTTTTTGTAATTTATTACTTTTTGTGATTATTTTTTCTGTTTGTAATTTATTTCTGTTTGTAATTTATTAATTTCTTCTGACAGAAAATTAGTAGAAAATTAGTGATAAGTGCTATGATTGGCGGTATATTATAGGTATGGTATGGTATGTTCTTTTTATCTTTTTTTCTGTATATAACGAAGAAATAAAGAAGCAACTGATGAGGCTGTTAAGCTGAGTGCCACCATTGTTAACATGGTACGTGTATGTAATGATGACCCTCTTTTCTAAGACTTTGTCTTCAGACTCCCATCGGGCGAGGTCAAGTCAAATTGACGTGTCCGACATAAAAAAGTGGCGCTGATATATTATGTGCTATCATGAGATCCAGGGTTCTATTCTCGGGTTTGGCAAAGTGATATTCTGTTCTTATTGGAAAAATTAGGCATTCGTTAAACATTGATTTACCACTGAGGTGGCAAGCAAGGACATGGCCCAAGTGATGGAAAGTGGTTACAGTGGTCTACGGACGTGTGCAATACCAGGGGAGTCACATTCATGCTGCCGACCCTGTAAACACATAGTGTCAGAGCCGTCAGTGTAGAAGACAAAGCAGGAACAGCCTTTGGTCTTCCCACCGACAGCACAAAAACTCTCCAGTGAGCTCTGGCTACCCTACTCACCGCCATTAATAATATTAATATTTACGGTAGGGGTTAAAGTATGAAATTGCCGTTTCATTGTAATAGGTACTTCGAATTGACATAGAACCTTCATGGTTTGAGATTTTTGAGTGAAACTTTTTCCACATGGTAGGTAGGGTAGGGCGGGGCTTAAAGGTCCAATTTGACTATTTCGAATAATACTGTGAAAACTGGCTCTACTATATCAAAATAAATAACACTAATCAAACAAACAGTTATCTGAGTATGTTTGACTCAATTTTCAGTTGAATTATTATAATAGAAATATGTGTTTCTACAACTTTTTTAGACCTTGTCGTCTGTCCCTTTTTGCCCCATAGTAGGGGTAAAAAGGGACAGGCAGGAGGCAAAAAGGTCCAGTATTTAATTTTTATTTAAAATCGATTTTATGGAACTAACACAATATTTGGTTCAATAAAATTCAGTCGTTTATTTTTATTCCAAAAACAAAAAGTTAACAATATTTCAATTTTTAAACAAACCAAAAACTTTATTATAATTCCAAGATACATATTATTTAAAAAGTCTCTATTCTAAAAGAAAAAATTTTTTACCAAACAAAATTTATTTTTTTCTAAATGTATTACAACAGTAACAGTCGAACTAATAATTTCTAACTTTGTTGAGCTTATAATAGTTTAATCACTAATCAGTCTCTATTGAAGAATACAATTAAACAAGACAGCACTATTAATTATGAATGTTGACATAGCCTGAATTTAAAATCTTATAACTAATCTTACATCATCATCAGGCTATATTAGTCCACTGCTGGACATAGCCCTCCCCCAATGAGCGCCATAGCGCCCTGTCTTCAGCTTGCCGCATCCAGCATCTGCCTGCAGTCCTTCTTAGATCGTCATCCCACCTGGTCGGAGGGCGTCCTACACTACGCTTGCCGAGTCGCGGTCTCCACTCAAGAACACTTTTACCCCAACGGTTGTCGGTTCTTCGTGAGATATGGCCAGCCCATTGCCACTTCAGCTTGCTGATTCTTTGAGCTATGTCGATAACTTTGGTTCTCTGTCGGATGTATTCGTTGCGGATTCTATCCTTCAGAGAAACTCCGAGCATAGCTCTCTCCATAGCTCGCTGAGCGACTTTGAACTGATGGACCAACCCTGCCGTGAGTGTCCATGTCTCGGCTCCGTAGGTCATCATGCCATGTTGACGGTACACTTATTTTATATTTAATGGCACAGTCATAAGCCATGCGACGAACTTCTTTAGGACCTATGCCGTGAAAAATTTGTGCAAGTTTGAGCAAGTATTCTGTGAGACTGGCTTCTTGTTCTTTATTAAATATCTGCCCTGGAGAACCATAGCCAAATCTCAAGTTAACAGGGTCATTCTTCATTCGCTTAATAATTCTTGACAATGAAGTTTTACTTAATTCATGGTCACGACATACCTGCCTCTATGATTTATTTTCATTGATAACTAAATCTGCTGCCCGTTGCATCAACTCAACAGATTTAGTACCACGATCCGATTTTCTTTTATAGTTGCGCATACTGAAACAAAAAAGTCTTTATTAAGACACATATTAATGAGGGGCTAAAAGGTCCACATTGGACCTTTTTGCCCCAACCACGTGTAAATATTTTTAGAGGTTATAACGAAATAACCGTTAAACCGAGCCTAAAACTAATAATAAATCGTGAAAAACAAATAAATCACTTATACTAATAAATTATGTTTAGGTGTGATAAACGAAAAACCACTGCTCGAAACTAAAAGTAAAATGATGAAAAAATTTACTTACGTTAAAATTTTTAGATGTAGTCGTATATCTCCGGCTAGCAACGCTGCTCGACTGCCGGCGATGCCCCGTTACGCCTCCCGCGCTTTCTTCATTCCGCGTACATAGTTAGAACGCACGATATACCGCTAGTTTTTAAGATACTTATGGTGGACCTTTATACCCGCGGACCTTTAAGCCCCGCCCTACCCTACCTACGTAGTTCTTCATTTAAAAATGTGCAACATTCGATTATCGACTTTCAGTTGTTTTATTTATTCAGCTTAGACAAGATAGATGGATACTTCGAAAATTCGAGTGATTTTTGAATACGAGTTCCGACGCGGAACTAACGCGGCAGAAACAGCTCGCAATATCAATGTTGCGTTTGGAGAGGGGACTGCTAATGAACGCACCGTGCGATTTTGGTTTAAACGCTTTCGTGATGGAAACTTTGATTTGAAGAACGAACCACGAGGAAGGCCGTCCACACAGGTGAATAACAATGAATTGAAAGACATGGTGGAAGCCGATCCGAGCCAAACTACCCAGGAATTAGCTGCATGGTTTAACGTTACCTTACCAACAATATTGACTCATTTGCGTCAAATCAATAAAATAAAAAAATGTGAAAAATGGGTACCTCATGATTTGACTGATCTGCAGAAAGAAATGCGTGTTGAAACTTGTGTTGCCTTGTTGAATCGATACAGAAATGAAGGAATATTGGATCGAATTGTGACATGTGATGTAAAGTGGATTCTTTACGATAACCGTAAGCGAAAAATGCAATGGCTGACCCCAGGTGAAACGCCACAACAGTGTCCTAAAGCAAAGCTTACCAATAAAAGGTAATGGTAACTGTTTGGTGGTCTCAGCATGGTGTTATTCACTATAGATTTCTACGATCTGGTCAAGCAATAACGGCAGATGTCTACTGTGCCGAACTCCGAACAATGATAGCAAAACTAGCAGTGAAACAGCCCCGACTCATGAATCGATCTTCACCATTATTGCTCCATGATAACGCGAGACCTCATATAGCACGAGAAACCGTTTTAACTCTACAGGAACTGCAATTAGAAACTATCCGTCACCCTCCGTATTCGCCAGACCTTGCTCCAACAGACTACCATTTTTTTCGTGATTTGGACAATTTTCTATGTGATAAAAAGTTTTCTTCTCAGGAGGCAGTACAAAATGCTTTCACACAGTTTGTCGAATCTAGATCACCAGAGATCTATCGCAAAGGCATAAATGACTAGAACTAGATGGCAGCAATGTATAGATAATAATGGTAATTATTTTGATTAAATAAATACGTTAAATTAAAAAAAAAAACGAATTTCAATTTGTCAGTACAAATCGGCAATTTCATACTTTAACCCCTAATATTCTCACTAACCTCCCGAGTTAGGCTTAAATATGTTAGAAGTGGCAACAAGTGGCAATTCGTGGACCGGCGTTTGATGGAATAGAATGACGAATGTATGAGATTTGACGCTTATGACATGTCATAAACGTCAAAGGTCTAGTAGCAGATAGTGTATTGACCGGGATTTGGAGTCGCAGCTTCTGAACTAGACATCTGAAGACTGACGTATAAATATATATGGGAAATCGTGATCTGAATGAATTTCGGTATTAACCCTTTCTCTATGAATATAGATCAAGGTTCCAGAGATATTCTATTACCTACTGTTTTTATTCTAGCTACCAGTCTCTAATTAAGATGGTGACCGCCCCGGAGGACCGTAAATAGGGTTCCAACATTCGAGGGGCCCAAGGTAAACCGGGTTGCGAGGGGAATGCCTAGTCGGGTGACCTTACAGAACTGCATTTGAGACCCAAGATAGCGTGCGGTTTGAGTCGGTTCGAGTCCAACCTAATGGCCGATGGGGTGGTACACGTGGGGTTTTCCGCACGAAAGAAATAAAGTTCCTAACAAATAGATATGAAGGCACATGGGGTTTACTTCGGGTCTGGGGCCTCTTAGTAGCCCATTGTAAGCTTGCACTTACAGTCTGCGTGGATTTTACGGGCGAGGAGATAGGACAACCTAATACACGAATCACCACATTTTAATTACATCAATCACTGACTACACATTTTACAGACACACTCGCGATCTATAACCAAGTATATTCAACCGAACTAGGAGCGTTCTGCTAGACACGTAGTGCTCGGTCGAGGTTCACAGCGATACTGATCACGATTCTCCGCACGCCCCACCAAAGTCAATGATCTGTCAAACTCAAATTGACCGAATGAACGAATGACGTCACACTCGACCATAGAGCACTAGAGTCTTGCATTACGCCAGAGTGAATTTCATCCACTCTAATCACACAATAATGATTACGCGCCGTCAGATATAGTAAAAAGGTACTTAACCTACCATACCTGCCCCTCTAGACAAGTGGCAATTCGCTAACCGGCGTTTGATGGAATAGAATGACGAATGTATAGGATTTGACGTATTTGACATGCGTTAACGACTGTCATATACGCCAAATCCCAAATATTCGTCATTCTATGCCACCAAACGCCAGTTAGCGAATTGCCACTTGTCTAGAGGGGCTGGTAAGAGTAAGAAAAAAGAAGAACAAACATCTACGGCACTCGTTACGAGTAGTTGGAGCCCTCAAAACTCCAACAATTGGTCTAACTACAATGCTTTGATATTGCCTTTAGGTTGTGGAGGTCAGTTGGCAGTCGCTTCACGGAAAATGTCGAAGTATACCCAATATCCGCTGTTTAGACAGGTGAAAGCAGAAAAAGAAAGAGAAATAAAGAGAAATAAAGATAAAGATAATTTTATTTGCAGATGGAATGAGCAGTATAGGTTTCCTCTCAGGGTTTGGAGGTCATAGAGCAGTCGTTCCCGGAAAAGCCGACATATGAACCAAATCCTATGAGGATATGACGTTTGCATAAATGTTGACGCCAATAATTTAAATTAATTATGTAGGTACTATTCCCAGAAACTTAAAATATTTTATGTAATGTTTTTGTACTTATTTTATTTATAAATATTTACTTCTAGCTAATCCGACTGACGTCGTCCTATCTTAATTATTAATTTGGAATTCGAATTGCTAAAATTGTAAAAAAAAACACTAAAGAAATGTGTTTATTATTGTAATGCTTTGATATACAACGTTCGACATAGAATCCGCCCCTACCCGATGAGGGCCAGATCGAGAGAGATGGCCCTGGGTCAGCCGGGGTGCGAGGGATATGTCGCGAGACAACCTCACCTTCGGCCTAGCACATCGACCCACAGACGGCGTGTGGTTTAGTCGGTTCGAGTCCGACATAACCTCCCCCTTAGGCTGGGCATTTCCCGCACGATAAAAAAAGTCCATTTTTCTGTTTGATTAAATGTCTAGGCAAGGATCCAGTTCGATCCAAGCCATTTGCTTAGCTGTTTAATCACATGGCTAAAACATTATACAGGCCGTTAAATAGATTAAGCTAGTTGGCTGACATAATATTTATAATTAAAACACCATTTACCCATTTACAAATAAAAGAAAGAAAACAATAAATCACATAAGTACATTTACGAAATCGAACTGAAGATCTTCTCACGCAAGTCTTGAGAGTAAAAGCGTTACGACAGTGAAATTGTTCGGTCATTAACCGCCATATTGATCTATAGATCTTTAAATCATGTTGCGTGTTCTATGTGTTGGGTAACAAACAGGTGTATCTAACTGAATACAATGTGATGATGTTGATATTGAATTTCTTTGGTAGATAATTTATTGGCTGTTTGGTTGATTGTTAAATGAGATATCCTGGATTTGATACCTAATTTTTATTTGTTGTAGGTAATCATCATTATTTTCATGGAGACGTACTCTCCTGATTGATCCACTTCGCACGATCTTAGCCTTCAATTGTAGTGAGACCTATAGCACACATGTCAACCTCCATGACGTCAAGCCAGGACTTCTTGCCCCCCCCCCCCCCCCCATATCCCTTCTACCTGTAGATGAATACATTTGTTATTTATTGTATTTCTTTCATAGTATAGTAAGGTAGCGTCCTACACTACGGCCAGGTGGAAGGAAGACCTCATCAAGGCCGCCGGGAAGAGCTGGAATCGGGCTGCTTTAGATCGGTCGTTCTGGAAGTCTATTGGAAAGTGGACTATGTGTGGCTGATATGATGATGATCATGATGGTGTGACTGTTGTGCCGGAGTTCTTGGGTTTGAAATGATTCAATGAAAGAAACAATTACATTAATGTATCTATACTCTAATTTACACCTCTGAGAAGATTAACTGGCTTGTGTTATGGGTTCTAGACTGCGGATATAAATACTCAAGTAGTTTTACACAATATAAATAAATGATATCTTAATCAGCCGTTCAATTGACTGCCTAGGCTGTTAATTGAACGACGGAATTCAATTAACGGCCTGAATGATATTCCGCCGTAAGGTTTACAACATTTAAAAAACTGGCTGGCTAATGCTTAGTCCATTCGTAATTTCGGAACCACTTCGAAATAAGACAGAAAATTACATTTATTACATTCATATATGTATTAATTACATACATATATGTAATTAATTACATACATAATGTAATTAATGTAATTTTCTGAGATGGGAGGGGAAGCAGAGATGTAATAACAAAAAAATTAGTAATATGTTTATTGAGAAAACTGCGCAAGCCGACTTGGATAGGTGAGGGTTGCAGTTATTTTTAATACTAACTATTAAACATAGTATCACCCAGACCAATACAAATAGACATTTTCATGTATACAAATATTTGCACTGACCGGTAATCAAACCAACGATCTCCCACGTAGTGGATGGACAGTCTACCGCTACGCGACAGAGGTCCTTAAACTAATGGCTTTCAGTTTAAGGGCCCCGCTAGGACCCAAATTGGGCTTTTAGGAAGGTCTTTATTTTAAAAAAAGAATATTAGCAATCAAAATTACTCAAATTCCTCTAACTAAGCTAAATTGCTTGTGCTAGGAGTGTGTTCACATCGGTAGTGTAATGGCTAGGATTCGAACCCGGGACATTCCGATCGTAAGGCCGACTCCTTAAACACTAAGCTGTGTCTACACTCAAGAAGATATACAGCCGGGAGTGAGAAAAAATGTTTTAGTTTCGATTGGTCAAGTCAGCAGGTTTCTTGCACCTATTGCCAGAGCTCACTGGAGAGCTCTTGTGCTGTCAGTGGGGAGACCAAAGGCTTGTCCTGCTTTGTCTTCTACATTGACGGCACAGAAACTCTGTGTTCTGACAGAGTCGGTAACGCGAGTGTCACTCCCTGGTGTTGTACACGTCCACGGTAACCACTTTCCATCAGGTGAGCCGTGTGCTTGTCTGCCACCTGAATGGTATATTTTTTTTGGACATTGAATATAAAAAATTATAACATTTAAGTATGATTTTCTCTCGATTTGGCGTTACATGACTAGCTCATTAATTCATTTGCTTGAACGTTTCATTGTTTACCAGTTATAAGTTTCATGTATCATACTGTCTGACTTACAAATCTATGCGAACGTAATCAAAGTTGGCGGATGACTAGCTCATTTACACAGAGACTATTTGATTATTTTTTTACGCCCTTTTACGACACGGTAACCTTACATTGGAGATATTTAAAAAAATATTTGGAATATATTATATTAAAGACTGGTGCGATTTTGATTTAGCTCGTTCCAGGCTTAGTTAGACCTAAAATCTTACGTTTGTTTGATAACCATTGTTTTTTTAATTTTATTTTTTTACGTGCGGTAAATCCCCACGGATTTCTCCCTCCCTCCGGAGCCGGAGGGGGAGGTTGTGTCGGACTCGAACCGACTAAACCGCACGCCGTCTGTGGGTCGATGTGCTAGGCCGAAGGTGAGGTTGTCTCGCAACATTATCCCTCGCACCCCGGCTAACCCAGGGCCATCCCTCTCGGTCTGGCTCTCCTCGGGAGGGGGGACCACGACCACCGCCGTGGCCTGCTTCTGCTAGGGTGACGGGCCCGTCGCCCTTAGGCCCGCGGTCATGGGGGCTGCAGTTCGTTCTGGGCCCTCCGACGCTCGAGCCGACCGGCAGCGATGTCCGCGGGCCTGTCTCGCTCATCGCACCGCCGCTGATCACCATGGTTAAGTTGAATAGGAGATACCGAAGCCGTGGCCATAACTCAATCAATTACCCCATTGCAGTTCACTGCTGGAAAAAAGCCTTTCCTTATGATGGAAGGCTTTGATCTACTGTTTCCACGCTGCCCAGACCCCTCCGGAGCCGGAGGGGGAGGTTATGACGGACTCGAACCGACTATACCGCACGCCGTCTCTGGGTCGTAGTGCTAGGCCGAAGGTGAGGTTGTTATGCGACATATCCCTCGCACCCCGGCTGACCCAGGGCCATCCCTCTCGGTCTGGCCCTCCTCGGGAAGGGGGGGACCACGCGGTCCCCGACTCAACCCCGGTGTGGGGAGGCGCGCATCGTCCTACTATGCGCGCCGCCGCCGTGGCCTGCTTCTCCTTAGGGTGACGGGCGGCTCCACCCGTCACCCTCAGGCCCGCGCTCATGGGGGGCGGAGGTCGGTTGTTCCGTTAGTCACCTATTACGACACCCTTCGGATGAGATGGGGTGGTGATACTTGTATTCTTTCTCCGTCACCACACGGATTGGGCGCTTTATCAGTCAGTAGTTTATATTCTTAGCAAAAAAAGCTAAAGAAGTAAAATTGTTGCTTTGATGAGATGCTGTAAGGCCAATACCAAATACGTACAATTAACAAGTAATATAGTTTTTTTTAAATTCTTTTCGGCCAGTAGTACCTTTTGACAGTAGACAAAATATGTCAATTCACATGTGACACCTCTTTGAAGTGAATTCTATTTATGAAATAAAATGTATTTGTCTGTATATGCTCGTTGACTCACGCCTGTAAACTACGAAGGGGTAGGCAGAATTGTATTAACACCCACGTTTCGCCAACTATCATTTTCGGTCTCACGTAATGGGTGGTGAACCTATTGCCTTCAAGCGGGCGCTTTGTCTTGGGGAAATGTTTACTGTCGGATGGAGAACAGCCCTATATCTAAACTGTTTTCTAAAGAATATTAGCAGTATATTCAAGCATAGAAATATTGTCACTGAGCAGGAATCACAGATATCCGAATCCGAAACAGATACCCGCGACCTCCGATGTAAGCTTTCGAGGTTTTCAATAAATTGAATATTTGGCGTAGATGCCAAAATCGATTATGTCACTTGACTCTTACAAGCTTGTATATCTATGAAGTAACACTTTTCGTTAGACTAAATCCCAACTTATATATGAGTTAGCATCACAAAAAAGTAACAGATCGCAGCGAGATATATATCGATTGTGCATACGTAAGACCAATACAGCTTTAATGCACAAAAGCGTATTCCATATGGCCTCTGTGCTATACAATAAACTGCCTAAAGAAATAAAAGTACATTATATTTAAAAATAAGCTGAAATTTTTTCTAGCAGATAAATGTTACTACAATATAAAAGATTATCTAAATGACCGTCTAATGTAATTACAATATCATCCATTTATTTCTTTTTGACATATTAATTTTTAACCATTATTATTGACAATGTATTTATTTGACTATGACATAACACAATTTATATCCCACTCTTAGAAATTTTGCATGCCTATTCTAAGGTCGGAACACTTGAAACCAATTTATATTGATAACATCATTGTAACAGTGTTTTCTGCAAAATAATAAATGATTTGATTTGAAAAAAAAAAAACATTTGGGTATAATAAATAAAAAATCCTATCTTAAATAAAAGTATTTTTAAGGAATTATCTAAGTATCTCTTATTTTCTATATATTAGTTTTTATGTTATTTTATAAATTACACTACACTGTCAATAATATTCGACCAGATCATTTTAATTATTGATTTCCGTTACATTAAAAAACACAAAATCGGTTGCCATGACTAAACATGTATAGTTTAATTTTTTATATTCTCTATTCTTTAAATTAATTATTTCGTTCCAAATGTAACTTTTTTTTTCTCCTAATTGTCTAGCATTTAAGGAGTAGGAAATTTTTCGATAAAATTTTCTATAAAATATAGAATAGTTTTATCTATAGAAAGAATTAAAACACAAATAAGTATTTTAAATGCAAAATGCTTTAACAATGTAAGACTATCATACATAAATATAAGTATATAAAAATCGAATTTGACCTAATGGTTGCCAGATCATAAAATCCCAAAAAAAAAATACTCACTTTTTCCCAACAAATCCATGATAGACTCATCCTCCTGTGAGCTATGGGAGCTGTGATAAGCCCCCTTCCTTCTCCCTAAAGCACCCAACAATAGAATATCCTTCTCTTGGCCATTGACTGGCCGTCTTCTATCCGAGGGCAAATCATTTTCTTTTGAATCCAAACCATCTTGTAACGTAAAAACATCATTCTCATTACACGCAACAACATTTAAACAACTTAAAATAGACACCATTACAATAAAAGTCATTTTAGAATGATATAAATTAAAATTTTCGCGCGCTCTTCTTCGCGTTTTGAAATTTTTATTTTTAATTTTTCCCGCCGATCCATCTAGTTCGTTTTCGATTACACTTTTACACATTTCACTTTTTTATGAGGCACATTTTTTTTCACTTTTCTTTTCGTTTAATTTGATTATTATTTCTTTGTGTGAGACGTCTTAACGCGGGAAGTCGGGTTTCGGAAGTAAACTGTGAATGGCGAAGCATTCGTTCCTTTTCACTTTTCGTTTAGGGTTCTTCAAGCGTATTACATTTTCTTAGCGATGTTACATCAGTCGGCTGGTATACTCATTTTGTTAATCATAATTATTTGGATGTCATAACTGCGAAGCAATCGATGTTGTTATTAAATTCATGTATTTTAATTTAGATAAATAGTTGATAGGTTCATCGACTTCTTAGTACACATGTAAGACAATAAAATAAAAAGTTGACGGCAATTCCCAGCAACATTTTGTAGCTGTCATCTATATGGGTGTCATGACTTCTAAGTACATTGTACTAGACTAGCGAGAGAAAAAAAAAACATTTCCCGCAAGTTTTTATAATCATCTTGCTTTCACACACAAACTGAATGCTTGTCTGACACCTAAGTGGTATAAAATATCATTAATATTATCATTCCCCATTCGCACCTTACCCCCGAAAAACAGTAAATTTTTTGTTTCAATAATCTGGTCTGGTTTTATACTTATACATTGAAGTCATACAGGGTATATACCTACAGAACCATTATAAATATTTCAAGTCCTAACTAGATACAATATAATAAGTCTTCTACCATTGTTTTAGCGTGTTCATGGTGTGCGTGATATTTTTATATCTGATTATTTGTGTGAACTTTTTTTATGTTGACGGTACCAATTTTAAATAATGACAGCCAAACTTACCAACATGACTTTCACGGGTAACTTTGGCTGTCATGACATTATATATGAACTACTAGGATTTTATTCGGGTATTTAATTAAATTTATTTTCATCATCATAATCATCATACGAATAAAATATATATACATATACATTCATTTTCGGGTCTTATGTAATAGGAAGCGAGCCTGTTACCGTTATCAGCGTACTTTGTCATGACGCCTGTAAACTACGAAGGGGTAGGCAGAATTGTATTAACACCCACGTTTCGCCAACTATGATTTTCGGTCTCACGTAATGGGTGGTGAACCTATTGCCTTCAAGCGGGCGCTTTGTCTTGGGGAAATGTTTACTGCCGGATGGAGAACAGCTCTATCCATCAGTCTCCTTCTTCACCCACGACAAAAAAAATAGAGTGGCTATATTCTATTCTATCATGAACATTTTTATATTTTGTAGTCATTTGATATCTAAGCTTTTATTTTTCTTTGCATATGTACTGAAACATTAAAGAGAAACTTTTGCGCCTTTTCAAGCATTTTATACGCACGTAGGCGCGTGGCATAGCTATTGTGTGTATGTGTGTGTGTAAAGAGTGTAAAAAAAGTAAATTTGTTTATGAAAATGTGTTACAAATACATAAAATTAATTAGAATATAACGGCAATTGTTTATATCTGTACTGTCAATGTCAAATACATAATGCATATATATTTGTACGCTCGCAGCTGATATAACAGAATAAAAATAAGAAATATTATAATGACTAATAACCAGAGGCACAGAATTGATAAAATACCAGAGGTGTGCACTCTTTGCTAAAAGAATGAAATTTAAAAAAAGTTAAGTGGGACGGAATTCATACTTGTCGAAATGTGGGTCTTAATACACCTTTGCCTACCCTTTCGAGGATTTATAGGTGTGAGTATATATGTATATATGTGTATATATTTCGTTATTAATGTTTTAAAATACCTATCTGAGCACCATAATTCATTTGGGTTAGTCACGATTGCCCTCGTTCTCGAATACCCAATAAAAAAAAACCATTTTAAAATAGCTGTGTTTTATCATAAACAGCAAAGCATTTAAAACTTTAGCCTTCTAACCTAATCTATCCAAGTCAGAATGCACACAGCTTTCTCAAAAAAAACCTATCACAAATTTTCTGTGGATGAATGAAAAAGGAAATGGCGAAATGTGGGTGTTAATACACCTCTGCCCACCCCCTCGGGGATTTACAGGCGTGACCATATGTATTTATATAATTTTCTATCTGTTGCCCTATTGTACGAATGGTCTGAGCTAGACAGTTTATTAAATGTTGTAATAAACATTACGGCGGAATATCATTCAAGCCGTTAATTGAATAGCGCCGTTCAGTTAACTGCCTAGGCAGTTAATTGAACGGCTGAGTAAGCTAGTTGGCGTCGACTGAACGATTACATCACAATTGATAGAACAAGATACTGTGAAATGGATCAGCAGTGTGATCTTGCCATTGGGAGTAATCCGATCCCCATTGAGATTTACGATCCAGGTTCCGATCAAGATCAGTGATAAGTTGCAGTCTGTTCTCATCAATGTCTAGTTAATATTAGGTCGTTACATATGAAATTGCCGAAATTCTGTAATTTAATAGCTATTTCCATTATTTATACTTTGTTTGAAAGTTGATTTCAAGATTTTACAACTCTGTATTAAATTTTGTTTTTATTGGCCACTTGATAAATTAAATTCGATCTTCAAAAACAATGCTATCATTTCGATGATAAATTTCGTATAACTTTTTTACAGCTGTCACTTTTCAAAAATGTAATAATAGTTGATGTTAACTTAATATTGTCTCATTCATACCCAGAAAAAAAATCATAGAATTTGGATTTGTCATTCTTAAAAAAAAATGCAAAAATGTTAGTACTGCAAATTGGGTTTCCTCCAATTTCTTCAATAAAACGCCAATTTCATATGTAACGACCTATTATATATCTTGAACCCAAGTCGCGAGAGAAATGAGGCCCTAGCAGCCGCGGATTATTTTGATAAACACCCCGTGCTATCTTCAAAAGACATCCGAGAAACGCGTAGGTACTGCACGTCTAGAGATACATCAAGATTAATGTCCAAATGTCCAAAATGCAGTGTGATTTTTGGTGACGATTGCGGTCATTTACCAGTGACTGTTAACATATACCACGTTGACTTGGTCAATGTTCATTTTGAGCGAAATTATGATGCGCAAGAGTAAAAGAAGCGACCTCATGGACACAGCGCGCTCCGACAACAATAGATATTATATTTATTGCGATAACGCACAAAGAAATATGAGCCCCACATGGCGGGGCTCAGTCGTCTTCGATTACAATAAATAACTATTTGTGTAGGAAAGGTTACGTATCAAAATCCTGAAGCTTATAATAACATAACATAACATAAACTCACGCGTATATCTCAGAAGGGGTAGGCAGAGGTGCTAGCACCCACATTTCACCAGTTTATGTTTAGGTCCCAATGTAATAGGTGAGGCTATTGCCATTAACCGGGCACTCATAAACCTGCGATAAATACACACATAACTTCGAAAATCATCGAAAAGTCATTGGTGTGTGCCATGGTAAAACCTGGAATCGAACCCAAGACCTTATAATACCGAATGTTCAAAATACCGAAAGTACAAAAGTAAAGAAACTACAGAAGTTCAAAATTCAGAAAATAAGAGTTTTGGGTGGTTTTGCTTGGATGGTTATAAAAAAATTCCCGCTTTTGCCTTCTAACGTATCTTTTCAAGTCGGATTGTCGGATCGGGTGCACATTGTGTACCATGACGGGTAGGACGACGGCCTCCGCCATACCCTTCGTGTTAAGTTACTTGTGAAAATACATGAAGTTATAAGAGCTCGAGCCCGTAATGATATTGTACGTATGAAATGAATAAATAAATAAAATAAAAATAAATAAAAAGCTACACGAAAAGAATCTATCTCCGTTGTAAAAAGTAACTATAAAAATTCAACCAGATCGCCTACCATGTGACGTATCAAAATCTAATTTTCAAGCTTTTGAATTTCGAGAATTTGAACTTTCAAGATTCTAAACTTCGGGATATTTTGATACGTTAACGAAGGAAATGATTATGTAAGAAGAATTTCGAAGAGTGATTATTTTTAACACAAATCGGTTGTTTAAAATCAAAACATTCTTCTTAACATTCACACAAGCTGTAAATCGCCTAATCTAAAATTCATTATAATAAGTATTATCTCCTCTGCGCAGTTTAACATTCACTGGTGTGGGTATATCCGGATTCAAGTATGAAGAAAGAAAAAATTCGGACTTACACTATCGATTTTGGTAAATGTCATACAACGGTGCATCTAAATATATAGTCTTTATTGTAATTTCGGACATTCATAGTGTGGTATGGTGGACCGTGAGCAGGTCTGCCCACCTCAGTGGTATAAATAAAAAAAAAAATATGTTAATTTTATTTTATTTGCCATGTAAGTATCTTAATTTTAATTTACATTTCTATTTTTAATTTATTTTATCTGTCATGCCTAATTTTATTTTGACATGTTTATTTTTAATAAATTTTATTTGAAAGAAACCTTGAAGAAACTTGAGAAGAATCAAACTGTGAACGAATCTATCAAAGGCCCTGGCAATATTAAGACTTTGAAGGAATTTTCTAAAGGAAAAGTATTAAGAAATTAACAATATTACTCAAGTAATAAAAAAAAAATTCACCTCAGAAAACAAATAAATCGTGAGATCGTCTCTCTTCAACAATCAATAATTTTATTGTACCTACAACCTACACAAAATTAACATATTCAGTAGGCTTATAATGATATACAAACACTTTTATACGCATACAAGTATCAAGATTGAGTGGACATACTTGAAGAAGGCGACTTTCGCCCGTAGCTTTCCAAAACATGACTTTAAATAGGCGAAAAACGTACTAACAGCCACGATATAAATTTAAATTTTATGTCATCGACAACAGTGACCAAACTGCTATGAACGATGTCCATCAGTGACAAATCCCTCTGATTGATTTGAAATAACAAATGACACGGGAAATTCAACTTTCTCGAAAGTAGATTAAACTTAAAATTGTCCGTTAGGATGTAATTTTTGTACAAGCAGACAGGTCTGCTTTCTTTACTAATGACACCTGTTAAGGTTAATTTTACTGGTATTACATTACCTGTGGTTAATTCGTTTTTGATAGGGCTGTGGGCTATTGTGTGAAAAGCGCGGGAATCGGGTCAATCACAGTTCGCTTGGGTAATTAAAATCGTTTTCTAGAATCGGTTGGTTTTGTAATTCGATTACATTGGTTACGATGTAATCGTTACCACCTGATAGGTAATCATTGCGTTTGATGGGTGGTACTTTTACTTCAATTAGGTAACGTCATTAAAGTTTCTTTAGTAGTGAAACTAATGAACTAATATCGATTCCTTGTAGCGTACCCGTAAGTATTCGATCGCAAAGTTTGGAGATTCGGTTTCCGCTCAGCAAAAATAACTGTAAGTATATTTTTTATGACTGTAGATGTTTTTTGTACAGGTTAGATTATGTAATCTCTAAAATTTAAAATCACTGCCTATGTCTGATTGAACTATTTTTATATTACCACATAAAAACCAATCTATCAACATAAGAAAAATCCAATAGACTTTTTTCAAGCCACTGTGGAAAAATGCCAAAACAACCGCGAAAGGGCCAATGAAATCGAGAGTGTATCGGAACGTTTTGACACTATCTTTCCCGCCAATTTCACTTTCATTTCGAATGGCGCGATACCTGCGTGAAATTAACAAGCGATGGCAGCCATATTTGCACGTCTCGATTACCCCGTGCGATTACCGAACGATTGAACAATAGGGAAATGTTCCAGTAATAATATTTAGTAATTAATGGGCAGTTTCCGAACACAGTATGCGCGTAATGTGTTTTTCTTGTTTGTTATGTAGGTTATTAAAAAATATTCAGAGTTGCGTTGAATTAATCATGTGGAAATTCTTCTTATGAAATATAAATGCGAATGTTTGAATGAAATGGCGGTCTCTCGCAGTGATATCGTCTGCGCATTGTTCCGTTAGTCACCTATGGCTTCTTTTTCTTCTTTCTCCATCACTATAAGCGATACTATTATATACTAGCCATCACCGCAATCATTGCATACAACCTAAATACAGCCATTTGTCTATTGCCATCACATACGGTTTAAGACAATGCCAATATTTCAAAATATAACCTTAGTGATTACTTTGTCGTGAACAATGACGTCGCATCCGCCCGCCATCTTAACAATTTCAGTTGCAATATCTCAAAGTTTTTTTTTTAACAAAACAGCAGTTACGAAACGTCAGATGCGCGCGCATACGAACGTAATATAATGTGTTTACGTTCTGTTTCACACAGACATGTCGTGTCTTGTGGGGCCCAGTTCGGAAATATTTAACCTTAATTCTTTTGAACGGTTAACAATAAGGGCAACGTTATTAAAACAAGATAACAAAATTTGTAGTTATGTTGGTTTTTTTGGGTTAAATAACTTTATGCATCAGAAAATCATAGTAACCAGGAAAAGAAATTAAAAATCGGGAGGGGGGGACCACGCGGTCCCCGCAGCCCTATCCCTTAGTCAAAATATTGCCGCATTATTATTGCAAGTAAATAGTGGTTATTATTATATAGTATTATAACTTATTATAAGTGAAATTAGATGACATTAGTGGCTATTTACGCCTTCGTACAACAGTATTCATAAATTGACAAATTATGATACTTATAGTGTTAGGGTTGTCGAGACAGTTATAATACTTATAATCAACACGACACAATACTATCTTTTCACATTGAAATGAAACCACTATCTAACAAATTCTATTGCGAATTAAGTATTTGGTATTATTACCACAGTACCTACAGCCTGGCACCCAGTATTTATCTTATTTATAACCAGAATAAATAAAAATACAGCTATTTTTACGACACAGGGAGCTCTTTCTGCGTAATTAGTAACACCAGCCCCTCTAGACAAGTGGCAATTCGCTAGCCGGCGTTTGTAGTAATTCGTCGTAATTTGGAAACTTTGAGATAACTTCAAACTATGTTACAACTACTATTCATAGTCACCGCGCAAATTTGGCTGTTCAAAAGTAACTGAAACGACGCGTCGGGCCAAATGTAAATAATAAGCTTCAGACAACCTCCTTTACAACTTCCGTGGTAGTGAATGCGGCCGCTACGCAGGAGGCGCGAGTTCGATCCCCGCTCAGTGCAAATATTTGTATGCATGAATATGTATGTTTGCATTAGTCTGGGTGTTTCTATTATATAATATGTATGTATTTATACAAAAAAAGTATCTAAGTATGTTTATCCGCATTCTAGATTCCATAACACAAGCTAGCTAAGTTATGATTACGATGGATCCAGATGGCGTGATGTGAAATGTTGTGGAATATTGAATATTGGAATATTGGTATACCTTAGGATACGTATCTTGGAACGAACGGGCGGAATGTTTTGTAATAATTCATGCTTGGTAAATTTGAGTTCGGCCACCACCATAGAACCACGTACTATGCTCAAAAGTCACCCAAAATACTTGTAGGTACCACGAGTATAGATAACATTTCGAGCACATTTTAGGTCAAAAATACACACACCGGCAGAATTAGCGAAACACAAAAAGAGAATAGTTAAAAAAAATTAGCTTTATTTTTAAACAAATAATGATTAAACCTAAAACAACAGTTAAATTAACATGTTTTGATGACACTAATTGGCAACACCATACTTAAAGTTTAATAAAAAAAAACTTAACTAAATAAATGCATTTTAAAAATAAAGCTATCTATTTTATGCTCTCCTTTTTTTGCGTTCCGCTAATTCTGCCGGTGTGTGTATATGCCCCGAGCAATATCAGCATATTTTTTTATATCTATTTTTTCATCACATTACCGAGGTCAACTCACTACTGACACAGTCAAGTGTGTTTATTGGTGTTAACTCAGGCAAGGAATCGGCAACATGTAAGTGATAATTTTTGAATTGTGAATATTTATAGCTGAGCGGTATTCGCTTACCACGAGTGGGTGAGCTGTGTGCTTGTTTACGATCTGAATATAGTGGTATAAAATGACCAACGAGTAAAATATTAAATAAAATAAATATCAATATACACCGCCTGCATAGTTATTTTCCGCTTCGCATAAGCCGAAGATAACTATTTCTTAAAAAAATGTGTAATGATAATTATTGTGTTAATAGTATTGAAAATAGAGCTTGTTATATTATGTAGTTGATTGAATTTGTTGAAACTTCTTGATGGAACTTCATTTTACTATTCTTATGTTATTCAAAATAAATATGTTTAGGTACCTGAAGATGAGTAATTCGAAACATGTCGTAATATTATAAATTAAAATATTAGTATTATACAGTGATAAAACTAAATATAATTGTGTGGAACTTGTAAAATGAGTTTTAATATATAAAGATAGTAGTTATATTATGACTACTTAATGTTTAATGTAACATCTAATGTAACCCATATTTGCAAATAATAAATTAATTTGAATTTGAATGTAAATAATCTTTTTTTTATTAAAAATATTATCTAAATTAATTATGTATACCTATTCTTAATACAGAATAAGGTAATTTATTTAAATAAATCACGCACACCAGAACAAACAAAACACAATACTTACCGAAAAAAACCAAATTATAAAACGTAATAGAAAACTAACCTACGCCACTGTTATTTAAATTTGGAATTCAGTGTCATTCTTAAAAAAAAATAGTTTTTTCTGTTTTATGTCAACATTTTGGTTTAAGGAGTTTGAATTAATGTTATTTTATTATGTAAATAAGTTTTTCAATGGGTTTTAACGCGTGCTTTAGTTTTTAGCACCTCCGCGACACTGCTGGATCTCACGACAACACGTTTCATCAACTAGTGTGGGGTATTAAACCTTCTACTTTCTTACAGCAGTATGTATGCAAATTCTGTTTATTTTTTTCAACGAATAATTTATAGGCTAATGTCACGTTACAACATTATTATATTCATCATATATCATCAGTTGTTCAGTTTTTTCTTCGGGTTTTTGCTGAAAATACTGTTTAATGCTTGATATATTATAGTCTGTTTGTTTTCTGGCTACGGATATGACTAGATGGATTAAGCCTTATATTGGGATCCTAACCAATAGTCTGGGTGTAGATTTTCTTCTCTGGTTTGGGTTACGACAGTTGCTCCCATATAAGCCAAAATAGAAAGAAAGAGATAGGAAGAGCAAGAGAGCGTTCCCTGCAGGGCTAACATGCGCGCCACGAGATAGCTATCTCGAGGCATTTTGCCGTTTTATGTCGATATGTCGACTGTTGGTAGCATGAAGGGCTAACATGCGCGCCACGAGATAGCTATCTCGAGGCATTTTGCCGTTTTATGTCGATATCGACTGTTGGTAACATGGCAAATTTCATGGCGATCTGTCAGATGTCGTCATAACTCGACTTCGAGAAATCATCTCTACTTAGTGTCTGCAAATTGTAACATACGTGCGCTTATTTACTCGAATTTTGACATTTAAAATGTTTTGTCTCTCGTCTTTCATTTGGTCGACGAGAAGTTATCTCGTGTAAACTTTTCTTGTGCTCGGTTCATTTTGGATCAAAATTTAGTACCTTTGTGCGACTGCAAGCAATTTTCGACCTTAATGACATTTCCTTTGTTACGTGTCTTTTCGCGTTAATTGATGACGCTGATCACGAATATGAGAAAAAAAATTCGATAGCATGTCATGTCAATAAGGTCGAAAATTGTTTGCACTATTTTTTCTCTTTTTTAAATTAAAATGTTTTGTCTCCCGTCTTTCATTTGGTCGACGAGAAGTTATCCCGTGTAAACATTTTTTGTGCTCGGTTCATTTTGGACTAAAACAGCGACTGCAAGCCATTTTCGACCTTAACGACATTTCCTTTGTTACGTGTCTTTTCGCATTAATTGATGACGCTGATCACGAATATAAGAAAAAAAATTCGATAGCATGTCATGTCAATAAGGTCGAAAATTGTTTGCACTATTTTTTCTCTTTTTTTCATACCTAGCATCCCTAACTAGTCTGTGCTTTCGAGCAAATGGCCGTATCGGGCCGATTTTATCGGATAAATGTTTAAAAAATGTGTATGCCATAGACAACAATTGAAAAAGTTTGACGCGACAAAATATGTCGGCGTTACTTCGCTCGAGAAGACTCGAGATGATATCTCATCTCGATTCGAGATATTTGACGACGCGCGCATGTTAGCCCTGCTGGAATGAAAGTGTAAGCGTTCTATGCAATCGAGACTAACACAGTGATGAATGTTTAATTTACAAGAGAATAAACAAAAATTTGGTTTAGAATTTACAAAGACTTTATTGAAAGTTTTAAGAAAAGTAACCTCTTTTTTCTTATCCCCCTTCAAACATTGGGTAACAGTATGCAAGTACCTACTAACTTATTAAATAAGAATTTGAATCCAAGTAATTCGAAAGCGTGTAAAACATAAAATAAAGCAAAACCATGTAAAACTAAACTCGTTTTCATATCAATTTAAATAAATCGTTCAGGAAATTTAAAAAAAGAACATCACGTCAGATTTACCCGCCATCACGATTACACAACAAGAGAAACCGCCAAAACAAAAAAAAGCACATAGTAATTAAAAAATAAAAAGAATATTCGTTCTGAAACAAATAAAATGTTGAGTACAGCATCCGAGAGAGCCGAGAGAGTTGAAAGTAGCTACCAGTTTTACTTTTTGATCTTTATTTTTAGCACCCGACATATTGCTGTCAAACTGGATAGTAATACTAGGTCATCTGTTTGAATTAGGATTAGAGGTCGGTTATTTGCTAAAAGGCGTGATGACCAAGCAAAAATAGTGATGTTCAGACATAGAAAAGTTATAGAATGAAATTTTAAAGCAAGCTAACTGTAGTAACAGTACGTACAGTATGCTAACTATTCAAATCGATAAGATTTAAACGGTTAGGGCGGGATTTGAACCCGCGATCTTTCTCTCACAGGGGAATGTTCTGATCAATGAGCCTTTAGTACTAAATGCTTTAAAAGACGAGATATATAGGAAAATTTGGATGGATTCAGGTATATTTCGGTGGCTCAGTGGTCAGAGCATTCCCCCTGTAAGGGAAAGATCGCGGGGGTTCGTATTCTGCCTAAACCGATTAAATTTTTACTATCTATAATAATCGATACTAGACCAGCTATTAAGAACGGATCTCACGGATCCTAGGTGAGGCGGGAATGAATTTCGAATTTGGAACAACGTAGACAAAATATTATTATGTTCCCGGCCTATAATCATCCTAGGAAATAATTTCGAATTTGGAACAACGTAAGATAAAATTTATGTTCCCGGCTTATAATCTTGACTCCAAGTCTCCAGAAAAATTAGATTCTGGCGCGCGCGGGTTGGTTTGATATAATCTATGTTTTTTTTTATACACGTTAATTTGCCTTCACCTCGCCTGATGGTAAACTGACTGAAGGCAAAGTCTCAGGAAAGAGGGTCACCATTACATACATGTACCATGTTAACAATGGTGACAATCAACGGGACGGCCTCATCCGATGCTTTTTCACGCCCCGTTTAAAGGACCCGACTGTAGGAAGAAGGAAACACGTGAGCTGGTAAAGAGCTCCAGGTCTTAATGGCGAGGTCGCAATGGCAGAATTCTATTCTCGAATAATTTTTAACGAAGTGTAATAGTACATTGTTCAACAAGGGACTAATCCCTATTATATTGTTGAATGATGTCCTACATTTTAAACTGATGCATAATAAAATGAATTAATCCTTAATACTTACATAATAATTAATTAAATTAATATCATTAATCGTGTTTCACGAAATTAAATGGGTTTTTTAGATTTTTTCAAATGTCATTTTGAGGTTATTTCTGTACACAATCACTAAAAAGGTGGATAATCCTCCCATTCACAAACACCGTGATTGGCTGTTTAGGCGTTTTCAAAAGGTCCCGATATGCAGAGACTAAAGTAACATTTTAAGAGCATGAGAAGTGAAAAAGCGAATTATTGACACTAAAAAATAAGAAGAATGGTGCGACACAGGAAAGTCACCGAACCGCTTCGTACTTGAAGGAATATTCTGCACCGTATACGGATGACATCTAAGCCCTGCACGTGTTGTCATGCTTGCTTGGTGGATTTGAGCTCGTCTTCTGCCGTAAAATGCCCTGCTATGCTCAAAAGGCATCCAATAATCACGTACTGCACTATAGAGTACATTTTGTGACGTGTTTGAAGTCAAGATACAATATACCTATAACTATAACTTGACCTAAGCTCAGTCTCGTATCCGTCCAACATTTGACACGTATCTGCGACTCGCGCCTGTAAATCCACGATAGGGTAGGCAGACGTGTATTAACACTTACGTTTCGCCAAGTATGATTTTCGGTCTCATGTTATAAGGGAGGGGGAGGGAGGGGGGAGGGTGTCTATAGCCATCAACAACACTAAGTCCATGGGGTGTGTTTACTGTCGGACAGAGAACAGCCCTATCACCTTTTACCACACCTGGAAGAGCTGAGGTGTTCCTATTCTACTTCATCAAGAACCAATAGTCGTTTAAATATGTGCGTGTACATCTCTGGCTACTCCTTCGGAGATAAGAAGCGTGAATATTTAATAACATGTGTTCTGCTTTCACTTTTAGTGGTTCGTATCCGTTTAGCAGTAGGGTTTTGCGCTTATTAGACAACATAATCATAGTTTGAGGAAGCTGAATGATGGAAGTGATTGCTGTTTAGATATAAATATATCTCACTAGTCGAGCCACCTGGCTTCGCCCGTACAATATTTTAAAACTCCGTGTCACACCTTTAAGCTATATATTTCAGTAATTTTTCAAATGATGTATGGCAATCTACCGGATTTGTTGACATATTTTTGATCCTGTTTCGCTCCCTTAAAATGTAGCGTATAGTATAACCTTCCTTAATAAACGCACTATTTAACACGAAAAATATTTTCTAATCGAACCAGTACTTCCTGAGATTAGCACGTTCAACTGAACTAACAAAAATCGAACTCTTCAGCTTCATGATGCTGAGTACGACGTCCTTACTCTTCGCACTGCTAATATAAAATCTGCGATAGAAAGAGAGAGAGGGAGAGATGGCCGTGAAGGTATGAAATTTAATGCAACGATTTATATGTATTTTGAGAAAAAATATATTTTATTTATTTAAAAAATACAGAAACAGACATCAGAATCTTAAGATTATTAGATCCTGATGTCTGTACTTAAGAAGATTCAACAATCCACACCACGCTTTAAATCTGACGTCTACTTACATCTATACACAACACTTAGCTGACTTTAGTGCCAGTCAACACAGTAACCATCACCTAGACAAAATAAATTACAATGAGTTACAACGAACGAAGATTTTAACTTATCCAATGAGAGAAAAAATAAAAATAAAAGAACAAGAAACGCTATTCCGACTAAAGACCTCGCCACGCAAAGTCCTTTTAAATTCCAACAAACCATCATGAAAAATATCAACCCGAGAGCACACATAATTATAATAATATCACCCAATAATATATAACACGTGATAAAATCTCTATTTAATCACTTCGTTTTTTAAAACTTCGAAATCATTTGACAATGGCGTCTTAGTGTAAAATGTGTTTGAAAAAGCGATTTGAAGCATTTCAGACTCATGTTTGATGATAATTTCTACAAGTCAATTATTATGAATGGTGTTTCAGTCTTACAAACACCTTGATGGTTTAGTATATTGTCTGAATATGAGTTTATTTGGCGCAATTTGATATATTAGATACTTGATATATACATGTTTGAAAAGAACGACTAAGCGACCTAGTGGAGTTGCCCGCAGCTCCACTAGGGTAAATGTCGGTCACCGCGACCAAACATAGCCAATGCTAAGAGCAAGGTCTAATCTATCTCTGTACCGAATTGCATAGAAATTTCAATTTCAGTAACAGACACAGATAACTGAAACAGGCAGTTTAGCCACAGAATACCTTATAGACGTGATACTTACCGATTTATCTAGTTTAGCTCAGCTGGAAGGGTAATCGTAATATTTGTTTTATACCACTGAGTCAGCACACGGCCCGCTTGATGAAAAGCAGTTACCGTGTCCTATGGACGTGTACAACAGGGAGTCACACTCATGCTGCCGACCCTGTAGGCACAGAGAGTTTCTGTACCGTCAGTGCAGAAGAATAAACATGACAAGCATTTGGTCTTTCCACTGACAGCACAAAAATTGACTGTGGTACTCGGGAACTGCCGCGGCACAGCTATTGCATAGCATTTTAAGTCTGTCTGTCTGTCCATCCGTCCGTCCCGTCCGTCTGTCTGTCTATCTGTCTGTCTTGTTCTTCTTCCCTCAAAGTAACAATTCTTGCTCTTAAAACTTCTGATAATCCCATCGACATCTTTTTGATTGAAGCCGAGCTGAGCTACATGTTAGGCGGGTGTTAGGTTTATTCGTTATGGAATTTCTTGAGTTGGTCGCCGCGCTCAAAGCCTGCGATAAAAATTATGCAACAGCTTATAAACTATCTAGTGAGCTCTGGCTACTCTTCTCACATGCAGGAACAAAACGCGAGGTTATTACGGCCTTTAAAAAAAAACTAATGCTGGTGTATTTATGCCTTTTACCTACTCTCTCTTATAATGGTCTTTTAGTAACCTAATGCAGATATTATTTCTTAAGTTTATGACATATTTATGAGTCTAAATCTATAGTTATAAACACACTTACGGACAAACAAATGTATAAATGTTGATAGACTATTAAATAAGCATCTGTTGATTTGTTATACGTTTAATTATTACTTCGTAACATTAATGTGTGATTGCATAATGATAATTGATCGATCTGTGTTGCAGGATGTGGAATTAAGAAGTGAAAGAGGTTCCAATTTTTTTGTATTTAAATCGATTTGAATATTTATCATGAAAAAATGCTTAAAAATTAATTTAAAAAGTGAAAGACTTGTCAAAAAATTGACCAGATATTTTTCAGGCATGGATCTTGAGGTAGATTGAGAAGATTTTATGGTACGTGTGAGATTAGATTCGGGAGATATCCGTTTGATGACGCAGCAAGAATACAAGTATTAAGAACCAATCTCATCCGGAGCGTGCCGTAAGAGGCAACTAACAGAAAATTATGCAGACGGTATCACTACGAGAGAAGGAAAAATAAAATCCTGTTCCAACCCTCTTGGTAACCGTGGAAATAGTAGGTAAAAGCCTTCCAGCATTGGGAGAAGTAAGTGGCAATACCACTGGTACCTAGCGCCATTTAGCGACATCAAGCCGAACTACTATGACACTACAAATCCTGCATCGCGAAAGTGAAGTTCACGCGCTGGTACTAGACATATACAACATCCCAACGACAATCGTTGGGCCGCGGCCAGCCAGGCGTGATCACCTTGCCTGGTCAGAGGATCCTCCCTTTGTGTTGGAGGAACATCACACCTCGTTCCTCCACAGGTATATGTCCTACAAAAATGCGATATTTTGTACCAGTTAGGTGGCAGACAAGCATATGGCCCACCTGAAGGAAAGTGGTTACCATAGCCTATGAACGTGTGCAACTCTATGGGAGTCTCACTCGTGCTGCCGACCCTGTTAGTACAGAGAATTTCTATGTCATCAGTGTAGAAAATAAAGTAGGACAAGTCTTTGGTCTTCCCACTGACAGCATAAAAACTCTTCAGTGAGTTCTGGCTACCCTACTCACCGCCGGGAATATAACACGAGGTTATTATGGCCGCGGTATTCTGTAGGGTGGAGGTACTTCCCCAGTCGGACTGCTCAATTATCTACTTCCTACAGTCTAATTCATTGCTTGATTAACTCTGACGAAAGTACAAAAATCTTGGTGATACTCCTGTCATATCCATCAATATCCATAGCTACCTGAAAAATATATCAATACTTTTAACGATTTACGATTTCCCCAAAAGAAATTCTATCAGTAATCAAATTTTAGTTATGGCAACCTAGAGAAAATCTTAACGACCTCAATAAAAATTAAAAAATCAAACCGCTACTATTAAAAGCTAATCACAGATAATAAATGTTTTGAATTCAAAATTGGAACTAAAAAATGGCGCCTCGCGGCTATAATCTGTGAAATAACATAATATGGATGTGATTATGCAATCGGTTGCGCAACACGTATAAAGGTTTGAGAGAAAGCAGGCGCGGCGCTTTGTCTCGAATACAAGGCTTGGCTGGCGTAAGGAGAGTGCATAACGCCGACCGTGAAGTGACAGACAATAGTTATGCAAATTAAGTTTTATTAGCAGATAACAGATGCTATTTTTTATTCCAAATAACGGGGAGAACAACTGTATTATTTAGTGGTGCGGTTAATTTGGCTGGAATGGTGGAAGTAGGACACGTTGGTAGTTCCGTCCAATTAAGTAGTCTGACTGGGGAAATACCTCCGCCCTACAGAATACCGCGGCCATAATAACCTCGTGTTGTGTTCCCGGCGGTGAGTAGGGTAGCCTGAGCTCACTGGAGAGTTTCTGTGCTGTCAGTGGGAACTGATTTGTCTTCTACACAACGACAGCACTTTCCATCAGGTGGGCCATGTGCTTGTCTGCCACGTAAGTTGTATAAAAAGAAATAGAACAGAGGACAGATTGTCTTTACAGTCACCAGTCACGGGAAGATTGCAGGTTCAAACCCCGCCTAGACCGATTCTATTTTTTCTTTGTTTAAAACTTTTACCACATATTTTTCAAACGTTTTTGCTTCGTTTTGATAGATTTTGAGCTAACCTTTATCTAATTGATGGATGAATATTCTAAGAAGTGGACCCGGTTTCACATGCTTACTGCTTTATATAACTAGTATCATACATAATTTGAGTCATTGAGTGAAAGAAACTATGCATCTACTATGAATTGCCCGCGGCTCCACCCATAGCCCCTATTCTTGTCTAGACTAGGCTATTTTTATGGTTCTTTCATAATTATTTGACTGTATTGTACAAAATATATAATTTATTTCCGTAATGACGGAAATCCATGACGCTTCGATGTCTTTTATATCGTGTAAGCATTAAATCAATATTATCAAAAATCTACACTATTTTAAAATTGTAACGTGATTGTTTCTTCACTTAAATTGGAGATATAGAAACACTTGGATTAACTTATACTAGATTTCAGTTATATGGTGGTGGTGTAAGACAGCCTCCGTGGCGTGTTCGATCCCCGCTCAGTGCAAATATTTGTATGCATAAATATGTATATTTCCATCGGTCTGGGTGTTCCTATGTATAATATGTATGTATTTACAAAAAAAAACGTATCTAAGTATGTTTATCCGCATTCTAGATTCCATAACACAAGCTAGTTAAGCTATGCTTACCATGGGTCTACATAGCGTTGTGTGAAATGTTGTGAAATATTTATGTGGAATATTTATTATCTATAATATCGGTATTCGTTACGTATATAAATTGTAGTCTATGTGTTATTCTGATGTATAAGTTATTTCATTAAAATCTATTGAGTAGTTTTTACGTGAAAGAGTAATTAACATTCATCCATCCATCCATCCATTCATACATCCATCTTCGGTCCCACGTAATAGGGGGCGACCTTATTGCCGTCAAGTGGGCACTTAGTCATGGCCTGTATGGTGCGGATGGAGAACAGCCCCCCTTAGTCGCCTTCTACTTCTTTTTTTTTTTTACTTGCGGGAAATCCCCACGGATACCCACCCTTCCGGAGCCGGAAAGGGAGGTTATGTCGGACTCGAACCGACTAAACCGCACGCCGTCTCTGGGTCGTAGTGCTAGGCCGAAGGTGAGGTTGTCACTCGACATATCCCTCGCACCCCGGCTGACCCAGGGCCATCCCTCTCGGTCTGGCCCTCCTCGGGAGGGGGGGACCACGCGGTCCCCGACTCAACCCCGGTGTGGGGAGGCGAGCATCGTCCTACGATGCGCGCCGAGTCGCCTTCTACGTCAGACATTTTTCTTTCTTATATAATGATAATAATCTTGTTCATGATGAACGCAAAAACTACTAAACGCATTTTGATATGGTTTTTTTTTTCAGTTAGAAAAGTCTTGGTCATATTCAGGCCACTAATTGAACGGCGCTAGTTAGTGGTGACATAATATGTCGCCGCCAACTAGCTTAATCAGCCGTCCAATTAACTGCCTAGGCAGTTAACTAAACGGCGCCATTCAATTAACGCCCTGAATGATATTCAGCCGTCTCGTTTATTGCATCATTTAATAACCTGGCTGGCTAATGTTTAAGCCAATCGTAAGATGGGGCACTACCTCGAAATAAGATAGAAAATTACATACATTCATATACTTACACCTGTAAATCCCCGAGGGGGTAGACAGAGATGTATTCACAGAAAATTAGTGATAGGTTTATTGTGATAACTGCGCAATCCGACTCGCACTAGAAGGCTGATCCGCATCAGCCTTCGTGTTTATTTTTTTAATAACCATGCAGATTTAAATCATTTTTCTAACTGTTTAATTAAATGGCTAGGCAAGTAGTTAAACGTCATCGATCCAAGCTATTTGCCTAGCCGTTTTAATAAAAGGCCGAACATCATTCAGGTCGTTAATTAGATGGCGCCGTTTAGTTAACTGCCTAGGCAGTTAATTGTACGGCTGATCAAGGTAGTTGGCAAATATATAAGCAAAATACCACTCATTGATTAATCACGGCATCTCAGAAACAACGCCTACGAAATTCCACCCCTGAGGGGGTAAAACGGGGGTTGAAAATTCGTATGTTTTTGAAGTTAAAGGGGATGGTAATTTGTATGAATTACTAGTGTATGTATGTATGGAAACTCGTGCGCAGTTGTTAAGCACCACTAACATCATAACACAGTGTTTACATCACGTTGGAGCCGGATGCAACTTTCTCCGCAACGTTTCGTAACATTGCTCAACAACACGTTTCTGATCGGCTTACTGTTATGTTTTTATATCTGTTACGTGATACGCAAGGTCTGGGGCATGCCCTTTGTGATTGGCAGTCTTAGATTTTACTAGTTGCTGCCCGTGGCTTCACTCGTGTAACAATCTATACTAATATTAACTATAAAGAGCATTAATAGTTTTCAATACAAATGTGGGATTTCTGTGATACATACATGTACTCACGCCTGTTAATTCCAGAATTGGTAGACAGTGGTGTATCAACAACCACGTTTCGCCAACGGTCCCACGTAATAGGGGGCGAGCCCATTCCCGTCTAGCGGGCACATTGTTTTGTGGCGGTAGTGAACGCGGCTGCTACGCAGGAGGCGCGGGTTCGATCTCCGCTCAGTGCAAATATTTGTATGCATGAATATGTATATTTGCATTGGTCTGGGTGTCTCTATGTATAATATGTATGTATTTACAAAAAAAAAACGTATCTAAGTATGTTTATCCGCATTCTAGATTCCATAACACAAGCTAGTTAAGCTATGCTTACCATGGGTCTAGATAGCGTTGTGTGAAATGTTGTGGTATATTTATTTATTTATTTATTTGGGCTGTATGTTTATTGTTGGATGAAGAACAGACAAGAACGCAATAAAAAATCTCTTATTAACATATTTCAAGTTTTTTTTATTGTCTTCTATGTACAGATACAACTTTCATTTTGTTTATTTATTTGTTTTATGTCTGTTACGTGAGATACGCAAGGTCTGGGGCATGAACTCGCCCTTTGTATCTGTCTAAGCGTGTGGGAAAGAAAATTACAAGTTATCCATACAAATATTATAAATGCGAAAGTAACTGTGTCTGTCTGTCTGTCTGTATGTATGTTACACTTTCACGCGTAAACCACTGAACCGATTTTGATGAAAATTAGTATAGGGGTAGATTAGACCTTGAGAAAGGACATAGGCTATGTTTGATCACGGTAACCGACATCCATGCGGGGGTAGGGCCGCAAGCAAAAGTTATGTCGCTTCTTTTTTTTTTACGTGCTCGAAATCCCCACGTATACCCACTCCTCCGGAGCCGGAGGGGGAGGTTATGTCGGACTCGAACCGACTAAACCGCACGCCGTCTCTGGGTCGTAGTGTTAGGCCGAAGGTGAGGTTGTCATGCGACATATCCCTCGCACCCCGGCTGACCCAGGGCCATCCCTCTCGGTCTGGCCCTCCTCGGGAGGGGGAGCAAAAGTTATGTCGCAACCAACAAGCTTAATCAGCCGTTCAATTAATTGCCTAAGCTGTTAACTAAACGGCGCCGTTCAATTAAGGACCGCAAGTATTCACGATATATATACGGACTTTTCTCTTTAGTTGTGCTATAATACCTTGCTTCATGGCAAATTTCTTAATTCTAGTTAAACGGGAAGTATCCTCCTATAAGGTTTTGATTCCCTTGCATTTAATTAAATTTGCTACATAAACGACCGACTCTATATCTTTCGATCGATGATATAGAAGTTCGTTTTTCATAGGTTCCAATTATTGCATATTTGAGTATTTGATATAAATTTAATTGATGCTTGATGCCTTTACACATTTCCGAGAAAAAAGACTTAAAAGACTAACATTCAAACATATTATTCTATAAATGAGTACCTAAACGATCCATTTCAATTTTCTAGCCGCGTGGTTCCCGGCGCCACCCCTTCTCTTCCCATGTGATGTCGTACAAGGCAACTAAGGGATAGGGCTGATTAACTTTAACATCAGACAGATATGTACAGCCCAGACTCAGCCTCAGATGCATGGCTCGAGTCAACAATAGTGCCCGGAATACGGTAATAGGCTCACCCCCTATTACGTGGGACCGAATACAGATTGGTGAAATGTGGGTGTTAATTCACCTCTGCCTAACCCTCCGAGGATAAAGGCGTGATTATATGTATGTATGTATGTTAACTTTTTTTTATTAAAGAATATTAGCAATCGAAATTACTAATATTCTATCTCCAACTAAGCTAAATTGCTTGTGCTAGGAGTGGGTTTAGGTCGGTAGATTAATGGCCAGGATACGAACCTGGAACCTCTCGATCGTAAGGCAAACTCCTTAACCACTTAGCTAACTCTTGACATACCTAATATTTGATATTTTTTTTCATTTTTTCTAACATTTTGTTTTTTTACGATTATGTTCTGACCTAATTAACTTAATTGAATTCTTCAAATATTTATATATTTTATGACTTAATTTCATATTTCATATGCCATTGGCAGAACATTATTTGGACCAATATTATTTATAATGTCTATTCTGTAAGCTTTGCTTCAAGAAATAAATTAATTTCAATTTGAATCTGGACTGATAGACAGACAGACAGACGGACAACAAAGTAATCCAATAAATTTTCGGTTTTTCTTTATAACATAACATAACATAAACTCACGCCTTTATCTCCGAAGGGGTAGGCAGAGGTGCTAGCACCCACATTTCGCCAGTTTATGTTTAGGTCCCAATGTAATAGGTGGCAAGCCTATTGCCATTAACCAGGCACTTATAAACCTGCGATAAATACACACATAACTTCGAAAAGCATCGAAAAGTCATTGGTGTGTGCCATGGAAAACCTGGGATCGAACCCGAGACCTCGTCTCAGCAGTCCATTACCCATACCACTAGGTTACCGCGGCTACATCTTTATAGTAAGTACAATATCGCCACGAAGGGATAGGGCTGTTCTTCATCTGCCAGTAAACATATAGCTAATGACTAGTTGCCAGCTAGACAGCAATAATCTCGCCCCCTTTTACGTGAGACCGAAAACCATAGCTGATGAAATGTAGGTGTTTATTCACCTCTGCCTACTCCTTCAGGGCTTTACAGACGTTAGTATATTTACGAGTATATGGTACGGAACCCCGAGCCACCTCGGGATCGAAGATGGTACTGGGTCAATCTGGGTTCAAGGTATATGCCTGTCTAAAGCACGTTCCGCACCAGCATCTGAAGACCCAAGACGTCTGAGCAGTTTTATTATGTTCGAGCTGACATAGTCGCAATTACTGCTTCATTCTATCATCGCACCGCTCGCAATAGGCAGGGAGTTCATCCTCACACATTGCGGTATGAAAGGAACTTCATCCCACGCACGTTCAAGCTGTGGAATAAACTCCCTGCTTCGATTTTCCCAATTGACTACAATATAAGGTTCTTCAAGAAGGGCATGTGAAAGTTTCTACAAGGTCAGCAGCCACGACTGTAATGCCCCTGGTGTTGCATTCGTCCATACGCCACGGTAACCACTTTCCATAAGGTGGGCCATGTGCTAGTCTGCCACCTAAGTGTTATAAAAAAAGTATCCTAGGCGATATCAGCAGGTCTAAAAAGGATAAATTGAGTGATTCTGCCAAAAACTTGTAACTTTATGAATTTCCAGTAAATCTCAATAGATAGGTATAAAATTCGTCCTGGGTCAGTTGGGGTGCGAGGGATATGTTCTATAGTACCTCAGCTTCGGCTTTACACTGCAACCGACAGACGGCCTGCGGTTTAGTCGGTTCGAGTCCGACATAACTTCCCCCTCCGGCTCCTCGTGAGGATTTCCCGCACGATAAAAAAAGGTAAAAAATTCGTTATAATATGGTCACTGATATGAGACAATAATTCATTTATTATGCAGATTCTGATTTCGTGTTACGTATCAGCGGAGAGGTTTTGGGATGTCAGTTGGAAGACCAAAGGCTATTCTGCTTTGTCTTCTACTCTGACGGCACAGAAACTCTCTGTGTTTACAAGTTCGGCAGCACGAGTGTGACTCCCCTGGTGTTGCACACGTCCATAGGCCACGGTAATCACTTTCCATCCGGTTGACCATGTGTTTGTCTGCCACCTCAATGATATAAAAAAATATCACCGCATGACACGATTTTCAATAAAATTGCCTTTTTACCGAAAAAGGTACTAAGCTCTAAAAACAGTCATAAAAATACTTACATCCATCTAACTCGTCGAAAAACTTTGGTTTTTGGTTTACACTGATCTTATTATGTTCGTCTTTCTCAGAAATTGTCACTGGCACTTCTAACTGGGTCACTTTACCACTCACTGGTGTTATTTGAACATCACTGCTAACCAACTTCTGCAATTGAGATGTTGGTATGTTCGCCGACTTATATTTTAAATTCTTCAACTGTCCATCCGCATCTAATACAGTTATGTCTTCATAATAATTCACTGCGTCATTGTGTCTACCCGGGTTGTTAATAACTTCAGAATTGAATTTACTTTCTTTTAGAAGCTTTGGCAAAACGTAATCAACATTATTGTTTATTAAATTCTTAGAATCAAATAAGTTTTGATTCACTACGTCTAAATCTAAATCGTAATCTTCAGTATTATCACAGATAACTTTACATAATAAATGCATGATTATTATCACTTTTGAGGAAGACATTATTAATCATTGAAATAAACTTTCAAATTAACACTTTAACTTGTTCAAATATAATTGAATTAATTGAAACTAAATTTGAATCCACTGAGAGATTCGTTTTTCAAATTTACACTTTAATTGAAATGTTAGTTCCATTTATGAATGACGGCACTATAAAGCACACAGTTTGAATAAAATAACGAATTCGAATTTCGAATTGACACTGAAACAGTGCTTTTTTCTTAACCGCGTCACTTTAATTGAACAGTGAAGTCTACAATAATACACAAACTGGCGACACTTTTTTTGGTTAATACATGTAAATATCGTAAAAATGTCCGCTGTGCTATTGATAAAATTGAAAGTCGGTGGTGTGCGACCGCCACGGCTTCGAGCCGAGGTAGTCGAATGACGAATATAGCCAAAAGACAAGATAAGCAAAATGTTTACGTAACCACTTATTACATAGTTATAAACACTTACATTTACACCGTTCAGTATTCATTGTTAAGTGGTCCAGTTAGTGTTTTTTTACGGATTTGGTTAGATAAAGCCCGCCACAGGCGTAGCTGTAATATATATTAATATCACTCAATTTACCTATCACAGTCCACAGCTGGACATAGGCCTCTCCCAATGCTGGGAGGCGTTGGCCTACAGTTTCCACGCTGGCCAGACGGGTTGGTACAGGGTTTTATTTAGAGTTCTCCTTCTCTCGCAGTGAAATCGTCTGCGTATTGTTCCGCTAGTCGCCTCTTACGACACCTTTTGGATGAGATGGGGTGGCGATACTTGTATTCTTTCTCCGTCACCACGCGGATATAGTTCTATATATTTTGTATCTCGATATATTTTGACAAATTGATAAATTATATACTTTATCTACTCTGATACTATAATACAAAGATTATAAAATTGAAATCAAAACTCTTATGACAAACATTACGCACAGGCCAAAAAAAAAGTTTTATTACGATTCAGGTCTTGTATGGACACCTATATCATAAAATAACTTTTTAATCATAAAGATACACCTATACAACCTCCATCTGGACTGAACCTCTACTTAAAAAAAAACGGCCGATTCGGAAGAAAAAAAAAGAAACGCGCATGCGCAATCGATGTTTGCGCCTTGGCTTGGCGTCAACTTTTTCTTTTACATTTATATTAAACAAAGTTTGGATTTTGTTTGTAAAATAAATTAGTTTATGTATTATAGTATGAGAGTAGATAAAGTAGTGTATGACACTGTACATAACTTGGTCTTATAACACTCGTGTTATAAGAACCCTTATTGTGCAACAGTATCATAAACTACTATAATGGTATTTCGAGGATACAAACGACAGTTTTCGGAAATTCTGCCCGACGTCCCACAATAGTATTGTGGTTCAGACAATACAACTTCGGCAATACATATAGTATATTTCACAAGTGCGGTAACGTGCTATACTATAATAATATAGTATATCATATAGTGCTGGACCCCGGGGGAGTACAATAGGACCTCTATACGTGGGTATCATAAAAAGCGATTAAGGAAGGCAGGGACAGTATACCAACAGCCCAAGACAAAGTGCCCGATAGATGGCAATACACTTACCCCCTATTACGTGAGATCGAAAATCATAGTTGGCGAAACGTGGGTGTTAACACACCACTGTCTACCCCTTCGAGGATTTACGGGCGTGAGTATATATATTAATATATTATAGCTACGTAATCCCCTACGTAATACTATATATCATTAATTGCTAAAAGAGATGTAACCGTTACTAATATTGAGGATGTTTGTTTGTAAAGATGATTGGTCATGTGACTTATGCAATAGGCAAGTTGGAGAGAGCCAGTGTTAAGTTAAAGTTGTATAAATACTACGAGTCTCGTGGCTTGCATACATACATATGTTCACGATTGTGTATCCCCGAAGTGGTAGACAGAGGTGTATTTTTAGACGTTTCTACTAGGATTAAATCCCATATATTTATGTCACCGCCAACTAGTTTACTCAGCCGTTCAATTTACTGCCTAGGATGTTAACTGAATGGCGCTATTCAATTAACAGCCTAAATTATATTCAGCCGTAACGTCTATTGCAACATTTAATAAACTGGCTGGCTAATGCTTAGGCCATTCGTAAAAGGGGTACCATTGGGAAATAAATCAGAAAATTACATGCATGCTTACATATACCTACTCACGCCTGTTAATCCCCGACGATATAGACAGAGGTGTGTTCACAAAGAGAGAAATTAGTGATAAGTTTATAGAGAAAGCTGCACTATCCGAATGGGATAGGTTAGGTTAGAAGGCTAATGCGGAAGCGGAGCGGAGCACCCGCATTAGCCTTCGTAGTTATTTTTCTAACTGTTTGATTAAATGCGTAGGCAAATAGTTAAACGTTATTGATCGAAGCTATTTGCCTAGCCGTTTAATCAAATGGCTGAACATCATTCAGGCCGTTTAGCTAACAGCCTAGGCAGTTAATTGAACGGTTGACTAAGCAAGTTGGCTGCGTCATATACATACCTACCAATGGATTTATTGTCCATTGTTAAATACCGTGTTGGTGGAGTAGAATAGGGCCACTGCTACCGAGGAGGGCCAGACCGAGAGGGATGGCCCTGGGTCAGCCGGGGTGCGATGGATATGTCACATGACAACCTCACCTTTGGCTTACCACTACGACCCAGAGACGGCGTGCGGTTTAGTCGGTTCCAGTCCGACATAACCTCCCCCTCCGGCTCCGGGTATCCGTGGGGATTTCCAGCAGGTAAAAAAAAAGACGGGTTGCACTCTGGGAGTGCCGGCAGAAGTTAAAACATTTTCTTTCTTTCTTTCTTCATTATATGCATAGAAAAAATAAAAAGAACATACCATACCAATAATATAGCGCCAATCATAGAACCTATCACTAATTTTCTGTCAGAAGAAATTAATAAATTACATAAACAAAAAATAATCACAAATGTAATAAATTACAAAAAGAAAAAATAATCACAAATGTAATAAATTACAAAAAGAAAAAATAATCACAAAAAGTGTCAGAAGGCCAGGTTTGAACCCGGTACTATCTGAAACCATAAGGACTTAAAGTCGACTACGATGCTATTTATCGTATCTTGCAAAATAGACAGTCTATACGTTATGTCGTATGACGTCAGTCGTCGGTTACGGTCCAAAGGTCAAGCGATGCTGACGCAAGTTTAACACTTTTCACCCATCCAACGCCGCTAAAGAAGTATTCACTTCAAAAAAGGGGCCACTGCATCTCTTCCCTCGGGTCTCGTTTAAGGAAATTAAGGGATAGAGCTGTTCTTCTATCTCCTATTTATGGCGTGGCACTTTTTCATGGGCTATATCTACTATAGCCCATGAAAAAGTGCCCACTTGACTTAACGGCAATAAGTTCGATCAGTATTACGTGGGATAGAAAATCATCATTCAAAATATGTCGGCCCACGAACGTATGCAACTCGGGTGTTGGAGGTGCATGTGCGTGGGTCTGGGAGTGACAGGTGAAGCCATCTGTCACTGTAGCAGAAGCAGGCATATAATCGGAAGCGATTTGGGGACTCCGCAGTCCACATACCCGAAGAGGGCCAGATCGTAAGAGATGGCCCTGGCTCGGCCGGGGTGCGATGGATATGTCTAAGACAATGTCACCTCCCGCAACCAACGGCCCACAGACGGCGTGCGTTTTGGTCGATTCGAGTCCGCCATAATCTCCCCCACCGGTGATGTCGGTGTGTGTCATGCAACTGAGTCAGGTACTTACCTTATCACTCGGAAAAAATGGTGAATTGTAAATAAAAGGTAACTATTGCGAAATTTCACACGTATAAAAATAAAAAGTGCGCATCAATTAGGATTAAAAAGTATACAAAGTATAAAAATCGTGGGATGAACGTGGGCCATTATTTATCATCTATTGTATTCGCCCCGCGACTGTGGTCTTGTGACATAAAACATTAGCTTTAACTCGTGGTTACACCCGCATTTAGAAGTTAAACCTTTGGACGCGTTGAGCACTTTTTGCTTAAATAAAAATCACGGAATTCAAATCATTGTCACAGAACAGTTGAGCGTCACGGTACAGAGCCTAGGATCCACTCATTCTAACGTCACGACGATATGATTGACAATTTATTCAGTATTTTTTACATTCCGCTCGTCATTTGACTACACCCTGTAGGATGTTAAGAGACTAGGATGAAGTCCAGAATGATATGAACCACCATTACAGATGCTGACTATCCCAAAATGGTAATCTCTACCTTGATAGTCTTGACAGATACTTTTTCATGCGCCGCTTGAAAAACTCGGAATGGTGAGAAGACACATCTGCAGTGCGACAGAGAAATGAAGCTTTGAACTGCTTGGTTCATAACCACTGTCTCTGCCTGTGGGTGTCGTAGAAGGGACTAAGGGACAGGGCTGTTCTCCATCCAACAGTAAAGATACAGCCCAAGGCAAAGTGCCCGCTAGACTAGAAGGGCGCCCCCTATAACGTGGGACCGAAAATCGTGGGTGTTAATACCTCGTCGAGGATCTCTCTAGAGTGGGGCCGGACCTGGTGAATACCCAGTTCGGGTTCCGCCGGTGGCGCTCCACTGTGGGCCATCATGCGTGTGAGGACTCCAGCGGCGGATGCAGTCGCTCGGGGCGAGGTGATGTTGGCGGTGTCCTTGGACATCTCCAACGCGTTTAACACCTTGCCCTGGAGTTGCATCAGGGAGGCGCTCGTGTACCACGATGTGCCTCTCTACCTCCGCCGCATAGTCGGGACGTACCTGACAGGGAGAGCCGTCGTCTACCCAAGTTCGATCGGAGTCGGTAGGCGTGAGATGTCGTGCGGTGTTCCACAGGAATCGGTCCTGAGGCTGCTGCTGTGGAACATCGGTTACGACTGGGTGCTTCACCGTGACTTCGCGTACGGTGCCACCGTCACGTGTTACGCGGACAACACGCTGGTGACGGTGAGCGGGACTACACACCGCGAGGCGACCCTGAGGGTCACGACCGCGGTTGCTCAAGTCGTGGAACGGATCCGGCGGCTGGGACTCGAGGTGGCTCTGCATAAGTCCGAGGCCATGTTCTTTCATGGCTCTCGGCGCAGGCCAGACCCGGGAGCCAGCCTTACAGTGGGAGGCACTCCCAATGACATCAAGCCCCGGTTGAAATACCTGGGGCTGGTGCTTGACGGTCGATGGGACTTCGGAGAGCATCTCCGAAGTCTGCGCCCCAGGTTGGTGACAGCGGCGAATGCCTTGGGCCGGCTGTGCTTAACTTGAGGGGCCCAGAGGACTCCTGCAGGAGACTCTACGCGGGTGTCGTGCGGTCCATGGCCCTATACGGATGCCCCGTATGGGCGGCCACCCTGGGGTCCCGATTCCTGCCTCTGCTCCACGCGGCGCAGAGGACGGTGGCCTCCAGGAAAATCAGGGGGTACCGCACGATATCCTTTAAAGCGGCGAGTCTCCTGGCCGGATCGCCACCGTGGATCATGGAAGCGAGGACCCTTTCGGCACTGTATCGGTTCCGAAGGGAGGCGCGGGGGCGGGGATTCGATCCCGATCCCGAAGAAATTCGGGCCGAGAAATCCCGGCTCCACAGGGCCATGGTGACCAAGTGGGAGCTACGATTTGGGCAGCCACGCGCAGGGCACGCCGTGATTGCGGTGGTAAGTAAGACCCATCATGGGGGAGTGACTAGAGAGGCCACACGAGTTCCACCCTGCTCGCAGCGATGGTCCGCTGCGCGGACGCGTGCTCCTTCTGCGAGCAGGTCATGCTCGTGAAGGAGACAGCATGGCGGGCGCGGCGCAGCAAGCGAGAAAGACTCGCGGACATCGCTGGCCGCGTTCGAGGGCGGCTCGGGCGTCGGAGGGCATAAACCGACCTCCGCCCCCCATGAGCGTGGGCCTGAGGGTGACGTGTGGAGCCGCTCGTCACCCTAGCAGAAGCAGGCCACGGCCTCATACCGGGGGCGAGTTGGGGACCGCGTGGTCCCCCCTCCCGAGGAGGGCCAGACCGAGAGGAATGGCCCTGGGTCAGCCGGGGTGCGAGGGTTATGTCACAGGACAACCTCACCTTCAGCCTAGCACATCGACCCACAAACGACGTGCGTTTTACTCGGTTCGAGTCCGACATAACCTCCCCCTTCGGCTCCGAAGGGGGGGGGGGGAGTATCCGTGGGGATTTCACGCACGTAAAAAAAAAAACACCTCTACCTACTACCTGTCTACCCCTTCGGGTATTTACAGGCGTGAGCATACATATGTATGATATTATTTGTATAGTACTTACTAACTTCCAGCGGGGGACGCCGCAGACCGGACGGGTGATCTGCCCTTTTGCGGGGGCCATTTCACCCAATTCCCCTGTAAGTCAAAAAGTCAACTTACTCCTCTTTCATTACTCATCTTGACTGGGTTATGCTGTTTTAGTAAGCGACTGATGTCGGACCTTCCAACCCCGATAAGAAAGTCTGTCCGACTTGGGAGTGAGGTTGGTTATACTCCAAAGCTCAAGGTGGACCTCCACATACCTAAATTAAACCTAAAACTTCACATAAAACTCACTATTAGTTTACCGGACGACGGCCGGACGATATAAATCTGACTGTTAATCGCAATAACACTTACAGTTTCGACTAATACGCTCCGATAGTGTGTGGCCACCGAACGATTCCTAGGCTGGACAGTCCTAGGCCTCCAGGGCGAACGACCACACACCGGCAGGCGATCGTGCGGCGAGAACTTGTCAACTCACAACTGCTATGTGTGTGGTCGCAAAACTGACAACAGGGAATTGCCGGCAGGCCAAAATCGCTTTAGTGTGTAGGCGCAATCGGCTTAGGACTGCAGGCCGCCGCATAGATTAGAAACTGCAGGCGGTCTGCAGGCGGACTGTTAGCGAGTCTATTAGGGCGACGTTTAGTCCTCATTCGTGGCGCGATTGAGTTACAAAGTCATATATATGTCCAAACTTTCGCGTATGGAGATTCAAAAATATTTTTGTGTTAAGAATTTCCCCATGATAGGTCACTGTAGCGTAATAATATTATTTATCTGTGGTCCATATGGATCCGCACGAGTACAATTACGATCTCGTTCACCTTCACAGAATCCGATCATAGCAACATTTTGAATAAATGAATGAATGAATGAAACGAATGAAAGAATGAATGAAATGACCGAATGAATGAATATTTATTTTCAGAACCGTATGTCCCGTTGTTGGTGTGAGACCACACTGTCTCTGCCCTGAATTTATTTAACCATTTTTGCGTGATTGAGTTACAAACAAACATCCAATCATACTTTCAAGTTTATGGCAGTAGTTACTTCTTAAAATTGCTTTTGTGTTAAAAATTTCCCCATCATAGGACTTATTGATGGTAATTTCTACGTACTTACTCGTATGTACATAATTATAATATTTAATGGACCTATGGCGATAGGGTCGCCTCCCATAGCGTGAAATGGTTATATAGATGGACATTTAGATTAGGTATACTTTGTTTCTTGTAGAGAGTTCTCAGGACCTCGTTACGCACCGGTGTGAAGCCTGAATTATATGGAAACGGCTATTGTAGATATATTATATTATATACTACTAGCTGACCCGGCGAACTAGCGGCGTGGCGTAAGATTCCGTTCCCGCTGTACCCTCTTCTATATTAAACATGTATAATACATATAAACCGTCCTCTTGAATCACTCTATCTATTAAAAAAACCGCATTAAAATCCGTTGCGTAGTTTTAAAGATTGAAGCATACAAAGGGATATAGGGACAGAGAAAGCGACTTTGTTTTATACTATGTAGTGATGGTGATAGAATGAGGAATGAATGGGATTGACAAGTATTTTGACGTTTGTGACATATGTCGATGAAATCATAAATGCGAAATACGTGTCAATCACGTAGGCAGCTGACTTTGTAGCGATAGCATACGTTCTTCTTCTTCAGAAGACGGATAAATAAATCTAATATACATATAAAATTCTCGTGTCACAGTTTTCGTTGCCATACTCCTCCGAAACGGCTTGACCGATTTTGATGAAATTTTGTGGGCATGTCGGGTAGGTCTGAGAATCGGCCAACATCTATTTTTCATAACCCGATTCGCGATAACCGACATCCACGCGGGCGGAGCCACGGGCGACAGCTAGTATTGTATAGAATTGTTGGACATTTTCCGCTAAGTGCAAATATTTTGTGCGCATGTTTCGGTCTGGCCCCCGATACTGCTAATTTTACGACATAACAAAACCACTGTCATACCGCTGACATTGCATGAAAGAGGCATTCCTCGAAGCACACCCAATTGAAGCACACCCAGACGAAGCACACCTAAAGTATTCCACTTAGCACACCCATAGGTGGGCTACAAATAAAATTTTTAAATAATTAATTTCCTATTCCACGAAGCACACCTACGAATATCACGCGCATAGTGCGGAGACTAAGATATAACAATTTCGATAGAAGAAAATATTTATTATTTATAAGATTAACAGACTAACTTGAATATCTAACATCTTTCAGTTTCATTATGACGATTATAAGTTTCATGACACAATATTTGTCATTTTTGTAATATTGTTATTTAAAATCAAAGGCTGTTTCATAATTATCTTCCAAAAAAAACTTTTTTATATTATTTTCCTTTTTTGTGCTCTTAATAAAATCACTGATTGTTTTATAATTGGAATAAAAACTTGGACAAATATCAATAAATATAGCTTTCCATAGAGATCTATGTTGAAGTTTTCTTATAGCTACCTGTTTAGTGAACAATAAAAATACTCTACTTTAACATAAAAAAATCACAGATTGTTTCATAATGGGAATAAAAACTTGGACAAATATCAAAAACATTAAAAATATAACTTTCCATAGAGATCTATGTTGAAGTTTTCTTATAGCTACCTGTTTAGTGAACAATAAAACTACTCTACTTTAACATAAAAAAATCACAGATTGTTTCATAATGGGAATAAAAACTTGGACAAATATCAAAAACATTAAAAATATAGCTTTCCATAGAGATCTATGTTGAAGTTTTCTTATAGCTACCTGTTTAGTGAACAATAAAACTACTCTACTTTAACATAAAAAAATCACAGATTGTTTCATAATGGGAATAAAAACTTGGACAAATATCAAAAACATTAAAAATATAGCTTTCCATAGAGATCTATGTTGAAGTTTTCTTATAGCTACCTGTTTAGTGAACAATAAAACTACTCTACTTTAACATAAAAAAATCACAGATTGTTTCATAATGGGAATAAAAACTTGGACAAATATCAAAAACATTAAAAATATAGCTTTCCATAGAGATCTATGTTGAAGTTTTCTTATAGCTACCTGTTTAGTGAACAATAAAACTACTCTACTTTAACATAAAAAAATCACAGATTGTTTCATAATGGGAATAAAAACTTGGACAAATATCAAAAACATTATAAATTATAGCTTTCCATAGAGATCTATGTTGAAGTTTTCTTATAGCTACCTGTTTAGTGAACAATAAAACTACTCTAATTTAAATCGATTAAGATCGGAAAAAGTGAATCGCTCAGGTGAGACTCGACCCCACGATCTTTCCCTTACGGGGGGAATGCTCTGACCACTGAGCCACCGAGCCACACCTGAAGCTATCCAAATTCTCCTATTACCCTCTTAGGGCGACGGTGGGAGCCATCTACCCTAAGACGGTAGTATATGATAATTTGGATAGCTTCAAGTGTGCATGCAGACATTGTGGAGAAATTCGCTAAAAACTGATTCCGCTGGGCGAACGTTATCCTGGCGGAACTTTTTTAAACCATGGACTTGAAGAAAAAAATGTGTCCCAAAAATTGTATTTCTGTGTAATTATGTATGTATGAATAAAATTAGTGTACGAGTATGCATAAGCTTTGCAGAAATTCAAGTTTTCACTACGCGAACGTTTGGCCATTACCTAGTTTTCATATAAAGCGCTTATGTAGAGAGCTGTAGATTTTTACTGTATTTTACATACGTTGTTTTGAATTTATTTATATTTGTTTAAAAAACAGATTTAGAAATAATCGTAGGGTTTAAAAGATAAAAATGTAAACGTAAAATATGCTTCGGTCTTAGGTCTTAGTTCGTAAAGTATGCACTTTGGGGTCTAGATTTTCACGTTTATACAAACCTTGTAAGTGTCTGCAACATGTGGCCAAGTATCAATGATGTTCCGTTAGTAATTAAAGAGTTATAGGACAATTTACCATGAATAGACCACTGTTTACAAAGCAGTCAAATATCACGACGTTCTAAAGGAATTGCATAGTAAAATGTATTCCAATAATTAGTTAATAATTAGTAGTAGTGTAAAAATCTACAGCTCTCTATATAAGCGCTTTATTTGAAAAATAGCTAATGGCCAAATGTTCGCGTAGTGAAAGCTTGAATTTCTGCGAAGCTTATACATGCACTAATTTTATTCATACATGCACAATTACACAGAAATACACACTAATTTTTGGACACATTTTTTTTCTTCTAATTCCATGGATTAAAAAAAGTTCCGCCAGGACAACGACGTTCGACCAGCGGAATCAGTTTTTAGCGAATTTCTCCACAATGGCTACATTCACAATTTTTTTTTTATCATACACATTTACACTACGTCATACACTAAATATCTGCATAATATGTTTTATATTTACAAGGAGCTGAATGGCTACCTAGAGACTAAGAAAATTATATGTGACGAGCAAAAAGGATTTCGTAAGAACAAAACTATAAATATGGCCATTTACGATTTTTTAGAAAAAAACAATCCCAAATATGGATATAAGGAATCCCGCATGCACGATATATTGTGATATGACCGCGGCATTCGATCACGTTAAACATTCCATACTAGAGGACAAGCTCGCATGCTACGGTATAAGAGGTAATATCTCAAAAATGATAATGGCGTATCTTACAAATAGAAAGCAAATAACGGCGATATCCAGAATTGACCCAAATTCAAAACGCGAGTTAATATCAGCATCTAGAGCGCGTACGGTTACCTATGGTCTGCCACAGGGTAGCGTGCTTGGCCCCCTACTGTTCAATATCTATATCAATGACATGCCTAACGCAATAAATCAACCTATGACCCTCTTCGCAGATGATAGTTCAATTACGGTGGCTTCAAACGATCCCAACTGGTACGAGGCTGATATAAATAATTCATTGGTCGACGTTATACAGTGGCTAAAGAATAACAATTTAAAGATAAATTTAAATAAAACTAATATAATGCACTTTAGCCAAAGACCGCCGCAAACAAATCTGGTCCATATACAATATGGAGGTGACGAATTACACGAAGTTAACACTACTAAGTTTCTGGGCTTGACAATCGACAGTAGACTTAACTGGAAGGCTCATGTAGAGCAACTATGTAAAAAAATCAGTAGTCGTTCATACGCACTTTTAAACTGTCTCCCACTATAAATACAACAACGTTGCTAACTGCGTATCATGGATCTGTTGCATCACTGTTAAGGTACGGAATTATATTCTGGGGTAATTCAACCAACAAAGACCTAATATTCAAACAGCAGAAGCGCTGCATCAGAGCTATGTTTAGACTGAAAGTTACTGACAGCTGCAGACCATATTTTACTGAACATGCCATTCTTACGTTACCGTCGCTTTACATTTATGAAACAGTGCTATTTGTTAAGTGTAACCCACATTTATTTCCCTGACTGTCCGACAACTCCACGCGGAGTCGTCGTGATGAGCATAAATTGTGCATGCGTGGAGCAAAGATAGCACTTATGGGGAATAGTATACTGTGCATGGCACCAAAGCTATATAATAAAATTCCAAACATTTACAAGGACATGAATATAGATATGTTTAAGCAGAATATAAAAACGCTACTGATTCAGAAGTGCTACTATACAATAAGAGATTTTATCAGTGATCAGAATATAAATTGAATAACTTAAGACTTGACATAAATTTAAATACATACTTGACATTAACTTAATATTCAGATTTTTATAATAGTTTCGACATTAATATATTTTAGACTTGGACATCGATTTAATAATAATAATAAAAAAAAAACAATTATGACAACCATTATACTTACCATTTGACATTCAATTACTTCTGACTAGTGGTAACTTCCCTATATATTGAAACTATTTACTTTGACTGATAACAGATAATTTGTACAAATTTGTAACTGTGTTTTGTTAACAATGTAAACTACTTACATACGAAGGGAAAAATGTACCTGTATCTCGATCTGCTACAACAGCTCATGAGCTTAATAAAATTTGTACGTCTACATTGACAGAACATGTTGACACTTGTAACGTATTATATCATAAAATGCCACCTGTACCTACACATGTTTCCGCAAATAAAATTATCTTTTATCTTCTTTATCTTCAAAAAGAAACTGAAAGATGTTAGATAATTTAAGTTAGTCTGTTAGTCTTATAAATAATAAATATTTTCTTCTATCGAAATTGTTATATCTTAGTCTCCGCACTATGCGCGTGATATTCGTAGGTGTGCTTCGTGGAATAGGAAATTAATTATTTTAAATTTTTATTTGAAGCCCACCTATGGGTGTGCTAAGTGGAATACTTTAGGTGTGCTTCGTCTGGGTGCGCTTCAATTGGGTGTGCTACGAGGAATGCCTCGCATTAAATATCATTAAATTTTAGACTTTATGGCTGAGCAGTAAAGTCCAAAATGAAAAGAGAAAAAGTTTATAATATTTTTCGTTCACAAGATTGTTGTTTAATTTTAGACTTTAACACTATAATTGTAAAGTCTAAAGTTAAATGGCATTGGTTACAGTGTCTGTGGTACCGCAGTGGTTTTGACATGAAAAATAATAGGAGAATCAGGACCCTGGTCGTGTCTCAGAAATCACGTTAAGCAGTCGGTCCTGTTTATCATATGAACATCTATGGTAGTCGTTACGGGTATCTTTTTTTTTACGTGTGGGAAATACCCCCCCAAGGAGCCGAAGAGGGAGGTTATGTCGGACTCGAACCGACTAAACCGCACGCCGTCTGTGGGTCGATGTGCTAGGCCGAAGGTGAGGTTGTCTCGCGACATATCCCTCGCACCCCGGCTGACCCAGGGCCATTCCTCTCGGTCTGGCCCTCCTCGGGAGGGGGGACCTCGCGGTCCCCGACTCGCCCCGGTATTGGATGGCACATCGTCCTACGATGCGCGCCGCCGCCGTAGCCTGCTTCTGCTGGGGTGACGAGCGGCTTCACCCGTCACCCTCAGGCCCGCGCTCAAGGGAGTCCTTACGGGTAGTTGGAGTTCTAAAAAGTCCAACAACTGGTCGAAACTGTATTACTTCGATATCGCCAATGTGTCCGCTGTTAGATCAAAAAAAGCGGATCCCACATTCCAAGGTGAAAGCCTTGGATGTGACTGGGATTAACGCTTGTATCAAGAAGATGAATTGTTGGACATTCTCTACAGTGCTTTATGACCTTAAGTAAACATGGTCGGCAGAACGAATGTGAAACCTCGGCTATTGCCCTATTGGCCTATAGAAGGCCACGGTACCCGCTTCCCATGAGGTGGGTCGTGCGCTTGTCTAAGTAGTATAAAAAGAAAACTACATGACATTATCGGATTTTTTTATTAGGTACCTATTATTCATCCGTCAATGCGCATCGCTAGATGGTACAAAATTGAGGTAGTGTTAATACACTTCTGTGTACGCCTGTTATTGCCGACGGGCGGCAATAACAGGCGTGAATATCTTAATATATATTGTTAAGCGCCATCTATCCTGCTAGTACGGAACTACGAGAGGCGTCTACAGATCGTGTTCGTCAGGACAAGCAAATGCATCGCAAGCGCAGGAGTGTCGGCGAATTACGCAAGAGGGCGCGCAACCACACTATAAAAGAGACAAATTCAGCTTTCAAGACCACCTTTCACATTTCTCCTGAGCTACGACTGGGCTGCTTACCTCGTAACATTTTAACTGTATTCAATTTATATTAATTATTTAATAAATTCCTACTTGTTAAAGTTGAAGTAACAAATTTCATTGAAGTTCACCTTTAAATCACATTTTATTTTTTTTCCAAAATTACAACGGGCAAACATTTGGATCTTCAGCGCCGGATTATTTAAACTTTTTTCAAGAAACCATAAGTAGCGGGTAGCAGACCAGTCGTAGCAAATCCTCTTTTCCTTCCTTTGTTCCCGCCCTACTCGCCCACATATCTTCTATTTGTACTAAAACCGTTTGTTTCTTCTAGAAAGCTACGCGGCGGTGCGCATAATTCACCAAGTGGCTGCAGGACAAACGTGAGTACCTCTGCTTTCTTATTAGTGAAAGTTTTAAAGAATTAGTAAAAAAACGCGGTTCAGTCAAGGCTTCCCTGACCTTACTAGTCAAATACGTAGATTCCTTAGACGGGGCTTTATTGCCCGCAAGACAATTTGCTGAGTTAAAGTTACGAAAACAACAGGCGTTATGCAGTCTGTTATCTAATTTTAATAGCTTTCAAGATAAGATTGAAATAGCTCCGGAATCGGATATAGCAGAGCAATTAAGAGAACGCGAATCCTTTGAAAATAGTTATTATAGTGTTATGGCCTCTATCGACTGTCAAGGCGATAATTCGAATAATCATAAAAATGCAAGGATAGTAAATTACTGGTTAAGTTACCCACTATATCGCTGCCCTCGTTCGATGGTTCATATGACAATTGGTTGGAGTTCCGAGATACTTATTTGTCCATGATTCATAATTCGGAAGGGCTCGATAATATTCAAAAATATCATTACTTAAGATCGGCTCTCACGGGCAATGCCATGCAGGTCATCAAATCTCTCGAATTTTCAGCCGATAACTATATAATAGCTTGGGATCTGCTTGAACCTAGATACAATAATAAAAAATTACTAATTCATAATTATATTAAGTCCATATTTTCTATACAACCTTTGTCTAGGGAATCGCCCGCTTGCATAAGAAAACTTATAGATACCGTCCTTAAAAATTTACGCGCTTTAAAGAGCTTAGGCGAGCCAGTGGATACTTGGGATACCTTATTCATTTATTTAATTGTATCTAAGTTCGATGCTTCTATGGAAAAAGACTGGGAGCAATTTAAATCCAATTCTCTAAAAAATAAGGAGGTAGCTTTGAAACTAGACGAGCTTATTTCATTTTTAAGAAATAAGGCGGATATGTTGGAAATGATTAAAGCAAATCATTCCTCAAGCTTCAATAGCAAAAATTTGTCCCAAGATAGTCGCAAAAAACACACGTCTAAAGTTCAAGGTCTTGTGTCTACGCAAACTAATCAGAATACCGCTAAAAATTCTAAACGGATTCGTGTATGTTCTATGTGTGCAGGTAATCATCCTGTTTATTCGTGCACTCAGTTCATTAATTTACCTTGCGACGAAAAGTTGGCCCTTATTAAAAGCTAGAGTTTATGTAGGAATTGTTTACGTGAGGGACACACTATCGATAGTTGTTTCTGTGGGCCATGTCGGGTATGTAATAAAAAACACAATAGCTTGATTCACGAGGCGTTTAGGAATGGAGAAACCCCGGTATTTACGGGTTCCTCTAACGCGCAGTCCACCCCCTCGAGTAATGAATCTTCTACTGTTCTACATTCCAACACTAATAATCAAATTAGTAATAAATCAGATAAATCATCAAACACTCTCGTACCCGTGTTATTGTCTACTGCGCTGGTAGAAATAATCGGTGCCGATACTCAAGTTCATATTGCCCGTGTACTACTGGACAGTGGAAGCCAACACTGCATCATGTCCAGTTCTTTACGCAATAAATTAAACGCCAAGGTTAAACAGTCCACTTTTCAAATCACAGGAATAGGACAATCAATCACACAGTCAAATCATTCCTGTGAAATTACTATTCGTTCCTTAAATAGCGAATATAATACGCGCATTAATTGCTTGGTTATGCAAAACATAACTTCGTGCATACCCTCTTCATATATACATACGCATAATCTTAACATTCCTAATGATATTAAGCTTGCCGATCCTACGTTCAATTCTCCGTCGCAGGCTAGCTAGTGGACCTTATCTACAGAATACAAAGCTAGGGTGGATAATCTCAGGTCCTGTAAACACGAATTTGCGCATCAATCAAGTTCAGTGTCATGTGGGTACCTCTCAAAATCTCGAATTGAACGCGCAGTTCAAAAGATTCTGGGAAATCGAAGAGATTTCGCCACCTAAATCGCATTATACAAACGATGATCGTGTATGTGAACAACTTTTTATAGATACTACTAGAAGAGAACATGCAGGTCGATTTTCAGTTCGTATTCCATTCAAAGAATCGCCAGAAACACTTGGTGATAGTTATGAAGTCGCAAAAACACGTTTTTTATCACTAGAGCGTAAACTCGCACGTCAACCTACTTATAAATATATGTACAACGAGTTTATGCAAGAATACTTAGGCCTGGGGCACATGACGCGCATTGACGGATTTAATTCACCCTATTATTTTTTGCCTCACCATGGTGTGTTTCGTGAACAGAGCACTACCACGAAGTTAAGAGTTGTATTCAATGCAAGTCAAAAAACATCGAATGGTAAATCGCTTAACGACATTCAAATGACCGGTCCGCCCTTGCAAAATGACTTAATTGGAATACTTCTACGTTTCCGGCAGTATAAATACGTAGCTTGTGCGGACATAGAGAAAATGTTTAGGCAAATACTAATTCACGACGATCAACGGAATTTACAACTAATTTTGTGGCGTAAAAATCCGTCGGAACCTCTCGGTGTGTACCGTCTGAATACTGTTACGTACGGAACGGCGTCCGCGCCTTATCTAAGTATTCGTTGTGTGCGTCAACTTGGACTAGACTGTAATAATCCCGAAATATCGAAAATCATCTTAGAGGATTTCTATGTAGACGATTTGATCACCGGTCATGACAATAAATCTCACTTAAAACTATATGTAAACAAGTAAAAACTGTTTGCGATTCTGGTTGTTTACCATTGCCAAAATGGGTCTTTAATACGCCAGATTTAGATTCAAATACATTTCAAAGTGGTGAATCCAGGCAGATGATGTTCGATGAAAACAGTACTAGTAAAACGTTAGGCTTAGGTTGGTACTACTGTAGTGATGAATTTCATTTTACCTCAAACGTAAATAGTAACGCATGCAAAATTACTAAACGCTTAATTCTATCAGCTGTGTCACAAATATACGACCCATTAGGTCTGATTAGTCCTATTGTTATGGTAGTCAAGATTTTGCTACACCAGTTATGGCTTTGTAAATTAAACTGGGACGATTTGGTACCTGAAAATGTATCAAATCGTTGGTTACAGTTCTATAATTCATTGTCTAGATTAAAAGATACCCATATTCCCCGTTGGGTCATTGGTAATGATTCCGTACGTTTCGAGTTGCACATCTTTACAGACGCGAGTCAGCTGTCTTATGGGGCCTGTGCCTACATACGTACTTTAAATAGCTACGGTGACATCACAGTTAAACTTTTATGTTCGAAAGGACGAGTCGCGCCCATTAAAGCAATCACTATTCCGCGACTCGAGCTATGTGCAGCATTGATCGGTGCGAGATTATATGGAAAGATCATAAATTCATTGCGTTTGGAGTTTGACAATGTAGTATTTTGGTCAGATTCGACTATCGTGTTAAGTTGGTTGAAAATGTCACCTTATTTACTTAAAACGTTTGTGCAAAACCGTGTAGTAGAAATTAATGATCTAACAAACAATGCGCGTTGGTATCACGTGAACGGCAAATGCAACCCGGCTGATTTATTATCACGTGGTATGTCGCTAGAAGATATCAGTGATAGCAAACTGTGGTGGAACGGACCTGCATTTTAATCAGAGAATGTAGTAGAGTGGACACAAGATAATCTAGACATTCTTCAAACTAGTACATTGCCGGAATTGAGGCCGAATCGAACTGTAAGTGTGTTTTGTACCAGTAGTGACTATAGGATGATAGACATCAATAGATTCTCATCATACATTAGACTTCAACGTGCTTGTGCTTATATATTTCGCTTTATTTACGACGCACGAGCTAAAATTAGAGCACTGGAACGTAACTCGGGCCCTTTGTCAGCAGCCGAGTTACATAACTCTTTATTGTATCTAACAAAATTATCACAAATTCAAGCATTTCCTGATGAGTACAATGCTTTATTGAATAAGCAGACCTTCAAAGGTTCACGTAACTTGTCCTCTTTAAATTTATTTTTAGATAAAAATAATATTATTAGAGTGGGCGGAAGAATTGGTAATTCAGAATTTGCATATGACAAGAAATATCCCAAAATATTGTGTAGCCAAAGCTATTTTACAATTCTTCTATTTCGGCATACTCATGCTATGATGCTCCACGCTGGCCCTCAGCTCCTGTTAGCGCAGATTAGGGAGATGTGATCGCCTCTTGGTGGCCGAAATTTAGCTAAGAAAATAGTTCACCAATGTGTAGTTTGTTGTCGTATGATGGCTAAGACAGTGCAGCCTATAATGGGTGATTTACCTAGTGAGCGTTTGCAAGCAAACTATCCCTTTTTTCATTGTGGCGTAGATTACGCTGGACCAGTTTATATTCTAAATAAAAAGGGTCGAGGTTCTAGGTTAGAAAAGGGTTACATCTGTTTATTTGTTTGTTTTTCAACGAGAGCTGTCCATTTGGAGCTTGTTACTTTCTTGTCAACTGAAAGTTATATTCTAGCTTTGAAACGATTTATATCGCGTAGAGGAAAACCTATCAAAATATTTTCGGAAATATTTTTTTTACAAGCGTTTTGACGGGAGGTCCTCAGGGAATTATTGATTACGCATCAAATAATCATATTGAATTTAAATTTATTCCCCCTTACGCACCTCATTTTGGCGGCTTATGGGAAGCAGGGGTAAAGTCCTGCAAGCACCACCTTACGCGCGTTGTAGGGAATGCTAACTTAACCTACGAGGAGTTCAGCACGGTTTTGGTACAAATAGAAGCCGTCCTGAACTCCCGTCCGATGTATCCCATGTCCCCAGATCCTGACGACTTCACGCCGCTCACGCCGGGCCATTTCCTTATTGGCCGGCCCTTGACAGCTCCTGTAGGCGAAGACACCTCTATGAAGCCCCCGCTCTCACTCTCACGATACCAGAGAGTCGAGCAACTGAGGCAACACTTCTGGAAGCGTTGGGCCTCCGAGTACGTGTCAGAGCTACAGAGACGCCTCAAGTGAAAGACGTCTAGCGGGATCCTGATTCCAAACACGCTGGTGCTGATAAAGGACGACAACCTGCCCCCTCTCAAATGGCGCTTGGGCAGGATTATCCAACTTATCCCAGGCAAGGATGGTGTGGCCAGAGTCACTACTATCCGCACGGCGACTGGCGACATCCAGAGGGCATTTTCCAAGATGTGTCCCCTGCCAATTCCACCAGCCAGCGAAGATGAAGAATAAACTAACATTGAGAGCTAAGAACTCTCAAAGGGGCCGAATATGTTAAGCGCCATCTATCCCGCTAGTACGGAACTACGAGAGGCGTCTACAGATCGTTGTTCGTCAGGACAAGCAAATGCATCGCAAGCGCAGGAGTGTCGGCGAATTACGCAAGAGGGCGCGCAACCACACTATAAAAGAGACAAATTCAGCTTTCAAGACCACCTTTCACATTCCTCCTGAGCTACGACTGGGCTGCTTACCTCGTAACATTTTAACTGTATTCAATTTATATTAATTATTTAATAAATTCCTACTTGTTAAAGTTGAAGTAACAAATTTCATTGAAGTTCACCTTTAAATCACATTTTATTTTTTTTCCAAAATCTCGTGTCACAATGTTTGTCCTCAATGGACGCCTAAACCACTTAACCGATTATAATAAAATTCGCACACCATGTGCAGTTCGATCCAACTTGAGAGATAGGATAGTTTAAATCTCAAATTATAGTCCGATTCGCGATAACCGACATCCACGCGGTCGGAGCCGCGGGCGACAGCTAGTATGTATATAATAATAAAAACAATGTTTTATAATTGTTAATACATTCTACTACAAATGACTCTTCACGGGTGCTACCAATTTTCGCAAATCTTTTCTCAATATCTTCCCATTTGCAGACTTTGGTATCTGGTCCACGAAGCGTACTCCGCCGCGGAGGTGTTTGGGGTTCGATAGCTGGAAAGTAATAAAATATCTTCAAAATACATACATACATATCGCACCCTTAGTAAATGAAGGAGCACAATTCAAAAAAGCAGTTTTTGGTAAATCGCATTTAAAGATTTTGAATTCTGCCATTTTAAATTAATTTATGAATAATTTGCTCATTATTTATTTTATAATGGGGACATTTGGCAATTTTGTTATTTGCTAAATGCAGTATGATATTTCGTGATATAAATAAGGACAAGTATTTAAATAGCAAGGGACGTGCGGGGCGAGTGTGAGAGAGACACAAGTATTGTCAGTGGGTTATGTTTGTGTTTTGTCCATAGATATAGTATTATCCAAAATGGATAATAACGCGAAAAGACACATAACAAAGGAAATGTCATTAAGGTCGAAAATTGCTTGCAGTCGCTGTTTTAGTCTTTTTGTGATCCGATATCGGGGCTATTATAATATGGCACTGCCATTTTCAGCACAAAGGTACTAAATTTTGATCCAAAATGAACTGAGCACAAGAAAAGTTTACACGAGGTAACTTCTCGTCGACCAAATGAAAGACGGGAGACAAAACATTTTAAATGTCAAAATTCGAGTAAATAAGGGCACCTATGTTACAATTTGCAGACACTAAGTAGAGATGATTTCTCGAAGTCGAGTTATGTCGACATCTGACAGATCGCCATCCATGTTACCAACAGTCGATATCGACATAAAACGACAAAATGTCTCGAGATAGCTATCTAATATTATTATGAAAAAGAAAAATACTATATCTATGGTTTTGTCTCTTTGCGTCAACGGCAACCGGTAGACAATTGTAATACAAAACTATTGCAATACAAAACCTATTGTAATACAAAACTCATTTTACCAAAATTTTGAATTGTGCCCCTGTATTACTAAGGGTGCGATATACTCACGCCTGTAAATCCCCGACCGGGTTGGCAGGGGTGAATTAACACCCCTTTATAGCCAACTATGATTCTCGGTACCACGTAATAGGAGGCGAGCCTATTGCCGTCTAACGGGCACTTTGTCTTGGGCTGTATGTCTACTGTCGGATGGAGAACAGGGCTATCCCTTAGTCCCCTTCTACGACACCCCCAGGAAGAGCTGGGGTGGTGCTATTCTACTCCACTGAGAACCAACACCGGAACCAAAAATCATAATTGGCTAAACACGGGTTTTAATACACCGCTGCCTTCCCCTTCGGGGATTTACAGGCGACTGGACTTTAGTCGCTCCATGGGTATTTACTGGAGAACTTTTGTGATGTCAGTGGGAAGACCAAAGGTTTGTCCTACTTTGTCTTCTGCACTGATGGTACAGAAACTCTCTGTGCTTACAGGGCCGGCAGCACGAGTGTGAATGTCCTGGTGTCGCACACGTCCATAGGCCACGGTCACTACTTTCGATAAGATGGACTGTGTGCTTGTCTGTCAACTCAGTGGTATAAAAAACTCACCCTTTCAGCAACGAAGTCCTGTACTTCCTTCTCGCTCAGTTGCTTGCCTGGCTGAGTGACAACGAATGCGAGAGGGACTTCTCCGGCTATTGTATCTTCGATGCCTATGACTCCTGCATCATTTATGTTCGGGTGCTGAATAAGAACCGCTTCTAGCTCTGCTGGTGGTACCTAGAAATAATCGGGTATATTGTAAGAATTATCTGACAGCCTCTGTGGCTTAGAGGTTGTGAATGAATTTCAATTTGTATGCATGAATATGGGTATGCGCATTGGTCTGGTCCTGCCTCTGAGAGCACGTTAAGCCGTCGGTCCCAGTTGCCATACGAACATCTGTGGTAGTCGTTTTACGGGTAGTTGTAGCACTAAAAAGTTTAAAACTGCTCTTCGGGTTGTGGAGATCAGATGGCAGTCGCTTCACGTGATAATCTGGTAAAGCGGACCCCCGACTCCGAAATGGAAGCTTCGGATGCGAACGGGATTAATGCTAAGAACCCTTTTTTGGTGTGGAAATCCCCCCCGGGTACGTTAGACTCGAACCAACTATAACCACAGAATGTCTTGGATCTTCTGAGCCTGGGTGTGAGATTGCCCAAGACATATCTCTCGCATCCCGAGTGATCCAGGACCATGTATCTCCAGTATCGAAATGTTACCGTCAGGTGTGAGAACCAGGGTGTCCCCATCTTGCAATCGGATAGGCGGCCTTTTACCCCTGTTTCGTGAAGTTTTTAAGACATATCATTAAAGTTGGGCATATCATCCAAATGAAGAACATCGTTGAACATTATACCCCTGATACGTTTCGCCTTCTATGATTTTCGGTCCACCGTCATAGGAGGCGAGCATATTTCTATCTACCGAGCACTTTGTCTTGGGCTGTCAGTTGGAGCACAGCCCTCTCACTCAGTCGCCTTTGTACGACACCCACAGGAAGAACTGGGGTGGTCATATTCTACTCCACCGGGAAACAACACGGCAACCTACATAATATACTAAGTATATAATAAATAAAAACTATATAACATAAAATTATTTTCATAGGGTGACCTAGCCATTGAAAGTTTGTAAAAAATTGTTAATTTAACCTTTACCTAGATTTATTATAGACATTTGCACGCCATATCTGAAAGCACCAATTTCTCATCGGTGACCTAGCTAAGTTGACCAAATTTCATCACCAGTTTAGTTATGTAGCTTAATTAAATAAATAAATATTCCACAACATTTTACATAACGCTATCCGCGGTAAGCATAGTTTAACCAGCTTGTGTTATGGAATCTAGAATGCGGATAAACATACTTAGAAATACATACATAATATACATAGAAACACTCAGACCAATGCAAATATACATATTCGTGCATACAAATATTGCACTGACCGGGGATTGTAGCGTACCGCTACTAATTTTTAGTTAGTACTAGCTTTTGCCCACGGCTCCGCCCGCGTGGATGTCGGCTGTTGAAATTTTTCCTGAATTTTCTTTGCTATAAACCTCACGGAGCCCGAGACCTTTCCAACGAATGCAAAACCGTGGAAATCGGTTCGTGCGTTCTTGAGTTATAGCGTCAGGAAGGAAAACCCGACTTATTTTTATATAGTAGATAGGAACCGACTAATTGTGTTATTATAAAAGCGGTCATTCGTGGTTATGGTGGGTATTTATCCTGGCATTGCGAGCGGCGCGCTGACGATTTGTCGTGTTCTGGTGCGGTTTCATACCATTACGGATTATTGAATGTAATATAGAAAGAAAGAAAGAAAGAAAGAAAGAAAGAAAGAAAGAAAGAAAGAAAGAAAGAAAGAAAGAAAAATATTTTATTTAAGTACGACACACGCAATCATACACAGAATGTCTTACAACTATTCTTATAATTATTCTATGTGCGTACTCAAATATGGTCGCCACCTCAGCATAATGCTCCCCATGCCAAAAAGCTAGATAGATATAGTGGTATATTAGCTATAAGTTAATTTGATTCTGATTTTGTTCATCGCGGAATCCAGTCAGCGAAAAGACTGGTATCTATGTTTTCAAATACGAAAAAAAAAGTTTATGAACGACGGTGGACAAAGAAAAAAAAAAGATGTGTGGCACTCGGGGACTGCCGCGGTAAAGCTATTGCATAGCATTTTGTATCAACTTATGCAATTATGATAAAATGCCCTTTGACGTGCATTAATTCTTTTTTCTTTTTAGCTCTTTACGCTTTTCTTCTCTATAAAACGAAAATATCTAGGTATAAATAATAGGTATAAATAATTAGGTATGAATAGTGTAATGACACACCAAAACAAAATTATTCATTTAAAAAAATAACGATATTAAGAATGATTATCGACAAATTTTACAAGTACAGCTATTCACTGTTGTACATAAATACCTATACACCTATATACTTTCTCATAAACAGCTGCTTATGTATTCGTCCGATTTCGGAGCAGCTCGTCTCGATTCGTGCGAGCTTCGTAGAGTCGTACAATACGGCTAGTTGCACGCACACGAACACCGTGTCGAAGACTGCCGAAAAGTAACGAGCGTGAGGTTTTTTCGTTACGGAATTTCTGGATTCGGTCCCCGCGCCCTCGATAGAAGCTATAAAATAGCTTAAAATAAAATGACACTTGAGTATTGTAGCAGCGCGCCAACGAGATGTGTGGCTAAGGAGTTTTTTTTTGTACACGGTGTATTGGCCGGATTGTCCAACGAAATGAATCCGTTTGCATCGTGGCGTGAGTGAGACGCCATGGGATTCGCCAACCACCATCGGCAAGTCGATGAACTGCTGTGGTGACATTTTGGTCGCTGTAGTTGAGGCGCGGCGACCATACACGGGCCCCCCCATTGGAGTCCATGCGATGCCGAGCGCGCCATGTGGCGGCTCGCCTGCTTCTTTTCGCGGAGAGACCGCGTAAGTTTTCTTTCACTACCATTGGATCCAATAGCGTTTTATGTGTGGCCACATTAAAAGAGCGTGAGTGTCGTGACTCCTTCAAAGAGAGTGAGTAATATATGTTTGTGTGTGTGAGAGAACTGCCATGTGAGCGGAAAACACGTGGCAACTTTTTAGTCAATTCCTGTCCTATGAGATAGGCAATTTCGAACGCTTTCTCGGTACTGTAAAGGCTAGCTTATAATAACATTAATAACATCGATAAAAATACCGTAAATATGACATTTCGTGCTATTTCCAGCTGTAGAATAAAAATGGAGAAGTGAATTAGAAAAATAAAGGTATTTCCTATCACTCGTGAGTTATTTACAGTGAAAAAGTCGCCACGTGCGGCATGCAGGTTCACACTACACATCTTCTTTCTGTCCTAATAAAGTACCTATCCATCAATTATAATATTAGATTTATCGTGTACCTATAATAATTAATCTAAAAACGTCTAAAAATAAAGTGTCACGAAAGTATCTTGCAGTACAACACATGTAAATGTATCCATACTAATATTATAAATGCGAAAGTAACTCTGTCTGTCTGTCTGTATGTTACGCTTTCACGCCTAAACCACTGAATTAATCTTGATGAAATTTGTACAGAGGTATATTAGAGCTCGAGAACGGACATAGGCTACCTTTTGTCAAGAGAATGGGGGTTTAAGGGAGGAAAATAGGGGATGAAAGTTTGTATGAAAGTTCGTCATTTTTGTAGATATCCTAATGAAATTTGGTACAGAGATGGATTAGAGCTTGGGAATGAACATAGGCTACCTTTTATCGCGAAAAGTGGGGTAGAAGGCGGGCAGTAGGGCCATGGGATGAAAGTTTATATGGCAGTTTGACATTTTTTAAGATATCCTGATGATGTTTTTGGTACAGAGATAGATTAAAGCTTGGAAACGAACATAGGCTACCTTTTGTCACGAGAAAGAGGTTTGGGGGTGGGGGGAGATAGGGGGTGAAAGTTTGTCAGTTTTGAAGATATCCTGATGAAATTTGGTACAGGGATGAATTAGAGCTTTGGAACGAACATAGGCTACCTTTGATCGCATAAAAGGGGTTAGAAGGGGGAGAATATGGCTTTGGGATGTAGATTTGTCAAATTTGGTACAGAGATAGATTAAAAATAATTAAATGGGAACGAACATAGGTAACCTTTTATCGCAAAAATGGGGTTTAGGGGGTAAAAGGAGGGGGGTAGGGTTTAGGTGATTAAAGTTGGTCATTTTTCAATCGCGCAAAAAAGGGGTGAATAGGGGATAAATAGTAAGAAGTTGTTTTTGCAAGATATACTCATGAAATTTGGTACAAAGGTGGATTAGAGCTTCAGAACGGACATAGTCGAGTACCGAGCCAAATATAGAAGCGAATGAACAGGCGAGTAGAGATCGTTATAGGGGCGAGTGAATAGGCGTATAGAGGTTCAATAAAAAGTCAAGTAGAGTCGACTACAGGGGCGGGTAGGTATGCGACTAGAGAATTCAGTGGAGACGTGAGTATAGAATCAAATATCGTGCAGTGGACATTCGAGTAGAGAGGCGAATAGTGAGGCGAATAGTGAGGCGAGTGGAGAGACGAATGTAAAGGCGAGTAGAGATCGAATAGAGAGTTGAGTAGAGATTCGAGGAGAGATGTGAGTAGAGAGGCGAGTGGATAGGCGACTGGAGAAGGCGAAAAGAGAATAGAGTGGATGGACGAGTACAGAGAGGAGGAGAGAAGACAGTAGAGAGTTGAGTAAAAATTCAAGTATAGAGGCAAGTAGAAGGTCGAGTAGAGAGTCGAATTTAATGCTCAATAGTGTCGGCTCAACACTAAGCGATAACCGACATACACGCGGGCGGAGCCGCGGGCAAAAGCTAGTTTCAAATAAATGATTGCATACATAATAATTACATTTATTTCCTTTTTTTTTCTTTTCTGAATTATTCTGTGTGTAGCATTCGATTTATTTAATCGCTGCCTCTCACCTGATATCCTTTATATTTGATCAGCTCCTTCAGCCTATCCACTATATAGAAGTATCCTTCATCATCATAGTACCCAATATCGCCAGTCTTGTAAAAACCTTCGTCATCGAAATCGTCACCTCGATCCTTGCCCACATAACCCTTCATTAGCATGACACCCTTGGCGCAGATCTCACCAGAAGCGTTGGGTCCCAAGGGTTTACGTGTTTCTATGTCCACTACCTGAAACAAAAAAAGTATTTTTCTATATACTTGCACATAGACTGGCTCTATTTTCACCGCAATTAGGCACATAATGACACCTGTAATCAAACTGTGGCTTTTTGATTGTTATAATTCACAAGTGAGTTATAGATTCTTTTTTTTATTGGTACAGTAACGTTTTTCTTCAAAAAAAGTTTTGATACAAAAAGGTCGTGTTCCATAGTAGAAATAAATGAAGAATAAGAATAAATTATTTGCTTTCAAACATGGAAACATGGATTTTACAATATGTATAAGCACAGCATGTTTAGCCGTAGACTACAGCATGCAAATCTTCAATTTCAATTTTATTAGTTATTAAAAATTATATAATCTATAAAATTAAATCAAATCAAATTTAGGTATGAATGTCAAAAGAATTATTGTAATGTCAACCAAATTATTATAATGTTAACAGAATTATTATAGCAAAAAATCAAAACATTATCACAGCTATCAATTCCAATGGATTTATTAGAATTAGTTACTTATATGTCATAAACTCTTTCATAGTGTAAAAACATTTATCTGTGAGCCATTTCTTTAGAAATTGTGAAAAGCGTGTAAACGGTAACTCTCAAAATTCTTTTGGTATCTTATTAAATACCTCGATACACATACAAAAACTATTGTTTTTGTATATACTTGATAATATCATGGGCAATAAGAGTTTACTTGGGTCTCTGGAAAGATATTTTTTATTCTCACATACTATTTCAAATAAATATGGGTTTTTACACCAATTTTATAGATGTATATAGATGTCAGAGTTAATAATTTTAGGCTTCTGAAGAGTGGCTTACATGATTCTAGAGGGGCGGCCCCGCAAATCGCTCTAACACATTTCTTCTGCGATACAAATTATGACATGCTCATTTCATGCAACTTTGTTTTTAAATGGACTGTTTACTACCTGAAAACTGCAAGGGTAAATATCTATTTTTATATTATTTTATTACCAAGAATGTTGAAAAACATCGTATGATTCACGTGTGTGTTGATTATGACCTGCCTCAGCTCTCTTCAAGGGTGCCTCAGCGCTAAACATCAACTTTACACACTTGTACCATAATGTACTATTTTAAATCACTTATGTGACAGTCAGTCACACGGCCTAATATGGAAAGTGGTTACACCAAGGGTGTTACACTCGTGCTGATGGCCCTGACCAAACCTTCTAATACACTCCTTGATAGACCCCATTTTTTATACGTCTTAGGTGACAGACAATCACACGGCCCACCAGAAGGAAAGTGGGTACGGTGACCTTTAGACTTGTGCAATACCAGGGGCGTTACACTCGCGCTGCCGACCCTGAAGAAACCTTGCAATGCGCTTCTTGAAGAACATTGTAGTCACTTGGGAAAACCACAGCAGGGAGCTCAAACCGCCGCTTGAGCGTACGTGGGATGAAGTCCCTTCATAACGCACAGTGTAAGAATTCTAGACCTTTGCCTGTTAGTTCTAGACATCCGATCAAACTCTATACTTGTAGATTTACAGTCTTATTCATACAAAATTCTTATCGAAGGTTTATAGCGTACATTAGTTAAAACGTCCCATAACGCTATCATTCGTATTTTAAAATATTGTATTCATAACTGCTCTGTAAACATTCTGTAACTAAAGTGTCGCTTGTAAGAGATTATTAGATGAAAATGTTGCCACTTGGTTAAAAATTGCAGATATGATTTGATTGACGAGGACAAGGTACGTTACTTTTCAAGCTTCAAGTACAGTACAAGCCTAGGCTTTGTAAAGCTTGCATGGTGGTGGAAGACACTAATAAACACTCTGCCGCAATAAATTTACCACAAACTCCACAAAGTAACTGACCTAGATTAGTATAATACTGTTACGAGCGTGGGGGTCGGTTTAAATAGAAAATGCAAACAAAACCGTTGAAGACAGATTTTATTCAGCTGCACTTAAATTACAGCAAAGCGCGTAGAAATTCAAAACTCTTCCTTCAACAATACACAGTCACTTGTATAATCGCACTGTATCGCTTCGCACACTTTATCGCTTTGATCGCTTCGAATACTAGTCTTAGACTAACTTGAGCGGCGGCTGTTAGCTCGCCTTTTATATCGGGCGCGGCCGAGTAGCGAAAGATCGAGAAAAGACAGGTACGTTCTGAAAAAGACAGGAACTTTCTGGAAGGTTCTATTGGGTCTTGTATCTCTTTCTAGCCTGACGTCTCGTTCTATTCATTCGATTCCTTCTAGAACAGTGACGTCAAGGCATGCTGTCTCTTTCTATAGTGCCGACTCGCTCACTCCTATGGAAATTTGGCCATATATTGAAGTGGCCAAGCGCCGGGCGTAGCAATACTATAATTATTATATATTAATAATATAATACATTTAAAAAAAAGGTATTTGCGTATATATATCGCCGCCAACTATATAGCATAATCAGCCGTTCAGTTAACTGCCTGCCCCTCTAGAATTCAATTAACGGCCTGAATGGCGTTCAGTCATGACACTAAACGGCTAGGCAAATAGCTTGGATCGATGACGTTTAACTACTTGCCTAGCCATTTAATTAAACAGTTAGAAAAATGAGTTATTTCTGCATGGTTTTGAAAAAAATAACCACGAAGGCTTAATGCGGGAGCTACGCTCCGCTCCCGCGTTAGCCTTCTAACCTAACCTAATCAAGTCGGATTGCGCAGCTATCATAATAAGCCCATCACAAATTTTCTGTGAATACACCTCTGTCCCCCTCGGGGATTTACAGGTAGTATATGTATGTATGTATGTAATTTTCCATCTTATTTCGAGGTAGTGCCCCATCTTACGATTGGCCTAAGCATAAGCCAGCTAGGTTATTAAGTGATGTAATAAACGAGACGGCCGAATATCGTTCAGCCGCTCTAGACCAGTGGCAATTCGCTAACCGGCGTTCGATGGAATAAAATGACTAATGTATGGGATTTGACGTTTTTGACATGCGTTAAAGACTGTCATATACGTCAAATCCCATATATTCGTCATTCTATTCCACCAAACGCCAGCTAGCGAATTGCCACTTGTCTAGAGGGGCAGGCCGTTAATTGAATGGCGTCGTTTAGCGCACACGCACACGCGCGCGCACGCGCACACACACACACACACACACACACACACACACACACACACACACACACACACACACACACACACACACACACACACACACACACAGACACACAAACACACGCGCGGCAATTTAACTTCACCTCGCCTGATGGTAAGTGAAGGCAAAGTCTCAGGCAAGAGGGTCACACTTACAGACACGGAGCATGTTACAATTGTGCCACTCAGCTTATAATGAGCCATAGTTGATTAAAGCATTCTCTTTGTAACGGACTGCATGGTGGCGGGTTCATCCTACCAGTTGTCAATTCCTACCGGTTGTCACAGATACTTACCGGGCACGGTAGCTTCGGTAAGTATCTGTGGCGAAGACACCGGGAAACCACGGCGGGGTATCAGCACAGCGAGGAATGCAGTGACGACATAGCGCTCCACACGGCGTGGGTGGAACAGCGCCAGGTCCTCGTGGTGGGTCTGGACGTGGACACTCTCTCGCTCGAGACCATGGTCCGAGCCATGGTCTCCAGCGGAAGTAAGTGGGACTGCGCCGTCTCTTTCTGTGAGCAGGTCATGCTCGTGAAAGAGGCGGCGGGGCGGAAGCGGGAGATCACTCTCCCACCCGAGTTCCGCAGTCGGCGGCTTGGGCGCCACCGACGTGTCTTCGCCGAACACCATCGGCCTCTATGACCGGGGTCTTGAGGACGGTGAGTGGGCCGCTTACCTATCTAATAAAAAACACCCTCTAAATCTGTTGCGTAGTTTTAAAGATTTAAGCATACAAAGGGATATAGGGACAGAGAAAGCGACTTTGTTTTATACTATGTAGTGATTAGTATCGATAACTGAAACTTCTTTGTGTCCCGATACAACCACAGTCTCAGAATTTATACAGGTGCATCCGCGGTGCGATGCTAGTCTAAAATATTTTCATAAGAAATTTTAAAATTGTGGAAGAGTCCATAACCATACCTTTAGAATGGTGTTGCCAACAACGTTCCCAACACTACCCATTTTGTTCGGGTTGAGGCGGTTATACACGAATCTGGCCACACCAAGAGTCAGTTCTGTAGCACCATAGCCTTGGTACACACCAACGACGTTTGGGAATCTGCAATAAAAAAAAAGGTATATGGCTTTATAGAAAACAATGAATTGGTTTTGGCGAGATTTTGAACCCCCGATCTGTCTCTTACAGAGAGAATGCTTTAACTACTGAGCCACTGAACCAAGTGGAAAAAGTCTTCGTTTTCTTCCTCCCAGCGTTAATCCCAGTCGCATCCGAAGCTTTTTCAACTTGGAGTCTGGAGTCCACTTTTACCAGTCTAACTGCGAATTTCGCTAAACTTCGATATTTTCCGTGAAGCGACTGCCATCTGACCTCCACAAACCAAAGGCGATATCAAAGCATTGCAGCTAGACCAGTTGTTACATTTTTGCGGACTCCAACTACCCGTAACGACTGCACCATAGATGTTTGTATGATAACCGGGGCCGATGCCTTAACGTGCTCTCCGAGGCACGACCAGACCAATGCAAATAAAAGAACTTACTTTTAAAGGATTTAAAAGTAAGTTCGTAATCTGTTCTTATACAGTTCTGTTATACTTTATAAAATAATACGTTTTATTTTTCTTTTTACGAATTTGAAAAAAAAGGAATATAAGATAACTTTTATTAAATATAAAAATAAAACTACGACCGAACCGAACGCGCGAAAGAAAGTTGTATTTTTATATTTAGGTTGAAAATGGTAACCCCAAATGGCGTTACTAGCATTTTTATACTTAGATTAAAAATGGTAACCCCAAATGGCGTTATGGACCGCCATTTTGTGACGCTAAAACAGTCGTCTGTTGTCGTTTCGTGCGCATAGACCACGTTCTTCAAGTGTTTTCGATCTGTTTTTGTATGATTACCCGGCTTTCGTTTAATGGACTGTTTCTGCTTTTCAAACTGACATCGGCGCTAAATCGGACTTCGATTGAACAAGTACAAGAACGCGTTTCTCAGGCGCTTGGAGTTAGCAAACGAACGATAAAAAATATTAATAAAGAAAAGTTCGGCTCTACTGGCACGGAAGGTAATATTTTACGTACTCCGAAGAAGAAACGTAGAACTAAACCCGTGACAGATATTGACACCTTTGACGCCGATGCAATCAGAAATCATATATATGGTTACTATTCCAGAAATGAATATCTCAACAGGAAGAAGCTTTTGGCATCGTCAAGAGAAGCTGGACTGTTTAGCGAGGGTAAAACTGCTTTAACCAAAATCTTAAAATATGTTGGTTCACAAAGTAAGAGTGCTCTCCACCCTGCTCGCGGCGATGGTCCGCTGCGCGGGAACGTGAGCGGCCAGCGCCTCCTTCCGCGAGCAGGTCATGCTCGTGAAGGAGACTCGCAGTCATCGCTGCCCGCGTTGGTAGGCGGCTCGGACGTCGGAGGACGCAGACCGACCTCCGCCCCCCCCCCCTCCCCCCCCGAGCGCGGGCCTGAGGGTGACGGGTGGAGCCGCTCGTTACCCTAGCAGAAGCAGGCCACGGCGGCGGTGCGCGTCGTAGGGCGATGCGCGCCCCCCCCCCATACCGGGGGCGAGTCGTGGACCGCGTGGTCCCTCCTTCCGAGAAGGGCCAGACTGAGAGGAATGGCCCTAGGTCAGCCGGGGTGCGAGGGATATGTCGCGATACAACCTCACCTTCGGCCTAGCACAACGACCTACAGACGGCATGCGGTTTAGTCGGTTCGAGTCCGACATAACCTCCCTCTCCGGCTCCGGAGCCTGGGATATACGTGGGGATTTCCCGCACGTAAAAAAAAAACCCTGGCCTAGAGACGTGTGCAACACCAGCAGCAACACACTCACGCTGCCGACTACAGGGTCGGCAGCGTGAGTAAGCAACTTCTAATACCCTTCTTGAAGAACCCCATGTTCTAGATTCTTTGGAGCTCGCGAGCGGAATGGTAATATCAGGTGTTTTGGACCCTATTGAGTTCTTCAGGTTCCAAGCTCTCCTAACCTGCCAGCTAATACCTGCTGATTGAGATTCATACTTCCATGTAACATAATTAAAATACCGTGCTCAGAGGACAGTTCTGTGGTGCTTTATCTTCTACACTGACGACACAGAAACTCTCTGTTCTAACAGGGTCGGCAGCGCGAGTGTGATGCCCCTGGTGTTGCACGTCCATAGGCCACGGTAACCACTTTCCATCAGGTGAGCCGTGTGCTTGTCTGTCACCTAAGTGGTATAAAAACAAACCGTGTTAGTTCCCGGTGGAGTAGAATAGGACCACCCCAACTCTTCCTGTGGGTGTCGCAAGGGGTGAGTAAGGGGTAGAGCTGTTCTTCATCTGTCAGTAAACACACAGCGCAATCCAAAGTGCCCGCTTGGCGGTAATAGGCTCACAACGTGAGAACGAAAATCATAGTTGGCGAATATGATACACCTACCCCTTAGGGGATATACAGGCGTGAGTATGTATGTGTGTTACCGGAAATGTATGTAATCTAGGAATTGTATACAAATCCTAGGAAATTTATATAATTCCTAAGCTATTTAGGAAATCTAATGTGTTTCAAACACTGTTTAAAAATGTCCTAAGAAATGTGCACAATTCCTAGGAATTATATACAATTCCAATATCGTATTAGGAAATGTATAAAAATAATGCTTTCTGTAATAAAACACGTTGTTAAAATGAGAATAAAAATAGCTTCCGCATTAGCCTTCTTTTTTTTTTCTCGCGGGAAAATGCTTTGCGCACTCCGACGAGCCCCGGGGGGGGGGGGCGCCGGTAGTGTGGGACTCCTGCAATTGCAGTATACCCACTAAAAACCCGCGGTGTTCCTTCCGGACGCCTTCATGCCAGGGCTACGGGCACGCTCTCGCACTCTTCCGCGGCCCCGGCGGCTTTGGTCCTCCAACAGAGGACTCCATCCCGATGGGGTGAGGAGGAAGTTTCCTTAACCCCGTCTTCCTGAGGGGCGCGCGGAAACACCGCGCGCGCCACCTCGGGGCCACAGCTGTTCGGACGGCAGACGCCCCCGCATCTACCGCCCAGGAGGATATCATGGAGGGCGTAGGAGGGCGTGGTAGATACGTCTACGACGCCCAAGCCTCTTTCTGCGGCTAGGGAGCTCCGACGACAACTCCCGTTCCCGCTCCGTAGATTCTTTCTGCCTCATCACCTCCTCGCAGAAGATGACGGCCTCCTTCCACGACCTCTCACATTCCAGCATCGATGAAATCAACGTTGGGAGAGAGAGGTCGCTCCCTACAACTGCAACGAGGGCACGGCGCTCGCCTGCCCAAGCTGGGCACTCCTCCAGGGTATGCTGCGCCGTGTCCTCGAGGCAGCTGCAATGATGGCACGCGGTTGTCGGTTCTCTTCCGGCTATGCGACACAGGTACTTCCCGAAGCAGCCGTGTCCGGAAAGCACCTGCCCAAGCCGGAAGGTAAGCGACCCGTGCGCTCTGTTCACCCAGTCCTCAAGGACGGGGCGGGCAGCCTCTACAGTCCTGCTGCCAGCCGTTGGGTTGGCCAGCCGCTCCCTCCACCTCCCGAGCATGGACTGCCGAGCGTGGAATCTCCACATTTCGATCTGCCTCGGTGCCGGGTGTTCCTTGGAGATCAAAGGAGATCCTTGCGCCACGAAAACATGGCTGCTTGGACCTCCGCCTCTAGATCCCACGGGGGGGATCCCGCCAACACGCACGCCGCTTCGTAGGAGACGGTGCGGTATCCGCGTATGACCCCGACCGCCATCATCCTCTGAGGTTTTCTCAGGAGGCCGATGGTTTTGTTGGTCAGGGCCTCCACCCATACTGGCGCTCCATAGAGTGCCATGGACCTTACCACCCCCAGGTACAAGCGGCAGCTACCCGATTTGGGACCACCGAGATTCGGCATCAAGCGCCTCAGCGCCGACGCCGCCGCCATCAATCGGGGCCCCCCGCATTAGCCTTCTAACCTAACCTATCCAAGTCGGATTGCGCAGCTATCTCAATAAACCTATCACTAATTTGATCTGCCGAACTATTTATCGAACTGCTCATTCCATTATTTTACCGCTTATTCAGTTATTGAACTGCTCAAATATTTACATTTCTGATTGCTATTTAGAAAATATATAGAACTCTTAGTAAATGTGTCTAATATAATTTATTTTATACATTTCCGTGCGATTTTAGGAATTATATACATATCCTAGAAATTTTATACAATAACGGATTACATACATTTCTGGTAACATGTATAATTAAAAATGTTCAGTAAAGTACCTTATATTTCTCAATGGTCTTGAAATACAGTTCTATTTCGAACCTGGGCAGGTAGACGCTGGTTCTGCCGAGGGCCATGCCGATCAGGGTGCCCGTCAGACCCATATTGTGGTACCAGGGACTTATGGTGAGGTTTATTTGTGTAGGGTCTTGGGAGGGAGGCCTGGAAGAATTGTTATAGTATATTAGTGGTTGCCGTTTCAAGTTCAGCCAAATCCGCTTTCAGACTGATAAGGCGGACCCCACATTCCGAGATGTAAGCTTCAGATGCGACTACGATTACTGATTGGATGAAGAAGAACAGTCGTTGCCGTTTACCTGTTCCTAGGATAACAATAAAGTGACTATAATCTATTATAATTATGCTATCTATCAAGCTATGCTTACCATGGGTCTAGATAGCGTTGTGTGAAATGTTGTAGAACATATATTTAATATATTTATTACTAGCTATTGTCCGCGGCTCCGACCGCGTGGATGTCGGTTATTACGGATCGGGCCGATTCTCAGACCTACCCGAAATGCACACAAAATTTCATGAAAATAGATCCAGTAGTTTCGGAGGAGTATGGGAACGAACATTGTGACACGAGAATTTTATATATTAGAAGATTATCTCTCTGCCAAGTCTCATCCAGATTTGTTCAAGCATTTTTCCTTTTAATGCGGTGTTCTGAAGCACCTCTATTGATACCCTAAATATCTAAACGGTACCTATAACACCGTTCAAGTGCAATTCAGACTCACCCTCGAAGAGTTCCGTATGGTACGGATTTACACAATTTTAACTTCCAATTTATTTCATTCTTTTTATAGTATTTACTTATTGTTATAGAAGTAACTGATACTTATACACCATCTATGAAAATTTCAACTGTCTAGCTATCATTGTTCCTAAGATACAGTCTCGTTACAGACAGTCAGACGATGATAAAATTGTCACTGGCAGATCGCTAATAGTGGTCAATTAACAATCCTAATGTCACGGGTACAGCTAGTCTGCTAAAAAATATACTTACAAGGTACTAGTAGTAATTGCATTCAAGTGTGTCAACATCACTCCCTTAGGCAGTCCCGTAGTGCCCGAAGAGTAAGCGATCATCAGCGTATCAAGCTGCCCTTGTACTTCTACAGATAGAAAGTCCTCATACTTCACATTCTTAATTACTTTGTTCCTTTCTAGAGTAAGATCATTGTACATTATAACTTCAGAATGTATCTCTTCCCCAAAGAGTATGACTTTCTTCAGGAATGGCAGGTTCCTGAGGGTATCTGCGTGGGTTTTGTAAGTAGCTGAAGAGCATATGATGTAAAGTGGCTTTGAAGTGTTTAAGATGTGGAGTAATTCTCCTGAAAATGTAAAAAGCGTTGGTTAAGGTAGATAATCGGTAGTGATGGGGTGGATTGATGACGTGATGCTCGCTCCCGCTTCCCTAGGACAAGAAGGGGATATCGTGGCTCCCACTCCCGAGGGGGCCATTTTTCGGACTCTAGAGCTACTTGGAACGGCGTATGTCTGAGAGTAGACCGTATCTTGATATTTAGAGAGCCTCGGATAAGTCTGTGATCGCTTCCGGTATTAAACCTGTGGATCACAGAGACGTCTCTAAATATGTGCCTACTTTCCGTTATGAAAAAGTCTATTTCGTTCCTTATCACAGAGTCCCGGCGTGGCCAAGTCCACTTCCTGTGGGTTTCTTCTTAAAGAAGCTATTCATTAGGAAGAGACCCTGTGATTCGAGGAAGTTGACTAGCATTTGCCCTCTGTGATGTCTGCGCCCCACTCCATTAGGTCCGATTCTCGTCTCGCCACGTTCTTGTATCCCACTTTGGCATTGAAGTCCCCCATAACAACGTTGTAAGTGGCCTTGTTGGTGTCATGTATTCCCTTGGCAATATTTTCATAAACAGCCTCGGCGGTTTCGTCGGCGTAGCGCGAGGTGGGCGCATATACCTGTATCACCTTCAGCAAACGACTGTTCGTGTTTTTAGGATCAGGTACGCTACCCGGTTCGTCACACTGCCGACTTCAACAACGCTGCCAATGAGGTCCTCTTTTACCAGAAAACCGACACCTCCCTGGGAGAGCAGATCACCTTCTCTGAAGTAGAACAGGTCGCCTGACTCAAAGGATCGTGTCCTCCCCCTGTCTTCGGATCTCGGATAACCCCAATATGTGCCAGTTTATGCGAACTAGTTCTACCTCGAGTTCTGCGAGGTGATGGTCCAACCTTAGTGTACTACAGTTGTACGCTGCCAGTAGTAGTTTTTTACGGTAGCCTCCCGTCGCCCGGAGACTCTAAGCACCCCCCGCCCCGCCGTTAACCGAACCGCTACCATGGCTGAGAATAGCGGGAACACCGGGAACTGGGGGTTGTGGTGTCTTTCCATTTTGCGGGGTTTTAGCCTGCTCTTGCCACGCTGGCCAGACGGGTTGGCAAAGGGTTTTATTTCAAGTGTTCCTTCTCTCACAGCGATCTCGTCTGTCGCCTCTTACGACACCCTTGGATGATGGGGTGGCAACATTTCTATTCTTTCTTCGTCACCACACGGATAAGTGATATCGTCTGCGTATTTTTCCGCTAGTCGCATCTTACGATACCCTTCGGATGAGATGGGTGGTGATACTTGTGTTGTTTCTGTCACCACATGGATAATTGATGATGAGTCTTACATTACCTACCTTTAATATAAGCAGTACTGACTGGCGTTATAACAGCGCCTGCGCAGACCACGCCTATCACAGCCCCCCAGAACTCCAGTCTGTTTTCTGAAAATATTCCGATCGTGTCTCCTTTTCTAACGCCTATACGAACGAGCGAGAGGGCAAAGTTCATGGCTTGCTGTACTATTTCTGAGTAGGTTATTCGCTCATCTGTAACGCCGTTTATCTGGAAAGATTTAATAATAATGTCAGAAGAAATATTTACAGTAATTAAAATATATTAAACTAGCAGCCGTCTACGAATTCGTACGCGTGGAGTGAATGACACTTTCATACAATAGTTTGTATTAGTATCCATGCCCTGTTTTAACCCTAAAAGGGGGTTGATTTCTAAGAATTCATTATTACTAAATTTTCACTCCATTCCGAGTATAACTACATTATAAATTTCAAGTCCCTTACTTCGTAAACAAAAGACTTTCATGCAAATTTTCCAACCCCGTTTCACGGCCTTAGGGATGGAGTTTCGTAAAATCCGTTCTTAGCAGATGTCTGCCAAATTGCAATTTTATGAGAGTAGATAAGATAAGATAAGATAAGATAAGATAAGATAAGATAAGATAAGATAAGATAAGATAAGATAATATTTATTTGCAAAAACATGTGTACATATAATATACATAGTCAAGTGCTTATTATATAGGTCTTAAACTTCGATTGGACACAACATGTTTTACCATTGAGTGGTGTACAAATTATTATTTAATTACAAGTCATCACATATCTACATTATGCATCAGTCATCTAGTTACAAAATAAAAGTCAATCCTGCAGGGTCATGTCTTCGCGGCGGCGCGCATCGTAGGACGATGCGCGCCTCCCCACACCGGGGTTGAGTCGGGGACGGCGTGGTCCCCACCTCCCGAGGAGGGCCAGACCGAAAGGGATGGCCCTGTTTCAGCCGGGGTGCGAGGGATATGTCGCAAGACAACCTCACCTTCGGCCTAGCACCACGACCCACAGACGGCGAGCGGTTTAGTCGGTTCGAGTCCGACATAACCCACCCCTCCGGCTCCGGAGGGGCGGGTATCCGTGGGGATTTCCCGCACGTAAAAAAAAAAAAAAAAAAAAAAGGGTCATGTCTTCGAGAAAATCCTTAATACTATAGTAGCACTTCTCAGTCAACAATCGTTTGAGCGCCCACTTAAAACGATTGTTGTTCAAATTTTTTATATTTTTGTTGTAGATTAATGGAGCCATGCATATTACACTTTTATATAACAGGGCTGTCTTAGCAGGATGGACACATAGCCTGTTATTATCGCGACGATTACGCACGACTTTGTCCATTAATCTTGGAAACAGGTGTGGGTTATACCTGGTAAACAGTGCTACCTCTAGTATGTATATGCCGGGGAGTGTCAGAATATTGTGCTCTTTAAAAAATGGCACACAACTGTCAGTGCTCTCAATACCAAACATGGCACGGATGTGACGCTTTTGCATTTTGAAGACCATGTCATTGTTAGTTGCATTACCCCAAAAAATTACACCATATCGAAGTACTGACTCCACTAAACCATGGTATGCTGACAGTAAAGCTACTTTGTTAATAATAGGTGCAAGTTTACAGAGAGCGCAAGATAAGCTACTAATTTTTTTACAAAGTATGTCAATGTGTTCCTTAAATTTCAACTTACTATCTAATGTCAACCCCAGAAACCGCGCAGTCATAGACTCTTCTATTTGCACCTGGTCATGCATCAGGTTCACATTTAATCGGTTCTGGTGCCTTTGTCCAAAATGCATTATATTTGTCTTTAATAAATTAATTTTTAAATTGTTATTATCCAACCATGAAACTATCGATGTCAGTGATTCGTTAATGTCAGAGTTATAATTATCAATGTCTTTACAAGGTATGGTTATGGTACTATCGTCAGCGAATAATGTCATATTGTGTATAGTGCATTTTGGTAAGTCATTGATATATATAATAAACAAAAGTGGCCCAAGGACGCTACCCTGAGGGACACCATATGATACATACTGGGCCTTGGAAGTATGCATTTCTTCTAACTGAGTATTATTATTCACTCTTGTAATAGCCGTCATTTGTTGACGGTTCTCTAGATAAGACTGAATCAAATTCTGAACATTTCCTCTTATTCCGTAAGTATCCAGTTTCTTTAAAAGTATTTTGTGGTCCACATAATCAAAAGCACTGGACATATCGCAGTATATAGCACAAACAGGTGTTTTTTTATCGACATTGGTAATAACATTTTTATAAAAGTCATAGATTGCCATGTTTATAGTTTTATTCTGACGATACCCCTTTTGTTCATTACATAATAAGTTTTCTTTTTCAAAAAAAGTATTTATTGCATTATATAAAAAAAATTCTAAAAATCTTTGAGAATATTGGTAGCAAAGCAATAGGTCTATAGCTATCCATTAACTGTGAGTCTCCCTTTTTATAGAGAGGCTTTATGATACTTATTTTGAGTGCAGCTGGAAATATACCCGTACTTATACATAAATTGATAATGTGGCTGAGGTGATAACATATAATATGTTCATTTACTGCTTTGATTATTTTAGTACAAATACCATCGTATCCTACGCTGTGAGTGTTTTTTTAAGTTTTTTATTACTAGGAAAATTGTTAGCGGTGTACTGGGTGCAAGAAACATTGACTTTAGGGAAGATTGTATGAGAGATGTTACTTTCTTTCCAGCACCTTGAATGGGAGACACTTTTCCGATAAAGTAATTGTTGAAAGCATTAGCTATGTCTGAGGGCTGCGTTAAGATACTGTCATTACTAACTTTTATATTATTTACGGACTCTCTTGGTAAGTTGAAGCTTTGAGTGTTTATAATTCGCCATGCTGTTTTATTCTTATTAAGAGACGTTTGAATTCTGTAGTTATTTTGGGCGCGTTTAGTTAATACAATTATTTTTCTTAGTTTTTTACTATAATTAATATATTTTATTTTATTTTCCTTTGACCAATTTGCCCTATACGTCCATAATAAATCTCTTTTCTTTTTGCAGCACACTTTGATTCCCCATGATATCCATCGCGGTTTGGTATGAGCTCTTATAGTTATAATTTTTTCAGGAAAGCATAGGTTATAGAAAAGTTTAAATTCTTCCAAGAAAAGACTAAATGCTATGTTAGGATCTGCAGTCTGGTATATATTAGAGAAGGATATGTTTCTAATACATTCTTTGAACCTATTAATATTGTTCAAGCTGTAGTCTCTTTTTGAGGTGCGCCAGTATTTTAGCAAGCCATTTTTAACCGTATTATTTGAGCAGAATGGTCTGATAAGCCAAAATCCAAAATTTCAGTGCTGCAGCCTCTTTTGAAGTCATGTGCGAAGTTATCCAGACATGTACCACTGACTGGTCTGGTTGGTGCATAGAGCACCAATTTTAAATTATAATTTAGTAACAAACATTCAAAGTCTAAAGTGTCTTGGTTTTTTTTAAGCACATTTATATTGAAGTCACCTGCCAAAATTATATTTTTAAATCTCATTTTTGTCAGGCGATCAAAATCTTTTCCAGCCATTGTAAAAACATGTTAAGGTTATCCCTGTAAGGTGTCCTATAAATACAAACAATGCCAGTTTTGGAGTCAAGAAGTTCAATAGAACAACATTCAAACTTACGCTCCACAGACATTTGTTTTACTTCCAGACAGTCTCTAAACACATGACCCTTACCTACATATATGCATGCACCCCCTCTCTTTTGTGTGCTCCTACTGTAAGAGGAAGCCAGTACATAGATTTCTTGAATAATAGTATTTCACTATTATATAATATAGATAGATTGAATAAAGTATATCTGGGGACGGATTTGATCCCGTGGTCGATTCCAATTCCATCGTGGGGTATCCTTACCTATATTGGTTCCCGGTGGAGTGGAATAGGACCAATCCAGCTCTTCCTGTGGGTGTAGTAGAAGGGACTATGGGATAGGGCTGTTCTCCATCCGACAGTAGATATACAGCTCAGGACTAAGGGCTAAGGGTACTAAGCTCGCCCCCGATTACGTGGGACCGAAAATCGTAGTTGACGAAATGAGGGTTCTGCCTACCCCTTCTGGGATTTAAAGCCGTGAATATACTAATATTAGTAGCCCTAAAAATAATGGGTTAGTTTCAAAGAAAAAAAAACAAAGTCTCTCTCTAGCAATGTAAGTAAGTAAGTAAATCATTTATTGCTCAAAACACGGTGTTTTACAGTGGTGTTACAAAATCAAACAATGTCCGACATGTTTCGCAGATTCTCTGCATGCAAAATTTAATTAATTTATTTAATATTATTCAAAATGTCACGTATTTAATAATTAATAATTTTAATAAAATTAAAATAATTAGAATGCAAATGAAATGTCCATTATAAAAAAAAGACAATATTTTGTCAAGAATGCATGTAAGAATAAATTTGTAAAATCAGAATACCCAGTACTATCAATAATCTATAATTATACAAATCTCATATTAATAATCTATCACACACATAATTTGATTTACAATTCGATGTCATTAATACCCAAACCATCATCATTTATCCTCAAGAAACTCCCTGACACTATAATAAGACTTCTCCATCAGCCAGGTAGTTAGTGTTTTCTTAATTTTTTTGAAAGTTAACTCTTTAATGGGTCTGGGTATCTGATTATAAATTTTGGCTGTCATACAATGTGAATTATTTTGATGAAGAGAAGTTTTACAGCTAGGCTGCAAAAGTTTTGTGCTATCTCTACATGTACAGCTTATCTTCACTGGCCTTTTTGAACAACTCTGGACTTTTTAATCGGCTCTGTATAAAGCTAATATTTACGTTCTTCAAAGTATTATTTATCACGGTGATAAGATAACATAACATTAAATAAATCGGCCATTCTCAAAACTCTTTTTTTTTTTGCATGCGCGGGTCTGTAGTTTATTTATATGTAGCATTAGATGGATGCAATTTTTTTTTAAACATAGTTCATACTTTTGTTTACAGGTATTTTGGATATTTTAGTTCTAACGGTTCGGTATATAGCTTATTTATTTTTTACAACACTTGTTCTCCAATTACCGTATGCTGTCCGGGCCCTATCTTAGCGGGGAAACTTGCGTCTCATTTTAGCTAGGAATGAATTATATTTGTGACAATCACAATATTCAGTGGCCAAATATATAATGTTTAGTATAATATAGTAATTTATACACTACGACCACACTTTTAATTTATACACTCAAATTTCTGAATGTACTGTCGAACGGTATAATTCACGTGGCCATTCCTTTCCGGAGTGCTCATTCCTAAACTTCGATAGATCGCGGCATCACCGTTACATCAAACGCGAGCGATTAGTGTCGCCGCGGCACTCGAACAGAGCGGACGAGATAGTATTGGCTGTTTCTGTTCGTATTGCACGTAAGTATCTAATTACCGTTCCTTTGGATTTCAAAATGTATAATTCTCGTTCCTGTGTATATTAAGTATGTTTGTTAACTTAATATGTTGCTGTTTTTTGTAATGAACGTACCTTGTGGCCTTAATGTATAACGATATTCCTTTATTTGCAATGAAATCTTGTATTTTAAAATAAAATTAAAATTGCCCTTGTTCTAAGTACCGTGGTGCAAATTACCATAGCTTTTCTAATTCCCGTAGTATAAAAATTATAAAAAAATCAATATTACAAAAAGTCCCGTACTGACAAGCATTTTCAGGGTTTTTTTTATGACATAGGAGGCAAATAAGCAGTCGGATCGCCTGATGGTAAGCGATCACCGCCGCTCATGGACACCTGAAACACTAGAAAATGCGTTGCCGGCCTTTAAGGTGGGAGTACGACCTTTTCTTGAAGGTTTGAAGGTCGTATCGGTCCGGAAATACCGCGGCGACAGTTCATTCCACAGTTTAGCTGTGCGAGGCGGAAGTTTCTGGAGAAACGCACAGTTGAGGACTGCCAACCATCCAAGTGGCGAGGATGAAAATGTTGTCGCGTAGGGCGATGGCGGTAAGATGCGGCAGGGATTAAATCCGAACAATTCCCCAGAGCACTCACCGTTGTACATGCGATAGAAAATGCAGAGCGAAGCTACATCTCTACGCAGCGCCAAGGGGTCAAGCCGATCCGGAGTACGGCAGTCGACAATTCGAGTCGCTTGTCGTTGGATACGGTCCAGAGGGGCAAGCTAGTGGTATAGGTGCCCCTGCACATAGATGAGAACAGTATTCCATGTGAGGGCGAACCTGTGCCTTATAGAGCTGAAGGCGGTAGGCCGGTGTGTGTAGGGGGTTCGATTCCCGACAAATAAAAGATAAGTTTTTAGTTAGAAATGTAATTATAGATCACGAATGATACACTTTATGCCGCGAAGCTACGGTTTGGTCGCGCCCGATTCCCGTAAGATCTTAGGTTGAACTGTTCAATTATATGGCAATCGGTGCGTCCGCTCCGTTTCCGCGAAAGTTGCTAAGGCTAGCATTTTATAATGTACGTGGCCCGTACATGCTCCCGGGCGAAAAGATAAAGAAAAACAATACAAAAAAAAACAAAGTTATAAACACAGATTTAAGACACACAAGTATTGTCTGATCTGCGTGGTAGTGGTGAACACGCCTGGTCTTTTTTGTTGCACACCTTTTGCACTTGCACTGACACTGGCTGCTCAACAGCCCGCCCTAGCTGTCGCATGCTGATGACACTGATACTGCTGGGAGGGGACGGTGGCGCGGTAAGCCCGCGTCTGCCCGCCCGGCGACTCCGCCGCCACAGGAACACCGCTACTGCTGCTATTGCCGAAGTCACTAAAGTGTAGCTTATTGCATAGTGATGCACATGATGGTAGAATTCATAATGATCCTCTGTGACGTTGGCAGCTCTTAAATCCTTGATCTTTTCCCCAAGCTTGGTTAATTCGTCCAAATCTAAGTCAGCGGTTCCATTTTTGCGTGGAGTTAAAGAAATGTTAATCACATGATTAATCTGTGCAATCTGTGGGCTATAAACATCTGCATCAAAACTTAACGTATTCGATAATTTGGTGTTTTGAGCGTATACAGTAAGATGGTTCTCTCGGATAATACAGTTCGGCTCAAGCTTAATGATGTGCGCTCCCTGCACTTGCTCCACGGTAACTTGATCTCCGCACATAAAGCGTAGTGTGCATTGAGTACAACAATAAAACAAATAAGTATTGCTGTTACTTAATTGTATCCATTTGTTATTGCATGTAGCTGTGGTGGTTTGACAATTACGCAACGATGCGTCAGGATGGCATAAATTGTTATCGGATTTTAGATTATATATAAGGGTGTGCACGTAGCATAGGTAGGTAAATGAGCTTGTGTGCACGCACCGCTGTACTTCATTCTCATTTAAAGGAATGTATGTGTCCTTTTTCATATTTATTGCTACGTAGTCAGATAGCGGTACGATAGATATCGTGCTATTTGCTTGTCGAAGAGGAATCGGAATAATTAGATATAGCTCATAAGTATCTCTAGTAACTAGGGGTATGTTTATTTCAAATATGAAATAATGACTAGTTAATCGAGCTCTGACCTTCAATAACTGATAAATCGTAGCGATTTCTAAGTGTATATACTCAATCGGTAGTGACAAGTCTTTCGTCAACTGTCCTGCTATGATGTTCAGTTCTTCTAACATTTGTTGTGGAGATAGAATGTGCGTATTAAATTGCTGATTATGAACGTCGGTTAACATTTCCACCAATTTGTCTTGAATCCCTCGGATACTAGAAATAAGCGTTTGGGTAATCATGGCTGATATGGTGAAGTCATTCAGAACTTCAACCGTTTTAAGGTGCTCGTTTATGATAAGTGTTGCATTAACCAACTCGTTTAGACGCCCGTCAATAATTTTATGCTGTTTATTAATAGATTCCTCAATTCTTTGCAATACATTGTATTCTCCTTCAACCATCGATGTCTGATTTTTCCATAAAGTAGCTAAATACCTTTGATTTTCTCGAAGCATAGTGATGTCCTTTTGATATTGTTCTGCGAAATGATCGTCCAGTACTCCGAATAGTGTATTCGCAAGGTATCCTACACCGTTGATAAGACCACGTCGCGTGCGCGATCGCGTGTCATTATGCTGACCAAGTAGTACTTGGTTAGTGAACTGTAATTCTTGGTAACTGTGACGTAGCTGCAACAGAATTACGTCACACTGTGATAGTGAACTAACTCGTGCGCAAGTTTGCTCAAGATACTTTTGATATTTTTCTAAAGCTATTATCCCGTTCCAGTAAGGGTCCATGTTGTAGTAAACAACAAGTTTCCATTGATCTCGTATTAATTTCATGTTGCTTATTTTGTCGAAGAACAACCCTTGATGCTTGTTTAGTTGTGTTATATTGTAAGTTGCATAGGAACTGCTTGTTAAGGTAGTTATAAGTAAAAACAACGATAAACACATAGCCAAAAAGCCTTTGTTAGGTTTCAACCGAGTCTTGCTACTAGTTATACTTTGATTTGCTTGATTTGGCGTGTCTTGTACATTTGGTACCACAGTTAAGCTCGACGGAGGTATTGGTAATATTGAAAGTTTGACAATTGGCCTCTGTATGACTCCATTCCTCGTTTTTAAGGAGACTATTCTCACTAATCCGTCAGACCCCTTATGTACTTCAACAACTCGACCCATCATCCATTTACCAGCGGGTAGATTGTCGTCGTGAATCGTAACCATATCTCCGATCTTTAAATTTTCTTGCTTTTTAAACCACTTGCTCCGTACTGATAATTGCGTTAGGTATTCAACCTTAAAACGTTTCCAGATATCCTGTGCTAGCTTCTGAGCTAAGTGCCATCGGGTTCTCGCATCCTGTGCGGTTTCTATAATAGTATTTCCAGCTCTTCCAGCAAGGAAATGTGACGGTGTTAAGAAATCTAAATCCTCCACATCTTCAGACAATGGACACAACGGACGCGAGTTTATACATGCTTCTAACTGTGATAAAAGTGTGCTGAACTCCTCGAAGGTTAGCTTCTGGTCACCTACGATACGTTTAAGGTGATATTTTATGCTACGAATACCTCGCTCCCAGTATCCTCCTCCCGAAGGGAAAGATGGTGCGTTAAAATGCCACTCGATCTTAAGATCGGTAATTTCTTTAAAGAATGCTTCATCTAAGGTACTCTTCAGATTATGAAATTCTTGATTTAGATTTCGGTTAGCCCCGACAAAATTGCTACCGTTATCGCTAAACATATGTCGAGGTGCCCCTCTCCTGGCAGCCATTCTTCGAAGGGCTGCTAAAAATGTTGTACTGCTAAGATCCGAAACCAACTCTAGGTGTATGGCTTTCGTCACCATACAGATAAATAACGCGACGTAACCTTTACTTGTTTTGATACCCCGCCCTTTGTGGGCCTTTATTTCGACAAATCCAGTGTAGTCAACACCTGTATAATAGAACGGAGGTGCTGGATTGACCCGAGCTGCAGGTAAGTTTCCCATCAGTTGACATTGTAGCTTAGGGTCATGCTTTCGACATTTGACACATTTTCGTACCTCCTTCTTAACTGCTCGGTTTCCAGAAATAATCCAGTACTGCTGCCTTAAGTTTGATAATGTCAAGCGCGGACCACCATGATAGGTAAGTAAATGTGCTTGTTCTATTAAACGCGTCGTAAAGATACCGTCATGAGGGAGTATAATAGGATATTTCATATCGCTATGAATTTGAGCATTTTTCAAACTACCTCCAACCCGTAGAATTCCGTTGCTGTCTAAAAAAGGGTTTAAATTTAATAATTTGCTCGTATTTTTAACCATTTTATGCTTTCGATAATGCTCAATATCATCCTGGAATTGGCATCGCTGTACATATTTAATGATAAGTTGCTTTGCTTGCTTTAATTCTCGTAACGTAAGATATGCTGACCTTTGTTTACATTCGCTAGTAGTTTTGTCAAATGCACGCAATATCCACGCTAAGATTCTACTTGTTTTTGCTAGTGAACTATACTTTAGTAATAGCTCTAAAATAATGCTGTCATCGCTATTTTTCTGAATACAATTGACTTGCTTCCCGTTAATTTCTTCTTCTTTGGTAGTGTACTTAGTTTGATTTTCGTCACCCATAAATGATTTTAACCATTTAGGTCCTTGCCACCAAAGAGATAACCCTGCTAATTGAGACGCTAAGAGCCCTTACTTGCTGCGTCAGCAGGATTCTCACCTGATTTCACATAACGCCAACAGTTTGGTGGTATAGTTTTTGTGATGGTTTTGACACGATTGGATACGAAAGTTTTCCATCGATTTGGATCGCCTTGTAGCCAACCCAGGACCACCATAGAATCGGTCCAACCGTAGATTTGTATTTCTACTTGAGGAAGAGATTGTATAACCTTGCTCATCAGTTTTGCTAATAGTTCAGCACCACATATTTCTAACCGAGGTAGTGTTATAGTTTTGCTACACGGAACCAAACGAGATTTTGAAGTAAGCAGAATCACCTTTACTTGATCTTTGGTTACGATTCGTGCGTAAATGACGCTAGCGTATGCTTTAAGTGACGCGTCACAGAATCCATGTAACTGTATGACGTCACCTTGATGATATCCGATCCACCTGGGTACTTCACATTCGTTTAAGTGGTAGATATCTGATCTGATTTTTATCCATTCGAGATTGATATTTTCTGGCAATACATCATCCCATTGTAAATTAGCTGTCCACACCTTTTGAAATAATAATTTCAAACTAGTGGTTAGTGGCCCCAACCATCCTAGGGGGTCAAATAATTTGGAAATTTCCGATAAAATTATTCGTTTAGTGTTAGTGCTGCTTGTTTGCTTGACGATATCATATCTAAATATAAATGTATCCCTTTGCGAGTCCCAGCGTAAACCCAAAGTTTTCGAGGTCCCCTCTGATTTAAAGTTAAATATTGGTTTCCCTTGACTTCCTTCTTCGCTTATAGCTTCTAGCAGTTGTGGTTCGTTTGAAATCCACTTCCTAAGAGTGAACCCTCCTGATTTCATTATACTGTTGAGGTCCGCAATCAGTTGCTTCCCACTGTCAAGGTCATGAACACCATGTATAACGTCATCGACAAACATGGCTTCTTCAACCACCTGTGCTGCTTGAGGATACCTTTGTCGTTCATCCGCTGCTAGTTTTTTCAGGGTCATCATCGCAAGAAATGGAGATGCCTTGACCCCAAATGCTACTGTAGTTAACTGATATGATTGTATGGGTTGATATTTTGACTCTCTCCATACGATATGTTGAAACACTTGATCCTCCTCGTTAACCATAATTTGTCGATACATCTTTTCGATATCTGATGTAAATGCGTATTTATAAGTACGCCATTTTAAAATTAAGGACTGAAGGTCCTTTTGCAGTTTCGGCCCTTTGTACATCATATCGTTGACGTTGAAACCACTTGATGTCTTCGCTGATGCGTTAAACACTACTCTGAGCTTCGTAGTAGATGATTCCTCACGTTGTACGGAGTGATGAGGTAGAAAACAAGGTACCGACGATGTATCATTACTCTTATGCGTATAATTAGATGGAATCATATGCTGTAATATGCTGTGTTCGCTCATAAATTTCTTGTATTGAGCTGCTAAATTCGGCTGCTTTTCAAATTTATTTTCTAAGTTCCGCAACTGGCCTATGGCCTTGCTTTTCGATAACCCTAATTTATCGTGTACTTCCTGCTTCATAGGCAACTTGACCTCATACCGACCGTCCGGACGACGCTTCGTGGTGGATGAAAACAGGTCTATGCATTTCTGTTCTTCTGAGGATACCTCGGAGTTGACCTCTATGTCTTCCACCTCCCAAAATCGCTGTATGTCTTCGATATTGTTTAATATCACGTTGCAGTGATAAGATTGCATTTTCCCAAATAAAATCCAACCTAGTTGGGTTTGCTCTGCTAACGGTAGAGACGGCTCTTCTGCTCTGCTGATTCCTCCCATCTTTATCAAAGCATAAATATCTGATCCAAGCAATAAGTCTATAGGTCGGCTTACGTAGAACTCCGGATCTGCTAAATCGATATTCTGAATAAACTGCCATGATGGTTTTGTGAAAGTAGTTTGAGGTAAATTTTTAATCAAGTTATTCATGATAAGTATATCAGTGCTAAATTTAAAATCATTATAAATAGACATACACGTAACGCTGATCATACCTTTAGAGTTAGTTGCTTTCTCCCCTATACCATAAATAACACCCCTACAGAAGTTTCTTTTCGCACCCAGTCGCTGAGCAGCGCTTTCTGATATCAAGGAGATTTGTGAACCTTGGTCTATTAGCGCCCTCATAATATGGCATGTTCCATCTTCAGATATAATTTTGATAAGTGCTGTAGCAAGTAGTATTTTTCCTGTGCCAGCTTTCGATACGTGCAAGTTGTTTCCCACGGATTCTGACGCCGCAGGTGTAGGTACGTTGTTGCTATGTGTCGGCTTAGCTTTGACGATAGCGTCATGTATCAAAGTGTTGTGTTTCCCATTGCATTTGCGACACCGCTTCGTTGAAATGCATTGCTTTCCATTATGGTTAAATAAACAATTTCTGCAAGTTTTTAGTTCTTTAGCCTTTTTAATTTTATTTCACTGGACAAAAAGATGAAATTCGAACAATGGAAAAGGCTATGATCTTCACCGCAAAGCGGGCATTTAATTGCGGTAATGTTAAATGACTTGTTGGGATTATTTTGATTATTGGAATTATAGGGCTTCTTCTCCGAGGTCTGCTGTTTAGAATGATGCTGTGTCGAGGACTTTGGTATAACCTGATCCTGCTTCCGTTTTGCTGACTCGAGACGAGTGAATTTACTTTCTAAGTAAGATAGGAATTCCTTCAAAATAGGTAAATCCCGTGGATTTGTCAGTGAATCCATATAGTCATTGTATGTTTCACTGTCCAGTTTTTGGGACAAGATATGGACTAAAAATGGGTCCCAAGATGTTACTTCGACACCCAAATTCTCGACTGCATGAAGCGTTTCAAGCGTGACGTCATGCATCTTCTTTATTTGTGGTAAAGACTGCTGCTGATTAATATAGTAGGTAACGCTAATAATGTATTTAAATGCGCTGTAAAGATTAATTTTTTGTTGTTATAGCGGTTATTGAGAATATCCCAACATGCACTATAATTTTCTGAGCTAACGTGAAGATGCTGAATTAGCGTCTCAGGTTTCGAACGCAATCTCCCTTTTAAAAATTGCATTTTTTGAGCCAAGGACAGAGACGGATTATCATGAATGGTTTCTTTAAATAGATCTTTGAATGACGTCCACTGCTGATAATTTCCGGAAAAAGTTGGTATTTCAATATTTGGAACCATTTTTTCCCGGTGAGATGACGACCAAAGTTTTTGATTGACGGCCTTTTTTAGAGCTATATACTTTGATTCATGTTTAGTAAATATTGCCTCATACTCTTCATCCTCTCCGTTTAATTCCATGTGTATACTCCAGTGAAGAGAATCTATGGTTGACCAACGACACTGTAATTCCTTTAAAATATCTTCGAACTCCCATTTCTCGTTGATTTCAGCCAAATTGATAGTATTAACCGTTCTCCTAAACGCTTTAAAGTTAACAAATTGCTTTCGAAGCAAATCGTCTGACTTGCTTGTTGCTCCTCTCGACACCATCAATGGTCGAGGAGCTTGTACTGTCGAATGTCCGTCTTCTGACCTTACTGCACCCGTTCTCGCTTTCTCTACCGGAGGTTCCGATGTAGAGGTAGATGCCCCTGTCACTTCCTCACGCTGCTGCTTAATCCGCTCCTTAGCAGATAGGTACAGGGCTTTGGTATGCTCATATTCCGAATTTTTGAAATAAGGATGTTCCGTAACACCTAGCGCACAGATGCTGTCGTGATTATTTCTATACTCCGCCCAATAATTTTCAAGGATATCTAATCGCCTTTGAAAATAATCTGCTGTTCTCCTCTCTAAGCCTGCTTTTTGTAAATTCTTGATAAATTTTTCGATAGCGTCAGTGAGTTCCACCTGGTTGATATATAAATTCTCCATATTGCTTATTCTAAAAATATGGAAAGATCTTACTTGGAAACCGCTGACTGATTTTCTCTCTGTACTTTCTGCTCTGCTTACTCTGCTGTCCTCGCTCCTGCTGACTGCTAGAATTCACCAAACCACGGCACTTGTACAAGGTCAACCGCTTCACACCCACGATATTCGCGAAAGGCTTCGAAGGACCAAATTTGTAGGGGGTTCGATTCCCGACAAATAAAAGATAAGTTTTTAGTTAGAAATGTAATTATAGATCACGAATGATACACTTTATGCCGCGAAGCTACGGTTTGATCGCGCCCGATTCCCGTAAGATCTTAGGTTGAACTGTTCAATTATATGGCAATCGGTGCGTCCGCTCCGTTTCCGCGAAAGTTGCTAAGGCTAGCATTTTATAATGTACGTGGCCCGTACAGTGTGAAATACTGTCTTGATCTGTTGAGCCCACCGAGCTTCTTTTAGGCTAATTTGGCCTTATCCTCTAAATGGCCGCGAAACTGGAGATGTCGACGCCAAGTATTCCTAGACAAGCTGTGGCAGTCAGAGGAGTGCTCTCAAAACGTGGTGACACGACAAATTATAGCTTTTTTGCCAAAAACGCGTAAACTTGTGTGTCTTGGTCGAGTTAAATCGGACTAGGTTCGACCCCATTCAGATACTTCTTTTAAGGAAGTCTCAATTTCGGACACAAGATTGTTTCGGCTCTCGATGACGTTTTCCCGAGAGATATTGGAGCGGCCGGAGTAAGCAGCATTACCCTTACTATCATCAGCATAACAATGGATGCCGCTAATTTGCAGCATTTTTGCAGCAGGTGACAACACACAGTCTTGGGGGCCACCAACATTCACAGACATGGATTCAAAGCATTCACCGTCAACTACGACCTTAATGCTTCTGTCTACTAGGAAGCTACTGGTCCATACACACAATTTCTCGGGAAGCCCATAGGATGGTAGCTTCGAAAGAAGTGCCCCGTGCCAGACGCGATCGAAGGCCTTCGTCAAGTTCAAGCTAACGACCAATGCTTCACCTTTTGCCTCGATCGCCTGTGCCCAATGATGTGTCAGGTAGACTAGAAGATCACCTGCTGAGCGACCTTTACGGAAACCGTATTGTCGGTCACTAAACAACTAGTGTTCCTCTAGGTACCGAAGGAGCTGGCAGTTGATAATGTACTCCATTATCTTCGAGAGCAAAGAAGTTATGGCTATTGGCCTGTAATTGGACGGAATCGAGCGGTCGCCTTTTTTAAGGATCGGATGCACCAAGGCTGACTTCCAAGAAGTCGGGACTATGCCAGAAGAGTTAGAGAGCCGAAAAAGACGCGTAAAAACTGGTGCCAACTCAGGAGCGCACATTTTCAGCACAATCGCAGGGATTCCATCGGGCCCAGTCGACTTATGAGTTTCGAGAGAACGAAGTGCTTTACGCACTAAGCTTTGGTTGAGCCAGATATCCGGCATACAGCTCTCGCACCGCGGTATAGTCGGCGGTGCGCATCCCCCGTCATCCAGAGACGAGTTGGACGCAAAGAGTTTACCCAGGAGATCGGCTTTGTCTATTGCGTCGTGGACAACGATACATACAATGTATCTTTGCACTCATGTGCAAAGCTGGAAAAGACGGCGTGCAGAAATTTCCTTGAATAGCTTTGGCAAGAGACCAGAACGCACGAGATCCTGAAGGGAGGCGCTCCAATTTCTCGCCAATTCTACCAATGTGCAGTGCTTTTGCTCTGGTAATTTCTCTTTTGAAGGAAGTTAAACTTCTTTTTAAATTCGCTAGTGTTAGCGTCCCGAACTGCCGCTGCATCTACCCAGGCTTTGTAAGACTCTTGCTTACGGCGAGAAGCCTCTTTGCAAGAACGACCAAACCAGGGTTGTGATTCGCCACCAACAGGAACTGCAGAGGGCGGAATGAAAAGCTCCATCCCCTGTAGCACCACGTCGGCAACAAAAGTACTTTAAAACAATATTGTTTTATTTTTATATAGTTATATTCATTCATTTGTGAGCAATAAAACATAATAATCCTCATATATTATGTTTTATTCTAATTCAGTCGCATCGAAAAAATACCTTAAATATTGTCTCTTTCTTTCTTTCTTTCCATTCTTTAAATTGTTGTTTTTCTATTGTCTTATTTAATATTTACACAAATTAATAATTACCGTAGTCGTCAAAAATACTAATGATAATTACCGTTTCAAATATAAAAAAGAAATAATAATAACTCGAAAGGTACTTACATCTGTATAGCACCACTTAGATATATTAATAATAGAGGTTAAGATAAGATAAGATAAGATAAGATAAGATAAATCTTTATTGTACACCAAGGAAATACAGTACATGTACGGACAACATAAGACAAATGTACAAATGGCGGCCTTATCGCTACAAGCGATCTCTTCCAGGCAACCTTTGGATGGACATATTTGATTAAACGATAATAACTTATGGGTAGTTATTACTGTAGTCATAAGCTTAAACTATATATAAGTATATAGACATATATTTATATACATATTATATACTTTGTATTTTACATATACCTAAGTACTTACTTAAATTCAATATCCGTAACATTTACATAAACATACATGCATGATTATTAGATATACACATATATTTCATAAGTACAAGATGTACCTACACACAGCGAGCAAAGTAACTATCCAGAACGCAAATAGTGTTCTTTTATCATTTTTTTGAAAGTGGCCAGGGATTGTGCGCGTCTGATGGATACAGGCAGAGCATTCCACAACCGTACAGACTGGACAGTGAAAGATTTGTCATAAAATGTTGTAGAATGAGAGGGCGTGGACAATTGCAATGTTACTGACGACCTCAAGGATCTTGAATGTGTGTCATTGAGGAACACAAAACGTTCTTTTAGGTAAGTAGGAGTACGGGGATTGAAGAGAATACTGTAAAGCATGGAAAGAATGTGAGCATTCCGTCGAAGGCGAATTGGGAGCCACTTGAGCAAGTTGCGGAAATGGGATACGTGATCATATTTGCGTAGACCAAATATGAATCTAATACAGAAATTCTGAAGGCGCTCAAGCTTATCAAGTTGCTCCTCAGTGAGATCAAGATAGCTGACATCAGCGGAGTCAAGTAGTGGAAGAAGAAGAGATTCTGCAAGTGCAATTTTAGTGGCAGTAGGTAGGAAGTTTCGCAGTCTACGCATGGAACCTGCCGATGCAAACAACTTGCGACTGACTTCCCGTACTTTAGGGCCCCAGGATAGTGTCTTATCTATCCGTATACCAAGGTTTTTTACCTCGCTACTTATTTGAATAGTAACACCGTTAAATATTACGTCTGGCAATTGTGACCAATCTATTCGGCTTATCATTCCGGAGCTGCCCACAATAATAACTTGAGTCTTAGAAGGGTTCACTTTAAGCCCATATTGCTTACTCCACTCACATACTTGCGTCAGATCAGCATTAATAGAAGTGATAGCTGCTGGCAATTCGTGTAATGGGGCTTGTGTGTATATTTGAAGATCATCTGCGTAAAGGTGGTAGGAAGAACGTAAAAACTTAGAGATGGAATTTATAAAGATAGAGAAAAGTAAAGGAGATAGCACGCCACCCTGTGGCACACCGGCAGTTGTACTACACCAAGAAGAGAACGAATCTTCAACACGTACACGCTGTCGGCGCCCAAACAGGTAACTATGAAACCAATCAATAACTGTTGGAGATAAACAGTTAACAAGTAGAGCGCAGAATGCCGAGCAGGATATGGAAATCCACAGTATTGAACGCGTTACTGAAATCAAGAAGGGAGAGTACTGTGAGATTTCCGTTCTCCATACCAAACCTTATGTCATCGGTGACTTTAATCAGTGCGCTTACTGTGCTGTGCCCGGGTCGAAAACCTGATTGGAGAGGATTTAGAAGGCTATTCTGTGTGAGGTATTTGCTAAGCTGTGTATGTACGAGCCTTTCTAGGATCTTTGAGAAAAAAGGTAATATGGAAATAGGGCGATATTCGGAGGGCGATGAGGGATTGGATTTTTTAGGTAATGGGATAATTTGTGCCTGCTTCCAAGCGTCAGGAAATATGCTCTTATTGAGTGACTGATTTAAAACATGACAAATTATGGGAAGAATTTGATCAAGGATGGGAAGGACCATGTTTCGACTTATGCAGTCATTTCCAACAGCACTGGAGTTCAACGACATTATACACTCTTTAACACCACAATTAGATACTTGATCAAAAACGAACGGGGAGAAATCAGGTGTTGGAAGCGATGAAAGATATTGCAAGGTATTATTTTTGTTGGTCCGATCACACATAGACGAGGCTGAGAAGTGCTGATTTAGCATGTTTGAAGAGGAGGTTCAGGTAGTATCTTAATAAAAATTCTTGATTTTATACGGAAGCGTGTAATGCACACAGTGGTTAGTTTAAGACAATTAACAGTTAACAGACAGCACCTAGCATAAATGGTTCATGACCATATCCGTTTACATATTGCGGATTAAAAAATAATAGGCGCTAAGTAACATCAATATTTATCTTAATATTAGGTTAGTAATTTTAAATTAAAACTGAACATGCCCCCGGGCGTTGAAAGCTAGTGGCTTTCAACATCTTCCAGTAGCGGACATATCCTGTTGAAGGCTCTTCGTACTACACCATTTGAAGTTCGTACATCGGCTACGCGAGAAATCCCATCAGTGCCTGGGTACAGCTGGATGATGCGTCCCAATCTCCATTTGAGCGGTGGAAGATTTTCATCCTTTAATAAGACCAGAGCATTTAATTTGAGTGCTTCATGGTTGGCTTTCCACTTGGCTCGTTCCTGTAGCAATGTGACATACTCCTTACTCCATCTGTTCCAGAAACATTGTCGAAGTTGTTCGAGCCGATGGAACCGTGATAAACATTGCTTCGAGTAGTCCACAGTGTTTGAAGTAGGAGTTGAAGTGAAGGGACGGCCGATTAAAAAATGTGCAGGCGTTAATGGCAGTAGATCGTCAGGGTCTGGTGAAAGTGGTGTGAGTGGTCTGGAGTTTAGGATGCCTTCAATTTGTACGAGCACTGTTGACAGTTCTTCATATGTTAAGTGAGAGGTACCCAACACTCTGTACAAGTGATGCTTAACGGACTTCACACCCGCTTCCCAGAGTCCACCGAAATGAGGTGCATAGGCAGGGGTAAAATTAAATTTAATGCCGTCGTTAGCGGCAGATCCAGCTAAAGAACCACAACTCGACTGTAAAAATTTAGCTAAATCATTGCAAGCTCCTACATATGCAGTCCCGTTATCACTAAAAATGTTTTTTGGTTTGCCTCTTCGTGAAACAAAACGATATAATGCGCAAAGAAAATTATTGCTTGTAAGGTCCCCCACTAATTCTATATGGATTGCCTTTGTGGCAAAACATACAAAGGACAATATACACCTTAACAAGCTTGCTACCGCGGCCTTGACGACTGAGTGCATTTATAGGACCAGCATAATCGGTCCCAACATTCTCAAATGGGAAGCTTGGTGTTATGCGATCACGCGGCAGATTACCCATCAATGGAGCGCGTATTTTCCCTTTCATGCGACAGCATTTCACGCATTTTCGGAAACATGATCTAGCCAAATTACGGCCACCTATAGGCCAATAGGTTTCTCTTATAGAAGCCAGTAAAAGTTGAGGTCCGGCATGCATTAAGCGTTTGTGCTCATGTTCAAATAACAATTTGGTTAAAATATGAGAGGACTGTATTACGATAGGATGTTTTTGTTGATATGACATATTTGAGTTTTCTAGACGACCACCTACACGTAGTAATTGATTGTCATCTAGAAATAAGTTAAGTTTATTTAATGGATTTTTTATTGGTAATTTTTTGTCATTCGTAATTAATTTATATTCTAAAAATGACTCTGATTGTGCTAATTTAATTAATAGGTTTGAAGATTTTTTTAATTCTTCCAGAGACAGTGGACCAGACATTTTTGTTTTACCTTTAACATTATTTAAAAAACGCAAGACATAGGCGGTTGAGCGAAGGAGTCTATTATAATTGGAAAATCTACCAAAATCAATCGTAGCTGGGTTTGATTGCTCCATCACATGTAAAGACTTTTCACTGCGGAGTTCGGGTAAATTAGAATCAACCTTAATGAACTTGGATGGCCATTCTGAAACCGGTTTACGTAAAAATGATGGACCTGACCACCATAGATCATTGTCCATGATGGCACTCGGAGTAACACCTCGAGACAGAAGGTCAGCAGGGTTTTCATGTGTAGGAACATGTCGCCAGGTAAACTCACCAGTCACTTCAAGGATATCCGTGACCCTGTTTTTAACGAATGGTTGAAGCTTACTGGGCATCATATGGAGCCAACCCAGAACTATGGATGAATCCGTCCAAAATATAACACTATGTATTGCAGTTCGCAACGAATCTTTGAGCTTTTCATAGATTCGAGCTGCTGTCAAAGCTCCACAAAGCTCAAGTCGGGGAACTGTTAGCGTTTTAAGGGGTGCCACTCGACTTTTGGCCATCATTAATCGAACGGACAGAATACGTTCTTCGGCATCAAACGATGCAATGTATAAACAGGCACCGTAAGCATCTTGTGACGCATCCGAAAAAACGTGAACATCAATATGATCAGTAGGAGAAACTACAGCTGCACGAGGGATCCTAACATTACACAAAAATGGTAACAATTTTATGAGGTCTTGCCACTTTTGACAAAGCTCCGATGGTAACGGTTCGTCCCATGATAATTTTTGTAGCCACAATTTTTGCAGCATTATCTTCATGGGGACGATACATGGAGCTAAGAGGCCCAAAGGGTCAAACACCTGGCCTATGGCGGACAAAATACTCCGTTTAGTGCATTTCTGTGCTGGTTCAACATGAATTGGAAAACAGAGTTGATCAGAACTAGTTATCCAACTGATACCTAATGTTTTAGTTGATTCTGTCGAACCGATGTTAAGATCGACCGTATCTCGCGCTGATTCATAGGTCAGAAGCTGAGGCTCGTTCGACTTCCATTTGCGCAGCGGCAGGCAGGCGGAGGCAAGAGCAGCCGACACCTCCTGCTGAATGAACTTCGCCCCGTCTAAAGTACTCGCCCCTGTTAGCAGGTCATCTACATAAAAATCATGTATGATGACGTCAGAAATGCTTGAGTTGTCACATTCCAAAGCGACTTGCTTAAGGCACCGAATCGCAAGAAATGGTGCGCTGGCTGTACCATAGGTGACAGTATTTAATTCGTAGGCCTTAAGTTCCTGCGAAGGATCGCTGCGCCACACAATGTGCTGCAGATGTCGGTCGTCCGGGTGAACGATAACTTGGCGATACATCTTCTCGATGTCAGCCGCTAGCACATACTTGTGCTGACGAAACCGGATGAGAATGGAGAGTAGGTCATCCTGAATCGTCGGGCCCACCATCTCTATGTTGTTCAACGATAAGCCTGAAGTAGTAAGACTGCTGGCGTTAAATACTGCTCTTAACTTAGTAGTTGAGCTGTCTCGCAGAATCCCATGGTGGGGAATAAAATATAATATTTTATTAGAAGTGAATGAACTTTCACTCATATGGCCCAGGTCCTTGTATTCATTCATGAACTCTGTGTACATGTTTTTTAATTTTATTTGTCTACTAAGCCGTCGTTCCAGTGAAATAAAACAGTGCTTGGCACGTCTCAATGATTCACCTAGTACAGATGGATCTTGAGTCAGTGGTATCCTGACACAGAAACGTCCATCCTTAAGACGAGTTGTATTTTGGACAAAGTGGTTTTCACATTCCTGCTCCATTTTGGAATAACAGTTGGGTTTACATGAAACTTCCTCCAGTTTCCAAAATTGTGTAAGCTGATTTTGTACGTCGTCAGTGCAGAGATCAGTGGAATGTGATTCAATTACATTTATAAAATTACACCTGAGTGTTTGAGCTGACTTTAGTTTACAGGGGCCCGAGACTATCCAACCTAGACGGGTTTCAATAAGTATTGGATTGCCTTTCCCTAAATCAATTCGCTGACTTCCTAATAAATCCCAAAAAATATCAGCTCCGATAATTAAGTCTACATCAGACGGAGTGTGAAAGTTGGGATCAGCGAGTACAATGTCAGTGGGAATGGCCAAGTTTGAAATGTCAACCCGTTGGCATGGTACCTTATCGGTTATCGTAGGCAAAACAAAACAATTTGTTTTTGTTGTGTAAGTACTATCAAGTGATGTCAGGTTCACGCGGCACATTTTTTGTATGACTGAGTTTGAATTATTAATGCCGGTCATCGCCTTATTTATTGAAATGAAAGGTAAATCAAGTTTATGATACATGTTTTCGGTAATAATGCACGACGTACTACCACTATCTAACAGCGCGCGAACGACGTGTTCACGATTGCATTTATCGTATAATTTAAGAAGGGCCGTAGACAGTAATACCTGGCGAGTTTGGCCTTGACCGAGAGAAAGACAAAGCGATACATTGCTCGGTGAGTGTTCGACCGGTGTGGATTGCTGTGCATTATTATTCTTTTGCGATGAAGACATATTATTGTTATTACCACTAATAGAAGATGTATCCGATGACTTATGGTTTATGACGTGAACTAAAGTGTGGTGCTTACGATGACACACTTTACAGCTAGTTTTCTTACATCTATTTGCGAAGTGACCTGTATTTAAACAGTTATAACATACTTTCAAACTTGGTAGCAATGACAAACGCTGCTCGTTACTCATACATAAAAACTCTGGACACGTGGACAGATGATGAGTTTTACTACATTTTGGACAAACCTTTGAAGCTGACTCTTGAACTTGGTTATTCTGGACACACGAAACCATGGACTTCGCCTTAGAATTAGAAGATTTACCACAAGGCTGGGGATTAATACGTGATAGTTCAATGAATTCAAGGAAGTCGGCACGATTACGCAGAAAAGTGATAAATAAACTCAGTGTTATTTTTGTGTTTATATCAATTCGATTCCTGTGCTCTTCCCATTCACGGTACGTCTTGGGATCTAACTTTCGTGATATTATGTGTATAAGCAGTGTGTCCCAGTGTTTCGTGGGTTCGCCTAAGGATTCTAACGAACGGAGGTGTTTATTTAATTGATCTATAACTCGTTTAATGCCTGCCGAACACTCTTTGCTGCCCATGTCAATATTGAGTAATGCTGTAACATGATTTTGAGTCAGTAAGCGTTTATTATCAAATCTATCACATAACAATTTCCAGGCTACAAGGTAGTTAGCTTCTGACACTATAATGGAACTTATGCACTCAGCCGCCGACCCTTCCAGTGCCGATTTCAAATAATGAAACTTGGTTATGTCATCAAGTTCCTCATTTGAGGAAACCATACTATTAAAAGTGTCATGAAAACATAACCAGTTCTCATACGATCCATCGAATTTTGGCAATGGAATTGTCGGTAATTTAAAAGGTTTAGATTTGTTTCGAGAAGATACACTACAAAAGTCATCGGTAGGTTTCACTATACTATTTATAATATCTAGGGCCTTACCCTTAGCTCTGTGAAACGCCGAAACGAACGCCTCCCTAGCTTGCAGCTGTGCAATCTGGTCATCTACCAAACATTCTATTTGTAGCTGGACTTCATCGAAATTATCAAATAATTTTGGCAATGTACTCAGTCGAGATTGTAGCTCATTTACCTGGGACTGTGTGCACGACTTTAAAGGTAATGTTTCCAAATAATTAATAAAAGCTGTTAGTTGCCCTTTGTAACTTCCCCTTTTTCTATTTAATTCCGTTTCCGTCATTCTGAGAAGCGGTATGTGATCTGGAATTTATACAGAACAAGTGTTTATAATATATAAATAATACCTGCTTTGATTTTAGTATAACTAAGAGACAGTGAATACTTAGTTGAAATTGCTACACAACTGTATATATTTTAGGTAGGTACTTCTTATTTAATAATTGCCTACTGTTGTAAATAATGATTTAGTTATATAATTGTAAATATTTATTACTACTATATAAGTATTGTAAGTATTGTAATGGCTAATTTTATATTAATAAATGATTTTACTTTTTACCAACGAAACTTTATTTCTATTTCTAATGCCCAACAAGTACAGAATTACAGTGATGTTTTGTTAATAATAGCTAACTAATTAGGTTTGTATTTAAACAAACTAATATTTAAACAAATCAAACATTAAATCGTAAATGTAAGGCGATAATAAGGGCAAAAATTAAATCTTGAAAAATACTTAAATACTTACATGCAGGTAGGTAAGTCTAACTATACAACGGTACCATATAGGTAGCTCATTACGCAAATCCAGTATAAATTATAACTTAACAAGATAGATACTACCTTATAGAGTGTTGGGGTTTAATTAGTGTCCTTAATTAATTGTCACTTTCAGCACTAAATACGAATATCCTCGATTGACCTTTGGACCGTCGTCGCACACGTACTATGGCACGTAGTAATTTTTTAATTTTTAGTTACTTCGTCTTCACAACACGGTTTTCTCCTGAATATCTTCACGAGTAGCTGGAAAATCGCTTAATCCGTCTTCGTAGGACCATGAAGAGGAGGTTCAGGTAGTATCTTAATAAAAATTCTTGATTTTATACGGAAGCGTGTAATGCACACAGTGGTTAGTTTAAGACAATTAACAGTTAACAGACAGCACCTAGCATAAATGGTTCATGACCATATCCGTTTACATATTGCGGATTAAAAAATAATAGGCGCTAAGTAACATCAATATTTATCTTAATATTAGGTTAGTAATTTTAAATTAAAACTGAACAATGTTGATATCAATTTTATTAGGAATGTTATCTTGTCGTGACTTTCCAACTCCCAGTGTTCTAAGAAATTTCCAAATTTTTGTTGGGTCTCCGTTCTCGACCGAGCTATGGATATGTTGGCGTTGTGCTTTCCTACACATCTTACCGCAGAGATTTCGTATTGCTACATATTTTTCACGATTACTAGGAGTAGGCCGTGTTTTATACCTAGTCTTGGCTGCCGATTTTTTTGATAATATTGCCTTAATATTGGCAGTTAGCCATGGTGCAGGCAAGTGCTTTACTTTTATAGCGCGGACTGGCGCATGTTTATCATATAGCTCGATTAATTTATTACTGAGGATGCTTACTTTGTCTTCAACTGACTCTGTAGCTATAAGCGAACTCCAGTCTATATTATCAGCATCCTCACGAAGCTCATTGATGTTCATGCCACTAAAATTGCGCATCATAAGAATTTTAGGTTTTAGTTTAGGAGGCCGAAGTTTATAGGAGAGAAATATTAAGTCGTGGTAAGAAAATTGATCGGCTGAGCACTGGCCGTGCTTAGCGACTAAATTAGTGGAAGAAACAAACATAAGATCAAGAAGAGATGGATTACGATCAGGAACGTGATGAGTAGAATTAGAAGGTAGAATAGACAAATTACAAGACTGGATAGTGTTGAGGAAAGTTGAAGAGCGGGAGTCATGTTTCAGCAAACAAGTATTGAAGTCTCCCATTATAATGGTTTGGTTATAAAGAGGACAAAGGCGTTCTAACAGTTTTTCGAAAGAGGGGAAGAAGTTGATTTTAGACGAGGGGCAATAATATACACCAAGTAATAGTTTGATGTGAGCGAGTTCCACTTCTAAAAAGAGGTGCTCACCAGCGTTAGATAGTGGTGGTTGAGGTGATAAGTCCACAATCCGATGAGGAATGCTATGGCGCAAATATATAGCAACCCCACCACAAGCCGTGCCTGTGCGATCATTTCTAAATAAATGAAAGCCGGGGAGAGAGTAAGAGTTGGTAGAAAGGCAGGGTTTTAGAAATGACTCGGACACGAGAACGGCGTGGATATTTTTAGAATCAAAGGTAGCCAGCATATCTGGGAAATGGGCCGGAATACTCTGTGCATTTAAATGGACTACATTAAAATTCTTGAGTACGTCAGCAAATTGGGTCTGCATAGTTTCAGCCAATGAAGGCATACGTGTAAGGCTATTATCAAGACTATCGGCCGACATAAAGCTTAAGTCTGCGCTGCTATCATTTATGCTCATCGTTATAAAGAATAAATAAGAAGCGAAAATAGATAAAAGTTATCCAATACCTATACAATAATAATAATATATAAATAAATGTTATGATTCCTTAATTTTAATATAATGCCTGCAATAAACGAAGAAAAAACATACGGTTTTTTTTTTAAATACGGCTACGGTAATTAGCCTGAGAACACCATATCGTGAGAATGACCGAAATAATGTCTAATTATCAACCATAGTACATTTAATTATACCTACGCAATTTTCTAACGTTCATAACAGCGCCAGCGTAGATAATGAGTGTGATAACATTATTACCTCCCAGATAGTTGGTTATTAGGTGTAAGTACCTATTATAAGTTTACATTTTATAGAGTAAGATGTGACTTTTAATAACACCACCTTAGACTATATGCTCTAATAGAATAGACGCAGCATGTGTCATTACAACGGGGCGTAAAAAATAGCCGCTACTTCGGTATTAGTAGACATTATACACAAATCGCATGACATGCACACATTGACAGTTTAAAGAATAATATTGACATCAGCTTACTCGCACAAAACGTCATTTTTTGTGATGCATTTTGTTAGCATAGCTGTGTCTATACAATATATGGTCTAAGATTACCACCAACCTATGACTGTGGCTCCACTCGCGTGGATGGTTTAGTCCCACCCTCTCTTTTCCCATACAGGATTTGGTCAACACAATTAGGGCATAGAGATCACCCGCATACGGTGCGAATCCTTTAAGCGGGTTGTGAAAAAGCATCTGATGTAACTTGAGACTTTGTTCTCAGCTTACCATCAGGCGAGGTGAACTAATATTGACGTGGGCTATATAAAAAATATTTCTATTTGTTGGCCGCGTGATTCCAGATTTGGGCAGTTGCCAGTTTGGTGGCAGAGTAGAGTAGTTGTCTCGTGTGTTAATGAACATAAGTAAATAAAAAAAAACTTTATAAAAAGAAAGTAACCCTTAAAATAATATAGTTATGGCAAAATAGTAACGTTCCTAGTATAGGATTATGCCTTGACTACAGCATTTTAGGAGGTGCCTGCACCTGCTCAAGCCAGACATTAATTTGACACAAAACGAGCTTATTATGGCCGCGATATTTAAAAGCCTATTTTCGAGTACTAGATGGTACTTATGCAATCCGCTCAAATATTCCAAGATGCACTTACCAAGGCTATGTTATTCCGATACTGCCACATTTTCTCCAAAATGAAGTCCCCATAATTGATATGTGCTGGTATCAATGAGACCTTAGGTCCGTACACATAATATGGATTCTTTAACATGATGATATCTTACGATAAACACTTAATTACTGTTTCAAATTTATGCGAATATCATTCGAAGAAATAAAACCACTTTTTAATGGTTTCAATTGCGATTTATTTGATATATTTGATATTATATTCTCACCAAATAAATCAGTTAAAAAGTGGTTTTATTAAAATAATTGATTTGTTATTTATTTATTCATGTAATAGTTATTAAAACACGATACGACTGTTCTCTATAAGAAGATACTAGATCCTAAATTGGTCGAGGTAATACGTGGGAAAATCTTGCCCTACTTGTTACGTTAGTAGGTGCCAACTATACTAGTTTGCTTTTGTTGTAAACACATCGCTCCGTGGTTTCACACGTTTACATAATACATGGTATCCAGCCAAGGAGAGAATAGTTTATTTGTGCAACAAGTAAGCAAAATTGTTTTTTGCTGCGAGTGCTGATTTTGACTCCCGAGCAAGCGAGGGCGAGGTATTCAAAAGCACGAGATGCAAATAATTTTGCTCTCGTGTGGCACACATTACTTTTCACTTCAGCAGCGAGAACACATAATAAGTATTATACTTAGAAGATAACACAATGAACATGAACAGATAGAAATGATGTTTATAATTATCTTAATATATATAAATCTCGTGTCACAATGTTTGTCCTCAATGGACTCCTAAACCACTTAACTGATTATAATAAAATTCGCACACCATGTGCAGTTCGATCCAACTTAAGAGATAGGATAGTTTAAATCTCAAATTATAGTCCGATTCGCGATAACCGACATCCACGCGGGCGGAGCCGCGGGCGACAGCTATAGTTTTATTATAAATCAAAATAATGCTGAACATTTTAAAAGTTAAAGGTACAATTAATTGTAGTTCTGCAAATTCTATAGGTACAATACGATAGTAACCAGTCTCCGAACAAGTCTTCTCACCCTTTGTAAGTCTCCTTCTATTGAAGATAATATATGGTATCCTTTCAAATATTTCTCGCGAGGCAACTTAATTCCGCATTAGTTACTTGCTGTTTCGACTCTTCTGTTGTTAAAACACTGACTTCGTCACTGTTATCGCTCATCTTTTATGATTATTTTAAGATTTTTAATCTTATTAAACACTACTTTCTATACCCGCAAATTTTGAGGTGCGTTCAAAATGGAAATAATTTTAAAAATGTACTTATGCATCAAGTATTAGTTATAAATACTTATGCATTACTTATTTTCGTATACAATAATACATTAAATCCTTACTAATATTATAAATGCGAAAGTAACTCTGTCTGTCTGTCTGTCTGTCTGTCTGTATGTTACGCTTTCACGCCTAAACCACTGAACCGATCTTGATGAAATTTGGTACAGAGGTATATTAGAGCTTGAGAACGGACATAGGCTACCTTTTATCACGAGAAAGGGGGTTTAAGGAGGGGAATTAGGGGATGAAAGTTTTTATGAAAATTTGACATTTTTGAAGATTTCCTGATTTGGTACAGAGATAGTTTCGAGCCTGGAAACGGATATAGGCTACCTGTTATCGCGAAAAGAGGGGTAAAAGGGGGGCGGACTAAGGCCTTGGTATGAAAGTTTGTCATTTTTGAAGATTTCTTGATGAAATTTGGTGCAGAGATAGTTTAGAGCTTGGGAACGGACATAAGCTACCTTTTATCGCGAAAAGGGGGGAAGAAGGGGGGATCAGGGCCTTGGAATAAAAGTTTATCGTTTTAGAAGATTTCCTGATGAAATTTGGTACAGAGATAGTTTAGAGCTTGGGAACGGACATAGACTACCTTTTATCGTAAAAAGGGGGATAGAAGGGGGGACTAGGGCCTTGGGATGAAACTTTGTCATTTCTGAAGATTTCCTGATGAAATTTGGTACAGAGATAGATTAGAGCTTGAGAACGGACATAAGCTACCTTTTATCGCGAAAAGGGGGGAAGAAGGGGGGGATCAGAGCCTTGGCATAAAAGTTTATCGTTTTAGAAAATTTCCTGATGAAATTTGGTACAGAGATAGTTTAGAGCTTGGGAACGGACATGGACTACCTTTTATCGCAAAAAGGGGGATAGAAGGGAGAACGAGGGCCTTGGGATGAAAGTTTGTCATTTTTGAAGATTTCCTGATGAAATTTGGTACAGAGATAGTTTAGAGCTTGGGAACGGACATAAGCTACCTTTTATCGCGAAAAGGAGGGAAGAAGGGGGGGATCAGGGCCTTGGGATAAAAGTTTATCGTTTTAGAAAATTTCCTGATGATATTTGGTACAGAGATAGTTTAGAGCTTGGGAACGGACATAGACTACCTTTTATCGCAAAAAGGGGGATAGAAGGGAGGACGAGGGCCTTGGGATGAAAGTTTGTCATTTTTGAAGATTTCTTGATGAAATATGGTACAGAGATAGTTTAGAGCTTGGGAACGGACATAAGCTACCTTTTATCGCGAAAAGGAGGGAAGAAGGGGGGGATCAGGGCCTTGGGATAAAAGTTTATCGTTTTAGAAAATTTCCTGATGAAATTTGGTACAGAGATAGTTTAGAGCTTGAGAACGGACATAGGCTACCTTTTATCGCTAATAATGTGGTAAAGGGGGGGGGGGGGGGGTTAAGGACTATATAGTTAGTATGAAAGTTTGTCATTTAGTATGAAGATCAATCAATGTGCGCCATTTCGTACGATCCTCCGCCTTCCGCATCCAGTCCGTCCCAGCCACCTTTTTCAGGTCATCGGTCCATCTGGCTAGGGGGCGTCCTACCCTTCGTTTGCCTTCTCGCGGTCTCCACTCTAGGACTCGTCTGCTCCAACGGCCATCGGTCCTTCGACAGACGTGGCCAGCCCATTGCCACTTGAGCTTGCTTATTATTTTTGAAGATATCTTGATGAAATTAGTATAGAGATGGATTAGAGCTTGGAAATGGACATAGGCTACCTGTTATCGCGAAAAAAGGGGGAGGGGGAAGGGGAATAGGGCTATGGGATTAAAGTTTCTTATTATTCAATGGCACAAAAAGGGTGAATATGGCAAATAGAACAAATAGAAATAAAATAGAAAAAAAATCCTTCAAGAACCAAGCGGTTCGGTGACTCTTTCCTTACCATTAAGACATGGAATTCCTTGCCAGCTCACGTGTTTCCCTCTTCCTACAGTCCCGGGTCCTTTAAGCGGGGCGTGAAAAAGTATATGATGAGGCCGTCAAGCTGAGTGCCACCATTGTTAACATGGCACGTGTATATAATGGTGGCCCTCTTTCTTGAGACTTTGCCTTCAGCTTACCATCAGGCGAGGTAAAGTCAAATTGACGTGTCCTATATAAAAAAGTAAGAATTTCTTTTAAGATGTCCTTATTAAAAAGTTACTTTGTCTCACGCAGGGATCAAAATCGCATTTGCTCATTGTTTTTACGCTACAAAACTTACATTTTCGAGCTGCTGAAGTGAAAAGGTAAGTGAAAAGGAAACTGTTATATGTAAAAAAAAATACAAACAATTTTCAAAATTATTGATTAAATTTTAAAAGAGTACCTACATGCTCACGCCTGCTAATCCCCAAAGGTGTATTAAACACCCACGTTTCGCCAACCACGGTTTTCGGTACCACGTAATAAAGGGCAACCCTATTGCCGTCTACCGGGCACTATTTATTTATTTATTTATTTATTCTTTATGCACGATGTACATTGGCGGAATTAATGCCGTAGGCATTCTCTACCAGTCTACCATTGGGTGATGCAGAGCTAGTACGAGGTAGGCGCATGTTAAAGAAGAGTAATAGGTACATTTGCTTCTATATAAATAAGACAAATATAAAAGACACATATAAACATATAAATAGTGCATACACCTACATACCATAATATTTATCATATATATCTCATCAATATACATATATCACATAAAATATACACACATACATAAGAATAATATATATACCTAAATATACACATATCCTTATTGTCATTATCGTTGAGACGATTATTATGCCATTTCAGTGGTTATCAATTGCCGTACCCTAGACCTGAATACATTGCAACTCGTGCTCTTCCTGATCTCCAGAGGAAGTGCGTTCCATAGACGAACAGCCTCAACAAAGAAAGAAGAGCCTAAAAAGTTCGTTCTATGAGAAGGAACTGTGAGGAGCCGGTTGTCATTAGAACGAAGATTTAGGTTATTGTTGGAACATAAAAGCTGAAAATAAGAAGTTAAGTAGGGAGGGATACTGGGAGAGTTGAGGATATTGTAGAGAGTAGTAAGTGCGCGCAACTTACGGCGAGGACGGATGGGTAACCAATTAAGCTGCGATCGGAATGAAGACACGTGGTCATATTTACGAAGATTGAAGATGAATCAAATGCAGTTATTGAGAAGACGGTCAAGTTTATCGAGAAGGTCTGCATTCAGGTCAAAATAGCACACATCACCATAGTCTATCAAAGGAAGGATTAAAGTTTGGACCAGCGTAACTTTTGTCCTTGTTGGCAGGAAGTTCCTTAGGCGATACAGAACCCTAAGCCTACCTGTAATTTTCTGACTCATATTCGTTACCTGCACCCGCCAGTCAAGGTTGGAATCGAGGTAGAGTCCCAAGTCCTTCACAGAGGGGCTGAGAGGAATTATTGTTCCGTTGTATGTAACTGGTGGCAGTGTCGTAGTGTTAAGTCCACTTATTAACCTTCCGCTGCCCACTATGATGGCCTGACACTTTGATGGGTTTACGTGTAGACCAAATTTAGTGAACCAATTTCCCAAAGCTTCCAGATCCTCATTCACCTCCCGTATGGCTCGAGAAATGTCATCAGCAGGTGCTTGAGCGTATAGCTGCAGGTTGTCTGCATACAGATGATACGCACATCGAAGATTGTAGGTAGCAAGATTGATAAAAATAGAGAATAATAAGGGAGAGAGAATACCGCCTTGAGGGACACCAGAGTTGAGTTCGGACCAGCTCGATGTGGACTCATCAATGCGAATACATTGCTGGCGTCCCTGAAGATAATTTGAGAAAAATTCCAGTGCCTCCGCTGAGATCTTAAGATGGGAAAGTATAGCCAGCAAGATATCGTGATCGACTGTATTAAAGGCATTAGAAAAGTCCACCAAGACAAGCACTGTTACCTTAGTAGCCTCCATACCAGTCCTTATATCGCCTGTAACCTTTAGAAGAGCAGTAGTGGTGCTATGCCCAGGTCTAAAGCCCGATTGTAGCGGGCTTAACAGTCTGTTACGATGAATGAACGTCGAGAGCTGTTTTTGCACACAGGCCTCGAGCACTTTAGACATATACGGGAGAATAGAAATGGGACGGAAGTGGTTGGGAAGTGTGGGGTTGGGTAATTTAGGTAAAGGAATCACATAGGCTTTACGCCAAAGAGAGGGGAACGTTCTAGAGAAAAGACAAAAGTTAATTATATGGGAGATGGCGGGAAGTAGGTGGTCGATTATTGTGACTACCATACGACGGCTTATTTTATCACAGCCAAGTGCATTGGATTTAATCGACAGGGTTATATTTCTGATGTCCTCGATTGCAACTGGAGAAAACGTAAAAGAATCTATATCAGGACTAATAAGGCAAGCGACGTAGTTTAATGTCTGACATTTGGTTTGGTGATCGATAGGAGTAGTAGAGGAAAAATGTCGATTCAATTCATCCAAACCAACTGTCAACTGATAGTCCGTCCGCTGTTTGCCAATACCCAGAGTACCAAGAAATCTCCATATATTGGCAGGTGAAGATGAACTAATATTATCATGGATATGTCGGCGTTTAGCGTTGCGTGTCATCTGGTTGCAGCGATTCCTTGCTGCTTTAAAACGGTTCCAGGTCTCATCTGTTCGGTTTTTCCGGAATTCCGTCCCATTGCCCCTCGAACCTCCGGCGTCATCCAAGGTGCCGGTGGACGTTTCAGTTTTACCCTACGAACAGGAGCATGTACGTCGTAAAGATTGAGCACAGCATCGTTGAACACCTTAACTTTCTCATCGACGGTGGTAGCAGCATCTAATGCATCCCAGTTTATCACTGAAGCATCCTGGTGTAGCTTGTCAATATCCATGCCTGCGAAACTTCGCATTAACACAACCTTAGGTCGAGGTTTGGGAGGTTTTATATTATATGAGATGTAAATGAGGTCGTGCCGCGAAAAGACCGGTGCAGGCATTTGGCCGTGACCATATACGTGGGTAGCCGATGAGGTTACTATAAGGTCAAGCCAGGTGTCCTCGACCAGGATGTTGTGATGAGTAGCTTGTAGAGGTAAAATAAGAAGGCTGGCTGACTCAACAATGTGACGAAGTTTACGGGCCTCTACTGACTGGGAATTTAGTAGATTCGTGTTAATATCCCCCATGATGATGTGATGCATATAAGGTGACCCTAAAGATTCCAGAACTGTTTCCAGACTGGAGAAGTAGTTGATAGAAGGAGGACAGTAAACTACTCCGAGGACTAGTTTGGTTCCACTGACATAAACTTCGAGAAACAAAAATTCAGCATCGGCACTGTAGTCTGGAGACGAGGAGGCAAGAATTTTATAGGGTAGAAAACTACGGAGGTAGATGGCAACACCGCCTCCCCCTTTATTAATACGGTCATTGCGAATAAGAATGAAACCAGGAAGGCAGTAGGAAGTGGATTGTAATTCAGGTTTGAGCATGCTCTCAGAGATCAGGATGGCATGGATGTTAGAGTTGGCAAAGGCAGCCACCAGCTCACTATAGTGACTAGGTACGCTCTGTGCATTTATATGACACACATTCAAAAGGTTATTTGATTTATGATCAAAGGTCTGTCGCAGGCGGTCACCAACTATGTCTTGGGCTGTATGTTTGCTGTCGAATAGAGAATAGCCCTATCCTTTAGTTGCCTTCAACGACACCCACAGGAAGAGCTGGAGTGTTCCTATTGTACTCCAGCGGATACAAACACGGCTTAAAAGAGTGTGGTTAGTTTTGGTGAGTTATTTCGTAAAAATAATGTTTTCCAGATGCCGTCCTACGCCTTGTCGTGTAAGCCTTTATACGTGGCTGTTGAAATGGCCGCAATTTTTGTGGCCATATTTTATTCCAATTGGGTCAAAGTTGCTGGTTTATTTTCACAAACGACACTTCTTAGGTAACTTCATAATTAATAGTCCAAAGGCCTCAAAAAGGACTCCTGGCCTGGGAGGCTATCAATAGTCCCCCTTCCAGAAATTACTTTTTAGATATCGCCAATGTGTCCGCTGTTAGATCAAAAAAGCGGACCCCAGATTCCAAGGTGAAAGCCTTGGATGTGACTGGGATTAACGCTAGGATCAAGAAGATGAATTGTTGGACATTCTCTACAATGCTTTATGACCTTAAGTAAACATGGTCGGCAAAACGAATGTGAAGCCTCTGCTATTGCCCTATTGGCCTATAGAAGGCCACGGTACTCGCTTCCCATCAGGTGGGCCGTGCGCTTGTCTAAGTAGTATAAAAAGAAAACTACATGACATTATCGGATTTTTTATTACCTATTATTCCGTCAATGCGCATAGCTATATGGTACAAAATTGAGGTAGTGTTAATACACTTCTGTATACCCCGTCGGCAATAATAGGCGTGAATTTATGTACATAATAATAAAAACAATGTTTTATAATTGTTAATACATTCTACTACAAATGACTCTTCACGGGTGCTACCAATTTTCGCAGATCTTTTCTCAATATTTTCCCACTTGCAGACTTTGGTATTTGGTCCACGAAGCGTACTCCGCCGCGGAGGTGTTTGGGGTTCGATAACTGGAAAGTAATAAAATAGTTCAAAATACAAACATTAATATCGCACCCTTAGTAATACATTAATACACCGCTGCCTTCCCCTCCGGGGATTTACAGACAACTGGACTCATACCCCGGTAAATGACACGCAAGACAACGTGCGGTTTTAGTCGGTCCATAGGTATTCACTGGAGATTATTTGTGTTGTCAGTGGGAAGACCAACGGCTAGTCCTGCTTCGTGTTCCACATTGACGGTAACAGAAGAAACGAAAGAAGCTGTATATGTTTATAGGGCCGGCAGCACGAGTGTGTCTCTCTTGGTGTTGCTGCACATGTCCATAGGCCACCGTAACTACTTTCGATTAGGTGGACCGTGTACTTGTCTGTCACCTCAGTGGTATAAAAAACTCACCCTTTCAGCAACGAAGTCCTGTACTTCCTTCTCGCTCAGTTGCTTGCCTGGCTGAGTGACAACGAATGCGAGAGGGACTTCTCCGGCTATTTTATCTTCGATGCCTATGACTGCTCCATCTTTTATGCTCGGGTGCTGAAGAAGAACCGCTTCTAGCTCTGCTGGTGGTACCTACAAATAATGGGGTATATTGGAAGAATTATCTGACAGCCTCTGTGGCTTAATGGTTGTGAATGAATTTCAATTTGTATGCATGAATATGGATATGCGCATTGGTCTGGTTCTGCCTCTGAGAGCACGTTGGGCCGTCGGACCCGGTTGCCATACGAACATCTGTGGTAGTCGGTACGGGTAGTTCCGAGCCTTAAAAAGTCCAACAACTGGTCTTCGGGTAGGGGAGGTCAGATGGCAGTTTTCTACGGAAAATATCGAAGTTCAGCCAAAGCCGCAGTTAATCTGGTAAAGTTGATACAGACTCCGGATGCGAACGGGATTAACGCCAGGATGAAGAATAAGAACCCTTTTTTGGTGTGGAAATCCCCCCCCCCCCGGGTACGTTAGACTCGAACCAACTATAACCACACAATGTCTTGGATCTTCTGAGCCTGGGTGTGAGATTGCCTAAGACATATCTCTCGCATCCCGAGTGATCCAGGACCATCTATCTCCAGTATCGAAATGTTACCCTCAGGTGTGGGAACCAGGGTGTCCCCATCTTGCAATCGGATAGACGGGCTTCACCCCTGTTTCGTGAAGTTTTTAAGACAAAAGTTGGGCACAAAATTCGTCCTTTACCTAGATTTATTATAGACATTTGCACGCCATATCTGAAAGCACCAATATTTCATCGGTGACCTAGCAAAGTTGACTAAATTTCATCACCAGTTTAGTTATGTAGATTAATTAAATAAATAAATAAATATTCCACAACATTTCACACAACGCTATCTAGTCCCATGGTAAGCATAACTTAACTAGCTTGTGTTATGGAATCTAGAATGCGGATAAACATACTTAGATACTTTTTTTTGTAAATACATACATAATATACATAGAAACACCCAGACCAATGCAAATATACATATTCATTTATACAAATACTTGCACTGAGCGGGGATCGAACCCGCGCCTCCTGCGTATCGGCCGCGTTCACTACCGCCACGACACAGAGGCTGTCAAAATTGAGGGGGACCACGATGAAGTGGCGAATTGGAGACGGGATCGAATGGAATAGGACCACTCCAGCTCTTCCTGTGGGAGTCGTAGCAGGTGACTAAGGGATATATAGGGCTGTTCTCCATAAACACACAGCCCAAGTCAAAGTACCCGTTTAACTATGATTACTGAAAAACACAGTTGATGAATTAACACATCCTTGCCTACCCCTTTGAATAGAGTGAAATATATTACGATAGGACAGCCATGTGAGCGGAAAACGCGTGGCAACTTTTGAGTCAATTTCTGTCCTATGAGACAGGAACTTTCGAACTTATTGTTAAGGCTAGCTTGTAATGACTTCAATAAAAATACCGTGAATATGACATTTTGTGCTATTTCCGACTGTAGAATAAAAATAGAGAAGTGAATTAAAAAAATAAAGGTATTTCTTATCGCTCGTAAGTATTTATTTACAGTGGAAAAGTCGCCACGCGCGACATGCAGGTCAACACGGCGTAAGGCCGTTGTACCCTAATAAAGTCCTTATCCATCAATTATTAGATTTATCGTGTATAATAATATCGTATACCTATAATATGTAGTTAATCTAAAACCGTCTAAAAATAAAGTTTTACGAAAGTATCTTGCAGTACAACACATGTAAATGTATTTCAAATAAATGATTGCATAATAATTACATTTTTTTCCATTTTTTTTTCTGAATGATTCTGTGTGTAACATTAGATTTATTTCATCGCTGCCTCTCACCTGATATCCTTTATATTTGATCAGCTCCTTCAGCCTATCCACAATATAGAAGTATCCTTCATCATCATAGTACCCAATATCGCCAGTCTTGTAAAACCCTTCATCATCGAAATCGTCACCTCGATCCTTGCCCACATAGCCCTTCATTAGCAGGAGACCCTTGGCACAGATCTCACCAGAAGCGTTGGGTCCTAAGGGTTTACGGGTTTCTATGTCCACTACCTGAAACATAAGATAGTATTATTTTAAACCATATATGTGGCGTCGTTCAGGCCGTTAATTGAATGGTTGAGGTTGAGGCAGTTGCCTACACACACACACACACACACACACACACACACACACTCACACACACACACACATACACACACACGCGCACGTCAATTTAACTTCACCTCGCCTGATGATAAGCTGAAGGCAAAGTCTCAGGCAAGAGGGTCACAATTAGAGACACATAGCATGTTACAATGGTGGCACTCAGCTTGACGGCCTCATCAGATGCTTTTTCACGCCCCGCTTAATGAACCTAAGTTGATTAGAGCATTCTCCTTGTAACGTAATCAGTAATGCTAAATTTATTGGACAAGTTGACAAACAAATTTCTCAAAAATTTCATCACACATACCAATATCTAACCAAAATTACTAGGTAGATACTATTCCTGTTAACCCCTCCAGCCAAACTATTGCTTGTGTTATAAGTAAACTAGCTGTTGCCCGCGGCTCCGCCCGCGTGGATGTCGGTTATCGCTTAGTGTTGATCCGACGCTTTTGAGCTTTAAATTCGCCTCTCTCTCTCTCTTTGTCCCCGACTATGTACTCACCTCTGTTCTCAACTTTCTACTCGCCTCTATATTCGACTCTCTACTCGACTGGTTCGCTACTCGACTATGTCCGTTCCGAAGCTCTAATTCACCTTTGTACCAAATTACATAAGGACATCTTAAAAGAAATTCTTACTTTTTTTATATAGGACACGTCAATTTGACTTTACCTCGCCTGATGGTAAGCTGAAGGCAAAGTCTCAAAAAAGAGGACCTCCATTATATACACGTGCCATGTTAACAATGGTGGCACTCAGCTTGACGGCCTCATCAGATGCTTTTTCACGCCCCGCTTAAAGGACCCGGGACTGTAGGAAGAGGGAAACACGTGAGCTGGCAAGGAATTCCATGTCTTAATGGTAAGGAAAGAGTCACCGAACCGCTTGGTTCTTGAAGGAATTTTTTTCTATTTTATTTCTATTTGTTCTATTTGCCATATTCACCCTTTTTGTGCCATTGAATAATTAGAAACTTTAATCCCATAGCCCTATTCCCCTTCCCCCCTCCCCCTTCTATCCCTTTTTTCGCGATAATGGGTAGCCTATGTCCATTTCCAAGCTCTAATCCATCTCTATACTAATTTCATCAAGATATCTTCAAAAATAATAAGCAAGCTGAAGTGGCAATGGGCTGGCCACGTCTGTCGAAGGACCGATGGCCGTTGGAGCAGACGAGTCCTAGAGTGGAGACCGCGAGAAGGCAAACGAAGGGTAGGACGCCCCCTAGCCAGATGGACCGATGACCTGAAAAAGGTGGCTGGGACGGACTGGATGCGGAAGGCGGAGGATCGTACGAAATTTTTTTATTTATTTTTTTATTTATTTAAATGCACAAAACACATCACAATCATATACATATTAAATCCTAAATACACTGTTTAGATCTGGATCGTAACGCAAATAATATGTGCACACATAGAGAAACAAAAAGTTACACAATATAAATCTCTGATTTGTAAATACTAAAATATAAATCTAGATTTGGATGCCTCCACCGGAGACAGAACCATCCAAACCCAGCCTACTATGAAGGATGTCTTTTACAATTTTGATATATCTGTTATAGTTGCAATCAAAAACATCAAGTGATTTATAGACTTTCGCCAAATCATTATATTGACGGGCCATTCTTGTTAATGGATTATAATAAGAGATATTGTTTTTATATATCAAAAGGGCAAATATGTTCGTATCATTAGCCCTTCGGGCACTAAATTTAATATTGAAGCTAATTTGAGAAAGTAACTCGGGTGAATCAATAATATAATGTAAAATTTTGTAAAGGTAAACTAAGTCAAAATATATTCGTCGGCTTTCTAGCGGCTGCACCATATATTTGATGAGTCTACTTTCATAATTTAAATTTGAACGGCCTGGGTTTACACGGTAGTTAAGAATTTTAAGGAAATGGCGCACATTGATTGATCTTCATACTAAATGACAAACTTTCATACTAACTATATAGTCCTTAACCCCCCCCCCCCCCCTTACCACATTATTAGCGATAAAAGGTAGTATATGTCCGTTACCAAGCTCTAATTAATCCCTGTACCAAATTTCATCAGGATATCTTCAAAACTGTCAAACTCTCGTCCCTATTACCCCCCTCCCCTATGCCTCCATTTTCGCGTCAATAGGTAACCTATGTTCGTTCCCAAGCTTCAATCCATCTCTATACCAAATATATCATCAGGATGTCTTCAAAACTGGCAAACTTTCATCCCCTATAACGCCCCCCTTTAACCTTGTCTTTCGCAATAAAAAGTTGCCTATGTTCGTTCCCAAGATTTAATGTATATCTGTACCAAATTTCATCAGGATATCTTCAAAAAAGACAAACTTTCATCCCATAGCCATATTTCATCAGGAAATTTTCTAAAACGATAAACTTTTATCCCAAGGCCCTGATCCCCCCCTTCTTCCCTCCTTTTCGCGATAAAAGGTAGCTTATGTCCGTTCCCAAGCTCTAAACTATCTCTGTACCAAATTTCATTAGGAAATCTTCAAAAATGACAAACTTTCATCCCAAGGCCCTCGTCCTCCCTTCTATCCCCCTTTTTGCGATAAAAGGTAGTCTATGTCCGTTCCTAAGCTCTAAACTATCTCTGTACCAAATTTCATCAGGAAATCTTCTAAAACGATAAACTTTTATTCCAAGGCCCTGATCCCCCCTTCTTCCCCCCTTTTCGCGATAAAGGTAGCTTATGTCCGTTCCCAAGCTCTAAACTATCTCTGCACCAAATTTCATCAGGAAATCTTCAAAAATGACAAATTTTCATAAAAACTTTCATCCCCTATTTCCCCTCCTTAAACCCCCTTTCTCGTGATAAAAGGTAGCCTATGTCCATTCTCAAGCTCTAATATACCTCTGTACCAAATTTCATCAAGATCGGTTCAGTGGTTTAGGCGTGAAAGCGTAACATACAGACAGACAGACAGAGTTACTTTCGCATTTATAATATTAGTATGGATTCAAGATGGTATCAGAATTAGCACAAGAAGCTCCAGAAAGCTATGTCTATATTACATGTAGCACCATCTAGCGACAACTATCTGAACTATTTTAATACTAATACGAAACGTTTGACCCTGCATCACGACAGTGAAGTTCACGCTATGATTAGTTATTTTTATTTTAACAAGAACTATTACATGTACTAAGTACACTTGTATATAACGTACAATTATATATAGAGAGTTAGGTTGTTTGTAATGAATTATTTAATTAAGTATCTACTTAGGTTCGTTTGTTAAGTCAAGTTAAAATTAACAAATGAACCCATTTTATGGTGAATTTTCTTTTTATATATACATATAAGCACACGGCCCACCTGAAGGAAAGTGGTCACCGTGACCTATGGACGTGCATTTGCAATAACAGGGGCATTACACTCGCGCTGTCGATACTTTAAAAATCTTCTAATGCCCTTCTTGAAGCACCCCACTGTATAGTCGCTTGGGAATACCGCAGCAGGGAGTTCATCGAGAGGGATGGCCCTGGGTCAGCCGGGGTGCAAAGGATATGTCGCACGACAACCTCACCTTCGGCCTAGCACTACGACCCACAGACGGCGTGCGGTTTACTCGGTTCGAGTCCGACATAACCTCCCCCTCCGGAGGGGAAGGGTATCCGTGGGGATTTCCCGAAGCAGGGAATTCATTCCACAGTCTCATTATTAAAATCAGAAAATGGGAGTATAGAATTCACTATTAGATTGCTATTTTATTCAGAAATTAATGACTCGCTCCGGCTTCGCACGGGTAATAAAAACGTTTCCGTGGATTTCGTACGGAACCCTACCCTTTTACAAATTCCAATATAGCCTATATTACTCACGAAGAATGTAACTTTCTAACGGCGAAAGATTTTTTAAATCGGTCCTGTTGTTTCTGAGCCTATTCATTACAAATCTTTCCCCTTTATAATACTACTAGCTGACCCGGCGAACTTCGTACCGCCAATATTTTTCCACCCGCGTGTCGTCAGATCCCGTTCCCGCTGCGCCCTCTATAAACATGTATTATACATAATTATTATAAACCTACCTCTTGAATCACTCTATCTATTAAAAAAACCGCATCAAAATCCGTTGCGTAGTTTTAAACATTTAAGCAAAGGGATATAGGGACAGAGAAAGCGACTTTGTTTAATACTATGTAGTGATTAGTATCGATATCAGGATTTATACAGGTGCTTCCGCGGTGCGATGCTAGTCTAAAATATTTTCATAAGAAATGGCAAAATTGTGGAAGAATATTCATACCTTTAGAATGGTGTTTCCAACCACGTTCCCAACACTACCCATTTTGTTCGGATTGAGGCGGTTATACACGAATCTGGCCACACCAAGAGTCAGTTCTGTAGCACCGTAGCCTTGGTACACACCAACGACGTTTGGGAATCTGCAATTTAAAAAAAGGTGTGTGACTTTGTATGAAATTTTAAAGCATTTATAATGCTCATTATAGACATCGAACACAGTAGAAAACAATGAATTAGTTTTGGCGAGATTTTGAACCCCCGATCTGTCTCTTACAGAGAGAATGCTTTAACTACTGAGCCACTGAACCAAGTGGAAAAATTCTTCGCTTTCTTCCTCCCAGCGTTAATCCCAGTTGCATCCGAAGCTTTTCAACTTAGAGTCTGGGGTCCGCTTTTACCAGTCTAACTGCGAATTTCACTAAACTTTGATATTTTCCGTGAAGCGACTGCCATCTGACCTCCACAAACCAAAGGCGATATCGAAGCATTGCAGCTAGACCAGTTCTTACCCGTGACGACTGCACCAAAGATGTTTGTAAGACAACCGGGGCCGACGCCTTAACGTGCTCTCCGAGGCACGACCAGACCAATGCAAATACCCATATTCATGCATACAAATATTTGCACTAAGTAGGGATCGAACCCGCGCCTTCTGCGTAGCGGCCGCGTTCACTACCACTACGCCATGGAGTACTGAGGCTGTCTAAGTGGATAAAGGTATTTCCTCTTATGGAACGATCATAGCAATTTTGTATGGATTTAAAAGTAATTTCTGATGACTCCCCAGCACAGGGGAGACAACAGGACTATATAAATCTTGATGTCTCCCCTAGGGGGGCCAACAGGACACACGAGACCGAAACCGGAATTCTGAGCCAGAACCTTCTGAATTTAGATACTGAATTTCAGGAATGTACATTCAGTTTTAGATAAAGCATTAAGTACCTATATTATAACTTTGAACATAGACCAAGGTTTCACTATGCAGAGCGAGCGAGCAGGAATCTCTTCGCCGCTGCTAATTCTATGGCTTTCACTGTATAACTTACTTTTCATATACAGATTGAATAGTATCCTTGTGTAAAGGGGCAGCCCCCGAGTATATCAGCTTCACCGATCTTAGGTCGTACTTAGACGGGTACTTGCAGGCCGCTACCAACACTGGGGGTACCACTGTTAGCTGAACTATCTGAAAAGAGACATAGTATTCTTCATTTGATGTAAGGCCTGCAATTTTAGGGTTCTGTACCTCAAAATGAAGAAAAGAACCGAACCTTTATAGGATTACTTAATTGTCAGTATGTCTGTCTGTATATCAAGACCATTTTTCTCAGCAATGTGTGGACGGATCAAGTTGAAATTTATACCAAGTACTCAAGTCAGCAACGTCTAACAGCCACAAATAATCATACTACTAGGTCAACGTAAAATATATATTGCCGCTTATGTAGAATAATTCATCCTTCAATTCAGTTTTGTATGGAACCCTCTGAAAGTCCCACTAGCATTTGACCAATTTTTATGCGGGGTATACTTTTACCTTGTATCATCTTTAAACAATACTATACCTGCAATTTATTAATTTGCAAATAAGTTATAGGAATCTGCCAGACCTGTTGCTATTTATGATTGCTGCTCCGCTTCCTTGTGCAGTAGCGTAATGATTTTCCTCGATAAACACATATAATGCGGCAGTCTATAGCAGCAATTTAGCTATAATTTTTTTGAACGAAAATGTTGCAAAGAAGATTGAAAAGGGTGATCTGTTGTAGTGGGCTCCAATAGGTTAGGTAATAGATCGATTGACATTATATTTCCAAAGTTACATACAAAGCTCAGCAAAGAACAGTGGGGATTCGATCCCGAGCCCGAAGAAATTCGGGCCGAGAAATCCCGATTCTACAGGGACATGGTGGCTGAGTGGGAGCGATGACTTGAGCAACCACGCGCAGGGCACACCGTGATTGCGACGGTAAGACCCATCATGGGGGAGTGGCTAGAGGGGTCACACAGTGGCCTCTCGTACCATCAGACGCAGGTCATTACCGGACAGGGTAACTTCGGGCGGTACCTGCATCTGATGGGCATAGAGCTAACGCCCGAGTGATGGGTGGAGCCGCTCGTTACCCTAGCAGAAGCAGGCCACAGACCCCCCCCCCCCATACCGGGGGCGAGTCGTGGACCCCGTGGTCCCCCCTCCCGAGGAGGACCAGACAGAAAGGAATGGCCCTGGGTCAACCGGGGTGCGAGGGATATGTCGCGAGACAACCTCATCTTCGACCCACAGACGGCGCGCAGCTTAGTCGGTTCAAGTCCGACATAACCTCCCCCGCCGGGGATTTCCTGCACGTAAAAAAAACCGTGGCATAGTAGGCCACGGTTTTTTTGTCCTCCATAGTGACAGCATCACACTTACGCTGCCATCACACTCACCCTGTAAAAGTGGAAACTTCTAATACCCTTCTTGAAGAACCCCATATTTTTATGTCAGATGTTTTGGACCTTACTGAGTTCTTCAGGTTCCAAGCTCTCCTAACCTGCCAGCTAATACCTGCTGATTGAGATTCATTCTTCCATGTAACATAATTAAAAATACCGTGCTCAGAGGAGAGTTCCGTGGTGCTTTATATTCTACACTGACGACACAGAAACTCTCTGTTCTAACAGGGTCGGCAGCGCGAGTGTGATGCCCCTGGTGTTGCATACGTCCATACCCCCCCCCCCTTCGGAGCGAAGGGGGAGGTTATGTCGGACTCGAACCGACTAAACCGCACGCCGTCTGTGGGTCGATGTGCTAGGCCGGAGGTGAGGTTGTCTTTTGACATATCCCTCGCACCCCGGCTGACCCAGGGCCATTCCTCTCGGTCTGGCCCTCCTCGGGAGGGGGGACCACGCGGTCCCCGACTCGCCCCCGGTATGGGGGGTGCACGCATCGTCCTACGATGCGCGCCGCCGCCGTGGCCTGCTTCTGCTAGGGTGACGAGCGGCTCCACCCGTCACCCTCAGGCCCGCGCTCATGGGGGGCGGAGGTCGGTTTGCGCCCTCCGACGCCCGAGCCGCTTTCGAACGCGGCCAGCGATGTCCGCGAGTCTTTCTCGCTCACTGCGCCACGCCCGCTCTGCTGTCTCCTTCACGAGCATGACCTGCTCGCAGAAGGAGGCGCTGGCCGCCCACGCATCCGCGCAGCGGACCATCGCCGCGAACAGGGTGGAGAGCGTGAGCACTCTCACCCCCAGGGCCGTCACAAGCTCCCGCCTCGGCGCTTCAAACGCCGGACACTCGGTGAGCGTGTGCAGCCCCGAGTCCACGCTCGCGTCGCAGTGATGGCACTCGGGCGTTGGCTCTATGCCCATCAGATGCAGGTACCGCCCGAAGTTACCGTGTCCGGTAATGACCTGCGTCTGACGGTACGAGAAGCCACCGTGTGGCCTCTCTAGCCACTCCCCCATGATGGGTCTTACCGCCGCAATCTCGGCGTGCCCTGCGCGTGGTTGCTCAAGTCGTAGCTCCCACTCGGTCACCATGGCCCTGTGGAGCCGGGATTTCTCGGCCCGAATTTTTTCGGGCTCGGGATCGAATCCCCGCTCCCGCGCCTCCTTTCGGAACCGATAGAGTGCCGAAAGGGTCCTCGCTTCCAGGATCCACGGTGGCGATCCGGCCAGGAGACTCGCCGCTTCAAAGGATATCGTGCGGTACTCCCTGATGGTCCTGGAGGCCGTCGTCCTCTGCGCCGCGTGAAGCAGAGGCAGGAATCTAAAACGTGGGTGTTGATACACCTATCCCTTGGGGGATATATAAACGTGAGTATGTATGTATAATTAAAAATATCTAGTAAAATACCTTATATTTTTCAATGGTTTTGAAGTACAGGTCTATATCGAACCTGGGCAGGTAGACGCCGGTTCTGCCGAGGGCCAGGCCGCTCAGGATGCCCATCAGACCCATAATGTGGTACCAGGGACTTATAGAGAGGTTTATTTGTGTAGGGTCTTGGGAGGGAGGCCTGGAAGAATTGTTATAGTATATTAGTGGTTGCCGTTTCAAGTTCAGCCAAATCCGCTTTCAGACTGATAAGGCGGACCCCACATTCCGAGATGTAAGCTTCAGATGCGATTACGATTACTGATTGGATGAAGAAGAACAGTCGTTGCCGTTTACCTGTTCCTAGGATAACAATAAAGTGACTATAATCTATCATATGCTATTTTTTTTATTATTTATTTATATCTTTTACACTATCATTACAGGTACATATCAAACCTAATACAATAGTGACGCTAGTGTTAATGTAAATTACATAAGTCGGAGACACCCAGTTTCCAAACTTGTTATATCAAACATATCCAATACACATTTATTATTTTTTTATTGTTAACATTGAATCTAATTTATTAAAATATATATGTAGCAATCGAACAAGCAATTATATTACGGTTCTCTATAGGGCGCCTCTATATAACTCATCCCTGTTGAGCGCCCACACTACACAATCGTAGTTTTGAATGTGCTAGCAAACAATAAACATTTTCACTTTTGTGAGTTCTCTCAAACTATCCGATAATATGTCTATTCTGTTATGTACCTTATTCAGAACAATCAGAACCCGTATTGTACGTGTTAGCGGATTTTTTGCGCGTAAGTTGGTCCTAGCTGCTGGTACACGTAAGAGCTGTGGACGTCTATGTGTAGACACATATCCGTCCGGAACGTTAAGCTGAAGGTGCTTCAACACTCCCACGTTGTGCTCTACTCCCCGTAATAACATAATTACATATATTATAGCCCAAGCGCGTATTCTCTGCGTACCTTAAGTTGGTTGTATCCCACCATACCCAAAACAAATAACGTTATACGTCCGTATAATTTAAAATATAAGTGTCTTAAAAATTTATTTTGAACGCGTTCTAACATAACACAGTATTTATCTTCCCAAGGAGACCATAATGACTACATTATGTTCCAGATGACTTCTGACTTAAGCGACATACAGCACTTTTACTGTAGTTATGTTAGTGAAACCACTGGACTGTCTCAACACAATACCTAAGTTTCTGTATGCTATCTTGCATATCGTAATAATATGCTCACGGAACGTTAGATGTGGAGTGACGATCACTCCCAGGTCTCTTACCTCTGTTACCCGCCGAATCTGTACGTCGTATAGCTTGTACTCGTACTGTATAGGGTTATGTGCTCTGGTGAATGACATAGTCGAGCATTTAGAGGCGTTAAAGGAGAGCTAACAACTCTGATTCCACTCTATCACTTTATTTATGTCGTCTTTTAAGCGTTCACAATCTGACCTATTCCGAACCTAGAGTAGCAACTTAAGGTCATCTGCAAACAATAAACATGTACCATGTCGAAAAACCTCTGGCAGGTCGTTAATCATTCGAGAGGACCTAAATTGCTAGCCTGACTCACTCCGGACCTGGTGTAGTATGTCTCAGATATGCACCCGTTGTAATCGACTTATTGCAGCCGATCCCTCATGTAGTTAGCAAAAAACTGCAGCATGTGCTGCGTACATCCTATGTCAGCTAGCTTCCTTAAAAGGATATTATTATCAACGGTGTCGAATGCCTTTCTGTAGTCGAAATATACCGCGTCGACCTGCGTGCCAGCATCAACTGCCGGTACCACTTGCACCATAAAGTTCAGTAGGTTAGTGGACGTGCTACGTCCCCATCTGAATCCGTGCTGTGCGTCACACAATTATGAACTAACTTGTTCTTTATATAAGTCTTCAGGCTTTCACGGCCGGCGTTGCATGTAGCATATACTGCTTCCGGACGACTTCGGAGACCTCCCGCCGGCGAGACAAGGTCTCCGAAGTCGTCGTCGCCCGGCCCTGCGCCACTGAAGATGTCGACCGCAGTGATCGACGAAACGTCTGGAACGCAAGTTTCACATCGACCACGGCCAAACAGCCCAGAAGCAGTATATTCTACATAACTTGTTCTTGCATGCACCGCTGGATGGCTGACTCAAAGACTTTGGCTGGTGTGGACAGTACAGCTACTGGTCTATAGCTACTGATTTCCGGACCTGCTTTACTAAACCCGCGTAGTTTTCCAACAAGCCGGGAACATTGCTAGTTTTAGATAGCTGTTAAAAATATGAAGCAGTGGTTCCGCTAACACTGTACCACAGTCTCTAAATAAAAAAGCAGGTATTCCATCAGGACCTGATGAATGTTTTGGTTTGAGATTTGCAAGGGTTATTTTTACATCCTTAAGACACAAACTATCTATATGTACTCGTGCACTATTCGCGTTCGTCCCAGACGCTGCCTCCCGCGGGTCGAGACACGGTGGCTCTTTGGTATATACCGATTCAAAAAAACTGGCAAATTCTCTGGCACACTCATCATCCGCCAGATATAGACCGTCCTTTATATTTCTCTGCGATCTTATATATTGGCAAAAGGATTTTGGATCTTTTGTAAATCGATATTGAATTTTACTTTTATGCTCCTGATGTGCAGTCTCTATAGACTTTTTTACTTGAGCTCTATATTTTGGCTATTCTATATAATCACCATGATCTTTAGTTTTTTTGTATTTTTTGTGAAGATTAGCTTTTATTTTTATGTCTCTAATTATGTCTTTGGTATACCACTCCGGATAACTGAAGCGTGATTCGTTTCGACCAAGTGATTTTCGCGGTACACATTCGTCAAACATGCATGAAAGTGTATCATAAAAAAGTTTAACATATCTTCAGAATCCCAAATCCGATACATTGCACTCCAATCAATAAAAGCCAATTTTTCATTCAATAATTGGTAATTGGCCTTATTCCAATTCCATTGCGGTCTAATACTGCGCGAGTCACCATAGTCAGCGTCTGCGGGGACAGGTGCAGGGCACAAAGTGTTATATGCAGAGCTCAAACTGACCACGAGTGGTGGGTGATTTTCATCAATTTTAACCTCACCCTTAAACCCTTTGCTCAACACCAAATCTAACTGACGCCCTAACTGATTCGGTACAGTGTTACTTTGAGTGAACTCACAATATGACACAAAATACTCATAATAAATAAACAACATTTACAGAACAAGAATACAAATATATATATAATAGAAAAAAACACCGTTCAAGTGCAAATCAGACTCACCCTCAAAGGGTTCCGTATGGTACGGATCCACACAATTTTAACTTCCGATTTATTTTATTCTTTTTTTAGTATTTATTTATTGTTATCGAGGTAACTGATACTAAAACATTATCATGAGAATTTCGACTGTCTAACTAACATCGTTCCTAAGATACAGTCTCGAGACAGACAGTCAGATGGACAGTATAGTCATAACAGGGTTCCGTTTTTACCCTTTAGGTACTAAACCCTTTAAATCCAAATCAATTCTGATAGAATTGTTACTGGCAGATAGTCAATAGCGGTCAATTAAAATTCCTAATATAAGTCCAGTCACACACAGACACGGGTACAGCTAGTCTGTTAAAAAATATACTTACAAGGTACTAGTAGTAATTGCATTCAAGTGTGTCAACATCACTCCCTTAGGCAGTCCCGTAGTGCCCGAAGAGTAAGCGATCACCAGCGTATCAACCTGCCCTTGTACTTCTACAGATAGAAAGTCCTCATATTTCACATTCTTAATTACTTTGTTCCTTTCTAGAGTAAGATCATTGTACATTATAACTTCAGAATGTATCTCTTCCCCAAAGAGTATGAGTTTCTTCAGGAATGGCAGGTTCCTGAGGGTATCTGCGTGGGTTTTGTAAGTAGCTGAAGAGCATATGATGTATCGCGGCTTTGAAATGTTTAAGGCGTGAAGTAATTCTCCTGAAAATGAAAAAGCGTTGGTTAAGGTAGATAATCGGTGGTGATGGGGTGGAATGATGACGTGATGCTTGCTCCTGCTTTCCCGGGGCAAGAGATGGATATCGTGGCTCCCACTCCCGAGGGGGCCACCTCGAAATATGAGATCGCACTGGATCAATTAGGGTAAGGGATGCGTGTAAGGCAATCTTCCACTCCGGAGGGGCTGATGTAAAGCGGCCTTTAAAAGTATGACGATTATTGTTCGCGACGCGCCTGATACATTTCGTACAGCAATTTTTATAAATGAATTATTTGCATGATATCAAAATTACTTCTTATTACATACCACAACTGTAAATATTCGATGGGGAATGATCAGAAGCTATGAACACTTACTATTCGGCCACTAATTACATCTCAGGCTGGGAGGTCAGACGACCGTCGCACTGGATATCCGGACCCGGACTCCGAGATTTAAGTCTCCGATACGAACGGGACTAACGCGAGGATAATCTTCATCTTACTGGTGGTAGAAATTTGATGGCATAAATTTGTCACGAATTTCGACCGGGTGGGTACCACCGTGCACGATTGCGAAAATCCCTCAATAGTAATCCAATCTCGGTTTGATTGCATCCAGGGGTCAGCAAGTGCATAGCCGGGCAGGCGGGATTGTGGTCGCAACACTAGTGGGACCGGTGGGTGTCACGCGGTGCGCAGACGACAATCCTCCTTTGATGAGGCCGTCAAGCTGAGTGCCACCATTGTTAACATGGTACGTGTATGTAATGGTGACCTTCTTTCCTGAGACTTTGCCTTCAGCTTACCATCAGGCGAGGTGAAGTTAAATTGACTTGTCCTTTAAAAATCCTATATAATCTTTTTCGTGCGGTAACTCTCGCCGGCCAGGAAGTAGTTGGACTCGAACAAATTAAACTGCTCTTGGCCGTCTCAGGTGGCCTAACGAGGCACTTCACCTGCACCCCGGCTAATCAGATAGCCCCTCGGGTGTTGAATCTTACAGTTAATCAACCAATCAACTAGCCTATCACAGTCCACTGCTGGACATAACCCTTTACCAATGTTGGGAGGCTTAAGTCTAAAGCTCGTGGAAGCTTTAGACTTAAGAGGCCCGCAGAGGTTGGCACAGAGTTTTATTTGTAGGCGTCCCGTTCAATTCACCAGTCCGACGTGGGAAGTACTTCCGCCCTACAGAATACCACGGCTATAATAACCTCGTATTGTGTTCCCGGTGAGTAGGGCAGCCAGAGCTCACTGGAGAGGTTTTGTACTATCAGTGGGAAGACCAAAGGCTATTACTGCTTTGTCTTCTACACTGACGGCACGGAAACTCTGTGATTACAGGGTCGGCAGCACGAGTGTGACTCCCCTGGTGTTGCACACGTCCATAGGCCACGGTTACCACTATCCATCAGGTTTGTCTGCCCACTCAGTTGTATAAAAAAACGAGTTTTCCTTCTTTCGCAGTGATATCGTCTGCGTATTATTCCGTTAGTGGTATCTTACGACACCCTTCGGATGAGATGATGTGGTGATACTTGTGTTGTTTCTGTCACCACACGGATAATTGATGATGAGTCTTACATTACCTACCTTTAATATAAGCAGTACTGACTGGCGTTATAGCAGCGCCTGCGCAGACCACGCCTATCACAGCCCCCCAGAACTCCTGTCTGTTTTCTGAAAATATTCCGATCGTGTCACCTTTTCTAACGCCTATACGAACGAGCGAGAGGGCAAAGTTCATGGCTTGCTGTACTATTTCTGAGTAGGTGATTCGCTCATCTGTAGCGCCGTTTATCTGGAAAAATTAAATAATAATGTCAGAAGAAATATTTACATACATACATACATAAACTCACGCCTTTATCCCCGGAGGGGTAGGCAGAGGTGCTAGCACCCACACTTCGCCGGTTTATGTTTAGGTCCCAATGTAATAGGTGGCGAGCCCATTGCCATTAACTGGGCACTTATAAACCTGCGATAAATACACACATAACTTCGAAAAGCATCGAAACGTCATTGGTGTGTGCCATGGAAAACCTGGGAAATATTTACAGTTATTTAAATATATTAAACTAACGGCCGTCTGCGAATTCGTACGCGCGGAGAGAGTTAGACTTTCATACAAACTAATCCATCCTCTGTTTTAACCCCAAAAGGGGGTTGATTTCTAAGGATACATTATTACTACATTTTCACACCACTTAGAGTTTATCTACATTATAAATTTCTAGTCCCTTACATCGAAAACAAAAGACTTTCATGCAAATTTTCCACCCCCGTTTTACCCCTTTAGGGGTGGAGTTTAGTAAAATCCGTTCATAGCGAATGTCTGCCAAATTTCAGGTTTATAAGAGTTTCTAAGATTTCTTGAATAATCAGTGAGTGGTATTTCACTATTAAGTATATAATATAGATAGATTGAATAAAGTAGACATCCTGGGGACGGATTTCATCCCGTGGTCGATTTCACTTTTTTATTTATTTATTTAACCAACTTATACTTACAGCTAGCTAGTCATATAAGTTATAGGTCACATAGGTACATTATTCTATAACGGGCTTATCGGTTACAACAGTATGAATATTCCATTAAAATATAGATGTCAATAAAATAATTAAATCTTTCAATAGGTAACAATTCGGATGTCAGAATAAAATAATAATAAAATTAAGTCCAAAACAATAATATGTACGTCAAAAAAGAAATGTTCCAATATTATATACAGTTGTCAAAAAAAAAACATTTAAAATAACAATATGGATGTCAATTCATTACAATTCATGTTTGATGGCTTCTGTGATGTCAGAAGTAAATTAAAAATGACAGCATGCATGTTTACCGCGATCGTGGGGTATCCTTACCTATATTGGTTCCCGGTGGAGTAGAATAGGACCACCCCAGCTCTTCCTGTGGGTGTAGTAGAAGGGACTAAGGGATAGGGCTGTTCTCCATCCGACAGTAGATATACAGCTCAGGACTAAGGGCTAAGGGTACTAAGCTCGCCCCCTATTACGTGGGACCGAAAATCGTAGTTGACGAAATGAGGGTTCTGCCTACCCCTTCGGGGATTTAAAGCCGTAAGAATACTAATATTAGTAGCCCTAAAAAAATAGGTTAGTTTCCAAGAAAAAAAAACAAAGTCTCTCTCTAGCAATGTAATTGAAATGTGCGGTTTAGTCGGCTTTGTATGAAGCTAATATTTACGTTCTTCAAAGTATTATTTACCACGGTGATAAGATAACATAACAATAAATAAATAATGTCAAATTATCAGCCATAGTATATTTAATTTTACGTAATTTTATAACATTCATAACAGCGTAGATAATGAGTGTGATAACATTATTACATTGCAGATAGGTGTACCTATAAGTATACACTTTTAGTAAGATGTAACTTTTAATAATACCACCTTAGACTATATTCTCTATAGAATAGATGCAGCATGTGTCATTACAACGCGGCGTAAAAAATAGCCACTACTTCGGTATTAGTAGATATTTTACACAAATCGCATGACATGCACACATTGACAGTTTAAAGAACAATATTGATATTAGCTAACTCGCACAAAACGCATCTAGTTTTAGAGTACTAGATGGTGTTTATGCAATTGAATGAATGAATGAATGAATAAATAATTCGCTCAAATATTCCAAGATGCACTTACCAAGGCTATGTTATTCCGATACTGCCACATTTTCTCCAAAATGAAGTCCCCATAATTGATATGTGCTGGTATCAATGCGACCCTAGGTCCGTACACATAATATGGATTCTTTAACATGATGATATCTTACGATAAACACTTAATTACTGTTTGAAATTTATGCGAATATCATTCAAAGAAATAAACCCACTTTTTAATTGTTTCAATTGCGATTTATTTGAAATATTGGATATTATATACTCCCTAAATAAATCAATTAAAAAGTGGTTTTATTAAAATAATTGATTTGTTATTTATTTCATTTGAACATTTAATAGTTATTAAAACACGATACGTCTGTTCACTATAAGATGATACTAGATACTAAATTGGTCGAGGTAATACGTGGGGCTATCTTGCCGTTGGTAGGTAAGTGCCAGCTATACTAGTTTGCTTTTGTTGTAAACACATCGCTCCGTGGTTTCACCCGTTTACATAATACAAGGTATCCAAGCAAGGAGAGAATATTTTATTTGTGCAACAAGTGAGCAAAGTTGTTTTTTGCTGCAAGTGCTGATTTTGACTCCCGAGCAAGCGAGGGATTCTAAGGTTGAATCACGAGTAGTGTAGCGAGTGATTCTTATGTAGAATCCGGAGCGTGGCGAGGTATTCAAACGCACGAGATGCAAATAATTTTGCTCTCGTGTGGCACACATTACTTTTCACTTCAGCAGCGAGAATACATAATAAGTATTAAACTTAGAAGATAAAACAATGAACATAAACAGGGCCCTGATTCTGCTATTATTTTTAGCATAGCAAAACCACTTTCGTACCACAACAAACGCTATTTAACTAAAGACTTTACTGTTAAAGTCTAAAATTAATTAACAATCTTGTAGAGTGAATGAAAAATGGTTTGAACTCTTTCTCTTTTCATTTCGGACCTTAAAAGTTCTTCTTTAAAGTCTAAAATTAATGACATTTTATACAATGTCAGCGGTATGACAGTGGTGTTTTTATGTCATAAAATTAGCAGAATCGGGGGCCAGATAGAAATATATATATTTTTTTATAATTATTTTATTATAAATTAAAATAATGCTGAACATTTTAAAAGGTAAAGGTAAAATTACGAAATTCGATCCTCAAATTACTTGTGTTTCTCACTCGGGTTTTTTTATAGGGAAGGGAAAGAGACAGAGTGCAGAATGGTTCGAGAATTTTTGGATTTTTACTAAATCTATAATTGGCACTCTTCATTAAAAAAAATAATTAAAAAGTAACTTTGTCTCACGTCTCACTGTTTTTACGCTGCAAAACTTACATTTTCGAGCTGCTGAAGTGAAATTAGTGAATTTTAAAAGAGTACATGCTCACGCCTGCAAATGCCCCAAAGGTGTAGAGGTGTATTAAACACCCACGTTTCGCAATAGAGGGCGAGCCTATTGCCGTTTTGCGGGCACTATGTCTTGGGCTGTATGTCTACTGTCGAATAGAGAGCAGCCCTATCCCTTAGTCCCTTCCACGACACTCACAGGAAGAGATGGGGTGATCCTATTCTATACCACCGGATACCAACACGGCTTAAAAGAGTGTTATAAAGAGAGTTATTTCGTAAAAATAATGTTTTTCAGATGCCGTCCTACGCCTTGTCGTGTAAGCCTTTTTACGTGGCTCTTGAATTGGCCGCAGTTTTTACACGCATACATATAATTACGCCTTTATCCCCGGAGGGTTAGGCAGAGGTGAATTAACACCCACATTTCACCAATCTGTATTCGGTCCCACGTAACAGGGGGTGAGCCTATTGCCCCTATTGCCGTATTCTGGGCACTATTGTTGACTCGAGCCGTGCATCTGAGGCTGAGTCTGGGCTGTACGTATCTGTCTGATTTTAAAGTTAATCAGTCCTATCCCTTAGTCGCCTTGTACGACACCACATGGGAAGAGAAGGGGTGGCCCAAATTCTACTTTGCCGGGAATCACACGGCAATTTTTGTGGTTATATTTTGTTCCAATTGGGTCAAAGTTGCTGGTTTATTTTCACAAACGACACTTCTTTAGTGACTTCATAAGTAATAGTCCGAAGGCCTCAAGAAGGACTCCTGGCCTGGGAGGCTATCCATGGTCCCCCTTCCAGAAATTACTTATTAAGGAATAATTCAATCACAGCTATCATTGACTGGATAAGATAGGTTCAGGCGGGTTTCAACCCCGCGATCCTTCTCTTAACTGACTGTACTGAGCCACTGAAGCCTGGCCAGAATCTATCCAATTTTTATCTTTCAGGGCGACGGAGGAGCCATCTACCAACACTCTAACGAACTATCGAAACCAATGAATGATTTTTCAATCATTTCTAAACATTGATTTTTGATTAGGTACTCCGCCTAAACAATTGAATGGTAAGTCTGAGTGAGTCTGGAAGAGAGGGATCGCGGGTTCGAGTCCCGCCTGAACCAATTCAAAATTTTGCGTATCTTAATCGATTTGAATAGTTAGCATGCTAAATACTTCTAAATTTCATTCATTTTCATTGACTGGTTCAGATGAATGGCTAGTTTTTATATAGTATTTTTTTATACAGCTGAGGTGGCAGACAATCATGCAGCCCACCTGTGGTTACCGTCACCCATGGACGTGTGTAACACCAGGGGAGTCACACTCGTGCTGCCGACCCTGTAAACACAGAATTTCTGTGCAGTCAGTGTAAAAGACAAGGTATGAATAGCCCTTGGTCTTCCCACTGACAGCACAAAACCCCTCCAGTGAGCTCTGGCTACCCTACTCACCGCTGGGAATACAAAACGAGGTTATTATGGCCGCGATATTCTGTAGGGCCGAGGTACTTCCCAAGTTGGACTGCTCAATTCAACGGGAATACATAAATTGTTGCAGCCAGGAGGCCAAAGATTTCCTGATTATTCATAGTTCTCTCTCATCGTTCTCTCTCATCTTCGAATAAAAATAATGTCCAATGATGCTTTGAACAGACATAGCAGCCACATACGATGACTTTGGTGCTTTGTAGTGGCCTTGGAATCCAATATCTGCTGTATTGAAATGACCTTTCAAGCGGAAGTAGGCCTCGAGATTAAAGATTTGCAGCGCGAGGAAAGACATCTAGATAACATTATTTTTAAGAAAGAACTCTCCATTTATTATTCTTTTAAAATATAATAATTAATTTTGAATTTTTTGTAGTTTTTTTATTGCAGTTTCTGATCCACCCTTTGCCTCACCTGGACACCCTGTATATTACAGTATAAATACGTATATAAATTTTAAACAAAATAATATTTAAAATATAAAGAAAAATAATTTAGTTCTCGGAGTTTCTTGCTGGTATCTTCTCAATAAAGCCAACCTACAGAACCAGCAAAAGAACCAACTGTAAAATTTTGACATTCACATGTGCTCTTTATGTGCCTTATCTGAATAATTGAAATTCATTCTTTGATTCACACCTAAATTCCCGAAGCGGTAGGCATAGATGTAATGTATATCATATAATCTAATAACATCCACAAGACTTAAACTATGATTTTCAGTGCCATGTACCTAATAGGGGCGAGCTTATAGCGGTCAAGCGGCCACTAATTATGGTCTGTATTATTTATTTATCATACACTATCCTTACACTTTAGAGTACTCTATGCTCTCTATCAAAGGCGAATCGTCCCTTTAACCCGAATCCCGCCGGCTTGCTCTGCAAACGGAAACCGTGGTAAAGATGTTTTTTTAATACTAATATATAAAAGGCATTATTTAAAATTGAATATTTCTGAAACTTAGTGCCTCAAATTCTGTAATTAAAATTAAGTAGCTGCAATTCAGAATCTGACATTCAGTACCTGAAATTCGTCAGTACCTATATGAAATTCAGTATCTGAATTCAGAACACTCTGAATTCCATTTGCTATAGTTGTCCTATAAGAAGCAAGTTTTTTTATACGGCTTCCCTTTTCAACATTTTCATGGTTCACCCTTCTACTCAACTAATCTTCTAAATCCTATCTCATACCACAGAATAATTAATAGTACTACTCATACCACAGATAATATAATAGCATTCTTATACAGATGCACAATCAGCCCCTCTAAACAAGTGGCAATTCGTTGGTTTGACGGAATAGAATGACGAATGTATGGGATTTGACACATTTGACAGCCGTTAACGCATGTCTTAAACGTCAAATCTCATATATTCGCCTCTTCGCCTTCGAGGGGCAGGAAAAAAAAATGATTACGCTTGTAACTTCAAGAAGCAGGCAGACAGCTTTTTAGTTCAGAAGTTGTAACAAGATGGCGACATTGTTTTGGCATACTTTTTATAATTTTTTGTATTAACTTTAACTTATCAATAATAAAACATACACCAAACATATTATTGAGCAGCATGACTGAAGAAAACTATAAATATTCTAATCTATATTGATTCTGCCAGATTATGCAGTAATTGTAAAAGTTATAGACAATGCCTCATGCCGCTAGATGGCACAAAAATAAATAAATGAATAGCACGATTGTCACGAAATCTTTATTTTTTACATCACCAACGAGTTTTATATGACTACATGTTTACTATATTATGTGTTTAAGTACTGAAATAATTTGTATGATTCTAACCTTCTTATCGTTTAATTTTTCAGAGATCAACAGCGGCAACTTGAACTGTGTCAGTCAAGATGAATAAATATCTAAGTTTGGTCGTGTGAGATGCAATGTTAATTATTAATAAAGTGATGGGAAATAATATATGGTGTTTCTTATTAATATAAAATAACCAAGCTCTGCTACATAAAATGTAAGATTAGAAAACTAATAGGTAGTTTAATATTTGGTTGATCTGTTTTGTGTGTCGCAGTAAGCTGAAATAAGCGCATTTTTGTTTCTTTCATTCTTTGTTTCTATTAAACGGCCTGAATGATAATAATATATTCAACCGTGGCATTTGTTACTTACACTAAACAATTATACATTTTATAGACACAATTAATCGCACTACAACGCGGCGTAAAAAGGGGTTATTCCTATTCCCCCCTGTTACCGTTTCCCCCTAAAAGATCCGACTAATATTATAAATGCGAAAGTTTGTGTGTATAGATGGATAATTGTTACTCTTTCACGTAAAAATTACTGAATGGATTTTAATGAAACTTTACAATAATATAGCTTATACATCAGAATAGCACAAAGGCTATATATTATCATGCTACTCTTCTCAAGCGAGCGCTACTCAACAATTTACAAAAATATATACTTAGATATAGATTTATTACTTTAAGAAGTTAGTTATTAAGGTTAAATAAATAAGATATATTCGAAAAACCTTTTTAAAAACAATCTTTTTTTTTCTTGCATTGTCATCCGAACTTTCAGCTCAATCGGTTGAGGGCAAGTGCCTTAAAATTGAGTTGTAAGATTCCACCCGAACAAACATACATTGCAAGTTAAATAAAAGCTTGTAAAAAGGATTACAATTACTTCTTACTTTTCAGTTTCTTCGGCGGTTTAATTTTTTGTTCTTATCATAACCATGCAGAAATAAATCATTTTTCTAGCTGTGCCCATCCAAGCTATTTGCCTAGCCGTTTAATCTGGCTGAACACCATTCAGGCCGTTAATTGAACGGCGCCTTTCAATTAACAGCCTACTAGGCAGTTAATTAAACGGCTGAATAAGTTAGTTAGAGGCGATCGAAGTATACCTATTCCTTACACTGTGGCGGCGATGGAGCATAGCTAATAGCCATTAAGCCATAGCGAGCGTGCATGTACATATACACACACCGGCAGAATTAGCGGAACACAAAATTATGGTCTGGGGAGGGAAATGTTTAGGAGCACGGAGTTAGTGGTAGTCGACGGCGGAAATCTAACTGCCTGATCGGTATATCAGAGAGATTTTAGAGGAACATGTGCCATTTGCCCCATTTATTGGTAACGACTTCATTTTAATGCAGGATAATGCTCGAGCTCACAGTGCTCGCTCAGTACAAGCATACCTAAACCATGTTGGTGATACGATAATGGAGTGGCCAGCACGGTCCCCGGATATGAATCCGATTGAACAAGTTTGGGACTTGCTAAAGGCCATCTCCTAACAATCTGGGCGAGCTACGAAACACATCAGTTGAAGAATGGCAGAGGTTGCCCCAAGAAATCATTCGCAGCATGCCCAGACGGATGAAAACTCAGGGCACGAGGTGGAAAGATTAGTTATTAAACATTTTGCATTACATGTTTAATTATTATTTTCACTTCTCATGCTCTGAAAGTGCTTATTTGTGCAGGATATAGGCTGCACAAAATCGAATTTTGTGCACAAGGGCATTAACGTATCTACTCATAAATGTATCTATATTAAGGCAAAGAAAATGAGCCATACAGCCTAACACAATAAGAAGTTCATAGATAGAATTTGTTATTTTATAACATTCACTTTAATTTATTTTGCCTTATGTGTTTTTTAAGACTTAAAAGATATTAAAATTTAAATTCAAGTACGGTAGGTTATTTAATTCATTTAAGAAAATTATTATTACAAAATTAATTTTATAGTAGGCTGTATAGGTCTGCAGCCCACGCCTCAATGTCGTAAGATTAAAAAAAAATAAAGCGGCGGGAAACAGCTCTTGTTTTTTCGTGCGTTTATTAATTGATACTACTGTTTTATTTCCTCGCAATCGAAGTGAAAAGCAGAGTTTATAACTCGTCCACAAAACCATTTTTATCCTCGACATTACTATCAGCCCTCGCCTCCGGCTCGGGCTGCTAAAAGTCTCGGATAAAAATGGTTCGTTTTGTGCACTTGTTGTAAAATCTACTATTATTTAAAATTAAAGCTAACTATTTTGTACTCTACTCTCCATTTTTTTGTGTAGGTATAGTTCCACTAATTCTGCTCATGTCATAGCCTAAACGCGGCTATGACTTCAAAAATAAGACCGTAAGGTCATTGTAGTCTTGTGATACTGACATATAAAATGTCTTATTGGAAAGGAATTGTGTACCACTACCTATCTGCACTAAGCGCACGAAACCATAACGCGATCTAAAAAGTTTAGTATAACGCCATCTATTGAACACTTTAGTAAACATACTTAATAGTTTTGATAACATTTTATACATTACCGGTTGCGCACTTAGTATTTTATACATTGCCTGGGCATTGTATAGAATACCGGATTATACATATTACCAGCAATATTTATTTTTTTTTAAGAAAAATAGCAACAGAACCTATATCGCACTTATGAATTATAACAATGAAAAAGTCACAATTTGATTACAATGACACGCCGCCGTCTACCAAACTGTCATAACAAAAGTTGGACAATGCCACCATAGATAAGTATAATGCCACCGAAAAAGTAGGTACACTCAAGAGGTTTAAATTTTGCAATAACACCAGCTAGGATACCGTACGAAACCATAATCTGCAACTTTCAGGACTACCTAGTTAAAAACACAATGAGGAAGGAAGATTTGGAGGCTATACGCCAGGGTGTGTCATAGGTCTTGCGTCGAAGCAAAGCTACCAAATCAAACCTCCCCAAAGACTAATTTATCGCATTGAAGAACTTGCGTGCTAAGCCAGATATTACAGTACTCAGTGCCACAGATAACATAATACTAAAGTTCCGTGTTAAAGGAAACACTACGGTAGTGATGGATACGTTGGACTACAAACAAAAAATTGAAGATCTTGTATCAGACGAGACTACGTATAAACAAACCCTACTAACATGAGTTACCGATACTAAGAAAATATCTTTAGTAATATACAAAAATCAATAGATGGCACTAGTAGACTCATTTGAAGAAATAAAAAAGTTAAAACCATGTTATAAGACTTATTTGGTGACTTAAAAGCACGTTAATTATTTCAGAACTTAAATAGACATGACAATGTAAGCATGTAAGTATACAAAGCTCGTTGGTAATGTAATAAATAAAGATTTCGTGACAATCGTGTTTATTATTTATTTATATATTTTTGTGTCATCTAGCAGTATGTTTGTAACTTTTACAATAACTGCAGAATCTGGTAGAATCAAAATAGACTAGAATACTCAATAATGTGTTTAGTGAATGTTATATTTTTGAGAAGTTAACATTAATACTAAAATTATAAAAAGTTTGCCAAAACAATGTTGCCATCTAGTTATAGCTCCTGAACTAAAAAGCTGCCTGCCTGATTCTCGAAGTTTCGAGTGTAACCATTTTTTGTACCTGATTATGCATGTGTATAAGAATTATATCCATACTAATATTACAATTGCGAAAGTAACTCTGTCTGTCTGTCTGTCTGTCTGTCTGTCTGTCCGTATGTTACGCTTTCACGCCTAAACCGCTGAACCAATCTTGATGAAATTTGGAACAGAGGTATATTACAGTAGGCCACCTTTTATCGCGAAAAGGGGGGTAGAAGGGGGGCGGACTAGGACCTTGGTATGAAAGTTTGTCATATTTGAAGATTTCTTGATGAAATTTGGTACAGAGATAGTTTAGAGCTTGGGAACGAACATAAGCTACCTTCTATCGCGAAAAAGGGGGAAGAAGGGGGGGAGGGACCAGGGCCTTGGGATAAAAGTTTATCGTTTTAGAAGATTTCCTGATGAAATTTGGTACAGAGATAGTTTAGAGCTTGGGAACGGACATAGGCTACCTTTTATCACAAAAAGGTGGGTAGAAGGGGGGGACTAAGGCCTTAGGATGAAAGTTTGTCATTTTTGAAGATTGCCTAATGAAATTTGGTACAACGATAGTTTAGAGCTTGGGAACGAACATAGGCATTGAAGCTTGGGAACGAACATAGTTGATCGCGAATAATGTGGTAAAATGGGGGGGGGGGGGGGGGATAAGGACTAGATAGTAAATATGAAAGTTTGTCATTTTTGATGATATCCTGGTGAAATTTGGTACAGAGATGGATTAGAGCTCGAAAATGGACATAGGGTACCTTTTATTGCGAAAAGGGGAGTTGAAGGGGTGGAATAGGGCAAGGGTATGTAAGTTTGACAATTTTGAAGATATCTTGATGAAATTGGTATTGGATTAGAGGTTGGAAATGGACATAGGCTACCCCTTATCGCGAAAAAAGGGATAGAAGGGGGAGGGGGGAGGAGAATAGGGCGTTGGGATTAAAGTTTCTAATTTTTCAATGGCACAAAAAAGGGGGTGAATATGGCATAAATAGTAAGAATTTCTTTTAAGATGTCCTCATGAAATATGGTACAAAGGTGAATTAGAGCTTCGGAACGGACATAGTCGAGTAGCGAACCAAATATAGAAGCGAGTGGAGAGGCGAGTAGAGATTGTTATAGGGACGAGTGGATAGGCGTGTAAAGATTGGAAGTCGAGTAGAGTCGACTACAGGGGCGAGTAGATATGCGACTAGAGAGCCAGTGGAGAGGCGAGTATAGAATCAAATAGAATGATGTAAAGGCGAATAGGGAGGCGAGTGGAAAGATGAATGTAGTGGCGAGTAGAGATCGAATAGAGAGTTGAGTAGAGGTGCGAGTAGATAGGCAAGTGTGGAGAGTCAAGTAGACAGGCGAAAAGAAAATCGAATGGATGGGCAAGTAGAGAGGCCAGTGGAAAGGCGAGTAGAGAGTCGAATATAGAGGCGAGTAGAAAGTCGAGAACAGAGGTTAGTACATAGTCGAGGACAAAGTTGAGTAGAGAGGCGAATTTAATGCTCAATAGCGTCGGATCAACACTAAACAATAACCGACATCCACGCGGGCGGAGCCGCGGGCAACAGCTAGTTGTATTATAAGATACTCAAACAAACTCGAGACATTATTAGTAAATACTCCGAGAAATTACAGTTCGACGCAAAAACATAAATATCTGCCTGAACAAAACCTCCAAAACTGTATGGGTTACCAAAAATACACAAAGATAATGCTTCCCTTCGTCCTATAGTGAGACAGATCGACCACAGACTACTATGGGATACTAAGATCGACACACCAACCTGCAGACTGGCACAGCACAAAGATGCTCTCACCACTCAGAGGTAACACAACAGCCACAGCGTATGTTAGAGACTCATACCATTTTGTTAGTGAAATTAAACACCCTACATACATGTACCCTAAATTTTATTTATACTTATACAAAAAGGTCATTATAAAACGTGACCACGCCATCTAGTGTTTTACTTTATAACTACTATTCGATGCGTGTGCTTTACACGCCTAATATTTGAATAGTAATATTTTACTCTGTACTTCCATGTCATTAAATTCTTTAAACAACTTGATTTAACATTTATACAATAAATACTGTTATTAATCGCCAAAGTCTTATAAGTGTTCAACAGATTCACAGCCTTTGCGAAATGAATACACAGTTTGGTTGAAGTTTTATTATCGTACACATAGATGGCGTTATTCTACAAATTGTACACATAGTCGTCCTTCCTTATATTAGTGTGTTCAACCAAGCAAACAAACAAACTCTTCACCTTTATTATATTAGTAGATTGTCATTTATCCATGTACCTACAGTAAAACTCCGTTAATACGATTTTTTGGCACAGGACAAAAAACGCGTCTTCTGCGGGAAATCGGGGCCGCGCAACTACTGAAATTAAAAAAATACCTCCAAATTTAAAGAAGATGGTTGGAGCGTACAATCTTGATATATTTTGCTGATTGATTAAGTGGATGACGGGGTCCTAAGCTGGTCCTGGGCAAAATATATCAAGACTGTGGGTGTCGTACTAGGCGACTAAGGGATATCCGACGTAGACATACAGTCCAAGACAAAGTGCCCACTAGGCGGTAATAGGCTCGCCCCCTATTACGTGGGACCTAAAATCTAGTTGGCGAAACGTGGGTGTTAATATTAATACACGTCTGCACGCCACTCATAAACTTTAATACCTAAACAAAGAGTAAATGTTTCAAGTAAAAAAGTATATTGTATGGCAATACATATTTATAATAAGTTACCAAATAGCCTCAAAGAAGTTAAGACGATCCATACATTTAAAAGAAAACTATTTATAGTGTTGATGATGAGTTTGTATGATAATTTATATAATAATTCTAAGTATCGAATAATGTCATTTTAAGTGTCAGACATATTTTTGTACGCCACACATACCTACGTATAGTATGGCTTGCACATGAATCCAAAATGCAAACATCTCAAATTCCATTACCTATTCACCCATATTTTGACAAATAAGTAAATGAAGTTGATAATGGGCGGTTGTTATTATCTCTGCCAGCCCCGGAGGTTAACAGGTGTAAGCATATGTATGTGTGTAAATGATAAAACTAACCTGTACACTAACATTTACAGACGATATTAATAACCCTGATTGAAGTGCTGAGTTGAGCTACGAAGGCGCGGTTACCATTTGGATGGGTGAGCAGTCAGTGGTATTATATATAAGCGTTTTCTCGGAGGGCAAGTTTAAAAGTCGGTCCCAGCTGTCAATTGCGGCAGTCGTTAGGTCTTAATAGGGGCTTATAATATGGGTGATCTGATCAACTCTAACAGTGATTGGCCACTAACCAGCATCAGGCTTCATTGTCAACGATATTCATTGTTTCCGATGGTTCTCACTTTTATATTGAACGCTTTAATTTGACTTCACCTCGCCTGATGGTAAGCTGAAGGCAAAGACTCAGGAAAGAGAGTCACCATTACAAACACGTACCATGTTAACAATTGTGGCACTCAGCTTGACGGCCTCGTCAGATGCTTTTACACGCCCCGTCTAAAGGACCCGGGACTGTAGGAAGGAAGAAAAAGGCCGCGGTCCCATACCGGGGACGAGTTGGGGGCTCTGTGGGGGACCATGAGGCGAGCCTGATCAAGAGAGATGTCCCTGGGTCAGCTGGAGTGCGAATGATATGGACTAGCTACCTCACCTTCAGCCTTGCATTGCGACCCACACACGGCGTGTGTTTTAGTCGGTTCGAGTCCGAAATAACCTCCCCCTCCGGCTCCGGCGAGGAGAGGGGGGAGGATGGAATCCGCGGGGATTTTGCGCACGTAAAAAAAATAGGGGGCTGAAATATTTGCGCAAAACTGGAGAGTCGTAGACATTGATCAATGTTTGAGATTGACACACTTTGAAGACTGTCATAAACATCAAAATATCTACGTGTCAATCCCATATATTCATCAATCTATTATATAAATATTCCACAACATTTCACACAACGCTATCTAGACCCATGGTAAGCATAGCTTAACTAGCTTGTGTTATGGAATCTAGAATGCGAACAAACATACTTAGACACGTTTGTTTTTGTAAATACATACATATTATACATAGAAACACCCAGACCAATGCAAACATACATATTCTTGCATATAAATATTTGCACTGAGCGGGGATCGAACCCGCGCCTCCTGCGTAGCGGCCGCGTTCACTACCACTACGCCACGGAGGATTGCCACTTGTCCATAGGGGCTGGTATGATTACCATTACGTATTCTTATTGTGTTTGATGGCAGTGGTGACGGAGAAAGAATACAAGTATCACCACCCCATCTCATACGAAGGGTTTCGTAAGAGGTGACTAACGGAACAATACGCAGACGATATCACTGCGAGAGAAGGAACACTCTAAATAAAACCCTGTACCAACCCGTCTGGCCAGCGTGGACACTGTAGACCAGAGCCTCCCAACATTGGGAGAGGCCTATGTCCAGCTGTGGACAGCGATACGCTAATTGATTGATAACACAAAAATATATCATCATCCTCCTGCTCTTAACCCTAGTTTATTTTGAGCCGGCACAACATGTGTTTCTGCCATTTCTAGTTGCAGCCATCTCAACATTCACTCCCTTCTTAACCATGTCATCTTTCACCGAGTCCATCCACCTCCTTCTAGGTCTTCCTCTCCCCTTGTAGTCATCCACTTTCATAGTTAATACCTTTCTTCCGACATTATTTTCTTCCCTACGCATTACATTTCCGAACCAGCAGGGCTAACATGCGCGCCACGAGATAGCTATCTCGAGGCATTTTGCCGTTTTATGTCGATATGTCGACTGTTGGTAGCATGAAGGGCTAACATGCGCGCCACGAGATAGCTATCTCGAGGCATTTTGCCGTTTTATGTCGATATCGACTGTTGGTAACTTGGCAAATTTCATGGCGATCTGTCAGATGTCGACATAACTCGACTTCGAGAAATCATCTCTACTTAGTGTCTGCAAATTGTAACATAAGTGCCCTTATTTACTCGAATTTTGACATTTAAAATGTTTTGTCTCTCGTCCTTCATTTGGTCGACGAGAAGTTATCTCGTGTAAACTTTTCTTGTGCTCGGTTCATTTTGGATCAAAATTTAGTACCTTTGTGCGACTGCAAGCAATTTTCGACCTTAATGACATTTCCTTTGTTACGTGTCTTTTCGCGTTAATTGATGACGCTGATCACGAATATAAGAAAAAATATTCGATAGCATGTCATGTCAATAAGGTCGAAAATTGTTTGCATTATTTTTTCTCTTTTTTAAATTAAAATGTTTTGTCTCCCGTCTTTCATTTGGTCGACGAGAAGTTATCTCGTGTAAACATTTTTTGTGCTCGGTTCATTTTGGACTAAAACATCGACTGCAAGCCATTTTCGACCTTAATGACATTTCCTTTGTTACGTGTCTTTTCGCATTAATTGATAACGCTGATCACGAATATAAGAAAAAAAATTCGATAGCATGTCATGTCAATAAGGTCGAAAATTGTTTGCACTATTTTTTCTCTTTTTTTCATACCTAGCATCCCTAACTAGTCTGTGCTTTCGAGCAAATGGCCGTATCGGGCCGATTTTATCGGATAAATGTTTAAAAAATGTGTATGCCATAGATATGCCATAGATAACAATTGAAAAAGTTTGACGCGACAAAATATGTCGGCGTTACTTCGCTCGAGAAGACTCGAGATGATATCTCATCTCGATTCGAGATATTTGACGACGCGCGCATGTTAGCCCTGCAGGACAATCGATTTTCTCGTTACTTTCAAACCTCCTCTTATATATTCATTCCTAATCTTGTCAATTCTTGTTACACCACACATCCATCTCAGCATTCGCATCTCAGCTACATGCAAGCGTTTTTCACCCGTCATCTTTACGGGCAACTCTCTGATTCATAAAAGACGGCTGGCCGGATCATACTCTTGAAGATTTTTCCCTTAAGTCGAAATAGCGATAGCGAAAATGCGCAATGGAGGCAGCTTACGCCTGCCTGCCTCCATTTCATCAAAACAACGTTAATCCAGTGCTTTAAGGCTCGATCTAATTCTCCATCGCTTTGCAGTAATGAGCCGAGTACCTAAAATCGGAGCAGCCCCTCTAGACAAGTGGCAATTCGCTAACCGGCGTTTGATGATGAGAGCGCCAACAAGCGCTATGACCGTGGAGCTAGAGAGACCGCCGAAATCGCAGAACATGTATTCGATTTTGGGTCTGCTAATTTTCACGCCAACACTCTCCAGCCTTTGCTGTAACTTTGCCAATTTACTCTGGAACTCGGTCCCATCCTCACCAACAAGGACAATGTCGTCGGCAAAAAAGCACAAACACAAAAATATATTTTAGTACGAATTTTAAAAGTAAAAGAATGTTTCTACACGTCTACACGTCTGATGTTCTTCGAAATACGAGCGAGGACAGAAAATAAAACAGTCAAAATCATCTCTAAAGCTTGTAGAATAAAAACACGTTTGTTCGCGAGATTATTGCAAAAAGACGAATGCAGTCCATATCGAGATACGCCTCGGCGATTTAAGAATCGTATTAATTTTATTACATATTGAAACTTTGAGATTTTTTTCAAAAGATCTTATGTTGTTAAATACTACAAACGATATTCAACCTTATTGTTATCATGTTTCCTATGTTAAACATTTTAAATTCATCATCAAATAATCATTAACTGTTTGACTATTATACAGTTTTAACTTCAAAATATATAAAATCATACAAATTGCGTTAATCCCTGTCGCATTCGAGGTCTACACATTGGAGTCCGGGGTTCGGTTTTAGTTTTCGCTTCCAGTCTCAACGATGCAGCTAACTTTAAAAATGTAAAATACCATTACCAAAGAAATTCTCACAAGGAAAAACCAATTTTTCAATTGAAATTCAAAGGAAGTTACTCACTATTGTAATACAATACTAATGTTAATAAAGTTCATTTTCGTATAGCAAGTCTTCCTCTAGTTAAACTTGATTCTTGTTTAAGAAAACTCGTTCTACAAAACGAAGAAAAAATATCTTAATGTTTCACAAAATCCGTCGTGATGCGCGATTGCCTGGAGCTCCTTTCATTTGACTACAGATATATACTATACTTGTATGTATATGTTATATCTGAGAGCCGTCCAAGGTCCTTTGGAAAAAAATAAAAATAAGTCAGATGCCTTACGAAGTGTATAGTTACCGGTATTTATATTGACCCTATTTATGTTACAAAATTAGGTATATGCGGAGTACTACAGCCTTTGCAGCGGCGTGGCGGTAATGAATGCCGCCGCTACGCAGGAGGTACGGGATCGATCCCTGCTCAATACAAATATTTCTATACAAGGATATGCACATTATGCGCATTTAGCCGCGTGGTTCCCGGCAGAGTAGAATTTGGGCCACCCCTTCTCTTCCCATGAAGTGTCGTACAAGGCGACTAAGGGATAGGGCTGAATAACTTCAACATCAGACAGATCTGTACAGCTCAGAGTCAGCCTCAGATGCATGGCTCGAGTCAACAATAGTGCCCGGAATACGGCAATAGGTTCACCCCCTCTTACGTGGGACCGCATACAGATTGGTGAAATGTGGGTGGTAATTCACCTCTACCTAACCCTCCGTAAGAATATGGGTATTTGCATTGGTCTGGTCGTGCCTCGCAGAGCACGTTAAACCATTGGTCCCGGTTGCCATATGGACATCTATGGCAGTCGTTACGGGTATTTGGAGCCCTAAATAGTCCAACAACTGGTCTAACTGCAATGCTTCGATATCGCCTTTATGTTGTGGCGGTTAAATGGAAGTCACTTGTCACTATCAAAGCTCAGTCAAGCCACCTATTAGACTGGTAAAGCGGACTCAAAACTCCAATGAAGAAAAAACGCAGGGCCTCGATTCTACTAAAGTAAAACCATTGTCATACCACAGACAATGTAAGAATTACCCATTTAATTTTAAACTTTAAAGTTACGGACATAAAGTCTAATATTAAATGGCTTTTTGTAGAGTGAATGAAAAAGTGAAATGTTACACTCTTCATTTAATTTTGGACTTTAGGAGTATAGAAATAAAGTCTAAAATTTAATGCCATTTATCGCTGTGTCTGTAGTGTGACAGTTGATTTTGCTTTAGCAGAATCGAGGGCCAGTTCGCTTTTTAAGTATCTTTTGGTGATAGTACGGGATGCTTCGGCAACGGAGGAGTTTAATTCCACTAATCATAGATGACATCAGTGCAAGGGCCTTCGTTATTCTCACGACTTGTAGAATTACCGTGACTCTGGTTATGTTAATACCAGGGGTGTCACATTCGTGCTGCCTTTTAATCCCCTTCGTGAAGAGTTCCGTATTGCAGTCGGAAAAACTACAGCGGGAGTTCATTTCAAAATTTACATTGACGGCAAGAAACTCTTTGTGCTTGCAGGAAAAGTGAATCACCTTGTGTTGCACACGTCCTTATGCCACTGTAACCACTTTGATCAGGTGGGTCGTGGCCATCTATATAAGTGGTTTAAAAAAAATCAAGCCGACCTGTGTATGCCAACGTCTCGTTTCGTTCACGACTTAGGGTTATCAATGTATCGATAATTATAACTTCTTTTTAGACCTTGAAACAAAAGCTTCAGAGCTCTGCTAGGGAACGCTTGCAGGGAAAAATCCTTGTTTTATAAGTACGGGACTTTAGTACTAGATATGTGATCTGTGACATGGGGCCCCCTTTTTTTATGTAGTGCAAAATTTGACTCCGACTCGTCTGATGGTAAGCTGAAGGCTAAGTCCAAGAAAAAGGGGCACAATTACAAACACGTACTTTGTTAACAATAGTGGCACTCAGTGTGACGGCCTCATCAGATGCTTATACACGCACCCGGGACTGTAGGAAGAAAGGAACACGTGAGCTGGCAGGAAATTTCAGGTATTAATGATGCGGCATAGGAATGAGTCACCGAACCGCTAGGTTCTTGATGCAATATTCTGCACCGTATGCGGGTGACATCTAAGCCCTGCACGTGTTGTCCTGTTTAGGAAAGGAGAGGGTGGGTCTAATTGGAAGAGCTCATCAGAACATTCAAAATAAGTTACATATAATATACTACGATATAATAGACGATATGAGAGTAACTCACGATAAAACGATTCAAGTTTGCATATGTGCGTTTACTTTTTAAAATTCGTCAAACCGGAATTCAGGACTGATTTTTTTGCAGACAATCCTGCGCCATCGTGTTGGTAATGAAATAATCTTTATTTCATTTAACTATCATTCATTAACCTGACCGGTGCAAGTTACTAGTATCGATTTACCTGTTTAATGAATGAAGTGAAGAAGAATAATAATAATTAATTTGCCTTTAAACATATCTTTCTACCCAAGAGTTATGACAGAAAAAAATCATCAACCTATCGTTTGCATATTTTCGATTGGTATAATAAAATTGGTAAAAAAAAAACAAAACCAGTGAAATGTTAAAAAAAAGTTTTTTTCATTGTTCAATCATTGTTACAATCGTCATCATTCTGGGCTGTATTTTTTAGACAATCCATTAGCAATAATATGTTTATTGACATATTTAGTTAATCCATACCACAGTACTAATATTCAAAATGCGAAAGTGACTCTGTCTGTCTGTATGTTACGCTATCACGCCTAAACTACTGAACCGATTTTGACGAAATTTGGTATATGGGTAGATTGGACCTTGAGAAAATACATAGGCTATGTTTGGTCGCGATAACCGACATACAGGCGAGCGGAGCCGCGGGCAAGAGCTAGTTGAATTAATACGTTTTATCCATTAAACAGATCTGTGAAGGTCGTTTTATGGTGGGATCTTAAACTACTAGTCATACATACAATTAAACCTGTTAAAGTAAAAATAGGCTACACTTAAAGGAAGAGGTGGAGAGCAGACTCCTGGCTCCCAAGTGCAGGGAACTGAGGCTATGACGATGATATTATTGCAATTTCTAATAGGAACTTGGGGTAAAGTGACAATCTTAGTGTTGCCAGACTAGTTTACTACAAAAAAAATATTGAAAGTAAAAAACCCGACTGATGCTGAAAAAATCGAAACAAGCTTTATAGCAGGCGGTACCCATTATTTTTCATTGGGTTTGAGATTTGTAAGTGTTGTTGTTATTTCTAATAAATTATTTTATTTTATACTTTTTAGTTGTGAAATATATATTTTTGTAATCGTCTTTTAATTTCCTTCATTTTGATATCCCACTTGATAAATTCAAGTGAAAATGGTATTTACCAAAATCCGCCATTTTGTTCTTTTATTTATTTTAATATACCCAGTCTCACAGTAAATACGAATCTAATGACACCTCTCAAGCTAAAATCCATTGAGCCGTTCAGGCTGCAGAGCGTTCCAAACAATTATCCATACATACATACTCCCACAACATACATACATACACAACCCTCCTTCTGGCGCAGTTGGGTAAAAATGGAGCAGCAATAGGGCCACCCCATCTCTTCCTGTGGGTGTCGTAGAAGGGGCTAAGGGATAGGGCTGTTCTCCATCCGACAGTAGATATACCCACTTGACGGTAATAAGCTCACCCCTATACGTGGGACCAAAAATCATAATTGTCGAAATGTGAATATCAATACACCTCTGCCTACCACTTCGGGAATTTACAGGCGTATTTATATGTATATGTCGCCGCCAACTAGCTTAATCAGCCGTCCAATTAACTGCCTAGGCAGTTAACTAAACGCCGCCATTCAATTAACGGCCTGATTGATATTCAGCCGTCTCGTTTATTACATCATTTAATAACCTGGCTGGCTAATGCTTAGCCCAATCGTAAGATGGGGCACTACCTCGAAATAAGATAGATAATTACATACATACATACATAATACTAAAGTACACCTATAAATCCCCGAGGGGGTAGACAGAGGTGTATATTTACATTGGGTAGGTTTATTGTGATAGCTGCGCAATAAGTTATTTTCTAACTGTTTAATTAAATGGCTAGGCAAGTAGTTCAACGCCATCGACCCAAGCCATTTGCCTAGCCGTTTAATTAAACGGCTGAATACCATTCAGGCTGTTAGTTAAATATGGAAATAAAAACGATGATGTAATACACTCATATTAATTACTATGGACAGCGGGCAGGTGGCCAGGATAGGTAGCAAAGATATACTTTTTAATGGTCATAGAATATAAATAATTCATCACGAAACCACAGTTATATTCCAGTCTAACTAAATATCCTCTTTAGATCATTAAGTCTATAATCGCCTACATCGATCTTAAGACCTTTTGGTTAAGGTCGTATGCGCCCGCGCACCTCAGTCCACTAACCGACGCAAGAACGCGCGGCCGCGATGCGAGCCCCAACGAACAATTCAAAAATCGAATACGAATTCACGTTTAAAAATTGAATATTATCACATTTTAATAACAAAAATCAATAGTGTTAGACGTGTTTTAACTTTAGAATTCCAAATTTAAATTATGTGAATTGTCATTTAAATTATTATTTTTAAAAGTGTAAGGAATGTGGCAGTGATATACAAAAGAACGAGTGTGGTGTTATTTTTTTTATTGTTATATTTTAATGAGAGGTGACAACACCTCTTTTTGCGTGGGATTTTATTAAAAGGTAAGCTTTTATTGATTTGCAACATCTGTCCATTGATAGCCGTGGGCTTGAAAACCTTCGTCGCTAAGGTCAAATCAAATATGGCTTAACGGATCGAGTTTTTTGTTGTCTTTTTTATACATCATGTTTTTTTTCTTGTTTTAACTATGCGGTGATGATGGGCAATTAGATATACGAATAACAGTTTTTTAGGAGTTCTTGGGATTTTAAAATTAAGTTTTCTGTATGGGAGAAGTAGGTACCTATCAATCCAGTAACTTTTTATTAGCTTATTCAGAGCGAATGAACTAGTTACAGCCTTTTATTTTTATTTGATTTTGTCGGTCGTTCTATCATTTATTTTTTAATTATTTTTGATTCAATTTAGCTTTATTTTTTACTTAGTTATTTCTTTTTTAAATGTCTTCTCATAAACACAGGAAAAACGACGTATGTAATATATTCAGGATGATATCATGTCGGTAAGGAAAGAGGAGTTTATAAGGCCCCAACAAGGGCTATAAAGTCGAAGAGTGCCTAAGCCAGCCACATCCGCAAGTCGGTGCACGTGCTAACCAATAGACGAGGCTCTGACACAGGCTTTCCTCTCGGTATTGGGAGGTCAGACAGCAGTATCCGGAAAAGTCGGCATAGCAATCGAAATAATTAGCCGGGCCCAGGCTCCATGGAAAACCGCTATGTGAATGATGGCCCCTCAGGATTTTGCTCCTTCAGCCTGGTGCTGAATAAGCTTGCACCTTCAGTACCGGGCGTGAAGGTGTAGGTTCCTCTCGTTCAGGGGTAAGATGGTCGACGCTCCCGTGAAATTATTTATTTATTTATTTGTTACACAACACAGATTACATTTATGATGTATTATGATGAATGATGAAGAATGTATTATGCAAATAAATAATTTGAATTTGAATTTGAAAAAGAAGATTAAACAATCGGAGTCTGAATTGCAATCCAAAAACTTGTGAAAACAGAAAAGCCAATAGAAATTAATTAATTCTAAGGAATAATGATTCAAAGGAATAAACATTTATAGAAGTTAGTTAGCCAGTTACCGATTACAGATTTACAGCCCCTCTAGACAAGTGGCGATTCGCTAGCCGGCGTTTGGTGGAATAGAATGACGAATGTATGGAATTTGACGTAAATGACAGTCGTTAACGCATGTCAAATACGTCAAATCCTATACAATTGTCATTCTATTCCATCAAACGCCTGCTAGCGAATTGCCACTTGTCTAGAGGGGCAGAGCCGGGTGCGGAATAGAGGACATCGTTGAGTGAACCATTAAACGTTGCGATTTTAGCAAATATATTAAGTTCTGTGTTATTTTTTTCCATATCGTTATACCAATACGGATTTCGTATTAGTTGGCGAAACGTATGTGTTAATACATCCCTGCCTACCCCTTCGGGGATTTACGAGCGTGAGTATCTGTACACAAATAAACCAATAATGCCAACGCTGTTTCTACAGATGATACCTAATGATTAAGCGCTTGGTATTAAGAAAACGGAAAATGTAAAGTACCTACAACTCATTCAATTAAAATAAATGTTAGTGTAAACATTATCTGATATAACATGTTTACAATCTCAAAAAAACGCCTATAAGAATACAATCTCAAAAGGAACTCTTGTATTTACATTTTCAAAAAAAGAACCTGTGTTTACAATTTAAAAAAAAACAGCTATTTGAATACAATCTCAAAAGGAACTCTTATATTTACATTTTCAGAAAAAGAACCTGTGTTTACAATCTCAAAAAAGAGATTCTATGAAAACAATCCAACATTGGTCCTATGAATACAATCTGAACAAACACATGACTTTTGGAAAACAGCTATAGACTACCTATACACAAGTTTCTCTAAATAAGGAAATCGCGTGCGGAGATCGATTAATTAAGAGATTATTAAGTACTATACTATTATATAATATGATTTAACTTCAAAATATATCTTCAAAAGAGCCTCTTATGAAGGTAAACTTTCAATTCGTCTTATTTATTCATTTAAAATATTATAGATCTAGTAATAGCCTGGTCTGGTCACATGGTCACGCAGTTGAAGGTTGCTGATGAGCAACCGGTTTCCACAACTGGTTGAGAAGTTACATTCTTTTGTAGAACTGGAGATGAATGTTAATTAATTCCTAGATTGTAATACGTTATATATATTTTATTGTGTATTTTTATATTTAGTTACTTTGTAAGGTATATAAGTGGGCTGACAGGTAGTGGAAAATATACCTACATTGGTTAACACACAGACGTTGTACGCATTTATAATTTTAGTATGGAATATGACAGTACTTATTCACAGAAGTAATTGCATACACAGTACAAACTTGAATACTCCTATTAAGTATTTAACATATCTCGTTAAATTCTCAGATATATATATGTAGAAATAAAGTGGGCAATGTTACCTAGTAATATGTATGGGTACATGCGCATGCGCAACACTTAAGTAATTTATCTGAGAGACTTAGATGGTATTGCGACTATAATATGTGCTGTGAGCTGTTGCTGCTGACTACGCGGGTGCGTCTAACTAACGTATTCAGTTTATATAGAAAACCGGTTCCTGTCCACATATGAAAAAGGGTATTGAATGTTTCATATATATAATTACCAGATCTTTAATTTCGTCAAAGATATTTTTACCCGAATGCCAAGAAGTGTTATGTTTGTCGCGCATATCTTGCATGTATGTTTGTAAGATTCTTTATTACCACATATCTTGTGAACCACCGTACGGATTTCAATGATTCATATCTCAAATGGAAGGTATTTATTGCCCAAGTGTTCTTAGGTACATAAAATATGAACAAAAGCTATACGTTGGTTTTAAGATACCAAAATGTATGTAGTCAAAAAAAATTCACTCTAATTTATCAACTGGGGTATCAAAATAAAATAATTTTGAATGCGATTACAGAAATATATATATATGTCATAACTAAAAAGCATAGAATAAAATAAATTATTAAAAATAAAAAAACTCAACTGATGTTGAAAAGATCGAAACAAGCTTTATAGCAGTTGGTACCCATTTGCAAATCTCAAACCCGATGAAAATTAATGGGTACCGCCTGCTATAAAGCTTGTGTCGATCTTTTCAGAATCAGTCGGGTTTTTTATTTTTAATAATTTATTTTATTATGATAAAACTTATTATTACTTATACTAACTTATTATAGTATAATGACAAAATTTCAGAAACTATAACACCTACAAACTTGAAATTGATTTGACGTGTTTGACAGTCGTTAACGTATGACATAAACGTCAAATCCCAAACATTTGTCACTCTATTCGACCAAACGTCGACCAAGGAATTGCCACTTGTCTAGAGTGACAGATATGTACGTTATAGGGTCTGTAGACATCCGTTAAGAACAGATTTTACGAAAGTCCTATGCTTTTTGAAGTAACAGAGTTGTAATTTAAAATATATGCTCCATAGATGTTTTGAAGAACTAATAATGTATGCTTAGAAATCAACCCCCTTTTGGGATTTAAACAGGAGATGGTATTTTATATAAATGTCTAACTCACTCCACGCGTCCCTACCCCGAAACTAAAACCGCACGCCGTCTTGCAACGTTTGTTACTGGAGATGAGATTGCCACTGGCATATCCCCCCAAAGGAGATGGCTCCCTCGGGTATGGGACCACGGGTGTGTCACCATCTAGCCCCGTATAGAGCGAAAGAAAGAAAGAATTAACACAAAAGCATTATTTAAAAGGATTAACACATTTTTTACAGCCTCTGTGGCGTAGCGGTAGTAAACGCGGCCGCTGCACAGGAGGCTGCACTGAAGAAGAACACATGCACAATACACATATATAGATATAAAAAGAAAATAAGATAGAAATCGTGAACTTGTGTTCCCAGTGATGAGTAGAGGAGAGATTTGTACTGTCAGTGAGAAGACCAAGGGCTATTCCTGCGTTGTCTTCTACACTGGCGGCACAGAAACTCTCTGCGTTTACAGGGTCGGCAGCACGGCTGTGTCTCTCATGGTGCGGCGATCGAACAATGTCCGAACTCCGAAAACAGTTCGGGGTGATGTGATAAATATATTTGCGCATTGAATCGCCTCCTCAGCAAGATATGTAGCTTAAATCAACGCAAGCATGATTGCAAAATAGGGCTGACGATTTAAATAATTCTAACAAATGCCTAACGTTATGGATACGTAGCTTGAACCCAAATCACATGACAAATGAGGCCCTAGCAATTGATTTTTGAAGTGAAAACTTCTTTAGCGGCGTTGGATGGGTAAAAAGTGTTAAACTCGCGTCAGGATCGCTTGACCTTTGAACCGTAACCGACGATTGACGTCATACAACATCAGCTACAGATTGTTTATTTTGTTAGGTACGCTAAGAAGCTTCGTAGCTTAGCGGTAAGTGCTTCGACTATAAGTCTTTATGGTTTCAGATAGTATCGCGTTCGAACCTGCCCCTCTAGACAAGTGACAATTCGCTAGCCGGTGTTTGGTGGAATAGAATGACGAATGTATGGGATTTGACGTAAATGACAGTCGTTAACGCATGTCAAATACGTCAAATCCTATACATTCGTCATTCAATTCCATCAAACGCCTGCTAGCGAATTGCCACTTGTCTACAGGAATTCGCTAGCCGGTGTTTGGTGGAATAGAATGACGAATGTATGGGATTTGACGTAAATGACAGTCGTTAACGCATGTCAAATACGTCAAATCCTATACATTCGTCATTCTATTCCATCAAACGCCTGCTAGCGAATTGCCACTTGTCTACAGGGGCTGGCCTTCTGACACTTTTTGTGATTATTTTTTTCTTTTTGTAATTTATTAGATGCTTTTTGTTATTATTTTTTCTTTTTGTAATTTATTAATTTCTTCTGACAGAAAATTTGTGATAGGTTCTATGATTGGCGCTATATTATAGGTATAGTATGGTATGATATGGTATGTTCTTTTTATCCTTTTCTCTGTATATAACGAAGAAAGAAACAAAGATAAAGTTTTCACTTCTGCAGGTACTCCCGGAGTGCAACCCGTCTTTTTTTAATAATAATCTATGAATGGTGAATTCGAGCTCGTCCACCGTCGTACTACCCCGTTTAATCCTCAAAAGACACCCTAGAAACGTGTACTGTGCATTTCAAGGACATTTTAGGTCCAAGAAATATGTCCTGAGTAATACCCTACACAGCTGGGGAGTGGGGTACAATTCCGGGTGACGTAACCCACGTAGGTTGTCACCACACCGGTGGGCGTAGCCTTGACTTGTCTCCAGTCACACGCTCAGTGGAGCGGCGTGTTACCTGCCACTGCACACTACAGCGTTCAGCTCCAGTTGATGCACTTGGTAGAGGACGAAGAGACATCGGCATTTGGAAAATGAATTTTTACTTACTTACCAATTAGGTGGTAGGCAAGCACACGGCCTCCCTGATTGAAAGTGATTACCGTGGTCTATGGACGTGTGCAACACCAGGGGAGCCACAATCTTGCTGCCGACTTTATAAGCAAAGAGAGTTTCTACGCCGTCAGTGTAGAAGATAAAGCAGGATAAACCTTTGGTCTTCCCACTGACCGCTTCTCATCGCCACATAGATTTCAATATTATACTAATAAATAAAGATTGCTATGTTGGTTCCCGGTGGAGGAGAATGGGCCACCCCATCTCTTCTGTGGGCGTCGTAGAAGGGACTCAGGGATAGGGCTGTTCTCCATTCAATAATATACATAGGGCAGTGGCAAAGGCTGGACATTTCGAAAGCCGGTGGAAAAAATCTTACTTCTTATAGAACAAACATATAAATTTTGTATGCAATTAAAAAGATATCTACCATGGCTGTACTATGTAAAGCAAGCCGACAGGACTCGGGTTATATATACGCAATCCCCACGTGTCCCCCAAGAGCCCCGGAGGGGGAGGTTATGTCGAACTTGAACCGACTAAAGCGCACGCCGTCTGTGGGTCGATGTGCTAGGCCGAAGGTGAGGTTGTCTCGCAACATATCCCTCGCACCCCGGCTGACCCAGGGCCATTCCTCTCGGTCTGGCCCTCCTCGACAGTGCCCAAGAGTACCATTAACGAACAAATCAAGCTGTAATATACACATTGCATAATGACATATTAACGTATTTGACACTCAACAAAAAACTTAAGCGTATGTACATGATTTTTACCACGTGGGAGGCATAAGGCTGTATCGTTAGAACAGGTAGGCCCCTCGGACTAAAATAATAAAATTATGGTCAAACATCATACAATTAAATTGGATAAATATACGTTGACACCACAGGCTTACCTAGTGTGGGTACTAGGTAAGCCTGTGGTGAGTAGAGTAGCCAGAACTCATGGACAATTTTTGTGCTGTCAGTGTATGGAAAGGCCAAAGGTTTGGCCTGCTTTGTCTTCTGCACTGACGGCACTGAAACGGTAACAACTTTCCATCAGGAGGACCGTGTGCTTGTCGCCCAACTAAGTGGTATAAAAAGGAGCCTGTCTTGTGGGTGCCAAGACGCTTTCCATTTCTGTTTATAACAGTAGGTAGCTAGGTTGTCGATAGGTATGACGTTATCTTATTCAATAATTAGCTAGCTTAGAGCGTTTTCACACTCGCCGACGCCGATAGCCGAAACCTTGTGCTGTTTAACATTTACCCGATAAAATCGGCCCGATACGGCCATTTGCTCGACAGCGCAGACTAGTTAGGGATGCTAGAAGTAAAAAAAAAAGAAGCAATTTTCGACCTTATTGACGTGACATGGTATCGAAGTTTTCTTATTTTCGTGATCAGCGTCATCAATTAAAGCGAAAAGACATGTAACTCAGAAAATGACATTAAGGTCGAAAATTGCCTGCAGTCGCTGTTTTGTTTCTTTGTGTTCCGATATCGGGCCAAAACAGTGGTGTTGGCTCCAATAACCGATATCGGGCCAGACAATGTGAAAGAGAAATCTGTCTGTCTGTCTGTCTGTGTGTATGTTACGCTTTCACGCCTAAACCACTGAACCGATTTTGATGAAATTTGGTATAGGTGTAGATTAGACCTTGAGAAAGGACATAGACTATGTGTGGTCGCAATAACCGACGTCCTCGCGGGCGGAGCCGCGGGCGAAAGCTAGTATCTCTTACATTTGACTTCCTCGGATATCGGATGAGTGTGAAAACGCACGGCTCCATAGATTTAGGTGGGCACCAAACATTCTATCAGTTAACCTATTTAAGTCAACAGCTGGACATAGGCCTCTCCCAATGTTGGAATGCTTTGCCCTACAGTAGCCACGCTGGCCAGACGGGTTGGTACAGGGTTTTATTTCGAGTGTTCCTTCTCTCGCAGTGATATCGTCTGCGTATTGTTCCGTTAGTCGCCTCTTAGGACACCCTTCGGATGACATGGGTTGTGGTATCCTCGTAGTGACGGAGAAAGAATACAATTATTGGGTACCATTTGTATTGTACCCACCGCTGCGCCACCCTCGCAATACATGAATAGAATCCAATCTGCCATTTTATAGGTTTTAATTAATTTACACATACATCTTTTGATTGCTTTTTGTAAATGGCCCTATGCCATTAGCAGATAAATGAATCATACGCGTAGAAATATGACCATTTGATGAAAATAGACAGCTGCGATTATGGTCTATTATCACTTTTTGAAACGATATTGAAACTGTTTTCTGAGTCCATTGACTTGGAGGACAATATGTCTTTAATATAAAGATAGAATGAGCGGACTCGATAGGTTATTAAAACATATAATAAGGCAACTAATTTTAGTTATTTCTGTTGCGAATTGGGAATGGTTGCGTCGGAGATTTTGAACCGTTTAGAACTGTAACTTTCCTTATAAGGCCTAGGCCGCACTGCGGCTAGCCCGCTGCGGTTTTAAACTGCCTAATTTTGTGACTAAAGGAAACATATGGAAGCGGCCGCTCTGACGGTTTTTTACCGCGACTGATTTTAGAACCGCGAGCGTGAAAAAACCGCGCCATAATTTGTAATCTGGCGCGCACACATTTGACGCGGTAACCGCGAGCGGTTCTGTCATTAGTGTCATTATTCGGTACACCCGCAAATTCAAACTGAAAATATCGCCGATTTTAACCGCGTAGTGTGTGCGTCTCGAGCGGTTCTGCGGTATCGCGGTATTACCGCTTGCGGAAAAAAACCGTAATGCGGCCTCACAAAGTTTATTGATAAGTACTGTGGCCCGAAACGTATCGAAGGAAAGAAGTGTTGCGATTGGTTCACAGTAGGCAAACGGCCAATCGCATTACTGCGTTCTCTAGTAACGTTAACATTACGAATTAGAATATTATTCGTGCACGGGGCACTGTACTTTTTTACTATTACGTTATTAAAGCGCTAAGCTACTGATGCTTTGACATGTCAGTTTTTCCGGGAGTGACTGCCTTCTAATATTCCTACCCTAACAGGTAAACCTTCGCCAGCTCCTCATCCGTGGTTGGTTCGAATCTAAGGATGTAAGTAGGGCCTTGTACCCCATTGTTCAAGATAATTGCCGGTCTATAGGTAGTATATTTGTCACTTATCACGTGCCTGTGTCAAACCAAAGTGCTCAATTACTCACACCCACTCGGCTTTAGCGTTAACGTCACAAGTCCTTGTGAATTGTGTTAGAATACGCTCGAAGATTATATCTTTCTAAATTATGTAAATGTTAGTAGATATCCTTATACTGATATTGAAACAAAATGGCTGCTGTTATCTGGTCTATATGTCGCCGCCAAACTAGCCTAATCAGCCGTTAAATTAATCGCCTAGGCTCGGCCATTTGATTCAACGGCTAGGTATATGGCCTCCGAGGAGGGCCAGACCGAGAGGGATGGCCCTGGGTCAGCCGGGGTGCGAGGGATATGTCGCATGACAACCTCACATTCGGCCTAGCACTACGACCCAGAGACGGCGTGCGGTTAAGTCGGTTCGAGTCCGACAAAACCTCCCCCTCCGCGGCAACGGAGGGCATTCAGTACATTGAAGTTGACAATTGGCAGAATCGGCGAAATCGAGGACCAGTTCCTTGAGATAAACAAACAGAAATATTTTTTTCTTTACCATCGAGAGTACAGCCAGCAGCAGATGGACCTTGATAAATAAAGTACTCAGAATGATCTTAATTCAAATCGATTTAAATAGAAAGAATCGGTCTAGCCGGGGTTATAACCCGCGATCTTCGCCTTTCAGGGGCAATACTTTGATCAATAAGCTACCAGACTTCGCCCTAACCAATCCATTTATTTCTATTTAAATCGATTTGAATTTTTAGCATGAAAAATTAATTTAAAATGATACTAATTCAGTGCTATCTAGCTTGACGGACACAAATTTAGTTTTCAAATTTTCAAATTCAAATTCAAATTATTTATTTGCTTAATACATGTGAGAATCAGATGGTCATAAAAACATAATAGTGGTCGGTACATTGTATTATCACCAGTCATGGCATGCAAATATTTATTATTCAGGTTCAGTACACAAATATAACGAAAATTTTGTAATTCGAAATTATGCAAATTCAAGTATAAATACATAGCAATAATAAAATTTATCTGAAATTCAACGTCAATATATCATTTCATGTCAATATTAGCAGGTAGATAATGTCTTAATGTCAAAATATATAATGTCAAAAACATACTGTTTGGACAATAATATAATTTTAATCAATAAAACAGGTGGATTTGCTCTTAATATATGGGTTTTAAGATCATTTTGACACTTTTTGTCAAGATTTTTCTGACGCTGGCTGGACAAGGTTCATAATAATACAATTCGTTTCCGCGTGGGCTCACCGACGCGGTAACGTTACGTTCTATATGCAGGTGTTAAAAAAAAACATGTATCTACTAACGTAATATTTGAACAACGTATTAGTTCGCTGCCAGTATCGAACTCACTACACTTCATTCATGCTAACCAAAATATTTGGTAATGTTTCATAAAGTGTAACTTGAGATTGTCTATAAGTATTATGTTAAAATGTTATGAGTTTTTTTTAAACTCCACACTCTAGAAGACTGGGGGCGCGGGTTCGATTCCCGCTCAGTGCAAATATTTGTACATACATACATACATACATACATATAATCACGCCTTTATCCCCGGAGGGTTAGGCAGAGGTGAATAACACCCACATTTCACCAATTTTTATTCGGTCCCACGTAATAGGGGGTGAGCCTATTGTCGTATTCCGGGCACTATTGTTGACTCAAGCCATGCATCTGAGGCTGCGTCTGGGCTGTAAATATATGTCTGATGTTAAAGTTAAACAGCCCTAACCCTTAGTCGCCTTGTACGACACCACATGGGAAGAGACGGGGTGGCCCAAATTCTACTCTGCCGGGAACCACGCGGAAATTTGTATGAATGGATATGTTCATTTGCATTGGCCTGGGTGTTTCCATGCCTCGGAACGCGCGTTAAGCCGTCGGTCCCGGTTGTCATACAAACATCTATGGCAGTCGTTACGGGTAGTTGGAGTGGAGCCTTAAAGAATCCAACAACTGGTCTAACTGCAATGCTTCAATATCGTCAAAGGGCTGTGGAAGTCAAAAGGCTGTCCCTTCACAAAAAAAGACGGGTTGCACTCCGGGAGTGCCGGCAGAAGTGAAAACTTTTTCTTTCTTTCTTTCTTCGTTATATACAGAGAAAAAGATAAAAAGAACACACCATACCATACCTATAATATAGCGCCAATCATAGAACCTATCACTAATTTTCTGTCAGACGAAATTAATGAAAAAACAGAAATTAATGAAAAAAATAATGAAAACACAGACAGAAATTAATGAAAAACAAACAGAAAAAAAATCACAGAAAGTAATAAATTACATTTAAAAAAAATCACAAAAAGTAATAAATTACAAAAAGAAAATATAATCAGAAAAGGTGTCAGCAGCCCAGGTTCGAGGCCGGTACTATCTGAAACAATAAGGACTTACAGTCGAAGCGCATACAGCTAGGCTACGAAGCTTCTTAACGCACCTAATAAAATAAACAATCTGTAGCTGTTGTAATGTTGTATGACGTCAGTAGTCGGTTACGGTTCAAAGGTCATAATCCTGACGCGAGTTTAACACTTTTTACCCATCCAACGCCGCTAAAGAAGTTTTCACTTCAATAATCGAAAGTAAACCACGTCGCAGTTAGGCTAGATAAACCAAACTTCTGACTCGGTGTTGGAGACTTCGGAGGCGATCGGGATTTACGCATTAATAACGATTGGCTGCTTGATGAACAAGATGATTGTTCCACCTTCTAGGTCATCGAACTAGCTACCCTCACAACCATATCAACAATACTTATGTAGCAATCACGCCAAAAACTAAGTCTAATAAATAACATCACGCCATTTCGAAATGGACGCGAATCTCTAAGTTCTTATACGGAGAAACGAATTTACTCAATCATTTGTAGTGCGGGGGCTATTAATTTGCTTATAATGTTGCTTAAGATCGACTGTTTATGTATTAAATTATTAAGGCGGTTCCATATATTCGCTTAATGTATGCATGACATATTATCAGAGAGTCTTTTTCATCAGTGTATCCTAGTCACATCAAGCAAATTGCTCCTAGGATCCACACTCCTGTCGAAATGAGCCCGGGAGAGCTTGAGATACCGATCCACAGAGCCCGCGAAGCGCGGAGAGGAAGTCCTTTTTCCTGTAACCCACTTTTATTGGATTCAACATGCGTCAGTGTCTTTTCTAACAATCAAAACGTTGCAAAGAACTCGATTAAGATGGGAAAAATATTGAATCGCTCCAGGCGGGGCTCGAACTCGCGATTTTTCCTTTACAGAGGGAATGCTCTGATCACTTGACACCGGATCTCGTCCGAAAAAATCTAAATTTTTCCTTTATATCGATTGAATAGTTTGCATGTAAAATGCTGCAAAATGCAAAGAACTGATAAAGTAATAAAGAAAATTTTATAGTAGGTTATTATGTCTCATCGCAGAGTCATAGACTTAAGTTATATAGTAAGGGAGTCTCGTCCTGGATATTGACTTTTTCCGATCTAAATCTATAGATTAAAATGAAATCAAATGTGAGCATATCGTTGATAAAAGTAATTACGGCGCATAATACCAACCAGTACTTTACTTTTCATCAGATTGCTATTGCACATTTTGACGGGTGGAGCCGCCCGTCGCCCTAGCAGAAGCAGGCCACGGCGGCGGCGTGCATCGTAGGAAGATGCGCGCCACCAAACACCGGGGACGAGTCGGGGACCGCGTGGTGCCCCCTCCCGAGGAGAGCCAGACCGAGAGGGATGGCCCTGGGTCAGCCGGGGTGCGAGGGATATGTCGCATGACAACCTCACCTTCGGCCTAGCACTACGACCCAGAGACGGCGTGCGGTTTAGTCGGTTCGAGTCCGACATAACCTTCCCCTCCGGAGCCGGAGAAGTGGGGTATCCGTGGGGATTTCCCGCATGTAAAAAAAAGGAGGGGGTAATAACTTACGTTCTTACGTAAGTATGGAGCTAGCTTTAGCTTGCATATCAAGTCAAATAACTTTATTTTTTTAATTTGGCATGCATCGACATATTGTTTTAAATTATAGTCTCACCTTTTTGTGATGTCATAATGATTTTCCTATTCAAGAGCTGCACTTTCAAGCGCAGTGGACAGAGATTTCTCGCTTCCTCAATCTGTAACCAAAATCGAAATTACCATTTTTAGAATTCCTGTCTGTATACTTGATTCTCCGTATAGTGCCTTCTTAGATAAGTAGTCAAGTTACCGGTTACATTATCTTGACTCTAAGTCGCGAGAAAATGAGGCGCTGGCGTGCGCGTTTTAATGTGATTTTCCTACTAATATTATAAATGCGAAAGTATGTGATTATGGATGAATGTATGAATGAATGGATGTTTGTTCGTAGAAAATACTGAATGGATTTGAATGAAACTTTACAATAATAAATATATATCATCACGCTACTACTCAAGGGCAAGGAGCATTGATCATTAATATACAGAGAAGTGACAGTGTCGTTATTTCTGTTGCTAAGCCACGGCGCTATGCATCGCGCAAGCGCGCGGATTTAGCGGTTGGCGGTCGAGCAGGTCGTCACAATTTGAATACAAACATTTACGCGCTCAAAGGGATGCATAAAGCTTAGTAACGGACATAGGCTACCTTTTATCGCAATTGAAGGGGTTAAGCGGGGGATGAATAGAGGATGAATGTTTGTAATTTTTGAAGATATCCTGATGAAATTTGGGACAGAGGAGAATTAGAGCTTGGGAACACTTCGTGATAAGCGACATCCATGCGGACCTAGCCGCGGGCAACAGCTAGTAATCTATAATTGGTGGACTTAAGCTCCTCCACCGCCGTAGCCCCCTTGCCCTAAGAGATACCCAGAAACGCGTACGCGCATATAGAGTACATTTTGTGACGTAATTGTGGTCAAGATAACTGCCAGTATCAGATATTTTCTTTTAAGAAACTGCCACTGACTTCCAAAACCCAATGGCGATATCGCAGCATTGGAGTTGTTGGACTCTTTAAGGCTTCAACTACCTGTAACGACTACCATAGATGTTTGTATGACAACCGGAACCGACGGCTTAACGTGCTCTCCGAGGCACGACCAGACCAATGCAAATCCGCGCCTCGAGCGCAGCGGCTGCGTTCAGTACCGCTACGTCCCAGAGACTGGCCTTTAGCCAAATTGAATGATGACCTGAAAAAGGTGGTGGGTATACAGGGTGGAAGATTTCAACCTTACCTGAAGGTGAAGTACTCTAAATACTGGAGATAGCGAATTTCGCTCAGAGAAAACATTCTTTTATTTTTTAAAAGATATATAACGGCATTCAAAAATTCGCTTGCCTCAACCGGTAATCGAATCGACCAAAAATTTCTATTTTAATATCATCCATCGACAGGGCAATCATAAGGATCAAATCTGTCTAACAAACATGGTAAATTAAATGAAAGGAAATCCTTGAAATCGAAACCTAAAAAAATAAATTTGACAAAATAAAGCACTTTAACTTAAAGGCTTACCTGATATCATCCTTACAATGAAATTCGATATTTCCATAAAATTACTTTTTTTTTCGTCCGCTGGTCAATAGGGGATTTATGTGTCAAAATTGACATTTATGACAGTCGTCAACGTATGTCATGAATGTCATAAGCGTAAAAATATGTGTCATTACCGTACATTCATCATTTTATTCTACGATACGCCGACCAACGAATTGCCACTTGTCTACGGGGTAGGTAGCACTGGTTTAACAATGCAGAAGATGATCTATGTAGGTGTATTGCTTAAGCCGCCCTCGTGTGCCCTTGTGCGTGCGCCGGTGCGGACGACCTTAGGTCTTATATGGTCACCGTTGAGTGATTATATGTGTATGTGAGAAATTACGTCAATTTACGTGAGAATATTGTCGTGTCGAATTTTTATGAAGCTTTGGACCATTTTGAAATTATTAATTAGCTTTTTGCCTAGTGTGTTTGACATTTCAGAAAAGCTTGAGAATTTTATTTTTTCGCCATTTTTTTAATGGCATGGTTGATAAGGCTTCAACTGCTAAGACAGAGGGTGTAGATTCGATGCCTGCTAGGTGAAAATATTAAGCGTCGGTAGCTTAGTGGTTAAGGAGTCGGCCTTACGATCGAGAGGTCCCGGGTTCGTATCCTGTCCATTACACTACCAACGTGAACCCACTCCTAGCACAATCAATTTAGCTTATTTGGAGGGGTTAGAGGGAACATTAATAATTTCGGTTGATGATGTTCTTCTCTAAAAAACAATTAAAAAAAAATGTTTTGAGTTTGTAGTTTGATGCTTGTACGACAAAGTGGTAAAGTGATGGACTGCTAAGTTAAAAGTCGCGTGTTCAATTCCAACTCGGTGAAAATACTTAATAATTATGAATACAACTATTCCATAAAAAAAAATTGTCTGAGTGTTGCTATGTATAAATTATATAGGCAAGGTGTACCTATCTAAATATATATAACTCAAAGGTGACTGACTGACTGACATAGTGATCTATCAACGCACAGCCCAAACCACTGGACGGATCGGGCTGAAAATGCAGGTAGATGTTATGACGTAGGCATCCGCTAAAAAAGGATTTTGATTAATTTCACCCCCAAGGGGATAAATTAGGGGATGAAAGTTTGTATGAAACTTTGTCCATTTTTAACCGATAAGGCTGACACTTTGGATGCATATGTTGACTCAACACTAAGCGATAACAGACATCCACACGGGCGGAGCCGCAGGCAACAGCTAGTCAAATATAAAAAATAACACTCATTTCTTCTAACCAATTCTATTATAGAATAGAATGATAAATGTATGGGATTGAGAGATATTTTGATGTTTATGACAGCTGTCAACGTCTGTCAATTTCATATATTCGTCACTAGTTGACCCGCCCCGGCTTCGCCTGTGGCATACTGTGAAACTGTATTTATTAATTTTCAAATAGTAGGTATGTGGAACTATACCGGATTTGTTCACAATTATGGTTTCTGCTCCACTCCCTTAATAATAGTTGCGTAGTCCGTAATAGTTGCGTAGTCTATACCCTTCCCTGATAAACGGTTTTTTTTTTTATTCGAATCGGTAGGTAGGCGAGGGATATCCGGGGTGCGAGGGATATGTCGCACGACAACCTCACCTTCGGCCTAGCACTACGACCCAGAGACGGCGTGCGGTTTAGTCGGTTCGAGTCCGACATAACCTCCCCCTCCGGCTTCGGAGGGGTGGAGGGGCCCTACCGTCCGTGGGGATTTCCCGCAAGTAAAAAAAAAAAGTAAGGTATCATACATTGATCAATTTTTTACCCGACTGCTAAGAAGAGTTATGTTTTTCGCGCATATCTGGTATGTATGTATGTTTGTAATTTTTTTTATTACCTTATATCTTCTGAACCACCCTACGCATTTCAATAGTTCGATTGAGTTGTCCCATCATGGGACAACTGAGACGATTACGTCCCAGTAGTTTCATGGGACAAGTGGAACTGGGTCCATAAAATATGAACAAAAGCTGTATGATGGATTTTTAGTGGCAAAATGTATGAGAGAGTAATTAGAAGACCAATTACAAAAATATGTATTATCATAACTAAAATATAAAATAAAATAAATTATAAAAAAATTGAAACCTGACTGATTCTGAAAAGATCGAAACAAGCTTAAAATTAATGGATACCGCCTGCTATAAAGCTCGTTTCGATCTTTTCAGCATCAGTTAGGTTCAATATTTTAATAATAAAAATCTATTCTACAGAAGTCTTGCGGGCCTGCTCGATTTGCTTTAGTCGCAAAATGTCCAGCGGGCTCAAATTGTCCAATTCTCACAACGTCCAATTCACAAATTGTCCAATTCTCACAACGTCCAATTCGCAAATTGTCAATTCTCACTATGTCCAATTCGCAAATACTGTGTTATTAAGCATAAATATTGTATATCCTAATGTTTTTATTCATAACATTGATATATGCATAAAGTTGTAAAGCATATTGTTTATTTGGATAATAGTTATTTGGGATAATGATAAATGCCTGCTAACATGGTGCTAGCAAGCTAGCAATGATCTGGATGCAATCTGGACTTTAGGGCACCCTGACTCGGATAGGTTAGGTTAGAAGGCTATAGGATTTTTATAAATCACCCAGAAGTAGGAGCTCCGCGTAGCGGGGCTCCGTCGACCCATTAGGTCAAAAGAACATTAGTTACGAACTGGACCAACTGCGAACTGGACCAATTGCGAACTGGACGTATTGAGAATTCGACAGTTGAACATTTTGCGAATTGGACATAATGCGACTAAAGGCTCGATGTTAAGTATACGAGTCTACTTTCAAAATCATTATTCATTAATATTATATTAGTATGACCTCGATCAACCGATGAATAAATACATCACTTTATCACTATCGAGAAAACTAATACAATCAGCTACACTATCATTACATAATGATATCAAAATCATTAATTCACCATCTACAATAATACAAAATCATTAATTTACAACACTACTAGCGATTTTTAACCTTATTTTTATAAAAACAAGATTCATGTTAACTTTGATTGAAAAATTACAATATTCTTCGCAGAATTTGTTGTTTTATTTTGAACTTTATGCAGTTGTGTTAAGGTGCGTTGATTTGTGGGTCGGTGGCCTCGTAGCGAGGTCGCACATAATGGCCAGTAGTGCCTTCTGCCTTATTAATATAAGGTAATTCGGACACAAAAATACTTGTACAGAAGAATTTTGTACAAGCTATTTGTGTATCACCCGGCATCACCCAGGTTTTCAAGTGTTGTCATTGATTTTCCATAAAAATACAAAAGCAAAATGCCACTCATTGATTAATTATGAAATCTTAGAAAATATAACAACTACAAACTTAAAATTTGGCAGATTGGTGCCTTATAGAGTGCAAACATCCGCTAAGAACGGATTTTGCGAAACCTTACGGGGGCGAAACGGGAATTGGAATTTTGAAGTAAAAGACTTTTTATGCACAGTATTTTACGGTCGTCAGCGCCAGAGTAGGTACCGCCCCTGGTGTTGCATACGTCCATAGGCCACGGTAACCACTTTCCATCAGGTGGGTCGTGTGCTTGTCTACCACCTAAGTGGTATAAAAAAAACACTAAAAACTCTACAAAGGCAGACTTAATGCCAAAGGCATCCTCTAACAGTAAACCTTAGGGTGATGCAGAGATACATTGAGGTACTTGCAGAAGAATGATCTATTTATTTAATTTTATTCTTTATTGTACACTTACATGACATTCAAACAAATAAGAGAAATAATATGTACAAAGGCAAGCTTAACTCAAGGTTGAGTTCTCTTCCAGCAAACCCGGGAGTGCACAGACGAATTGCAGTCCATTATTAAACTTTAATATTTAAAACAGAAATATGATGCTCTGACATTAAGTCCGCCTTTGTACAATTTTTACTGTACATGAAGTATAAATGTATGTACGCCTATATGTATGTATTTATATAGTTTTTATTGTGTATATATGAGTATTTTATGTATGTGTATGTAGGTCTATAATGGTTATATAATGAATGTATATGTAATGCCTTCTGTCAGGGGTATACCTTTTGTATACCTACTCAATTTACTAAATATTAACAAATGTACACAAGACTTTGCCTCTCTCATTGCATTGCGATTCCTCTGTGCACTCCCAGGTTTCCTGGAAGAGAACTCAATCTGAGTTAAGCTCGCCTTTGTACATAATATTTGACTTGTTTGTATAAATGCCATATAAGTGTACATAAATAAATAAATAAAAAATAATGTGGTCAGAGCCACGGACAACATCTAGTATTCTTGTAAGCTTCGAATATAATATCATATTTTATACATGTAGCTTTTATGGACGACCTACTCTCAGTGTAGGCCGTTCCTATGTTCGCCATGATGTCACCGCATGACGTCACCATCGCGTAACGCCTGTCATGCGCGGGAGTCGATCTTTAACTATAGATTGGTACGCAATATGAAGTCGACTCATGACTTAATATAATCAACATCTCAGCTGTGATTTCACCTCGAAGCCGGAATCAGCTGACACTATCTTCTCCTTTTAGCTTGACTTATTTTAAGTTTAGATATTGTAGTCATGCATGAAGTTTAAAAAAAAACTGATAGCCCTATCTACGACATTCAAGGGAAGATGAGGGGTGATGCTATTCTACTCCACTGGGAATACGGAATATCAGTTACTAGCTGACCCGGCGAACTTCGTACCGCCAATATTTTTCCGCCCGCGTGGCGTCAGATCCTGTTCCCGCAGCACGAAGTGTCCTAAATATATTTAAAATAAAGACGTTTGAAAGGAATTTCATCCCACAAACGCCCAAGCTGTGGAATGAACTCCCTGCGACTACAATATTTGGTTCTTCAATAAGGTCATTAAAAGGTTCTTGCAGGGTCAGCACCATGAATCATACTCATGGGTCTTTGGTGTTGCACACGTCCATATGCCGCGGTAGCACGTCACATCAGATGGACCAGGTAAAAAAAGAGATAAAGCTCTAGGGGGTTGCCGCCCGTAAAAAATGTCCCTATATTTGTCTATTCCTAGAAAAGATAACATCATACTGTCATCAACATTGTCTGTATGTGTGAGGTTGTCAATTTGACATAAGCTTGTCAGTGACAAATAATTCACACTTTGACAGGAAGATCGACATATTTAGACACGTCTGAAAATTCGTTATGTCACAATTTGTATTGATACGATAAGTGAGATGAGTCAGTCTTGAAAATTCCTATTGTTTTTATATCTATATTAATATGGTCTCAGGGTTTCACCTGCGTGATGGAACTCACGTAAATCGATATAAAAAGTGATCTATGTTACTCGGGGATAATATAGCATCCTAATAGTAAAATAACACAGGTCTGCAACAAAAATGCTGCTGATTTTAACTGATTTACATGCATTTGGGTGTTCTGGACACTAAAAACTACTCAAAAATTTCCAGGACGTCAGTTTTTTTTGGAAAACGCTAAATTTTATCAGAAAAATTGTGTTTTTGGGATAATTTGAAGACATGAATAATAGATAGAATTTTATTTTCATTACTGTTTTTAAATGTATGTAGGCCGTAAATATTTATGATATTTACGGCCTACATACATTTAAAAACAGTTTTTAACTCATGAACGCCCTGTGTAAGCTACATCAAGACAGAAAAAGATATGGTAACCTAAAAGATGAAGTGTTTCAATGATGGCAGACTACTGTTGGACGCTTCAGAGATACTACTCTGTCTAGTAGTAGTACAAGAGTCTCACTGGGAAAAATAAATACTTTTACTGCTCACTAATGAATGTTATCTACATTAAAAAATAGTTTTGTTAATATTTTTGTCTTTTATATTCTATGTTAAGATGGTAGACATAGTACATTGTTCAAAATTGACAACTACTGACGTACATTGTCAAAAAACGTGACATGCTATGACAAATCGAAAATTGCCCCCTAAAATCCAACCACACGTCCTGATCGTCCACCTGAATCTCGTGGGGGGCAGACACACGGAAACAAATTTACTGGCGTGGCTAACGTCGCTCTGGTACACTCGACATTGGCGTGTCGCCATTAATAATTTTATAATATATTTTACTTGATATTGGCAAATTGCTGCAGAGGCCATTTTGAAGAAGTTGAAGTTGAAATCGATAATTAATTTCTAATACAGCACACCCAAAAACATAAAAATTAAAACCAAAGCAGCTTTCAATTATTATTATTTTTTGCAGACCTGTGTGATTTCTGAGATCGGTGCAGCAGTTTTCGAGTTTATCCATTACTAACTCATACTGGCCTATACCGCATGTCGATTTTTACTTGTTTGCACCATATCTTACATCAAAATCGATTCAGTAGTTTATGCGCCCATTGCGAACAAACCCCTACCACGTGCCAGTCCGCTGCGTTGTGTAAGCTTTTAGTTTCGTTTTTTGAAGTTCATTGGCGTATTAAAAATTAATTATCAGTTGTATTAGCTTAAAAGACTCCAAGATAAAATAAACATAACCAAGTTAAAAAAGAACACGAAGCTAGAGCATACATATATAACACTTTTCCATTTAAATCACATACCACTGTATATTAAAACTTATTATGTTCTAACTAACATTGTCTCAAAGTCAAAAACATTATGTCCCACTTAACGGTAAGGCGATAAGTAAGACTGTCGTACTTGTACATTAAATGTTATATAAGACGCATAGCCCTAAGGCCAGAATATGATTCAGAGTTTTAACCTTAGAGTCAATAATGCATCTTCTATATCCGGCAGCTTGAGTATTGATACCTTATGGTGGTGAAGGCCTAATAAGTAATTATACTGTGGTCAGATTGTTGAAAGGAATGACTTATTTTCGACACTTTATTACCTGACTGCCAAAAAGGGTTATGTTTTTTGGACGTATATTGTATGTACCTATGTTTCATATTTTCACTCAAATATGCTTCTCCCAGTGCGTGCCTTTTCTGCCGATCTTTCGACATCTAGTCTGTCCCAGCCACCTTTTTCAGGTCGTCACTTCATCTGGCTAGGGGCGTTTCACCTTTCATTTGGCTTCACGCGGTCTTAACTCTAGGACTCGTCTGTTCCAACGGCCATCGGTCCTTCGACAGTCGTGCCCACCCCATTGCCACTACAGCTCGCTTATTCTGCGAGCTATAAATAAATAGCTAGATAGAATTCCTCACCTGCATTAGTTACACGGACGTCAATCACGGATCTAACCTACATTTTAGAAATATGTATGTATTTAAACGATATTTGTTTGTTAAATGTTATATAATTAAATACAACAGTTTGGAGCTGAGGTCAGCGTGAGGTCGCCCGCTAAGCGACTAGTTTGTCTTGAGCGTCATAAAACTTTATACACATATACATATACTCACGCCTGTAAATCCCATAAGGGGTAGGCAGAGGTGAATAATAACCAACCACGTTACGCCAACTATGATTTTCGGTCCCACGTATCTAGCGGGCACTTTGTCTTGGGCTGTATTTTTACTGTCGAATGCAGAAAAGCCCTATCCCTTAGTCGCCAACAGGAAGAGCAAGGGTGATCCTATTTATTTCACCGGGAACCAAGAACCAACTTTATATTTGTGTATTTACAGAAGCCGCGGTAGTCTAGTGGTATGGGTAATGGACTGCTGAGACGAGGTCTCGGGTTCGATCCCAGGTTTTCCATGGCACACACCAATGACTTTTCGATGCTTTTCGAAGTTATGTGTGTATTTATCGCAGGTTTATAAGTGCCCAGTTAATGGCAATAGGCTCGCCACCTATTACATTGGGACCTAAACATAAACCGGCGAATTGTGGGTGCTAGCACCTCTGCCTACCCCTTCGGGGATAAAGGCGTGAGTTTATGTTTATTTGTATGTGTATTTACCGGTTTTTATATCTTGATCCCAAGTCGTGAAAGAAACGAGACCTTGGTACGCGCTGATTGGTTTGACAATATTATCTATGATTGGTGATTAGAATTACTCTGTTAGCACCCCTTGCAATTCTCACAAGACACTCAAACTCGTACAGCGCGTTTAGAGTACAGTTCGTGACGTAACTGGGGTCAAAATATATGCCGGTAATTATAGGTGGAATGCAAGAAGTGTCTCTGAAGTCAATCTATATATTTAGATACTTTACATTAGGACTTGCCGTGTTTGTTTGGGCCGTAAAGTTGAATAGGGCCACGTTATCTCTTCATAGAAGGGCACTAAGGGATAGGGCTGTTCCCAATTCGACAGGAAACATACAGCCCATAAGATAGAGCCCATTTGACGGCAAGATAAAGCGCAACCGAAATAGATCATCTGTGAAAATTTCAACTCTCTAGGTATCACGGTTTATGAGATACAGCCTGGTGACAGACAGATAGACAAATTGACAGTAGAGTATTTATTAACAGGGTTCCGTTTATACCCTTTGGATATGGAACCCCAAAAAGGGTTGTTTGTGTGATTATTTGACGAATATTTTGATGTGAACAAACCACGAACCCCAAACACGCATGACGTAGCAAAATATCAATATTTTTTCCCTATATCATTAGAAAAACGGAACGGGAACGTTGTGGTGTGGAAGAAGATGTAGTGACAAAGATAGAGAAAGGGATGATTAGATGGTTCGGACACTTAGAAAGGATGAGTGAAAGTAGATTGACGAAACAGATTTATGAGGCGAGAGTGAATGGGCGAGTCGGTAGGGCGACCCAGGCGAACGTTCTTTGATCAAATCGAAAGACGTTTTGAGTAAAGGCCAGGTCAAAAGTACCCAGAACCGACGCGCTTGTATGAAAACGCTTATGAAAGTAGGAGAAGCGAAAAAGGTGTGTCAGGATCGTGGCAAGTGGAAAGAAGTGGTCTCTGCCTACCCCGATGGGAAAAAGGCGTGACCTTATGTATGTATGTATCATTAGAAAAACCAGCGGAACAGATTCCTACAAAAATCAAACACTCCGGTGTGCGTGTGCACATATTTTCCTTGAATAAGATGACGAAGCTAATAGAGAAAATTGCTTTTAGAAGGTTGGACTTCAAGGAAACTTCATATATAACCTTATGTCACACATGCAGCTTTGGAATCATTATCAAGGTCAATGTAAATAATTATTTATTCTGTATAGGCCATTAAAGAAGCAATCAACTCAACGGGATGTTCTTAGTCTAATTACAAACATGTTTAGTTAGCCTTCATTTTAATTAGCCCCGGTAGCCTAGTGCTATGGGTAATGGACTGCTAAGACGAGGTCTCGGGTTCGATCCCAGGTTTCACCATGGCACACACCAATGACTTCGATGCTTTTCGAAGTTTGTGTATTTATCGCAGGTTTATAAGTGCCCGGACCTGAACATAAACTGGCGAAATGTGGGTGCTAGCACCTCTGCCTACCCCTTCGGGGATATAGGCGTGAGTTTATGTTATGTTAAGACAATTAGATACCATAGTTCAGCATCTGTGAAAATTTCGATTGTCCAGCTATCACGAATTCACGATTCATGGCGATAGACAGATAAACAGACAGAACACAGGCGGAAAGCAGAGTTAATAGGTTTTTTTTACATGCGGGAAATCCCCACGAATAACCCCCTCTCCGGAGCCGGAGGGGAAGGTTATTTCGGACTCGAACTGACTAAACCGCACGCCGTCGTTGTGCTAGGCCGAAGGTGAGGTTGTCTCGCGACATATCTCTAGCACCCCGGCTGACCCAGAGCCATTTCTCTCGGTCTGGTCCTCCTTGGGAGGGGGGACCACGCTGTCCCCGACTCGCCCCCGGTATGGGGAGAATTAATAGGGTTGCGCTTTTACCTTTACGTACAGAACCCTGAAAAGGTGCTCCATTTGTACAGTTAAACCAAATTATTGCACCAAATGAGAATTAAACCCACGTCCTCTTGTGTAGTATTCGAACCCTCTACCTCGATTCCATACCACGCTTGAAATTTAATATATAAAATTCTCGTGTCACAGTTTTCGTTGCCAAACTCCTCCGAAACGGCTCGACCGATTCTCATGAAATTTCGTGGGCATATCGGGTAGGTCTGAGAATCGGCCAACATCTATTTTTCATACCCCGATTCGCGATAACCGACATCCACGCGGGCGGAGCCGAGGGCGACAGCTAGTAATTTATAAGTTACTTTCCAGTGTATCTGTCTGTTGTTTATCTTTATACTTTACCATGTTTCATGCAATTAATAGATTTATTATTATTCTCTTTATACATTTTAAAACTACTTTAATAAAAAAATAAATTACATTTTTAAATACATATTTAAAAAAAAATCATCCATTTAAAAATCTAAAAAATTATGCTCCACCGGCATCGGGTACAAGGAAGAGCATCGGTGATTAGGGCTCCAGGGAGAGGAACCTCCTCACGATGCGTGCGTGTTGAGGAGCACCGCCTTCTACATCAAGCCCTTGACCTAACTGTCTAAGGCGAGCCTCTTGTTATTTTATGTAAACCTAAACAAGCTTGCTGAAGCTGAAGATGATAAAGTTAATTTATTGAAAATATCCCCTTTTTTGTATTATTTACATTTACCTAACACTAGCTTTTGCCCATGGTTATCGCAACCAAACATACCCTATGTCCTTTTTCTAGGTCTAATCTACCCCTATACCAAATTTCATCAAAATCGGCTTATTAGTTTGGGAGTGAAAGACAGACAAACAGACACATACACTTTCACATTTATTTTGTAATATTAGTTTAGATTTTTGGAAGAAACGTTGTAAAAAAGCACCAAAGCATGAATGTAGAGGGCTTTAGAAACAGAACTAGACCCAAGAAAAGATGGATGGACTGCGTGAAAGAGTTTTTGAAGTGAAAACTTCTTTAGCGGCGTTGGATGGGTTAAAAATGTTAAACGCGCGTCAGGATTAGTTGACCTTTGAACCGTAACCGGCGACTGACGTCATACAACATTACAACAGCTACAGATTGTTCATTTTGTTAGGTGTGTCAAGTAGCTTCTCTGCTGAGCGGTTAGCGCTTCGACTGTAAGTCCATAGGGTTTCAGATAGTACCGGGTTCGGAACTAGGCTTCTGAAATTTTTTGTGATTACTTTTTTCTTTTTGTAATTTATAACGTTTTGTTTTTTTTTGTAATATATAACTTTTTGTGGTTATTTTTTCTTTTTGTAATTTATTGCTTTTTGTGATTATTTTTTCTTTTTATAATTCATCAATTTCTTCTGACAGAAAATTAGTGATAGGTTCTATGATATGCGCTTTATTATAGGTATGGTATGGTATGGTGTGTTCTTTTATCTTTTTCTCTGTATATAACGAAGAAAAAAAGAAAGAAAAAGTTTTCACTTCTGCCGGCACTCCCGGAGTGCAATCCCTCTTTTTTTTTATTTTATTTATTATGGTCAACCAACAGCTGTTTACATTCATACAGGTTCATTTAGCAATATAAGTAAGTACAATTCATAATGTAACAGTTACTTATAGGTAGACACAGCATACAATGAGAATCATTAAAAAAAGGAGCTACATACGATCACAGCAACAAGGTTATTCTAACAAAGTACAAAGTAGTTAAATTACATGAAAGTCTCGAATACATCAAACTACACATAACACGAGTGGTTAGTGTTGTCTTTAAACATGACAAATATAAAAACGAAAACAAAATAATAACAAAAAGTAACAGTAACAGTGGTAACAGAGGAAACTAAGCTAATTCTGGCGAAAGAGAAAAGAGTTTATAACAAAGATGGTGGTGGAAAAAATACTAGTGACTGAGGAAATGTCATCTGACAGGAATGTGTTTAGGAGAATGACATGTTGTGCCGACTCCAAATAATTGGGACTAGGGCAGGCAGAGGATGATGATGACGAAAGAACTTTCTACCGAAGTAAGTCAATCTAAACCGGCTTCCTTTTCTTCTTCTCGATCCTGCTTTAATCGAAAACTGCGTGGTGCTGTTTTTTTTAAAGAATATTAGCAACTGAAATTATCGAAATGACTAATATTCCCTCTAACCCCTCCAACTAAGCTAACTTGCTTGTACTAGGAGTGGGTTCGCGTCGGTAGTGTAATGGCCAGGATTCCAACACAGGACCTCTCGATCGTAAGGCCGACTCCTTAAACACTGAGCTTCAATATAATTTTTATTATAGTATCAAATAATTAATTAGCCCATGACTGTCCACTGCTGGACATATCTCTCTTTCAATGTTGGGAGTCTTTGGGTTGGTACGTCTACTAATGTAACTTTCATTTTTGCAGGTAATTGAATCACCTTGCATTGAACCTTATGCAGGTACGTATATCAGGGACGTGGCCACCGGAACCAGGTGCATCCCACAAAAGAACCCTACGACTAAAGGGATCCCTGCAAAAATGGCATAACTATGTTCTGAATAATGTCAATCCATAATAATATTATAAATGCGAAAGTAACTCTGTCTGTCTGTCTGTCTGTATGTTACGCTTTCACGCCTAAACCACAGAACCGATTTTGATGAAATTTGGTATAGGGGTAGATTAGACCTTCAGAAAGGACATAGGCTATGTTTGGTCGCGATAACCGACATTCACGCGGGCAAAAGCTAGTTATTAATAAAACAATCCTCGATTCTGCTAAACCAAAACCACTGTCATACTACGGAAACTGCATTCATTTCCATTTAATTTTAGACTTTATTGCTATTCAGTCTTAAAATTCAAAATTAAATAAAATGAATTTCATTACACATTTCATTCGCTCTAGAAGACATTTAATTTCAGACTTTAATAACATCGCTTTAAATTCTAAAATTAAATGAGTTTTTTGCAGTGTCTATGGTATTACACTGATTTTACGGTAGCAGAATCGATGCTGAGGGGAGTCACACTCGTGCTGCCTATACCCTGTAAACACAGAGAGTTCCTGTGCCGTCAGTGTAGAAGACGAAGCTGGAATAGCCTTTGTCTTCCCACTGACAGCACAAAACTCTCCAGTGATCTAGCCACCCTACTCACCGCCGGGAACACAACACGAGGTTATTATGGCCGCAGTATTCTGTAGGGGGAAGGTTATTCCCCAGTTGGACTGCTTAGTTGGGCAGAAATACCATCTGGTCCTATAATAATAATAATATAATAATATAACTCTTTATTGTTCACCAAGATACATAAATTACAAATCAGAGGTACAATTCATGTGGTAGGTACACAAATGAGGCCTTATCGCACTGACTCAATCTCTTACAACCAACCATAGGATGGAGAAAGAAATAGGCGTAGAGATTTGGGGCAGTTTGGTGTACTTTTATTGAAATAATGAGTGTAAGTGATTATAAGGTACGCAGATAAAGGTACATTATATAATAAAACAAACATACTAATAATAGTTCTACCTGCGTGAATAGGATTCAAGTCTATAGAAATGAAGTCTGTGGGGCCAGACATGAAACAATCAGAAAAGCCAATTGAACTAATACAAATCTTTTCAAGATTCTATCTCGAGATACCTAATCCCTCTATCATCCAAATGTTCAAGTTTCTTTCTTGAAAATACGACAACATTATTGGAGATTAATATCAGAACGAGAGTGAGAGGTTTAAGCAGATTTATATGAGGAGCATTTTTTTTTAAAGAATATTAGCGACCGAAAGTATCGAAATTAGTAATATCCCTTCCAACTAAGCTAAATCGCTTGTGTTAGAAGTGGGTTCACGTCAGTAGTTTAATGGCCAGGATTCGTACCCGGGACCTCTCGATGGTAAGGCCGACCCCTTAACCACTAAACTACCGACAGCTGACAGGGATATTCAATTAAAAGGTTAGTTAGCTTATAAAAGACTAAAAACGAATCGCAAATAACTACTTGGTATCACAATCGAAAAACAATACCTCTGATTTTACAATAAAGCAGCCTTATCACACGAAAAAAAAACATTATATAACACATAATGTAACAAATTCTAGACGAAAAACTAGTTCAAACAAGCTAGTCTCATTACAAAAGTGTGTCTTAGCAATCTTTACATTCCCATAGAACAATGGTGGTAAGCCGCCGGTGTGAAGCCATTTCTAACATACCAGACGTGGTTTGGCACAACTCCTAAAGCTCCACACTCAAAATTTAACTCTAACACAAAGGAATAAAGTGTGATAATGAGTTATCTATACACAAATCAAGTTACCTTTCGGTTTGTATGCGAAAATTTTGAATCGACCTTGGGTATAAAAAGTTGTGTTGAGTGGGCGGCGAGGTTGTGTTCCGCGAATGGCAGATCCGTGATTCACTTCTGTAGGTACGTATTTGGTCTATAGTGAATGAATATATTTAGTTTATTAGTAGATTACGTCATTACTAGTAATGTATTGTACTTCGGAACGTAATAACTTGCACGTAAGTCGCGAGACAAAAGAGGCTTGGGAGGAGGATTTTTTAAGTGAAAACTTCTTTAGCGGCGTTGGATGGGTAAAAATTGTTAAACTCGCGCGTCGAAATCACTTGACCTTTGAACCGTAACCGACGACTGACGTCATACAACATTAGCTATAGACTGTTTATTTTGTAAAATACAATAAGTAGATTCTTAACTTAGCGGTGAGCGCTTCGACTGTAAGTACTTATGGTTTTTTTGTGATTATTTTTCTTTTTGTAATTTATTACTACTTGTGATTATTTTTTCTGTTTGCAATTTATTTTTGTTTGTAATATATTAATTTCTACTGACAGAAAATTAGCAGAAAATTAGTGATAGGTTCTATGATTGGCGCTATATTATAGGTATGGTATGTTCTTTTATCTTTTTCTCTGTATATAACGAAGAAACGAAGAAAGAAAAAGTTTTCACTTCTGCCGGCACTCTCGAAGTGCAACCAGTCTTTCTTTTTGTAACAATCTGTACGTTACTGTGCGGTTAATAAGGCCAACTTTCGGACTGGCTGACGCAGCAAACCCCCTTTACTAATCAGACGATGCCGTCTTTCCCAGGGAACAGCTCGGTGACGCGACCCATCGGCCAACACTTTCGAGGTAGATTGCTATCAGCTATGAGGACAATGTCCCCAGTGTTCACTGGTTTATGGTCTGCAACTGGTTTACGTGGTGTTAAAAGTGGCAGTAAAGATCAGCAAGCCTCGTTTGTCAACACCAATAGTTGTGCGCTTTTCATCGTATCTCCAGTTCCACTCAACCAATTGCGATCAAACATACGGTAGATTTGAAGACTAATCTAGACCTTCGTAATAAAAAAAATCCATATTACATATTGGCATAAAAAAATTACGATTCGTTTAAAAACATTTTTTTTTCCTTCGGCTTCAAGAGCATTCCTGTAACACCCGGTATAAATTTTCGTGCAAACCGGCCGGGGCCTAGTTATTCATATAAAATTACATTCACCGGTTCAAATTACCTATAAACTAGGGCAAATAGTATTCTCTCTCGACCTCACATTATCTCTAAACAACATAACACACCTCATTTTGATAACCAGCAATCACAGACACATCTCATCTCAAAACTAACATACTGTCTATATCACGTGCGTGTAGGGTAGCCAAACAAAAAATTAAATATCAAAACAGTTCATATTTATCTTGATATTTATCATGAAAACCGGTACAATGGCTTTAGGTACCTACCTAAGATACTAGACTAATTCCTATAACTGAAAAACCCGACTGCGGTACTTACATTTTGAAAACATGTAAAATTTTAAGCTTAGAATCCGTATTGTGACAAAAAAAAAGTAAAATATGTGTTATTTCAGATTATAATCTAGCTCTGTGCAAATTTTAGACAGACCCGCTCGTTATTGAATAACAAACATTTAAACATCTTCACCAACATTTCCATATAAATTATTAGGAGGGATTTAAAAAATAATTATACCTACCTAATGCAAAACGAAGTGTAGGATCGCCCCCCACTCGATGGACCGATGACATTAAAGCGGTCGCAGGAAGTCGGTGGATGGTGAAGGCTCAAGATGGGTCGTCATGGCACTCTTTGGGGGAAGGCCTATGTCCAGCAGTGGACGTCTATTGGCTGATAGATAAATAGAATGCATTTAAAGCCGTTTAGCCTTATTTTAATGGAGTAAGTATTAGGAAACAGTTATCTGGGCCTACTGCGTAATTACGAGTATTGCACGTCCATATGAGTTGTTCAGATATCTTTTGGTATGTTGGTGTTTCCCTAAGCCGACCTTATTTATATTTAACCAGCCACACCAATACAAAGCCGGACATATCCAACAAAAGCCGAATACCTGGCAACACTACAAGCGTACCGCCAGTTAACTGTACTTATATTTGAAGGAACTGACCGCTATGCTACCTTTTAAGGTAGTTTCTTGACAGCAGATGAATATCTTGTGTCTAGAGAAGCATGTCTGGTGTATTAGACACGTGTGAGATATGTTTTATGTGCTACTAGCTGTAGAACGTGGCTCCGCCCGCGTGGATGTCGGTCATCGCCAGTCCTTTCTCAAGGTCTAATCTACCCCTATACCAAATTTCATCAAAATCGGTTTTGTGGTTTAGGCGTAACAGACTGATGGAATACTTTCGCATTTGTAATATTAGTAAGGCAGTGTGAATTTTACCCGTATTTTGGGTTCCCGGTGGAGTAGAATAGCACCACCCCAGCTCTTCCTGTGGGTGTCGTTAGAGGCGACAAACAGATAGGGCTGTTCTCCATCCGACGGTAAACATACAGCTAAGGACAAAGTGCCCGGTAGACGGCAATAGGCTAACCCCCTGTTACGTGGGACTGAAAATCATAGTTGGCGAAACGTGGGTGTTAACACACCTCTGCCGACCCCTTCGAGGATTTACAGGCGTGAGTATTAGTAAAATAAAAATAAAAATATTTCTACAAAAACTGATATGAACTTATTTGCAATGGGAAAACTGCTTATGTAGTATTGTAAAGGGCGAAGCTCTGGGACCATTTTGGGACGAAAGACCCCTATTAGTGTCAAAATAACACTAGGTACCCATATTAGGAAACAGCTTAACAATCCTTAGTAAATAGATTGGTTACTTTGAATTAATTTTCATGCCAAATATATAATCAAACTAGCTGTCGCCCGCGGCTCCGCCCGCGTGGATGTCGGTTATCGCGAATCGGACTATAATTTGAGATTTAAGTTGGATCGAACTGCACATGGTGTGCAAATTTTATTATAATCGGTTAAGTGGTTTAGGAGTCCATTGAGGACAAACATTGTGACACGAGATTTATATATATTAAGATAAAAGAGAAAAAATTAAATTGGTCTAGGCGGCGTTTGAACCCGCGATCTTTGCTTACAAGGGCAATGCTTTGACCACTCACCAGACCTCGCCCTAACTAATTCAAATTTCGGTGTCGTAAGAGACGACTAACGGAACAATACGCAGACGGTATCACTACGAGAGAAGGAACACTCGAAATAAAACCCTGTACCAACCCGTCTGGCCAGCGTGGACACTGTAGGCCAGAGCTCCCCAACATCGGGAGAGGCCTATGTCCAGCAGTAGCCTGCAATAGGCTAATTGATAGTTGAGCTTATTTGTAAACACAATACTATACATATGTTTTTTTGTGAAAATATTATCAACCAAAATTATTAATAATCCCTCTAAACCCTCTAAGTTAAATTGCTTGTGCTAAAAGTGGGTTCACGTCGGTAGTGTAATGGCCAGGATTCGAACCCGGGACCTCTCGTACGTAAGGCCGATTCCTTAACCACTAAGCTACCGACGCTTATTAGCATAATAAACATACTTTAATATCAGAGGTATAACGGTACCTTATTGATTAAAAGTACCATTAAAGAGCTTATGAAAAGATCGACGCGGGCGCAGGCCGGTTGTCGACAACGGCCACGAGTGACGTAACGCACACAACCTTGTGCAACCGCGCCGCTGCCCCGACGGGTATAGGCGAGAACGGAAGTGTTTACATGTTTATTATCGGGAATATATACCTTCGCACTGGTGGCAAAAACGTTTCTGTGAAATGTTACAATTTAAGGACTGAATTTTGCAGTTTTTAGAGGACGCAATTTTATTTTTGGGACATGTGCGGGGGGTCAGTAGGAGCTTAACCTCAAGTTTGTGGGGTCACCACCCTTGTCCCCCGGCCGCCATCTAGGAAAAAGGGGTGAAACCCAAAAATAAAATTTGCATCAGCTAGAGAATGCAAAGCTCATATAACAATTCAAACTATAAACTAACTATAAACTTTAAGAAAATCCAATATAGCATATGTTACTCCCAAAGAATGTAGCTGTCTAATGGTAAATGATTTTTTTAAATCAGTCCAGTAGCTTCTGAGCGTATTCATTCAGACAAACTTACAAATCTTTCCTCTTATTAGTATAGGTGAATGTAATTATTTATTGCGATGATAGTGCAACATCATACATAAATATACTTACACCTGTTAGGTGTATTTATCAGTTTATCACCCACATTTGGCCAACTATGATTTTCGGTACCACGTAAAAAGGGGGATGCATGTGTGTATGTAAAAGGGAGCGAGCTTATTGCCGTCAAGGGCGCACTTTGCTATGGGCAGTATGTCTATTATCGATGGAGAATAGCCCTCTCATAGCACAGGAAGCTCGCAAAGTGTAGTACGATAGAAGCAGATAGCATGCTTTGCTCACTCCGCTATGTACAGATAGTTTGATCGATCTTGATGAGCAAAGTGCTCAAAATGATCTTAATACCTTGAAATATCCAATCCTGTTGACGGATTGGATATTTAGTACACACCTTTATTTTGGACAATAATACAATATACAACAATAACACGTGAATGGCGCCGTTTAGTTACCTGCCTAGGCAGTTAATTGGACGGCTGATTAAGCTAGTTAGGCGAGACTCAGACGTACAGAGTTGTTTAGGTCACCCATATAGGCCTACGTCTTGACCTAACGACTGTTGACAGCCGGGACCAACTTTTAACGTAGCAAACAAGTTCAATGAAAAACTATTTATCTCCTTAAATTATACCACTTCTGTTCTTGACAGTACTCGCATATTGGGTTCGCGTTGCGGGCGCAGCTTTTCGAATAACTTTTTCATTACAAACGACATTGGTGAATGTTGCGTGTTCGGACTTTTTGTAGTATCTATACAACATTTTAGTTTACTTTTTAATTTTTTTCGCCTCCAACGTGTAGATATTTGTAGTTTTGCAATTATTGCATTAAAAGAATATAAAATAGATATCAGCTTTTAGCAGTAGCTATAGTTACTGGTATATGGCCACAATCACATCACAAAATATGCTTTATCCGCAGTACGCGTTTTTGAAGTGAAAACTTCTTTAGCGGCGTTGGATGGGTAAAAAGTGTTAAACTCGCGTCAGGATCACTTGATCTTTGAACCGTAACAGACGACTGACGTCATACAACATTAGCTACCGATTGTTTATTTTGTTAGGTACGCTAAGAAACTTCGTAGCTTAGCGGTAAGCGCTTCGACTATAAGTCCTTATGGTTTCAGATAGTACCGGGTTCGAACCTGGGCTCCTGATACTTTTTGTGATTATTTTTTCTTTTTGTAATTCATTAATTTCTTCCGACAGAAAATTAGTGATAGGTTCTATGATTGGCGCTAAATTATAGGTATGGTATGGTATGTTCATTTTATCTTTTTCTCTGTATATAACGAAGAAAGAAAAAGTTTTCACTTCTGCCGGCACTCCCGGAGTGCAACCCGTCTTTTTTTTATGTCTTCTGAGGACAGCATGGGCTGGTACGGCGCTGGAAGAGCTCAAATACCGATTGTTATCAAACCAATTCGCACGCACCAGGGCCTCGTTCCTCTCGCCACTTGGGGTTCAAGGTGTATGCCTGGAATTATACAGATTTCTGTTCCTGTTTTATAGTATTCTAATTTCAGATCACTGAAAGACAGCGGCCGATAGTTTACAGTAAATACTGTATAGCCTATTAGTGATCCTTAGCTCACTCAAAAAGAATTTAATTCCAGTTTTTAACACCTTTATAGTGGCCGGTAAAAGTCGTTCACTACTCATGCAGGAAGCTTTTTGTAGATACCTTTGCAGTGCCACGGCTGAGGTACCCCAATCAACAAGTCACAGATTACACACAGCCTCCGTGGCGTGGCGGTAGTGAACGCGGCCGCTACGCAGGAGGCGCGGGTTCGATCCCCGCTCAGTGCACATATTTGTATGCATGAATATGTATATTTGCATTGGTCTGGGTGTTTCTATGTATAATATGTATGTATTGACAAAAAAAAACGTATCTAAGTATGTTTATCCGCATTCTAGATTCCATAACACAAGCTAGTTAAGCTATGCTTACCATGGGTATAAAAAAAAAATCTTGTGTGTGAAATGTTGTGGAATATTTATTTATTTACTAGCTGTCACCCGCGGCTCCGCCCGCGTGGATGTCGGTTATCGCGAATCGGGGTATGAAAAATAGATGTTGGCCGATTCTCAGACCTACCCGATATGCCCACAAAATTTCATGAGAATCGGTCGAGCCGTTTCGGAGGAGTTTGACAGCGAAAACTGTGACACGAGAATTTTATATATTAGATTTAAGTAATAAGGGGCGCAAAGGGCTCGTAACATTGGTTGATCAATGCAACTGTGAGAACTGTCTGTCTTCTAAGTTTTACACCAGATTGCTTTTAAATACCATCAAACTAAATATTACGTACGTACATACGCTCACGCCTGTAAATCCCCGATGGGGTAGGCAGAGGTGTATTAACATGGCCTATTGCCGTCAATCAGGTGCTAAGTCATATGTGTATGTTTACTGTCGGAGGGAAAACAAAATTATTAGTATTCCTGTTAACCCCTCCAGCTCAGCGAAATCATTTGTTTAGTGGTCAGGATTCGAACCGGGAACTCGCGATCTCGATTTAACGATCATTTGTGTTTTCAAGTTCGACATGTTTGCCGATTGTTATAATTAAAATATTTCAAGTCCAACATGTTGCTGTTATTAAATGTCAGTATCAAGAATAAAACAGCAAAAATGTTTGTTGTGTGGGAACCTGCTCTCTTAATATTACATTTTATTGTGTTTTTAGTGTTTTTTGTGATAACTGGAAAATTATTGAAAAAATAAACCCTTTGAAAAACAAGCTTTTATATAAAATCTGTTGTACCTAAACGAAGTAATAATTTTCTGCAAGCCTAGACTCGATAGGGTTGCATCACTTCTTTTCCGAATTCCTATGACCACCTTCCAGCTTCATCATCAGATTAAACCCTGGTAACCATGTAAAAATAAAGTACCCGCTAAGACAAATCAATCAAACCCAAACTCGATGGAGTTGCGTCGTTTAATTACGGAGTTCCTATCTATTTATTTATTTATTTATTTTATTAACAAGACGAACACAACAGTTTACAATCACATCAGGTAACTTAGAAACTAATACATAGGTTTTGTTCCTGATTTAAACCAGAAAAGTGTACGTACATCTTGATAAATCGTTAGCTGTTCTGTTATAGAGCTATTGTCATCAGCTTCCAGGTCCAACATCAGTTCTATGCACAATAATATTCCACTGACATCTGATTTATACATTCATACAAAATTTCAGCTCAATCGGAAACCGGGAAGTGGATCAAATTTAACTTGCAAGATTTAATTACAGACAACGGGACAGGTGACACTAAATAAAACCTTTCTTTTTTACATGCGGGAAATCCCCATGGATACCCCTCCCCTTCCGGAGCCGGAGGGGGGTTATATCGGACTCGAAACGACTAAACCGCACGCCGTCTGTGGGTCGTTGTGCTAGGCCGAAGGTGAGGTTGCCAAGACGACATATCCCTTGCACCCCGGCTGACCCAGGGCCAGCCCTCGCGGTCTGGTCCTCCTCGGGAGGACAGACCACGCGGTCCCCGACTCGCCCCTGGTATGGGCAGGCGCGCATCGTCCGGCGATGCGCGCCGTTACCGTAGCTTTACCCTTTGAGTATAGAACTCAAATAAAACGTAGTTTGGAACGGCTCAAATAAATATAATCCCCTTAATGTTCGGGGGAAAAGAAACAATCTTTAATGTAAATGTCCCCACTTCGGCGATGAATTCTAAGAACTCGATTGGTTTACGTGAAGTTATTTAGTTTTATCTAAATTGCTGGTGACTGTCGCCTTTGGAGGTTTTGTCTAATCGCTACACAGAGTTTTGTTTTGGTTGTTGTATTTTGGTTTTGTCGGTATTAAAAACATGGGTTGATAGTTGATAGAAGGGTGGAAATTAAGGTTTGTACGTATTTTTCAATGACAAATCATAATAAAATAACATAAATTGCCAAAAACATGAAAATCAAAGATTTTGGCGTTGGCAACCCCAAGAGTTTAATAAACAGTTTCTCAGACTTAACAAATATGCACAAAATTTTCATTATAATTCATTTTATAATCTTTCAAGCCGTGTCGGAAGAGTTTGCATACACACACTGTGACACGAGAATTTTATATATTAGATAATGAAATTGGTTACAATATGTATTTCGAAATGTGCACTTCAGTGTGTCGAGAACACTGTGCCATATTTCGGGAAACGAAATTAGTCATTGTATTCGTAATGCGTTATTATTCTAGTTTTAACATTCGCATCAAGAGCAGCAGTTGCAAAATGTATCTTTTTAACTATGTATTATTATGATAGTAACATATACTTGGCAAGTAATATAAGATTTTATTAAAAATGAAGTACCGGATTTCCCAAATGGTGTAAAATTCTCCCAGAACTTAAGTTCTGATAGATTTTGAGCTCAAAGTCGCTCAACGAGCTATGGAGAGGGCTATGCTCGGTATTTTCCTACGTGATCGCGTCAGAAATGATGATATCCGTAGAAGAATAAAAGTAACTGACGTAGCCCAGCGGATAAGCTCCTTGAAGTGGCAGTGGGCGGGACACATAGCGCGAAGAACAGATGGCCGATGGAGCAAAAACGTTCTGGAATGGCGATCGCGTACGGGCAACCGTAGTGTAAGACGCCCAACAGCCAGGTGAAAGGACGACCTCATCAAGGTCACCGGGAAGCGCTGGATGAGGGCCGCTTTAGATCGGTCGTTCTGGAAGTCAATATAGTAGAGGCCTATATTCAACAACGGACTGATATGCTGATTGAGTTATTTCTAAGTTTGGCGTGATAAATGGCTGCCAAATTTTCCTTTACACCCATACATACATATACTCACGCCTGTGAATCACCGAAGGGGTGGGCAGAGTTGTATTAACACTACGTTTCGCTAACTATGATTTTCGGTCCTACGTAATAGGGGGCGAGCATATTGCAGTCTACCGGGCACTTTGTCTTGGACTGTATGTCTACTGTTGGATGGAGAACAGCCCTATCTCTTAGTCGCCTCTTAAGACACCCACAGGAAGAGCTGGGGTGGTGCTATTGTACTCCAATCCACCAGGAACCAACAAGGCAAGTAACAACTAACAATAATTAAAGTCTTGAAACAGAAGACGGTAAAAATTGTATTTTACGTAATCTGTGCAACAGAAGCGTAATGCCTCTGATGTTGCATACGTCCTTAAGCCATGGTAACTACTGTCCATCAGGTGGGCCGTGTGCTTGTCTGCCACCTAAGTGGTATATAAAAAAAAGGGTTGCACTCCGGGAATGCCAGCAGAAGTGAAAACTTTTTCTTTCTTTACTTCTTTCTTCGTTATATACAGATGAAAAGATAAAAAGAACATACCATACCATACCTATAATACAGCGCCAATCATAGAACCTATCACTAATTTTATGCTAATTTTCTATCAGAAGAAATTAATATATTACAAAAAGCAAAAATAATCACAAAAAGTGTCAGAAGCCCAGCTTCGAACCCGGTACTATCTGAAACCATAAGGACTTACAATCGAAGCGCTTACCGCTAAGCTACGAAGCTTCTTAGCGTACCTCGCAAAATAAACACTCTGTAGCTAGAAATATTGTATGACGTCATGTCGTCCTACAAAGCCGTCAGTTACGGGTCAAAGGTCACGTGATCCTGACGCGAGTTTAACACTTTTTACCCATCCAACGCCGCTAAAGAAGTTTTCACTTCAATAACTTCACTGCATTAAACGTGTCAAGCTATGGGTGACACCATACCCAAAATGGTAGGTATATTAACCCACTAATATAATCGTACAACTTGTCTGTCTGTACACCCGCATAGAATTGAAAGTGTTACGAGTGATTGCGTAACTTCGTATGAGAGATAAGTCACATACGCCTCCGCTAAGGGCTACACCACAAAGGATACTTTGTTTTATGTATAAGTTAGGTGACAAGATTGTATGAGACGTCGCGTCGCTCTAATAATTTAGTGTAGAATTTCATACGATTTTCTTATAAGAATAAGAATAAAAATCTTTATTTCCTAGAATATGGTTGGCTGACTAGCTGGCTTGACTTTAATATTAATGCATTTTAACATTAATATTAAAAAGCAATGTATATCCCTGTTGTTCGTAGAAATGTAATATTCCTTAATAATTTGTATAAAAATCAGACTTTAGAATAATGCGTACTAAGCATTCAACCAATTTGAGCTCAATCTGACGTTATTGTATTCTTAAGTTTTCAACGTAAATCTCAAAAAATTAAAGGTATTTTAATACATTAAATAATGTCATCATGATTTCCTGTTTGCTTAAACTTAGTAGATTCAATATAAAATATATTTTTTGACAGTTATTGTGGTTGGGGTAATTAAAAAAATAATAAAACAAAACATATATTTCAATATTACGTCATATATTTGACACGAAGCTCTTTATACAAAACTATTTGTAGAAGTCACATCATTATACGATTAAATGTGGTAAGATTAAAGATCAAATTATTATAATATTGTACCAACGCAGTAGCAAAACATTGTAAGGAACACAAACCAAAAAATTCTTTCTTTCAAATGTCTGCTACCTCATGCATGTCACGCATCCGGGTCTTAACTTCGTGCAAAACGTATGTTCTTTCCACGAAACGAGCATCATGCACACACATAAGACAGCGGGCAGCCTTGTGTTGATTAATCTTATATTTTCATTTATCACTTTTAAAAATAAAACTATCCTAATATTTTGAAGATTACTAGCACACAACAATAATAATCTCTGTATCAAAAATACAGATAATAGCGCAGATTATGTAAATTTAGATTAGACGTAACGAGCGTGTTTAGCATATCAGTTCTTCTAAGTATAAATATTTGTATAATAAAACAAACTAATAACATACAAAATATTTATCTAAATAAAACATATATAAAAACCTGCCGGTTCAGGGGGCAACGAATTCCTCTCCATCGATGTCAACTGGGAAGGTGGCCAGAAGGTTGGCCGCATTGCCACATTGAATGGCAATACCGATCCTATTCATCGTACATTAAGTACCTAAATAAAGACGCTATACGACATACAAAATAAATACAAAATTGACGAAACAATGTAATTTGATTAAATTACGCTTTTTCACAGCTATAACTTCCGATGCGTAAACCGCAGCCGTTAAAGGAGCGCGTGTGGTGAGGCCCTTAGCGAAGCAGTTATTTTCTTAGTAGGTTAAATACAACCTTGGTCACTTATCTATTGGTTTTAGGTGTTTAAGTTTGTATTTAGAGACCGTCAAAGCCTTTGTCAGACAGAATTATGCTTGTTTGTGTGTTTTCGTGACTATTCGAAGGTTAGGCAGGCTTTAATGATAGGACAACACTTTTTTAATTTTTGAAGTGAAACCTTCTTTAGCGGCGTTGGATGGGTAAAAAGTGTTAAACTCGCGTCAGGATCGCTTGACCTTTGGACCGTAACCGACGAGTGACGTCATGCAACATTAGCTACAGTTTGTTTATTTTGTTAGGTACGCTAAGAAACTTCGTAGCCTAGCGGTAAGCGCTTCGATTGTAAGTCCTTATGGTTTCAGATAGTACCGGGTTCGAACCTGGGCTTCTGACACTTTATGTGATTATTTTTTCTTTTTGTAATTTATTACTTTTTGTGATTATTTTTTCTTTTTATAATTCATTAATTTCTTCTGACAGAAAATTAGTGATAGGTTCTATGATTGGCGCTATATTATAGGTATGGTATGGTATGTTCTTTTTTATCTTTTTCTATGTATATAACGAAGAAAGAAAGAAAGAAAAAGTTTTCACTTCTGCCGGCACTACCGGAGTGTAACCCGCCTTTTTTTATATATGAGACATGTCAATTTGACTTCACCTCGCCTGATGGTAAGCTGAAGGCAAATACTCAGGAAAGTGGTCTTCCCACGGACAGCACATAAACTCTCCAGTGATCTCTGGCTACCCTACTCACCGCCGGGATTAGAACACGAGGTTATTATTGCCGCAGTATTCTATAGAGTTATAGCTTTAAACATGTTTAATGTAAAAATTCAAACAAAAATACGTTTGAAAACTAAGTACCTACCTACCTAATTGTCAGAACAATGGCTCAAAAATGTATGTGTACACGATGACGGAGTTTTAAGTTTTTTGCCTCCTTATTAGATTACACATTACGGGACTGAACCCGGAACGTGTCAGGGTCTGCCAAGCATGACAACAGATGTGTATAATTAATAGTATATCGAGGTAATTGTGTTTTTTGTGCAGTTTCTGTGTTAGTGCTTGAGTAAATGACATACAGAACAATAGAGGAAGTGTTTTTGGTGCCAATTAGCTGGTACAGAGGTGTAGTAGTGATAAGCGTGCGTTAGGTAACGGGTTCGATTCGTAAAGTTATACATAAATACATACATTTTTTACATACATACATACTCACGCCTGTAAGGGGGAGTGGCTAGAGAGGCCACACGGTGGCCTCTCGTACCGTCAGACGCAGGTCATTACCGGACACGGTAACTTCGGGCGGTACCTGCATCTGATGGGCATAGAGCCAACGCCCGAGTGCCATCACTGCGACGCGAGCGTGGACTCGGGGCTACACACGCTCACCGAGTGTCCGGCGTTTGAGACGCCGAGGCGGGAGCTTGTGACGGCCCTGGTGGTGAGAGTGCTCACGCTCTCCACCCTGCTTGCGGCGATGGTCCGCTGCGCGGATGCGTGGGCGGCCAGCGCCTCCTTCTGCGAGCAGGTCATGCTCGTGAAGGAGACAGCAGAGCGGGCGCGGCGCAGCGAGCGAGAAAGACTCGCGGACATCGCTGGCCGCGTTCGAAGGCGGCTCGGGCGTCGGAGGGCGCAAACCGACCTCCGCCCCCCATGAGCGCGGGCCTGAGGGTGACGGGTGAAGCCGCTCGTCACCCTAGCAGAAGCAGGCCACGGCGGCGGCGCGCATCGTAGGACGATGCGCGCCCCCCCCATACCGGGGGCGATTCGGGGACCGCGTGGTCCCCCCTCCCGAGGAGGGCCAGACCGAGAGGAATGGCCCTGGTTTAGCCGAGGTGCGAGGGATATGTCTCAAGACAACCTCACCTCCGGCCTAGCACATCGACCCACAGACGACGTGCGGTTTAGTCGGTTCGAGTCCGACATAACCTAACCCTCCGGCTCCGGAGGGGTGCGTATCCGTGGGGATTTCCCGCACGTAAAAAAAAAACTGCAGGAATTCGACAAAGCCAACGTATTTAGGAGGTCAGGTGGTAGTGGTTCAACTCGAATCAAAGCTCAGCCGTTTCGCAGTAAGACTCGAAGACCAGAAACGTGGCCCATACCCGATTGGGTTAATAAAATCTATGATTGGCCGATTCTAGCTCCTTCACCCACCACGTGCTATCCTTAAAAGACACGCACAAGATACGCACTGCGTATATCGATGGCAGCAAATTGCAAACGTAAATATGCATTTTTGCGAAAATCTTTTTTTGCATAATCGAATATTTAATGTGGCAATATTATGTTTTTATTCCCATAAAAAAAAAAAAAAACAAGAAACGCAAGTTTTATTCTTATTACAATAACAGTCTGAAGTCGAGACCTATCTCGATAGTTCAGCTAGAGAAAGTGCAATCTATTATGCAAGCTATGCAGTTGTCCATTCGCTACGTACTTTGTACTACAGGCGAGTACATAGGCGTTGGTTGCAGGTACAATATTAAAGTAGGGTTTTTTTTTACGTGCGGGAAATCCCCACGGATACCCCCCCCCCCCCCCCTTCGGAACCGAAGGGGGAGGTTATGTCGGACTCGAACCGACTAAACCGCACGCCGTCTGTGGGTCGTAGTGCTAGGCCGAAGGTGAGGTTGTCTCGTGACATATCCCTCGCACCCCGGCTGACCCAGGGCCATTCTTCTCGGTCTGGCCCTCCTCGGGAGGGGGGACCGCGCGGTCCCCGACTCGCCCCCGGTATGGGGGGGGGGGGGGGGCGCGCATCGTCCTGCGATGCGCGCCGCCGTCGTGGCCTGCTTCTGCTAGGGTGACGAGCGGCTCCACCCGTCACCCTCAGGCCCGCATTAAAGTAGGGTCAGCATCAAATCGATCTTGAGGAACAAAGTACTCAAAATAATCTTAATGCCTTGATTCCCCCCCCCCTCCTCCTGTTGACTGATTGTTCTGATATTTGGTTCACACCTTTAGTTCGGACAATAATACAATTTAAATCAATAAAACAGTTTGATTTGGTCTTAATACGAGAGTTTTAAGAGAATTTTGAGGCTTTGTAATCAAGATATTTATTGATTGAAATTTTGTACCGTATTATATTAATATGCATGTAGTAAAAAACGGTTATTTCAATATTACAAACAGACACTCCAATTTTATTTATATGAATAGAGTATAGATTGTTATGTATATTTTTATTGTAAAACTTAATATTTCTACATCTATTAGGGTAGAATATGCATGACCACTGTTATAGCATAAAGACCGATATACCATATTCTTCGAATAAATAAATTCATTCATTCATTTTATTAATATCTCCAATGCAAATTGCCTAATATAATAGTTAAAAAAATACAAGACTCGTCCACAATTTTTATAACAATGTTGATTCTAGCATCATAAAAAACAGGTGTACATTACATCTGCCGCACCCCGAAGCAGGTAGTAAGGATGATGATAATCTAATAGTCACCTGTCCACCGGAAATGGGAACGATCCGTCTGCGGTGTCGTGTGACAATGACGCGACTTAGAAACTTAATACGTCACTAGCACTCTGTTATGTTAGATTCTCTAAGGAGTTGGGTAACGGTCAACTTTCAGTTTCATTCGACGGTATCTCCCTGGAGCCATCATCATTCTTGCGTTAGCCCCGGTCGACCCGAAGCCTTAATTTCAGAGCCCGCTGAAGTAAGTAAGAGAAGTACGGTTAAGTATGATGTGGCTTGGTTTTTAAGCTATATTTTGAATCTTACTAACTTTCATCCTAGTCCTATCCCCCCCCCCTTTTACGCCCTTTATCACGATCAAAGGTAGACTATCAATATTTTAATAATAAAATTATCAGGATATCTTCAAAATGACAAATTTTCATACCCTATTACCCTCCTTAAACCCCCCTTTTCGTGATAAAAGGTAGCCTATGTACGTTCCCAAGCTCTAATTCACCTCTGAACCAAATTTCATCAAGATCGGTTCAGTGGTTTAGGCGTGAAAGCGTAACAGACAGACAGACATACAGAGTTACTTTCGCATTTAATATTAGTAAGTAAGTATTGATTGCGAGCGACTGATGGAAAGTGGTTACCGTGGCATATGGACGTGTAAAACACCAGGGGAGTCACACTCGTGCTGCCGACCCTGTAAACACAAAGAGTTACACACAGCGTAGAAGACAAAGCAGGAATAGCATTTGGTCTGCTCACTGACAGCACAAAAACTCTCCAGTGAGCTCTGGCTACCCTACTCACCGCCGGGAACACAACACGAGGTTATTATGGCCGCGGTATTCTGTACTTCCCCAGTCGGAATGCTCAATTGGACGGTTATACTGTCGTGTCCTATCTCCTACAATACTACAATTCATGCATAAAATATTTGCACTGAGCGGGCATCGAACCCGGGCAGTCGAGTCGTCACGCAACTGACGTTGTCATCAATAAAGCTTACATACATATATTAATTAAGTTCTTTTTTTATAAGTACTACAAGACTGTGTTGCAATTACGAATCGACAGTTACGGTAACAAGTGCGCCCTACTTGCTACAGCTGTTTATAAATAAACACTCAGTATACATTTTAACTATTTAAGGCAAAACACCCAATGGTAGACAGTTTAAGGATGAATTAAATTTCACTCTACAAAATTACACATTTTTTTTACTGTTAAAGCATAATTTAGACTTTAACTTTAGCAGATAAAATCTTTTAAAAACTAACATATTTTTACTTTAAATACAATCATTGTGCACATGATCGTAAACACCAATAGTCGACAATCACTTAAAATTGGTAGAAAATCTAGCCAAAAAAATATGGCAATGGTCTACGTAGGTCAGTAAGTTACAAATTTATAACATCCGCACTAAAAATAGTGATAATCATTATGAATAAACAAAATATCACACCTATTAAGAATCACTACACTTAATAAAAGCTTAAGAAACAACTGGCGCCAGTTCTAAATTCACAGACGACAGTGTTGCGAATTTTGAACATGTATTATACATGCCATTAGATGTCTTTTAAGTTAATAGTCAAGTAAACAAGATACTTACTTTTCTTACAAAAAAGCTTTATCGAAAGTGTCGACTATTGGGTCAGTGTCGACCATTGAGTCTTTTACCTTAGTTGAATACACACATTTTACTAACGGTAAAACGTTACGAAATGTTGGTAACACCTGCTTTCAACTGTTTGTAGGAGTTTTATTGGTTTAAATACTAGTGTCATAAATACTACCATAGGTAGATAGTAGAACCATAGGTAGAAGCGTCGGTAGCTTAATGGTTAAGGAGGCGGCCTTACGATTGAGAAGTCCCGGGTTCGAAATCCTGGCCATTACACTACCGACGTGAACCCTCTCCTAGCACAAGCAATTTAGCTTAGTTGGAGGGGTTAGAGGGAATGTGAGTAATTTCGATAATTCTGGTTGCTAAGATTATTTTAATATAAAAACAAAATATTTAAAAAAAAAAACATTTCAAATTTCAAGTACTTACTTCAAAAACATAGGCCTTTCATTCAAACTTTCAATCCTTGTTTATCCCTAAGAGTGTTTTCACACTCATCCGAAATCCGATATCCGACATCCGATATCGGAGGAAGTCAAATGTATGAGATATGTATCTTCACATTGTCCAGCCTGGAAACGGATCGAGTGATAAACCACTGTTTTGGCCCGATATCGGATCACAAAGAGAATAAAACAGCAACTGCAAACAATTTACGACCTTAATGACATTTGCTTTGTTACGTGTCTTTTCGGCTTAATTAATGACGCTGATCACGAATAAAAGAAAAAAAAAACTCGATACCAGGTCATGTTAATAGAGGTCGAAAATTGCTTGCACCTTTTTGTTATTTTATGCCTAGCATCACTAACTAGTCTGTGCTTTCGAGCAAATGGCCGTTTCGGGCCGATTTAATCGGATAATGTGATAACAGCACAAGGTGTCGGCTATCGGCGTCCGACACCGATATCGAATATCGGATATCTGATGAATGTGAAAACGCTCTAGGGGTGGAATTTCGTAAAATCCGTTCTCAGCAGATGTTTACACCCTATAAGGACACTACCTGCCAAACAAGTTTGTAGGTGTTGTAGTTTTTAAGATTTCATGACAAATTAGTAAGTGCTATTTCTCTTCTATTATATTTATAGACTAGCTGTTACCCGCGGCTCCGGCTCCGCCCGCGAGGATGTCGGTTCTGCATGAAAAGTCTCAGCCCGATCGATTTAAAATTGACAAAGTTTTATACAAACTTTCATCCCCTATTTTATCCCCTTGGGGGTAGAATTAATCAAAATCCTTTCTTAGCGGATGCTTACGTCATAACATCTACCAGCATGCCAAATTCCAGCCCGTTCTGTCCAGTGGTTTGGGCTGTGCGTTGATAGATCACTATGTCAGTCAGTCAGTCACCCTTGAGTTATATATATTTAGATTACAAAACAATCCGCACGCTACAGGGCCTCGGTTTGTCTAGCGAATTGGGTCCAAGATAGTTGTTCTGAGAACTAGTATCTGTTCCGTGTCCTGTACATCTGATGGACTGAATTCTTATGCAATACATTCGCACCTACACAACTTACAATAAAACTATTGATAACAATAGTAATATAACATCGTGACATATAACAATGCGTTATAAGTTATATAACAAGGCCATAGGGCGGAGATAAGATCACGAATTATAGCATGGCGGTGTGCCAGTGAAAGGAAATTAAGCGATATCGTAACAAAACGTTTCGGTTTGGTCAAGAATAGTCAACATATTGTACTGTTTAGTTAGTTAATTTTTTTTGACGGTAACAGAATATATTTGGCGAGATATTTTGAACCCAAATCGCGAGACGAGCGACCGCTAGGCGAGTGTAAATTGGTATGATATAATCTAAGATTTGAGCTGGCCTCTAGACGTGTGCAACACCAGGGGAGTCACACTTGTGCTGCCGACCCTTTAAGCACAGAGAGTTTCTGTTCCATCAGTGTAGAAGACAAAGCAGTACACGCATTTGGTCTTTCCACTGACAGCACAAAAAGCACTGATGCTGAAAAGATCGATACAAGCTTCATAGCAGGCGGTACCCATTTGTAAATCTCAAACCCGATGAAAATTAATGGGTCGGGTTTTTACTTTTCATAATTTATTTTATATTTAAATTATGTCAACGTTATTGCCTAACCAAAAATACAAATTCAGGGCCAAACCCAAATACAGACAGCTGTATAAGTTAAAAGCATATTTGGACTAAACTTATACAATATTGGTGCACCTGTGTACGCAGATACGTTGTGTAATAAGTAAAAGTATGTATGTATGTATTGGACCTAAATTACACGAATGATTTGGCAATGAGCCTCTAAAGATACTAGTGAATGTGCAGTCAACATCAGATAGATCTTAATGAACAAAGTGCTCAATCAATTAATCAATTAACCCACTGTAGTCCACTGCTGTACAAAGGCTTCTCCCAGTGTGCGCCATTTCGTAAGATCCTCCGCCTTCCACATCCAGTCCGTCCCATCCACCTTTTGCAGGTCATCATCATCAAGCCAGGGGGCGTCCTACCCTTCGTTTGCCTTCTCGTGGTCGCCACTCTAAAGTTCTCAAAATTATCTTAATTCCTTTGTTTACCCCCCGTCCTGATGACGGAGTAATCTGGTATTGAGTACACTTTTAGTTCGGACAATAATACAATTTAAATCAATAAAACAGGTTGATTTTTCTCTTAATACCTTGCTGGATGATACCTTATTCTATATTATATTAGAATAGTTCGCAAAAATATCGGTAGATGCTCCACTGTCGCCTCAAAGATAGATATAGAAGGAGAAATTTGAATTAGTTAGGGCGAGGTCTGGTAGCTTAGTGGTGAAAGCGTTGCCCTTGTTAAACAAAGATCGCGGTTCAAACCCTGTCTAGACCGATTCAATTTTCTCTCTTAAATTCGATTTTAATATCTAGCTTGAAACATGCTAAATAATGTATTTTTAAACATTGTAGTCAAGATGTTTCTGACGTTAAACTGAACTGATAAGGTTTATTAGATGTGAAAGCGTGATGTGCACCTCAAAGGAGCAAAAAATTCTCTTTTAAATTTTATCTACTAAGTAGATATTATATATATTATTTGACTAGCTTTTGCCCGCGACTCCGCCCGCGTGGATGTCGGTTATCGTGACCGAACATAGCCTATGTTCTTTCTCAAGGTCTAACCTACACCTATACCAAATTTCATCAAAATCGGTTGAGTGGTTTAGGCGTGAAAGCGTAACATACAGACAGACATACAGAGTTACTTTCGCATTTATAATATTAGTACGGATTCACAATGATAGCATTAAATAGTAGATTGTTCAACAAGGGACTAAAACAAGCCATAATGACACGAGATGTTTTAGCCACGCGAGCGAAGCGAGGGTGGCTAATAGTTCGAGTGTCATTATGGTTGTTTAGTCCCACGCTAAACACTCTACTTTTCACTTTGAATGCGAGGAAAAAAAGCGACGTTTTATACAAAATTATTATATTAAAAAAAAAATTAAGAAGTAGGCAAATATCTTTTTCAACCTAAATATATTAATTTATCATATCGATAACGGGGTAAAGCCTCCGTGGCGTGGCGGTAGTGAACGCGGTCGCTACGCAGGAGGCGTGGGTTCGATCCCCGCTCAGTGCAAATATTTGTATGCATGGATATGGGTATTTGCATTGGTCTGGGTGTTTCTATGTATAATATGTACGCATTTACAAAAAAAAATATCTAAGTATGTTTATCCGTATTCTAGATTCCATAATACAAGGTAGTAAAGCTATGCTTACCATGAATCTAGATAGCGTTGTGTGAAATGTTGTGGAATATTTATTTATTTTTATTTATTTATAATATCAAAGTTTCTAAGTTGCACAACTAATTGATGTAGGCAAGTAATTGGTGATTACAACGCAAGCTTATTACGAATAATCTATTCAAAATTCAAATTGCAAAGAAATTTGTCCCGCGGTTTTTTTTTTGTTGTTAAGTGACGTACGGTTAATATGCTTGCATATATATTTAGCCAACAGATACAAACTTGAAAAATAATTTAAAACTAATTGGAAATGGATAATAAAATTGAACTTATCCTTAATACTTATATAATAATTAATTAAATTAATATCATTAATCGTGGTTCACGAAATTAAATGGTATTTTTTGATTTTTCAAATGTAATTTGAGGTTATTTCTATACACAATCACTAAAAAGGTGATAATCCTCCCATTTACAAACACAGTAATTGGCTGTTTAGGAGTTATCAAAGTAAATTAAAAAAAAAAATACTTTAGTCCCTAGAGATTAATAAGGAACTTTAGTCCCGATATGCAGGGACTAAAGTAACATTTTAAGAGCATGGGAAGTGAAAAATAATTTGTTATTATAATAAATAGACAGATTAACACTATCGTATTGGGAACAACCTGTCAAGATAGATGTTTTCAGAAATAAATAAATACATATTTTTTGATAGAAAATATTAAAACCTTTTGCATGCCAAATATTCAAATCGATTAAAAGCCCCTGCAAGGCAAAGATCGCGGGTTCAAAGCCCGGCCAGACCAATTCAAACTTTTCCTAAATTTTTATTTTATACCACTTAGGTGGCAAACACGCACACGACCCACCCGTTGGAAAGTGGTTACAGTGGCCTATGGACGTATGCAACACCAGGGACGCGGGTATACACTTACGCTGCCTACCCTACATTTAATCGATTAGATATTATGTAATTGTAAAGTGTCGTATCTATACATTGGAGATATTTACAGAAAAAATTGGGTTATGTTAGTATGGACGCAAAAACTATTGAACGGATTTTAAAGTTTTTTTTTTTTAATTTATTTGCAATGGACTTGGGCATTAGCAGTAACGTTATATAATACCCCACAACAGGTGAGCAGAGCTGAAAGTAGATAAATCAATGTATAGTAGTGTTTAGTAGACTGTGCAGAACTCACCACGGGTTTCTTGTGCCGCTGCCCGAAGAAGAAGTCTTGTTTATGATACTGTTGGGTTCTTACAACACGAGTGTGTTTTAAAAAAACGAGCCGTAGGCCAGTTTTTTTATATTATCACACGAGTGTTATAAGACCAAGTTATGTACAGTGTCATACACTACTTTATCTACTCTCATACTATAATACATAAACTAATTTATTTTACAAACAAAACCAAACTTTGTTTAATTTAAATGTAAACTGTTGGCGCCATGGCGCAAACATCGATTGCGCATGCGTGTTTCTTTTTTTTCCGTATCGGCGGATTCTTTTTTAAAGTAGAGGTTCAGTCCAGATGGAGGTTATATAGGTGTATCGTTATGATTAAAAAGTTATTTAATGATATAGGTGTCCATACAAGACCTGTATCGTAATAAAACTTTTTTTTGGCCTGTGCGTAATGTTTGTCATAAGAGTCTTGATTTCAATTTCATAAACTTTGTATTATAGTATCAGAGTAGATAAAAATATATATGTCGCAGTCACGTTGTAAAATCGGCCGTATTACATTACGGCTAGCTGTTATCAAAAATAGGTCCTTTGAAATGCGGCGGTTCAACGAGTAGCCGGATTGAATCCGACTTGGATAGGTTAGGTTAGAAGGTATAGCCTTCGTGGTTATTTTTTTTCGTAACCATTGCAGAATTAAATCATTTTTAACGTATCGTATAATGACAATCCGGCTTAGTCATTGGCTGTTGTGTATGTTGTGTCGGATGGAGATCAGCCCTACCCCTTAGTCCCCTTCTGCGACACCCACAGGAAAAGCTGGGGTGGTGCTATTCTATTAGCCTGGCCCTATTCGATTCAGGAACCAACACGGTCCGTATCTAGGAATTATATTATTTTAATAATACATTTAATGTGTTGTTTATTGTTCCAGACTGAACCATGTGGCGAATTCTGCTATTCGTGGTGATTGCGACCGCGCGTTCCAAGCAACTACCCGCCACCACTGGTGAGAACCATCTCTTATATTTATTTAACTACTAGCGACCCGCCCCGGCGTCGTTCGGGTAGCAAAACCGTTTCTGTGGATTTCGTACGGAACCCTGAAATTCTTTCCTTCACCTTTTTTTTTAAATATTTTCTCACAATCCCTAAATTTGCCATGGCTACTCATCAATACGAGTTCACCTCGTCTTATGGTAAGTTAAAAGTAAATTCAAATGGTGATAACAAATTAAGGAATGTAAAATAGTAAAATGACATTCTGGAATGATAAAATTGATTACAACACAACGCGTTGAACTCTTTTGATCCAGTATTATACCCGTCCGAAGAGGCGATGAATTTGGCGAGTGCACGAACCAGGTTAAAAATCTGGGACCTCCGTCAGAGGCTCGTCTGTCAATCAGCAGGTACACCGGCTTGCAGGTGAAGTTGGTAGTGTAGTTCTATATACGCTATTTCATTTTAATTATTAAGATTTGTACTCTCTGTCTCCCTTGCTGGATCGATCCTGTTCATCGCAAATATTTGTGTACAAGAACATGGGTTTTGCATTGGTCTGGGTATTTCTATATCTAAATATGTTGAACCGCATTCTAGATTCCATAACACAAGCTAGTTAAGCTATGCTTACCATGGGTCTAGATAGAGCTGTATGAAATGTTGTGGCATATTTATTTATTTAATCATGTGTAAGAAAATGTCGCAAAAAGTAGAAAGACTATACATGTATAATGCACAATGTCCAATGTTCAAGGTCCAATATTTCAATGTACAATATTCATTATAACATTGTCGCATAGGTTCGGAATAGTGAAAAACAGTGAAATAAATAAATAATATAGCGAATAGCGATCGAATTGAGAACCTCGCCTTTTCTTGAAGTCAGTTAAAATATAATGTACAATGTACAATTGTGGGAAGAACATTTTCTTATTAATTGTATACTATAAGGGCAAAACAAAATAATATAGCAATATATAAATCGAATTAAAGAGAAAAAGTTTAATCGGTCTAGGCGGGGTTTGAACCCGCGATCTTTGCCTTACAAGGGCAATGCTTTGACCACTAAGCTGCCAGACCTCGCAAATCAATTCAAATTTCTCCTTCTATAACTGTCTTTGAGGCGACAGTGGAGCATCTACCGATATTTTTGCGAACTATCGATTCGAATAAATGATTTTTCGATAATTTAATTTAATTTAGCATGATAAATGCCAAAAATTTAATTCGAAATATAGCAGTATAATTGAATCAAAACCCCCTTTTTTTTGAAGTCGGATAAAACAAACCGTTTTACACATTTTCAGCGTATCAAACACATCTTCTAATATATAAAATTCTCGTGTCACAATGTTCGTTCGGCTCGACTGATTCTTATGAAATTTTCTATGCATATTCAGTAAGTTTGAGAATCGGCTTCTATCTATTTTTTAATACCCCGATCCGCGATAACCGACATCCACGCGGGCGGAGCCGCGGTCAACAGCTAATACAATATAAGTCTAATCCCAAATCATACCACCTTTAGGTACTCTACAAGCGGTCAAAACCCGCCTCCATATAAAAAGTGACACCTATACTCGTAAGTACCAAGCTTGGTGTCCGGCGAACCCAGGCCGTTGACCCTGCGCGCGCGCAGCGTCGGCGCCCGTTTTTATATGGAAGACACTGTCTTTGAGACGTTTTGCACAATGATGCTTGGTTATACTTATTTTTATATGCATATACTCACGCCCCGAAGGCGAAAGCAGAGATGAATTAACACCCACATTTCTTTATGATTTTCAGTCCCATGTATAGGCGGCGTGCCTGTTACCGTCTACCGGGCACTTTGTCGTGGGCTATATGTTAACTGTCAGATGGACATTAACACTGATCTGTTTAATCCCTAAAAATATATTGCTTGCATAGGCCATAAAAGGATTCTAATGTTTTAATGTCATTGTTCTAGCTCGTATAGTGAACTCGCGGCGATGAGTCAGTCACAGTCCTTCGGAAAAGGCCTTTTATAATGCCGGTATTGGAGTGTTCGTACTTCATATTCGAACCTAATTCGTTTCCTGTTCCACGCGTCAGCGGTATAAAAATAAAACACATAATTTCAACTTGAACTGGAATAGGAAAACAATCGATGGAGGAGAGTTCGGGTCAGTTGGTGATCGAGGAATCAGCGAGACTTCTTCGAGAAGATTGAACGAATTATAAAGTGTATCAGACTGTTTATACTGGAGACTGATGGCACTTGGTGGAATCTGCTACACATATTGAATAATTTTAAACCTTTGAAATCAAACCTTTGATAATGCGGTGAGGCGAAACCGGTCAGGTTAAAAATAAAAATAAAATAAAGTGTGGAAAAGTACAAGTGTTATAATTATTCAATATATAAAGTGTATCAGATACCGCGACCACCTCTTACGCTTTAGTAAAAATCAAATCCCCTAAAACTCGTTTAGGAGTGATATAATTACCAATTAATATATTAATATTACTGAAGCTCGTCTTATGATTTAAAAAACCTCAATATATCGACGAGCAGCTGTGGAGTTGAGCCCCCAACTCAACAGTACACGACGGCGGTGTCTTGTAAACTCACGCTAATGATATGCCAACCCGCGGATGGGTCCTCTACATAATAATAGACGTTCGTGCTTGACTGTTAAGACGTCACCGCCGTTCCGACTGTCACGATAATCACAGGCTACAACGATAAAGGTACGATTTCGTAACTGACCGCAGACCGCAGCAGCACAACAGCCGTGATATAAATATTGTTTTATTATTTTCATCAATTCAATGACATAGTTTTATATAATTATATATTCATTTGACATTCTTTGAAACTTTGCATGCCAATTTTGGTGAAATACGTTAAGCTACCTATTGTAATAACCGAATATTAATATTAGTGTACCGTATTTCGTGCGAATAAATTATCATCATTCATTCATTCATTCATAAACTTGACTGTGATAATACTGGCCAGGGCCTCCATTCTACTAAATTAAAACCATTGTCATACCATAGACACTGCAAAAATACGCATTTAATTTTAAACTTTAAAGTCATGGCATTACATTCTAATATCAAATGGCTTTTTGTAGAGTGAATGAAAAGGGAAATGTGACACTCTTCATTTAATTTTGGAATTTAAGATTATAGCATTAAAGTCTAAAATTTAATGCCATTTATTGCAGTGTCTGTGGTATGACAATTGATTTGGCTTTAGTAGAATCGAGGGCCAGGTGCGCTCACTGTTTGGTAAACGATCAATGGGTTAAGTTACCTAGGCGGAGGTTACAACTGGGATGGGTGAGCGTTTAGTGGTGTTATATCTAAGCGCTTCCGTGCTTCGGAGGGCACGTTAAAAGTCGGTCCCGGCTGTCAACAGTCGTTAGGTCGAGACGGAGGCCTATATGGGCGACCTGAACAACTCTGTCACAGGTTGGCCACTAACTACACGAAAAGAAAGAAAGAAAGATTCTACTGTTATACTAAAATTTAAACATTCATTCAGAAAAAAACATTGATGACAGTCTTCACGCATGGAGCATCAAAAAAAACATTTAAAAATTGCATTACGATACAGCTTCAGCTGGAAACAAGGAGGTGTCAATGCACTTTTTCTCTACATAATCTGTGGACGCGGTGTAAGGATAACCTTTCAAGGCTCAACTTTTTTGTCATTTAAGCTAATTATATGAATTATTTCATGAGATTAGATGTAGTATATAAAAATGCACATAATTTGGTCTTAAAACACCCAAGAAGCCTTAATAATATTAATTTATTGCGGCTTCTCAATGGTTCCATTCACCCGTTTCGAAGTCTAACAAGTATCTAATGTGTGTGAAGGGACGACACCTCACCGACCGCGCATATAATCCATAAAATTAAAAGAGCTGATACTCTCGAAATACGCTCATTTATCTAGATCAATAACACTGCTGCCCTTCTAGACAAGTGGCAATTCGCTAACCGGCGTTTGGTGGAATAGAATGACGAATATATGGGATTTGACGTATATGACAGTCGTTAACGCATGTCAAATACGTCAAATCGCATACATTCGTCATTCTATTCCATCAAACGCCTAGTCTAGAATTGCCACTTGTCTAGAGGGGCTGGAGATAGGCCTATTCCAATGTTGGGAGGCTTTGGCATACTTGAATGAAATTTTGAAGCATTTACTATGCTAACTTTTCAAATCGATTAAGATAGGAAAAAGTGAATGCTCAGGTGGGACCTCCTACTGTTTCCACGCTGGCCAGTCGAGTTGGTACAGTGTTTATTTCGAGTTTTCCCTCTCTCGCAGTGATATCATCTGCGTAATTATCTATAACTATACATTAATATTTCTTTCTCATACATAACTTTTTCGTCGCCACGTCTACTCATTTCGTTACCTCAAAGACAAATATAAAAGGAGGAATTTGGATTGGTTCGGGCAAGGTCTGGTAGCTTAGTGGTAAAAGTATTGCCCCTGTAGGATAAAGATCGCGGGTTCAAACCTCGCCTATTCCGATTCAAACGTTTCCTATCTTAATCATACATTACTTGTTAAGCTTCATCATTCATCAAACGGCATCATTGAGAGGCCGCAATGAATTAAATTAAAAATTTAATTAAATTTGACATTTCAATTTTGAATAGATTATGCGTATTAAGCTTGCGTTGTGTATAATAAATTAATAATTAATAATTTAATGATGTAATTGTAAAATTTAATAAATTTATTTGTAAGTGAAATGAATAAGTTTTAAATATAGCTGTAAGATATAAAATGTAAGCTGTATCATTGTTAATATAAGTAATAAGTATAATAAATCATTCTATTTACATCTTGCATGCACTTGTATGTATATAAAATATTATACTCATACTGTTGATTGATGGCACTTGGTGGAACTTGCTACACATCTTTAATGAAAACACTTGTACTAATCCACATTATTTATTATTATCCTGACCGGTTTCGCCTTACCGCATTATCAAAGGTTGATACATGTTTTTTGAATATCAAATATCATTTAAAGTAATGTAATGAATAAATTAATGAAGGATAATTCAGGATAATAATAAATAATGTGGATTAGTACAAGTGTTTTCATTGAAGATAAAATATTATCATCTAATTTATATAAAATTCTCGTGTCACAGTTTTCGTTGCCATACTCCTCCGAAACGGCTTGACCGATTATCATGAAATTTTGTGGGCATATCGGCTAGGTCTGAGAATCGGCCAACATCTATTTTTCATACCCCGATTCGCGATAACCGACATCCACGCGGGCGGAGCCGCGGGCGACAGCTAGTATTCATATATATTTCACGGGCCGCTGTATCTGCTGCATGCGTTTGCTGCTGTTATCTGCAGTCGGCTATAAACTCATTCCTTTATTGCCGCCTGTAGCGACAAAACACAAAAGAATTATAATACAAAGTTTAACTTGTAGTTGAACTCTGAACAACGCATGCGTGACACAAATCGAGGGTAATTCACTTAATAAGGCGGTTGTAAGGATATTCGCGTCAAAGCACACTGTCTTGATGGGTAATCTGAGCGAGGCGAGGTATTCGACTGTCAAGTCTGAGGTTGGGAGTTTGATGCCCGCTAAGACATTTGTTTAGGGCTTCACCTCCCCGTAACCCCTTAGATGTTCGTATGGTAACCGGGACCAATGGCTTAACATGTGCTTCAAAATACGGAGGTGTCTCAATACCTTAAGAATCGTCACCCATCCTAAGACCGGGTTTAGCTAAGTGTTACTTAACCTTCAGTAACTACTTAGTCAGGAGCCCTTACCCCATGAAACTGTAGGTATATAAATTCATTTGTATTTGCCTGGGTATATATTAACATAAAAATATTTAAGTTTGTTTATCCGATTCGAATACCCTCTGATCGATGATAGTACTTGTTTGCGGCTTTAGTTGTACAAAGAAAAATCGCTTCACTTTTTCGAAACGCTTCTACAATCAGCAATTTCAATAATTAACTATTGTACAAAGTACAGTTACACGACACGTGTATTTACTGTGGGAACCTAGTGTAAAATTGATGGATACACATGACTGAAAATGTCCTAATACGGCCCCCATTTGCTATACACAAACCAGTGCATTTTAATCGGAGTTCCGTATAAGTTATTTTTGAAGTGAAAACTTCTTTAGCGGCGTTGGATGGGTGAAAAGTGTTAAACTCGCGTCAGGATCGCTTGACCTTTGAAGCGTAACCGACGACTGATGTCATACAACATTAGCTATAGACTGTCTATTTTGCAAGATACGATAAATAGCATCGTAGTCGACTTTAAGTCCTTACGTACCAACCTGTCTGCTCAGCGTAGAAACTGTAGGCCAAAGCATCCCAACATTGGGAGAGGGTTATGTCCAGCTGTGGACTATGATAGGTTAAACCAGGATTCCCCAAAGTGGGGTACGCGTATGGGTTCGCCATTCGCCATACTTGAGCTTTTTGTACCTATCACCTTTTTATAACTTTAAGCATCACAGATTTAGAGCACGAGTATATTTATCACCCGACTGACGAGAAGGAGGGTTTATCTTACAATTAGTTACCGTTATGGGTGCCATACAAATATGTTATTTTGTCTATACGTTGTACACTTTCTATCGTTATATATATGCATAAGTTACATACATACATATCATTTGTAATGCTTTCGGAGTGCGTAATAGTTATTACAATAATTTAATGTACTCGTAAGTATTCGTTACATGTTTGTTGAAATTGTACGTTATTTTTTTATGAATACGGTGTAAATTTGACGTAGTATTGTAGATTCCATTTTTTACAGTATTTGAGTTATAATATAACTAGCTGTTGACCGTGGCTCCGCCCGCAATGCTGGTTATCGTGACCAAATATATTTTTTGTCCTTTCCCAAGCTTTAATTTATCATATAAGTGTACCCAATTTCATCAGGTTTTCTTATAAATTGATATTATTTATTAATATGCATATTGCACATATTTCCTTTTTTCGTAATAAAACATAGCATATATATCCTTCCCCAAGCTCTAGAGTCCATCTCAGGACCAAATGTCATCAAGATCGGTTCAGTAGTTTAGGCGTCAAAGCGTAAAAGACAGACAGACAGATTTAAACCACTACATTCACTATTGGGTATACCCAATAGCAATCACGCAATGATACCGTTATTTAACTCAGTTGCGTTTAATTCTTTCACGCAATTACTGAAAAATGCGTAAGAATCTTATTAAGTCATAATATCTAGGTATCGTAATAATAATATAGTAACCGGCATATATAATGAACTCAGTCAAGTCCCAAAACATACCCTAAACGCGCCGTATGTTTTTTTTGTGGTACTAAAGTATAGACAAAATGTAAATTTAAAGATTCAAACCGTGCAAGTTTAAGAAGTCGGGTTTACGATCAAGAGGTCCGACATTCGAATCCTGGCCATTACACAACTGACTCCTATCACAAATAATTTAGCTTAGTTGGAGGGGTCAAAGGAATACTAGTTAGTTGACACTAATATTCTTTGAAAAAAAAAGGGTCGAAAACGTACATATCCATAGATGAGGTCAAAAAAAAAACACGGGTTGCACTCCGGGAGTGCCGGCAGAAGTGAAAACTTTTTCTGTCTTTCTTTCTTCCTTAAATACAGAGAAAAAAGATAAAAAAAACATACCATACCATACCATACATATAATATAGCGCCAATCATAGAACCTATCACTAATTTTCTGCTAATTTTCTGTTAGAAGAAATTAATAAATAACAAACAGAAAAAGTAATCACAAAAAGTAATAAATTACAAACAGGAAAAAATAATCAAAAAATAATAAATTACAAAAAGAAAAATAATCACAAAAAGTATCAGAAGCCCAGGTTCGAACCCGGTACTACTTGAAACCAGTCAAAGCCCGCTAGGCTACAACGCTTCATGTCTTATCTTGCTAAATAAACAGTCTGTTAATGTTATATGACGTCAGTCGTCGGTAACGGTTCAAAGGTCAAGGGATCCTGACGCGAGTTTAACAATTTTTATCCCATCCAACGCCGCTAAAGAAGTTTTCACTTCAAAAAGCCGTATTGGTTCCCGGTGGAGTAAAAAAGCGCCACCCCATCACTTCCTGTGGGTGTCGTAAAAGGGACTAAGGGATAGGGCTATGCTCCATCCGACAGTCACCGTTGACGGCAATAGGCTCGCCCCCTATTACGTGGGACCGAAAATCATACTAGGTATTAATTCACCTATGCTTACCCCGCCGGGGATTTAAAGGCGTGAGTATAATTATGTATGTCTAAATTGAAGTCGTACGGGTAGCCAATGAAATTTCGCTTTGATGCTGTCCTAACACGGTATTTTGTCCACAGAACTATCAACAACAGTGGGCACGGCGACCGAAGCGGAAACTACGACCTGGCCCAGCTCCGTAGCAACCCTGGACACGATCACGGTAGCGTGTGAAAAGGACAGCATGCACGTCACCGTGGGGCTGGCGAAATCAAACTCAATGTATGACTAACTATTAATTTATTTAGGTACTAACGGTTAGGTTGCTTACTCAGCTCTGTGGTGTAGATGTACCGAATGCTGTGCGGAGGAGAGGGAGGGAGTGCGGGTTCCCTTCCCGCTAATATGGCTGTTTGCATTAGTCTGGTCGTGCCTTGGAGAGCACGTTAAGCCGTCGGTCCTGCCCCTCTAGACAAGTGGCAATTCGCTAGCCGGCGTTTGGTGGAATAGAATGTCGAATGTATGGGATTTGACGTAAATGACAGTCGTTAACGCATGTCAAATACGTCAAATCCTATACATTCGTCATTCTATTCAATCAAACGCCGGTTAGCGAATTGACACTTGTCTAGAGGGGCTGGTTGTCATGCAAACATCTATGGCAGTCGTTACGAGTAGTTGGAGTCCTAAAAATTTCAACGACTGGTCTAACTGCCATACTTCGATATCGATAATGGATTGTGGATGTCAGATGAAGGTCGATTCACGGAAAATATCGAAAATCAGCCAATCCTACTCTTGGACTGGGAAAAAAGACAACAGACTTCGAGGTGAAAGCTTCAGAGGCGACTGGGAATAACGCTAGGATGAAGAAGAAGACTAGCTGTTAGGTTACTCCATGACCACCGTCCTCCATGAGCGCAGGCCTGGGAGTGACAAGTGCAACCGCCTGTCACTCTAGCAAAAACGGAACGGGGCGGCAATCGGTGCAAGATGGGGACACCTTGGTTCTTATACCCGAGAGGCCGTAGAGGAGAGAAATGTCTTAGGCAATCTAAGACCTGAAGCCCCAAGACGGTATGCGGTTTAAGTCGGTTCAAGTCCGACTTAACAGCTGGGCGAGGGATGACGAGGAGGTAACCGACGAGATTCGAAATACACTGAAACACTGAACAGCCTGCAACATTATATCAATTTTCATGGCTTTAATGAAGCCTTATCTCAACCAGTGTATCTTTATTTCTTCTCACTCCTATTGTACTCCATCTGACCATCTAACCCCGAGAGAAAAGCCACTAGAACCTTGTCATCAATCAGTACGTGTACAGTGCAGGTGAGATAGTCTTAAGTCGCAAACAACTTTTATACCCTATTTATCCTGGAGATTGTTTTTTTCTCACTCACTGGAGAGTTTTTGTACTGTCCGTGCGAAGACCAAAGGCTTATCCTGCACTGAAAACACAGAAACTATCTGTTCTTACATGGTCGGTAGTACGAGTGTGACTCCCGTGGTGTTGCACACATCCATAGGTCACGCTAACCGTCAGCTTTCCATCAGCTCAGCATGTACCACCTAAGTAGTCTAAGAAGCAAGTGGGCCGCGTTATGATTAATAATAAGCAATATTTTTTTTATTGAATTTTTAAACATATTTCATGCTAAATATACAAATGGATTTAAATGGAAAAAAAATGAATTGGTCCAGACGGGGTTTGAACCCACAATTTTTGCCTTTGATCCTTTGAATTTTTTCTATGTGATAATTTTGTAAATATTCTGTTGTAACTCTATTGCATGCTTGATACTATATAGAATGATATGGAATATAGTATATAATTTTAATAAATAATAACAAATAATATAATAATAATAACTAATTGTAATTAAAATATGAAAACGTGACTGTAATATGTAATTCTAAGTCTAAATACTGTAATTGCTTGATTTTGATATTGATTTATTAATTTATATTGTGACAATTCTCTCTTGACGACTTTCAAATTCGATATCTCTTCTAATAAGTAAATTCTAATAATGACAAATTGTAATGTAATATCACGTAATGTTATATAATTCAATATAAATTTGCTGTGCCCAAACCGGGCTTCATGTTGAGACCTAAAATAACTAAACACCTGTAACATACTCATCAACGCAAATAAATACTTTGACTTTGACTTTTAAATAGATTTGTATATTCAGCATGAAAAATGCTTCAACATTTTTTTTTTAATTTTTCTTTTTTTAATTTTTTTTTTTAATTCAAATTATATGATTGAAAAATCGTTCATTGATTCCGATAATTCGTAAGAATGTCGCCTCAGAGACAGATATAGAGGAAGAAATTTCAATTGGTTAGGGCGAGGTCTGGTAGCTTAGTAGTCAAAGCATTGCCCCTGTAAGGCAAAGGTCGCGGGTTCAAACCCCGCCTAAATCGATTCAATTATTGTTCTTCTTTCTTTTCGCGGGCTCGTTTTACGCATGTGGTCCCTTCATAGTTGGGCGTTTTTGCGTTATGGTTATATATATATATATATAATTATTGTTATTTAAATTGATTTACAATCTATTCCCACAACAAATGCTTTGACCACTGACCCACCGAGCCTTGCCTGAATCTGTCTAATTTTTTCTTAAATATTCGTGTTGCCCTAAACACGAATACGGTGGAGCCATTAACCGACACTCTTACGATCTATAGGAACTAATGTAATTTGTATAGATTCAGGCAAGATTCGGTAGCTCAGTGGTCAGAGTATTCCCCCTGTAAGAGAAAGATCGCGGGTTCAAACCCCGCCTGGACATATTCAATTTTTTTCTTTTCTTAATCGATTTGAATAGTTAGCATGCATTAAAAACTTCATTCAATAAGCTATTCTTTCTGTCCCCAGTGCGTACGACCAGTTCAATGGTATTGTGTACCCGGCCGGCCTGGGCAGCAACTCCAGCTGCCTCCGAGAGTATGTCTCCGAAGAGGGAGATTTGCAGTACACGCTCCCACTCAGAGGATGTAACACCATGTCCAACGATATTGTGAGTTCTATTCCTCTATATTATATAGGGCAATCCATGTGGTGACGGAGAAAGAATCACCATACCATCTCATCCGAAGGGGTTTTTTTTATGTAGGACACGTCAATTTGACTTCACCTCGCCTGATGGTAAGCTGAAGGCAAAGTGTCAGGAAAGAGGGTCACCATTACATACACGTACCATGTTAACAATGGTGGCACTCAGCTTGACGGCCTCATGAGATGCTTTTTCACGCTTCGCTTAAAGGACCCGGGACTGTAGGAAGAAGGAAACACGTGAGCTGGCAAGGAGTTCCAGGTCTGAATGGTGTGACAAAGAGGCGACTGACGGAACAATACGCAGACGGTATCACTGCGAGAGAAGGAACACTCGAAATAAAACCCTGTACCAACCCGTCTGGCCAGCGTGGACACTGTAGACCAGAGCCTCCCAACACTGGGAGAGGGTTATGTCCAGCTGTGGACTGTGATGGGCAAATTGATTGATTGATATCTAGGGTATCGTTGGTCAGCTTGATCTGTCCTAAAATCTAATCATTTTTAACATTCTTACTATGTAATTTTAATTTTAACTCTTAAAAAACCGTTCTGACCCACCTTTTGACCTCCTTTTTTGCAAACGCTAGAATTTAAAAAAAGCCCTATGAAGAGGGCCCGATTTTGATATTAGTAATATGTGTAACTAATAACATTAAAACAAATCAAAAGCGTAACGCTCATAACTCAAAAACTACCCAACCAATTTTCATTGGTTTTTTTTTAAAATGAAACTAAGTCCAAAGGGGTGCAGAAAAATAGGACATCAAAAACAAACGGGCGGAGTCGCGGGAAAAAGCTAGTATTTCACATAATTGGTTAGATTTTTTTATTTTTGCGCATTGGTGTACGGTGTACTGGTGTATGGTTGCGGACCATAACTTGTGTCGAATGAACTCCCTGCTGTGATTTTTCCAAACGTTTAAAACTAGAATATGAGGTTCTTCAAGAAGGGCATTAGAAGTTTCCCACAGGGTCAGCAGCACGAGTGTGACACCCCTGGTGTTGCACACGTCCATAGACCACGTTCACCACTTTCTATCAGGTGAGCCGTGTGCTTGTCTGCCACATAATTATGTAGTATAAAAACCTTGTCGCTCTATTTATTCCCTTGTATATCCAAAAGGGTAAAAAAAAATGTAGTAGGTATTATCAGCTCTATATAATTAGAAAGTAACTCGTAAACATAAATATTTTTGCTCCAGTTGACTTGAAGAGCGTAACAATATGTTGTTTATTACGGAGATAGTGGTAACTGCCACCACAATTATTATATACACTGCCTGATATATCTCTTGTAATTGTATGTGTACAATCTCATACAAATGTATATAAATGTTATGCCCTCTTAAACACACACTGCTGATACCGATGTTTAAGCAGTGGGCACATAAACTACATATATACATACATATGCTCACGCCTATTTCCCTCAGAGGTTAGCAGAGACCTCAGCCCGCCATTTACCTCTATCCTTACATACTACACAAGCTTCCTCTACTGACAATAAACCTATCATGCAAACCCGCCGTCGTCGAGTACTCCTGACCTTTATGGCATTTAAGCAATATTAGACGTATTAAAAAAAATTAACCGCCATTTGAACATTGTTCGTATCTGTAATCTTTTTTCTAAGATTTTGCCCTAAGCTTCCATCAGGCGAGATGAAGTCACAACAAGCCTTAATAAATAAAAACCTTTAAATCGGAAAAAGTTAACACTTAGGACGGGACTTGAAGTCGCGACCTGTCAGTCTGACTAACTGGGCACATCCTAATTTTTCCTATACACCATGAAACATGATACGTGTCTGTAATAGTGACCCTCTTTCCTGAGACTTTGCCTTCAGCTTACCTTCAAGCGAGGGGAAGTCAAATTGACGTGCCCTACTTAAAAAATAAAATACATAATTTAAAATAAAAACCCGACTGATGCTGATAAGATCGAAACATGCTTTATATCAGGCAGTACCTATTAATTTTCTTCTCATAATCTGACCCATCGAAGTTAGCTCACTTGTTGAACTTTTGAGGGCTACAACTACCCGTAACGACTGCCACAGATGTTCGTATAGCAAATGGGACCGATGGCTTAACGTGCTCTCCGAAGCATAGACCCTTAGAACTGCCAGAATATTACATTTTTCATTTCTTTAGTAATTTTTAGCCGTGACTAGTCTATGAAGTCACATAACCTTGTATTTAGTGATACAACACATATGTATGCATTTAATGCTAATAAATAAATTGCTCACCGCTTGTATTTCCTCAAGATATTCAATACGATTGTAGAATTATGTGTTTTTATGTATGAAGTAATAAGATAATGCGCTTAAACGGCCTTGTGAGGTGGTATCTAAGAATTTTAATATAGCAACTCATTTTAAATTATATTATAAAGTATTTTCTATGACGGTGATGTCATCGGGGATATATATTCACGAATGTTATTACCCAGGGGTATGCAAAAGTGAGGCTCACTACGTTTTTCCGTTATATGTAAGCATTTTGAAGTCTTATCATCATCTGAGCGTTGTACCCGGTTGGATCCGAGAATTTCACTTATTAGTTGGGGGTCTGCATACTCTTTAGGCTTTATGGGAGCGTCTGCCGTGCAGGTCCAAAGTCCCAATCCCAAAAGGAAAGTCAGACGATAAATAAAAAATGTACACGGACTACTGCAGTACACTGTACAATATACGCGCACGTAATTGGATAAAAAAAGCGTATATTCTGTGGAGTAGCTCTAAATTTACACCGTAAAAAATCCCGATTAGTGCTAAATAAATCGAAACAAGCAGGCGGTACCCATTAATTTTCATCTGTTTTGAGATTTGCAAATAGGTATCGCCTGCTATAAAGCTTATTTTGATCTTTTTAGCACCAGTCGGGCGGATTTTCAATAAAAAAAATATTATATACTTTTTAGTTATCACATATATATTTTTGTAGTCGTCTATTCAATTGCCTTCATTTTAATACCCCACTCGTTATGAGTGAAATAAATTGTTTCACTACATACATTTTGGCGTCAAAAACCCAACATATTGCTTTTGTTCATATTTTATGTAGCTAAGACCACTTGGGCAATAAATACCTTTCATTTCAGACACGAATCATTGAAATCCGTACGGTGATTTAGAAGATATGAGGTAACAAAGAATTTAATAAACCTACATACATACAAGATACGCGCGAAAAACATAACTCTTCTGGGCAGTCGGGTAAAAAGTTAAAGTAATTCGCACCACTGTCTGCCCCGCACGCTGTCAATTGATTGTTGACTAACTATTAGTCATCGATTTTATACGGTTCTAATTCATGTTTAGAGACGATTCGTCACACAAGCGATTAGTATCAGCACGATTTAATTAATTCAATATCTTTTGAGAGGAAGTTTGCAATTGATGCGATTGATTCATGTTTTTATACCACTTAAGTGGCAGATAAACACACGGCTCACTTGATGGGAGGTGGTTACTGTGGCCTATAGGCGTGCTCAAAACCAGGGGCTCTACGGCGTGATTGGCTGGTTCCCTAACAGCCGATCACGCCGTAGAGCTGCTTCGACGGCGTTCACCTTCAAATTTCACTAACCACACACGTGCTCACTGTTTTAGCGTCCCAAGACGTAATTGTACCAGTAACAGTTCGGTATACCCTTCGTACGTATATATTTTCCAAATTCGATGACTGATTACAATATAAATCTCAAAATGTTCTTCTACCCTTAGATAAGCGTTCGTCCCACGAAAATTATAGTAAGAATGAATTGACATAAATGACACTTCAACTGTCATCAAAACTTATGACTAATGACATGGAACTCTGATCTTTTAAGATCTATCAGCCACTCGCCCGAACAGGTCCCGAACCTGATTCTTCAGACCACTGGTAAACGAGACAGTGTTACTACTGCTCGCTTGAGAACTGACTCCCCAACCTTAACTTCTGCGGACCTCGCGGTCCCATCCTTCCCGGGGAACAAGTTAACGATGCGCCCCCGGCGCCATCGCAGTGGCGGTAGGTTGGCATCCTTAACCAGCACTAAATCTCCAACACGAGGATGGGTAGTTTTGTCGTCCACTTAAGGCGCTGCTGCAACAGATGGAGGTACTCGAGCGACCACCGCTTCCAAAAATCTTGCGACATCTGTTGTAACGTTTGATACCTGCTCAACCTGTTGAGCACACGCGTGCTGCCGACCTTGTAAACACAGAGAGTTTCTGTGCCGTCAGTGTAGAAGACCAAGCAGGAATAGCCTTTAATCTTCCTACGGACTGAGGGTGTGATCTCCATCCGTCATTTAATATACAGCCCATAATAAAGCACCCGTTTGACGATTTTTGTTTAGATACTTTATTTCTAATTAATTCAAAACAAATGTGTTAGGCCTTGGCCTTTAGTAGCTGAATGCACGTTAACTGCACATAGTTTAACATAAATAAGAGCAGCCAACACGGAAGGAATAAACAATATTAATAATTATTCTATTATTAATAAAGGAAGTTGTGTTTACAGAGCAATTTTTATAAAATAATCTCAAATTGTCAGATCGAAAACATTATATTACACTTTTTGCTTCACTCTACAAAAAATCCATTTAATTTTAGACTTTAAAAGCATTTCGCGTCGGTAGCTTAGTGGTTAAGAAGTCGGCCCTACGATCGAGAGGTCCCGTGTTCGAATTCTGGCCAATAAGCAATTTAGCTTAGTTGGAGGGGTTCGAGGGAATATTAGGAAATTCGATAATTTCGGTTGCGAATATTCTTATTAAAAAAAATTGCCTTAAAGTCAAAAACTGAATTGGGTATTTGCCTGTAGTTAAAATAAATTATTTAACTGAACTTTTAAATTAAGAATCGTAAAAGAGTAATAACAGTTGCATCGGTTCTTATTTCATCGTTTTTATTGATTTTTAATCATCCACCAAACCTATAATAGTAAATGATATGACTATTGAATATTATGACGTCACAAATATACCTACTTGTGGACACATCTATTGGCCCACCATTCAATAGTTTTATTTTGAATTTCGAACACAGAATTTAAAGAAACAAAAGACAATTTGGAGCCTTTGATATTAAACAATCGAATACTAAGAAAACTTGAGTTTATTCGTTTACTTGGATTTAATTCTCGAAAGTGTGATTTTTCTCTTTGGTTTTGCAACAAACATTAGGTACTTATTCTTAAGGTGAGGTTCTATCAATAATCTATGGATACTTCGCCTGAAGTCGCCGCCCAAGCTGTGGCACTTATCCAGACCGGATACAGCCAAAGAAATGTGAGTGCTCAACTTAATTTAAGTCGATCTGCGGTCCGAAATGTTTATCGGAGGTACCTAGAGACTGCCAACTTTGTTCGTCGCCAAGGAAGGCCACGATCTCGGGTCACAAAAAAAGGCATGATCGATTCATCGTGACGACCAGCTTGAGAAATCGTCACCTTACCTCCATTGAGATACAAAACCAACTTCGCGACTTCCACGGAGTATCTGTGAGCGCCCGAACTGTTCGGAGAAGGTTAGAAGAACGCGATATGGTACCACACAAACCAGCTAATGGCCCCAAACTAACGCGAACCCACCGAACAGCGCGTCTTCATTTCGCGCGCACTCATTTAAATTGGACTCAGCAGCATTGGAGCCGTGTACTCTTTTCTGATGAGTCTGAAAATGCGTTACCTGGCAATGATGGAAGGTAGATGGTCTACCGACGTAAGGGAGAGCGTTTTGCACAATGCTGCTTTCAAGAGAGGGTTGCTTATGGCGGTGGCTCATGGCCTATCTGGGGCGGTATATCCGCGAGCGGCAAAACTCAACTTGAGGTTGTTACGGGACCACGGTTGCCAACATTAAAGAAAGGTACATTCGTGAGTGCTTAGAACCTCACGTGGACTATGTGGGCCCAAATTTTCTTTTTATGCATGATAATGCAAGAGCCCATACGGCCGGCATCGACAGCGAATATCTTCGGGATAGGAGCATCACAGTTATGGACTGGCCAGCCAGAAACCCAGACATGAACCCGATTGAGCACATGTGGGACGAGCTAAAAAGACGTGTTAGGGCTCGTCAGCCAGTTGCTCAGACGATGCCGGAGTTGAAAACTGCCATAGAAGAGGAATGGGAGATGATCCCTCAAAATTTCATAAAATGGTTGATAAACCCTATGCCTAATCGTATGAGAGCTATCGTAGATGCTGAGACGAGGTCTCGGGTTCGATCCCAGGTTTTACCATGGCGCACACCAATGCCTTTTCGATGCTTTTCGAAGTTATGTGTGTATTTATCGCAGGTTTAAAGTGCCCGGTTAATGGCAATAGGCTCGCCACCTATTACATTGGGTTCTAAACTGGCGAAATGTGGGTGCTAACACCTCTGGCTACCCCTTCGGGGATATAGGCGTGAGTTTATGTTATGTTATGTTACAATTTATAACGATAACCGATATTATAACGATAACCGAAATCCACGCAGGCGAAGCAACGGGTAAAAGCTAGTATAAGATAATTAGTATATAATAGTATAGTTATAGTAATTAAAAACAAACTATCTTTGTGTAAAAGAACAATAAAAATCTTTGAACAAAAAATCCATAGTTCCGCTAAAACTTTCACAATTATAACCCTAATAGGATATAATAGGAAGTAGAATAAGTATTAGGAAGTCGGATAAGAAGTCGGAAGTCGGATACTGATGAGGATACAGTTGGGAGTGAGAGTTATAAATATGCTAGATCCTTGAGGATATCCGCGTAAAAAAGGTGATAGTACAAATACGGTTACGGTATGCAGTAGAAGTGGGAGCGAGAGGTATACCAGCAAAATCTCTCTACAACCTACTTAAAGATCTAGGCCTATTGAGAGCTACAATAAGTTCATTGCTAGGACGAATGTTTAAAGCGGCACTAGTAGGTTCGTATCAAATGTGGTTAGGCAGGGAGGGGAACTTGGGTAGTGAAGGTGAGTGTTGGTGTACATCAACAAAAGGGGCCCCTTCTAAACCTACACTTGGGTCGCAAGTCCCAGGCACTGTCCCGAGTTCCCAACTCAGCAACGCGATGGACCCGGCACCCGCACGGAATCCATGGATTGCTAAAAATATCGGTCTCACAATATGACTTCACCTCGTCTGGTGGTAAGCCAAAAATAAAGATGTCAGGATTACAGATACCGACAATTTCACAATAGTAGCCCTCAGTATTATATCCGATGCTTTTCCTCGCTTACAGAAACCGGAACTGCATATAGGAAGAAGGAAACACATGAGCCGGTAAAGAATTCCAAAAAGATAGGTACTCAGTTCTGAATCTCAATTTCTAACTACATTAGCTTTTGCATGCGGCTCCGCCCGCGTGGATGTCGGTTAAGGTGATTTTCCACCAGAGAGACGAGACGAGGCAAGGAGAGAATTGAAATTTGTATAACAAATTTTTAATCCTCTCCCAGTGCATCTTTGGTGGAAACAGTGTCGATTGACGAGAATATTGACGCCTAATTTTTGTTCGGAGTTTTCGACATTGACGCTAGAACAAAGTTATATCGAGCATTGTGTGTGAGCTATCTAAAATACATTTATATATGAAGCATACGGGCTTCATGCTACATGGCGGGGCACGGCGGTCACGCGCGAGCTCGTGAAGGCAATTTTTAGTGGAAAAGGGTCACTGCGATTTCAATTCTCTTCTCGCCTCGTCTCGTCTCGCCCCTCTGGTGGAAAATCAGCTACGCTATAATATCGGTGTTCGTTATAAATTGTAGCCTATCTGTTATTCTGATGAATAAGCTATATTATTGTAGAGTTTCATCAAAATCCATTCAATAGTTTTTACGTGATAAATAACAAACATCCATCCATGCATATATTAAGTAAATTATGAATAAAGATTGGATTCTAGATGAGTTTCAGTTTAAGGCCCATATTCCTGAATGGTACTCAGTTTTGTATCTCGACTTATCTGAGGACAGCTTATGTAGAAAATCTGCCAAATCTGTCCATCTCTCAATTCAATCTGTTTTCAGATTTAAAGGAGGTACGACACGAAAATATTCCCATACAATTGACTGGGGAAGTACCTCCGCCCTACAGAACACCGCGGCCATAACAACCTCGTGTTGTGTTCCCGGCGATGAGTATAGCAGCCAAAGCTCACTGGGAAGTTTTTGTGTTGTCAGTGGGAAGAATAAAGTCTATTTCTGCTTTGAATTCTATACTGACGGCACAGAAACTATCTGTGTTTACAGGGTCAGCTGCACGAGTGTGACTCCCCTGGTGTTGCACACGTCCATAGGCCATGATAACCACTTTCCATCAGGTGGGCCGTATGCTTGACTTTTTTTATACAACTTAGGTGAAGTTGTATAAAAAAGTTGAGGTTAAGGACTGAATGTCCTTCTAAAACAAGGGCACTAATGTCTCTGTAGGGCCGATTCATAATTGAGCGTTGTTCTGAAATAGATACGCCCCTAAGTCTTATTTTGTATGTTTGTTGTTATCACGTATTTACTAGTATTGTAAAAACTAGTATTCACAAGGTTACAAGGTCCGTTGCACAAACGGCACGGCCCGTAACATTACTATTAGCTCGCGTAATTACAAGGGCCGCAAAACAAATAGATTGTGAAATGATTGGAGAAAAATTCTGTCAAGTAATTATTTGAACAGAAGGTCAATTGTGGAGATATATAATACCTACTATAGACGAGTCTACCGATCGCTTTTTCCCTGATAATCTGTAATTTATATTTATACATATACTTATGCCTGAAATCCCCGAAGGGCTACGCAGAGGTGTATAAACACTCACGTTTCGCCAACTATTGTTTATCGGTCCCACGTAATAGGGGGCGTCCAACTTATTATAATTTATTGCCGGATGGAGAACATTCCCTATCCCTTAGTTGCCTTTAATGACATCCACGGCAAGAGCTAGGGTGATCCTGTTCTACTCCATTGGGAAGAAACAAGGCTAATCTATATTTTCAACTTAAATAAATACTTCTCCATACATAACCACAAAAGCCTCTGAAGCGTGGTGGTAGGTAGTGCATTCAACTACTACGCAGCAGACGGGGGTTCGATTCCCGCTCACTGCAAATATTTGTATGTCTATGTGCCTCTGAGAGCACGCTAAGCCTTGTTGCCGGTTATCATACGAACATCTATGACACTCGTTACGAGTATTTAGTGCCCTAAAAAGATTGACAACTCGACCAACTGCAGAGTTTCGATATCAACAATGGGTTGTAGAAGATATGGCAGTCGGTAGCTTAGTGGTTAAGGAGTCGGTCTTTCGATCGAGAGGTCCCGGGTTCGAATCCTGGCCATTACACTACCGACGTGAACCCACTCCTAGCACAAGCAATTTAACTTATTTCGAAGGGTTAGAAGAAATATTAGTAATTTCGATAATTTCGGTTGCTAATATTGTTTTACTTGAAAAAAAACCAACTGAAAACCAAATCTCAACTGAACTGAAAAAAAAACTATAATATTGTTTCGAATTTCTTCGCTCGAGTTAAGCATATACAACTGACCGCCATTTACCTCTATCCATACACACTTCAACAGCTTCCTCTACTATCATTAAACCATACATGGAGGCCATACATACATAAATTCATAAAACATTAGTCTCGGAAGGATTGTTGCAACAAAATGTGACATTTAGTCTAAGGATATTTACGAAACGCGAACATATAATATTATGCAAAAGCATTATATCTGTATATTAGTAACGCCTACTGAGTATAAACAAACTCACACGCCTAATATACTCCTAGTATGCAAATACTCTAATATAGCCTTCATATTAGCTTCACAAATGACAATCTGAAGGCAGTTCATTCAAACAGCTGATGTTCAGATGAATTAATTTCGAATATTACTAACCTAAATTGTCGTTGAAAAGTAAACCATGAATGTAATTATGACTAAGGAAAGATACCCAGATTAAAGTGACCCCCCAAGTCACGATGCTCTCGCATGCGGATTGATTTTGGGCCGACAGATTGGATCTAAAGCTAAACTAAACTATAAACGCCAATGGAATGTGTAGGTCATATGGCAGTCGCTTCACGGAAAATATAGAATAATCACATTGATATAGAATATCGCATTGATCACAAATAAGCTAACCCGCAGAATGGAATGGAATAAGCTGAATTTAGACCCAGACTTCATTTTTGATATATTTTTATCCAACTGCCAAGAAGGGTTATGTTATTCGCGCGTATCTTGTATGTTATGTATGTATGTTTGTAATATTCGTTATTACATCATATCTTGCAAACCTCTGGACGGATTTCAATGATTGATATCTCCAACGCAAGGTATTCTTCTTCCAAGTGTTCTAGGGTACATAAAATGTGAACAAAGGCTATACGGTGGATTTTTGGCGCCAAAACGTATGTTGTCAAAAATTATTAAATTATTAAATTAAAATATTAATTAGATGGCGACTATAACAGTATTTATATGTTATCACTGAAAAGAATAAAATAAAATAAATGATTAAAAACAAAAATCCCGACTGATGCTGAAAAGATCGAAACCAGTTGATAGCAGGCGTTATCCATTAATTTTTATCCAATTTATGATTTGCAAATAGGTACCGCCTGATATTGAACTCGTTTCGATCTTTTCTGCATTAGTCGGTTTTTTATTTATTTTATGAATGTATGTGTATGAATAATCTGCAATAAAAACAATTTTCTTTTTTCTTTATTCTTCTTTCAGAAAGAATAACAGATTGATTATAATTAGTCTAGAATAACACATAGGCTAATTTTTATATTGGGCTGTATCGAATAATCTTTCTTATTACCAAAATGAAATTAACACACCAAGCGAATCTAAATATATATAACTCAAAGTTGATTGACTGACTGACATAGTGATCTATCAACGCACAGCCCAAACCACTGGACGTATCGGGCTGGAATTTGGCATGCAGGTAGATGTTATGACGTAGGCATCCGCTAAGAAAGGATTTTGGTTAATTCTACCCCCAATGGGATGAAATAGGGGATGAAAGATTGTATGAAACTTTGTCAATTTTAAACCGATCGGGCTGAGTCTTTGCATGTATAAAGCTACTATAACGTAGGCATTCCCTAAGAAAGGATTTTGAGATACAGGCTATATAAGATTAGTAACTTTCCAGTTTAAAATATACGAATTTCTGTATGCTAGCGCCATCTACATTGATTTATTTTGGAGAGAACTTTGAATTAACCATTTTTGTGCATAGTGCATAGATAATATATCTAGCGGATTATATTTTTTCCGCCCGCTGTTTCGCTCGCGTTAAGAATCTTTGAGTTATATATATATATAATTCTTAACGCGAGTGAAGCCGCGGGCAAACGCTAGTTAATTATAAAACATATTATGTTACCTTTTATCTCGAGAATAAGTTCCTTTAAGTATCTGTAAAGGGATCGAAAATCCATGCGAAGGGAGTCATTATTGCCCAAAGACCTACAATTTTTTTTATACCAATTAAGTGGCAGGCAAGCACATGGCCCACCTGATGGAAAGTGATTACCGTGGCCTTTGGACGTGTGCAACACTGGAACGTCACACTCGTGCTGCCGACCCTGTTAGAACAGAGAGTTTTTGTGCCGTCTGTGTAGAAGACAAGCCTTTGGTCATCACACTGACAACATGAAAACTCTTCAGTGAGCTCTGGCTACCCTACTCACCGCCAGGAACACAACACGAGGTTATTATGGCCGCGGTATCTGTAGGGTGGAGGTACTCAATTGGACATAAATACCATCATGCCATGTCTACCTCCTACAATATAACACTCAACCTGCATCGAGTTCTAGATATTATGACTATAAGCGACAGTTAGTCAGTTGCCAATCCTGTCAGACTCGACCCCGTTCACTTGAATAGTCTTATGTAACCAACGAAAGGCAGACGTCGAAAGATACTTACCTTTATAAGTGAATTTATGACAAGTATATGATTGAATGAAATTTTTGAAGCATTTACTATGCTAACTTTTCAAATCGATTAAGATAGGAAGAAGTGAATGCTCAGGTGGGACTCGAACCCACGATCTTTCCCTTACAGGGGGAATGCTCTGACTCTCTCTGGCTCGGTGGCTCAGTGGTCAGAGCATTCCCCCTGTAAGGGAAAGATCGTGGGTTCGAGTCCCACCTCAGCATTCACTTCTATCTTAATCAAGTATATGATTTATTTGACATATTTATGAATGTGTTTCGTAAAATTTTATATATGAGTTTGATTTTTTAAGCGATTTCATGAAAAAGGGGTACTCAATTCCTAAGATATTACTCTTTATGATATTGTATGGGATTGATTGAAGCGGCAGTAGCTTAGGAATTAAAAAGTTAGCCTTTTGACCGAAAGGGTAAAAGGTTTGGAATTCTGACCATCACACTTTCGACTGACCTTTAGATTGAGTAGGATGGGGCCACTTCTTCTCTTCGCTTGAGTGTCATAAAAGGTGATAAGGGATGGGCTGTTCTCCATCTAACAATAAACATACAACCCGTGAAAAAGTGTCCGCTTGACGGTAAAAGTTTACGTGGTGACGAAAATCAAATAGGGGTTAATCCATACTACTATATACTATAAATGGGAAGGTGTATGAGTGTGTCTGATTATCCGTCTTTCACGCCAAAACGTCTGAACCGATTTTGATGAAATTTCGTATAGGAGTTGATTAGACCTTGGGAAAGGACCTAGGCTATGTCTAGGCGGAGCCGGAGGCAAAGGCTAGTGAAGACATAGTATCTAGTAATTTTGGGTCTAATGACCTTGTACCTTCATTTCTTTATAGTAGAAAATACGTTTTGAAACGGCATTCACCCATTTATTTATTTGATGAAAGTATTTAATATCAAATACAATATATTAAATAATTTACTGCGGGTTGGTTGTCAAAAAATATCCAAACTATTATTATCTACTATTAAAATCGTTATTATAAATTTACTAGACAACTTTTCATCACTTGATAAAGGTTTAAAGAGGTTCAAATGAGGGATAAAAGCTTGTTTGTAACTTCGTATTCGATACGATTCGTTGAAGATAACCTAATAAAATTTAATACACAGATTGATTAAAACTTAGGAAAGGATAAAGGCTATGTTTGGTTGCGATAACCGACTACCACGCGGGCGTAGTCGCGGGCTACAGCTAATCACTACATAGTATAAAACAAAGTCGCTTTCTCTGTCCCTATATCCCTTTGTATGCTTAAATCTTTAAAACTACACAACGGATTTTGATGCGGTTTTTTTTAATAGATAGAGTGATTCAAGAGAAACGTTTATATGTATAATACATGTTTAATATAGTAGAGGGTGAAGCAGAAACGGGATCTGACGCCACGCGGGCGGAAAAATATTAGCGGTACGAAGTTCGCCGGGTCAGCTACTATAGTATATATTGGAGGTCAGGTATTATAAATAGATACATAATTGTTAGCTAGACGGACGCGAAACGACTGCAGATAACGCGTCGGTTGAGTGCCAATCGCAGATGTGGGAATTTTAGCTGTTTAGCATAGCATTGTTATAAATATACGCTTAGGATTTCTTGCTTATTGTTTCCGGTTATCTACACGTACTATAGTCAGCTCATCAAATACTAACACCCGTTTTCTAGGCCTGTATTCCAGAATGATATTCCTTCCTGTATCTTAATTCATCTAAAGACAGATTGTATTGATGGATTGACAGATTCACGACTGTGGAAATACCTCCGTACTATAGAATACCACGGCCATAATAACCTCGTGTTGTGTTCCCGGCGGTGAGTACGGTAGCCGGAGCACACAGGAGAGGTTTTATGTTGTCAGTGGGAAGACCAAAGGCTATGCCTGCTTCGTCTTCTACGCTGAACGCACAGAAACTCTCAGTGTTTACAGGGTCGGCAGGGGGGTCACACTGGTGCGTATGACCCCCCTGGTGTTGCAAACGTCCATATGCCACTTTCCATCAGGTGGGCCGTGTGCTTGTCAGTCCCCTCAGTTGTATAAAAAACATACAATCTGTTGTCAAATTGACATTCAGAACTGACTACCAATTTAGGGCCCATGTTCCCTAACAACTCTCAGTTGTGAAACGACTCTCACAATAATATTAGAACTGCCCCTCTAGACAAGTTGCAATTCGCTAGCTGGCGTTTGGTGGAATAGAATGACGAATATATGGGATTTGACGTATATGACAGTCGTTAACGTATGTCAAATACGTCAAATCCTATAGATTCGTCATTCTATTCCATCAAACGCTTGCTAGCGAATTGCCACTTGTCTAGAGGGGCTGTTATCTATGATACAATCTATACTCAGTTCTAGTTATATTATAATATTCAGGACTGAGTATCGTTGTGTAATGCGGACCGAGAATACGGTCTTTATAATTGAACATTTAGGGGGACCTTGGATCGTTTAGATAACATAACGACACGACAATTCTTGATGAATCATATAATATTTAAATGAAATTTTAAAGCGTTTAGTATGCTTGTTTTTACGTGAGGGCAATCCCCACGGGAACCACCCCTCCGGAGCCGGAGGGGGAGGTTATGTCGGACTCGAACCGACTAAACCGCACGCCGTCTGTGGGTCGTAGTGCTAGGCCAAAGGTGAGGTTATCATGCGACATAGCATTTAGTATGCTAACTATTCGAATAATCATATGGAATAGGTTCAAGCGGGAGTCGAACTCGCGATCTTTCCCTTACAGGGGCAATGCTCTGACCACTGAGCCAACGAACTATACCTGAATCCATCCAAATTCTCCTATTTATCCGTACAAGTGCATAATTCAACATTTTTTTTGTCAATAATCAAACTTTATTAAACATATTATCTGCAAACGGTACTTTTTAGCTAAACTACTAGTAAATAACATTTATTAAGATAAAAATGAATCGAGTCCCTCCGGAATGGGTGCCTCAGGAACTGAGGCCCTCAGATACGAACCCCTTGGAGCTACGTTGGGAGCCATGTACCGACACTCGTACGAAAATCCACATTATATTGTTACTTTTTGAAGTTATTGTTTCGATCAGAGATTCTGTAATTGAATTTTTAATTTGATTGATATTAATATGAGCGACTGATATCTAACTCCCCTAATCCTAAAAATAAAGCCTCATCGTCAATCACAAAAACATTTACTTGTCAGAGCAGACTCTACATTGTAGAGCCTAAACCGTTGATCATACAAAGTACAAGGTGCACAAACTCTAGCCTTTTTTACACTTATGTTTCCAACTTCTCCTTCTTCATCCTAGCGTTAATTCCAGTCGCATCCGAAGCTTTCAGCTTGGAGTCTGGGGTCCGCTGTACCAGTCTAACTGTGGATTTGGCTGAACTTCGATATTTTCCGTGTAGCGACTGCCATCTGACCTCCACAACCCAAAGGCGATATCGAAGTATTGCAGTTAGACCTGTTATTATAATTTTTGATCTTACTAATAATGTTGTCAGCTTAAAAATAATCAATGATTCACAGAAAACTGGTAAGTACGAGAGCAATTAAATCATACCTTCAAAAAAATAAAAATAATAGCCAGTCTTTTAAACTGCCTTGTGCGTACAACCTTGAAAACTATAATTATCATCACCTCTCCAAAACCAGTTTAATTGTACAACAAAATCGATATTTTAAACATTCTTACTAAGATTATAAATGCGAAAGTAACTCTGTCTTTCACGCTTTTACGCCTAAACCACTGAACCGATCTTGATGAAATTTTGTCTAGATATAGATTGGCGCTTGGGAAAAGACTAATGCTAACTTTAATTGCGAAAATTGACTCAAAGGGGATATAACAGTTTGTACATACTAACTGTACCGTGCTTCTAGATATTGATGATTTTAAGTGATTTGCGAAATACATAAGAGATTAAACGAAAAATAAAATAGTAACACGTGAAAGCACTCGAAGGAACCATTTCCAAGATTTCAAAGCTACCTTGAATCTGAAAATTAACGTCGTGATACATAGTGTGAAATATCAAGCAATAACATTTTTTAATAGTCTGCCTAGTGACTTAAAGCTTGATATCTACAAAACCAATTCATTTAAGAAAACATTGGTCCTTGCTGTTGGAGAAAATGTTGTTATACAGTGGAAGACTTTGTGGATGATGCCTGAAATGAAATGTTTTCTATTTAAATGTAATGTTTGTCATAGTTTAATTGTATCTAATTTCTTTTTTTATATTGAAATTATGTATAATTTAATAAATACCTAGCGTTTTTTTTTTGGATATTTTCTAAACATGTATCCTAGGTAGATCAATTTATCGCCCCCGAAACCCCCTGTATACCTACTATATTTTATAAAAATCATTGGAGCTGTTTCCAAGATTCCAATTATATACCTATATACAAGAATTTCTCGTTTATATAAGATTATAATTGACATTTCAACACAAACTAGGTACATATGTTTTTTCAGAAATAAATGAATTGAATATGAAATCTCGTCGTCCTTGTCGATCGGTTCGTCATTTTCGAAGTAAACCTGATGCTTTTATAGATAGATTTGAGATTACAAAAAGACATAGGCTATATTCCTGGATGAAAGGAATATAAATATTCCCGGGAGAAATAATAATCATTTTCATAAAGACGGTATATGCCAATTGCATTCAGGACTTTCATAGTCCGAAGTTCCGCGCAGTCCCACATCCCGAGGGAAAAAGTACACACATGCATATAATCACGCCTTTATCCCCGGAGAGTTAGGTAGAGGTGAATTAACACCCACATTTCACCAATCTGTATGTATTCGGTCCCACGTAATAGGGGGTGAGCCTATTGCCGTATTCCGGGCACTATTGTTAACTCGGCTGAGTCTGGGCTGTATATATCTGTCTGATATTAAAGTTAATCAGCCCTATCCCTAAGTCGCCTTGTACGACACCACACGGGAAGAGAAGGGGTGACCCAAATTCTACTCTGCCGGAAACCATCCAGCGGTTTGATTGCAGGGAAAAAGTAATAATGTGAAATGCCCGATTGCATCTTCCTGTGTGCAAAAATCAAATCATATCTGTCATCTCGTTTTCGCGTGATTGAGTAACAAAATAAAACATAAAACACTCACTTTCGCATGCATAATATATATTAATCAAGACGAGTGGGTAGTCCGTACCAAAGAAGGCAAGCCCGGTCGTTATAAAATAATAACATATTATTCTAGGACATTTAGAATCCAAACTGGGATTGTTTTGTATTGTATTGCCGTGTTGATTCCCGATAGCACCACCCCAGCTCTTCCTGTGGGTGTCGTAAAAGGGGACTTAGGGATAGGGCTGTTCTTCATCCAACAGTAGGCATACAGCCAAAACAAAGTGCCTGCTAGAGGCAATAGCCGCCCCCTTTGCCTTACAGCAGCCAACGTGTGTCTGCGACTTTTGGCGCAAGAAATAATTTATGTTTTTAAGCCTCCTCAAGACCTTGGCTGCTGAAAAGTAGGCGAAATATTGGGCTAAGGGAAAATATTTATTTATTTATTTTTATTTCTTACATACATCAGTCATTACAGGTCAAACCCAATGCGACAGAGTAGTAACAGAATCCACATAGTAACAGAATAAAATAATCCATACTAACATTATAAATTAGAAAGTGTATGTGTTTGGCTGTTTGTCCGTCTTTCACGGCTAAACCACTGAACCGATTTTGATGAAATTTGGTATAATGGTAGATTAGACCTTGTCGACATAGACCATGATTAGTCGCGATAACCGACATCCATACGGTCGGAGCCTCGGGCAAAGGCTAGTACCAAATAAATAGCGATAGAATCTGATAAAACAAATTGTTCCTGTGTCTTTTCTGTCCGTCTAGACCAGTGGCAAGACGTTTGTAGAATAAAATAGGATAGATTGATCAATGTATGGGATTGACATCTACCGACACACTTAGTAGCTTAGTGAGCGCGAGTTCTTGATTTTTTTTATCATTAATTGTTACCACACTGTTACACAATTTTAAAACAACAAAGATCCGAAACTAGGCACATCATTACACAAACAGGTTGTGTGATATTTGGCGAAAAATCAAGTAACCTTTCTATGACCTTGTGCCGTCGACCAACTGGTTGGCAGACGTGTATTCAAATCAGTCGGATATGGAAGGACGAGATTGGTGACACAGAAATACTGCGGTGTAATACGCCTCCATCTTTAATAGTGATGAATTAACAAATAAATGATATAATCGAGGGTGTTTTATGATTATGAATTAATTTCATCATAAGTAGTTTTCTTTTAACCTGAATTCCGAGGCCGGTGTAATTTTTAACCGAATTCGAGAAAGGAGTTTCTTAATTATTCATCAAAATCTTTTTTGTTATTTGTATAGTCACCGGTGTATATCTTGAGCCTAAAATGTGCTCTTTATGTGCAGTACGCGTTTTGTGGATGACACGGGATGCTACGGCGGTAGAGGAGTTCAAATTTATCAATCATAGTTATAACTTATAACAAACCAAGCGACTTTTTTTTCGAAATGAAATGAAATGAAATGAAATGAAAAAATGCCACAATCGCAGCCGTCAGACCGGTCATGGACGAGTGGCTGGAGAGGAGACATGGTGCTCTCTCCTACCGGTTGTCACAGATACTTACCGGGCATGGTAGCTTCGGTAGATATCTGTGGCGAAGACACCGGGAAACCACGGCCGAGTGTCAGCACTGCGAGGACCGCAGCGACGACACGTCGCTCCACACGTTGTTGGAGTGCACAGCGTGGGCGGAACAGCGCCAGGTCCTCGTGGTGGGTCTGGACGTGGACACTCTCTCGCTCGAGACCATGGTGCGAGCCATGGTCTCCAGCGGGAGTAAGTGGGACTGCGCCGTATCTTTCTGCGAACAGGTCATGTTCGCGAAAGAGGCGGCGGGGCGGGAGCGGGAGAGAACTCTCCCACCCGAGTTCCGCAGTCGGCGGCTTGGGCGCCGCCGACGTGTCTTCGCCGAAGACCATCGGCCTCCATGACCGGGGTCTTGAGGACGGTGAGTGGGCTGCTCACCGTCCTTACAGAAGCAGGCCCATGACGGCAACGTAACGTGAGAGATCACGCACGCCCCCCCCCTCCCCAAGGCCGCAACGCGCGAGGCCGCAGCCGTAGGTCTGTTGGTAGTCCTGGGACATCCTTCCGAGGGCTTACCCGGGGCTACCAACCGCAGGCTATTAGGCGGTACGTGAGGGTTTTTTAGTCGGTAGGAGTCCGGCATAGCATCCATGAAGGATTTTCCCTCACGTTAAAAAAAAAAAAAAAAAAAAGCATGCATGCAACCAATAATTGTTATCTATTTGTTTTTAAGGAGCTTTTACTCGCTCACATGGGCACGTCAGCTCCAATGTTCCTTAAGCTAAAATCTGAAATATAAACTAATGGATCATAATATCTACCTTAAGTTTATATAATGAATATAAAATAAATGCATGGTATACCTATGCTATATTTTTACACCCGTGTTAAGAAACAGAGTCCATAGGAGCCACCAAGACCAAACTACAGAATTTTTGGGCAATATCAGATTTTGGTTTTGATAAAATACTGTCGATTAGTCCATCATCTATGCTATTGAGACTTTCTTGGGGTCAAGGTACTGGTAATACTATAATTCACACCCACAGGGAAATAAAGGTGTAACCACAGAATAATTAATAGTACTAGTGTAACTTGGAAACGTTAACTTTACAGGAGAGCAAAACCTGTTAAATATCCTTTATCTACACTCAAATCGAAAAACTCGAATTACGAATTCAAAGACGATTCTATACATACGCACTTTATAAACGCATATACACAAAATTAAAACTTATTATAGTACCGCCAACTGAATCATAAAACTCACTATAGTACCGCTATCTTTTTTTATGCATTAAACTAGTCTATGGTTTTAGGCTGAATATGGAAAAAAAGCGCACGCATGCGCAGTTCGAACTGTGAAAAAAATGGCGCACACATGCGTAGTTTGAACTTAATTTCCCGCGCTTCCCATACATTTTTTGACCGATCGTGATTTTGTATTCGGGATTCCAAAAAAGTTTACTAAGATCCTGTAAGTAATTAAAATGTGATTGGAGAAGAAAGTACCTACTAGACGCGACATCGGCGTTAACTAGAAGTCTCCTGCCAGACAAGTCAAAAAAATCGTACGACAAAATATACCAAGAATTATGAGTGAAGATAAGGTAAGGTAGTGTATGAAACTGCATATAACTTAGGTATTAAAACACTCGAGTCAACCTATTATCGCCGAAACAGACTCTCGTGTTTTAATACCCCTTCTTATATGACAGTTGCATAAACTACTATTATAAAAAATATTATATAAAAATTTACAGTGTGTATCTTTACTTGTACTCTGTATAAGTCTATGCTTGTACTAATAAACTGCAAGAAAAATTGACGTATTCGTACTTACGCCCTTATTTCCCTGGAAGCGCGACTTATGTTATTTTAAAAGGTTCATGTTCAAATATTACCATAAACAGCGTACCCTATATTGACCCCTCGATAGTTAAACAAAAGGGGGACGTGACGTCACATCCTGTACCACCGCCTGCGTACGCGCACGTCACGATTTTTGGAAGGAAATCGACTCGGACAGACAGACAGACATAATTTATGCAGTTAGAGTTACGGTCTGCTAGTTATATTTTACTGATATGGCTGTTGCGGTTGCCTTGAGTAAAAAATAGATTGGTAGTGTTTGAGAGGTTTAATCTGGAAATAAAGAAATATATTTCGTTTAGTGCAGTTTTTTCTTATCACTATTGGACATTAGTATAGGAAGTTACAGCCAAAACGATTGTGATTCAACTTCAAATTCATTTATTTACGCGTGTTATGTTATTATGTATTACAATGAGGAAAGGTAATATAAAATATAGAACTATATCTAGTCCAAGCACAATTCGCCATAATGTTGGGATGCAAACACAGATAATAATTTTATACATAGCAATTTCTACTTAAAAACAAAAAAATATTGCAATCATTATAAAAGCACAGTGGCTGCTACAATGCATTTCTGCAGTAGTACGAGCAACAGTTTTCCACTGTATAAAAGGTCTCGTCCACCAACAAAAACAATTGTATATGACGGTCTATAATCGACGCTGACAACGAGTTGTAGATTAGTGGAGCCATGTTAACACAACCACGTCTAAAAATTTCTAACCTACTAGGTACCAGCATTTTTTTTATACCACTGCGGTGGCAGACAAGCACACGGCCCACCTGATAGAAAGTGGTTACCGTGGCCTATGGACGTGTGGAACACCAGGGGCGTCACACTCACGTTGCCGACCCTGTTAGAACACTGACGGCACAGTTTCTGCACAGTTTCTGACAGCACAAAAGCTCTTCAGTGAGCTCTGGCTACCCTACTCACCGCGGGAATACCTACAACACGAGGTTATTATGACCGCTGTATTCTGTAGGGCGGTGGTACTTCCCCAGTTGGATTGCTCAATTGGATTGAATACCATCGTGTTCCCTCCACACCTCAAGTGGCATGTGTGTAACCTTCATTTTATTTTTTATTCATAGAAATGCAAAGCAAGTGTGGCAGTGCCCGTGCCAACTACAAAAAAGCGCGCGAATTACGTCTCTGTTATTGTGATCTGTGCGGTCTGTCCTACGTATTTTTCTCATAGAAAAGGGATGTAAATTTGCGCTCAGGATTCGCGCTCAGGATTCTACGTAAGAATCCCTTGCTTCGCTCGTGGTTCAAAGTAGCACCCTAGCCGTAATAATACTAATTTGGCCCGCTTGTCATACAATACAATGTACTATTCCCTATTAAGAAGTGTGTTCGAAAGTCGACCGCCTCTTATCCTCAGAATAACAAACTCTTTTACAAAGCTCATACAACATTTCTAAGAAAAAATGATGACATTATAATTCATCTGAAATAGGTTCGCAATCAAACAATGACGTAAGCAAACTTCTATGGCAGATACGACCTTGTTCTCGTGAACAATTCTCTCAAGTAAAAATCCTTGTGTCGCCAACACGGTAAGATATTAATTATTTTCATAGATACTCGATACTTGTTCGGACAAAGGGCAACAAATTAATGTCTATGAATGGTAGTTATTTCATTTTTATACCAGCCCCTCTAAACAAGTGGCAATTCGTTGGCGCTTGATGGAACAAAATGAAGAATGTATGGGATTTGACGTTTATGACATGCGTTAACGACTGTCAAATACGTCAAATCCCATACATTCGTAATTCTATTCTACCAAACGCTTGTCTAGAGGGGCAGTTAGATGTCAGATTTGCACACGGCCCACCTGATGGAAAGTGGGTACCGTGGCCTGTGGACGTGTTCAACACGAGAGGACACTCGTGCTGTATGCCGTGTACCTACATAAAAGAAACCCTTTAATATTCTAACCAGCACATTTTCTCTCTTCTAGGAGGATGGAACAGTGGAGTACTACAATAACATCATAGTGCAGCCTCACCTCCGGCTGGTCACCGGCCAGGGTCGCGGATACCACGTCAGCTGCCGGTACAGAAGAAGGGACCTTACCCACTTTCATTTGTACCGACCCAGAGCGGACCGGCTGACGAATTCGTTAAATGATGACAATGACAAGTAAGTTTATCATGCTATAATTTTTTACGAGCACTTTTTTATACCACTTAGATGGCAGACAGGCACACGGCCTACTTGACGGAAAGTGGTAACCATGGCATATGGACGCGTACAACACCAGGAAATTTATCCTCGTGCTGCCGACCCTGTAAGTCTGTAAGAAACAGCCTCCGTGGCGTGGCGATAGTGAACGCGGCCGCTACGCAGGAGGCGCGGGTTCGATCCCCGCTCAGTGCAAATATTTGTATGCATGAATATGGGTATTTGCATTGGTCTGGGTGTTTCTATGTATAATATGTATGCATTTACAAAAAAAATGTATCTAAGTATGTTTATCAGCATTCTAGATTTCATAATACAAGCTAGTTAAGCTATGCTTACCATGGATCTAGATAGCGTTGTGTGAAATGTTGGCAAAAAAAAAAGAGAGTATTTGTGCCGTAAGTTCAGAAGACAAAGCAGGACAAGCCTTGGTCTTCCCACTGACAGCACAAAAACTCTCCAGTGAGCTCTGGCTATAATACTCACCGCTGGGAACATAACACGAGGTTATTATGGCCGTGGTTTTCTGTCGGGCGAAGTTACTTGTCTGTTTGTACCCTTTGATGACGCTGGCATACTTGATAACGTTTAATTACACCAAGAAACCTACATGTTTACACTAATGCGGTGATTTGAGAACTAGTAATTATATATTTCAAAATTAAATATAGTTTACGAAATGCTGACGCGGATACTATTAGGCGCGGTTTATATAGAAGAGACGTGGCGAGGACGTATAGCAATGGCGGTGGCACTGTATAAGGTTTATATTCTTCTTCATCCTAGCGTTAATCCCAGTCGCATCCGAAACATTTCAACTGTGAGTCTGGAGTCCGCTTTTTACCAGTCTAACTGCGGATTTGGCTAGACTTCGATATTTTCCGTGAAGCGACTACCATCTGACCTCCACAACCCAAAGGTGATATCGAAGCATTGCAGCTAGACCAGTTGTTGGATTTATGAGGGCCCCAACTAGCCATAACGACTGCCATAGATCTTTGTTTGACCAGACCAATACAAATACCCATATTCATGCATACAAATATCTGCACCAAGCGGGGATCGAACTCACGCCTCCTGCGTAGCGGCCGCGTTCACCACCGCTACGCAACGGAGGCTGTCATGCATTAAGTTTATAATGTATTGTATTACTTAAATTGTCCGCCACTGCGAAACGTCCCCGTTACGTCTCTTCTGTATAAACCGCGCCTTATATACAACTAATGTACGAATACTGGCACTGTAGCCTCTGTGGCGAGGCGGTAGTGGGTTAAGGTTCGATTCCCGCTCAGTGAAAGTATTAGTATGCACTAATATGCCTATTTGCATTCAGTCCCGGTTGCCAAACAAAGATTAATGTCAGAGCTTCGATTCTCTCGCGACTTAGGCCCAAGGCTTAGGAGGTATACCTAGGTAAAGTTTTGGCAAAGAGTTTTTCTTCTTCTCATATTTTCTTACAGTAAAGATAAATAATTTCAAACAGGGACTCTGAGACGCGCCGTATGTGAGAGGTGAAAGTTCAACCTCCCAGACATAACAGCTAAAGACATTAGACACACTCATGGTGTTGCTATTATAAAATAATACGCGTCGCTTGGGTGGTCTGCGCCGAGGTCACCACATAAAGGCAGGGTGTTTCGTAAATAAACTTTATGGTTATAAGTTATAACCATAAAGTTATATGGCTGACAATGGACGCGAATTCGATAAGATGTATTTATTTTGGGACACGTATCTCAAAGGGCCGTGTAAGACCCCATTAAGATTTCAGAAGGGCAAATCAATCTGAATCAAGTGCGGTCCGAGGGAGGACTCACAGGAGACAATCCCCTCCGCCCCCCTTAAAAGTGAAAGTCTTCTAAAAAGTAATCTAGTAAAGAAATTTCCGCATTTAAAAAAAGTGACGCCCCTAAAACTTCAGACTGCGGCCGCGCTTGGTCTCGTTAGGTGATAGGTACCTATACCTACTTATGACTGATGATCTTTTGGTACACGCTCTCCTTAGTAACAAAGCAAAACTTAGACCAGTTGTTGGATTTTTAGGGCTCCAATACTCGTAACGACTACCATAGATGTTGGTAGGACCAGCGATTCTAAAAATATTTACATTGAGCTGAAATCGAGATTAAATCATTGGCATTATAAAGTTTGATAAACGCTGGCATATTGAAAATGAGCCATTCGATGTTTGCTCATTTTCTTATAACGGTAATTGTGATTAGGACAACACAAGGCAAGACACTTAAGTATTTTATACTTAAGTTTATGTTAACTCAACGAGCGAGTACCAAGTGCATGCATGTATGCATACCAGGTTTAATATACTTGACGATCTATGAACACAGTGGTAAAGACTTGGTTATAAAGCTTAATTTACCCTGAACAAACTCAAGTATTGATATCAAGCATTGATTCTGGAATAAACAAATTTTATGTGTGATAGTAATATTTTTGATGTTTTTTTTGTTGGGGCCCAACAAGACCTGCCCCTCTAGACAAGCGATAATTCGTTGGCCAGCGGGGATGGGATTTGACGTATATGACAGTCGTTAACGCATGTCAAATACGTCAAATACCATACATTCGTCATTCTATTCCACCAAACGCCTGTCAACGAATTGCTACTTGTCTAGAATGGCTGTCGTAAATTTCTCTACTAAGCAATAAGCAATCTCTACCAAGCTTAAAGCGTCGAGCACAGCGCTGGGACAGCATTGACCCCGAGCAGGGCCAGACCGAGAGGGATGGCCCTGGATCAGCCGGGGTGCGAGGGATATGTCGCATGACAACCTCACCTTCGGCCTAGTACTACGACATAGAGACGGCGTGCGGTTTAGTCGGTTCGAGTCCGACATTTCCCGCACGTAAAAAAAAAAGCCTTGACAGAGATTGTCATTGGTCGGACTGTGTGACGTCACTCGAGATCGACCAATGACAATCTGTATCAAGGCAGTCATAGCTCCATGCTTGACGCTGTATACTTAGAAGATTGTACAACTGAAAAAGTAGCTGGGATAGGTTGAATACCTAAAGCGGTGGACCAGGCCACCGGTTCTAATTTCATGACATAACAACACCACTGTCATACCACTGACATTGCATCAAATGTCATTAAATTTTATACCTTATAACTATACTCTTAAAGTCCAAAATGAAAAGAGAAAGAGAGAGATTATGTATTCAGTAAACCTTTGATAATGCCGTGAGGTGAAACCGGTCAGGTTAAAAATAAAAATAAAATAAAGTGTGGAAAAGTACAATTTGTTTAATCATTCAATATGAAAAGAGAAAGAGTTCATAACATTCCTCATTATCTCTACAAGATTGTCATTTAATTTGATACTTTGAGAGTATAACAGTAAAGTCTAAAGTTAAATGGCAGTGGTTACAGTGCCTGTGGTACCACAGCGGCTTTGCCATGAGAAAAATAATAGCAGAATCAAGGCTCAGGTGCTATGGCGCATACTGGGAGAGGCCTATGTCCCGCAGTGGCCTACAATAGGCTAATTACTGTGTTGATTATTTGGTAATCAATTGGTGTATGTTGTGTTTCCAGTGAAGATTTCGACGAGGAGTCAGGACTGCTGCCATCCGTGTCCATGAAGATATTTAAAGGGGACCCTGAAGATGAACAAGTGAGTAATGATGATACCATCCGTAGTCGCCGCCAAGTAGCTTAATCAGCCGTCCACTTAACTGCCTAGGCAGTTAACGGCACCATTCAATACACGGCCTGAATGATATTCAGCCGTCACGTTTATTATACCATTTAATAACCTGGCTGGCTAATGCTTAGGCCAATCGTAAGATGGGGCTACCTCGAAATAAGATAGAAAATTACATACATACATATACTCTGCCGCGCTAAAGTTAAGAGCAGTAAGTCGTATTTTTTCAAAAATGAGTTAAGTACCATTCCTGGATCGCCATGTAATGCTCTATACACTGATCTTACTCTCGTTTCTCTAGCTTCAATGGAACCTAAAAATATAAGTAAGCATAACAGCAACAAGTAAATGATTTTTTTTTTTCTTAGCACAAAAGCGGGAAGTATACTTACTTCGTGGTAATTAGTGTAGGTACCTCTGACATCTTTATTTCATTTTGCTAATAATAAAAAATATTTGATATATATGATCTTCCAAATGATATATTATTATTAAGACTATTTACCTAACATCTCAGTTTTTTTTAACCAATAAGTGACACATAATTTCATACGAATTACTAGTATCGTATGTATGGAATGCTTAGCATTAAAGCAGTGACTAAGTTATTTAATGCGGTTATTCTAAGCAATCAGTACATAATAGTTTAAACTTATACTAAACAGAATAGAAGTTTTCGTCAATTAAATATAGTAAAACCAATAAATAGCAATGATTAAATATGTATCATGAAAGCACTCCACTTAAACTACATATTGAAAAAACCAAACCTACCAAAAGTAATAACCTAAGGAGTAGTAAGTAAAAGTTCAATCGTTAACTTTAACCACCATTTTCTCAACAGTGTATATTCCGACTAACGCTCTTAAAGTTAGCGCGGCAGTACTTATACCTGTCCATCCCCGAGAGGGTAGACAGAGGTGTATTCACAGAAAATTAGTGATGGGTTTATTGCGATAGCTGCGCAATCCTACATGGTTAGGTTAGGTTAGGCCTTTAATTGCATGGCGTCGTTTAGTTAACGGCCTAGGCAGTTAGTCGAACGGCTGATTAAGCTAATTGGCGGCGACATATATATGCCAGACAAAGTGACTACATTATGGGGTTCTACAAAAAACGCATAAGGTTCTTCCAGGGTCGGCAGCGCAAGTGTGACTCCCCTGGTGTTGTACAGTTCGATAGGTTACGGTAACCATCAGATGAGCCGTGTACTTGTCTGGCACCTAAGTGATATAAAAAAATACATGGAATTTGACAATGAAAATGGAGATAATCAACTGGCGAAATTTCATATTGGAATTTCTACTAAAGTTGCACTTTGAATTGCGCCTAGCATCCGCTAAGCACAGGGATGATAAAGATACCATAGTACGCAATTGAGAGAAAGATAAGCATTTACCATAGTAGTTTATGATACTGTTGCATAATAAGGGTTCTTATCACACGAGTGTTATAAGACTAAGTTATGTACAGTGTCATACACTACTTTATCTACTCTCATACTATAATACATAAACTAATTTGTTTTACAAACAAAACCAAACATTGTTTAATATAAATGTAAAAAAAAAAGTTGACGCCATGCCAAGGCGCAAACATCGATTGCGCATGCGCGTTTCTTTTTTTTTCTTCCGAAACGGCCGTTTTTTTTTTTAAAGTAGTGGTTCAGTCCAGATGGAGGTTGTATAGGTGTATCGTAAGTTATTTTATGATATAGATGTCCATATAAGACCTGTATCGTAATAAAACTTTTTTTTTTGGCCTGTGCCTAATGTTTGTCATAAGAGTTTTGATTTCAATTTTATAATCTTTGTATTATAGTATCAGAGTAGATAAAAATATATATTTAACCGCAATAACTTGTTAAACCGTCTAAATGTCGAGTCGGGCGAGAGAAGGATGAAGCTATACACACTTTATACCTCTATTCCTCTTTCAGAGCCGGATTTTTTTTATACCACTGTGGTGGCTTACTAGCACGTGGCCCACCTGATAGAAAGTGGTTACCGTGACCTAGGACGTGTGTAACACCAAAGAGTCACACTCGTGTTGCCGACTCCGTAAACACAGAGAGTTTCTGTGCCGTCAGTGTAGAAGAAAAAACAATCTTTGTCTTCCCACTGAAGGTACAATAACTCTCCAGCGAGCCATGATTACCATGCTCACCGCCAGGAACACGACACGAGGTTATTATGGATACCGTATTCTGAACTGTGTGTGTGTTCTCTTCCCCAGTCCTATCTCGTCGGAACATCTAACAAACATTGTAATACTTCAGGTGGCGTCCAACGTAAGGATCGGTGATACCCTGAGCCTGGTGGTGTCCTTAGAGAAGCAGCGCCAGTTCGGTCTACTGGTGTCGGAGTGCTCCGTGAGGGACGGGCTCGGCTGGGCAGAACAGAGCCTGATCGCTAATGATGGGTAAGAATACTGCTAAAATAGAAAATATCATAGATAACATCTTGACAGAGATAGGTCATCATCGTAGTCTAGCTGCACGGAAAATGTTTTTATCTACATTCAAATCGAAAAATTCGAATTACGAATTCAAAGATGATTCTACACATACGCACTTTATAAACGCATATACATAAAATTAAAAATAAAACTTATTATAGTACCGCCATCTATATCATAAAACTCACGCTATCTTTTTTTATTCATTAAATTAGACTATGGTTTTGGCTGAATATGAAAAAAAAGGCGCACGCATGCGCAGTTCGAACTGTGAAAAAATGGCGCACACATGCGTAGTTTAAACTTAATTTCCCGCGCTTCCCATACATTTTTTGCCCATCGTGTTTTTGTATTCGGGATTCCAAAAAAGTTTACTAAAATCCTGTAAGTGATTAAAATGTGATTGGAGAAGAAAGTAGTGACGGCGAGATTTTCACTCCGCCAGATATTCTAGACGCGGCATCGGCGTTAACTAAGTCTTCTGCCAGAAAAGTAAAGAAACTTAGTTTAATTTTAATTTTTCCTATGAGTGAAGATGAAGTTGTGCGTGAAACTGCATTTAACTTAGGTATTAAAACAGACTCTCGTGTTTTAAAACCCCTTCTTATATGACAGTTGCATAAACTACTATTAGGTATTTTTAGTGGGTAATACAAGGTACAATTTACCAAATATAGATAATACTAGGTATACTTACCTACTACGAACAAAAAAAACGCTAATGCAACAGGAACTAAGTTGTTGTGTGAAAATATCTATTGGAACTCAAGTAATCCCATAAGAGATGTAATTGCTATATTAGGAATATAGTCAGTATTCAACGCTACTTACCCGACTTCATTTATTTACAAGATTTCGCAAGTTTTATTATATAATATTGATTAGTAAGTTGGTAGGTATAGATATAATTTTGTGATGCTGATCATACATGTCCGATGACAATAATCTTGTTACTTCGCAGCTGCCCCTTAGATGGAGAGATAATGGGCATGTTCCAGTACTCCGGCGACAAGCAAAACGCCCGTGTTTCCTTCCCGGCACACAAGTTCCCGTACACCGCCAGTGTGTACTACACCTGCGAAGTCAAGCTGTGTGATCTGAATCATCCTACAGACTGCGTAAGTCATATTTATAGCTTAAGCTATGGAATAATCTCTCAGCTGCTGTGACAGCGTCGAGCACAGCGCTGCGACAGCCTTGATAGAGATTGTCATTGGTCGGACTGGGTCACGTCACTGACCAATCACAATCCAACATACAGCGTCGAGCACAGCGCTGCGACAGCCTTGATAGAGATTGTCATTGGTCGGACTGGGTGACGACACTGGAGATCGACCAATAACAAACCAACATACAGCGTCGAGCACAGCGCTGCGACAGCCTTGATAGAGATTGTCATTGGTCGGGCTGGGTGACGTCACTAGAGATTGACCAATCACAATCCAACATACAGCGTCGAGCACAGCGCTGCGACAGCCTTGATAGATATTGTCATTGGTCGGACTGGGTGACGTCACTAGAGATCGACCAATCACAATCCAACATACAGCGTCGAACACAGCGCTGCGACAGCCTTGATAGATATTGTCATTGGTCGGACTGGGTGACGTCACTAGAGATCGACCAATCACAATCCAACATACAGCGTCGAGCACAGCGCTGCGGCAGCCTTGATAGATATTGTCATTGGTCGGACTGGGTGACGTCACTAGAGATCGACCAATCACAATCCAACATACAGCGTCGAGCACAGCGCTGCGACAGCCTTGATAGAGATTGTCATTGGTCGGACTGGGTGACGACACTGGAGATCGACCAATCGCAGTCGAACATACAGCGTCGAGCACAACGCTGCGACAGCCTTGACAGAGATTGTCATTGGTCGGACTGGGTGACGACACTGGAGATCGACCAATCACAATCCAACAAACAGCGTCGAGCACAGCGCTGCGACAGCCTTGATAGAGATTGTCATTGGTCGGACTGGGTGACGACACTGGAGATCGACCAATCACAATCCAACATACAGCGTCGAGCACAGCGCTGCGACAGCCTTGATAGAGATAGTCATTGGTCGGACTGGGTGACGACACTGGAGATCGACCAATGAAAATCTGTATCAGATACGTCACAGGCGCTGCGACAGCCTTGACAGAGATTGTCATTGGTCAGAGTCGGTGACGTCACTGGAGATCGACCAATGAAAATCTGTATCAGATACGTCACAGCGCTGCGACAGCCTTCACAGAGATTGTCATTGGTCAGAGTCGGTGACGTCACTGGCGATCGACCAATGAAAATCTGTATCAGATACGTCACAGCGCTGCGACAGCCTTGACAGAGATTGTCATTGGTCAGAGTCGGTGACGTCACTGGAGATCGACCAATGAAAATCTGTATCAGATACGTCACAGCGCTGCGACAGCCTTGACAGAGATTGTCATTGGTCAGAGTCGGTGACGTCACTGGAGATCGACCAATGAAAATCTGTATCAGATACGTCACAGCGCTGCGACAGCCTTGATAGAGTTTGTCATTGGTCGGACTGGGTGACGTCACTAGAGATCGACCAATGACAATCTGTATCAAAATTGTCGCAGCGCTGTGCTCCACGCTGCATGCTTAGATAATTGCAAAGCTATAGCTTTTTAAGCAACTACAATATGGGATTCTTCGAGAAGGGCGTTAGAAGTCTCTTACCGGGTCGTCAGAACAAGTATGACGCTGTATAGTTGCACACGTCCATAGGCTATCGGTCTCGGTGCTCGTCTGCAAGTGGTATATAAACATGTTACAGAATAAAGTGTATTAAAAAGTAAAGTTCCGAATACAGAATACAGCGGCCATAATAACCTCGTGTTGTGTTCCCGACGGTGAGTAGCGTAGCCAGAGCTCACTGGAGAGTTTTTGTGCTGTCAGTGGGAAGACCAAAGGCTATTCCTGCTTTGTCTTCTACACTGACGGCACAGAAATTCTCTGTGTTTACAGGGACGGCAGTACGAGTGTGACTCCCCTCGTGCTGCACACGTCCATAGGCCACGGTAACCACTTTCCATCAGGTGGACCGTGTGCTTGTCTGCCACCAGAGATATAAAAAAAGACCTAAGGGCATTTGCACGCGCGCTTTTTATTAGCGCGTCCTATACGTTATCAACGCGTTTACAAACGCGAGGAATGTGTGCAAAACTAACAATTTAAGTAGGTATTGCTTGTTGCGTATATCTTGAACCTAAATAGCTGTTATATAAAAGACCCTGGTGCGCGCAGATTGTTTTGTAATAACCAATGCTTCGTGAATTTGAGCTCTTCCACCGCCGTAGGACCACAAAATACTTCTAAGAAACGTGTACTATGCGTATATAGCACATTTTTGGTCAAGATATATGACACGAGCAATATTTGACTTCAGTCTTTCGTGTGTTGAGTGTCTTGATAGTGTTCTACGCGAGTCGTCAGCGCATAGACAAAACATCGTGTGCAAAGGCCCTAAGGCAAGGCAAAATCTACAATTAATGGCTTCTTGTAGAGTGAAAGAAACTCATTTCCCGTAATTTTGGACTTTCAAGACGATAGGAATAAAGTCAAAAATTTACCATTTTTTGCCGTGTTTGTGGTTTTGCATTAGCAGAATCAAGGGTCAGATGTACCTGGTGTACCGTTCAGGTAAAGCTGATCACTTAATAGTAAAAAAAAAAATCGCAACTTAGTAGAGGAGCTTATGGCATTTTTATGACCAAAAATTACCTTCATTTTTTATATCAAATTTTTAGTATTTTCGATCTGAATTTATACAAAAGCCTACTAACTCTTTACTTTCATGTTAGACCTGGCATCCATGAAGTTATATAAACGTGGTATAAACCTAAAGTAAAAGGCTTGTATAGTTTTACATCTTACGATTTATTTACATAAAGAATTGAATAGCATCTTCTTCGACATAATTTAACTCAATCTGTCAGGCGTTCGTGTACAGTGTAATTGCGACCAAATTGTAGCAATTTTCCTTTAAGAGTCTATAATTAAATCAAAATTGGCTTTAGAGAGGCAAGATTAAGTGAGCTTAATGTTATAGTACACATAAACTTTCACTATGAAATTGTGGGCGCTACGGGATTCTCAAACTCTCTCATCGCCATTATGGAGTCACTGTTCTGTCTAATTATTTCATCTTGTGCAGAAATGATTCAACCCGCGAACTTTAAAATAATGCCGAAATGTATGTACTGTTGTAACTTCTGAACGAATATTAATAATTCTTTATTATTGTGTTCCTTTTTGTTAGCACAATTTTTATACAAAAGAATTTTTCAGGATGACGGTATTTTTGCGAATTCAGCAAGTACAGCCTTATATTACGTAATTTAATTTGTGGGTTAGATCATTTCAGGCCAATACGGTTCTTTTTTTTTGAATACAAGAAATACGCTAGTGCTTATTTTTAAATTCTAAGATTGAATTTTAAGAACCCTACTAAAATATATACAGCTGTGCATATACCGTACTTGATTTCTCTGTTTTTTTCGTGGATACCCATACACGAACCTAAAGGTTTCCCGTAAATATACCTCTAGAATACAGTGATATAAAAAATTAAAACCTTTCCAGGAACCCTGCTCGCACAAGCGTCGTGTGCGACGTGACGATGAAGGCTCACCCGCGACCGTCGAGGTCTTCAAAGGACTGTACGTGAACGAAGTAGACTCGCCCGATGGCGATGAAGTCACTAGCCAGAAGGTAAGTTATCTGTGGAAGTTGAACTGTCAAATAGGCCACCTCCCTTCGTGCTGTCGTGGCAACGAAGGGGTAGGTCAGTTCACCGTTGAACAGTTAATACAACGCTTGTGAAAAGGTGCCAGTTGGATACGGTGGAACTTAGGTGGAACCAACAGTTCGGAAGGGATTGTTTATACAAAGCCTTGTAAAATGTTCATTGTGGAAATTATTATTATTCATGCGGATTATTTGATTTGGCTATGCCAAGATAGCCAAACATAATTGACATAATTGGAACTCTGAATATTAAGTTATAAATATTTAAACGTTGTTGAAATATGTATTCATCTGCTCTGCATCTACGTCAAAATCACTTACCATAACAAAAATTTCAATTAAATCTACAGAAAGACGACGAAATCTGCATTTCATCACGAAACTTCGCAATCGGCATCAGCATAGCGGGCATCATTCTAATGATCTGCGTCATAGCAGCCATTGCCTTCATCCTGGCAAGAAGACGAAACCCCAAGACTTACTCCCGGACCGGCAGCTCACTATATAGCGGGCCTTACACAAACACTGGTTACTCACATACAAGTTAAAAGTGTAATATTTTGGTACAATTTTCATGACACATACTGGATAAAAATCTAAATAAAAACATCGAGAAAACACATCGATTTAAATTATTATTAGAAAGTGTCAATTGGCAATAAAAAATTAATGATCCCAGCTCCTAGACTAGTGTGTGTTAATGCCAAGTGCCATTTTATATCGGACTTATGAAATTTTTATTGGTTTCTAAAACATCGAATTTTTATGGTATAAAAAATGTAATAGGGTATGAAATTTTTTTTGCAAAATTTTAGATTTTTGCAATAAATTTTTGATCGTTAGGAGAAAATAAAATTTTAATTTTATGTTGAGAGTGATTTAGTTATGTTTGTGTACGTCATCACAACTTTTGAGTCATATTTTAGTTGATAAAGTTTTAGTGTATTACCACTTGTATTAGATTTTACCATTACATATTTTCGTAAAGGAGTGCAACGATGTCAAAATATTTTATATTACAATATAATTTAAACACTCCACGAAAACTTAGAAATAGAAATTATTCAAATGTGATTTTAAAACAATTAAAAAAGTCAATCTGAAACCCAGTGGAAGTATCGCAAGCACATGTTGAGATTAAAATAAAAATTCAAGGTTCCTAACCATTTATGCAAATTCCAAGAAATAATTGAGTTCCCAAGGCACATTTCGAAAATTGCCCAAAAAATAATTTAATAGTGTCTTAACTTCTATGTCAAGAATTTATAATAAGCTACTATTTTTATATGTTTTAAAATCATATAAAATGCAAATTCCAAGAAATAATTGACAGTTCCCAAGCCACATTTCGAAAATTGCCCAAAAAATAATTTAATAGTGTCTTAACTTCTATGTCAAGAATTTATAATAAGCTACTATTTTTAATGTTTTAAAATCATATAAAAGCAATGTATTATTGTGATAATTTGTCCTGTGTTTCAATAAAAATATCAATACATTATTAATATAAGATTTACGATTAATAAAATAATACTGGTTGCCTTGCATTACGTAAAGAAGTAGTTTAGATGACCGATAGTCATGGAACTTATTTAAGGTGATATACAAAGGCCTGTGAAACTAGACTTTAGTCCCTTAGATGATAAAATTATAAAACAAATGAAAGTACATGGAATACAAATGCAAAAGATGTTCGTTTTGTATTTTTTGCAATAATTTTTATAAATTTTTGTTTTCTTTTTTGCTTGTTCCTTTTTACAATGTAAAATGCAATAGCAAAATTTTCATTATTTTGATTTTGTTTTTGCTTTTCAACTTTTTTCTTGACAATAATAATATTTTTTGCTTGGCATATTTTAACCCAATTTCTAGTTACAACAGGCCTTTAGTTTTCTGTAACGGTGGCGGGAACTAGTTCTTCAGCGGTTTACACACGTTTCGTTCATTTACATGGACGATTTTTTAGTTCATTTATTTATATGAATTAAAACTCTTATTTTATATTGGACAATGATGGATGCCATATTTTTTAAGTTAAACTTAAGTTTCCTTCTGCCAGTAATCCGTCCAAACGGTGCTATTTTTAATATGGGTTTTTTATGTTGCTTTTTGGCTTATACTAGGAGCATTGTCTGTTGATTATTTTTAAGTACTTACCCTCCATTTCAAGAAATATTTTTTAAAATGTCCATTTATTTTTTGTAAATTTTTGCATTTTATTTTAATTAATTAATTTTTCGGTAATACAAAATTTTGTGACCCTGTGAGAGACAAGATCTCTGGGAGTCAAGAACATCAACAAATTAAAAAAATATACATATAAAATAGGGTAATACTTTTTTATTTTTTACAGACAATGTGTGTTTCTACGCGTGTGTTATATAACAACGAATTATAATCGATATCCGTTTCATACACTCCATTGTTAATTCTTTTGTTTTTTTTTTATAACTAATTATTATAATAACTAGTTTAATACAATGGGGTTCTGGAACGATATCGAAATGTAAGACAGTGTACGACTTTTTTTTAACAAATATACTGACTTGATAAGCAAATATTGTTTGTTTTTTAATTATCCATCCTAAAATTAAAAATTAAAACAAAACTTTATCTTTACTCACAGAACATCATTCCATTAAATCCAGCTCTTCTATGGCAACTGCATCATAATATTGTTTTTGTCTATTACGATCCAATTTGAGTTGTTTTTTTTTTCTACATAGTCTGTAGACGCGACGCAACACGCATGCGCGATCAGCAAACAGACTTTGGCGCTCTAAATTTGTCATTTTTTGCCAATCGCGCTCTGGTGTGAGCCCTGGATTCGTTTATTATTTTTAGTCTTTTTTTTACTAAAGTTAACATTACCGATGGTCGTTGGAGCAGACAAGTCGTAGAGTGGAGACCGCGAGAAGGTAAGCGGAAGGTAGGACACCCGCCAGTCAGGTGGACTAATGACATGAGAAAGGTGGCTGGGACAGACTGGACGCTAAGAATCGGTTGCTATAACCCGCATTGAGAGAGACCTATGTCCAGCATTGGACTGCAATAGGTTAACTATAGGTATATTATAAAGTCCAAGAGTTTTTTTTTTATAAATAGGACACGTCAATTTGACTTTACCTCGCCTGATGGTAAGCTGAAGGTAATGTTTGACTGAACACGCTAATATCAAGAACTGCTGGTTCGAATTAAAAAGTATTTTCGTTGCGAAGGCCGTTTATTTGAAGGCAATAGGTATATATCATCACGGCACAACTCAAGGGAGCGGAGCAGTATTCATAAAGTCGTCTAGTCTAGATGATGGATAAGAGAAAAACCTTTTTTAACTGTATGTATATATTCACTTCAAACACCACTTGTATACACACAACGTCGAAAATACTAATATAATAAATACAAACATACCAATTCACAATATCATTAGATCAATAAATTATTTAGACCTTTACCTTAACACAGAACGTCGATTAACAGTAAACTAGGTTTAAACCTTCCCAAAACTAGGTTTAAACCTTCCCAAAACTAGGTTTAAATCCTCACAAAACAAGGAACTGAGGTCTACTAAGACGTGTTGAAGCGAGAAAGAGAGACGAAGCTATATACCTCTCTTTCATACCCACGTACACGAAAGCTTAAAAGATCTTTTATTAATCCACGTTATGTAAAAGGAATAAGGTTCGCAATCTTAATCTACAGCTTTTTGATAAAGCTACAAAATCTCGAAACATTATATGACTCCTCGAAAGAACTTACGGCATCTCGAAATATTTTATGACTTCTCGAAGTATTTTTCAAATATATATAGCTGTTTATGTCGGTTTTCACCAATTTGTTGTAGGTACAAGTAATCTGAAAATATACACTCTCGATTTATCGGTGCAGTTTAAACAGTGCTATCGTAACGTTTTTCGTAGCCACTTTATTTATAAATAGGAAGTTTCTATAAACACTTCATTTGGAGCCATATATGTGCAAGAACACAATAATTACAAGTTTAATTTCGTCAACTAAGATACTAATCTTATATTTTTATATGCAAACTGTTGGTACTTGGAAAACATATTTCTGTTTTTGTTTTTGTTATGGAAATCCTAAACTAGATTACATCTGCATTTCTTTGTACAATCATAATATGATAATGGTTTCAAACATTTTTTCAAAAATTGTAACACTTAAAATAGAGGCAAAAGCCAGCCCTATCCCGACACGCAGAGCTCGCAAGGAGCGGAGATTATTCAGACTTCGCCGGAGGTCCCTCAACGACCTCCGTCCTCCATGAGTGCAGGACTGTGGGAGAGAGTTGGAACCGCCTTCACCTTAGCAAAAGCCGGCTGGACGCCCCTCTTCCGGGGTTGCCACACCTGATGGGGCCACATCGAAACCAGAAATGGTGCTAAGTCATCTCAGTTAAATTCGTCTATAGGCCATGACTATAGAATTTTTAATTCGACGAAGTAGGCTGTCTGGGTTGTCAGTTTTTGAAGAAATAAAAATAGTGTTGTGACACAGTGAATAATTATGACAATCCTAATAAAATCATTCTTTGATTCTTCCTTTATTCCGTCAAGATAGTCATGACAATTTGAGAGTGGCGCTGCTGCGCCGTGAGTGAACTAGAACTGAATGCATCACTATTACATTGAATATTGCATTATTATTTCCAAAGTGACATAAACTGCTGTCAATGAACTTCGTCTAATTAAAAATTCGACTATAGCGCCTTAGCTTAGTGTCTAGTCTATATAGTAGTATTGACCATATGCAACGGCATCTAAAGAACCCAGACCGCGTGCGGTTTTAGTCGGTTCGAATTAAACGCCCCCGCTAGTGGTAAAAAAAACATTGTTCGTATTAAACGAGCAAAATCTAATCACTTGTATTAATATCAAAATAATATAAGTAGGTACCACACAATTGCATAACATTCAACTTAAGTCTAATCAAGCTTTCAGTCTTAACAATAATAATATTATTATATATTATACTTAATATATACATCTATAAATAATTATATCACCTACAACAAGTACCCGTTTCAACACTACAATAAAAAAATACAAGATAATAATTTTATAGAAAAAATAATCGCCGAAACGTATGTAACTTCAATGGGCTGCAAAAGTCGGTGTGAATTTCAGATAAGATTTATGTAAAAATATTCAAACAATGTTCAACTTTACTAAAATTTTGTATTGAGTGATGTCTCAAAGGCCTTATTAGTAAATAAGTTAGTAAGTACAGTCAACGTGACTTTAGAGTTAGCGATTAAGGTACAATTGTCTGCATACAGTTTAAAATCTATAATCCTTTGAGCACCTAAGTCTAATTTAACAGAATGAAATATAGATGGCACTACATCTGTTAATAAAACTAAAAAGCACCACACACTGTTAGAAGGGAAAGAAAGAAATGAAATTTATTTACAGTCAATTCATTGGTTACCTTATTGATTCGCTCGGTATTTTATTTTTGTAACAACGCCATCTGTTGAAAGCTTTAGTGTTGTTGTGTCGTTAAAGCAGTTAGTTGCTCACATCACAAAAAGATGTCAGGAAGAGTCATATTTCTTTTCTTTTTATATAAAATGACCTTTTCTAAAAATTAATCCTTGCTAGATCGACTTGTCGCCCCCGAAACCCCCTGTATACTAAATTTCATGAAAATCGTTGGAGATAGATAAAGATAACGGACTTCTGCAGCCTACTGTACGCACACAATTTCAGAACGAATACAACAAATAGGATAATTAATTTTTTGTGTGTTTGCTCTTGTATTTTAGATGTTTATGAAATATTTTTTTAAATAGTATTCATACATAGGGACGTTCATCTCGTTCTTACGCACGGGAAAGAGAAAGACAAAACGATAAGTGGTGAAACGGGTGTAACAGCTTAATATGATCACAGTGCTTTAGCTACACTACAAATACTTTGTTTTTAAATTTATATTCTTATATAAACATGGCTTATTTAAAAAAAATGTTTGACTGCAGTCAAACAGACATACACATTGCGTGGTTATGACCGAAGCTTTAAAGGTACTGATAGACTTGAACATTAACTTATAACAGAACATCGCGCATTCGCCGTTTTTAAATTTGTCTTAAGGTTAATTTAGACCAAACGAACATAAAGGCAGAGCTAGAACAAGAGCATTCTAAGAGAATTCTTTATTAATATTGTAGTGTAAACTAAACCTTGTTTTCAAAGGAAGAACAATGAACCAATATTCTGTCACTGTTCACATTATTAGAATTTGTCGGAGAGCGGATAGAATGAGCATTCGCTCGTTTGATGTAAATCAACCTTTACTGAGCAATGAACCGAGCCGAGCATAGAGCCAAACATCGCTACGAACATATTCAAGATCTTTCTAGCGAAGGCTCTAACCAATGGATGGAAAACTGTCTTTTGCGAGACCGTTAGCAAAAAAGCTCGCTAAAACGCTCTCGTCTTAGACTATATACTGTATAGACACAGCTTTGCTAAGAAGATTCTTCGCAAAAAAAGCTAATATCAATATATTTAAATACTCAATGTGCGTATGTCATTGAATATATTGTATATATCAAATGACAACGGAATAGTATATATTTTTTATGCTTTTTTACGCGTGGTTAATGACCAACCTGTGACAGAGTTGTTCAGGTCGCCCATATAGGCCTCCGTATTGACCTAACGACTGTTGACAGCCGGGACCGACGTTTAACGTGCCCTCCGAAGCACGGAAGCGCTCAGATGTAATACCACTAAACGGTCACCCATCCTAATGGTAACCTTCGCCTAGGTGGTGTTACCCACTGATCGTTTACAGAACAGTAGGCGCACCAGGCCACGAGCGCTATAGAGTTTGTATATATTATATAGTCTAAGGCTCTCGTTTATTTTTGTGTAATTTATCACGATTGCGATTGCGAAAAACCCTCTATAGTAATACAATCTCGGTTGGATTGTGTTAAGGGGTCAACAAGTGCAGCATGTTGTGGTCGCAGCACTAGTGAGACGCAATCCTCTTCTGATGAGGCCGCCAAGCTGAGTGCCACCATTGTTAACATGGTACGTATATGTAATGGTGACCCTCTTTTACTGAGACTTGGCCTTCAGCTAACCATCAGGTGAGGGGAAGACAAATTGACGTGTCCTGTATATAAAAAAAGCATTAACAAGATCATAGTTCGTACGAATATCGGTAGATGGCTCTACCGTTGTCCCAAGACGGCTGTATAGGAAAAGTTGGAGCACTTAAGGCGTGACTTGGTAGCTCAGTGGGTAAAGCATTCCCCCAGTAAGGTTTGAGTCCCGTATGAACATTTCACTTTTTCCAATATTAATCGATTTTGAATAGTTAGCATATACAAATTCTTTAAAATTTAATTAATTTCGCAAGAATGCTCATAACAAGTGATAGCTCTCGTTTATCAGCACCTTAAATCATGAAAAATTAGAAAAAATATTGTATCACGTGATATTTATTTTATTTTAATATTGTGCGTTAGCAAATTTTATATAAATATTGATAATTATGTCAAATTAAAAGGCTTATAATGTCTTATAATGGAGACATTTAAGTCTCTAATTTTTAACTTTTCTATTTAATATTTAATGTACACCAAAGCAGGGCACACAGTCACTAATATCACAATCCAGTATCGAAGCTTAGTGGTTAAGGAGTCGGCCTTACAATCGAGAGGTTCCGGGTTCGAATCTTGGCCATTACACAACCAACGTGAACCCACTCCTAGCACAAGCAATTTAGCTTAGTTGGAGGGCTAGAGAATATTAGTAATTTCGATAATATCGGTTGCCAATATTCTTTAGAAAAAAAAATAAGCAAGAAACATGTTTGTACATCAATAATGTCAATTTTTATTGACAAGATTGAGACATACATTGACAATCTCACCCCGCGATAGGGTTGCCCATTCTATCGTTTTTGAAATGAAATTGAATCCAAACCGTTCAGAACATGCTAAATAGCGGAAAGACTTACACGCCATTCGCGTAGGTATTAAACTTAACGTAAACAATCCTGATGTGACCTTTTTAGTATTTTTTTTTTAAACTCAGTTTATTAATACTTATTAAAGACCAAAAATCGAAATTGAACTAGTTCTACTTCTTAATCCTAGCGTTAATCCCAGTCGCATCCGAAGCTATCAAATTGAAGTCTGGGCTCCGCTTTTACCAGTCCAACTGCGTATTTGGCTAAACTTCGACATTTACCGTGAAGCGACTGCCATCTGACCTCCACAACGCAAAGGCGATATCGAAGCTTTGCAGTTAGACCAGTTGTTGGACTTTTGAGGGCTCCAACTACCCGTAACGACTGTCGTAGACGTTCGTATGGCAACCGATACCGAGGGCTTTACGTGCTCTCGAAATCGCTACAAGATTATTTACTTTTAATGATTACATACATTCCAGGATTCTAAAAAAGCTTAAAAATTATGGAATATTTCAAGATAGAAAGGCATCAGTCTGTCTATCTTTGAATTAGCTACCTATACTGCTCTGATTCCCCTTGTAACAAGAGGTCTAATGCCGTGTACACATAGGTGTAGACTATTGTAACATCAATACGGTAGTTGGTCGTTCATGTGTACCGTCATTAGGGAATCTTCCGGGTGTATTTCGAGAACAGCTTCCGTGCCGTCGTTGAATGGAAATGATACGCTGCCATCTACTACTAAACCTGCAATAAAATAATTATTTTAACTTTAGTTTAGTTAACCGTTTTGGATCCCGGTGGAGTAGAATAGCACCACCCAGCTCTGCCTGTGGGTGTCTTGGAGGGGACTAAGGGATAGGGCTATTCTCCATCTGCCTGTAAACATACAGCCCAAGATAAAATGCCCGGTAGAGGGTAATAGGCTCGCCCCCTATTACGTGGTATTGAAAATCATAGTTGAAGAAATATGAGTTTTAATACACTTCTGCCTACCTCTTCGGGGATTTACAGGCGTGAGTATATGTTCGTATGTAGAATGGTTTTGAAAAACGTTATATTTTCTCAATAAAGCACATTCTTAAAATGATGTACCTACACTCAAAATCTTTTACTACTTGAAATTCGAAATGGTACCCTTATTTATACTTAAATATTAGACACTAATAAATTAATAAATAATTTTGATAAAACTATTTACACTATTCCATTCCCATAGCTTAGAGATGGTCGTAAAATTTCTATAATCAAAATTATTGGCCAATACTTTGTCAAATATACTGTCCACACGTGGTAATTGTTTGTCAAATATGTCAAAATACGCAAATATATGCTATAGCCATGTGAAGTGCGACCATAAAGTGTTCAGTTCAAACTCAAACTGTCTCAAAATGGTCACAGGTATGCAGGAGTGGTGACGGAGACAACAAGTATCACCACCACATCTCATCCGAAGGGTGTCGTAAGAGGCGACTGACGGAACAATACGCAGACGATATCACTGCGAGAGAAGGAACACTCGAAATAAAACCCTGTACCAACCCGTCTGGCCAGCGTGGAAACTGTAGGCTATACCTCCCAACATTGGGAGAGGGTTATGTCCAGCTGTGGACCGTGATAGGCAAATTGATTGATACTTACCCGCATCGGTGCAATGCGACTTGACCTTAATGGCGCTGGCCCTATCTCGTACCCTGAGACCCCTGGGTGTAGGCCACTCCTCAAAAGTGATATATTCGCGAACTGAATACGCTAGCTGGTCAGAATCTGTTGGCAAAAAGAAAATATAAATATTTCTTCTATCAATTTGTGGCGGAACGGTAGTGAACCGCCGCTACACAGGAGTTGCGGATTCGATCTCCGCTCAATGCAAATATTTGTATGCATGTAAAGTATTGGTCTGGTCGTGCCTTCGAGAGCACGTTAAGCCATCGGTCCCGGTTGCCATACGAACATCTGTGGCAGTCGTTACAGGTAATTGAAGCCCTCAAAAGTCTAACAATGTCTTCGATATCGCCTTTGCGTTGTGGAGGTCAGATGGCAGTCGCTTCACAGAAAATATTCAGCTAAATTCGCAGTTACACTGGTGGCACGGACCCCAGGCTCCAAGTTGAAAGCTTCGGATGCGACTGGGATTAACACTGGGATGATGAAGAAGATCCCGATACTAAAATAGTTGTGAGCATCCGGAGTGGTCAACAACAGCATTCTCTCTATAAAAGAAAGATCGCGGATTCGTATCCCGCCTCAACCGATTATAATTTTCCTATAGAAATATAACATACCTGGAGCAAACATGAGTTTCTCATTATATTTCTCTGTGATCTCTCTCGCCTTCTCTAGAGACGTGTCGAGGGGCAATTCACACTCCTTAGAAAGTATGTTCATCAGCTCTAACACTGAATGTGTGCGGAGACAGTTTATACTGAAAACGAAATATTAAACCATTAAAAAACTATTAACGAAGAACCTCCTCTTTTTAGGTCGGTTATAATTTCTTTGTTCTCATTCACTCCTTTACTTCTGTCTCACCTAGAGATGGGTCAACTCGAGTCGTCAACTCGAATAAACTCGTTTTGAGCTCTGCCTAACTCGAATTAAATCCGAGTTGCCTGAATTTTTACTAGAGTTAACTCGAGCCGTTTTTCACCGAGTTGAGCTTTCTTTTAACCTTGGAGTTCCTTTCACCAGCTGATTTCCACTCACCCCTTGACTTCTACTCACCACCCGACTTCCAACCACCCCTTGCCTTCTAATCACCTCCTAATTTCTAATCACTCCCTGACATCCACTCACCCTTTGACTTCCGCTCACCCCTTGACTTCTACTCGCCACCCGACTTCCAATCACCCCTTGACTTCCAATCACTCCTTGATTTCTAATCACCCCCTGACTTCCACTCACCCATTGACTTCCACTCACCCCCTGACTTTCGCTCACTCCTTGACTACCATTCTTCTTCTACGTACCTAAAATGCCAAGAGGTACTCCCGGTACCAGTGGTGACGCATAAACCAGAACTCTTTGTATGAGTCCACGCGCCGTTGTCGATCTGTAGCCGGAGGAGGGACACCCGTGACGTCACGCTCTCGCCGATGAACACCTGCGATGGGTCAAAAAAAGATAGTTGTTTAAAAAAGGGTTTGATTTCCAAGTCGTGTAAATTGTTTTTTATCGATTAAGATAGGAAAAATTTTGGATCGGTTCAGGCAGGATTTGAACCCGCACTCTTTCCCTTACAGGGGGAATGCTCTGACCACTGAGCCATCGAACCATACCTGAATCCATTCAAATTTTTCCTTATATATCCGTCTTCACAGCGACGGTGGAGTCATCTACCGACACTCTTACGAACTATCAGGACCAATGAATGATTTTCCAAACATTTTTAAACATTGATTTTTGATTACTCCGCCCAAACAATTGAATGAAATTTTAAAGCATGATAACATTGATAACTATTCAAATAAATTAAGATAAGGGAAAATGGTTAAAAGACTTATGCCCGTTTGCACTGAACTTAAGAGTATCTTAACCTGATGCCTAAATTATATAAGACACTCTTAACAAGAAAATGCATTGCACCAACCCTAAGATGCTCCTAAACACGCTAAGTCAATCTTAATTCTTATGACACCGATTAAGTAAGTCATAACGTTTTAAGAATCTCCTAACCCTATTTTTTTGACAGTTGTCAATCAATGTCCGGTACTGTTATGTACTGTTTGGCACATGACATTAAACTAAATAAATAAATAATCTAAATTTATTTATTATTATTTTTAAATAAATTTAAATACAACGTGACTTACGCGACTTGACTGACGAGACGTGATCGTTTTTTTTTTATTATTATTTATTGGGGCTTGGCACAAAGCCATCAGCCTAAACCTTGAATGTCATCAATACAATATTTTTTCATGACGATGACGATGAGTGATGATTGCCATGACGATGACGATGAGTGATGATTTCTGCTTCAGTAAAGTTGTGGGGACTTTACTGAAACTTTCCTACACTTGTGTGAATTGTCCAAGACGTTATGTCTAAAAATCCAACATTTTTACACATAAAAACTGCGATGTGCGCTTTCTCGCGTTCGCGCCAAAATTCCGACGAGATCGTTAAAGAAATCATAGACAATCGCTCAATTATCATAGACATTTGGCTAATTCATTCGTTCATTTATACCTTCATTCGCTTTACTAGGCTTATCTTAAGTTAGGAATGCCCTTTCGTAAACATGTTGGTGCAATTGAAAATAAAGTTAAGATTATCTTAGACTTAGGAGTCACTTTACAAGGATTAACCTAAGTAGAGTTTAGTGCAAACGGGCAAGTGATTCCCAAGTCATGATAAATTTCTGTTTCAAAATTTGTCAGTAGCAGAGAAAAAACGTGAACAGTTTCGGCTACCTTTTATCTCCGGATCACACACATACATGTACTTACGCCTGTAAATCTCTGAAGGGGTAAGCAAAGGTGTATTAACACCCACATTCCGATTTCCAACTATGATTTTCGGTCCCACGCGTAATAGGGGGCTAGCCTATTGCCTTCCAGTGGGCACTTTATAATTCTACTTTTATTTGTTATTTATTTGTGTGTACTTTAACTTTTGTTTTATGTGTGTTGTGCTATTTGTGTTTGGTGTATTTATAATAGATAGTTACATATGAAATTGCTTTGCATTGCATTGTTTGGGATAAATATTTCCTTTTTTTTTCTGATATGAGTTGTATGCATAAGCATAACAATGTGCGGAATTGCAGTACGCACACATTGTAAGTAGGTTGCCAGCGGGGATGGGCAGTCGCTTGCCAACCGCCGTTGTGGTAAATAATACAGACAGTATAATTACTATTCAAGTGCTTTTCATTTATCATTTCTCCATAGATAGTACCTAAAGCCCTATCCCTCAGTCGCCTCCTACGGCACCCACAGGGAGAGCTGGGATGGTCCAATTCTACTCCACCGAGAACCAATACGGCAATAGTTAGTAGTTTTAGACTTACCTCATTCAGTGCTAAATGCGGTAGTACTTTGGTCGCAAGCGGACTATTGTCCGTCGTCCGACAAGTATGATTATCGATACAGTCTGATTCCGGCGCGTCGTGTGTGTTTTGTACTGGCGGGTATCTGCGGCAAAATGAAAATTAATACGTTTTACATGAAGCTAAATTTAGCGCACGTCCATGGGCCACGGTAACCACTTTCCATGAGGTGGGCCGTGTGCTTTTCTGTCACCTAAGTGGTTAAAAAACATCGAAAATGAATTAGAACGATTTCTTTAGCTTACTTTTGACACTGACTATACATGAAAGAGTATTTTTCATACGAACATCTATGGCAGTCGTTACGAATAGTTGGAGCCGTAAAAAGTCCAACAACTGGTTTAACTGCTCGCCTTTGCGTTGTGTAGGTCAGGTGGCAGTCGCTTCACGGAAAATATTGAAGTTCAGCCAAATCCGCAGTTAGACTGGTAGCGGGGACCCCAGACTCCTAAGTTAAAAGCTTCAGATGCGACTGGGATTAACGCTAGGATGAAAAAGAATCTTGTATTAGATTCTACAATAAACTTCCCAATGAAATTAGAACATTGTCCATAAATAAATTAAAAACAACAATTAAGGCCAAATTGTGTAGCAGAGCATATTATAAACATTTCAGACTATTTGAATGACAAAAATGCTTGGGATTAAGTAGCTCTAAGTCAACACAAGAAAATGATTGTACATACATGACGACGTTTTTTTTTAAAAAAAAAGGATTCCTACTGAGTTTTTTGGCAGAGTTTCTCAGTAGTTGCCAAGTCACGCACTGCACGGTAGGGGAAAAAATAATGAAGATTCCAAACAAATTTAATATTTTTATGGAATGAATGATTTTTTGAATTTTAATTTGAATTTGAATTTCAATTGCGACTTGTGATATTTATGCCACAAACTATATCACATTTTATTTCCAATAGCGAAGAAATCAATCAAATGTAGTGTACCTGCAATAGTTGAGCGCGTGTAAGTCCACCGGCGTGATGCTATCCAGCAACTTGGCTTCGCAGGTGATCGTGGTGCGTATCCTGGAGCGACGCATCCACGTGAATCTACCCTGGAATGATAATCATCATTATTTATTTATAGGTTGAGAAGAAAATTTACACGCGATTATGCTATGATAAACATAGCCTATGTCCTTTATCAAAGACTAATATACCCTAATACCAAATTTCATCAAAATCGGTTCAGTGGTTTAGGCGTGAAAGACAGACAAACAGACACACACACACACACACACACACACTTATAATATTCGTTTGTATGTACAAATCAGAAAGTACTCAAACACTCACCTCTTTTAACGCCTGGAACGCGCCCTTCACGTCGTTTGAACACCAAGTGGGTAAGCAGAGACGTCCAACAGACTTATGGGGAGCACTGTTGAAGCCTATTACTGGTTTGCTGGAATAGAAACATAATTTTATTATAATAATAATAATATTTGCTATTCTATAGCAAAATGTGCCTTTCGCAAAATGTATTTTTATTATATTGTCTCTTTCGCAAAATGTCCCTTCCTCATCATGTCGTTGTCGCAAAATGTCCCCTTTCGCTAAATTCTCTTTCTCATAATGACTCTTATCATATCTCTTTCGCAAAACATCGCTGTCTCATAATGTCTATTTCGCAAAGGAGGCATCCCTTTGGCATACTTTATGGCCTTAATGTCTCTTTCACAAAATGTCCCTTTCTCAAAATATCTCTTTCGCAGAATTACCTTTTCGCAAAAAGCTCAGCTTGACACTCGAATATTTTTAAGTTATATTTACATTTTAATACATTAATTATATTATCTAATAAATACACATATTGCGAACACACATTTACCATTGTAAACCTTTTAAGGATGCTGGTCAGGTTCAATAAATAAATACTATGGAAAAAGTAAAAGTGTGTTGTAAATATGTGAAACAAAAAGTTTCATGAATCAACAGTATAAATAATATCTAATAATTAAGAATTGAAATACAAGGCGTTTTACGAGTACAATCTACAGTGGATTCATATCATGATATTTATTAATTTATGAAAATTAATATGATTAACAAATTAGCGTCTATTAAGGTGTAAGGATGTAAGGATAACTCAATAAGAGTTTATTTTAACATATTTAATCTGTGAACGTTTTGTAATTGATGTACGAATGAAGCAGGAACGATGACAGGTGTGAAAGAGATGAATAGATGTAATAACCTGTAAGTGTGAAAGAGTGCGAGAGTAGTAAATGTGCGAAAGGGATATATATATATATTAAGACGATAGTTTAAGAAGGATAAAAAATAAAGAGTCAGATTTTGAAATCTACGCCATGGTTTCATTGTCTCTTACAAAGGTAAATAAAGTGAACTTACTTAGCGTCTCTGACTCTAGAAGCAGCTAGCAAGAAAGTGCCATCTCCTCCACAAGGGACAACAACGTCGCACCAGTTTATTAAGTCATCGTTATATGTTAACCTGAAAAAATAAACAAAATAACATTTCATTCCCACCATTCACATGATAAAACTTATAAATTATATTTTATCAATATATCCTAAAATACATTTATAATCCATATTAATATTATAAATGCGAAAGTAACTCTGTTTGTATGTCACGCTTTCAAGCCTAAACCACTCAACCGATTTGGATGAAATTTACTTAAGTTTGGTCGCGATAACCGAAATCCACGAGGGAAAAAACCGGTAGGGCTCCAGAAAAAGGATTCTTCACGATGGGCGCCGTATCATGGAGCACTGCTGTGGCAGACCCACAATTTAAATACGTTTATTTAAATATATGTAAACATAATATACATAAATATATAAGAAGGTTCGTAGCTTAGCGGTAAGCGCTTCGACTGTAAGTCCTTATGGTTTCAGATAGTATCGGGTTGGAGTGATGTGGCTGACCCACAATTTAAATACGTTTATTTAAATATATGTAAATATAATATACATTTATGGTTTCCATAAGGACTTACAGTCGAAGCGCTTACCGCTAAGCTACGAAGCTTCTGATATATTTATGTATATTATATTGACATATATATAAATAAACGTATTTAAATTGTGGGTCTGCCACACTGCCTTCTAAATCTGGCCCTTGACCCAACCGTCTAACCCGAGCCTCTTCAGATGTTGGTCGAGGCTTTGCTATCAGTCCGTTGACTGACACGACTATCGGTACAATGATTGCGGAGTCAACAATCCACGTGTCGACAACCTCGTGAGCCAAGTAACGTATTTATCTTTCTCAGCTTTCACGAGATTCTCATCATGAGGAATGGTGACATCGACAATCAACGCTCAGCGCTCGGATCTAACTACAATAGGCACCTTTAAACTGTCACTCATGCGCGCGTTCTTGAGCGTCCAGGATTGGGCGACGGAATGCTGTGCGTTCTTGAGCGTCCAGGTTTGCGCAACCGAATGCTCGCACGTATGCGCGATTATCTTTTGGAGTTCAAAGTAATCTTTCGCTCGGTATAGACCACCTGATTGGGCCCGCACGACAGTTCAAAGAGAAGCGCTGAGCGCACGTTCTTTCCCTCTTTATCCCTCAATCGTGCGGTTATGCGTGCGTGCATTACGCAGCGCAATCCTGGACGCTCCAAAGAAAGCGCGATGTCTTTACACGCGCGCTCTTTCACACACTTTTTTACTTGCGAAAGGCTGTGCGTGTAAAGGGTGCTAATGTCAGGCTTGTTGGCTACAACAGTCCTATCAGTGATGATAGATCGATCCCAGTACAGTGTGATATATCTTTTTTCAAAAGTGTCTCAAGAACACCCTATAGGGAGGTATATATTTTTTTTTTGGCCCTAGGTCAGCCGGTGTGCGAGTGATATGTCACGAGACAACCTCACCTTCGGCCTAGCACATTGACCCACAGACGGCGTGCGGTTTAGTCTGCCGGCTCCGAAGGGAGGGGGGGGGGGGGGGGTTTGGGGGTATCCGTGGGGATTTCCCGCACGTAAAAAAAAGGGGCGGTATTTTTATTTATTACTAGCTGTTGCCCGTGGCTCCACCCGCTTGGATGTATGTTATCACGACTTAACACAGCCTATATCCTTTCCAAAGGTCTAACCCATCTTTACACCAAATTTCAGTTCAGTAGTTTACACGTGAAAGCGTAACAGCAGAGTTACGTAGCAGAGTTACTTTAGTATAAATAAATAATAAATAATAAATATTCCACAACATTTCACACAACGCTATCTAGACCCATGGTAAGCATAGCTTAACTAGCTTGTGTTATGGAATCTAGAATGCGGATAAACATACTTAGATACGTTCTTTTTTTTTGTAAATATATACATATTATACATAGAAACACCCAGACCAATGCAAATATACATATTCATGCATACAAATATTTGCACTGAGCGGGAATCGAACCCGCGCCTCCTGCGTAGCGGCCGCGTTCACTACCGCTACGCCACGGAGGCTGTCGTATATATAAAGTATAGATTTAGATAAGATAAGATATCTTTTATACCACTTAGGTGGCAGACAAGCACACGGCCCAGCTGATGGAAAGTGGTTACCTTGGACGTATGCAACACTAGGGGCGTTACAGTCCTGCTGCCGACCATGAAAAAACCTTCTACTGCCCTTATTTAAGAACCCCACATTGTAGTCGCTTGGGAAAACCACAGCAGGGAGATCATTCCATCCAATTGAGCAGTCCGACTGGGGAAAGCTCACTGTAGAGTTTTTGTGCTGTCGGTGGGATGACCAAAGGCTTGTCCTGCTTTATCTTCTACACTGACGGCACAGAAACTCTCTGTTCTAACAGGGTCGGCAGCGCGAGTGTGACGCCCCTGGTGTTGCACACGTCCATGGGCCACGGTAGCCATTATTCATCGGGTGGGCCGTGTGCTTGTGTGCCACCTAAATGGTATAAAGGCCGTACGTTAACAGTATTACCTGCTAGCCATCTCCACATTGAGCCCTATGCCCTTGAGGCTGGTGGCAACGTTCTCTTCGAAGGCCTTCTGCCGGCGATGCGTCTCCATCATCGCGTCGTAATCAGACCCTCGCTTGCGGAGTATCTTCTCCAATGCTTCATCAGATATGTAGTCGTGGCAATGTCTGTAGGTCAAGGATAACAATGTTAGATTAACATTTTTATATGTAAACGCCTCTGTGGTGCAGTGGTAGTGAATGCGGCAACTACACAGGAGGAACGGGCTCGATCCCTGCTCAATGCAAATATTTCTATGCATGAATATGGGTATTTGCATTGGCCTGGTCGTGCCTCGGAGAGCACGTTAAGCCGTCGGGCCTGGTTGCCATACGAACGTCTATGGTAGTCGTTACGGGTAGTTGAAGTCCTCAAAAATTCAACAACTGGTGTAACTGCAATGCTTCGATATCACCTTTGGGTTGTGGAGGTCAAATGGCAGCCACTTCAATGAAAATATCGAAAAGCCGCAGTTAGACTGGTGAAGCGGACCCTAGACTTCAAGTTGAAAGCTTGGGATTGGGATTAACCCTAGGATGAACAAAGGCCTATATATATATATATATATATATATATATATATATTTTATTTGGCTCCACCTGTGATGAATTATCGTATCGTATCTTTTGCACTTTTGGTAGTAGCCCTTGTTTTGTCACCTTTTTCACCCACTGTTGGTTCCCGGTGGAGTAGAATAGCACCACTCCAGCTCTTCCTGTAGGTGTCGTAGAAGGGACTAAGGGATAGGCCTGTTCTCCATCTGACAGTAGACATACAGCCCAAGACAAAGTGCCCGCTAGACGGCTCGCCCCGTATTACCCGGGATCCAAAATCCTAGTTGGCGAAACGTGGATGTTAACACAGCTCTGCCTAACCCTTCGGGTATATGCAGGTACGTACATACAGGTACAGTATATGTAATGTATGTATGTGTAAGATAACTGTAAATATCACTACATAGTATAAAACAGAGTCGCTTTCTCTGTTCCTATATCCCTTTGTATGCTTAAATCTTTAAAACTACGCAACGGATTTTGATGCGGTTTTTTAATAGATAGAGGGTCTCAAGAGGAATGTTTATATGTATAATACATTTATAATATAATAGAGGGTGCAGCGGGAACGGGATCTGACGCCACGCGGGTGGAAAAAAAATTTGGTTGCCTGTAAAGTCGGTATACGGGCGAAAGTTTTACGTGACAACGACTTTGAGTGGTAAAATAATTTTAATGTGAATATTCATTCGTATAGTAGGAAGAAGGATGAAATAATAGTAACAATTTAAAAATGTCTGTCTCTCTCGCTCTTAGGCGGGCTAACCATGCCCGAGTGGAAGGGAAGCGTGCCTCTCACTCGCTCTCATTGTGAGCGCATAACGTGAGTGGAGCGTAACGCAGTTTCTTGAAGTGTCACCCGGCAAACCAATTTATAAGACGTTGTCACGTCAATATTGGCGGTACGAAGTTCGCCGGGTCAGCTAATAATACTATATACAGAGGAGAAAAGTAACTGAACTGTTTTATCGGGCTATTTATAGATTCTAGTTGAATCAACCTTCAGGTTAAAGCATATGAAGGTCACCTGTGTTTATCATTGGGTCGTGTAGGTATGTAAATACTTGCGGTTATCAATTACAAAGTTAAATATTCTATATTAAGTGATTTAAGGGTTAAAAGGTGACTACAGTTTACTAATAACAGCAGGGCACTAATATCTCAGGCAGTTTATTTTAATCCTACTTTATGACCTTCATAGTGTGCACAGCGGTCTAACAATTCATAGTCTGTTGACGCAGCCGTCTAGACAGAGCAATCGTGCGGGGTGAGCGGAGTGGCGGGAGAAGGGGTACCGTACCGAGTAGACATACATCTTACTTGGTACTAAGGATTCAGGGCTGTCTAATTTGTAGTCACAATTTTGTTTGATTATATTTTTGTTGAAATTTTCACTAAAATCGATATGGGTATCGTTTTCAGGGTTTTCGGGGTTGCTGATAATGAATATATCATCCATTTAGCGATCCAAGACGGCGCATTTGTAATTTTCACTAATATTAATGTGAGTATCGTTTTCAGGGTTTTTGTGGTTGCTGATTACGAATATATAGTAAATAGGGGTTGAATAAATAGGTAGTTATAGTAAATATGGGTGTTACATGTCCAAACTGCGTCAATCAGTATCTCTTACTGTAGTGGATATCAATGGATATCAATCAATCAAATTGTCCACTGCAGTCCACTGCGGTACATAGGCCTCTCGTAATGTGCGTCATTTCGTACGATCCTCCGCCGTGGAACACAGATAGAAGTAGTAGATATATTATTATTTATGTTTGATTTGTTAGATTTTACTCTTGTCTTACAAGATACACAAGTGATGGACGACAACGATTTGGGTCCGATTCACATTATGAAAGTAAATTGAGATTGAAATTATATTACTTTTAAGTTTTACGCGTCAGTAGCTAAGTGGTTAAGGAAGCAGCCTTACGATCGAGAGGTCCCGGTTCGAATCCCGGCCATTACACTACCGACGTGAATACGCTACTAGCACAAGCAATTTAGATTAGTTGGAGGGGTTAGAGGGAATATTAGTAATTTAGATAATTTCGGTTCCTAATATTCTTTAAAAAAAAAGAGATGGTGGTAAGGCCCCTTGCCCAGCGTCGCGTCGTACGAGAAGATTGCGTACGTATTTTACTCCTGCCCTAGTACCAATTATTTGGGTTCAGTACAATAGTCTTTCATTCTGACAGACGTCATCTCTCTTGCATTAAATCATCTTTTCTGGGGCTAGTGACATCCAAAACGAGGCCCACTTACTTTCTTCCCTTTTTTTTATGCAACTTAGGTGGCACACAAGCACCCGGCCCACTAGATGGAAAGTGGTCACCGTGTTCTATGGACATGTCTAAGGGAGTGACACTCGTGCTGCCGACACTGTAAGAAGATTCTGTGCCGTCAGTGCAGAAGTTTGGCTTTTATTCGGCTTTTGTGGGAGCGACCACCGTTTGGCCTGTCCGATGAATGACCTCCATCCCCCATGAGCGCCTGCCTGGGGTTGACGGGTGGAGCCGCCTGTTACCCTAGCAGAAGCAGGCCGCGGCGGCACCTCCCCATACCGGGGACGAGTTGGGGACCCTGTGACCCCACCCGAAGAGGGCCAGATCGAGAGAGATAGCCCTGGGTCAGCCGTGGTGCGAAGGATCTCACCTTCGGCCTTGCACTGTTACCCACAGACGGCGTGCGGTTTAGTCGGTTCGAGTCTGACATAACCTCCCCTTCGGGCTCCAGTGGGGGCGGTATCCGTGGGGATTTTCCACACGATAAAAAAAAGGGTCGCTCAGGATGATGTAAGGACTCTAACGATACAACTTTTCTATAATCGCGGGTCCATTAAGCAGGGCATTATCAGGGGGTAGATCGGTATCTATCCCATCATTATTTACTCCGGCACCGGGGAGGTTCCCGCACTGAAAAAGAAAACCCGCCCGACCTCTTAACCCCGAGAGGATAGCGTGCGCCAGTGTCTGGTCCATCAATCGGCAGATACACCGACTTACAGGTGAAGTATGGCTTACGCTCTGAACTACCTTAGTTGAGGCTCAAAAACACCCACTGCTCATAAATGTAAAGCTATATTACTTCCAATGCAATGCCCCAGAGCATCAAGATGTTTTCACATACTGATTGATTAGATCAAGGTCACTGTATAAATAAAATTGCCGGTATAAAATCTCGCTAAACTGCGATCACCCACTCGTGTACAAAAATACTATAAGGCCAAATTCACGGGTGTTATCTCTTGATTGTTCAAAACAAAACACTAGGGTCGCTCAGGATTAGGGATATGCACTGTAGTTTCCGCAACTTCGGCCTAGCACTGCGACCCATAGACGGCGTGCGGTTTGGTTGGTTCGAGTCCGACATAACCTCCCCTTCGGGCTCCAGTGGGGCCGGTATCCGTGGGGATTTTCCACACGATAAAAAAGGGTCGCTCAGGATGATGTAAGGACTCTAACGATACAACTTTTCTACAATCGCGGGTCCTTTAAGCAGGGCACTATCAGGGGGTAGATCGATATCTATCCCATCATTATCAGGATCGTCATATCATCATCACTGTTATTCTTAGTTAAATCCAAAGCTTTCTATTCACAAAAATCCATACTAATATTACTTTATAAGTGTGTGCGTGGGTGCCCTACTGTCACCTGGCCTGTTGAGGTCTAATGGGGTTGTGTCCTATTTTTTGAAGTGAATACTTCTTTAGCGGCGTTGGATGGGTAAAAAATATTAAACTTGCGTCAGGATCGCTTGACCTTTGAACCGTAACCGACGACTGACGTCATACAACATTAACAAGAAATTGTTTATTTTGTCAAGTACGATATCAAGTTTCGTAGCTAAGCCGCAGACGCTTCGAGTGTGAGTCCTTATGGTTTCAGATGTTACCGGGTTCGAACCTGGGCTTTTTGTGTCATTTTTTTCTTTTTGTAATTATTACTTTTTGTGATTATTTTTTCTTTTCGTAATTAATTATTTTTTTATGAAATAAAATTAGTGATAGGTTCTATGATTGGCGCTATTTTATAGGTATGGTATAGTATGGTATGTTCTTTTTATCTTTTTCTCTGGATATAACGAAGAAAGAAAGAAAGAATAAGTTTTCACTTCTGCCGGCACTCCCAGAGTGCAACCAGTCTATTTTTGTTTTATTATCGTAAACTATACATTTAACAATTATATAACGAACCGTTAAAGTGTAACATTCTTATGTCAAATAGTTTTAAAGATATTTGATTTTGAAAATCGAATTTCTAGAGACGCCCGACAACTTCTTCTTCATCCTAGAGTTAATCCCAGTCGCATCCGAAGCTACCAACTTGGAGTTTGGGGTCCGCTTGTACCAGTCCAACTGAGGATTTGGCTTCGACATTTTCCGTGAAGCGACTGCCATCTGACCTCCATAACCCATAGGCGATATCGCATCATTGCAGTTAGACCAGTCGTGGGACTTTTGAGGGCTCCAACTACCCGTAACGACTGACATAGATGTTTGTATGGCAACCGGGACCGACGGCTTAACGTGCTCTCCGAGGCACGACCAGACCTACCAATGCAAATAGCTACATTCATGCATACAAACATTTGCATTGAGCGGGAATCGAACCTGCGCCTCCTGCGCAGCGCCCGCCTTCACTACCGCCACGCCACAGAGGTTGTGAGGCTGCATACACTCCTTCAACATCTGTGTATACGTCCTTAATTGAAATATTTCTAGAACTGCTCCGTATCTTTATATCACACATTTGGCCGACTGCACTAGTAACGAGTAAGACGATCACAAATCTAGAACGTCTTATGTAACCTATAAAAACTGTGCCACGTGACGTCAGAGAGCGTAAGTCGTAATTATCGTGTGATAAACTTTTTGAATAGTAGGTATAAAAGTCGTGTCTTCATATCGGAGACTAGCAGATGCCCGCGGCTCCGCCCGCGTGGATGACGGTTATCGCTTAGTGTTGAGTCAACGCTATTCTTAAATAAAAGTAGCCTTAGTTACTCCTTATTACATCATTCAGCTACCTTTTTTTTTTACGTGCGGGAAATCCCCACGGATACCCAGCCCTCCGGAGCCGGAGGGGGAGGTTATGTCAGACTCGAACCGACTAAACCGCACGCCGTCTCTGGGTCGTAGTGCTAGGCCGAAGGTGACGTTGTCATGCGACATATCCCTCGCACCCCGGCTGACCCAGGGACATCCCTCTCGGTCTGGCCCTCCTCGGGAAGGGGGGGGACCACACGGTCCCCGACTCAATCCCGGTGTGAGGAGGCGCGCATCGTCCAACGATGCACGCCGCCGCCGTGGCCTGCTTCTGCTAGGGTGACGAGCGGCTCCACCCGTCACCCTCAGGCCCGCGCTCATGGGGAGTCAATTTGCGTCCTTCGGGCGCGTGCAGCGATGTCAGCGAGCCTTTCTCGCTCATCGCGCCGCGCCCGCTCTGCTGTCTCCTTCGCGAGCATGAGCTGCTCGCAGAAGGAGGCAGAGAGGAAGCGAGCAGGGTGGAGAGCGTGAGCACTCGGGCCGCCACAAGCTCCCGCCTCGGCGTCTCAAACGCCGGGCACTCGGTGAGCGTGTGCAGCCCCGAGTCCAAGCTCGCGTCACAGTGATGGCACTCGGGCGTTGGCTTTATACCCATCAGATGCACCATACCGCCCGAAGCTACCGTGCCCGGTGATAATCTGCGTCTGACGGTACGAGAGGCTACCGTGTGGCCTCTCTAGCCACTCCCCCATGATGGGCCTTACCGCCGCAATGACGGCGTGCCCTATTATTCAGCTACCAATAAAATTCCGGTCAAAATCGGTCCAACCATTTCAGAGACAGACAGAAAGACAATTTTTTTATTAAATGGACTTTTGATCTATGTATCGTATTATATTCATATGCATGTAGTGAAAACGGTTATTTCAATATTACAAACCGACACTCCAATTTTATTTATCTGTATAGATTATGTATATACGTATTATTACAAACCGATATATGCAGGGCCGTCTTAACCGGGGGTTCAAGGGTGCGGCCGCACCCGGGCGCGTAGCCCGAGGGGGCGCAGGCCGAGCTCTAAACATTTCGATATTTCCTAATTTAACCTTTAACTCATTAGTACTATATTAACGCCATTCCCATGTTTCGTACACTTACGTCAATTAAACCCCTACATGCATAAAAATATAGGCATCAACCAATATTAAAATTTACCATTGTACCTATTATTGTCACTTTTGCCTTTCGGCAAGTGTCATCCCGCTCACGATATGCAAGGTAAAATAGCTCTTATTAGGACACTCATAAAAATTAAATTAATTTAACAGGCACGCGGCAATATCTCCATTCAAAGAGGCCCTTTGACCTAGCCGCCTGGCGTCCGCACTTTAAGCAAAATGGCCTCTATAATTAGGCTGTTAGGGTGTATATTGTAATGTAAGTTCGCGATGCGGCTCTGAGTGTCGATTACTGATTGATGTCATTAGACGACCTATGACATTTGAATCTTATTGCATGAAAATTAAAGTTTGATTTTGTTTAATGCTGTGAAACGTTAAAGAAATATTAAATCCATTTCTTTTCCTTAATTTTTGAATATTTTTTTTCATCATACCTATTTGCGATAGCCGCCGAGTGAGCACTAAAAATTCTAGCAGTTTAGACTGTGATTGATTCTAGCAAGTGAAAATTCAGTTAGGCCCACCAATATCGATTTAATTGATTGTGTTGTATTTCGTAAAAAAATAATGTGCAAATGGATGGAGTTTTTCAGTGCGTACCTACTTAAATCATAAACATCGGAAATTAATACTGTCAAGGTAAGTACCTAAATTTTATTTTTAGAGTTACCTATTATTGTTACGGTTACAATTACTTACAATCATTGATATATAACTACTGTTACATTAGAACATAGTTACAATACTGATATACCTACCTACTAATTAATTAATAAAAAATAAACTTACATACCTAATTGATGCCATATCGTGGTATTTGTAATCATTAATCATAATCACACACAATAAGTACGAGTGAGTTTATAATTTATGATGACTATTTTACTTGGGCTTGATATTGGTCATTTAAATTTTATTACATAAATATATTTATAAATAATAATTTATACCTATAACATATAACATTTTATTTAAGTAAGTTTACTTTCATATAATTTCATTGAAGTGAGTGAAATATTTATATGCTAAATGATCTATTTGATTGCAGATGGCCGATTTAGGGGATGGTAAAAGTAAAAAGAAACCATCGGGTGCCCAAAACAGAAAAAGGAAACGCACTTAAAATAAAACATTGTATTAGAGATCTTTTTACAGATAGATTACAGATCTTAGAGAAAAATAAATGAAACATCAAAAATTTATTGCCTTTTTTTTGTTGACCGGGGGGGGGGGGGGGGGGGCGCAGTCTGAGTTTCGCACCCTGGCGCTATATAGCCTTAAGACGGCCCTGGATATATGTATAGATTATATCCGTATATGGGATTTCCCACACGTAGAAAAAAAAAAGAACTATGCTGTTGAAATTTGGTAAGTAGGTGTATTCTGTGAACCGCATTAAGATATTTACATAAAAAGAGAAAAGAAAAAAACAATTAACAATCAAGTACTTATAACTAAAACTCAATTTTATTTATGAAGTGCATTTGTTTGGGGTATCTATGGGTAGGTCTTTAAAAGTGATATTGTGGTTTCTAATATCTTTTTATTTTCTAAACTGAATAGTTTGCGCGAGAGGCACTTGCAAAGTGGTAAAATGTTTCCGTTCGTCCCCCCTGTAACTTCTAAAATAAGAGAATCGTAAATCTAAAAAAAAAACACGGGTTACATTCCGGGAGTGCCGGCAGAAGTGAAAACTTTTTCTTTCTTTCTTTCTTCGTTATATACAGAGAAAAAGATAAAAAGAACATACCATACCATACCTATAATATAGCGCCAATCATAGAACCTATCACTAATTTTCTGCAAATTTTCTGTCAGAAGAAATTAATAAATTACAAACAGAAATAAATAACAAACAGAAAAAATAATCACAAAAAGTAAGACACTGTTGATTTTTCTTTTTGTAATTTATTACTTTTTGTGATTATTTTTTCTGTTTGTAATTTATTAATTTCTTACCCAATTTAAAAATTTCTTTTCTATTTTCGAACCCGGTACTATCTGAATCCATAAGTACTAGCACTCACCGCTAAGCCAAGATGCTTTCTATCGTATCTTGCAAAATAAACAGTCTGTTAATGTTGTATGACGTCAGTCGTCGGTTACGGTTCAAAGGTCAAGTGATCCTGACGCGCGAGTTTAACAATTTTTACCCATCCAACGCCGCTAAAGAACTGCCTCTGTCACTTCTAAAATATATGAAGACATTACCATGCAAACTTCCACCGAAAATTGGTTCGAACGAGACCTGGAACGTACTTTCTTTAAATACGTCATAAGGCGTAAACCGCAATTTACCTTTCATTCAATCAACATCGATCAAAGTTACAACGAACTAAAAAATATTTAATACTAGCTGACCCGCCTCGGTTTCACCCGTGGCATACTTCAACCCCGTAGCACCCCTAAGCCATTATGCGTCACTCAATTAATTTGCCTTCCCGGAATCTCTGCACAATTTTTCTCTGCGTAAGAACCATCCTCGTACTGCAAGGAATATTCTAAAAAAGAATTATCACAATCGGTTCAGCAGTTCTCGAGATTTGCGCTTAGCAACACATTCAGCGATTCATTTTTATATTAAAGATTATGTTACTTGATGCTACGGAACCCTTCATGGGCGAGTCCGACTCGCACTTGGCCGCTTTTATTTTTATACTACTTAGGTGGCAGACGAGCACACGGCCTACCTGATGGAAAGAGGTTACCGTGGCCTATGGACGTGTGCAACACCGGGGAGTCACACTCGTGCTGCCGACCCTCTAAGTACAGAGACTTTCTGTGCCGTCAGTGTAGAAGACAGCCTCCGTGGCGTAGCGGTAGTGAACGCGGCCGCTGCGCAGGAGCCGCGGGTTCGATCCCCGCTCAATGCAAATATTTGTATGCATGAATATGGGTATTTGCATTGGTCTGGTCGTGCCTCGGAGAGCACGTTAAGTCGTCCGTCCCGGATGCCATACAAACATCTATGGCAGTCGTTGCGGGTAGTTGAAGCCCTCAAAAGTCCAACAACTAGTCTAACTGCAATGCTTCGATATCGCCTTTGCGTTGTGGAGGTCAGCTCGCTTCACGGAAAATGTCGACGTTTAGCCAAATCCGCAGTTAGACTGGTAAAAGCGGACCCCAGACTACAAGTTGACAGCTTCAGTGCGTTCTGGCTACTCTCCTCACCGCCGGGAGATTATTATAGCCGCGGTATTCTGTACGGCAGAGGTCCTTCCCCAGCCGGACTGCTCGGAAATACCGTCGTGTCCTACCTGCCCTTCTAGACAAGTGGCAATTCTTTAGTCGGCGTTTGATGGAATAGAATGACGAATGTATTCGATTTGACGTATCTGACAGTCGTTAACGCATGTCACTAACGTCAAATCCCATACATTCGTCATTCTATTCCACCAAACGCTTGCTAGCGAATTGCCAATTGTCTAGAGGGGCTGACAATCTCTATCAGCTGTCGCAGCTAGGGTTGCCAACTTTTTTTACAGGAAATAAAGTATATTCAGGTCTATGAAGAATATTAAACAGTATTTTAGAAAAATGAACAGTATTTTATTTATTTACTGTTTTAAATACATATTTTTTAGAACTTTTCGCACAACTTACTAATTTACAATCTTTTTTAAAAACTTCATACGCCTCATCACAATCATAACTGAAATTAAAATAAATGAGGAGCTCATTTTTTATTAAATTAATAGATGCTCTATTTCTATCCTCCCGCCACTTAGCATTCATTACTGAAAAAACTCTTTCAGTAAATGCTGAGGTGGCGGGAACAGAAAGTAGATATGAGACAATTTTAGTTATGTTTTTAAATTCTTCTGAAGTGTTTACTAATAAATGGCTCCACTTTTGGTCAGTACTCATTTCAAGAAAATCTTTGTCTTCTGATATTTTTTCATAAATTACTTTGAAATTTGTTAATTCTGAATATAAATCATCCATACCATATTGAGTCTATACAAATTTAGATTATCTATAATTTTCTCAAAATGATCAAATGTGACAGAAGACTTCAATGACAAACAGCTAATTAAAGAAAGCCAATTAGTCTGACTAAAATCGAACCATTTCTCTAAATACAAATTAGCCTTATCAATAAAAAGTACGAAGTTATTAATAGTTCTATTATAAACTTCTTGGGCAGACTCTGTGATAGTATTTAATACTTTTTTTGTTTCATGGCCAAAATACTTAACATTTTTCCTTTGAACTAGCTCAGTCTTTAAACCAGTCATAATGTTATAAACATCTAAGATAGTTACATTATATCCTTCTAATTTTTTGATTGTTTTATTGAAATCATTTAATATATGACTTGCATAAAGAAGGTAACTATGAACTACATTATACTTATACCTAATTACTTTAATGTTATTAAAGTTGTGAAACAAAAACAAGGTCCACACGAAAAAAGGTTATGTTCTGAGAACGCATTTGCACACTATCGCACGTCTGTCAGTGAGTGACAGTCTCGAATATTTGACATTGACAGATTCGTTTAGAAACTCAAAGTGATTTGCTTGTGGCTGCGCTACACTGAGCAGTGAGCGCCCTCTGACTAAATAAAAACAAATTTGTGTGAGCGTCTAATAACATATAATGTGTTAGCATTTTGATACTGAAAACAGTATTTTGTATACTTTATTTTTGTTCAACAGTAAAAAGTATAATTTAGTGAAAAACAGTATTATACTGTTTAAAACAGTATGGTTGGCAACCCTAGTCGCAGCGCCGTGCCCGACGGTGCACGTTTAGAGAGTTGCACAGCACGGATATGATGGGAGGTCATTTTATATTGTGCTAAGTCTAAGACAATATGTCAATTGTACTAAAGTCAATAGAGCTGTTTACTACATCAGTGTTTTCAAGGTCATATTCATTTCGACGTAATGTCACTTTAGAATAATATTGTGAGTTAGTTCGTAGACAGTTTTCATTAAAATCTTGAGGCGGGGTAGCAGACCGAGGGCATGAATGCAGCAGAGATTTAAAGGATTAATACGTTTTTTTGGAAAAATAATCAAATATAACTTTAGGACTTCAGACTTTTGTATACAAACTTGGACGATATTTTTTATATTTATTTGTACAACTGAGATGGCAGACAAGCACACCTGATGGTAAGTGGTTACCGTGGCCTATGGACGTGTGCACCACCAGGGGAGTCACAATCGTGCTGCCGACCCTGTAAACGCAGAGTTTCTTTGCCATCAGTGTAGAAGACAAAGCTGGAAAAGCCTTTGGTCTTCCCACTGACAGCATGAAACGTCTCCAGTGAGCTCTGGCTACCCTACTCACCGCCGGGAACACAACACGAGGTTATTCTGGACGCGGTATTCTGTAGGGCGGAGGTACTTCCCCAGTTGGGCCGCTCAATTGGACGGGAATACCGACGTGTCCTACCTCCTATATATTACTACGACAGAAGGAAACCTCTAAATAAAACCCTGTACCAACCCGTCTGGCCAGCGTGGAAAGTGTAGGCCAGTGCCTCCCAGCATTGGGAGAGGGTTATGTCCAGCAGTGGACTGTTAAAGGCTAATTGACTGAAATTGTAGTGTACACTTACTTTTCATACTCGAACCTGGTGACCTTCGACACGATGAGGCATTTATCCATATTCAGTTTGGCCTTCTCTTTGGCCACTGCGGCATTGCCTCGCCTCCTGGATGCGTTCGGCGTGAGTTCGCTCAGCTCTTGCTTCTGTCTAAGACCTAGAAAATGAAACAATAAATTAGGGTATATTTGAGACAAAGTCTTCCATCCCTCCAAAAAGATCCATCATGTGGCAGAGAGGGAATCCCGAGCAGACCCTGATACTTGTGACTCGGGTGTTAAAGGTATGATTTCGAAGCTGGCCGCATACGACAAATGCCGACGCATGCGGCAAATATAGATTATATACATTACTAGTAAAGGTTACGTAATAGAATATCTATTTAATGGATGAAAAGTGCTTCATATCTTACTTTCGGCTTCGTACTTTCTAGATTGGTTGGTATTAAATTTATTTGTTAAACTCATGACATGACACTGTTTAGCAAAAAGTAATTTTTCTATTATTATTATTAATTAACAATAGTCTGGGCAGGATTTTTTAGGTTACCTAAACCCACCCGCAATATATTGTTTAATATATTAAATTTGATATGAAAAACTTTTCATCCATTAAACAAATGGGTGAAGGTCGTTCTATCACGTATCTTAGGCCCATATTCTAGAATGTACTCAGCTGAATCGTGATTTATCTGAGGAAATATTGTATCGACAATCTGCCAGACCACCTCTCAAATTGTATACAATCTTTTCACAGCTAAATCGAGATTCAGCTGAGTGACTTTCTAGAATATGGGCCTTAGGCTATAAACTTCTATACGGATAAAAGGAACCTTTGAGAAGCTGGCCTATGGACGTGTGCAACACCAGGGGAGTCACACTCGTGCTGTCGACCCTGTAAGCACAGAGTTTCTGTGCCGTCAGTCTATAAGACAAAGCAGGAATAGCCTTTGGTGTTCCCACTAACAGCACGATAACTCTCCAGTGTGCTCTGGCTACCCTACTCACCGCTGGGAACAGTGGCCGCGGTATTCTATAGTGTATTTTCTATTCTGTGCCGTCAGAGAAAATGATGAAGATAATAAACAAGTCCTTTGATACCCTATTATCGGTGCATAGAAGCGCCTGCGCAGACGCAACCATAGTTCACGTGCGTGAAGCATGCTTAGACCGGGTACGCTACGCACTCGATGTACTTACTATCTTCGGTAAATATTTAGTAAAGTATAAAAGAAGTGATTATTCGGTGATTAGGTCCGTTATGTTATTATTTGTACTTATAAGAAAACACAAGACGTAGTTTGATTACTGGTTTGAGTTAGACGGCGCGTCGTTTTATTAAGGCAGTCCGTTGCGTCATGCGTATCACGCCTACGGGTGTCCGCTGTTCCAGCAAATCGCATATCCTTTATGCATGAAATTCACATCACTATTTTCACGAAACAGACGATCACACGAATTTAATAAGGCAATGGACATCCTTAAAGCGTACACAGGATGGTGACCAATCGTTTTAACATACGCCCACTATAAAAGTGCATTATGTTTGTAGAATAAAATACAAAAGATTAATGTATTCGTTCGACATACGATGAAGACTGTCTTAAACGTCAATATACGTGTTAATGCCACTATTCTATTCCGTTCAAGAAATTGCCACTTGTCTTGTCTTGCTACCTTGAAGTAGGCAGGTATAAAAATAAAACACTGTTTTGTTTATGATAAATATCATAATCAATCAATAAAACTGTCATATGACATAACGACTAACGTTGGTACAATAATCCGATATGTTTATTTACCGTTTTTATATGTAATCTGGCAACCCTATATCTACCTGACATTGACACTTTTTCTTGTGCAAGATAAAAATTACATGTGAAAACTAGTGTTGTGAAACAAACGATAGTTTTACTATCGATAGTCTCGTTGCAGTTACTTTTTGACAGTATCGATAATGTTATACAGCCATGACATATTTATATTGATATTATATGAATCGTATAATCCCATGGTCACGTATAATAACATATATTATACTGTAACAGGAGTTATAGGACTAGTATACATATTCAGGGACCCATGCAGGTATCTTAACTGCATCTGCTGATTGATGAGACGCACGCTTTCCTCTCGTGGTTAAGGAGTCAAACGGTAGTTAAAGACTTATAGTCTACCAAGTCTCATTTCTCTCATCTCTCATCAGTCCGACCAATGTCAATCTCTATCTATCATCTCTGTCCCAGCGCCGTGCTCGACGCTGTAAGCTTAGAGAATTGCACAACTGAGAAAACTGACCAGAATCTCAAGGCTTCTTTGTGTTCTATTTACAGACATTACCTTAGCCATACCTACTATTAATTTGTGATAGGTTATCGATAGATAATCGACTATATTGATGCACAACACTATAAATGTCTTATAATTTCCGATATAAATATCGTGACCGAAATACTATTTGGACTGCATTATTTATCAATGGAATGTTTATAAAGATAATAAGTTATTAATAATATCAACACATGACCTATACCTACTTCCGATAATATTTACGACTATATGTGTGCCCGCGGCTTCGCCTACTATTGAAATTCTGCTCGGCGATATTGAACTTAAACCAGTTTCTCTAGACAAGTGGCAATTCGCTAGCTAGCGTGCATGTCAAATACGTCAAATCCCATACATTCGTCATTCTATTCCATCAAACGCCGGTTAGCGAATTGCCACTTGTCTAGAGGGGCAGTTGCCTTACTTTTCAGGCTCGAATTACCCGTAACGACTGCCATAGATGTTCGTAGAGCAACCGGGACGGACGTCTTAATGTGCTCTCCGACGCACGGAGCCCGGAGGGGCCTCAAATTTTAAACAATGGTCTCCTCAAACCGACTTAGCTACTTGTAAAATATACTGCTTCCGGCTGTCTGGCCGTGGTCTATGTGAAACTTGCGTTCCAGACGTTTCGTCGATCACTGCGGTCGACATCTTCAGTGGCGCAGGGCCGGGCGACGACGACTTCGGAGACCTTGCCTCGCCGGCCGCCGGACAACCGATTCGGTAGGTCATGTGGCGATGGAAAAAGAATACAAGTATCACCACTCCATCTCATCCGAAGGGTGTCGTAAGAGGCGACTAACGGAACAATACGCAGACGGTATCACTGCTAGAGAAGGAACTCTCGAAATAAAACCCTGTACCAACCCGTCTGGCCAGCGTGGACACTGTAGGCTAAAGCCTCCCAACATTGGGAGAGGCCTATGTCCAGCTGTACTGTAATAGGCTAATTGATTGAAGTTATTCGGTTACTACTTGACCACGAGCTCTTCAGCGCCTTCAAGGAGTCCATTATCAGCTGTTAACCTAAATATATTATTGTCAACCTCCTAAAACCTGTGTTGGTTCCCGGTGGAGTAGGACCACCCCATCTTTTCCTTTGTGTTTGGTAGAAGGGACTAAGGGATAGGGCTCCATCCGTCAGTAAACACACAGTCCGTTACTAAGTGCTCGCTTTACGTCAATAGGTTCGCCGCTTATTACGTGGGACCAAAAACCAAAGCTGGCGAAATGTGGGTGTTAATTCACCTCTGCCTACTCCTTCGGGTCTTTACAGGCGTGAGTATGTATGTAAGCTGCAACTGATTGCGTGACAAAAGGTAACAAGTACGCATAACATACAATCAGTAACAAATTTTCCAATACAACAAATAAAGTTAATTATTACGCAACACAATTTATTTGTAAACACTTATGTATGTTTGTTGTTTACTCGTACCGTGGAAAGTTTGTTTTATAATGTCCATACAATTTGTTACACAATCATTTTTAATAATTTTTCCGTTGTAATTATCGGTAAAAGTCAATAGTTTTATTGAGACTCTCATTAATTCTCCATACGGGAGACGAGTTGGGTCCTCTGTAGTCCCCACACCCGAGAAGGGCCAGATCGAGAGAGATGGCCCTGGGTCGGCCGGGGTGCGAGGGATAAGCCTGCCAACCTCAACTTTGACTCAGCACAACGACCCAACGACGGCGTGCGTTTTAGTCGGTACGTGTCCGTGAGGGTAGGGAGGGCAGACGGCAGTCAGTTAGACATTCCAAAATACGTTCAATAAATAATTTATCCCACCGCAGTCCAGTGCTGGACATAGGCCTCTCCCAATGTGCGTCATTTCTCCGGATCTTCTGCCTTCTGCATCCAGTCTGTCCCTGTACTGTAAGTACAACAGTTAAGTGCCTGCCCTAACTGCCCTGATTCAAAAATAGACCCTGTATATGTTGAGTCAAGGACAAGGAATTGGAGAGACCAGCTGTTGGATGTTCGCATGGCAACCGGGACAGTCAGGTCAACGTGCTCTCCGTGGCACAACTAGACCTATACAAATACCCATATTCATACATACACATATTCACACTGAGCGGGAATCGAAGCTGCGCGTAGTGGCCGTGTTCACTACCGCCACGCCCACAGAGACTGACAGACATTACGACCACAGCTATCCTTGATATCTTTTTGCTTAATGCTTATTATAGTGTAATTTTTCAATAGTCGAGGTTTCAATAGTTTTTAAACTTTTTTTTTATCTTCCCAAAAATTCTTTCACATTCGAATAAACAAGACATGTCGCAAAGGCTAGTGATTTGTAGGTTATCTCCTGCCAGTGTTTGACGTAAGAGGGAAACCCGCCATCATAACTAATTATGTTCTAGTTAAAATAGCCACCACTGCTCTTCCTGTAGGTGTCTCAAAAGGCAACTATAGTCAGTTTTTTGAAGTGACAACTTCTTTAGCGGCGTTGGATGGGTAAAAATTGATCAACTCGCGCGTCAGGATCGCTTGACCTTTGGACCGTAACCGACGACTGACGTCATACAATATTAGCTATAGACTGTCCATTTTCATTCATATATAGCTTCGCAGCATAGCGGTAAACGCTTCGACTGTAAGTCCTTATGGTTTCAGATAGTACCGGGTTCAAACATGGCCTTCTGACTTATTACTTTTTGTGATTATTTTATCTTTTGGTAATTTATTAATTTCTTCGGATAGAAAATTAGTGATAGGGTATATGATTGGCGCTGTATTATAGGTATGGTATGGTATGGTATGTTTTTTTATCTTTTTCTATGTATGTAACGAAGAAAGAAAGAAAGAAAAAGTTTTCACTTCCGCACTCCCGGAGTGCAACCCGTCTTTTTTTCAGATAGTACATTGACAACTGCAAATGTCATATTAAAAATATTGTGAGGTTGTCCTGCAGAGGCAGTGGCGCGTTCTGAAGAGTGGGAAGAGGAAGGAAAGAAGATACCTTTGCTGTAAACGCATATGCCTGTGTCTTCTTGCCATTGAACTCGACTAGGTTCTCGGTTTTCAGAGTCCATTGGGAAATGTTGTTCAGAATCCAGTCAAGCTTAGAGACAAAAAGCTGCCTTTTATCCGCGATATCAGACTACTTATCCGTATATAGTGTATATATTTATCTATATCTATAATATAAAAATGAATCGCAAAATGTGTTGGTAAGCGCATAACTCAACAACGCCTGGACCAATCTGGCCACTTTTTTTTTTAATGTTCGTTGGAGTTCAAGGATGGTTTTTACAGCGAGAAAAATTTAAATAAGGGTTAAGCTGTCACGGGAACGGAAACAGAATTCCACGCGGGCGAAGCCGCGGGCATCAGCTAGTATGTAATATAAGTGATACCGCGAAACCCAACTAGTGCGCTATATGACCTATATAATAAAAAACTTATCTTCTACATTTTGACGCGTGGAAATTCCATATTAAAAATATTGGGACGCGTAATTGCAAAGCTTATCTTCACCATTATTTGTATATTATGATTACAATAATAACACACTTTAAGTTATTAAAACTAAGATAACGGTGCTTACGAAAACATCTTTAGTTTTGTGTGACAAAGTACAGAAAAATCTCAATTTTTTGCATTCTTTAGATCGTGAATAGCGTATTATATGAAATGCTTAACAAAATATGTCAGCAAAACGATAACTTACTGAACTAAATCTAAAATCCGGTAGTATGCAGTTTTAGATTAAGGGTTTAGACTTTATGTGTTGCCGCCAACTAGCTTAATCAGCCGTGAGCGTAGCGTACGTAAGTCATTCTAGGGGGGGAGGGGATCAAGCTGAATCTTTCCAAATCTCAGGGGGACGGCTCTTGGTAAATATCACGTAATTTCAAATAGTTTTGAAAAATATCGCGTGTGATTAGGGGAGGGGAGAGGGAGTTGAGGAAAATCTTACGATATCTCACCAACGGACGACGAGGTTTCGAAAAATTCTCACGTACTCACACGCCTCACGTAATGAATGGACGCTCCCTAACAGCTTAGGCTGTTTACTAAACGGCGCCGTTCAATTAGCGTCCTGAATAATGTTCTATTATCCGAAACCAAGTAAATAAGAAAAAAAAAAAAAAAAAAAAAAAAAACTCACAAAGTTCCGGGAGTTAATTTGGATACACTTTATATATTTTTGGTTTACTGAACTGGTTTATACGTGTATGTATGTTTAGTCAGATCAGTCAGGTCAGTCAGAAGTGTCAGATCGCAGGCATTTTAAATTAAAAAAAAATTGTTACAATATCAAGAGTCTCAAGAGTATCCGAAACCGGCGAGTAACTATGAAAACAATACCTAATGCAAGTACAAGAATCGGAAGAGCTCAGAGCTAACTGGAGAGTTTTTGTGCTGTCAGTGGGAAGACCAAAGGCTTTTCCTGCTTTATCTTCTACACTGACGGCACAGAACTGTTCTAACAGGGTCGTCAGCGCGAGCGTGACGCCCCTGGTGTTGCACGCGTCCATGGGCCGTGATTACCACTTTCCATCGGGTGGGCCGTGTGCTTGTCTGCCACCTAAGTAGTATAAAAAAAAGATCGATAGTGAACATGTTGTCTCTGCCTACACCACTGGGAAAGTGGGCGACTGGGGAAGTGACTATGTCTTTATTTTTTTTAACGTGCGGGAAATCCCGACTGTTACCCACCCCTCCGGAACCGGAGGGGGAGGTTATGTCGGACTCGAACCGACTAAACCGCACGCCGTCTCTGGGTCGTAGTGCTAGGCCGAAGGTGAGGTTGTCATGCGACATATCCCGCGCACCCCGGCTGACCCTGGGCCATCCCTCTCGGTCTGGCCGTAGTAGTACACAGTGGATGAGCAATCATAGATTATATCAAACCCATCCGTGTGCACCAAGGTCTCGTGTCATTCGCGACTTGGGTCAAGATATGTGCCGGGAACTATGCAACTGTATACCTTCATCGCATAGTCATTGAATTATCCGTAGTTTAGTAATTCAAGAGCCAGTCGGCCAAAATTATGTCCAAGTTGGACAAACCGAATTCGTTCTGACACAGACATACAGACGACCGTAACCATGACCGGCTTGCGGCTAGAGAAGGAACGACAGCATTTCGGACTTCCTGTCTTTTCATTAAAATTGCATGACCGGGAATCGAACTTGACACGCCGACATTCTTTTATCACTACTCTACGAAGCTTATCAACTAAGAAATTGTCAGAGATTTTGCATCATTGCTCTCGAAGTGTTTAAAAATAAACATTATATCTATAGAACCATAATATTTGTCGCTTCTGAGGTCAAACGCTCATAAGTCATATTAATAAACGAGTTTATAATCGAGCAAATACAACACTTATAAATGCTAGGCTCGGGACACATCAACTGAAAGAAAACGAACAATTTGTTGCCCGAGTACGAAAAACATTCAAATTCGTAAAGTAGCCGTATCGAGAGAATGGAGTATTGCTATTGGCCGGCTGCCTACTGGTGTGAAGCTACCAATCGCAATGCTCCGTTTTCCTTACAAATATCTTTCGTGCTCGGGGCATTGAAGTCGGCTTGGACCACGAATGGGACCGCATATACTCAATGTCGACCCGTACTTTGTGTTTAGGATTTACTTAGGTTGTCACCAAGTGCTGGATGTGAACACGTGTGCTAGCAAGGAGTTTCAGATCTTAATAATATAAAAGGCCAGCGACAACAACGTCCTGATGATGATTGCATCCAGATTGGATTGTTCTTTTCTCCGGCATTGCTGCGGAAGGCATTTCCCTGTACCTGTACCGGAGAGAAGCTATTGATGTAATTAAATGACTAGTATTTTACTAACATAGGCTAAGTCATACTAACATTATATGGATCTGATGTCTGAAGTAAATAAATTAATAATAAATAATAGTAATAAAAAATAAATAATAATTAATGGTGTGGCAAAGGAAAGTGTCACCGAAACACTTAGCTCTTGATGGAATATTAGTGTGCAAGCATTGTCCATCTATCGTACTAATATTATAAACGCGAAAGTTTGTAAGTATAGATGGATGGATGGATGGATGGATGGAAGTTTGTTACTCTTTCACGTAAAAACTACTGAATGGATTTTAAATAATGTATAACGATAGCCGACAAAACCGGAAAAAGCTAATATGACATAAACAGCCTGAACAATTGGAGCGTATGCGGATATTTCTAATCGTGTTACGTTTGAACTATTGAACTGATAAAGTTTATATTCATTATGTTAATTATTATCATTTTGTCATATTATTAGATTTATCGCGGAATCATCCTTCGAGAAATGGTATGATTGGGATTGGGACATTTCCATCATAAAAGAGCATCACAAACAGACACTTTAAGAAATGCGAATACTTAAAATGTTTAGTCATATCACTCGTAACGAAGACTCTTTGGAACGGTTAGTGGTACAGGGAAAATTGAGGAGGCAGCGTTCTCGCGGCAAATATCCCCCAATATGGACCTTAGTCCTCTATAAAGTGTACACTCAATAAGGGAACTTATTGAGTGTACGCGCTGGGCCACGAATAGAGAGAAGTGGAGAAATCTCGCAATAGCTGCGACCAACCTACTAGACGATCTATGTAGACGACCTCTCTGCCAGGAGCGCATGACTAAAAGAAGTATACAGTAGCAAAAAATAATGCGGATCCTACGTAAGTTCCATGTTCAGAAGATCAATTCTTGAAATATTTTATTTTTGTTGCTCGCGTTATAGTTAGCCAGAAGGTAGTACTCCTCGACACGACACATAATCTCTCTGAAGTCCTAACAGCTTATCTCCAGAAGCCGGGTGGAGTACATACATACTCACGCCTGTATATCTACAAAGGGACAGACAGAGGTGTATTAACACCCACATTTCGGCAACTACGATTTTCGGTCCCACGTAATAGGGGGCGAGCCGGATGGAGAACAGCCCTGTCCCTTAGTCCCTTCTACGACACCCACAGGAAGAGAGGGAATTGCCCTATTCTTCTCCACCGGGAACCAAAAAGGCAGGTGGAGTCATATTGTTAAATGTATTTGTTTTTTTCCTCTCCCATCTCTTCCTTTCGTCGTAGAAACACGAGTAAGGGATAAGGTTATTCTCCCTTGATTTACTCAGGGCTGCTATCCCTCAGACATTAAACATACAGCCCATGACAAAGTGCCCGCTTGATAGCAAAAGGATCGGCCCCTACTAGATACGTGGGTACTGAAAATCATAGTTGGCGAAATGTGGATCTTACTACACCCCTTCGGGGATTTACAGGTGAATGTATGGATGTGTGTTTTTTATATGTGAATTAATTATATTAAGGAGTAAATAATAATGGGAGTAATAGGAATAGGAAAATTTATAATTATATTGATATCACACACGTGTGCATTATTTTAAACGATAGGCAACAATGTAAGTTTTCAATTACTCCGTAGTTTACTTTCATTATGTGTGGTTACATTTATTTATAAATAACATCATACTTGTATACCCTCAATGGAGTAATCAGAGCTGTACTAAGTATACAAACAACATTTCGCCAATTCTATCTATATTTTCTGGATATAAAAAGCATTGTCAGATTTGAAGATCCAGTCATTTGTTGCCCTAGGACTCCCTATGGCCTGATAGCACATATAATACGAGTGTGTTGGCCCCCTGATTATAATCACATAAGGACTAAGATCTGCCAAGACGAAGTCGCGGGCCCCGTTATGGTATCGTATAAAGAAACGCTTAAAAACAAAAAGGACTACCACAAAAAAAAGACAGGTTGCACTCCGGGAGTGCCGGCAGAAGTGAAAACTTTTCTTTCTTTCTTTTTTCGTTATATACACAGAAAGATAAAAAGAACATACCATACCATACCATACCTATAATATAGCGATGATAGGTTATATATAATATAACCTATCACTTTCTGCTAATTTTCTGTCAGCAGAAATTAATATACCTAATAATCACAAAAAGTAATAAATTACAAAAAGAAAAAATAATCACAAAAAGTGTCAGAAGGCCAGGTTTGAACCAGATACTATCTGAAACCATAAGTACTTACAGTCGAAGCGTTTACCGATGAGCTACGAAGCTATTTATCTATCTTGCAAAATAGTCAGTCTGTAGCTAATGTTGTATGACGTCAGTCGTCGGTTACGGTTCAAAAGTCAAGCGATCCTGACGCGAGTTTAACACTTTTTACCCATCCAACGACGCTAAAGAAGTTTTCACTTCGAAAACTTTAACGCCAGACAGATATTTAAAGCCCAGACTCACCCTCAGATACATGGCCCGAGTCAACAATAGTGCCCGGAATACGGCAATAGACTCACCCCCTTATACGTTCTAACAAATACAAATTGATACATTCGTTGAACAACCTTGAGCCATTTTGACAAAAACAACAACAGGTAAATCGCAAATCAAATCAGATATTTTGACGTCGTTCATAGGATATACTGTTCTACGCCTTAAAAAAATTCGTACATTCTAGAGATATGATAAGAAACGGCATTGATACTTCTCTTTTCGCTGATAAAATAACAACGTTATCTGGTAATAAATAGGTTGCGATAACAAGCTTAAAATAGAGACCCCCCATAAGCGCCGCATGGTGGGTAACAAATGCCTGGCAATGGCACCCAGCCAGGTCCAGATAGAAGGGTTTGGCCCAAGAAGTCTTGGCCTGTCGATATGGAGGGTGAAATGCGTGCAAATGGTCTCGCTACCACGGCTGCCCAAAATCGTAGGAAGTGGATGAGATAGAACCGGAAGTCGAACCCTGAGCTCCAAGGGCATCTTGGCATCCGAGGGCTCCGAGGGCATAAAGTCTAAATTAAAAAATTAAGAATATTAGCAACCAAAATAACGAATATTCGCTCTAACCCCTCCAACTAAGCTAGATTGCTAGTGCTAGGAGTGGGGTCACGTCGGTAGTGTAATGGCCAGGATTTGAACCCGAGTCCTCTCGATCGTAAGGCCGACTCTTTAACCACTAAGCGCTGCTATTATAGTGCTCGTGGCCAATTGCGCCTCCCCATGTCCAGGGGTAAGATGGGGACACCATGGTACCCTACAGCTGCGGCGATCTTGAGACCAAAAATGGCGCTGCGTCGGTTGAGGGTCGAGGTAGTAGACATATTTTATTGGCTATCTAAACCTTCGGCACCTGAAGACCCAAAGACGGATTGCAGTTTTATTCGGTTCGAGTCTGCTGACGTAACCACCTCCACCGGCTCCAGAGAAGGTGCTTATGTCGGATACTGAACAATGTGAATAAACAAATACATATTTAGTTAAGAACTAAGTGAATAGTAAAAAAAACGAGTAAATTCAAGGTTGAGACTGGAGTTATTATTTTTAGAATCCGCGACCAAAACAAGTTTTAAGAGCAGAAATATCAATATTTTTATTTCTGCGATTATCGTAGTAAACAAGCCCGACCTCCGCCCCCCATTAGCGCGGGTCTGAATGTGATGGGTGTAGCTGCCCGTCACCCCAGCAGAAGCAGGCCACGGCGGCGGCACACATTGTAGGACGATGCGCGCCTCCCCACACCGGGGTTGAATTGAGGACCGCGTGGTCCTCCCCTCCCGAGGAGGGCCAGACCGAGAGGGATAGCCCTGGGTCAGCCGCGGTGCGAGGGATATATCGCATGACAACCTCACCTTCGGCCTAGCACTACGACCCAGAGACGGCATGCGGTTTAGTCAGTTCGAGTCCGACATAACCTCCTCCCTCCGGCTCCGGAGGGGTGGGTATCCGGAGGGATTGCCCGCACGTAAAAAAAAAGGTAGTAAACAAGCAGACAGCAAATCCTGGACAGTTACCCAATGCCCAAAAAAATTTAACAGCCAAATATCGACAAAGGAGATACTGTTTCCATTGTCGACTGTACAGCACCAGGACAGACAGACGGGATGCCTAGGGCGGAGGTTCGGGAGCAATGGGACACGTGGGGAAAGGCCTATGTACAGCAGTGGACTGCAATAATTGTTCATTGATGACACAGCGTCGGATATGAGAAGAAACGAAAGGTGTATCTTGTCACACTACCTTCCCCCTTTTGGAAAGTAACGTGTTATATTTATGAACTCAAAAGAAATGAAATCTATCTAAGGACCGATGACCGTTAGAGCGAACGAGTCTTAGAGTGGAGACCGTGAGAAGGCAAACGGAAGGTAGGAAGCCTCCTAGCCAGGTGGACTGGCAGCTTGAAAAAGGTGGCTGGAACAGACTGGATCTGGTGGAGGATCCGCAAAAAAGGCGCATATTAGGAGAGGTCTATGTCCAGCAGTGAACTGCAGTAAGCTAATAAGATTGATTGATTATAATTTATCAAAATGTTTTCAATTCTGATAATAAATTGATGGATTGTACAAGGTTCTCCGCACAGCGACGGTAAGGCAAGTGCAAAATCATCTGGTTTTGCGTAACAGGAAAATTGTTTTTGATTTATTTCCGAGTTGATAAAGCATATGATAGCGTGTTTATCAACAATTGTTATATTAATGTAACGTGATAGTATTATATTTGCCTCCTTTTCGAGAAAATTTCAAGGTTGAAATGCTACGATAGCGAGTAAAGTTGTCGATGTAAAAAATTATGCAGTACAAACTCTGCTTAAAAAAATAAGAAAATAAATATATTTTAAAAAATGAAACCGCCTTCTAGACCCAAAAAATAAACTGAAAAATGAATGCTGTTCTCCATCCGACAGTTAACATACATGCCCATGACAAAATGCACGCTACACGGCAAAAGTTACACCGGAAATCATAGTTGGCGAAACGTGGGTGTTAATTAGGGATTGCATCCGGGATTTCTCGGTTCTCGAATTCCCGGGATTTTTGACCGTTTACTTCGTCCCAGTTCTGGACAACAAGTCCCAGGACCTCCGATCCCAGTTATTTTATTATTTCATCACTATTAATTTCAATGATCCGCGCCATTATTACGTTAAAGTTTCGTTCCAATAAGCACTTGCATTGGGAGAGGCCTATGTCCAGCCGTGGACTGCAGTGGGCTGATTGATTGATTGAATTATTACATCATAAAACATGTGACAGGCTTTAGATAATTAGTACGGCCTATGTTCATGATTGTTTACGGTGCAAATTTTTATTTCAGTTACAAATAAACTAAACTGATAATAAAGAATCGATACCGTAATTATTATTCAACATGGTGATGTGAACAATTTTCTTGGAATATACATAAGTGGGACGGTTATTCAGTTATTTCGGACTCGGACCGACTAAAACAGCACACACTCTCGGGTAGAGTGCCGAGGTGTAAGGCGGCCCAGTAAAATGGTGCCTTTTCAACTTCGCAATACCCATTTAATTTATTTTAATCGGTACCGAATTTCTCGTGGCGTCCCGGGATGGAATTGAGAAATTTGTATCAGAACCCGGATCTCCTCAGAACCGGGAATTGCAAACTCTAGTGTTTATACACCTCTGCATATCCCTTCGGGGATTTACAGGCGTGAGTATATGAATGTATGTACAATTAACCATATCTATTTAGAATACGTTTTGTTATTATAGTACTTATCAGTTCGCAATAAAATCACTATCAGTTCCGTATCAGATGTTATACTTATTTTATGTTTATGTTTAAACGCGTGTTTGTCTATGAGGTAGCTGTTTGGTAGCTGTTCATATCTGGTAGAAAATTCGAGGTCACTAAACTCTTCGGAGGAGTAGCACAAGCTCCAGCTTTTCCGGGGCTGGATGACGAGATTGGCTTCGTAGTTTTTGGTGGGGGCCCAAAACATCCAACCTTTGACTTTAATTGGTATCACTGACAAATTAGAGGACATCATTAATATTGCAATTCCTTAATAGCCAGTTGGGTGCCCGTAAGAAGGCAAGACTGGATGCGAAAGGCGAAGGAGCGGACGAAATGGCGCGTAGTGTAAGAGACCTATGTCCAGCAGTGGACTGCAGTGGACTAATTGATTAATTAATTGAATAGCCAGTTGAAAATCAACGATTCGGTAAAGTACTACAAAAATCTAAATTGTATTGAAGAATTCCGTCTAAAACGGGAGAGGGTACTAATAAAAAGGATCGTAGCAATTGGAATCACTTGATCTCTACCTACCTCATTGGGAAGGAGGCGTGAGTGTATGTATATATCCCTGTGTGCATAGGGGCAACAATAACATCTTTATCTTGCAGAAATATTTACGAAAATAGAGTAATTAGGAGATTAAAAGTTGACGCAGTTTCATGCGATTGTGTTTATTAATTCAATATTATTATTACTTTTTCAGATAAGAAAATCATGTGTTGGATTTTCCCGTTATAATAAAAGGCGCACGAAGTTTGAATTTTTTTTTAGAGTAAGAGCGTTTTCACCTTGTCCGACATCCGATATCAGATATCCGACATCGGAGGAAATCAAATGTATGACAATATGTATCTCTCTTTCACATTGTCCGGCCCGATATCGGTTATCGGAGCCAACACCATTGTTTTGGCTCGATATCAGATCACAAAGAGACTAAAACAGCGAGTGCAAGCAATTTTCGACCTTAATGATATTCTTAGTTACGTGTCTTGTCGCGTTAATTGATGACGCTGATCACAAATATAAGAAAAAAACTTCATACCTTGTCATGTCAATAAGACCGAAATATTTTTTTTCATCCCTAATATCCTTAACAAGTCTTTGCTTTCGAGCAAATTGCTGTTTCGGGCCGATTATATCAGATAAAAATCGGCGTCCGTCACCGATATCGGATATCGGATGAATGTGAAAACGCCCAGCCAGTGTAAGTACCCGTATTAATACTGAGGGCTACTGAGGGCAAATTTATCTTTACAATCTGTCAAATGTGTCAATGAGAATTGAGACTCGAGACTAAGGCTCGTAGTCCAGAATAACGCTCAGCTCTCAATGACATTGGAACTGTCATCTAGCTGGAATACAATCTGTCCTCAGATATCTTATATCTTTAAACGAGGAAGTCTGGTGTATATACATATATACATGTATATCCCCGTGGGGGCCAATTTGAAAACGAAGAAGGCCCTGGGTCAGTCGAGTTTCCCCATGGGCGGACCAGTGGACATATCTCTGTCGTCACACATTAAATGGTAACGTGAGTTATCGATAATAATGTTTGCGCTACTTTGACACAAAGTGTGTTGCCGTTTTATCGGTTACCTACTGCACACGGCGAGGCTAGTACAAAAATAATATTTTTGTGTAGAAACAACTATCGTGAGCCATTTTTCAATTCGATAAATTTATTACGGCTATACTCACGTCAATCGTCAGGATGCGCCCGACTAGTTTCGGACCCGATCGAAGTCCTTATTCATGAGCAGAGCATCCAGGCGCGGCGCATCCTGACGATTGATGTGAGTATAGCCGTAATAAATTTATCGATTTGAAAAATTAATATTGTTTTCAAGAAGGTTACAAGTAGCTTAGCTTAGTATCGAGATTTTTAACCATGCGTTTTGCTGCCTCCATGCAATCGGGGTTGAAATATAAAAATACACTAACATCCGTAAAAGGTGACCTACTGGGTGTTCTACCCTAATTGGTGCATGTTGGCCGTATTCGGCAGCACGAGTGTGACGCCCCTGGTATTGCATACGTCCATAGGCCACAGTAACCAGTTTGTATCTGGAGAGCCGTGTGCCTGTCTGCCACCTAAACTGTATAAAAAACGAAAAATCCTTCTTCTTATAAAAACTAAAGTTGCTAAGCCCAAAACTCGGAAATAGCTCGAGAGCTTCGGACATTTTATTTCGAATGTTCCTGAACTTAAACGGAAAGTAGTTTTTTTTTTGTATTACTTGTGCGGTAGGCAATCTCACGCCCCTCCTGAATGAAAGAGGTTACCATGGCATATCGACTAGTGCAACACCAAAGGAGTCACACTCGTGCTGCCGACCCTGCCAGAACAGAGAGTTTCTGTTCTGTCAGTGCAGAAGACAAAGCTGGACAAGCCTTTGGTCTTCGCACTGAGAGCACAAAAACTCTCCAAAGAGCTCTGGCTAACCTACCCTACTGTTATATTAAACAAACAAAATGTTAATGTGGAAGTTTAATATGTTTGCATGTTTGTAATTCAATAACGCTCTAATGACGTAACGTATCTGGTTAAAATTTGATTCAGGAATAAATTATGTACAGTCTGGAATAACGTGTACGTGGGTTATGGGACAAGAACGCAGGATCAAAATACCCCAGGTTGGTGAGTCGAGAGCACTTATACACTTAAAGAATAGACAATATGAAAGTCAATCAAGAAAAATAGATCAAGTGTTGTGTGTTCATTGGCACAATGTCAAAATTGTACATCTAAGAAGAGAAGCCAATGAACCAATCTTAGGCCTACAGGTCGCTTGTATGTCTGTCTGTGTTTCGTGTTTCAGGCCGCGGTTCAGAGGAAGAGGAATGGCGCTATACAGCCTATATAACTGCATCCCGCTCCCTCTGAACTCAGAAGCCGCTGTGTTTTCGGCTTGTGGAGTGTCGTGGTACACAAATCTTACATACTACTCACGTTAGTGATTATTATCTACTCTGTGCAAATGTCTTTCTAAATTAACTCTGATACTTTGTGTAATCGGCCAAATTATGAGTCCTAAAGTCTGTTAGGAGTAAATTAAAACGTAATTATACTTAATGACATTTCCGCGTTAGAAACTAGATTTTAATGACATCATACGTGGTGTTACATACGTCTTTAGGCCACGGTAACCACTTCCCATCAGGTGGGCCGTGTGCTTGTCTGTCATCTAAGTAATATTTTTTTTAAAAACGGGCCATGTACTGGGGCAGTACTTCCGGCCTACAGAATACCGCGGCCATAATAACCTCGTGTTGTGTTCCTGCGGTGAGTACGGTAGCCAGAACTCACTGGAGGGGTTTTGTGCTGTCAGTGGGAAGACCAAAGGCTTTTCCTGCTTTGTCTTCTACACTGATGGCACAGAAACTCTCTGCGTTTACAGGGTCGGCAGCACGAGTGTGACTGTAGTCTACCGTCTTCTCCTGTTACGACTTCGTTTGAAACTCGATGTCACTCAGTATAATGAGTATCGCAGACTAGCTCTCAGGGTCAACAACCAACCTGATTCTAAATATAACTAAAATAAGATGCTTGGTATTATCATTATCGCAATACTAAGTAAAAATGTATTGTTACTATCAGCTTAATAGATAAAAAACGATGAGATTCGAGCGAAAAAAATGTGCTTGATAAAATAATATTCGAAAGATAAGTCAGGTAACAGTTAAACTTTGTAGAATGTAGAAGATGTGGCGAGTGGTCCCTATGACCCGATTCCCAATGGGTCGCATAATGCACGATAAACTAGATTTTCAACCCACGCCACTGGTAGAAGATATAGTGACCAAATGTAGAGAAAGGGATACTGAGATGGTTCAGGCACATAGAGAGAAAAAAAAATCTTATGATTTGAGGGTGAATGCGCAACCCTGTAAGGGTCAAGCTAGGCATAAGCTTGTCAATCAGATAAAAGGAAAAGTCAGGTGAAGAGTGGCCAATGAGCTTCTATGAAAGTATAAAATATATTGTCTCTATCAACCCCAAAGGGGTATTGTATGTAATCTGACCATCCAATGAATTACGTGAGGCTTGAAGGGGGGGGGGGGGGGGGGGGGGACAAAGATCTCGAAAATCACAAGGGGGCAGGGGGGGGTGTACTAAGGTATCACGTGTATTTATTTTTTCGTCAAACGCGCGATTTCTAAACCTAAATATTTTTATCATGGTCCTTAATTTCAGAATAAAATGAGATTATACTTTATAATTCCTGCATATAAAGATATTAAAAAGAAAAAAATTATATAGGTACTACAATACACGTGATGTTGGGGAGGGGAGGGGGAGTAGTCTTAAACCTCACCACGTATCACCATGGGGAGGGGGATTAAAAAATGCTAAAAAATAGGATCACGTGATTACTGGACGCCCCTATTCGATGGTCGATTCAGTCTAACTACGAAACAAATGTACGAGAGTACTCAAGTGGCTTTTAGAGTAACACAAAAAAATCCTCGAGATAAGTAAATCTATTGTATTGCTCGGGACATTTATCTACAACCTAAAATGTGTTCTATGCTTGCAATACACGTTTCTTATGTGTGTTTTGAGGATGTCAAGGGGTACTACAGCCCCGCCGGTCACGGGTCGGCAGTCGTGAGCTGCCCCGTCGCAGTGGCCCAAAAAGTGGCGGACGGACGGAGCCTCCTTGTCGGGGGCTTCCTGAAGGCGCAGGCGCATCTCCTGCAGCCCCGCGAAGCCAGGTGCTTTAGGTGCCTGGTCGTGGGCCATGTAGGAGTGCAGTGTACAGCGGAAGTCACCGTGGGAGACCGGTGCTTCCGCTGTAGTCAACCCGGTCACACGGCCATTGCCTGTGACGCTCCGCCACGCTGTTTTAAATGCGTGGCGGAGGGCAAGGAGGCCGACCACCGGGTCGGCAGTAAGGCCTGCGCTGCCTCAAGGCCAAAGCCCCTTCCGTCCGCACGGGGGGGTGAGGGTGCACGTTCGCAGCAGGGTGCGGAAATGGACGTCCATTAATGGACACTCATATCCGCATCCTACAGGTGAACCTGAACCACTGCGCTGGTGCTCAGGACCTTCTGTACCAAAGCATCAGGCAGTGGTCCATCAACGTGGTGGTTGTCGCTGAGCCGTACTGGGTTCACCCGGGAAGCCCGGTGGATCTGGACGGCCTGGCGACTGTCTTTGGGGGGACCGGCGCGGACGACTCGCGCGTAGCGCTTATTGCTAGGGGCCCGGGTTGCGTCGCGGCGGAATATGAGGGTGTGGCTGTCGTGGCCGCTTACGCCTCGCCGAGCCTCGACCAGCATCAGTTTGAGCTATGGCTCCCTGAGCTGGACGTCGTTCTCGCTGCATGCCGGTCTCGCCCCGTCCTGGTCCTGGGAGACTTCAATGCCTGGTCACAGGCTTGGGGCTCCCGGGAGACCAGAGACAGGGGGAGGATACTTCAGCACTGGGTCGCTACACGTGGCCTAGTCATTCTGAACCGGGGAATGTCGCAACCTGGACGCGGCGGGGACTCAGCTCGGTCATAGACGTCTCGTTTGCGACCCCTGAGCTCGCCCGCCGAGTCCAGGGATGGCGTGTCGTGGAGGAGGAAGAGACGTCGTCAGATCACCGATATATTCGGTTCGACGTGTCCCCTCCACCTAATCTGCCGCCAGCTATCGCGAATCCCCCGGAACCGCGTTGGGCACTCCATCGCCTGGATTCGGAGGCTCTCCTAGAGGCGGCCATCGTGCAGGCCTGGATCCCGATAGCGGACAGACCTGCCGATGTTGATGCCGAGGTGGAGTGGTTCGGGAGGGCGATGCCCAGGGCTAGGCCCAGACCGGCGAGGAGACAGATGTACTGGTGGACGCCGGAAATCGCGCAGTTGCGCGTGGAGTGCGTTACCGCGCGCCGTCCGTACACCAGGTTCCGCCGGAGGTGTCGCCGCCCAGACGATGCGGCAGCCCGAGAGACGGAGCTCTATGATGGGTACAGAGAGGCCAAGAGGGCCCTTCAGGCGACCATCAAGCAGTCCAAAAAGTTGGGCCGCGAGGAGCTGATGGAGGCCCTGGAGCGGAACCCATGGGGGCGCCCGTACCTTATGGTAAGGGGTAAATTACGCCCTAAGGCGCCCCCACTGACCCAGAGTCTCCAGCCGGAGCGGCTGGAGGGGGTCCTGGACTCCTTGTTCCCATCAAGAGCGGAGGAACACGATGTGTCGTGCGGTGTTCCACAGGGATCGGTATTAGGACCGCTCCTGTGGAACATCGGTTACGATTGGGTGCTGCGCGCTCCGTTGCTCAGAGGGGTCGGCGTAACTTGTTACGCCGACGACACCCTCGTTACGGCGCGTGGAGTAACGCACCGAGACGCAGCACTAAAGGCCACGGCAGGGGTTGCTCAAGTCGTGGGTCGGATACGGCGGCTGGGTCTCGAGGTCGCCCTTCACAAATCCGAGGCTCTGTGCTTCCACGGACCTCGGATGGGGCCACCTGCGGGATCCAGGCTACAGGTAGGGGGCGTCAGCATCGGCATCGAGCCCTCGATGAAGTATCTGGGACTTGTACTCGATGGCCGGTGGAACTTCGGACATCACTTCCGAAGTTTGGTCCCAGAACTGAGGGGAACATCAGCCGCACTCGCGCGGCTGATGCCCAACATCAGGGGACCCAACGCTCCCTACAGGAGACTGTATCTGGGGATCGTGCGAAGTATGTCCCTATACGGGGCCCCCGTATGGGCAGAAACCCTGACGGCCACCAATGTGGCTAGATTGCTGAGCCCGCAGAGGGCGATGGCCATCAGGGTGATAAGGGGATACCGCACGATCTCAGGTGAAACGGCATGTCTCCTAGCCGGGACCCCTCCATGGGACCTGGAAGTGAGACCCCTTGCGTCTCTATTTAAATGGCGCAAGGAGGCGCTGGAGCGGGGCCAAAGGCTTGCGTCTCGAGAAATCGAGGCCCAGTGGTCCCAGCTCCACCAGGAAACTGTGGAGACATGGAAGGTGCGACTTGAGCAACCAAAGGGGGGATTCGCCACAATCGCGGCCGTCAGACCGGTCATGGACGAGTGGCTGGAGAGGAGACATGGTGCTCTCTCCTACCGGTTGTCACAGATACTTACCGGGCATGGTAGCTTCGGTAGATATCTGTGGCGAAGAAACCACGGCCGAGTGTCAGCACTGCGAGGACCGCAGCGACGACACATCGCTCCACACGCTGGTGGAGTGCACAGCGTGGGCGGAACAGCGCCAGGTCCTCGTGGTGGGTCTGGACGTGGACACTCTCTCGCTCGAGACCATGGTGCGAGCCATGGTCTCCAGCGGGAGTAAGTGGGACTGCGCCGTCTCTTTCTGTGAACAGGTCATGCTCGCGAAAGAGGCGGCGGGGCGGGAGCGGGAGAGAACTCTCCCACCCGAGTTCCGCAGTCGGCGGCTTGGGCGCCGCCGACGTGTCTTCGCCGAAGACCATCGGCCTCCATGACCGGGGTCCTGAGTGGGCTGACACCCGAACCTCCCCCCCCCATAGACGCGGGACAACACCCGAACCTCCCAGGTGAGGCCGCAGCCGTAGGTCTAAGTAGGGTAAGCCTAAGTAGGGTAAGCCTAGAATGATATTCTACAGCAATTATGCTGGTACTGACCCGTATACGTGACGCGCAAATTAGTACTGTGCCGAAATATGACCATGACGTACACCTGGGATGCGGAAGCGTCTATTCCGCACTAGATTCGTACGAGCATCATAGATAAATAATCGGGCAACCCGTCTGATGGTGGTCGTTGACCTTAGCTAAAGATATTTGTGCCAATTTTGACGAAAAGTTAAATTATTATCATAAGAACAGCTGTCAACAATATATGTATGTTATTTATGTCTAATCTAATTGAACATTGTAAGAAGTAGAAGTGGGGTAATGGGTGAAGCCACGAGGTGATCCGAAGAGGGCCAGCTCGAAAGAGACGAGATACCGTCGGGATTCTGTGCTTGTAAAAGTACAAGTATGATAGGGCTTGTGGTGCGTCAAGCTCCTTTTTGCAGATAATTTGTCTAAAATTATGGAATAAAAAAGTGTTGTTCAGGGAATGTTAACAGAATTAAAAAACACAACTCTCATGTAAAAATACAAACAGTCACGCCTTTTTCGCAGTGGGCTAGGCAGAGACTACAGTTTTCCACTTGCTACGATCCTAGTATACAACTCTCCCTTCTTCTACTTTAATTGTTTTCACACAAGTTCACTGATTTCGGGTACTCTTGACATATCCTTTCTTTAGAATGCTTCTGATATGATTAACATAGGTATGTCCAGGTCAACCTCTACCGGGTCGCCCATTTACCCTCTCTGCATAAATCGGTTTTGTCAGACACCTTTCATGTAAACAAGGCCAATATAAGAAGGAAAGGATGGTTAATTGAAACCGTGCACTGTATCTATTATTTCAAGGTTGTAAACAATAGAAATGTTCTCCCTTACGGTATATCAACCTAGTATATAGGGACTTCTATACCAAGGCATGGGTAACAGTAACGGTGTTGTGAGTGTTGTGACATCACATAAATTTTTTTAGTATTATAGTTTTTTTTTCAAAATCTGAGAATGCCACTCAAAATATCTTAAAAAGTTATGGATAGTCATTTATAAACATTTTGCTGTCATTACAAGCATACAATTTACAATGTACCTAAGAAACACAAAACAATAACAAAAAAATATTATTGTAGAATAGTAGAATGTTCTAGAATCAAATAAAATTACATGTGAAAGTTGTTTTAATGAATGTTTTAAGTACTTCACTTACTTAACTTTAGTGTTGCAAAACACTAAAGTTAGTAACTTTAGTGTTTTGCATGTTACAAGGACCATAATCATAGATATAACAACTAAAATCTTCACCAGACAATCACCATCTGAGCGTCAATCCAAAGCTTACACTTCGGAGCCCAGGGTCTGCTCATAATAATTAAATTTCTGAATATACTGTTCTAGCTAAACAATAGAATATATAAATATTCCACATGTAATTTATTTAATACATAAACATATAAGCACGCAAATACTTTGGTGGTTCTTTTTGGATGAAATTTAATTTTAGAATGAAACCAAAAGTTTGTGAAAGTTGATATTGCAAATGAATACTTACGCCTCAGTCCCTTGGCCACAGAAACAGTAAAATTGTTTAGTACAGACATCTTCAAAGTTCGCTACAAATTCACAAAAAAAAATCACTATTCTTATCCTATCGTCTTTTTGGCGCGTCTTATCTGTACTTCGAAGTACAAAACTGAAAAGGCATGCAGTTCGATATCACGAACACAAATCACAGAGTTACTGAACGAATACGATACTCTCCTATCGCTCACGGAGTAACACTGACGTTTTTATTCATTAACAAGAGGCGTGGCGATTAGATTAAATATCCAGCCCCTCTAGACAAGTGGCAATTCGCTAGCTGGCGTTTGGTGGAATAGAATGACGAATATATGGAATTTGACGTATATGACAGTCGTTAACGCATGTCAAATACGTCAAATCCCATACATTCGTCATTCTATTCCATCAAACGCCGGTTGGCGAATTGCCACTTGTCTAGAGGGGCAGCTCTTTCTCGTGTAAACGAACATTGATAAGCTATCGTGTTATTTATAGAAATACCGTTGCTCTGCAATTCTTAACGATTAAATTGACAAAACAACACTGACACAATGTGTTGTTTGGCCTCTGCTGTCACTCTTGATTGTCAGAGTTGTCAGTGTCAATAAGACTTCATTAATTTTTTTTTTGTGTTTTTATGACCTGGTCACTGGACCTTTAAGTCACATCGTCATTTATATACATAATTATTTCTTAATTGTTTGATGATGATGATAATGGATTGATGATAGTAATGACGATGATGATAATGATGACGATCAATGAAATGATTACTGCCTCAATAAAGTTGTGGGCCTTTACTAGAAGCTCCCAAGGGAGATTTGGCTCAAACACGAAAAGTCACAAGTCACTGTAATATGCCCTTTTTCCAACACTTGTGTGCGTTGTCCAAGACGTTATGAATAATATGTGTAAAAATAATGATATGTGTAAAAATACACATAAAAACTCGAATTCACAACAATTTCGGAAAATAAAATGGCACACGATGTGCCAGTTTTTGCTCTCCCGCCAAAACTCTCAAACTTCATTGACGCGTCGCTTTCGTTCGGAAATGAAAATAAAACAACGAAACGCCTATTTCTACAGCTCCAGTGGCGGACACTGGCCCAACCTGTGGACCCAAGAGTGGAAAGGTTTTATTGTAAGAAAAGTAACTATTTGGTTCACATGACTTTTTATATAAAATACACCGAATGGTATATTTAATACATGTTCAAAAATTCGCAATACTGTCGTAAGTAAATATTGAGTTGAAGCCAGTTGTTTCTTAAGATTTTTGTTAAGGGTAGTGATTTTTAATAGGTATGATTTTTTATTTATTAATTATGTTTATTACTTATTTTAGTAAGGATGTTATAAATATGTAAGTTGTTAACCTACGTAGACCATTGTCGTATTTTTATGGCTAGATTTTCTACCAGTTTAAAATAATCGTCCACAATTGGTCCTTACCACGGAACAGAAAAAAACAGGTTTAATAATTTTATTTAAAGTAAAAGTTTAATAGTTTTTAAAGATTTTATCGACAAAAGTTAATGTCAAATGTTGATGTAACAGTTAAAAAAAGATGTGTACCTTTCTGTAATGTAAATATTAAATTTTGTAGATTGAAGTATGATTTGTTTTTAGTGTTCGCCATTGGTGCTTTTACCTTACAATGAAATTTCGATTTAAAAAATAATTATATACCTAACTTCACTTACGTTTTCCCAAATTGGTTATGACCTTAAGCGCGTCACAAGCTCGTGGAGTTTTTCAAAAGATCCTTTTGGCGTAAATTTTCTTAGTGCCCGACTTCAAATGGCTCTAACTCCAATATATAAATTATACTTTCATCCCACTATCTCGGAAAGAGTAGCTATTTTTACTCTTCGATATGAGTGCGAGTCGTTTTTATCATCTAGAGGCAAAGTAAGTACACTTGAATTTAGAACATCGTCTGCACCAAGTTTATGAATTCAAAAATCATTAAATCTATGTATAATACATCCATGGACGTATTAATGTATATCAATATAAATAGCAACTTTGCACTCTTGTACAACAAATCACCATTGCCTTGTGTGCCCTATTGACTTGACTATCTGAGTTTACTTTTCCAAGATAGTCACAAGATTATTTCTATTGATTGGTGGATATTCAGCGCAAGTTGGGGGTCCCCTTTCTGAATCAAGATGGTGACCTCGTGTTTCTCAACCGTACTGTAAATGGCTCATGGTCAGCCATGGCGCAAGGGAATTGCTTCTTCAGGTAAGCTCAAGCGTGCGCTTTAAAAGCGCCGCTTTTATGGTCAATCCCCACTGAAAGAGCAGCAGCCGGCAGTGCTTTCTTGAGGCAAAATATTACACTCCACTTTGAATCTTATCTTCGGGAGAAAAATAACATATTCATTTGAAGGCGAAAAGGGGTCACGCGGCTCCGCGATACCACTTTAGTGGAAAACAAAATAATTCTCGGGATCATTTCTTGCACTCTACTCTTTCTCTAGGTATTGGCCCTCAGCGGTTTGACTTCGATATTACCGGCCGACTGTACAGTAGAGGTATCTGTGGTGATTTCCGGACGAAAAACAGGGTAACAGCGTAAAGGATGAAATAAAACGACTTATAACTGGGTACTTGTATATTAGTTCCATTATAAAATAGCTAATCAACGATACAAGCAATAAATAACAAATTCAACAACACTATTCACTTGACTCACCTTATTTACAATATTATGAGAATTCTTCACAAAACTACCTCTCCTAATAAAAGTTAAGACTTCCCGCCAATATCTAGTAAACCATAGAGGTTACTTCTTGTTTATTTTACTCCTTATATTGTCAAATTTGTTGTTAGCGATTAGAAAATTAAATAACATAAATGAAAAAAGACAATTGGCTACATTAGAAATAATAATATGATGAAAATAATTCATAAATAAGTATCGCATATTTGTATGTGGTCTAATTTATTTTACTAAATTATGAAAATGATTTTATATTGGTAACACTAGCCAATTCTCTATAGTAATTAAAACTAATGTTGTGCAATGTATAAATTAATAGTAGGTAAGTTTGAATTAAACTTTTTTATTTTTCATATTACATTAATACATAAAAAATATAGTAAAGGCACCGTCAAATTTAGTTAAGGTTTACTACATGTTCTAACAATGCCAAAAAATGTGTAGGGATTAAATAAATGTTGCAATCTTAAAAAATAGGTATAACGAATTCCACTACAATAATGAAACCATAGATCCATGATCAGGGGACATAGAAAGAGAAATTGTCTTACGGCGACCCTTTGGTCAATTTGAGTTCTCGAGAATGCCACATGAATTTTATTTTCAAATTTATATATAAGGCGCTCTTTGTTTATCTAAATCTACCTCTGGGCGTGTGCTTATTATAACTGAGAGATTCAGGCTGGATTTCAATTTAAACTGCGTTAGCACATTTTAAGACGTTAAAACGTGTAAACTCAGTTTAGTTGAACAGATTTTAACTAGTGAACTCCAGTCTCGTATGCTAAAGGCCGTAGGTACTATAGGACAATTATTTGTGTTCCTGGATAAATAATCATGTTAACAGGAAGTTAAATCCGAATTCAGAATAAAGATCCGATATAATAGCCCCAATCGCGCAGCGTGAGTCTTCAGAGGGAACTTCCACACGAAAAAAAAGTTGATCGCGTTTATTCCCGGCAACGTGTTAATTCCCTATATAATAGAATACTCCATCTCTTTCCGTGGGTGTCGTAGAAAGCGACTAAGGGATAGAGCTGTTCTCCATTCAAACATACAGCCCATGGCTAAGTGCCCTCTTGACGGCAGTGGGCGCCCCCTGTTCCGTGGGACCGATAATCATAGTTAGCGAGATGTGGTCGTTAATAGACCTTTGATTACGCCTTTGGGGATCAACAGCCGTGAGTATGTATGTACGATACTGTACAATCGTATAATTTAATTTCTGTATATGATATAAATGCAACAATAAAAATGTTAGGTATTTTGCAATTTAGTTGACTAGAAAAATGTAGTTTCAGCATAATAATATGCATATCGAGAAAATCACAACTAGGAATATACTATGCGTTTCAAATGAGAAGATAATCGCGACCGCGGCAACTTCATTCCGTATTCATCAAAAATGTACAGCTAACAACAAAATTTCCATTTCGGACAGGTTCATACGTGTATGGTAACAACGACTTAATTATTAAATTCTTTTCACTAAGCACTTATCAAATTTTTTAGTAATTATAATTATTCCAAAATTAAAAATTACCGCCCGACTAAAAATAAATAAATATAAAAAAGAACCGATAATTTAATTTCTTACTTATTGTGTATGTACTTATCCTACCCTATCCTTATCTATCTTGAAAAGGGAATATGGTTCAACAATCATCATAAATATTTAATTGGAAGTATATTAAGTACTATTATTAGTGTCCAGCAACAGTGAAGTATAAAAATGTATTTGCTCACCTTACGTTACACAATGAAGTTATCGACACGTACCAAAATGTCATTATGACAGTTATCAACTTATTTGAAACGCATAGTAGCTGTATTAAGAGAAAGACTTCTTAAGAATGCCGAATGCCTTGTTGGTGTGAAGTAGAATAGGACCACTCCAGCTCTTCCTGTGCGTGTTGTAGAAGGGACTAAGGGATAGGGCTGTTCTTCATCCGGAAGTAAACATATAGCCCGAGACAAAGTGCCCGGTAGACTGCAATAGGTTCAGCCCCTATTACGTGTAACCAAAAATCTAGTTGGCGAAACGTGACTCTTAATACACCTATGCCTACCTCTTCGGAGATTTAAAGGCGTGAGTATATGTATGTATGTACTTCTTTAGACTGGCTGAATAACAAACAAATTGTTCTTCAAATGACTACTACTTGACTAACAATAATGATTGACTTTTGTAACTGTCATACATATGTCATACAGTCGAAAAAAGAGGTACAGTTGCACCTTTACATACAACTTTATATTATTTAAAATTGCGACCGTATCTCTTTTGTCGACGGTACTAACGAATCCGTGAAATGGCTAAAATCAGAACTACGGGTGTCACTGTCAAATCCATACTGTTTTATTTGCACATCAAATACAATTTAGCAAGATTTGACAACATTGAAGGGACGGTGGCGGCCTCCTTTAGTTTACAGATTTATTGCTATCACTATTATATAGCTCATTGATCTAATTTTTAATACCGCTAGTAACTCTATATACCTTTAAACTAATATTGAAGCTGAAGTTTGTTTGAAGAAACTTCAGCTTCAATAAGAAGTTTGTTTGTTTGGACGCTATAATCTTCGGAAATACTGCTTCGAATTGAAGATTTTTTTTTATGTTGAATATACCGTTTATCGAGAAAGGTTCTAGGCTATATATCATCAAGCTACTATGCAAGGGAGCGGAGCAGTAATCATATATGTTAACAAAACCGGCAAGTTACCATATATTATTTGAAAATTAAAAAAATATGGGTATATTTTTGTTTAAAGTGATGATAAGGAGTATCGAAGTATGCCACGGGCGAAACTGGTATCTTTGTAATAGAGTTACTAGTTATATGTATGACTAGCTTTTGCTCATAGCATCGCTCGCGTGGATGTCGGTTATCGCGACGAAAGATGGCCTATGTCCTTTCTCAAGGTCTAATCTTCTCCTATACCAAGTTTCATCAAAATCCGTTCAGTGGTTTAAAGACGGACAAACAGACATACACACACACATTTTCACATTTATAACATTAGTATGAGTGTATGCATATATATACATATGCACCACTATATTCAAAGTTATGATGATGAAACATACAATCGTTAGTTAGACAGAATTAGGAACATAATCGTTTATGCTAATAAATTAGTTAGTTTGATTCCTGCTCAGTGCAAATATTTATATGCATATGTACTCGTATATTTGCATTGGTTTAGGTGTTTCTATGTATATTAATATATTATGTAAGGGTTTACAACAAAAAAATGTTTGTAACTATATTTATTCGCATTCTAGATCCAATTTCAAGTTACTTATGTTTAATTTGGGTCTAGACAGCGTTGTGTAGAATTTCATAGAACATTTATATACGCACCCTATGCAAGTGCACACTTTTGCTGGTCCTTAGTAGTTCAAGTATAGGTCTACAAGATCGTTTTTTTTTAATCTAAAACTGACCCGAGACAAACTCTAAGGAATTCAGCAGTATCCGTGCCTCGGAGAGTACGTTAAGCCGTCTGTCCCGGTTGCCATACGAACGGCTATGGCAATTGTTATGGATAGTTGGAGCCCTAAAAGTCCGATATCGGTAATGAACTTCGATATCGCTAATGGCTTGTTGTTAAAATAGCAGTCGCTTCACGAATAATATGGAAGTTTGGCCATAGTTAGACTAAAGGTCTACTACCTTTTTTTGACGTTTTGTATGTGCCGTTTTTTATACCTGCATACGAACACACGGCCTACCTGATAGGAAGATATCATGGCCTATGGACACGTGTAACACCAGGGGTGTCACACTTCAGACCCTGTAATAATGACCTTGAAGAATGTTAATTTTATATTATGATATTAAGTACCAGCCGGACAAATAAATATGCTTCACCTTGATATAGATCGAAAAAAATGAACGTCGAAGACGGGATTTGAACCCGCAACGAGTCCCTTATAGGGGGAATAGTGCTCTGACCAACTGAGCTACAAGGACACATCTTGGAATTTATACCATAACAAGGCACATAAATAGTATTATTTATCATAATAGACCAAACGTGACCGCTGCACCGCGCCCTAGGTACGCGCGCCATGGCGGGAGATGAAGTAATAAAAAGAAAAATTAATGACATGAGCCGAGAGCGAGCTGTTACCGCAGCGAGCGTTGGCGACGGACTGACCAGTGCCGCGAGCACGAATAACATTACGTATAAAAATGAAGCTAAAGAATGAAGCATTGCGATTGGTTCACAGTAGGCGAGCGGCCAATCGCATTGCTCCATTTTCTGGTTACGTTTACGTTACGAATTTGAATATTATTCGTGTTCGGGGCGCTGATGTGACGGTCGTGCGCTCAATACTCGCCCCGTCTCGCCACGCACATACCCAAGGCGCGGTACAATACAGTCGGTCTCTAACTTATTGTATAAACTTTTTATACTGTGGTAAAATATTAAATGATTATATATATATGTATGGTACACATTAGAACGGACGTACGAATGATATTGATTATGATATTCGTATAGTTACCGGCAAATTTCGTGAACGAACGTCAAAAAGTTCGCGAATGTTCAATAACTCGTTGATCAAAAAACCAAAATCAAACTTGCTTAGCTTAAGAAGAATGATTAATGATGTCATTAAGTAACAACCATATTGTTCTAGATTGAATATAAATCATTGACTTTCACTTTGACAATTAATTCAACCAATGTTATTATCAATTCAATTCAATATTGATTAATTCAACCAATTGATCAAAATTGATCAATCAATGATGATCTGATCTGATCAGCCCTTTAGTGCGTGATTATTTTAATATAATCAATGATTGGCGCGCTGGTGCACTGACAATTTGAAAGGTTTGCGCCATTACGACTTGTTTTAGTTTACTGTGTCTATATAGTATATAGTAAAATTTTAGTATAATCTAAAGTTGGTTGATTGTCGCGGCTCTGCCTAGCTTGAGTACATTGTCATAAAGTTTACCGAACACTATAATAGTAAATATTTTGTATACGACATGATACATACAGTCATGCTCTATCGCCCTTTTTCGCAGAATTAGAGATATTTAATATTGAATTCTCAATGAATTACTTTAACGTTTGTAAAGCATTAATAACATAAATATTGTATTTATAATTTTGCGATAATATTTTATAAATGAATTTACGAATTTTAATTTTGATCAAGTATAATATAATATGTGCGATAACATTTTCAATTTTAATAATATCAGATAATAGTATCCGATGACGGAGAAAGAATAAAAGTATCAAAACCGTATCTCATTCGAAGGGTGTCATAGGAGACGACTGACGGAAAAATACGCAGACGATATCACTGCGAGAGAAGGAAAACTCGAAATAAAACCCTGTACCAACCCGTCTGGCCAGAGTGGACACAGTAGGCTATACCTCCCACCATTGGGAGAGGCCTATGTCCAGCTGTGGACAGCGATATGCTTATTGATTGGAGGGAAAAGTAACTGCTACGCTTGCATGCCTTAAGCTCGAATCTTTTCTTTCACACTTCGAGTGACCCTGGCTACTTTGAAATTAATTTCTTGGCGGGTAGTCGTATTTTTAACTACATAGCTTTAACAGTGTAAAAAATATCGAGGAAAACCTTGCGGAAAAACTAAATGAGACTAGCTATCGAGTCGTTTTCGAAAACGTAAACACAATATATATTTACACATAACCCTCCCATTTTGTATAACTTGTCTGAACTGAATTACCGCGCCCACATTCAGTTCTGTGTGAAAACGTCGATTGTTTCGTGAATTATGACATGAATGCGAATTATGAACGACTACTCGAGTGATAAATCCGAGTACGCTGTGTGTGTGGACTAGCGGTGAGATATTGTATAGGACAAGACGTCCGCTCGCTCGCGCGTTCTGTAACATTATGACTAGTTGCCCAACAAATCCGAAAAACAATCGTCGCCATGCTTGAAGTGGTGGGACGCATCATTTGGTCTTACACAAGCTCTATATATTTACACACACCATTTGAGCGCCCGTTCTTATGTGCTCTTATACAACATTGAAATGACAATATAAATAGTATTATTGTCAATTAAGACTGTTTGTCGAGATCTTGCGGGAATATTGTCTCAATCTAGTGAATAGAATGTTTTATATTTTTTATGGTTCCGTACACAAATGGTATAAACGAAACCCGATTACTAAGACTCCTCTGTCTGTCACAAGGCTGTATCTCATGAACCGTGATTGCTTGATAGTTGAAAATTTGAAATTTTCACACATTATGTATTTCTGTTGCTGCCATAACAGAAATGGACGGACTGGATGCGGAAGGCGGAGGATCGTGCGAAAAGGCGCACATTGGGAGAGGCCTATGTCCAGCAGTGGACTGCAGTGGGCTAATTGATAGATTGATTGATACACCAACAAATACTAAAACACAGAATAGGTCTTTTCTACGCGAGTCCGACTCACACATGGCTGGATTTTTTCGAAGTTAAAACTATCAATCAACCAAAAACAAAGGTTTTAGATTTTAAATGTCGTATCAAGTAAAGTTTGTAAAGATGGATGTGTAAGGATGGATGTAGATATAACTGCTTAACCGTTCTGGATTTAATTTGGCACAGATATAGATTATATTTCGGGGTTTATAGGTCTCTATGCGTAACGTGAAAGCGAGCGGAGACGCGGGCAACAGCTAGTATGTAAACAAAACTTTATATTCCCTAGATTGAGACTTGAACACAAAAATTAAATATAAATAAATTACACAAATAAGACTGTCTTGTCTACCCATTCCGCCACACATTTCACAGTGGTATATTGTACGAAAATAATGGACTCTATTTTTAATGACATAAAGATTAAAATCATTTGGTGTTACTCTGCTGTTGGTACCCATCCACCTTGTACTGTCGCTGTACCGATGATGACTATATTAGATAATTCTGAAATAGTACATTACTGCCGCGGCCACCAATTGTAGTGTTGCCGGACGATCGTGAAGTATTTTATTATTATTTCACATTACGGAGTCCGGCACTGCTCAGTTGTGGTCAAGGCTTGTATAGTGCTTTTCTCAAACAATGCGCGGAAATTAAAACTAAGTAGTATCTAGGCAGAATTTTTTAGTTACCTACTTTTCAAAACCAATGACGAACAACGAACAACAGTAATTTTTCACGCGGCGAAATGTTCATTGGTTTTTTATTTTTCTTAATAAACAGCATTCTATTTGCAAGCCAGTTCTATATTTAAATAACGCCTTGGATAAGTTACCTCCGCGGTTGCCATGGTTCGGAGTAAAAGTTGGTTCCATTTTTAAATTACACGACAGATATGAGTTTACATAGTAATTTATTTGGCCGCTAAAACACGACAGATATGGATTTTCATACAACTTTATCTGGCCGCTGCTCGCATGTACAGCAATTTCGATTTATCTCGAAGAAGGTTGTCAAAATAATGTTCACATTTCCAAGCATGTTTGAGAAAATGAATATATTCAAATTATTTTATGACAAATCTCTTCAAATATAATCTTGGAGGTGAATCGGATAGGAAGGAGTCCACAAGTCCCGCTCATTCAGCAGTTCACTCATTCGATATTAAACTTTAAGCACTAAAAATAAAGTCCATTATTCCATAACAAAATCCTCTAAAGTTTTGTTACCTCTCTCTCTGGCTGTTCGAAAATGAGTCTTTGTTCAGTAACAATAAGAGCTAAATTGACATTATCACTCAGTCTTCTTTCTTCTCTACTTCGGATTTCAATGGATCGTCCGCTGAGGAGGGGCGATCGGATTCATTTCCTGAAACTGAAAATGAAGATATTTATTATGAATGTAAATATAGGGTTTATGGTAGCGACTGCCCTCTGACCTCCACAACCATCAGAGCCTTTTTAGTGTTCCGTAGCCAAATGGAAAAAAACGGAACCCTTATGGATTCGTCATGTCTGTCTGTCCTTCCTATCCTTTCGAGGGCTTACCCGGGGTGCCCGGCAATGGACACTTGGGAAGGACACCGTGTGGTTTTAGTCGGTCCGATTTCGACACGCCCACCCCATCGTCGGCACAGATGGGGTGAAGCCCGCGGGGGTTTCAACACGTTAAAAAAAAAAATGTCTGTCTGTCTGTCCGACCGCATGTTACAGCCACTTTTTTCCGAAACTGTAAGAATTATGCTGTTGAAACTTGGTAAGTAGATGTATTCTATGAACCAAATTAAGATCTAAACAAAAATAGAAAAAAAAATTGGGAGTTCCCCATACTTAGAACTGATCCTCAATTGAATGAAATTTTGAAGCAATTATTATGCTAATTTTTCGAATCGATTTAGGTAGGAAAAAGTGAATCGCTCAGGCGGGGCTCGAATCCACGATCTTTTCCTTACAGGGGGAATGCTCTGACCACTGAGCCACCGAGCTACGTCTGGAGCAATCCAAATTCTCCTATACAATACAACCGTCTTGAGGCGTTGGTGAGGAGCCATCTACCCACACTCGTACGAACTATCGGAAACAATGAATGATGTTGCAATCATTTTTTCGAGTCCCGCCTGAGCGATTCACTTTTTCCAACCTTAATCGAACTGATACTCAATTTATTTTTCATCAACGTGTGCGGTTATCTAGGGATTGTTCTTCAAAAATGATATAGAGGTTCTAATATCATTTTTTAAACCAAATAGTTTACGCGAGAGACACTAAAAGGAGTCAAATGTGTCTCTGTAACTTCTAAAATAAGATAATGATAAAACAAAAAAAAAGTATGATGTACGTTACCATGTAAACTTCCACCGATAATTAGTTTGAACGAGATCTAGTAAGTCGTTTTTTTAAACATCGATTATAGTAACAAAGAACTATAAGAACTTTTATATTATCTTACTTGCTGCTACGGAACCCTTCGTGGGCGAGTCCGACTCGCACTTGGCCGCTTTTATTTTTGAAGTGAAAACTTCTTTAGCGGCGTTGGATGGGTAAATATTGTTTAACTCGCGCGTCAGGATCGCTTGACCTTTGGCCCGTAACCGACGATTGACGTCATACAATATTAGCTATAGACTGCCTATTTTGCAATATACGATAAATAGCTTCGCAGCATAGCGGTAAACGCTTCGACTGTAAGTCCTTATGGTTTCAGATAGTACCGGGTTCAAACCTGGCCTTCTGACACTTTTGTGATTATTTTTTCTTTTTGTAATTTATTACTTTTTGTGATTATTTTATCTTTTTGTAATTTATTAATTTCTTCTGATAGAAAATTAGCAGAAAATTAGTGATAGGGTCTATGATTGGCGCTGTATTATAGGTATGGTAAGGTATGGTTTGTTTTTTTTTATCTTTTTCTATGTATATAACGAAGAAAGAAAGAAAAAGTTTTCACTTCTGTTGGCACTCCCAGAGTGCAACCCGTCTTTTTTTTTATAAAGGCATGTCAATTTCACTTCACTTCGCCAGGGCAAGCTGAAGGCAAAGTCTCAGGAAAGAGGGTCATACACGTACTCAGCTTGACAGCCTCGTCAGATGCTTTTCACGCCCCGCTTAAAGGACCCGGGGCTGTAGGAAGAAGGAAACACGTGTGCTGGCAAGGAGTTCCAGGTCTTAAAGATGCGTCAAAGAAAAAAATCACCGAACCGCTTGTTCTTCAATTAGCAGATGTACCGGCTTTCAGATGGAATTTGGTTTGGTCCGAGAAATGTTGGTTGGGACACAATTTTTGTGGGCTATCAATATTTTAGCGGCTCATTCGCAAAATGTCCACTTCGCAAAATATCTAGAATTGTAGATCGCAATTTCAAATGAAGTAAGTCAAAAAATAAATAAAAATATAGGCTCATAATACTCGTTTCTTCTTTTAACTAGCGAAAAAGATCAAATCAAAATATTGAAAAAAATAAAAAAGAAGGGAAGCCAAAATATTTACATTTTTATTTCCCTATTTAGACTTTATGCGAAAAGGACATTTTGCAAAAAAGGACATTTTACAAAGTGGACGTTTTGCGAATGAGCCGTTGTAAAGCATAGTTGAAAAAGTAACACTCTATGCGAAGAGGATATTGTGCAAAGGGGATATTAACACGACCTGAAGACACTTTACGATTGGACATTTTGTGAATGAGCCGACATGGCAAAGAAAAATGTATTTGTTAAGCGTATTTTGTATGTCAATGCTTATTCTCTTTTCCTAATATTACTTAATATCGTTACTGCATATTGATACAATCGATTGAATTCCCTAAATTTAGATTTAGTTAGTCATTAAATATCCCTATATTTAGATGTAGTTAGTCATTAAATAAGAACTGTCTGACTATATAGAAATGAAGACTTAGTATTGAACATAATGAATATAATTTGCTTAAAATACCACAAAGGATAACCAAAATCAAATTGCTAATCGCGCGCACGAGAAAAATGCATTGACACCTCCTTGTGTCCAGTTGCAGCTGTATTGTAATGGAAAAAGTTGTATTATGATACAGTTGCCAGTTGCCATACTGCCTGTACTATAATGTAATATTTAATTTAATTTTGATATTCTGTGCGTGTAGATTCTCATTAAAGTATTTTTTTTTCTCTCATACTATGTGTATGAGAGTAGATAAATAAATAAACGAAATAAAAATACAACGATACTGACCAGGATTTCTTGTTCCGTCTCCGGCATTCTTCTCGTCATCACTTTCAGTTCCTGAACTTGGTACCGAGGAGTCGTCACCAGCAGGTCCTATAGAGTACAAGGATATTTTTAAAGATGCTAGATAAAAGTCAATCTAGGTAAAACTTTGGCGATTACTTGATGAATAAGGCCAATCATACTCATAAAAAATTCAAGGCTCAAGCGTTATAGACTTGAATCGCAAATAGAGCGCTTACAAATTGCTCGAATAGTGATTAGAGCGTGCACAAAGTGCTTGACTCGATACTTGAGCGTTTGCAAATTGCTCGAATAGTGATTAGAGCGTGCACAAAGTGCTTGACTCGAGACTTGAAAGTTTGCAAACTGCTCGAATAGTGATTAGAGCGTGCACAAAGTGCTTGACTCGATACTTGAGCGTTTGCAAATTGCTCGAATAGTGATTAGAGCGTGCACAAAGTGCTTGACTCGAGACTTGAGCGTTTGCAAACTGCTCGAATAGTGATTAGAGCGTGCACAAAGTGCCTGACTCGAGACTTGAGCAGGGATTGAAAACGGTTCCAAAATACCGGTAAAATACCGGTATTTTGGGGTTCCGGTACCTACACCGGAACAGGAACCAGAACCTAAATTGGAACCTTTAAGAACCTTTATTTTACCGGTTCTTAGGCAAAGTGAGTCTAAACTTGTTTTTTGAGGTGCGGTCGGGTGACCGGCGCGATGCAGCGCGCGGCGGAGCGTGAGGAGAGGGGAGTTTGTGGGAATAAATCACATTTGTATTGGTGTTTGCTGGATCTTCTGTTACCAACGCGCGCGCCACTCGCTCGTTTTCGCATTGATAAAATTATCATTTTAAAATCACGTAGGTATTACGTACCTATTTGATTGGCTTATTTTGTGTGTTCATTAGTTGTAATATGTTAGTGTAATAGGTAAAAAATATTAGTATATTAATCTATTTTAAGAAGAAGACGTTACTTTAATTACTGCGTCGTGGGCTTGAAGATCGGCTTGATGTTATAAGCTTCTAGCAGTCTTCCGATACGATCCGTAATGCCACGAATGTATGGCAAGAAAGCCTTCACTATCGGAGCAGGTTTTTCCTCATCCTGGTTTGTTTGCGAAGCTTTCTTTGGGTGAAGAGCTCTCCGTATTTCATGTGCAGAGAATCCATTAACTTGGAAGGCCGAGTCCAAGTGGCGTAACTTGTTTTGTAGGTGTTGAGGTTCACAGATGGTCTTAGCTCGGTGGACCAGTGTCTTGATAACTGACATTTTTTGTCTGGGATGGTGGTTGGAGTCCTTGTGTAGGTAACGGTCTGTGTGTGTCGGCTTTCTATAGACTCGGTGACCAAGACTGCCATCTTCTTTTTTGGTTACTAGGACATCTAGCAATGGTAGCTCCCCGTGCTTCTCAACTTCCAGGGTGAATTGGATGTTAGGATGGATGCTGTTTAGGTGATTCAGGAACTTAGTCAGCTCCGAGTCTCCATGAGTCCAAACCACAAAGGTATCGTCCACGTAGCGGAACCAGACCTTAGGCTTCTTGGGAGCTCTTTCCAGAGCATCTTCTTCAAACGATTCCATGTAAAAGTTCGCGACTACCGGACTGATGGGGTTTCCCATGGCTAAACCGTCCACTTGCTCATAGAACGTGCTGTTCCACTGGAAGTAGGAAGTCGTCAACACGAACTCGAACAGATCTGCGATGTCCTTGGAGAAGAGTGGTCGGATACGCGACATTGCTTCCCTGACCGGAACTTTCGTGAACAGAGAGACGATGTCGAAGCTGACTAGACGATCGTCCGGATGTAGTTTTAGATTCTTGAGTTTCTCCACGAAGTGGCGAGAGTCTTTGATGTATGACGAGGATGATCCGACATGTTGTTGAAGCAGTCCGGTGAGATACTTCGAGACTGGATGAGTGGGTGAGCCGATAGTACCTACTCACGATGGGCCGGAGCGGTACTGAAGGCTTATGGATCTTTGGTAACCCATAAAACTAGGTGGAAGAGCTTCAGACTTCTTGATGAAACTTTGCGTTTCTTCTGGAATAGACGAACCCTTGATCAGGTTTTTTACCTGTCTCAAGATTCTTGCCGTTGGATACTTTAGAATCTCCTTGTAGGTAGCTGGGTCGAGAAGATCTTTGATCTTGGTCTCATAATCCTTGGTTGTTAAGAACCGCTGTGGCATTATCCTTGTCAGCTTTCAGGATAACAATATCCTTATTAGCTCTTAGGTACTTTAAGGCTTTCCGTTCTTTCTCTGTGATATTGCTCCTCGGTGGCTTGGCCCGCTGTAGAACTCTAGAGGACTCTTGGCGGACTCTCTCTTCTTGGGGGAGTTTAGAGTTTGTAGAGTATTAGAGACTATTTTTTTTTTCATTGTATTGTATTGGAGACTATTTTTTCATTTTTTTCATTGTATTGTATTGGAGACTAGACTAGAGGATTTTAGGCTTATTTGTATTGTGTCTCGGACCTTGCTAAACGTTATAAGACTTAAGGCGCCCACTCACTAACAGTTTACCGGACGATATAAATCTGTCAGTTAATCGCAATAACCCACACACTAACAGTTTCCTTAAAGGCGCCCACTCACTAACAGTTTACCGGACGACGGCCGGACGATATAAATCTGTCAGTTAATCGCAATAACCCACACACTAACAGTTTCGTTAACGATTTTGGACTGACGACTAATACGATCCGATAGTGTGTGGCCGCCGAACGATTCCGGACAGGTATAAGCCGGACAGTCCTAGGCCGTCAGGGCGAACGACCACAACGGACCTGTCGATCGACGTTTCGTGTCAGTTTTTACTAAGATTTTATTCATTTTTTGTACATACTCGTCTTTATTTCTTATGCACATAGTCCATAAGGTTCAAAATAGCTAACACCTATTTCCCACAATGACGCACGTACTTATATAAGAATAACGTAGTGCAAGCTATTTTCAACCTTATTGACATTACAACAAATCTAGTTTTTTTTTCTTATATTCGTGATCAGCAGCATTTATTTATGCGAAAAAACATGTAATTAAGAAAATGTCAATAAGGTCGAAAATCGCTTGCACTGTTTCGTACTCTCTATGTAACTGATATTAGACCATTACCGGCAGGCGATCGTACGACATAAAACTGACAACTCACAACTGTTAGTGTGTGGTCGCAAAACTGACAACAGGGAATTGCCGGCGGGCCAAAATCGCTTTAGTGTGTGGGCGCTATCGGCTAAGGACTGCAGGCCGCCGGACAGATCAGGAACTGCAGGCGGACTGCAGGCGGACTGTTAGTGAGTGGGCACCTTTACGATTTTGGACTGACGACTAATACGATCCGATAGTGTGTGGCCGCCGAACGATTCCGGACAGTTCTAAGCCGGACAGTCCTAGGCCGTCAGGGCGAACGAGCACAACGGGACTGTCGATCGACGTTTCGTGTCAGTTTTTACTAAGATTTTATTCCTTTTTTGTACATACTCGTCTATATTTCTTATGCACATAGTCCATAAGGTTCAAAATAGCTAACACCTATTTCTCACAATGATTAGCACATACTTATATAAGAATAACGTAGTGCAAGCCATTTTCAACCTTATTGACATCACAACAAATCTAGTTAGTTATATTCGTGATCAGCAGCATTTATTTATGCGAAAAAACATGTAATTAAGAAAATGTCAATAAGGTCGAAAATCGCTTGCACTGTTTCGTACTCTCTATGTAACTGATATTAGACCATTACCGGCAGGCGATCGTACGACCTAAAACTGACGACTCACAACTGCTAGTGTGTGGTCGCAAAACGGACAACAGGGAATTGCCGGCAGGCCAAAATCGCTTTAGTGTGTGGGCGCTATCGGCTTAGGACTGCAGGCCGCCGGACAGATCAGGAACTGCAGGCGGACTGCAGGCGGACTGTTAGTGAGTGGACGCCTTTACATGCGACTCGGACTTCATAAGTACTTCATGGTCGGAGAAAATAAAACATGATTATCATATTTGTATTGTTATTTATTATCAGTCAACCATTTAATTAAATACTTAGCATTATGTTTAACATGTGGGTCCCTATTTTTAACCCATCTCTTCAGAACCAGTTAAAGGAAAATACTTAGAGTGTTTCCCTTCCAAGGAATGTAGGAATACTAATATTCTTGAGTACACACGGGTTCTCATACAAGGTTTTATATTTTTCATCTCTTCTTTTATAAGTAAGCTAAAAATGTCATTTCTTTGATCATTTTCTTCTCATTGGATAGCCATACAGTAGAAATATTCAGGTCGATGTTTTTCTCTCTCCATGTGTTTTTCAACCTAAGGGTGGAGAACAGAGGGAGACTGTGGTCATTTCGAATTTACAAAAATATCTGGCGAATGATGGCGCTTATTCTGACCCATGATGGCTGGTTCTGAAATAAATCATAATAGCAGAAATTGGTAGTTGGTACTTTATTATGTCGTGCCCCTACAGGGGGGTCGCAACCCATCATTTAAAAAACACTGAGCTAACTAAGGGCTTGGACACATCACCACGGCGCGGTGCCGCCAACGTGAAATGGCATGACGTCGTGTTACGGCACGGTGCTGAGGAGAGGGAGGCCGTTCGGCGGGAGGCGAGGGATGCCATCGTTCGTCACTGGACGGTGGACCTCGCCGCCGCAAATTTCGGCCGCCGGACGTTGGACGCGCTCGGGCCTGTCCTGAAGGACTGGCTCGAGCGACCACGAGGTTTCCTCTCTTTCCGGCTGGTGCAGGTGCTGTCCGGACACGGCTGTTTCGGCTCATACCTGCACCGGATCGGGAGAGAGGGGAGCCCGTTGTGCCATGACTGTGGCGCGGCGGAGGACACGGCGCAGCACACCCTAGAGGTGTGCGCGTCGTGGTCTGGGCGGCGCCGCGGTCTTGTCGCGGTGGTCGGACCGAACCTTTCGCTCCCCAGCTTGGTAAAGGCCATGCTGGGGAGCGAGGAGGCGTGGGCAGCGGTCGCCTCCTTCTGTGAAGACGTTATTTCACAGAAGGAGGCGGCGGAGCGCGCGCGCGAGGGCAATCCTCTCGCGCCGCAACTCCGCCGACGAAGGAGGGGCAGGAGAGGGCGGGCACGCGGCCGCCCTCCCAGCCCCCGGTGATGAGCAGCGGGTGACAGGCATCACCCCGCCGTACGAGGATGACTGGGCACTCACGGCCATCCTCGAGCCCCTCCCCGCGCTCGGGAGGGGCGTAAAGGGCCCGCCGCAATTAGGCGGGCAATCACCGGAGGGGGACTGGACGTAAAGGCTCCGCCGGTTTCCCAGACCCCCTCCAAGAAAGGCGAGGCGGGAGTGCCGCTGGGTCGTTTAGTGGGTATACCGGGAACCTGTTCCCGGGGAGTCCCACATATCCCTCTCGTCCCCCGACAGCAGGGAATGCGTAAAGCATTTTTCCCAGCGGAAAAAAAAACAGTGCTGTGAACGGTGCGCCTCGCCGGTTTAAATCAAAGATCTAGACAAGCACTGCACAAGTCATTTTGATTTGTATATATTACAAAAATAAAAAAGCATACTTTAGACCAAACGAATGAAGTAAAACTTCACGTAAACGCATATTTGTACTTACTTTTATTATCCATCTTGGGGACAATCTATGTAGTTGTAAAGTTCCAACACACTTTATGATTATGTTAACAAACAAAGTAGACGCGGAAACATTAATGGCGGCAAAATGGCAAAACAATTTGCTTTGTCAGGCTCGGCCGAGGCACGAACATCAATAAATTTCGGTTATTTAATCCCTGCTCCGAACACACATCCCCTCTCCCGTAAGGAACCTTTAAAACGGATGACAAGGAACCGGTATAACATCATCCGATTTAAAGGTTCTAGGAACCGGTATTTAGAACCGGTACATCGGAACCCAAACCGGAACCGATACCGGAACCGGAACCGTACCGAAAAGAGGAACCTTTATAAGAACCTAAATGAAGAACCAGAACCGAAATTGGTACCGGTTTTCAATCCCTGGACTTGAGCGTTTGCAAACTGCTCGAATAATGATTAGAGCGTGCACAAAGTGCTTGACTCGCGACTTGAGCTTTTGCAAACTGCTCCAATAGTGATTAGAGCGTGCACAAAGTGCTTGACTCGATACTTGAGCGTTTGCAAATTGCTCTAATAGTGATTAGAGCGTGCACAAAGTGCTTGACTCGAGACTTGAGCGTTTGCAAACTGCTCGAATAGTGATTAGAGCGTGCACAAAGTGCTTGACTCGAGACTTGAGCGTTTGCAAACTGCTCGAATAGTGATTAGAGCGTGCACAAAGTTCTTGACTCGAGACTTGAGCGTTTGCAAACTGCTCGAATAGTGATTAGAGCGTGCACAAAGTGCTTGACTCGAGACTTGAGCGTTTGCAAATTGCTCGAATAGTGATTAGAGCGTGCACAAAGTGTTTGACTCGAGACTTGAGCGTTTGCAAATTGCTTGAATAGTGATTAGAGCGTGCACAAAGTGCTTGACTCGAGAATTGAGCGTTTGCAAATTGCTCGAATAGTGACTAGAGCGTTCACAAACTCCTTGAGTCGCGACTTGAGCGTTTACAAACTCCTTGAATCACGATGGTACAAACATGTTGACTTATAAAATGAATATTCTTTTTTTTCTTCATTCTAGCGCTAATCCCGGCCGCATCCGAAGCTTTCACCTCGGAGTTTGGGTTTCGCTTTTTCTAGTCTAACTGCGGATTTGGCTGAACTTCGATATTTTCCGTGAAGTGACTGCCATCTGCCACAAGCCATTGGCGATATCGAAGCGTTACAGTTACACCAGATGTAGGACCTTTGGACCTGCAACTACCCGTAACGACTGCCGTAGATGTTCGTATGGCAACTGGGACCGATGTTTTAAATCGATCTCCTCGACCACCAGTATATACGCGCACACGTAAGACACGTACTCGAACTGCTCCACCATCGCCTGCCTACAGTACACACACTCACCCGGGCCAGGCGCGGGCGGCGCGAGCAGGGCCCTGGCGGCCAGGAGCGGCGCGGCGGGGCGCTGCTTGCGCGCCGGGTTGATGCGGCCGCAGTACGCGCACACGTAAGACACGTACTCGAACTGCTCCACCATCGCCTGCCTACAGTACACACACTCACCCGGGCCAGGCGCGGGCGGCGCGAGCAGGGCCCTGGCGGCCAGGAGCGGCGCGGCGGGGCGCTGCTTGCGCGCCGGGTTGATGCGGCCGCAGTACGCGCACACGTAAGACACGTACTCGAACTGCTCCACCATCGCCTGCCTACAGTACACACACTCACCCGGGCCAGGCGCGGGCGGCGCGAGCAGGGCCCTGGCGGCCAGGAGCGGCGCGGCGGGGCGCTGCTTGCGCGCCGGGTTGATGCGGCCGCAGTACGCGCACACGTAAGACACGTACTCGAACTCTTCCACCATCGCCATGCCTATAACAATAGGTAGATATATTACAGCGGCCTGCATTCCTAAGAGACCTGATAGGAAGCATTTATCGTGCCCTATTGACATGTGTGGAACACCTGGGGCGTCACACTCGCGCTGCCGATCCTGTAAAAACCTTCTAATGCCCTTCTTGAAGAACGTAGCCGTTTGGAAAAAACCACAGCAGCAAGTTCATTCCACAGCATAATCGTGCGCGCAATTAATTTCCTCTCATTTGTGAGGATAAAGACAATGCATACTATACAAGAGGATATGCAGTTTTTACGCAAAATGTCCACTTCGCAAAATTTCCCTGGAGACATTTTGCAAAACAAAAAATGAAATTAAATTATTTTAGACGAAAAAAAAAAGCATAATTTAGTACTGGCAGTTTAATCACTAGTTAAATGAACAGTGAAGATGTCGAGACATGAACGATAAAGCATACGAGTCGCTGTGAACGGCTACGATTGCCATGAACTGTAACTTGTCGGGTTTATAACGCGTTACCAATCAAATTAAATTCATCGCGTCATCTCAGCCAACCAAAGTCGTTTATAGTTTTGTTAATTCAAAAATTGTACCGACATGCAAACGTTACTCACTCTTGATTTATACTTGCTCTGGTTAACTACATACTGCTACGCCCGGCGCTTGGCCACTTCAATATATGGCCAAATTTTCATAGGAGTGAGCGAGACGGCACTATAGAAAGAGACAGCATGCCTTGACGTCACTGTTCTAGAAGGAATGGAATGAATAGAACGAGACGTCAGGCTAGAAAGAGACACAAGACCTAATAGAACCTCCCAGAAAGTTCCTGTCTTTTTCAGAACGTACCTGTCTTTTCTCGATCTTTCGCTACTCGGCCGCGCCCTATATAAAAGGCGAGCTAACAGCCGCTGCTCAAGTTAGTTAGTCTAAGACTAGTATTCGAAGCGAACAAAGCGATAAAGTGTGTGAAGCTATACAGTGCGATTATACAAGTGACGGAGTGTTGTGTAAGGAAGAGTTTTCGAATTTCTACGCGCTTTGCTGTAATTGAAGTGAAGCTGAATAAAGCCTGCCTTCAACGGTTGTCCTCGCATTTTCTATTTAAACCGATCCCCACGCTCGTAACAACTGGTGTCAGAAGTGGGATAGAAAATGCCGATAACGCCGAGAGACGACAGGGAGGGTGTTAAAACCAGAAGCCAGGCCGCGGAAGAGGCTGCGGGTACTCCGAGTACGTCGACGGGTGCTTCAAGATCATCATCGGAAATTAACCTGAACGCGATTATGACCTTATTGAAGGAGCAGGCTCGTCACCAGGCAGATCAGGCCCGTCGCCAGGAAGAGCAGGCCGTCGCCAGGAAGAGCAGGCCCGTCGCCAGGAAGAGCAGGCCCGTCGCCAGGAAGAGCAGACTCTACAATTGAAGGCACAGCTCCAGCAACAACAGGAGGAGCTGATCTGTCGCCAGGAAGAGCAGGCCCGTCACCAGGCAGAGCAGGCCCGTCACCAGGCAGAGCAGGCCCGTCGCCAGGAAGAGCAGGCCCGTCGCCAGGAAGAGCAGGCCTTGCAACTAAAGGTTCAGCTCCGGGAACAACAAGAAGATCTATTTGCCTTCTTGAAAGAGTCTAAAGCATTATGGCAAAGAGAAATTCATTCAGTGCAAGACAAAATAGAAAGCCACGACGAAAAATTAAGAAGCATCGACGAGAAATTTAAGAGTTATGAGGAACGGCTGCAGTCTGTGGCTCAAAACGTAAAAAAATTGGAGACGAAAATAGCTTGCGGAACAGCTGGCTCTGTAACCATTCCATCTGTACAGACTGTCGGAAAGTTCAAAGTACCGCCATTTGACGGGACCTCCTCGTGGACTGCATACAAACTGCAGTTCGAGTCTGTGGCAAAGGCGAACGGTTGGGATAAGGAGCAAGCCAAAACAGCATTAACATTGGGGTTACGAGACCAAGCACTCAGTGTTTTAGAGGCGCTTGGAGGTGAAGTGACTTACGACCGCCTTCTTGAAGCGTTGGAATCACGTTACGGTGATAGTCACTTGGAACATGTCTACCGTGCCCAATTGAAGGACAGAAACCAGCGTCTTAGTGAGTCTCTGCAGCAGTGGGCTTTGGAAATAGAAAAGCTGGTGAGAAAAGCTTACCAAGGAGCTTCTTCGTCATTTGTTGACAGCATTTTGGTGCAAGCTTTTATTGACGGGATCAGAGACTTGGAGGTGAGAGCTGCCGTCCGTCTGGGTCACCATGCAACCCTTAAAGATGCTGTTGCTCACGCCCTTGAAGTGGAAGCTGTACGACATGACCCTCGAGCACATAGATTGCGTGAGATCTCAACAAATGAGCAACGTGTGTACCGTCGGAAATTCGCCCCCAGGTGTTATTTCTGCAAAGAACAAGGACATATTCGGCCTAGCTGCCCGAAACGGACTCAATATGGTAATGGCCAAGAACAAGCGGCGCGACAGATTGAAGAGCCAGGAATACGAGAGCATCGGAGTGGGAAAGCGCATGGAAATGTAGATGCGCTCTCTCGAAGACCTTGTCCGGTGGAACGTAACCATTGTGGCAGGCAAGAAGCTAAGGACAGTGTGGCGGTTAGAACGATTAGGACTGTTACTGTCAGCGATGAGTGGAGTAGCGAAGCCATGCAGCAAGCACAGCAAGAGGATCGAGACATCAAGCCTATTCTCGAATGGATAAGGGCAGGAACACCTAAGCCGAAATGGATTGATGTCTCCCAAATGAGTGCAGCTACGAAGAGCTACTGGGCACAATGGGAAAGCCTCGTGATACACAATGGAGTCCTGTGTAGAAAATGGGAGTCTGCAAACAGGAAAGACTCACATCTGCAGTTGGTTGTCCCAAAGATTAAAATTAATGAGGTTTTGAGATCATTTCATGACGGAACTTCAGGCGGCCATCTTGGTGTGAAGAAGACGTTGATGAAGATTCGTCAACGATTCTATTGGATCCATTGCCGTGAGGATGTTGAAGATTGGTGTAGGAAATGTACATGCTGCGCATCGGTAAAAGGGCCGCATACAAGGAGCAGGGGAGCATTGAAGCTATACAATGTTGGAGCGCCTTGGGAAAGGATTGCATTAGATGTTGCAGGGCCATTTCCTGCATCGGAGTCTGGAAACAAATACATCCTAGTAGTAATGGACTACTTTACTAAATGGCCAGAGGCTTTTGCCATACCTAACCAGGAAGCAACTACAGTCGCGGAAAGACTAGTCACGGAAGTGTTTTGCCGATATGGAGTTCCTCTGGAAATACACAGTGACCAGGGAAGGAATTTTGAATCACAGGTATTTCAAGAAACCTGTAGGATAATGGGTATTCATAAAACCAGGACTACCCCATATCATCCGCAGTCTGACGGAATGGTTGAAAGATTTAACCAAACCTTGGAAAGGCATTTGGCTAAGGTTGTTGAGAGCCACCAGAAGGACTGGGATAGTCATATTCCTTTGTTCTTGTTGTCTTATAGAACAGCGATACATGAAAACACAACGGTGACGCCTGCGTGTGCAAACTTTGGCAGAGAACTGAGACTACCGGCTGATCTACTGACTGGACGTCCTCCAGATTCACCGCAAGAAATCACGGAATATGCTAGTGCATTGCGCGATAGACTAAATGACGTTCACACCCACGTCCGTGAATCTGGGCTCCAGGCAAGCGAAAGAATGAAAACCCGATACGACCGCAACTCTCATCAAGCCGGGTTCGACGAAGGCTCGTTCGTATGGCTACACAATCCGATGCGTCGCAAAGGCAAATCTCCGAAGTTGTCTCCAACCTGGGAAGGGCCGTATAAAGTTGTCACCAGGATCAATGACGTTACATACCGGATACAACGCAACCAGCGAAGCCCCTTGAAGGTTGTACATGTTGACCGACTGGCGAGATACTACGGATCTAATAATGCTCGGGACGAGCATGTCTAAGAAGGGGGTAGTGCTACGCCCGGCGCTTGGCCACTTCAATATATGGCCAAATTTTCATAGGAGTGAGCGAGACGGCACTATAGAAAGAGACAGCATGCCTTGACGTCACTGTTCTAGAAGGAATGGAATGAATAGAACGAGACGTCAGGCTAGAAAGAGACACAAGACCTAATAGAACCTCCCAGAAAGTTCCTGTCTTTTTCAGAACGTACCTGTCTTTTCTCGATCTTTCGCTACTCGGCCGCGCCCTATATAAAAGGCGAGCTAACAGCCGCTGTTCAAGTTAGTTAGTCTAAGACTAGTATTCGAAGCGAACAAAGCGATAAAGTGTGTGAAGCTATACAGTGCGATTATACAAGTGACGGAGTGTTGTGTAAGGAAGAGTTTTCGAATTTCTACGCGCTTTGCTGTAATTGAAGTGAAGCTGAATAAAGCCTGCCTTCAACGGTTGTCCTCGCATTTTCTATTTAAACCGATCCCCACGCTCGTAACAATACTATAAAACTCTGTAAATTTATAAGGAATACAATATTGTAAATCGAGACTACCTCAAATTATTTTGGTTACCCGTCCTATGCATCATATCACGAAAATATGTACGATACAGAAGAGATCCTTTATCTTGCATTCCCTAGAATATGTACGTCCCACTACTCGTACATTAATTTTATATAATATCCACGTCAACATTATATACACTGTATTTAGCTGTGAAATATCATTGATGGTTAGATCTCAAATTGCCGCACTAGTGTAAACACGCAGCTTATATGGTTACAATTAAAAGTTCTCGTTCGAATTCAATACAGGCCGACGCGTTCTCATTAGCATCTATCCTTAGGTATTAATTAATTCCGAGTATCAGTAAGTACAATATATATATCAATCTTCGGTGTCCCATATGTTTTGCGAATGGTAACGAAAAAGAAACTGAGGAGAAGACGTCGATGGAGAACTTAGACAATTACCTACGACCCCATCTATTTGATACAAGGGCAGACAGGAGATGATGATTGATTGTACTTACCATTGTGTGAAAAGCATTCAGAGCATATAAGCGCCATGCGATGGTTGGGCCCATCTTTGAGTAGATAGTCCACAACTTTGTCCAGCGCTGAGCGGTTCTTGTCAAGCAGTGGGCGTGGGAGTTGATCAGACTGAAACAAGTAAACTCTTATGGTCACTAACGTTGGTATTAGTGTTAAAGGGATATTCACTATTTGGCTCATTCACAAAACGTCCACTTAGCAAAATGTCTCTTTTGTAAAACGTATCTATCGCAAAATGTTCTTTTCTCCTTATGTCCCTTTCTCAAAATATTTATCACTCGCAAAATGTCCCTATTGCAAAATATTCCTTTCTCATTACGTCTCTTTATAACGATAATGTCCTTTTAGCAAATTGCCCCTTTCGTAAAACATCCCTTTCACAAAATATCCCTTTAACATAATGTGCCTTTCACAAAATGACCTTTCGCATAATGTTCCTTTTGCAAAATATCTGTTTCGCACAATTTCACTTTCGCAAAATGTCCCTTTCAAATTATGTATATCATTTCCCAGTATGGGAATATTTGTTATGTACTAGCGTTGATTTATTTTGACTTTTTAGTATGGGAATATTTGTCATGTACTCGCGTTGATTTATTTTGACTTTTTCAATGTTATTTTTGCAGACATTTCAAATATCCCATTAACTCTAATACGAATAATAAGTCAATAAAATTATTAAAATACATATCGGGACCATAGTCACCCGACTATTAATACTAACTAGGAAAAGGAGTCTTTTTGGAGGTCGGTCGGTGGATAGGACCTAGAAAGAAGAAAGAAGATACTATTGTAAATATTACTGAAAGGTCTCTATGAAAGACTAGAGACCGTTCAGTGATGTTTACAAAAGCCTGAACAAGACGAAAACCAGTTTTATAAGACTCATGATGAGTGGATCAAGCTATCTAGGCGCGGTCGCCATTTGGATGGGCATGGTATTTCATTTGAGCGCTTCCACGCTTCTGAGGGCGCGTTAAAAGTCGGTCTAGGCTGTCAACAATCGTTAGGTCAGGACTGAGGCCTATATTAGCGACCAGAACAACACTGTCAGTGGTTGACCACTAACCGCAAGTAAGGCTGGGAGGTCAGACGACAGCGACGAAACAATGGTTTAAAACTACACACTACACAAGTCTAAGGCACGAATTCTAGAATGATTCTGTCCTCAAATAAATGGAGATTCAGAACTGAGTACGATTTCAAAATATGGGCTTAATGCCCGATTCAAATTACTCCCGTAGCATTCCAGTCCAGCGAGCGAATCCAGTGATGGAATGCTTCTGGAATAATGTGAACCGTAAGGGATTCCAGTCCAGTGGATTATTCAAGCGCGTTCAAAACACTGGAATATTATTTTTCACTGGATTATTGGACTGCAATAATATGAACCTGGCATAAGAGGTATCTATGGTCTATAATATTCACATCTGTCAATCCCCGAAGGGAGCAGGTAGAAATAAAACAGTTACTCACTCGAAGTCTGGGCCCCTTGTAGACAGCTGTGGGCGAGTTCATGATGGGTACCAAGGTGCGGTTGCTAGAGAGCGGAGTGGACGTCAAGGCCAGCTGCCTCTGACGGAGCTGGCCCGGAGTCGCTGGAACAAATCATTTGTGATACCTACTGAATACGTGAATGTCACTCGTTGATATAAAAATCAATTTATTATTAGCGGTATCGGGATATTTACCATGTTGTATTGTTTAGAGTTGCCGTTATTTTTCCGATGTCGTGTGACGTGAGCATGATCGAGATCGAGTTTGTAGTGAAAGCGAAACCAGTGGTAGCGCTGATACGCGTAGTAAGAAAAACTCGAAAGAGGGTAGATCGTTACATTTACTCCCTAAAAACTTTTGAAGTGATAACTTCTTTAGCGGCGTTGGATGGGTAAAAAGCATTAAACTCGCGTCAGGATTACTTGACCTTTGAACCGTAACCAACGACTGCATGACAACAGCTACAGATTGTTTATTTTGTTAGGTGCGTTATGAAGCTTCGTAGCCTAGCGGTAAGCGCTTCGACTGTAAGTCCTTATGATTTCAGATAGTACCGGGTTCGAACCTGGGCTTCTGACATTTTTTGTGATTGTCTTTTCTTTTTGTAATTTATTACTTTTTGTGATTATTTTTTTTGATTTGATTCATTAATTTCTTCTGACAGAAATTTAGTGATAGGTTCTATGATTGGCGCTAAATTATAGGTATGGTATGGTATGTTCTTTTAATCTTTTTCTCTGTATATAACGAAGAATGAAAGAAAGAAAAAGTTTTCACTTCTACCAGCACTCCCGGAGTGCAAACCGTCTTTTTTTTACTGCTTACCGCCAGTACTCCAGTTCCTCCGTGATCAGGGTGCTTGCAACAGCGCTAATATATAGGAAACTCGAAACAATACAACAAGGTAAATGAGTGACCATGATAATTTAAACACTTTTTAACGGATTCTATTTTCATTTAGTTTTTTTTTTAATACAACTGAGGTGGACAGGCACGGCCCACCTGATAGACGTACTCGTTCTTAATATCGACAGTCACTACATCGAAGGTCGCTGTATCGAAAAAGTTCCATCGACGGGCTGATGTATCGACAGTACCCCAAATCGTTGGTACGCTACATCGACAGTACCCCAAATCGATGGTACGCTACATCGACAGTACCCCAAATCGATGGTACGCTACATCGACAGTACCCCAAATCGATGGTACGCTACATCGACAGTACCCCAAATCGATGGTACGCTACATCGACAGTACCCCAAATCGATGGTACGCTACATCGACAGTACCATCGATGGTACGCTACATCGACAGTACCCTAAATCGATGGTACGCTACATCGACAGTACCATCGATGGTACGCTACATCGACAGTACCCCAAATCGATGGTACGCTACATCGACAGTACTCCAAATCGTTGGTACGCTACATCAATAGTACCCCAAATCGATGGTACGCTACATCGACAGTACCCCAAATCGATGGTACGCTACATCGACAGTACCCCAAATCGTTGGTACGCTACATCGATAGTACCCCAAATCGATGGTACGCTACATCGACAGTACCCCAAATCGATGGTACGCTACGTCGACAGTACCCCAAATCGATGGTACGCTACATCGACAGTACCCCAACTGGTTGGTACGCTACATCGTTAGTACACTAAAACGACGGTATGCTTCGTCGACTACCCGACCCGAGCCAGATTTAAATGGGGTTTTTTTTTATAACCATGCAGAAATAATAAATCATTTTGCTAACTGTTGCTCGGGTCGGGTAGTCGATGCAGTGTACTATCGATTTGGTTATTATAAACTAGACCCCTGATGAAAATGGTTACCGTGTCTTATGGACGTATGCAACACCAGGGGAGTCGCACTCTTGACACGTGACCCTGTAAGCACAGAGAGTTTCTGTGCCGTCAGTGTAGAATACAAAGCAGGACAAGTCTTATTTTTGTTACTAAATACATATAGTTACATTAAAATTTTGCGTGTTACCATATAAAACAGTTGCAGTCCTCCGCATATATCTCGACCCCAAGTCGCGAGAAAAAGACGCCATGGCGCACGCAATTTTTTTTTTTTTTAAACATTCATCCATCACCTTAGCAGGGGTTACCCCAAAACAGTGATGGATTTACACACACTTAGTACATTTAATTAATACAATTTTTTTGATAGATACAGATACAGATTGGCTTGATATATTATAAAAAAATGGGCCTATCGATCCCATTTCATGTGGGGATTAAAAGACTTTAAGGGACCATTTGAGCTTTGCGTCGGTACTAGGAAAGACAGAAATCGCCCAAAAACGATTCCCATACATTTCAGCAAGAAATTAAATTTCTACAATAGTATAACTTTTTTGGGGTGGGAAGTGGATTTTGGTGAAAGGTAACTAAAAAGATTTAGGTCCTTGGACCTACAAATTTGGAATTTGATGCGACTGTATGATTTTGCCAAAATATGTGAACGCAGTTCAAAATATCTCAAAAAAGTTAGGGAAGGTCTCCAAAGAACATTTTGCTGTAATTACAAAGGTTAAATGCCCTTACTGCCCCGTTCAAAAATACACCGTGTTGAGTTAATGTTGTGACGTGCTTGGGGCCAAGATATATGCCGATAACTGTACATATCTAAGGGTGGGTTATCTGCATAGGACAACTACCTGGGGTCGGCGTGCTAGGGGCATTACCGGGTACGTTGTTCGTAGGCACGAATGGTTTCAGCGCTTTCGACTGCTCTTCGGGACTGCCGTACTTGTCTAAGATTTCTTTGGCAACCTGAAATTTAGTATTAAATGATGCTAAATATATTTTTTTAAGAATTAGTATGCTAACTATTCAAATCGATTAAGATCGGGAAGAGAAGGCGGGATTCGAACCCGCGATCATAGTCTCTTGCAGAATGCTCTGACCACTGAGCCACGGAACTATACCTGAAACCATCCAAATTTTTCGATTTCCACCCTGGGGCGACAGTTGGAGCTATCTACCGACCCTTTTACGAACTATGGGAACCAATGAATGATGTCATAATCATTTTTAATCTCATTTATTTAAAACTTGCAGTACAGTGGTTTAGTTTCATTAATAAAAGAAATATTAAGAGACTTCAGACATCCTCTGTTGTGTGGCAGTAGTGCATTTGACTACGAGGCAGGGAGCACGTATTCGATACCTCCTCAGTGCTAATATTTGTATGCATGTGAGTATTTCTATTTGCATTTCGGTCCCAGTTGACATACGAAAGTCTATGGCAGTCGTTACGGGTAGTTGGAGCCCTAAAAATTCCAACAACTGATCTAACTTCAATGCTTCGATATCGTCATTGAGTTGTGGAGGTCAGATGGCAGTCGCTGCACGGAAATATCGCAGTTCAGCCAAATCCGCAGTTGGACTGGTAGCGCGGACCCCAGTCTTCTAAGCTTCAGATGCGACTGCGATTAAAGCTAGGATGAAGAAGAAAATGATTACCTTGTAAGTCTCAGTGTTCATAACTTCCTCTAGAATCTTTTTCTTCTCAGCTCTCATCTTGTTCAGTTTGGTTCTGTTCTTGTTTAGTGTCCAATTGTAGTACCACGATATAGCTGATCTTAGAAATATCACTCTGAAATAGGAGATACCATTTTAAATCATTTGACACGCACCACAACACGTTGTATAATGTGAAAAAAGATATGAGCCGAAGGCGAATTTCGTTATAGTATCACACAAGTGTTTTAATACTAAATTATGAGCAAATTTATACACTATTGTATGTAAGCTCATGAAATAATTAATTTAATTTGCTTAAAATGGCAGAAAAGTTGTCCGCGCACGAGTTGAAAGCTGATCGCGCATGCGCGTTGCGCCGCATCCATAGATTGTGTAGAGAAAATGCACGGACGTCTACTTGTATCCAGCTGAAGATCGTAATGAAGAAAAGTTATATTATGATACAGTTGTACATGTCCTATACTTTAATGTTTTTTGAAGTGAAAACTTCTTTAGCGGCGTTGGATGGGTGTAAAATATTAAGGAAGCGTCAGGATTAGTTGACCTTTGAACCGTAACCGACGACTGACGTCATACAAGATTAGGTACAGACTATGTATTTTGCAATTTGCAATAGATATCGTCGTAGCTTCAACGGTAAGCACGTCGACTGTAAGTGCTTATAGTTTCAGATAGTATTGGGTTCGAACCACCTGGCCTTCAGGGATTTTTTGTGATTGTTTTTTCTTATTTATAATTTATTACTTTTGGTGATTATTTTTTCTTTTTGTAATTTATTACTTTTTATGATAATTTTTTCTTTCTGTAATTTATTATTTTTTGTGATTATTTTTTCTTTTTATAATTTATTAATTTCTTCTGACAGAAAATTAGCAGAAAATAAGTGATAGGTCCTATGATTAGCGCTATATTATAGGTATGGTATGGTATGTTCTTTTTTATCTTTTTCTATGTATTTAACGAAGAAAGAAAAAGAAATGTTTTCACTTCTGCCGGCACTCCCAGAGTGCAACCCGTCTTTTTTTTTTTTACCGCCGCTTTTAGTATGGCCACGCACTTACGCCGGAGCCGGCGGGGGTGGTTATCCTAGACTCAATTCGATTAAACCGCACGCCGTCTTGGAGTCTTCCGTTGGCGGAGGTGCGATTTTCGGGAACATCTCTCGCAACCCGGCCGACGCAGAGCCATTAATCATCAGGGCTTTCAAGGTGATCCCGTAAGGGTATGGCATCTACGGTATCCCTATCTTACCCCCAGATATGAGAAGGCACGTTTTGCATTTCTTTATGCTGTCCATCTCTTTCTGTGCCTTCTCAGTGTTGTTCCCAGTTGCATACGATGCTTTCACCTTGAAGCCTAAGGACCGCTTACTCTTCTTACCGTCTGACATCCCAATCCTTACAGGAAGCCTACATCACAGCCGCATCTGTCAATTACCTGCTGTATATGCGAGTAGGTGACGTCAATTCGGCTCTTAAGAGTAATACACCCTGTAACCTGGTCTGTATGATAGTCTCTGTATCGGAATCGGAAGCTCAAAAAAGTAATTTAACGATGAAAATACTCACAAAATAGGCAACACCAACAGCGGTGAGGCGTAGAGCAAGGAATGCAGCCAGTGCTGACTCCGGCCCACGTACATATAGTAGTATAGAATGGCGAACAGCACGTATAGTCCCACAGAGTACGCCATCACGTAGCCTATGACGCGCTTGTGCGTCTGCTCTTTGTACTGTCCATCTCTTTCTATCGACTTTATGTCTGTTTCCAGTCGTTCGAGGATTTCTGTGGTGGTTTTCTTACGCTGTGGAAGAAAGTATTGTACATTTAACACAGCGGATAAAGCTTGAATTGAGGGTCAATTCTTGTTATAAAAATCCGTTGAAAAGTACATGTAGATCTAAGCTCAATCTCCCGAATGACAAAAACGATCACAATTTTTTTTTTGCTTTTTAACACCGTTTTTCTTATTTAGGAGATTAAGGTCCATATTCTAGAATACGGGCTTGAGGCCTATATTGTAGAATGTCACTTAGCATAATCTCAATTTATCTGAAGAAAAAATTGTAGAGGCAATGTGCCAGACAACCAGTTAAATTTGTCAATAATGTGTAGGCATACAATCATTCCCCAGATAAATCGATCCATTCGGGAATACGGGTCTTGGATTAAATCAAGAATAGATTAGAATGGATTGATTGAACCAATTTTTATTAGAAGATGGAAATCTGTAGAGTTCCAATATAGTGCTGTTCCTTAAAATAATGCTTCAGATAAAATTGAGCCAAAACTAAATTTAGATAAAGATTTAATTTAAGACTACGTTACTGAGAGGAGGGACTTTATGATTGTTGAAGGTTTACGAAAAGATGGATTGTGTGAAACAGGATATTGCAAAGAAGGGACTAATGTGTAGAGAAGAATGACATGTTGCGCCGACCCTAAATAATTGAGACAAATGCAGGTCGATGATGATGTTAGAGGACGCTAATAAAACCGTATTAAAGTACATAAAAACCTAGAAAAATATACATAGAAGTAAAAGTGTTGATGCGTATAATACTATCGGCGTTTACATACATCAGACACAATGTACGTCACGTCGGGTCACGGTACAATGAACGATCACACAACCATCTGAAACTAATGTCGTTATTATAGCGAATAGTTTGTCACACCTCATTAGTCTTAACTGGTGAACTATGATAGGTCGTTACCTATGAAATTGCAGAAATCTTCTTACAGATTCATGAATTCTTTATTCCTGTAATTTAATAGCTATTTCCATTATTTATACTTCGTTTGAAAGTTGACTTCAAGATATTACAAATCTGTATTAAATTTTGGTTTTAAGGGCCGCCTATTAAATTAAATTCGATCTTCAAAAACAGTCAAAATGCTATCCATTTTGATGGTAAATTTCGTATTACTTTTTTACAGCTGTCACTTTCTAATTCAATTCAACAAAATTCAAAATGTAATGAAAGTTGCTGTTAGCTTAATGTTGTCTCATTCACACACAAAAAAAAAATCATAAAATATGGATTTGTAATTCCTAAAAAAAAATGCACAAATGTTAGTACTGCTAATTGGGGTTCCCCTAATTTCTTCAATAAAACGGCAATTTCATAAGTAACGACATTTTATAATGAATAAAAGAAAGTAAGTCTATGAAGCCTAACGTTTAAGCTGAAGTCGTCACGTCATATGACCATATATTTGGTTCTCGTATTTCTTTTTGATCGTCAATCCTCGAACGACCTTGGAAGTCGCGGCTTATTGAACACAACTTTGTTTATAAATAACAATGATTTGACATATAAGAACAATGGAAAGGAATGATTGAAAGTTATATTCAAGGTTTTGTAAGCGATAAAGTTCATGTAAGTGATACCAGGATTTGAAATTATGCCCCTAATTTTTTCAAACCGATATAAGACTAGCAACAATTTAAGTATGTTCCAAACACGGAGCACAGTTCGAAATGAGCGCGGGCATGGGGTAGACGGGTGTAGACACCTGTCACCCTAGCAAAGCTGGCGTCTCCCTATACCAGGGACGAGATGGGGTCACCGTGGTCCCCACACCCAAGGAGGGTCAGATCGAGAGAGATGGCCCTGGGTCGGCCGAGTTGCGAGCCTCAACTACGGCTTTGCCCAACGACCCTCAGACGGCGTGCGTTTTAGTCGGTTCCGAGTCGAGAGAAAAAAAAAAGCTTCTTTAAGTCTTTGGAACACTTTCTAACACTCCAGGGTCATAGGGGCACTTCCTAAATACCATTATTTGGTGTTTTGTGGGTACTGTAGATTCTAGTGAATACTTATAGAAGTTATAATTTGTAATCTCACATGTGGGATTTACAGTCAGAGTTTGTTGCGCCGTTCCTTCTCTACTAGCGCCTAGGAAGCGGAGCGGAGTTATTTTAAGTAGATTTGATGACAAAAACACATGCAATATATCTCTTTGATTTGTGCCCATTTCACATTATCAAAGTAGCATTCCAGTCCGGCTGGAATAATGTAGACCGGGCACATTCCAGTGAATGATTTCAGTCCAGTGGAATGTTTAAGCGCGTTTAAAACACTGGCACAACGTGAACACTAGAATCTAGTCTAGCATGGACTGGATTACTAGAATAATGTGGGCGTGCATCAGGTAAAGAAAGACCACCCATTATTAAATTAAAGTTCATCGTTTACGTTGTTCATTCAATATTATGAAATTATCAGTCGAGTTACCATTTTGACTTCGTACAGATGTACATACAATAAAGTCACCCATTCAGGAGAATTTTTGATAAAAAAAAATAAGATAATAAAATGATACGATAATGTAATCTGACAAGTACGCCTATATACGTTGAGATATTGCCTCTTTGGCAGTATTATATAATGCAACCAATTCAACCATCTCTTTTCTTGGCTATTTATTTGTATCTGTCATGATGACACTCATTCCTAAAAACTTACACCCCCCCCCCCCCCCTCACTTTAGCGTACCATACAAAATTTTTTTTAAAGGATATGGTAAGTATATTATTGACTAAAATTGTTTTCTTTATGGACAATTAAAACGGCACTTACAAAACCTCAATGATAATAAAGACAATACATGTTGAACACTATAATATTTGTTAATATTATAATATTGTACAAACTGCGTGAAAAATAAATACATAGGTACATAGTGTATGTAGCTCAGTTGCTTAGCATTTTTTTTAAATAAGAGAATATTAGTAACCCATATTACTAATATTCCCACTAACCCCTCCAACTAAGCTAAATTGCTTGTGCTAGAAGTGGGTTCACGTCGGTACTGTAATGGATTCGAACTGGGACCTCCCGATCGTAAGGCCGACTCCTTAACCACGAAGCTACCGACGCTTCTCCCTATAAGGGACTGGTCGCGGGTTCAAGTCTTGGATGTTCACTTTTCGTACTATATTATGATAACATACCTCTCTCTTTAGGCCAATTGAACAGTCCGACTGGGGAAGTACCTCCGCCCTACAGAATACCGCGGCCATAATAACCTCGTGTTGTGCTCCCGGAGGTGAGTAGAGAAGCCAGAGCTCACTGGAGAGTTTTTATGCTGTCAATGGGAAGATCAAAGGCTATTCCTGCTTTGTCTTCTAAGCTAACGGCACAACTCAAAATCTGTGTTTACTGTGACTCCCCTGGCGTTGCACACTTTCTATCAGGTGTGCCGTTTGTTTGTCTGCCACCTCAATTGTATATTTAAAAAAAAAATAGCCAGTCTTATCCCACTTGCTGCTACCCCAAATCTTTCCAGCTCTTTCGCTCCGTTGCTATATTGCAATTTTATTAATAGGATAGATACTTATATTCTTCAGCTGGAAAGCCGACTCGCAACGCAGCTGATTTGTGAAAACGCTCGGAGAATTATGTTGATCTATTCATTGATAGCTCACTGGAGAGTTTTTGCGCCGTCAGTGAGAAGATCAGGTGGACTGTGTGCTTTGACCATTATAAACATGGTGCGTGTTTGTAATTGTTTCCAAAACCCCTCTTTTTCCCTTTTTACAAAACTTTGCCTTTAGCTTACAGTCAGGCGAGGTGGAGTCAAAGTGACGTGTCCTATAAAAAAACATACTAAATAAATACGTATTTATATATATTTTTTGATACATAACAGGTAGTTACTTTCACTCTCATCACCTTAGTCCAAGTTACTCCTACCTTTTTTTACAATCTTATTAGAATAACAAACAAAACTCGCCCTTATGGCATGCTAAAGTAATTCATTTTTCAGAATGTCATTTCTTTACAATCAATTTGTGTCTTATCAATTGATTTATAAGGTACAAAATCTATTGCACGATTACGGTCCAATAATTTTAAAACTTGGGGAAAGTGAAGTTCGGAAGATAAGTAAGTACGATACCATACGATGCCTGTACGTCAATGACCTGACCGGTTAAGACTGAAGACTTACTGCTAATAACTTTCTTATATTAGATCGTAACAAAACTATACCTTTTTGCTTCTTCTATGCACTTTCATAATTGTATGAAAGTGCATAGAAGAAGCAAAAAGGTATAGTTTTGCTAGGATCGTAGCTAGTGGAAACATGGCACCTACCATACCGTAGTGACCATTGATTTGTTGCAACGGACTTGAGTACTGCATTACCAGTTGTAATCTATATCTGTTCTTCAACCAGGTCTAGCAAAGTCTTATAACCTTCCAAACGTTCTGGCTGCTTAAGAAACTGCCTCAAATAATTACTATAGTATTTCAAGTAGTATTAATAGTAACTTCAATGCCTACATTAGGCATTGAAGTTACTGGGGAGGCACGACGATTTTATCCATATTTGTCACCAGCTATCTACCAAGTCACTACTATACTTGTATATTGACCCTGGAAAGAGGGGTCACGGTCTGCTTCTGCTATAGTGACAGGCGCATTAGGGTGCACCTGGCTCCCTCAAGAGGCCTGTGCTCATGGAGGACGGAGGTCGTCGAGCGACTTCCGACGTCTAAGTCGCCTCCATGCTCGGCGGACCGGGAGAGTCCTGAATCTCGTGGGACTGCTCCGCAGTCTCCTTCCCGAGCACTGCTTGCTCGCAGAAGGAGGCAGTGGCAACCCACGCGCTCGCAACCCTACCTAAGCCATAAAATTTTCAGCTACATACAGTCCAATGGATAACTCTAATCGTATATTATAATAAGTGAAAGTGTAGTGGAGGTATTCACTATTATTGTCGTAAAAATACAGTTGGTAAGAGTTTTGGTGTCGATTTTATTGCCTTTCACCGAGTCCCATTTGGATTCTGTAATTGACTGAAGGCGTCATGAATAGTCTACCCACTCTGTTAATGTATTACATCCGTTCGAGAGCTCATTGACATCATAAAACCTAAATTATTACAGGTCATGAAGTAGTGTTTGCTCATAGACTACTTAAACATTCGTTTTACCTATTAAGACTAAGTATTAAGTAAACATGGTTGTAAATAGACCTAAGAAGCCCGCCGAGTTTCATTCCGGTGTCTTCTCCGTCGGCTCTTCGTCCGGTGGTCCAGTCGGTAAAGTATAAGGTACATTATAATGTAGACCGTAAACACTTGTACCCCTAGCACGAGAAACTATCGTAATCGTATTGTAAATGTAAATGAAATTTTACAGCAGCACTTAGATAAATCAGTGAAATCATCAATCTACTATCACCCCTCCTCCCAAACCAAACGCGTGACTGTTAGTAGAGTATAACTGTTTGAAACACGTAACATCTAACGGGATTTCAAGAAAGATGCGGATTGTATTTATGTACCTATCTAGTTAGATATAATGATAGTTTTGTTTGTGTGATAATTGGCTGCTAGTCAAGTCAATTAATGCAGTACACTTCAGGACATATGCCTCTCCCAATGTGCACCTATTTTGACAATTTCTCCGAGCCTCCACTTTCTGCATCCAGTCTGTCCCAGCCACCTTTTTCAAGTTGTCCGTCCATTTTCGCGGTCTCCACTCTAGGACTCGTTTGCTCCAACGGCCATTGGTCGTTCAACAGATGTGGCTAGCCCACTGTCACTTCAGCTTGCTTATTCTGTGGGCTATTTTGGTGACCTCGTGTCGAATTCTATCCTTCAAGGAACTACAAGCATAGTTCGCTCCATAGCTCGCTGCGCAACTTTTAGGTCATGGACTAACCCTACCGTCAGTGTCCATGTTTAAGCACTGTAAGTCATAACAGGTAGGACGCACTAATCAAAAATCTTTGTTTTCAGGCGTTGCTGTGGGGATGAGGAGAAGAACAGACGTAGTTAGCGATATGCTGCCCAACCCAGTTGGATCCTTCTGGCTAGTTCTTTCTCGAAGTTGTTTTTACCGAGCTGGATAACCTCACTGCCAAGTACTTTGATAATTTTGAACAACTTTGAGTATTGCCATTTTTCAGGCCGATTGCCATCGAAGGGATGGGAATTGGTCTGCGCACAACTTGGATAATTTTGGTATTATTTAAGTTTACACCGAGGTCGACGCTTCGAGAGGCTCCATTTAAGTTGCTCAGCATCTAATTTCTCTTGCAGCTCCATTTAGGCTGCTAGTATTATCTTCTTTTAGGTTAATTTATTTGCAGATATTAGCTGCACATCGCTCAACGACCTCAGCGTGCCTCCCCTATCCAGGGACAAGATGGGAACACCGTGGTTCTCACACCCGAGGGGGCTATCTCGAAACAGGAGATGGTTCTGGGTCGGCCGGGTTGTCAATGACTATCTTACCCCGCTCAACTGAAGACGCAAGACGGCGTACAGTTTCAATCAGCTTGAATCCGACATAACTGTCTAATCCTAGCCTAAGATAACCCAAAGATGGACGCGAAACGCCGAGCGACGCACCGGCTCCGAAGTGAAAGCCTCGAACAAAACCGGGAGTAACGCGAAGATATATATAATATATAATAAATAACGATCATAATATTTGTTGGGCCGTGGGAAGATTTTTAGCACGTTATGGCCAATGCGCACGAGTGCCTATCCATTTATTGCAATTAATTACTGTATTGCAGAGTTTTGCGCATCGCATCAAACAGTCGTTCACCCGTCGATGCTGAGTGCTGAAGCTGTCTGCACCTTTTTTTTTAACGTGTGGAAACCCCCACGGGCTTCACACCATCGGTGCCGACGATGGGGTGGGCGTGTCGGAATCGGACCGAATAAAACCACACGGTGTCCTTCTCAATTGTCCATTGCCGGGCACCCCGGGTAAGCCCTCGAAAGGATAACCCCAGGGTTACCGGCGGACTTTGGCCACCACCGCGGCCTCTCCTGGTGGGGTTGGGTTTTATACCGCGTCGGTGAGTTGGCAGGCGTGTGTAGGACACACACGACACGCCTCTGCCACGGCCTGCTTCTGTAAGGACGGCGAGTCGGCCAACTGCCGTCCTCAGACCTCGATCATGGTGCTGTCTGCACCTTATATACAACATTTATAACTAATAGCTTAGGCGACTAAGGGATAGGGCTTTTTTCCATCTGACATCAGACATAGAGCTCACGGCAAAGTGTCCGCTTGAAAGCAATAGGTTGCCCCAATTAATCATAGTTGAGGAACCCCGCCTGCCTACCCGTTCGGGGATATATGAGATGAATGATGTAATATTCTATATAAAAAGGTTGTCTTACAATGAAGATAACGTTTGTTTGTCGTTTCTCTTCCACAATCATCAAGTATCACCTTGTGAGGTCACATCTGCTAATACACGCAGGTGTATTGCATTGCACCAATAAGGTATGATATTACAAACGCGTTAAGATGACGTGTGCGCACGTCTTAGTACCTACCGTCCCCTCTTCTCGTAAATGAGTGATATCTTTTTTTATACGGTACACGTCAATATGATATGTCACCGCGCCTGATGGTAAGCTAAAGGCAAAGTCTCAGGAAATAGGAACAATTGGATACTTAGATTTGAAGCCTGGGGACCGCTTTTTTGTTCCAGTTGTACAAACAGTTTGAAGAATAATTTAGGTCCAGACGTGTGATGTGGGAATTGTAAGTCATTGGAATAGCTCATAATAACATTCGCCATAGTAGTACTATTAACTATGCTACCACTCCCGCCAGAGCCGGAGGAGGAGGTTAATGTCGGACTCGAACCGACTAAGCTGCACGCCGCCTGTGGATCGCAGTGCAAGGCCGAAGGTGACGTAGCTCCGGTGCATATCCCTCGCACGCCGCCGCCGCCGTGACTGCTTCTGCTGGGGTTACAGGCGGCTCCACATGTCACCCAGGCCCGCGCTCAGCCAATGATGCACCTTGTTTTATAATGATCATTGATGGTAAGCTTTAGACCAAGGCTCAAGAACAAGAGTCAACATTACAGACACCAACAATGTTACAATGGCCAGCTCTGCTTGACGGCCTCATCAGATGCTTATTCAAGGCCCGCTTAAAGAACCCAGGACTGTAGGAAGAAGAAAGCACGTGTGCTGGTAAAGAATACTAAATCTTATGTAGTGACAAAAAAAAAACAATCCTCTCTAGAATATTGATGTGCTATACGTACAATTAAGAATGTTTAACTCTATATATTTAAATAATATAATTAATATTCAACAATAAGGTACACAAGACTTGAACAATGTGTTGTATTGTTGACGCCGAGTTTTGGATAAGTAAATATATATATACCTATATATACATATTATACAACTACTGTTCAATATGGTTGTCTACTTAACCCAAGTCAAACTATCAAGTCAGTCAGTCAGGTTGACTTTTCCATTTTATAGTGCAGAAATTACTTCGGATAGAACTGAAGCCGTCGCAATTTAGTTGTCGTACTCGAACCGACTAAAACCGCGCACCGTCTTAGGTCATCAATTGTTAAGCTTAAGAATGGTCATACATCTTAAAACCGACTTGGCTTGTTTTATACAACTAAGGTGGCAGACAAGCACACGGCCCACCTGACGGTAAGTGGTTACCGTGGCCTATGGACGTGTGTAACACCAGGGGAGTCACACTCGTGCTACCCACCCTGTAAACGCAGAGAGTTCTTTAACGTTACATAGTGTTAACCTAGTCTGTCACCATTACAAGAAAATATCATTACAATCGGTCAAGCCCCAAGAATTTTATGTACCTATAAAGATTAATCAATATCATTATTTTTATCATAATAATATATTTAACTCAATTTAAGATTACAGATCGGGTAGTGAAGTTACGTAGCTAATCTTACTGCTAGTTATAACTGCGAAGGTAAATATGAATGAGTGTTTGTGTCTCAGTTTCGCAAGAACTGTTGAACGGATCAGGATAAAATTTGGTAGAGAGTTAGATCAGTGTGGAAAAGCACATAGTATTCCTCTTTATATCTTGGGATTAGAATGATGCCTGGAATATACTAATACTATATGGACCACCTCATTTCGTTGTCTGCCACATCAGTGTGGTATAAAAAAATGATATTATAAAGTACACAGCACAGGCGTCGCTATGTCATCATTATTTATTATTTGAAGTGTTTCCTTTAAATGTGGCATAAACATGGCATAGGTATTTTCCTTGAAAATTACATCTACGGATGATACATTTTTGTATTAAATTAGAGATGTTCAAGCCCCATGCCAATTTTTTCACCGTCAGTACTTCAGTTTCACTGTGATCATGGCACATGCAACAGCGCCGAAATATCGGAAACTTAAAACAATACATGGTATATAACCCGATATTTCTAATAGTAATATGAGTAATAATTATAGTTTATATACCTATACATTTTTGTACTTTATACTGTACTAGCAGGAGCTGCGTGTTACGAAGATAAGAGAGAGAGAGAGAGAGAGATTAATCAGCCGTTCAATTAACTGCCTAGGCAGTTTAAATTAATTTAACGGCTACGCTCCGCTCCGCTCCCGCATTAGCCTTCTTGCCTAACCTAACCAAGTCTGATTGCGTAGCTTTCACAATAAACCTATAGCTAATTTTCTGTGAATACACCTCTGTTTACCCCTTCGGGGATTTACAGGTGTAAGTATATAATTTTCTATCTTATTTCGAGGTAGTGCCCCATCTTACGATAGGCCTAAACATTAGCTAGCCAGGTTATTAAATGATGTAATAAACGAGACGGCTGAATATCATCCAGGCCGTTAATTGAATGGCGCCGTTTAGTTAACTGCCTAGGTAGTTAATTGGACGGCTGATTAAGCTAGTTGGCGGCGACAGAGCCATGCGTAAAGATCGCGTGAAGATCGGCATCCGCGGCAACCTTTATGTCCATGATATCGCAGAAAACTGCAGACGAATCGCCTTCGCTGATACGGCCACGTTTTGCGGGAAATGCCACGCTACGTGGGTAATAAATGTCTGACCTTGCCGCATCCGACAATCCCCAGTTGGAAGGGTAGACCTAAGAAGTAATGATTTGACATCGTAGAAGATGAAATGCGAGCCAATGGTCTTATTACCGTGGATACCCAAGGAGGGTGGAGGAAAGCCGAATATCGGACATCAGTCTCCAATGTCTACATCTAAAAGAAGTAGAATCTAAAAGAAGGTGGGAATCTATCTAGAACTGTTCTGGATACCTAAAATTCTTGTTCACATACACATCATAACATCATAATGCGAGCCTTTTCTCCCACTCAGATGTAGTAGCTTTTAGACTTTTTTTTAATAAAGAATATTAGCAACCGAAATTATAGAAATTACTAATATTCCCTTTTACCCCTCCAACTAAGCTAAATTGCTTTTGCTAGGAGTGGGTTCACGTCGGTAGTGTAAAGGCCAGGATTCGAACCCGGGACCTCTCGATCGTAAGGCCGCCTCCTTAACCACTAAGCTACCGACGTTATATTACTTCGGATTTACACGTAAACTCAAAGAATTCTTTTTGAGTTTATTGTAGAGATATATATAATAATTTTGTTTGTTGTTGTATTAATAATAACATTGTAAAAATATCGTGAATATACCATACTGTGCTATTTCGAACTGTAGAATAAAAAATAAGAAGTAAATTTGAAAAATAAAAGTATTTCTTATCTTCTGTGAGTATTTATTAACAGTAAAAAGTCGCCACGCGCCACATGCAGGTGAACACTGGGTATGGCCGGTCTTTCCGAGGAGGGCCAGACCGAGAGGGTTGGCCCTGGGTCAGCCGGGGTGCGAGGAATATGTCGCATGACAACCTCACCTTCGGCCTAGCACTACGACCCAGAGACGGCGTGCGGTTTAGTCGGTTCGAGTCCGACAAAACCTCCCCCTCCGGCTCCGGAGGGGTGGGGTACCCGAGGGGATGTACTGCACGTAAAAAAAAAACGGATCCTGACATATGTCTATGGTTTTACCAGATTAACTACAGATTTGGCTGAACTTAGATGACTTAGACTGCCATCTGACCTAACTCTGATATTGACATTATTCAATTTAATTTGCCTACTATACACAAGAATCTAAATATACGGTTTCTCCTTGAACCATTGTTGTTCAACACACTACCCATTGTATTTATTCATACAAATATCATACACGGTGACCTATTACACTAGAACAGAGGAGACAATATACCTATGAAGTGTTGCCTGAATTGTTCCGCAGGTGAATGTTCCAGGTCATTGATTTGAATATGTTTTTAAAAAGCACTTGCTACCTTATGTACCGTCGGTATCTGATTAGCCTTGATGAACAAAGTGCTCAAAGTGATATTATTGACTTGGTTTTCTCCCTTACTCCCTTCCTGTTGATGGATTGTTCTGATATTTGGTAAAAAGCTTTAGTTGGCACAATGATACAAGTTAGATCAATAAACTAATTTGATTTGTTCTGCTTGGAGTCTGGAGTCTGCTTTACCAGTCTAACTGCAGATTTAGGTGAATTGATTGAATGTCGGTAGATGGCTCCCACCGTCGCCCTGAGACGGTAGTATAGGATAATTTGGATAGCTTCAGGTGTGACTTGGTGGCTCAGTGGTCAGAGCATTTCCCCTATAAGGGAAAGATTGTGGGTTCGAGTCCCACCTGAGCATTCACTTTTTCCTATCTTAATCGATTTGAAAATGCTTCGAAATTTCATTCAGATTTAGGTGAACTTCCATATTGTCAGTGAGGCGACTGCCATCTGACCTTTACAACGCAAAGATGATATCGAAGCATTGCAGTAAGAACAGTTGTTGGAGTTTTAGGAGCTCCAACTAACCATAATGACTGCCATGGATGTTCGTATGGCAACCGGGACCGGCGGCAGCTTAACATGCTCTCCGAGGGACGACCAGATCAATGCAAATATCCATATTCATGCATACAAATATTTGTACTTGCCCCTCCTGCATAGCGGCCATGTTCACTACTGTTACTCCACAAAGTCAAATATCATTTATTCTGTATGAAGACCATTTAAACGGCACTTACAAAACGTCACAGAGACATTTGTGACTACTTAGTGATATTTAATGTATCCTTCTGAGTTACAATGGACATAAAACAATGGTTCTGGCTGTCACAACGTGACCTTTGACTTTGTTATGTAAGTAAATATACCCCATTCCGTTAGAAAGTTAAATAAAAGTTAAGAATCTTATACTTTTTATAAAACACATATTAAATAAATTAACTAGGCTAAGTAACTGACTATATAGTAATTCAATTTCTTTTCTTAGTCTTCAAAATAACTTTCTTACAGAAATATTTATCAACTGAGTAAAAAAACACATTCAGATTTTTTACGTTTAGTTAATTATCTCACCAAATGGAGTATAGGTACATGCTGTTACAATAATATCTAGTTTTGGCATATATAAGTTGTCTCAGTACAACTTTATTCATTTGATACATTAAAGTGGTAATCACATTTTATTCTGCTGCATCTGCTGATATTATGGTCTGTATTACAAACTAACCTACCAATTTTGTAATAAAACCTACTCAAGTAATATAAACCTCATCATCCTACTTGCGTAAATCGCGGTGGTATCAGAGGCCTTCACTTTGAAGCCCAGTCTGCTTTTTCAGTCTAACTGCGATGTGACATGTGAAAATTTTTGTAATATTTCTTTAGTTAAAACAAGAAACTTTAATCCAAATGATGTAAACAAAAAGAAATTTCAATATTTTATAATTAGGTACATCATTGTACCAATGGGTGATGCTCATGATTTTTAATTAAAAAGTTAATTATACTGGTTTAAACAATGCATTAAATACATTCTTTTGAAGGACATTCTGCTCCATTAATATACAAATGAATGTAAATGGTCAGTTTATATAGCTTTAAAGTAAAATTATATTTAATTGATTCTATTAAAATATATTTAGTATTTTTACTATTTTACTGTGACCATAAAAATAAGAATGAGTGAAAATAATAACATACATAATCCCAAATAAATCACGGTAAAATTTATTCAAAACAGTTTTATTCATAGAAATGTTTGTACTTTCTTATGGAGCACAATATTAACCTAACTTTACAACTTTACTTTTGGTTTTAAAATGAAGAATTATTAAAAAAAATTATCTTCAAAGATCATTTGCAGTTGCCTATTTTATCTAGATTTTATCTTTTTTCAACTAAACTACAGTTATGAATAGAATTTTCTTTAGATCTGAACAAAGTTTCTAGTAGTTGATTTTATGAAAGCAGTGACTTTCCTTTTTTTGTTCGGCAAATTAAAAAAACATATCATGGGTAGGTATAGCGCTAAGTTATTCAATCTTGCGCCCAGCGCGAAAAATTCAAAGATGATTGGGTATCAAAAATAATAGGAAAGGAAAAGTTATCATATCAGTAATAGTCTCTAAACAGGCTCCTTTCGTCGTTCGTATGGGTCAGGGACACAGATTTGAGTTGCCGCCAAAAGAATATTTGAAACGTATTGAAATAGTTTTGGCTCAACTACAAAACATGCAATAATCAATCTCGGTGATAGATACTTACGCGAAATCTTGATATGATTAGCCCCATTTTCTTGACTTCGTAACTTTGGGTATCAAGTAAATGTAATGCAGAGCACTTTGAACACTTAACACACCACCGTTATAGCGTTTTAGCAGCTAAAAATAAGTTTGGCATAACCAGACGATACTTGATGACGACTGTTTTATAACCTATAACGCCGATTTGGGAACATTACAAACATATTACAAAAATATAAAATGTTTTTATTCGGCAATGTTTCAAGTAATTAAATCACGTATTCACTGAATATTTCCGATTCAATAACTTTCACAAAATTCACCCGCAGAGCTTCGGAACAAATAATTATGAAAAAAAAAAACATTTACTTTCAATAATCACCCACAGATAAAAAAATATTTAACATTAACACTAATGTCATCACTGTCAGAATTCTGAAAACTAAAAAGATACTAAGCTTGGGCGTCAAGAAAGTCATGAAAATTGAGGGTGGCGCTGCTATAATTAACCTGAGATCCCTGTCATACAACGATTGAACAGTCTTGATCTTTTGTTTTTTTATAGTATAAAGAAGTATTAGTAGTAGTAGTAAGTAAGTAGTAGTAGTGGAATTTCATTATGATAATAAATAAATACTTAAAGGTGAAAAATTTATCACGGCAGTTATTTTCTTTTCGTTTTATATTTATTATTAATTTATGGAACCAACAATATTAACGGGAATTAACACGATGACGATATTGTTTTTTATAGGACACGTCTAATTGACTTTACCTCACCTGATGGTAAGCCGAAGGCAAAGTCTCAGGATTACTCAGGAAAGAGGGCCACTGTTATATACACGTGCCATGTTAACGATGGTGGCACTCAGCTTGACGGCCTCATCAGATGCTTTTTCACGCCCCGCTTAAGGGATCCGGGACTGCAGGAAGAAGGAAAAACGTGAGCTGGCAAGGAATTCCAGGTCTTAATGAAACGACAAAGGAAAGAGTAAGAAGGAAAACCGAACCGCTTGTTTCTTAAAGGAATATTATGCACCGTATGCGGATGACCATCCCGGTCGGGTTCAAAACGGGACTAACATGATACATTCACTGCGAATCATAAGGCTCAGCTGGGCGAAGAGCATTAACAACTCATCCTGGGCCGACATGATAACATCAGGTGGGCGGTGAATCGATATTGATAGTTCACTAAAATATAGCAGGTTAGAAATAATATGTAAAAGGAATGCTAGCCTTCGAATCTTCGTACAGACGGGCTGTCGCCTCCGATGTGTAGGTGCCGTAAATGCGCCTTGTAGTCGCAGGTAGCAAATAACACTTCACACACACGTTGCTAACGAACGATTCTCGTTGCTAATGCGGATAAACTTGACCGCACACGTAACTTCGCGTCATGACAATACTTCTTATTGGGCAAGAGTACTGCGTTCTTCCGCTACAATCAACCGACGTGAACTGAAAGATATCCATTTGACATTAGGAACAGCGGAATCAGGTTCGAATTCAAATAACAAGTCATGCCTCTTAAACTCTCATTACTAGATGAGAAGAAATTTAAGAAAGCAAAGACCGCCCCTTATGCGCAATAGTATTATTTGTATGGCGCCTATATTATTTAATAAATTACCTAGAGATTGGGAGGAAATAAGCTGTATCGCATTTAAACTGACATTAAAATAATTCTTGGTGCAAAAAGCATAATTATTACAAAGTTATAGAATTTCAAGATAACAAGTTTGAGACATGAGATATTATTGACATTTTATGTATATCTATGTATTGGCATTAGAATTTTATTGTAACACTATTATTATTGACATGACGAAAACGTCTTGATACTCAAACTTATACCACTTATACTATCATAAACAATTATACGATAATTTTCAAAGTGAATAAATTATATATCATGGAACGCGAGAGTTTAAAAGTTAGTTTGAATAAATTATGTTTAATACTGTCCACTTACATAATTCGACCGTAGCTATTAACAAAGTCGGAACTACAAAAACACTACTTTTCAGTATGGCCAAATAAAGTTTTGAACTTGCACCAAATTCACAAATGCCCATATATTGAAACCAAATTTCGCGTAGTGCTACAGTTTTGAAAGATAATGAAGGTTGTAATGTGAATAACAAAAATAAATCTAGGAAATTCTAGAAAAAGCAGTTGTTACATTGTTAACCGAAACCGATACTAGCACACTTGTCGTAAGTGACATATCCTACAATGTTTCACGCACTATAAAAGTCGTAAGTGGCAAATCCTACAATGTTACACGTACTAGGGGAGTCGGAAGTGTCACATCCAACAATTTTTCATGGTACGTAATTACAAGGTTACGTCGGATGTGGGGGTGTTCATAGGCCTTATGTATTAAAAGAAGGCTTTAAAACTGATAAATTGTTTTAATAATATCTATTCAAATGTAAATTAAATCAAGATAGTATGAGTGTAGTACATCGAACAGATTAAAAATCATAAAAATTCACAATAGTAATGGAAAGTACAAGTAATTACAGTCCAGAACCACTGACGACGAAGGGATGATGTGCTATTTATATTGCCGTGTGGGATGCCAGTCCCTCCTGTGGCTGAGAGGCTCCAAAGCGCCTGCGAGTATTGGATTGTCGGCGAGCCTCAACGCACGTCTTTGTATCGATTCGAAGGGGTCAAGCTGGTATGCAGATGCTCCGGCAAAAGGTGACAGCAGTACTCCATATGGGGCCGGACTTCTGCCTTATAAAGAAGGAGTCGTTGCCCCGCAGTGAAGTACTGCTTCGCCCTGTTAAGCGCTCCAAGTTTCTTCGATGCCAGCTAGGCCTTATCCTCCAAATTGCTGCGGTACTGGTCGTCGCTTGAGATGTCGACGCCTAGGATCCTGATACTCGAGGAAATCGTACGCGGTGTACCCAGGAATTGCAGCGCTACAACAAATGGGGTTTTCTTAGAGGTGAATACACATACTTGTGTCTTAGTGGGATTGAATTGGACTAGGTTTATTCGACATCAATCGGATACTCCCGATTTTGGTCGCAAGTTGTTCACGACTCTCCTTCACCTTAGACTGAGAGATATTTGCACGGCCCGTGTAACACGTGTCCCCGGTACTATCTTCCGCATAGCAATGGATGGAGTCATCAGACAGCATATCATTTAAATGCAGCAGAAACAGGGTTGGAGACAGCATGGAGCCCTGTGGGACACCAGCGTTTGTGTCCATGTGGTCCAAGCAGCTGCCATCGACAACGGCTTGGATACTGTCAGTCGCTCAGTAAATCACTTCCTTCAAGGTATCTCAGGAGCTGTGTATTAATCATACACTCCATAACCTTCAAGAGAAGGGATGTTATAGCAATAGGCCTGTAATCGGACGGGTCTGTCCTCTCTCCTTTCTTTAGCACAGGATGCACGAACGCAGTCTTCCACGAGGCCGGGTCGTGTCTCGCAGAGTAAGAGAGCGCGAAAAGCTGCATAAGTACTAGGCACGATTCGGGGGCACAGCGCCTGAGCACCATCGCCATATATACCATCCGGCCCACTCGACTTCTAAACATCTAGGGACTTGAGTTCCCGCCGGACCACCCGTAGCGTGATTTTAACTTCAGGCATGGAAACACCACAGCTGGGGAGAATAGATGGCTCGGCGTTCCCGTCGTTCATTGTCGAGTTTGACGCAAAGAGGTTACCCAAAAGATCGGCTTTCTCCTTAGCGCCATGGGCTAGGCTACCGTCGAGTTTTTGCGGCGGCGGAAGGCAAGAGTGGCAGAAGTTTGGCCGTTTGCTCGCTCGTGCTGCGATCTAGCAGTTGGGAATGTAGCATTCCATACCCGTTAGAATCGCTTCAGCGACTGCTGTTGCACACGAGCTTGAATCGTTTGAAGTGAAGCAAAGCTGCTTTCACGGGTACGACGAGAAGAATTCTCGCAGTCCGTCCCAGTCTACCGACTTGTAGTGCCAGACATGCCGCCACTGAGGTGGCCGCGGTGGTTCTGGCCACGCGAGTCACTTGCGCCCAGACGACGCTGTGGTCCGAAGTACCGAGTGGTACCTCCACTCGATACGTAGTCAGCAGAGGGTCCAATAAAGACTCTCTGTGGTTCTCGATATCTGGTTTTCTAGTGATAGAATGCACCAGTTGCGAGAACCCATAGGTCAGAGCGTAGTGAGCAGCCCTTCTCGTAAAATCAGTTCTGTGCGACCCAACCACTCCACATGGTGAGCGTGAAAGTTCCCCAAGAATATCAAGTCCGCGGCAGGGTACTGCCCAATTACTCTGTCCGCCGACCGCTGCTGGTGCTCAAACAATTGAGCCGTGCCTAGGTCTCTGCCAGACGCACGCATAGATACGGGTGTGGCCACCGTGATCCATACGTACCTATAGAGTGGACAGGTCCCTGTCTTCAAGGTCGTTTAGACAGCAACAGCAAACGTCATCCCGGACGTACATGCATACCTCGACTTCACTCAAGAAGTTATGTTCGGGTTTGTACCCGGGGTACATAAGGTAGGCTGTATCGGCCTGGCGATGGACCTAGGGTTGTGTGATTGGCTGACGCGGTGGGCGGACGGGCTCCGGGTCCCCTCCCAGATACTGCCAAGTCTACTCCGGTTTCCTTCTCCGGCACGACAACAGCACCGGGAACTTTACACAGGCTGCTGGTTCAGCCTCCTGGAACGAAGATTAGGTGATTCCCGGGTACGGGAACCGTACAGCTTGCGGGCGGCCAGCGGTTAACCGTTTCACCGGGTCTCCCTAACCGCCGCGCCAACATTTCACTCCCGCACTGGTCAGTGGTGACATCCAAAGCCTTTGGTCTTCCCACTGACTACACAGAGCCTCTCCAGTGAGTTCTGGCTACCCTGCTCACCATCGGGAACACAACACAAGGTTACTATAACCGCAGTATTCTGTAGGGCGAAGGTACTTCCCCAGTCGGACTGCTCAGTTGTAACGGGAGGTACCGTCGTGTCCTACCTTCTAAAATAACATACCTATAATTAAAAATGTCACATGAGGCAATAGAAAACCAGTCAACTCTTCCTAATTACCGTAGCAGCACTATATACCATATCTAACCTACATTATTGCATAACTGTTTTAGAATAATTAAGTCGATACTAACACATCCAACATCTAAATTTAGTAATGTACAATTAAAAATGGTGGTAGTACCATATATGAGAAATACTTTCAATAAAAGAACGAATAACAAAGTTGGTAGTGCCATGTCCGACAAAAACGTTTAATAGAAGAACGAGTAACAAAGTCGACTGTACCATAACCGACAAAAACGGGAATTTTAGGTACAAGAAACAAAGTCGGTAGTGCCATATCCGACAAAAATGAACGAACTCAAAGCGCACAATAATGTAGAATGTGGTACATTCGACACAGGTAATAAAATAATAATCCGTTAACAATGTGGGATTTGACACATATTACAATCTTAACCGTTAAAGTACGCCTAGATCGAAACATTGTTATTTATACTAAATACTGCACATTTACGTAAAACAATAATATAAAAATATAAAACACGCACGCGCAGTCGCCCCGCTAACAATGAGCGAACTGGCAGAACCGCGCGTTGCGCGCGCGCCCCTTCCCCTTCTTAGCCCCGCGAACTTTGTAGTAACATGCCTACCTACATTATTAATCGTACGCTCCTGTAAAATCCGACTTTGTTCATCTGGAAATACTATGATAGCATTAAGTTTCAAATTTGAAAGTTTGCGAGAACATAGATATAGACGTTTGAAGACCTTATGAGCAATAAAACGAAAATCGCCAAAATGTAGTTCCGACTTTGTTAATAGCTGCAGTCGAATTAAGCAATATTAATTTTCAATGCCAAAATAATACACTAATTGGCCAATAATTATATTCAAATATGGGAAATTGAGTACTTGATGTTCATTATTATAACTATAAAGGTATATATAGGTACCTGATGTTTTAATGGTCTGGCCTGGTGACTGGTAATTAATTAATAGTTACTAATAAAACTGTCACAATTGTTACTCATAAATATCTAAAAAAATAAGATTTACTTTATATAATTAACGAAACGGGAATTAACGCGATCATGGTATAGGTACTTACATACCTTTGATTGCCTGACGTTTCGACCAGGTTACACCGGCCGTGGTCACAGGCTGACTGGCTCAGCAGTGGACGCCCGCCGTCTTCGAATTCGTGAGGTAGTAGGTTCTTCATCTACCCGCACATTTTCAATATTTTCTTGTCGCCATGTACCGTCACATACCACACTCACAGTGTCCCTATTACGTAAGCAAACTGTCCGGTGTCTATCCGACTGCGTAGAAAAGCGAGGTTGCATGTTTTTCATCACTGGATTCCATGTTGCAGATAATTTAAAACCATCTTCCCGATTGAAATTTTTATGTTTTTTGATTTCAATCGCTTCACGTACAGCTCTTGAGTAAAAGTGACGTTCCTTGGAGAGGACTTGCGTATGGTGAAATTCAATCCAGTGATTGGTGCCTGCTTCTAGCAGGTGCTCTGCAATCGCCGATTTGCTCGTCTGGCGATTCTTTACAGCTGCGATGTGTTCTTTGACCCGTTCAGCAATAGTCCGCTTCGTTTGGCCTATATAGGAACTACCACAGCTGCAATCTATCTTATAGACACCTGGACACTGTAACGGTAAGACATCCTTCGGTGTGCCCACGATGTTGTTTACCCTTATGCCTGGGGTGTAAACTGTCGGGATGGAGTATGTTTTTAATACTGAGCCGACTTTGTCCGTTACTCCCTTGACATAGGGCATATAGGCTGGCTGTCTGCTCACCTCTGGACGTCTACGCCTCACTGCCTGTTGCTTCCGTCGTCCGTTCACTTCATATCCGTTGTTCCTGAGTACCTCCTGAACATGATCCAGCTCTCGCTCCAGATGTTCAGGGTCACAGAGATCATACGCTCTATTCCTGAGTGAGGTCACAACGGATTGTAGGTGTCGGGGATGGTGGTGAGACGTGGCGTGTAGGTATCTGTCCGTATGTGTAGGCTTCCGGTACACACAGTGTGACAAGGACCCATCTGATCTCACGGCTACTTTTACGTCTAAGAATGACAACGACCTATCTTTCTCCATCTCATACGTGAACCTTATCTTGGGATGAATTGAATTAAGGTGTTGTATATTATAATAAAAACACCACTTTTACAGGACGATGGATTTATTTATAACACTATCTGTAGGTTAGGTACACAATTACAAACAATACTGTTAGCACAACCGCGCTTCTCCACTGCCCAGCAACGACTGACTCGAACCAAGACTAAGAACTATTTATAATCACATGACATTTCCCCTACTCCGTCACAGATATGGCGATGTTACGTCACATTCATCGTTTCAGTGTTGCCGGGCGGAAAAATACAATTATCTCTTATTTAAATATTTTCTATTCTGATAGTGTTACCACAGTTAATAATTAAATCTATTTATGTGTAAGTAGTATTTTAATGACGAACATAAGTGGTAATTAAATATTTTTATAACAAATCAAAGCAATCACAACACTCGGCCATCCGACAGCGTGCTAACTCCGAAGCACGCAATAATCACAACACTAGGCCAACATAAATAACATAGTACAAAATAAGGAGATGAAGAAAGAAAAAACCTGCTAATGAAAACAAAATTATTCTACATGTAACAATTCAGAGATATATAACCTTATGTAATCAGAAAAGATTAGGTGTACATAATATTTGCTAATGTAAACTATTCTTTAACAAATTTTTTTTGATTCAGATTCATCGCCAGATTCTGGTGATTCAGATGAATCTGACTCCAAACCGGATGATTTGTCAACTTCCAGCGATTGGATGTGAATCCAAGGGCGCATCCTATCTGCAGCTACTACACTATCATATTTTCTTGTATTGAATCCTGGTACACGAATGACTTCATATCTGTCGTTGCCTAGGCTTTTTGCTACTTTATAAGGACCTATAAATTTGGGCAGTAATTTCTTACTTTTACCGTCATTATTATAATTTGATTTTGTAATTTTTACTAAATCACCTACCGAATACGTCTGAGCAAGAGATCTTTTGGCGTCATGAGCATCTTTCATACGTTTTTGACTTTTATCGATATTCCTAGAGGCTTCGAGTCTTATTTCATCAATACTCGAAGGTATACTTGAGATCGAATCTACTTCCGTTCCGGCTTCTACTTCCGAATTTATCTGATCGCTACCAGTTTGTAACATATTATCTGTACTACTATTAAGTTTAATGCCAAATTATAATTCACATGCAGTTCTTTGTGTTGTTGCATTAATTGTGTTATTTATTCCCCATTGTACCTTCCCCAGCTGCTGGTCCCAGATGCGTTCGTCTTTACCAAAACTTTGTGTAGATAAGGCCGTAAGTATAGTTTGATTGAATCTTTCGGCTTGTCCATTTGCTCTGGGACAAGCAACTGCGTTAAGCACATGTTTCATTCCTTTACTGACACAAAAATCTTTGAATTGTTTTGACGTAAAAGCCGTCCCACGATCAGATATAATTCTAGTTGGTACCCCAAAATCATTAAATATACATTTGAGAATTTTTATAACATTTTTAGTTTTAGTGTCTTTAACTGGCTTAGCAAAGAGATACTTTGTAAAAGCGTCAACAATGGTCAATATATAACTGTTACCAATTTTACTGCGCACAAATGGCCCCAAATGGTCTAGGTGCAGTGTATGGAATGGTTTTGCAATTTTCTCAATAGGATACAATAACCCGCTACGAGTTTTCGCAGCAGTGTCCTTATTATATGCACAATCTATGCATGCGCCTACATATTTCTTTACATAATGTCGTAATTTAGGAAACCAGTACTGCCTTTGAATTCGCTCTAAAGTCTTTGCATAACCAAAGTGGCCCAAATCGTCATGATTTGCCTTACAAATTTGCCATCTAGCAGTTTTAGGAATAACTAAACGCGTATCATCTCCGACTTTTCTATGCAATGCATGGTTTTTTAAGACATAATTTTTCCTAATTTCTAAGCTATCTTCGTCTAAGTTTGGTTTTAAAATTTTGATAATACGCTGTAATTCGGGATCTGCCATTTGTAGTGTAAGTATCCAATTCTCTGAAGAAATACTGAGGGTATTTATAGTGCTAGGTATTGTATTATTTTGGGGATTCCTACTGAGAGCATCAGCGTGACTCATTTTACAACCAGGACGATATTGTATGTCGAAATCAAATTCACTGATTTGCAGCCACCAACGTGCAATGCGGGAAATTAGGTCTCTTTTAGTTAATGTTGTCCTAAGTGCATTGCAGTCAGTGTACACGGTAAATTTAAGACCTAAAAGGTAGGGTCGAAATTTTTTTAGTGAGCAAACTACCGCCAATGTTTCCAGCTCGTATGAGTGCAAATGGCGTTCATCTGCGGCAGTTTGTCTACTTAAATAGGCTACAGGTTTCAGGACTCTGGGGCTGGTTTGCCACTGCATCAAAATTCCTCCCAATCCCAAGCAACTGGCATCCGTATGCAACTCTGTTTCTAATTTCGGGTCGTATAAAGCGAGCAAAGGGCGTTCAATTAACTTGTTTTTAAGAGTCATAAAGGAATTTTCTTCATCTTGCTCCCATTTCCAAGCCACATCCCTCTTGAGCAGATTAGTCAGAGGTCTAGCAATCTCACCAAATCCCTTGACAAACCTGCGGAAATAGCTTGCTAGCCCCAGAAATTGGCGCACTGAATGGATGTTGCCTGGAACTGGGAAGTTCCTGACAGCAGTTGTTTTTCTTTCACCGGGCTTAATGCCTTCTGCTGAAACTTCATAACCTAAATATTCAATAGTTTTATCAAAGAAACTACATTTAGAAAGCTTTAAGGTCAGTCCAGCATCGTGAAGTAACTCTAAGACTTCTTCGAGTTTTTTGAAACCTTCTTCAATAGTAACTGAAGGAATAAGGAGATCATCCATATAGGCATATACAGAACTAAACCGCCTCGAACCTAACAACCTATTTATCATTTTCTGAAATACCGCTGGTGCGTTCGCCAGTCCGAACGGCATACGTTTAAACTCATAATGCCCGTCTGGAGTGACGAACGCCGTAAAATGACGGCTATTCTTCTCCATTGGAATCTGGTAGTATCCAGACGCCAGATCCAGCGTAATGAAATACTGGTTACCACTCAAATTAGAGAGCTGATCATCAATTAGGGGCAACGGGTATTTGTCCTTAACGGTTTTATTGTTAAGGGCCCTATAATCAACGCACAATCTAGATTCCCCACTTTTCTTTTTTACAATCAATATAGGACTAGCATAACTGGACTCAGATTCCTGTATAATGTCATTGTTTACTAAATCATCAATAATCTCTAACCTTTTGTCGTTCGTGATGGGAAAGTCTATAAGGCCTATACACTACAGGTGTTTTGTCATGTAGTTCTATATTCATAGTACTTTGGTTTGTGCAGCCTATCTCACTAAGATCTTGAGCAAAACACTTCCTATATTTTTGTAGTAACTGATAAAGTTTTTCGAAAGTGAGTTTATCAATGTTTTGTCCCATTTTGATATCGGATTTATTGAGTGGTGTCAATTCTCTGTTATTTGAATCTGTGGTTATGGATAAGGTTCTAGTTTCTTGAATAGGATTAGCCCTCGCTATGAAGGTTTCTGCTTCTAGTTTCAAAGGAGGTTTCGACAATGAAGTAACAAATAGAACAGATTTACTACTATCCATCCTATAACAGTCCTGATGCAAGTGATACTCTTGATTTGGATTCATTCTATTACTACCGTTTATATATAAATCACCCGAGTAAGATTCTTTGGCATAGACTTCTACCAAACCACCCGTAACTATGTTAACATCCCTTTCAACATATAAATTTAAAGTTTCATTTGATCTAGCAGCTACATTATTAGATGGGGTAAGGTAAAAAAGTAATTTCTCATTATTTTTCATAACAGTTACAGACGGCAGTTCGGTAAAATTCTGTCCAATCAACACTGATGCCGGTAAATATTCGTCATCGACTGCCAGAACAACAACCTTTGTCTCTACTTCATCTACTCGGATTTGGACGGTAGAATGAAACTTCGCCTTCGTTATGGAGTTACCAAATCCCTTTATTATAGGTAGATCGTTGTTGTTTTCTGCGAGATGTAGTTGTTTTGCTTTCGAATATTTGATCAAGGTACTACCAAAATCTACGTATGCATCTAGAACTGACCCATTTAACCAGATATTTAAAAAAAACTTTTCATTACTATTAGAAAAAGTCATAGTATTAGGATGCAGTTGTTGACCTGAATAAATGTCAATCGGATTTTTAAGATCGATCTTGGTAGAATTATCAGAGTTAATTTTTAGTACCTTTTTATCAGCCGATTGTTTATCGTGGCTGTTATTTTCATAGGACAATAGAGGCTTCCTACTACAGTTATCTGAGTTATGACCTACCCTACCACATTTTACACATCTGATAATGGGCTTTGGACAGTTATCAAAATGGTGTCCTTTTTCACGGCAGTTAAAACAAGACGGGTCAGGATTCCTAATGGGGTTACTACCTGAAGCCTTGTTTTGATTATTAGTTGAACGAGGGTCACGTTTTCTAAAGGAATTGGATGAAGAGTTTGTCCTAGAAATGTCTTTCGATGTACTAGGCTGTTGTGAAACTAAATAGTTTAACAAATCCTCCGGTTTCTTACATTTAAGTGCCTGTGCCCCATTTCTAATAGAACTATCATCGATTCCATAAATTATACAATCTACCGCCTTTCGGCCATCAACTTCACATCTACTAAGTAACGCTAACTTATCATAAAAATAGTCTCTAAGAGTTTCATCACTACGGGATTTCCGATTAAGCATTTCTTCTAAAAGTTTTCCAAAGTTCTCCTCACTTGGAAACGCCTTCTTCATCTTAGACTGCCATTTTTTCCATGAGTAGTTGAGCGTTGGTAAAGATTCGTACCATTTTTTTGCTAATCCGCAAAGCTTTTGGAGAGCATAGTGAATGGTTTGTTTTTCGTTCCAATCGTAGATGATTGCGTATTCATTGACCTTTCGTAGCCAACGATCAATATCTTGGGATCGATTATCGGGATCAAAGTCAGGAATAACATTAGTAATTGGAGCATTCTTACTTGAAACTTTCTGCACCGCTTCTATAATCTTCAGAAGGTCACCTGTAGTTAGTCCTTCCGAGGTACGCTTCGTTTTCGCAGGTACCTCTTCAGCATCACTCGATGAAGATCGTCGGCGGCGTCTCCTGGGACGCTCGGGGGTGAAACTTTCTCCATGGTCCAGGTTGACCCTTCCTTCACGATCAGGAGTGAAACTTTCTTCGCGTTGACCTAAACATGTTTTTCAAGCACAACATATTCTTTTGTCATGAAATATTCCATTACATATGGAGTATTTATTTTTCTATAGCTAACCCATGATATCATTAAATGATACTTTGTAATGAACTACCTACATAGTTCATTACAGTACTACCTCTATATTACCATAATCCACACCAGCATACGTGGCTTTATAATGACACACCTAAATGGCTAAATAGCACACCTACATGGCAAAATAAGAGCACATCTACACTGCTAAATAATAGCTCACCTACATGGCTATATTATAGCAAACCTACATGGCTATATAGCAGCACACCTACATGGCAAAATAATAGCTCACCCACACGGCTATATATTAGCAAAGCTATATGGCTATGTAGCAGCACACCTACATGGCTTAATAATAGCTCACCTACACGGCTACATAATAACAAACCTATATGGCTGTATAATAGCACTAGTATGTAGCTGAATTTTATGGAAATAGTACTTACGGTTTTGCTTTTGCCGAGACATCGAGGCTCGTGGTTCTATGCCACTTCTGATATATAATAAAAACACCACTTTTACAGGACGATGGATTTATTTATAACACTATCTGTAGGTTAGGTACACAATTACAAACAATACTGTTAGCACAACCGCGCTTCTCCACTGCCCAGCAACGACTGACTCGAACCAAGACTAAGAACTATTTATAATCACATGACATTTCCCCTACTCCGTCACAGATATGGCGATGTTACGTCACATTCATCGTTTCAGTGTTGCCGGGCGGAAAAATACAATTATCTCTTATTTAAATATTTTCTATTCTGATAGTGTTACCACAGTTAATAATTAAATCTATTTATGTGTAATTAGTATTTTAATGACGAACATAAGTGGTAATTAAATATTTTTATAACAAATCAAAGCAATCACAACAATATATTGATCCACTTCCTGTTGACTTCCCTTGACAATACTGAAAATGTCATCTACATATCGCTTCCACAGTCTGATGGTCTCCGGGCCAAGACTCAGGGCCTTTTCTTCAAAATGTTCCATCCAGATGTTGGCAAGTACAGGGGCTACAGGACTTCCCATTGCGACACCATCTATCTGTAGGTAATGTTGACCTTGGAAAAGGAAGTAGTTACCATCTAGACAGTGCTCAAGAAGATCAACATAGTTAAACGGTAGTTCGTTGTCACTCAATAGATCCTTTACGACGTTCAAGCATTCTTTTATAGGGACGTTGGTGAAAAGAGATTCCACGTCAAAGCTCACCATGATGTCATCTGGTTCCAGCTTGAGATCTTTAATGATCTGTATAAAGTGCCGTGAGTCCTTCACAAAAGACGTTGTTCTGCCTACCAGTGGCTGCAATACTGACGCAACGTACTTCGCAAGATCGTAAGTAGGAGATGCTATTTGACTTACAATTGGCCGCAGTGGCACGTTGGGTTTATGTATTTTTGGCAGACCATACAACTTGGGTGGCTGGTGTGACTTCGGTGAAAACAGTCTACTGTACTCATCTTCCGTAAAGAGGTCCTCGTTTTCTTGTATACGAGCTCGTATTCTGCGCGTTACTCTGGCCGTGGGGTTGTATGATACCGGTTTGTAAACCTTATCATCACTCAACAGTTCGAGAATTTTTGTTTGATAATCAAGTGTGTTCATCACTACGGTGGCGTTTCCCTTATCGGCCTTAATCACCAAAATGTCCGGGTTATCCCTAATGTCCTTTAGTGCTTGACGCTCTTTCATAGTGATGTTACTCGCCGGGAGCTTCGATCGTCGTAATATCACTGCAACATCCTGTCTGAGTGTATCGGCATCGCTGGGTGGCACCTTATTACGTAAAATCGATTCCTCAACACTACTGATTATATTCTCAAACGGTATTCGCCTAGGCGTTGGAGCGAAATTCATACCTTTGGCCAGGACGGTTACCGTAGTTTCATCTAACTTCACATTTGACAGGTTAATCACGGTATCCTTAGTTTGGTCCGGTACCTTAGGTGACGTTTTATTTTCTGCATACACTGAGAGAAAAAACTGGCGTTACCTTCCAAAAACTTCCTACTAAGTGCCTTACCTACCAAAAAAATCAACTTTCCCTCCGAATGTTACCTGCCAAATCGGATGGTAATGGATTACCCACCAAAATTCGGTAGGAACATGAAATTTTCCTTCCAATTTTAAAGGAAATTTTAGACGGTAACATTTTAGCAGGTAAAACTTCAGAAGGAATTATTATTACCGTCAATACCGATCCTTCTACTTTGGTAGGTTTCTGAAACAGGTGGTAGTATCGGAAGGAAAAGTGAAAAGCTGGATGGAAGTTTTGAATACCTTCCAGTTTTTACCCACTAATTTGGTAGGGTTTTTTAACAGAAGGTAATTGAGACAAAAAACCGGCATGACCTTCTGAATATTTCCTTCTAAGAGCCTTACCTACAAAAAAAAACTACTTTCCTTCCGAATGCTACCGACCAAATCTAGAGGTATAGATTACCTACCAAAATTCAGTAGGAATACAAAATTGTCCTTCCAATTTAAAAGGAAATTTTTGTCGATAAAATTTTACGAGATAATGCTTCAGAGGGAAGTTGTTGTTACCGTCCATACCGATCCTTCTATTTTGGTAGGTTTTTGATACAGTAGGTAAGCTCGGAAGGAAAGGCATAAAACTAGGCGGAATTTTCGTATACCTTCTAGCTTTTACCCACTAATTTGGTAGGGTTTTTTAACAGTAGGTAATTGAGAGAAAACACCGGCAAGTCCTTCTAAATATTTCCTTCCAAGTGCCTTGCCTACCAAAACAATCAACTTTTCCTCCGAATGCTACTGGCCCAATCGGGTATTAATTGATTACCCACCAGGTTTAATGGGAAATTTTAGACGGTACAATTTTAAGAGGTACAGCTTAAGAAGGAATTTGTTATTACCGTCCATTCCGATCCTTCTACTTTGGTAGGTTTTTGAAACAGTAGGTAAAGTCGGAAGGAAAGGTAAAAAACTAGACGGAATTTTCGGATACCTGCTAGCTTTTACCCACTAATTTGGTAGGGTTTTTAACAGCAGGTAATTTTGAGGAAAAACCGCCATGACCTTCTTAATATTTCCTTCCAAGTGCTTTACCTACCAAAAAAATCAACTTTTCCTCCGAATGCTACCGACCAAATCGGGTAGTAATTGATTACCCACCAGATTTAATGGGAAATTTTAGACGGTACAATTTTAGGAGGTACAGCTTAAGAAGGAATTTGTTATTACCGTCCATTCCGATCCTTCTACTTTGGTAGGTTTTTGAAACAGTAGGTAAAGTCGGAAGGAAAGGTAAAAAACTAGACGGAATTTTCGGATACCTGCTAGCTTTTACCCACTAATTTGGTAGGGTTTTTAACAGCAGGTAATTTTGAGGAAAAACCGCCATGACCTTCTTAATATTTCCTTCCAAGTGCTTTACCTACCAAAAAAATCAACTTTTCCTCCGAATGCTACCGACCAAATCGGGTAATAATTGATTACCCACCAGATTTAATGGGAAATTTTAGACGGTACAATTTTAGGAGGTACAGCTTAAGAAGGAATTTGTTATTACCGTCCATTCCGATCCTTCTACTTTGGTAGGTTTTTGAAACAGTAGGTAAAGTCGGAAGGAAAGGTAAAAAACTAGACGGAATTTTCGGATACCTGCTAGCTTTTACCCACTTATTTGGTAGGCTTTTTTAACAGCAAGTAATTTGGAGGAAAAACCGCCAAGACCTTCTGAATATTTCCTTCCAAGTGCTTTACCTACCAAAAAAATCAACTTTTCCTCCGAATGCTACCGACCAAATCGGGTAGTAATTGATTAACCAACAGATTTAATGGGAAATTTTAGACGGCACAATTTTAGGAGGTACAGCTTATGAAGGAAATTGTTGATACCGTCCGCACCGATCTTTCTACATTGGTAGATTTTTGTAACAGTAGGTAAAGTCGGAAGGTAAGGTAAAAAACTAGACGGAATTTTCGGATACCTGCTAGCTTTTACCCACTAATTTGGTATGGTTTTTTAACAGCAGGTAATTTAGAAAGAAAACAGGCAAGACCTTCCGAATATTTCCTTCCAAAAGTGCCTTACTTACCAAAACAATCAACTTGCACTTCGAATGCTACCGACTAAATCGCGTGGTAATTGACTACCCACCAGATTTCATGGGAAATTTTAGACGAAAAATTTTAGGAGGTACAGCTTAAGAAGGAATTTCTTGTTACCGTCCATTCCGATCTTTCTGCTTTGGTAGGTTTTTGAAACAGTAGGTAAAGTTAGGAGGAAAGGTAAAAACTAGACGGAATTTTCGGATACCTGCTAGCTTTTACCCACTAATTTGGTAGGGTTTTTAACAGCAGGTAATTTGGAGGAAAAATCGCCGAGATCTTCTGAATATTTCCTTCTAAGTACCTTACCTACCAAAACAATCAACTTTCCCTCCGAATGCTACCGACCAAATCGCGTGGTAATTGACTACCCACCATATTTCATGGGAAATTTTAGACGGTACAATTTTAGGAGGTATAGCTCCAGAAGTAATTTATTGTTACCGTCCAAACCGATCCTTCTACTTTGCTTGGTTTTTGAAACAGTAGGTAAAGTCGGAAGAAAAGTTAAAAAACTAGACGGAATTTTCGGATATACCTGCTAGCTTGTACCCACTAATTTGGTAGGATTTTTACAGTAGGTAACTGAGAGAAAAAATCTGCAAGACCTTCCGAATATTTTTCCTCCAAGTGCCTTACCTGACAAAACAATCAACTTTCACTTGACCAAATCGGGGAAATTTTGCGGAGATATTATATACTAAAGTTAGTTTTATCCAAAAATTGTTTTAAAAGACCCTTATTAAATATCAAAAGTTTGAAAGATTTATTCAAAGATTCACGACAGGGTTAGAGCGAAAAAAAATTCACCCCCTACTTCATGTGGAGGTCGACAGTTGAGCACTTTTATTTGAGTGGCCATAACTCCGAAACCAATACTCATAGGAGGTTGTATTAAGATGGATATTACAGCAAGTTTAATCTATTTTATGTATGTATTATTCGTTCTCGAAATTAAGCATTAGGAAAAAAAAATTAAGAAAACAGAAATGAGCCAGTGTACATTGGGGTCGGAACAGTGGCCTCATTTACACCGGGGTTAAGGCTTGTACACTGTATTTATTAATGGTAGTTATAGAAAAACCTAATGGATTATATTAGTCAACTCCTATACTTACGTATGGCATAGTATATGTGACCTCACAGTGTAAACATAATAGAATAGCACTTACCTAAATGCTCATCTCATGCTTATCTCTCTGTCAATTTGTTTGAGAGAAAGCCCTTGAGGTTTTTTAGTTAGATATACTAAAAAACCTCAAGAGCTTTCTCTCAGAAAGCAATCGTAAATAATAAATATAGGAAGCGTTATAAGAAAATAATAAAGGAAACTTTATAAGGTATTTTTTACTATAATGTTGACAACACCGATACTTAATGCGACTGATCCTTGTCTAGTCACGGGATTCCCCTGTTACGACACGGGGAATAACCGTACAGCCGATTTTGTTTTCATTCATATTCGCTCACTTGGACTCGATCATTTCTTCTAGAACGTTGTGTCGGGCCGGTCGGGTGTGTTACGCGGTTGGTTATATGAAAGACGATACCTATTAATATACGTTGCATTATTTGCTGTAGTGGTGTGACTTTTATTTAAATAGTGTAAATGTGAACTGAATAAAACAATGGAAGAAAAACTACGTGAAATAAGCGCTACTCAGGAAGTAATAGATAGTTTTTTGGGTGAGTTGAATTAACCTGTTTCTTTATTTGTTTCTAATATTGTTAATAAAGTCTTTAATAGTTGTAAATATTAACTTTTCTTCGCACAAGTACCGCAGTACATTGTTATTTTATGTGCTTCATTTCGCAGGAAAGGCTATTCAAAATGGCGTTCGATTTTTTTTAAATTTCCCATCAAATCATTTAAAAACGGAAGGTAGAATCTGCCCGAAAAAAGAAGTGTCGTATTATGTATGGTATGAGTTCCCTTTATATATAAACCAAGACATTTCTCTTTCCGGACAAACTACTTGGTTAGTGTGACACGTATGTACTTTTTACGATTTTATAATACAGAATGCATCAAAATATGGAACTTTATTGAGAAACTAACATTCAAATTGCGAAGTTTAAGCCTTTTATTACAACTCCACCTCCTTTGATTTGCAAATATTTGTATGCATGAATATGGGTATTTGCATTGGTCTGGGTGTTTCTATGTATAATATGTATGCATTTACAATGTATAATATGTATGCATTTACAAAAAAAAAATATCTAAGTATGTTTATCCGCATTCTAGTTTTCATAACACAGGCTATGCTTACCATGGATATAGATAGTGTTGTGTGAAATGTTGTGGAATATTTATTATTATTTATTTGATTGTTTTACTCATAAGCCCCGGAGGTCAATAGAAAAGTAAATATATGTAAGCATACATGGCTGACTGTCATGTCAACTGACTGCATATAGGTAGGTATCTAGGCAAAAAAGCGTTTGAAACATGAGAAAATATTACTGAAATTCATTTTCACCGAAATGTTATAATGGCCAATCAACTCTTGACCGACAATATTTAATGGTGAAATTTTTAACGTAATTTAAACATTGAGGACAGATTTATCTCGGTCAAAAAGTTGATTCGCCCATATATATAAGTAGTATAAATTGACGATGGTACCAGGGCTCGGGACCGGTTTTCGCAAAAAACCCCTAAATAACCCATATTTAATTATTTTATAGTTTTACATAGATCTTTTTGGACCAGGGTATGTTAGGACATACCCTGGTCCAAACAAACAAAACTACGCCCGGCCACGGGTATGTCCTTAAACTACGTCCAAAGAGCTCAAAGAGGACCCAGTGTGTTGACAACGAGGTACCCTCTTGTTCCTTTAGCCGTCAACACAGTGAATCCTCCTTTTTGAGGGTCGGCAACGCACATGGGGTCCATAGGCTATGGTAGCTGCTTAACATCAGGCCGGCCTTATGCTTATTTGCCAGTTCGTATAAAAATAAAAATAAAAACAATATTGTATTTAGTTAATGAACTAATGACTTCATGTTATAAGATTTTCGATTAAATATCCAATAGTAAACGAAATAAAAAAACCTGGTATTTTAATATGGAGCAAATACCGGTTTCCGAGCCCTGGATAGTACCATGGTTGTTGAAGGTAAAATGGTTTGTTTACATATATTTACTTTTCTATTGACCTCCAGTTTAATTATAAAAAGGTGTTATAATATTTAGCATTATTAACCTTTTCTATTATTTATTCGGTTCTGGGGCTTTGTTAACTTACTAATTTGTATTGTTTTGGTGATTTTGGTATTTAACATTAATTACAGGTAATGGGTATTCAAGCTTAGAAGATTTAAAACACATTACAGACCATGAATTAAAAACTGTAATACCACAAATGCTGACAAGAAAAAAGTTTGCAAATGCTCTTATTTCCTGGCTACTAAAGTTTGATCAGGAAATAGAAGAAAATCTTCTTTTGGTTATTATTTTTTCTATTGCAGTTCGAAGAGATCATTCTTTATTATTACTGCTTGCATGGTAGAATAGAATGGAACAATGTTTAAATTGTAAAATGTATGTAACAAAGCCAATTTTTAGGGTTCCGTAGCCAACTAGGAATCGATATAGTTTCACTATGTGCGTCACTCCGCTTAGCTCACTGATCGTCACTAGAAAGTTGAAAGGCCTAGGAAATGGACTCTGGATTTTTTCTTCTGGTTCTGTACCTTCAATGGAATAAGAATCAAACTAATACCGAAAATAAAGTAGATAAATAATTAAATTAAAAATTTATTTTGCAGACTGCTGGTATTCATCATTCTCAGCTAAAAACAGTATCGCATCAACAGTCATCATCATCTTTTCATGCTACTGATAGCGCAGACACTGAAAGTGTTGATGTAGATGTGTCATTCCTGGAATCTAGTATAGAAAACATAGACAAACATGTTATGTTAGCAGAAGATATTGCCAATGTTGTCAATTTTGTTGATGAGAACCATGATTTGCCTAACATTCAGCCAGTAACAAGCTCTGATGACCGTAAACAAAACCCAATCTGGTTATTGTTAACTAAAGGCTCAGCAGAAGCTAGACGAATTTCACAACTTCCAGAAAACATCAAGCTTACTGCAAGTGAAATAAAAGAGATTGCTACAGTAACTGCAAATTATTTGTTTTCTGAAGCAACACCACCAAAGAGGCAGGTTCTACCGGAAAAGTGCACATTTTGGACAAATAATTATTTTGAGAAGCTTTTTCCCAATACAAGTCCATGTCGCTTTTATTATATTAAGAGAGAAAAATATATGACAAAAGACGGGAAAGGTGTTAATAAAGGAAGAGCAACGGGGGCATTACATACCCAACTGGCTCAGTTAAGGAGAAAGCTGTTGGTAAAGGACACAAACGCCAGACTCCGAGCTCCATCATCATCATCGTCTGCAAGTACCAGCAGCGGCCACACTGCTAACTCCGAACAGCCACAAGAACCGCAAAGAATTTCAAGGGCTTGTCATCGTCCAATCTGCTCAGAGAAATCTGACCTGCCATACACACCTCCTGGTATTATTTAATACTATTATGTATGACTTTTGTTTTATTACTTCAGTTTTTAAACATTGATTTACTTTTAGAATCAGACAACGAGGAACTAAAAGCTAAATTGGACTATTTGAGGAGTGAAATTCCCTTCCCAACTTTGTGTCGTCTGAACTATTGGAAGCTTGGGAAGTAACACATGAATATCGAAAAAAAGAACTCTGTGACTCTCCCGGGAACTTGTGGGACTACTTGACATTATACAAAAGCCTTACTATACCAAATATTGGACCTACCCTTGTAAGTACTTCAAGTAATCATAATTTATCTTCACCATATCATCCTCCTAGCGTTTGTCCCATCTTTTGCCACGGCTTAATTGGGTCTGGGGTCCGCTTGGCAACCTAATCTCGTGAATTGGTGTAGGCACTAGTTTTACGAAAGCGACTGCCATCTGACCTTCCAACCCAGAGGGAAAACTAGGCCTTGTTCCGATTAGGTCCGGTTTTCTCACGATTTTTTCTTCACCGAAAAGCGACTGGGAAATATCAAATGAAATTTAAATAATATTTCGTACATAAGTTCCAAAAAACTCAGTGGTACGAGCCGGGGTTTGAACCCGAGACCTCCGGATTGAAAGTCTGACGTCTTAGCCCCAAGCCACCACCGCTTATTAATAATATTATAATTATCTAAACTTAAGTAAAATCAATGAAACTTTTTGTTTTTAGATAAAGAAAGATTTCGAGCTTTTACATGCTAAAGGCGAAACCGCAGGAACAAGCAAGCTTCAAGAATTTCTCCATAACAACCGAGCAGAAATCATAAAATTAGCTGAAAAGCTACAACTAACTGCACAGATTCAGAGAAACAAGCTGAAAGTATTTCTGGAACTGGCGAAACAAGGTAAGTTTTATACTAGAGAGCTTCGTAATTACCTTTACGTACACTACCGACCAATATAATAAATATATGACCTTCATATTTTTACGATAGAACTTTTTATATATTTGTAAGTGATTTCCACCTCACTCATTTAGGTAGTCTAGTAGTAGTCCTGTGAGAGCGATAAGAAAAATTGATCTCACGTTATGGTTTTTTCATAGAATTTTCTTTTTAATATATAGTCAACTTGATTTTTTTATAAGAGCTTTATTATTAATATGCTGAGTCTCCTCTTCTATTGTAATTCACAATATTTCATTGCAGTATTCATCATATACTTGTATAAAATGACTAGTAAATTATGCAATCTACCAACTAACCCATGCATATTGTTTACTCTATAAATGCTCATACAAAAAAACACAAAGGTGATATATTGTTATTATTGGCCGGTACAGTATATTGAATTACTTCGCAGATTTTTTATTAATTTCAAATTCCATTCCATGATTCGAAACTCTTCGTGAGAGGCGGGGTCTTAACCAGTCTGCTACCACTGTTAAATATACCAATAATTCACAAATACTGTATGCAATATACAAGGTGTTTGGTGGCTAGAAGCAAAGCTTTAAGGGGTTGATAGCCTAGTTCTAGAACATTTTTAGCCATATATGTCGTAAGCCTGGGGTTTTCAAACAATGCGCCGCGGCGTCCTAGTGCGCCGTTGAAGGTACGGAGGGGCGCCGTGAGGCAATCCTCCCCACCATACTATACCATATGGTATGGTGGTACATACTATACCTGTCTAGTATATACAGTCAATACAATACAATACTGTCTATTTCAAATTGGTTAGGGCACCGCGATCAAATTTTTATACTGGCAAGAGCGCCGCTGACTAAAAAAGATTGAGAACCCCCTGTCGTATAATTGAAAAACGTTATGTATGACAGATACAGTGATCTAAGGATCTTTGAAAGAACTTTGTTTCCAGTTAGGTCTCACTTCTTTTATTAGTGGAAACCGTTTACGAACTTGGCAATCATTCACATTTATGTTTTTGATGGGATATTATTTTAATTTTCAGATGATGACTTGAACCAACAATATTCGGGACTGCTACTTCTGCTGCCGTTCCTGTTTCCAGGAGTGTACCAGATCTACAAGAACTGGAAGCCTTCTAAATATTAAATACTGGACGCCTTCATATTTCGAGTAGACACTCAAGCAGATGTTTCTGAAGGTATCGAAATACAACGTAATCACATAAAGAAGAAACAAAATCAGTTAAACTGGAAATCAATTCTGCTGCAGCCATTTGTTCTTGCAGTAGGGACTTCGTGGAGTGAAATAGAACAGACATGTATTGTGGTAGACAGGGTACTTTATACATTTAATACTATAATTGAAGCAGTAGAGGTTTGCTTCCAATTATTTCATTCTTTGCATGCGGAATACCCTCTGGAATCCCATAATATATGGGAGTTCATACAACAAGGTGTATATGGTATTTATACAGAATTCGACTGGAACCACCGGGCAACTGCTGAACTAGGCGAGCAGTTATGTCTTAAATTAGATAGACCGAAAGTATACTTTGCTGGCTGTACCTTTACAAATGTTTTCTTTGATCCTCACGTAAACGCTTTTTGTGTATCAAAAAGAGACGGCTTGAAAAAATGGGTACCTTTCGATTCTTTAATTTTTTGCAAGCCTAATAATTTAACTAAATTGGCCCCTCATGGCTTGTGGTATGTAATTATGAGAAATTCTTTGTACTAGCAAACATATGAAAAAAGTGGCACATGCCTCTGTATTGGGGAAGAATAGGGACCCATGGGAATGGGATCCATTGTAATTATTGCCGCTTTAAGAAATTTTCAAGCTGTTTTTATACTATTATAAATATTATGTCAATAAAACTGATTTTATTAAATATTGTTGTTGTTATTACTAGTTACTATACTACGTAGTTGTTTGATTCGGTTTTTAAGATTTGATTTATACTTAGATTATAGTTTGTGACTCATGTTATTTTTCCCCCAATGTGTAAAGAATTTTTTTTCTTCCAGACTAGGATTACACTACAAGTGTAGAAGGTAGCAAGCGAAGGTAAATAACGAATTAGGAAGAGTATGAATGATTTCCCTCCAGATTGCCCAATTACCTTCCTAATAACCACCTAATGCGAAAGGAAGATAAGGAACGTTTGTTGGAATCGGTAGGTAAGTTTTCATTTTCCTTCCAGACCTTAGAATTACCTAACGAATAAGGAGATAATAAACGAGGGTAATTTTTTCGCCAGATTCTCCGATTACCGTCCTTTTAACCCCCTATTACGGAAGGCAAATACAGCTTGTGTGTGAATCTGTAGGTAAGTTTTGGTTTTCCTTCCAGGCCTTACAATTACCCATCGAATAGAGAAGGTAATAAGCAAAATCCTGTATTTCCTACTGAATTCATTGTTTACCTTCGCTTACTACCTCCTGGGTATTTGTAAGGTTTATTCGATGGGTAATTGTAAGGTCGGGAAGGAAAATCAAAACTTACCTACCGAATCAAGCACAAACCTTCCGTATTTTCCTTACGCAATGGTGGGTAATTAGGAAGGTAATTGGGGAACCTGGAGGGTAATCCTGTATTTCCTACTGAATTCGTTGTTTACCTTCGCTTATTACCTTCTATACTCGATGGGTAATTGTAAGGTCTTGAAGGAAAATCAAAACTTACCTACCGAATCAAGCACAAACCTTCCGTATTTTCCTTACGCAATGGTGGGTAATTAGGAAGGTAATTGGGGAATCTGGAGGGAAATCCTGTATTTCCTACCGAATTCGTTATTTACCTTCGCTTATTACCTTCTATACTCGATGGGTAATTGTAAGGTCTTGAAGGAAAATCAAAACTTACCTACCGAATCAAGCACAAACCTTCCGTATTTTCCTTACGCAAAGGTGGGTAATTGGGAAGGTAATTGGGGAACCTGGAGGGTAATCCTGTATTTCCTACTGAATTCGTTGTTTACCTTCGCTTATTACCTTCTATACTCGATGGGTAATTGTAAGGTCTTGAAGGAAAATCAAAACTTACCTACCGAATCAAGCACAAACCTTCCGTATTTTCCTTACGCAATGGTGGGTAATTAGGAAGGTAATTGGGGAATCTGGAGGGAAATCCTGTATTTCCTACCGAATTCGTTATTTACCTTCGCTTATTACCTTCTATACTCGATGGGTAATTGTAAGGTCTTGAAGGAAAATCAAAACTTACCTACCGAATCAAGCACAAACCTTCCGTATTTTCCTTACGCAATGGTGGGTAATTGGGAAGGTAATTGGGGAACCTGGAGGGTAATCCTGTATTTCCTACTGAATTCGTTGTTTACCTTCGCTTATTACCTTCTATACTCGATGGGTAATTGTAAGGTCTTGAAGGAAAATCAAAACTTACCTACCGAATCAAGCACAAACCTTCCGTATTTTCCTTACGCAATGGTGGGTAATTAGGAAGGTAATTGGGGAATCTGGAGGGTAATCCTGTATTTCCTACTGAATTCGTTATTTACCTTCGCTTATTACCTTCTATACTCGATGGGTAATTGTAAGGTCTTGAAGGAAAATCAAAACTTACCTACCGAATCAAGCACAAACCTTCCGTATTTTCCTTACGCAATGGTGGGTAATTGGGAAGGTAATTGGGGAACCTGGAGGGTAATCCTGTATTTCCTACTGAATTCGTTGTTTACCTTCTCTTATTACCTTCTATACTCGATGGGTAATTGTAAGGTCTTGAAGGAAAATCAAAACTTACCTACCGAATCAAGCACAAACCTTCCGTATTTTCCTTCCACAATAGTGGGTAATTAGGAAGGTAATTGCAACGATTTTGAAAGGTTATTTTTAAATTACCATCCAAAGATATTTCCGTCCATTTGTTACCTATCAAAGTAAATTTAGAGGGTAATAATACCTTCCTGATTTTACCGTTCATTGATAATACCTTCCAGTAGATTACCTTCCTTTTTGACTCAGTGGGTAAATTTAGAAGGTCTGTAGTTATCTTCCTGATTTTACCGTCTAGTAGAATTACCGTCTAATGAATTACCTTCCTTTTTGACTCAGTGGGTAAATTCAGAAGGTCTGTAGTTACCTTCCTGATTTTACCGTCCAGTAGAATTACCTTCCAATGAATTACCTTCCTTTCCGACTCAGTGGGTAAATTGAGAAGAATATATTTACCTTCCAATAATTACCTTCCATTTAGTAAAATTTGGATGGTAAGATTTTACAACCATTTCCTGCCAATCTAGAAGGTAGATTACCTGCTGAGTCAAAAGGGAAGGAAATACCTTCCGATTTCGGCAGGTCTTTTCTCTCAGTGTACCGCCGGTTGTATTGTTTCGTGAACTTGCGCTCGAGGTTCGCGTTGCATAGTTCATACGTACGGCTGGCTTGCATAAACGTAACCCGATCACACACATCATAGTCCGTTCTAGATAGATTACCACTACACTGTAACTGCAACGCGTATAACTCCCGCTGTACACTATCTAACTCACTGTATTTATTGCGAATTAATTGTTTTAGCAGGCGTACACTCGCATTGGTCAGAATTTTACGAGAAAATGCGATGTCACTACGCGGTCTAATACGCACACTCGTAGGTAATATGTCCCAATCGCGTATTAGACCGCGTAGTGACATCGCATTTTCTCGTAAAATTCTGACCAATGCGAGTGTACGCCTGCTAAAACAATTAATTCGCAATAAATACAGTGAGTTAGATAGTGTACAGCGGGAGTTATACGCGTTGCAGTTACAGTGTAGTGGTAATCTATCTAGAACGGACTATGATGTGTGTGATCGGGTTACGTTTATGCAAGCCAGCCGTACGTATGAACTATGCAACGCGAACCTCGAGCGCAAGTTCACGAAACAATACAACCGGCGGTATGCAGAAAATAAAACGTCACCTAAGGTACCGGACCAAACTAAGGATACCGTGATTAACCTGTCAAATGTGAAGTTAGATGAAACTACGGTAACCGTCCTGGCCAAAGGTATGAATTTCGCTCCAACGCCTAGGCGAATACCGTTTGAGAATATAATCAGTAGTGTTGAGGAATCGATTTTACGTAATAAGGTGCCACCCAGCGATGCCGATACACTCAGACAGGATGTTGCAGTGATATTACGACGATCGAAGCTCCCGGCGAGTAACATCACTATGAAAGAGCGTCAAGCACTAAAGGACATTAGGGATAACCCGGACATTTTGGTGATTAAGGCCGATAAGGGAAACGCCACCGTAGTGATGAACACACTTGATTATCAAACAAAAATTCTCGAACTGTTGAGTGATGATAAGGTTTACAAACCGGTATCATACAACCCCACGGCCAGAGTAACGCGCAGAATACAAGCTCGTATACAAGAAAACGAGGACCTCTTTACGGAAGATGAGTACAGTAGACTGTTTTCACCGAAGTCACACCAGCCACCCAAGTTGTATGGTCTGCCAAAAATACATAAACCCAACGTGCCACTGCGGCCAATTGTAAGTCAAATAGCATCTCCTACTTACGATCTTGCGAAGTACGTTGCGTCAGTATTGCAGCCACTGGTAGGCAGAACAACGTCTTTTGTGAAGGACTCACGGCACTTTATACAGATCATTAAAGATCTCAAGCTGGAACCAGATGACATCATGGTGAGCTTTGACGTGGAATCTCTTTTCACCAACGTCCCTATAAAAGAATGCTTGAACGTCGTAAAGGATCTATTGAGTGACAACGAACTACCGTTTAACTATGTTGATCTTCTTGAGCACTGTCTAGATGGTAACTACTTCCTTTTCCAAGGTCAACATTACCTACAGATAGATGGTGTCGCAATGGGAAGTCCTGTAGCCCCTGTACTTGCCAACATCTGGATGGAACATTTTGAAGAAAAGGCCCTGAGTCTTGGCCCGGAGACCATCAGACTGTGGAAGCGATATGTAGATGACATTTTCAGTATTGTCAAGGGAAGTCAACAGGAAGTGGATCAATATATACAACACCTTAATTCAATTCATCCCAAGATAAGGTTCACGTATGAGATGGAGAAAGATAGGTCGTTGTCATTCTTAGACGTAAAAGTAGCCGTGAGATCAGATGGGTCCTTGTCACACTGTGTGTACCGGAAGCCTACACATACGGACAGATACCTACACGCCACGTCTCACCACCATCCCCGACACCTACAATCCGTTGTGACCTCACTCAGGAATAGAGCGTATGATCTCTGTGACCCTGAACATCTGGAGCGAGAGCTGGATCATGTTCAGGAGGTACTCAGGAACAACGGATATGAAGTGAACGGACGACGGAAGCAACAGGCAGTGAGGCGTAGACGTCCAGAGGTGAGCAGACAGCCAGCCTATATGCCCTATGTCAAGGGAGTAACGGACAAAGTCGGCTCAGTATTAAAAACATACTCCATCCCGACAGTTTACACCCCAGGCATAAGGGTAAACAACATCGTGGGCACACCGAAGGATGTCTTACCGTTACAGTGTCCAGGTGTCTATAAGATAGATTGCAGCTGTGGTAGTTCCTATATAGGCCAAACGAAGCGGACTATTGCTGAACGGGTCAAAGAACACATCGCAGCTGTAAAGAATCGCCAGACGAGCAAATCGGCGATTGCAGAGCACCTGCTAGAAGCAGGCACCAATCACTGGATTGAATTTCACCATACGCAAGTCCTCTCCAAGGAACGTCACTTTTACTCAAGAGCTGTACGTGAAGCGATTGAAATCAAAAAACATAAAAATTTCAATCGGGAAGATGGTTTTAAATTATCTGCAACATGGAATCCAGTGATGAAAAACATGCAACCTCGCTTTTCTACGCAGTCGGATAGACACCGGACAGTTTGCTTACGTAATAGGGACACTGTGAGTGTGGTATGTGACGGTACATGGCGACAAGAAAATATTGAAAATGTGCGGGTAGATGAAGAACCTACTACCTCACGGATTCGAAGACGGCGGGCGTCCACTGCTGAGCCAGTCAGCCTGTGACCACGGCCGGTGTAACCTGGTCGAAACGTCAGGCAATCAAAGGTATGTAAGTACCTATACCATGATCGCGTTAATTCCCGTTTCGTTAATTATATATCATGGAACGCGAGAGTTTAAAAGTAAGATTTACTTTAACTCTGTTTCATAGTAAGCTAAAAAAAGCATAGTATCAACTCTCTTATTTCGGTCTAAGTCAATGTTGCAACCTGTTATTTTTCAAATTTGCCGCCTTTTTCTTGAACTTTCTTTCATTGACCAAACTATTTAATTTATGGAAATAGGCCAGCCACACCAGTAAAGGCCATTAACAACACAACAACACGACGACGCGGCGACGCGGACGCGACGGCGACGTCATTAACGATTGTTTCAAATCAAATTTTAACTGAAAGTTTCTTTTTGAGACCTTTAGACCAACCAACAACCAACAAAGATTAAGATTGCCCTCGTATAACCATGTCAGTATGAAACTCTAATTTGACACAATTTTATTACCACACCAATAAATGAAACAGCTTTTTCATTTTGATAGTATTCTTAATATAATTGGATAATATTATAAAATATATAAAGCGCTAAAACTAACAAGTCTTCCAGTTATTATTGAATGTATGGCAAGGTAATTTCAATATGTCCGAGTTTTCGAGTGAAGTCTGTCTGCCGTCGGAGTCCACGCAGCGGCACAGCCCTCGTCGACATTGTATGCTTCTAAAATTGCCATTTTTACAGCACACTGGTTTTTCAGCTGATGCTCCCATAAGAAATGATGTCATAGCACACTCTATAATCAAATCGTAGTATAGTATATAAGCATATGCATACATATACTCAAGCCTGTAAATCTCCGAAGGGTTAGGCAGAGGTGTATAACACGGCTCACATTTCGCCAACTATGATTTTCAGCCTCACGTTATAGGGGGCGAGCCTTTTACCGTTAAGCGGGCACTTAGTCATGGGCTGTATGGTGACTGTCCGATGGAGAACAGCCCTATGCCTGAAAGAGATGGGGTGACAGTATTCTTCTCCATCGGGAACCAAGTTCCTTGGACTTAAACCAACTTCTCCGGCGAGTCGGTATGTACACCTGCTGAATGAGGGACGAGGCTCTGGTGCAAGTTTTCCTGTAAGGATTGTGAGGTCAGAAGCAGTCGCTCCCGTGGGAACAATTGGAATATTTTTCAAATAAATTACATATTTCCCCCCTAGTGGGGCTGTAGAGGAATAAGGTGTGATGTTCCTCCAACACAAAGGGAGGATCCTCCGACCGGGCAAGGTGATCACGCCTGGCGGGCCGCTGCTCAATGATTGTCGTTGGGATGTTGTATATGTATGGTGGTACCAGCGCGGGAACTTCACTTTCGCGATGTAAGATTTGTAGTGTCGTAGTAGTTCGGCTTGATGTCTTAAACTTTTTTATACCACTTAGGTGGCAGACAAGCACACGGCCCGCCTGGTGGGAAGTGATCATCGTGGCCTATGGACGTGTGTAACAGGGAGTCACATTTGTGCAGTAGACCCTGTAAGAACCGAGAGTTACAGTGTCGTCATTGAAGAAGACAAAGCAGGACTAGTCTTTGGTCTTCACACTGACAGCACAAAAACTCTCCAGTGAGTGAGGGTAGCCGCTCAATGGAGAGTTTCTCTCTACTCACCGCCAGGACCACAACACGAGTTTAGGTATTAGGGCCCAGGGCCGTCATATTCTGTAGGGTGAAGGTACTTCCCCAGTCGGATTGCTCGATTGTAACGGAAATACCGTCGTATTCTACCTCCGTAAAATGTATTCACATAAAATATTTGTACGATCTTGAGAACCGAAATCTACTTACTACAATCCATTTTGTCGTAAGCTTCAGTTCCTGCTGCCGCTTCAAAGTCTCCAATTCTCCGACCGTGGTGATCAATGCAGATTTTGCTGAAACAAGCAATTAATGTCTTCTATACATTTCTCTAGCCCCAAGTAAGATTAATGCTTGATTCACATTATACTAGGCCCCCGATTCTGCTAATTTTATGATAAAACAAAACCACTGTCATACCTCAGACATTGCATAAAATGTCATTAAATTTTAAACTTTATGGCCGACCCTTAAAGTCCAAAATGGAAAGAGTAACATTTTTCATTCACTCTACAAGATTGTCATTTTATTTTAGGCTTTAATAGTACCTATACCAGTGAAGTCTAAAGTTAATAGTGTCTGTGGTATCGCAGTGGTTTTTGCCATCAAAAAATAATAACAATAACAAACTCATAGCTGTCAGATTTGAAGAGATAAACAATGAAAATCTACGTAGATGACAGCTAACATTGGCCATCACGAGGTGCCCTCTGTAGGGATAAAAGCGCAAGCGGCATCCCCATTAAACACAAAACCTACTTTTATATTTTACTTTATCTTGGTTAGTGGGAGCGATTGCTGTATGATTCCCAAACCCCTCTAGCAATCTTGGTGAAGAGGACCCCAGATTTGTGCTAACCTAACTGAAATGATCACCATCCTCATATCGATTTATCAGTTGATTCTAAAGTTTGCAATTTGCAAAAGCGAAGTAATATGGGCTTTTCCAAGATAACTGACATTTTCACCTCCCAGCCTTGAGAGGATAGCTTGCGTCGGAACCCTGTCCGTTGTTAAGCAGGTGTATAGACTTGCAGGGGACGTTGACTGGCCCCAAGGATGTTGATGAGGCTTTCTATACCCAACTAAAAGGTTGAAGAAAAGTCTAAGCATATAAAACAACTTACGCCTGCGTCCTGGTGTGTCCAAACCTGCCAAACGTTCCATCAGGATAACATTCCAGATATCCACCCCCAAAATCAACATTATACCCCTCCTTTTCACTCTCGATTGCTAACTTGACCATCTGCTCCCTTTGCGCGATGCACGGAGTGGTATAGTTATACGGGGCTTCCCCTTCGCTGTATTCGGGGAATGCGTCTAAGTTGGGATTGTCTGAAAGTTAACAAGACATGCAATATGAAACAGCGGGTCATTATCATCGTTTTAGTAGTTCCCAGTTCAATTCAACGCCTTTACTTCGGAGCCGAGGATCTACTTAAATGCCTTCTTTTAAGATAGATTTGGCTGAAGCGGCTTTTATGGACGCCGCTTTGACTTCCCAACTGCAAAAGGAATGCCTTCTCCAGAGCCTCATCAGTCAATAAGCAGTATTACTGGCTTTCGTATGAGGTGGGCTTGGCCTAGTGCGATTTGTGGGGTTATACATGAATACAAAATAAGTATACTGTATATGTATACTGATAACGCTCTGCTAGATTGTAAGAAGCTAGGATGAAGTCCAGATGATATGGACTACTGTTTCAGACCAAAATACTAAGATGGTATTCCCAGTCATGATGGCAAAGAGAGAGAGGGAGAGGGAGAGAGAGAGAGAGAGAGAGAGAGAGAGAGAGAGAGAGAGAGAGAGAGAGAGAGAGAGAGAGTAGGGAGAGAGAGGGCCCCCGATTCTGCAAATTTTAAGATATAAAAACTACTGTCATACCTCAGACATTGCATAAAATGTCATTAAATTTTAGACTTTATGGCCAATCCTTAAAGTCCAATATGGAAAGAGTAACATTTTTCATTCATTCTACAAGATTGTCATTTAATTTTAGGCTTTAATAGTATAACAGTAAAGTCTAAAGTTAATAGCATTGGTTACAGTGTCTGTGGTACCGCAGTGGTTTTTGCCATCAAAAAATAATAACAATAACAAACTCATAGCTGTCAGATTTGAAGAGACAAACAATGAAAATCTACGTAGATGACAGCTAACATTGGCCATTACGAGGCGCCCTCTGTAGGGATAAAAGCGCAGGCGGCATCCTCATTGCCCAGCTGGTGTAGCACACGTCCATAGGCTACGGTAACCGCTTCACATCGGTTAGGCCATGAGCTTGTATAGTAAGTAATTAAAAAAACACTTACAGCAGTCCAGTTCAGTGATAGGATGAACATCCAAATTGATACTGGGAAGTTGGTCTATGATGATTCCAGTGATAGGATTTACACAATAACATGTCCTATTTATACATTGCATGGGGTTGAAGTTTCCATCTATTGTGCATCGAGGACCTACTATTGGATATGGTACTCCAGGTGAAATATTCTTCTTAATCTTTTCGTGGAGACGGGAGCAGCCTGGAAGTATTAAAATAGTAAACTTCTAGGGCACAGTCAGCGTCAGAAATATCTTGACTAACTACAAAGTTTGAATAATTTTTTTAAGCATTTTGTATGCTAAATGTTCAAATTTATTAAAATTTAAATATTCGAATTTGTCTAGGCGGGAATCGCGATCTTTGCATTATTCTAAAAAAATTAATTCAAATTGTCAATTATTCATGTTTCAAAATTATTGAAAAATCAATCATTGGTTCCGATAGTTCGCGAGAATATTGGAAGACATATACCACTGTCGCCTCAAAGACAGATATAGAAAGAGTTTGAATTGGTTAGGGCGAGGTCTGGTAGCTTAGTGGTCAAAACATTACCCCTGTAAGGCTAAGATCGCGGGTTCGATCCCCGCCTAGACCAATTCAAATTTTTCAATTTAAATCAATTTAACTACTAAGTCTCAAAATGATCTTATTATGAGCAAAATCAAACTGTTTTATAGATTTAAATTGTATAATTGTCCAAACTAAAGGTGTGTACCAAATAGCAAAATATTCCGTCAACAGGAAGGGGGGGAAACCTAGGAATTTAATTCATTTTGATCACTTTTTTTTCTTTATTCATCTAGTTCGTTCTGATGCTCTCTTTTTTTCAAGCTACTGTCAAATCCAAGGACAATTTTGAATTTTGATAGATTTGGGTGATTAAGAGATACATATGAAACGGGCCCGTCCATTTGAATCTCTTAATCATAAACCCTTTGGTTTTTTTGGATTTTTCGTTCACTAGAATCCCTGTAACAAATGTTATCCCTGGTTGATTTATATAAATTCCTATGTCCACTAGGATTATCTTTTCAAGTGTGTTGTGTGTAGTATTGTTGCCTTGTATGTAACACATAGGTACTTACCACATTGCGTATGTCGTAAAGTGCTCGGGCCCAGATTGAGCGTTTCGCCAAATATCCTTTCACCTTCCTCGGACTGGCAGAAACATCTAAAAGATATAAAATAATGGCCGTCATGAGATTCTTCACATGAAAAAAAAAGGGCCGGTCCATTGTCGTGTTTTACAATTGGTAACATCCATATTAAAGAAGATGGCTTACGGTTTATGCCTTTTCTGTTTTCTTTGTACCACTTGGATGGTGACTTATGGACGTGTGCAACACCAGGCCTCCGATTCTGCTAAATTTTTGACATAACAAAACCACTGTCATACCACTGACTTTACATAAAATATCATTAAATTTTAGACTTTATGGTTGAGATTTAAATTCCAAAATGAAAAGACAAAGAGTTTATAACATTTTTCAGGCTAAAAGTTCCACAGTCTACACCACCTGTGAGTATGCTTTTAGGTATAACGCTCCCGAAGTAGTAGTACTATAGTAGTAGTAGTAGTAAGTAGTACTCCGGATATATTACATATTGGCATAAAAATACGACTTAGTATTTTTTATACCATTTAATTAGTATTATTCACTCTCTATCGTGTTACCTAAGCTAAGTGAAACGAAAATTTCATTAAAAGAAAATCATTAGAAAAGAAAAAGAAATGTCGCCTTGCACTCTCTTTTTTTATGCCAAATCCCAATGCCAAATTTGCATGGCATGCCAATTTTTTTATGGCAATTGTAGTATACTCGGAGTACTACCTACCAGGACCCCGATTCTGCAATTATTTTTATCATAGCAAAACCAGCCGTACCACAGACACTGTAACAAACGTCATTTAACTTTAGACTTTAAGTAATACTGTTAAAGTCTAAAATTAAATGACAATCTTGTAGAGTGAATGAAAAATGTTTCAAACTCTTTCTATTTTCATTTTGAACCTTAAAAGTTCGAACATAAGTCTAAAATTTAATGACATTTTAAACAATGTCAGCGGTATGACAGTGGTGTTGTTATGTCATAAATTGCAGAATCGGGGGCCAGGTGCCTTCGGCTTCGGAAGCGTTTCCTTTACACCCTGTATGTGGAATGTTCTAGAGTATTTATATCTTAGTTTCACATCCAATGACTTCACTACGTACGTATATGCCGGCACACACTGCAGAGGTGTAAATTTTCCTTTCCCGTCACACGAAGGGCGCACTTCCAGAGCTCCAACCTCTCCCCTCGCTTCTCTAGCGTCGAACTCATTTTGTAGCTTGAAGCAATGTGACGTCACTGGAAACAGATAATGAGAGAGGTTCATGTTATACGTTTTCTTCCACGTGGGAGGTATTGAAAGTAGTAGGGTAGGGTCTCGTGCCTAAGAGGCCACCGAGTAGGTTAACACAAGGTTATGTAACGCTAGCCAGCTGCTGTCTTACGATGGGTGACCGTTCAAATGACAATGAGACCCTCTGTGTTTCGGAGTGCACTTCAGTCCGTCGGTCCTTCTCTATCGTCAAGTCAATAGGATTTGGAGGTCAGATAGCAGTCTTTTCACGGGAAATAACGAAGATCATCCACTTCGCATTTAGACTGAAAAAAGTGGACCCTGGATTCCGACCCCTAGGTTAATAATTTGCTTTGGTATCTCACCAGGTCCCATCATCACAGGGACCTCATGCCTATGGCAGGATTTCCTCTATATATATATAGCAGTCGCCAAGATTAGCCAAATCAAAAGAAAAAACAAAACAGCGGAAACCAAGCTCCAATGTACAAGTTTATAATGTACTGTAATGATGATAGTCGTGTAGTTCCCGGCAGAGTAGAATTTAGGCCACTCCATCTCTTCGCATGCGATGTCGTACAAGCCGACTAAAGGATAGGGATTTTTAATATCAGACAGATATGTAAAGCAGTGAAGGAGAGATGGTGCTCATATTTCCACGTGCTGCTAAACAAGCAGCATAAAGAGGTACAGCCACCAGACCTCCCTCCAAATCAAGGACTAGTGCGATAGGTAACGCCTGCAGAAGTCCAGACTGCTGTTCGACCCGTGAAGAACCAGAAAGCTATCGGACCCGACGATGTCCCTAACGAAGCTTGGAAGGCAATGGGTGCCGATGGTGTGAGCATCCCCACAAATCTTAATGACCACGTACTCCTCACCGGTAAGATCCCGAACCAGTGGAGGCTGAGAATCATTACGCCAGTCTTCAAAGGCAAATGATCAGTGCAGGAGTGTGGCAGTTATCATTGTATAAAGATAATGTTCCACACTATGAAGCTTCACGAGAGGATAAACGAGTTCCGGTTCCGACAGGAGTATGCACTCTCGGAGTGTCAATATGGGTTTCATCCTGGGCACAGGACCCTGTGTTTGCCCTAATGATTGTCGCGGGGAAATATAGGTCGAAGAATACCCCTGTACTGTCTATTCTTAGACATGCAGAAGGCTTTCAACTGTGGTCTTCGCTCGGTGATCTAGTGGGCACTGCAGTTTAAGGGAATCCCAGAGGCTTATATTGACACAACCTGAGACATATAACACGATTCCGGTTCCGTGGTTGGGTCCGCTGTTGGCCACACAAAACTCTTCCCCATCACCGTCGGGGTACACCAAGGATCCTTACTTAATCCTTAGCTTAGTGTTGGACGTTTTGTTGTACAGCATCAAAAATTCTCATGAGCAGCCTCCATGATGGCTCATATATCCTGATGACATGGCGTTGATGGACGCGGACAACAACAGATTGGTGCAACGTGTGAAAGTGTGGAAGGAGGCGGTCTGAAGCTGAATGTGTGCGAAGACAGAACTTACTTGGTCACAGAATACCTAATAGACTTGGCGTTAAACTCAACAGATCCCACACCCATTCGCTAAGCTGGAGTCTAATGTGATCCTAAAATTTCAGTCAGGTTGAAGAGGCAGGTCTATAAGGCGATCATTAGGCCTGTCCTTTTACACGGCTGTGAGGCGTGGCTGCCATTAGAGAGACACAAGCAGGAGCTGCGTGTAACGGACTCTCGCATCCATGGCAGCCTTCATGTCCGTGACATCGCAGATAAAATGTAAGTGAGTTGCCTTCGCTGGTGCGGCTACGTCCTGCGGCAACAGCCAGGCTACTTAAATAACAAATGATTGGCAATGGCGCCCCCGCCGGGTCCCGGTTGAAGGGGTAGGCCCAAAAAGTCATAGCTTGACGTGTTAGACGGTGACATCGTGCAAATGGTCTCACTACCATGGACGCTCAAGATCGTGCTAAGTGGAGAAGGTAGAGTTCAAAAGCGGAACCTGAGTCCAATGAATGCAATGAGGATAACGTTCAAATGTAACAGATTCATAGCTTGAGTTAACAATGGTGCCCCAAAAACGGCAATAGGCTCACGCTCTGATACGTGGGACCGAATACAATGACTAGTGAAGTCTTGGTGATAAGTTACCTCTGCCTTACCCTCCGGGGATAAAGGCCTGGGTGTATGTATATAATGATGATAGTCACTGTAAAAAACCCTTACTTTTAACACAAACGGTATCATCGCTGGTGACGTTGGTGCAAGTGAGAGTGTCAGCACAGCGCCCCACTGTGGTGCCTGCCCCGGGACCACCTAAACTGCAGTGTTCTCCTTCACCTGGAAAAATAAAAATGAATGTAGATAGGTATATTGGGAGGCAGGGTCGAAGGACGAAAATACATACACCAAGCAACCCATTGGGAAGCCGGCCGGCTTAACAGTAAAGTTGAGTGCGCACTTTAGTCTGCTGAATTAAACCAGTAATTCGTTATTAGTTATTATATTTGTGTGCCTTTTTAGCCTTATTTTTTTCGTGCGGGAAATCCCCACGTATACCACTCCCGTCGGAGCCGTTGGGGAAGCACGGAGTCCCCAACTCATCCCCGGTATGGAGGGGGGGAGGGTCACAACGAGCGACTCAGCCGTGGTTTGCTTCAGCTAGGGTGACAGGTGGCTCTACCCGTCACCCCCAGGCCTGCGCTCATGGAGGACGGAGGTGCCTGTTTAGCCTTTAAGAGCGTTTTCACGTTCATCCAATATCGGTGTCGGACGTCGATAGCCTACACTATTATGCTGATCAGCGTCATTTATTAACGCGAAAATTTATCTAAGAGAATGTCAATAAGGTCGAAAATTGCATGCAGTTACTGTTTTAGTCTTTTTGTGATCCGATATCGGGCCGGACAATGTGAAAGACAGATACATATTTCATACTTTCAGACTTCCTCCGATATCGGATAGTGTGAAAATGCTCTAAGTCAATTTAATTGTACTGATTCTTTGTCTTTTAATTGCAGTCTACACTGTATAAGAGAAATGACACGCTCTTATGAAATGTTTGAGCTTAACATCTTTTGTTCTTGAATGTGAGAACGGATACGAAACCGCTAGTAATCGTACCTCTTTTTATACATTTGGCCTACTATTTCTAAGCTGGTCAGACGGATAATGAGTTTTCCCTTCGCTCGCAGTAATATCGTCTGCGTATTTTTGCCTCTTACGACACCTTTCGGATGATATAGGGTGGTGATACTTGTATTCTTTATCCATCACCACACGGACCTAGTACACACAATGTTAATACCTTACCGTATAAGGGTAGACAGAACTGGCAACAGTTGCAGGTGGTGGGAGACGGCATAGTAAGGCCTGAATGCGTTGCGTTATTGATATCACAGTGGATGGCTGTCGCTGGGCAGCCAGGATCGTGGACGTATTCCTGAAAGAAATGGCAAGAGGTATTGATGACCTATCGTAGCGTTAAAGCATATGAGTGCTAGTCAGAAGTTACTGAATAGTATTTGTGCTGTCAGTGGAAAGACCAAAGGCTTGTCTTGCTTTGTCTTCTACACTGACGGCACAGAAACTCTATGTTTACAGGGTCGGCAACACGAGTGTGACTCCCCTGGTGTTGCACACGTCCACGGGCCACGGTAACTACTTTCCATCAGGTGGACCGTGTGCGTGTCTACCATCTAAGTAGTATAAAGAAAAAGTTGCGAATTCGATTCCCGTTGAGTGAAAGAGTAGAATTGCCAATGATTAGTAGCTGTACAGGGCCCTGATTCTGCTATTATTATTTTAATGGCAAAACCACTGCTGTACCACAGACATTGTAACCAATGCCATTCAACTATAGACTGTACTGTTATAATTTTAAAGTCTAAAATTAAGTGACAATTGTGTAGAATGAATGACTTTTTTATAAACTCTTTCTCTTTTTATTTTAGACTTTAATTCTCAAACATAAAGTCTAAAATTTAATGACATTTAATGCAATGTCAGCGGTATGACAGTGGATTAGTTATGTCATAAAATTAGCAGAATCGGGGGCCATAACATTAGTTTGAACTGTCTGTCTACTGTCTACATGTTAAGGTTTCACATTTAAATTACTGCTGTGCAATGGGGATGCCGCCTGCGCTTTTATCCCTAAAGAGGGCGCCTCGTAATTGCTAATGTTAGGTATCATCTACGTAGATTTCATTGGTTGTCTCTTCAAATCTGACAGCTATGAGTTTGTTATTGTTGGGGTTATTGTTACAGAACAGATGGTTATTGTTGTTTGGTCATATGGTGCTGCCATCTACAATTAGTTTTGCGTCGGCATCCCCATTCTCGAAGCAAACAGCGTCAAGCACGGAGCTGTGACAACCGTGATAGAGAATGGTCATTGGTCGATCTCTAGTGACGTGACCCAGTCCGACCAATAGCATGCTCCATTAAGGCTGTCCCAGCGCCGTGCTCGACGCTGCCGCTGTAAGCCTACAGAATTGCACACTGCACAGCTTTAGATGATATCTGATAGTCTAGTCTAGAGTAAGAACTGGGAAAAAATATATTTGGTACAGTGTATGGTGTATGGTGTATTAATATACTTTGTTCAACTGTTTGTTCAACGAATTGAATAAACTCAACAAATTAAGTGTCATTTATTCAACTAATTATTCAATTGAACAAAATCCACTATTGTAGTGTATTTTGTTCAACTACTTACTTGCCTTCGAATAAGGTTATCTATGCATCGGTAGTGGCCTTTAAATGCAATAATGACACTCACGTGGGCGGAGCATGGAGCATGAGGCATCAGCTAGTGCCTAGTAGTTTACATGGAAGTCATTGAAAATTTCATTTTTCGAAATTCACATTTCTTGACTATTTTATTTTGACTTACTCTGTGGCGTAGCGATAGAGAGTTCGACTGCTACACAAGGTGCGGCGCTTGTGTTTGATTCCCAGTCAGTGCAAATATTTATTTGCGCAAATATATTATGTATATTTACATTGGTCTGGGTGTTTATATGCATAATATATACATATTTACAAGAAAAAATTTATCAACTATGAATCAAGTATGTTTGTCATCATTCTTAGTTCGTTATGCTCACTTCGGGTCTAAATAGCGCTGTGTAGAATATTTATTTATTTATTATATAGTAGGATACTTACTCTACAAAAACTTTCATCGCACAAACTAGAACTGTCAACTGAATTAAACAAATAAACTAATAAAACAAATGCAAAACTTTTGTCGACCGCCATTTTGTAAATTTTAAACACACACTGATTTGACGTCGATAGATTATCAGCTGTTATTGTAATTATCAAGATTATCGTACAATCAAAAGGAAATAATGACGAATCGATATCTTAACTAATACTATAGAGGAAAGATTTGACTGTCTGTTTGCCATGTTGGTTCCCAGTGGAGTACCACCACCCATCTCTTCGTGTGGGTGTCGTAGGAGGCGACTAAGGGATAGGGCTTTTTTCCACTTAACAGAAAACATAGGTACCCCATGACTAAGTGCCCGCTTGCCGGCAATAGGCTCGCCCCTTATTACATGCGACCGCAAATCATAGTTGGTGAAATGTCGGTGTTTATACACCTCTGCCTACTTCTTCGGGAATTGGCCACCAACCACAGGAAAAGATGAAAGAAGAAATTACCCAAAGGAGCAGTTATCATAAATATTAAATATTATACTATATAAATATTATATATATTATAAATATTATACTCGTAATTTAATAGATATCTATTAAATTACGAGTATACCTAATGGGTTAAAGGGGTGCAACGGAGGTTCAGAATACTTCACGAGCAACGCTGGGAAGGGAGGATACGTTAAACAAAAGGTGCAGCGGGCACGGGGTTAGAATTTACTTACTTACTTACTTACTATTCAGAACTAGCTGTTGCCCACTACTCCGCCCGTGTGGATGTCGGTTATCGTGACCAAACATAGCCTATATCCTTCCTCAAGATCTAATCTACCCCTATACCAAATTTCATGAAAATCGGTTTAGTTGTTTAAGCGTGCTTTCACTTTAACATATCTACAAACAAATAGACAGACAGAGTTACTTTCGCATTAGTATTATGTTATCTGTGGTATGGATATGGATTACACGCGGACGGAGCCGTGAGTGACAGCTAGTTCTGTTAGTTAATGATAAAAAAGTATGTTTATCAAACTATACAGTCAGAATAGGTATTTGGTAGATATCTAGATAAATGTGGTATAGAACAAGGTCTGTGCCTAATCATTCAAAAAGAATAGTACTCTGTCTGCGCATATTTTTATAATTGCGTCAACTGGCGTCAACAGAGCAAACAAAATTATAATTATTTATATCACAAAGATATTATTATTTTGAATAAGTATGGGATATCCCCGGTCAAGAGAGAGTTAGGTATGTTGGCGAGAATAATTTATTACTAAATTGGTAGATTTTTAATTAAATCACATAACTTTTATTTGTGAATATTATGTACATTTACTTTATCTTCACAGTAGCAGTAAGTATTGAAACCTGAATTGAAAGTAGTATTGAAACTTGAACATGTATCTATTTATAAGTAGCATGAAATTTCTTTGAACTTCTTTCAGTAAGGTTTAGGGCCATTAGGCCCAACGACGTGTTACGTTCTGTCTTAGTCAAATTGCGGAATATGTTCACTTTACAATTACAACTGCCCGAAACTTCGTTTTCGGTTCGCAACTTCGTTTGTAGATTCTTTACATTAATTACATTCGTGGCGTAACGACACGCTCTGTAATGCTGCCTGGTACGATTTATCTACTGTAAGCTAAATATTTACGACTTTTTAATTCTCGATTCGACCGCCATTTTGTAAATTTTAAACACACACTGATTTGACGTCGATAGATTATCAGCTGTTATTGTAATTATCAAGATTATCGTACAATCAAAAGGAAATAATGACGAATCGATATCTTAACTAATACTATAGAGGAAAGATTTGACTGTCTGTTTGCCATGTTGGTTCCCAGTGGAGTACCACCACCCATCTCTTCGTGTGGGTGTCGTAGGAGGCGACTAAGGGATAGGGCTTTTTTCCACTTAACAGAAAACATAGGTACCCCATGACTAAGTGCCCGCTTGCCGGCAATAGGCTCGCCCCTTATTACATGCGACCGCAAATCATAGTTGGTGAAATGTCGGTGTTTATACACCTCTGCCTACTTCTTCGGGAATTGGCCACCAACCACAGGAAAAGATGAAAGAAGAAATTACCCAAAGGAGCAGTTATCATAAATATTAAATATTATACTATATAAATATTATATATATTATAAATATTATACTCGTAATTTAATAGATATCTATTAAATTACGAGTATACCTAATGGGTTAAAGGGGTGCAACGGAGGTTCAGAATACTTCACGAGCAACGCTGGGAAGGGAGGATACGTTAAACAAAAGGTGCAGCGGGCACGGGGTTAGAATTTACTTACTTACTTACTTACTATTCAGAACTAGCTGTTGCCCACTACTCCGCCCGTGTGGATGTCGGTTATCGTGACCAAACATAGCCTATATCCTTCCTCAAGATCTAATCTACCCCTATACCAAATTTCATGAAAATCGGTTTAGTTGTTTAAGCGTGCTTTCACTTTAACATATCTACAAACAAATAGACAGACAGAGTTACTTTCGCATTAGTATTATGTTATCTGTGGTATGGATATGGATTACACGCGGACGGAGCCGTGAGTGACAGCTAGTTCTGTTAGTTAATGATAAAAAAGTATGTTTATCAAACTATACAGTCAGAATAGGTATTTGGTAGATATCTAGATAAATGTGGTATAGAACAAGGTCTGTGCCTAATCATTCAAAAAGAATAGTACTCTGTCTGCGCATATTTTTATAATTGCGTCAACTGGCGTCAACAGAGCAAACAAAATTATAATTATTTATATCACAAAGATATTATTATTTTGAATAAGTATGGGATATCCCCGGTCAAGAGAGAGTTAGGTATGTTGGCGAGAATAATTTATTACTAAATTGGTAGATTTTTAATTAAATCACATAACTTTTATTTGTGAATATTATGTACATTTACTTTATCTTCACAGTAGCAGTAAGTATTGAAACCTGAATTGAAAGTAGTATTGAAACTTGAACATGTATCTATTTATAAGTAGCATGAAATTTCTTTGAACTTCTTTCAGTAAGGTTTAGGGCCATTAGGCCCAACGACGTGTTACGTTCTGTCTTAGTCAAATTGCGGAATATGTTCACTTTACAATTACAACTGCCCGAAACTTCGTTTTCGGTTCGCAACTTCGTTTGTAGATTCTTTACATTAATTACATTCGTGGCGTAACGACACGCTCTGTAATGCTGCCTGGTACGATTTATCTACTGTAAGCTAAATATTTACGACTTTTTAATTCTCGATTCGACCGCCATTTTGTAAATTTTAAACACACACTGATTTGACGTCGATAGATTATCAGCTGTTATTGTAATTATCAAGATTATCGTACAATCAAAAGGAAATAATGACGAATCGATATCTTAACTAATACTATAGAGGAAAGATTTGACTGTCTGTTTGCCATGTTGGTTCCCAGTGGAGTACCACCACCCATCTCTTCGTGTGGGTGTCGTAGGAGGCGACTAAGGGATAGGGCTTTTTTCCACTTAACAGAAAACATAGGTACCCCATGACTAAGTGCCCGCTTGCCGGCAATAGGCTCGCCCCTTATTACATGCGACCGCAAATCATAGTTGGTGAAATGTCGGTGTTTATACACCTCTGCCTACTTCTTCGGGAATTGGCCACCAACCACAGGAAAAGATGAAAGAAGAAATTACCCAAAGGAGCAGTTATCATAAATATTAAATATTATACTATATAAATATTATATATATTATAAATATTATACTCGTAATTTAATAGATATCTATTAAATTACGAGTATACCTAATGGGTTAAAGGGGTGCAACGGAGGTTCAGAATACTTCACGAGCAACGCTGGGAAGGGAGGATACGTTAAACAAAAGGTGCAGCGGGCACGGGGTTAGAATTTACTTACTTACTTACTTACTATTCAGAACTAGCTGTTGCCCACTACTCCGCCCGTGTGGATGTCGGTTATCGTGACCAAACATAGCCTATATCCTTCCTCAAGATCTAATCTACCCCTATACCAAATTTCATGAAAATCGGTTTAGTTGTTTAAGCGTGCTTTCACTTTAACATATCTACAAACAAATAGACAGACAGAGTTACTTTCGCATTAGTATTATGTTATCTGTGGTATGGATATGGATTACACGCGGACGGAGCCGTGAGTGACAGCTAGTTCTGTTAGTTAATGATAAAAAAGTATGTTTATCAAACTATACAGTCAGAATAGGTATTTGGTAGATATCTAGATAAATGTGGTATAGAACAAGGTCTGTGCCTAATCATTCAAAAAGAATAGTACTCTGTCTGCGCATATTTTTATAATTGCGTCAACTGGCGTCAACAGAGCAAACAAAATTATAATTATTTATATCACAAAGATATTATTATTTTGAATAAGTATGGGATATCCCCGGTCAAGAGAGAGTTAGGTATGTTGGCGAGAATAATTTATTACTAAATTGGTAGATTTTTAATTAAATCACATAACTTTTATTTGTGAATATTATGTACATTTACTTTATCTTCACAGTAGCAGTAAGTATTGAAACCTGAATTGAAAGTAGTATTGAAACTTGAACATGTATCTATTTATAAGTAGCATGAAATTTCTTTGAACTTCTTTCAGTAAGGTTTAGGGCCATTAGGCCCAACGACGTGTTACGTTCTGTCTTAGTCAAATTGCGGAATATGTTCACTTTACAATTACAACTGCCCGAAACTTCGTTTTCGGTTCGCAACTTCGTTTGTAGATTCTTTACATTAATTACATTCGTGGCGTAACGACACGCTCTGTAATGCTGCCTGGTACGATTTATCTACTGTAAGCTAAATATTTACGACTTTTTAATTCTATCTAATCAATTTTTTAAATTAACTCAATGATATCAGTGTTTTAATAATTTTAGCAGACATTATCATGTCATTTAGTAGAAAAAATGTTTGGAGTACTGGTATCCCCGCCACAAAGAATTCATTGGGTGTTTGACATTTGTAATATCTATCATTCATTACATCCTCTGTGGAGTGTGGATTGAGTGTGGATGTGGTTGTAAAGAGGCGAGGTCAATTGAGGTCACCACAGTTCGTGCCAAAGTTGTTGTCAAACTATTGCTAAGTTTAGTCAAACTTGAGTTTAGTGTTTAAACGTCTATTTTATTAATATTCAAAGTGCAGAGAATACGCAATAAAATGGGCCAGATTCAAACTAGATTTCGTGTAAGTATGATTCAGTCAGTTATTGAAGTTATCTTAATATTGTTTTATTACCTAACTAATCAATTGTGATTCGTAAGCTTAAGTCTTAGGTCGTATTAATTTTTTTATTTATAATTTCAGTGTAAAATGCCATTCTATGTAAATGATAAAAGTTGTTGTTTTTAAATTTTTCTTCTCGTCCAGTTCTAAAACTAGTTATTAATTCAGAAGTGTAAAATTTGCCTCAACAGAAACCGGTTTCCGAACGAGTAGGTACAGTTTAAAACTTCATCAGGGAAAACCCCACCATTTCACTTCTGTTTTTTTTACTTTGAGTTTTTTCTTCTGCCACTATAGTGTTTATTATCCACAATGTGAATAATCACGATAATAATGATATATTATTTAATACCGTGTTGGTTCCCGGTTGAGTAGAATAGCATCACCCCAGCTCTTCCTGTGGGTATTGTAAAAGGCGACTAGGGATAGGGCTGTTCTCCATCCGACTGTAAACATACAGGCCATGACTAAGTGCCCGCATGACGGCAATAGGCTCGCCCCCTGTTACGTGGGATCGAAAATCATAGTTGGCGAAAGATCTCTCCCTTCGGAGATTTACAGGCGTGAGTACCTATATAAGCTTTTTTTGATAGGAGGGAAAATGAGAGAGAAAATTAGGGAGAAAAGGGGTTAGTTTGCTGTCGCGTTACATAAGAACGGATCTTGATGGCCGAAACATGAAGGACATGATTCCGCACTGGTTGTTGTGAGACAAATCATGCACCGGTAAGGGTAACTTCGTTATAAAAAAACTGATGAGGATAAAAGAGGGGAAAGTTTACTGTAGCGTTGTTTTTAAAAACCGATCGTCACTATTTTTTGTTAAAACATCAAGGACTGTTTAAAATAAGAACATGCGTATCGGTCTTTTTTATTTTTTATGCTCGTGAGTTTTACTGGTCCCCGATTCCGCAAATTTTATGTCATAACAAAACCACTGTCATTCCGCTGACATTGCGTAAAATGTCATTAAATCTTGGACTTCATAGCTGAGTTTAAAAGTCCAAAATTATAAAGAGAATGAGTTTATAACATTTTTCATTCAGTCTACAAGATTGTCATTTAATTTTAGGCTTTAATTGTATACAATTAAAAGTCTAAAGTTAAATGGCATCGGTTATAGTGTCTGTATCACTGAGGTAAACAGTCTGTGGTAACGCAGAGGTTTTGCTATGAATTTTTTTTAGCAGAATCCAGAACCACTATGTAGGAGTAGTATGTATTT